>JARUPY010000539.1:37500-1287500 GCA_029817715.1 Melastoma dodecandrum | reverse complement strand
GTTGTTGCGAGAGACTTCTGAGGGGCCCCACGCTAGTTACAGGATCTTGACTTGCGAGAAACATCTTTTACGGTCATAAAGCGGGTTCCAGTAAGTATCCTCTTAAGCTTTTCCTGGTTTCAATTTCAAACCCAACCTGTGATTGCTATTCCTGAAGGGAGTTCGCCAATACAGTGCGCACCTACCCCCTCAAAGGGAGAACATGCAAAATTGACGAGGCGATATGATGCACCTGACGTAATGGACAGTCTTCTATTGTACTATACAGTATATAGGGTGAAACTTTGTTCTAACAATTTATTAGTTCATTACTGACATATCCATTGAGGATGCGCTTTGCATAAAACGTTTTTTCAGTGAATCATGATCCATTAAATGTCAAAAAAAGTTATGCCAACATTCTCCCAAGATTCATTGAGTTGATCACAACACACAACACTATCAAAACCAATTGACATGGACATTCCACTTGAATGCGAGCGTCGTCAAACAGAAGGCCTTGTGCATTGCTAACTTGTTTAATCTCTGACAAGTCGAGGCTTCCAGACAGGCTGCAGTGGCTTGTACTGGGGTCGGTGCACTTGTGGATGATGGCTCAAAGCATTGGGTTGAGGGCACATGTTATTTGACGAACCGATTCCATCCTCCGGACGAGCTCTCCAATTAGTTGTATGAATGCTAATGGGATGTTGAACTACTCCAGCCTGGATATCCCACCACGGTCTAACATTAGAGTAATGCCCGTTGCCGTGATGAACCATACCCATTGTATGATTTGGCCTCTGCGTCTGTTCCGGTGTATGTCGGGATGCTCTCTGCATCTGTTGAGTGAATGGAGCAGTACCATAACTCGGAATTGTTACCAGGGGACGAGTGACAAACTGAGACAGCTGTGACCGAGCGAATGGGCCGAGAAGGTCCAGCCTGTCTTGACTGGATGATACAAGCCTCCGGTGGGTCATCACAAACACTTCAGAAATTCTACCAAGATTTCTGTTGCTTACAGTCCTCGCAGAGTTTTCTGGCTGCTCGAAAGGATCCTCAATCTGACAGGACGTCACATACAATGCGTTCCCCGTCAGCAGTAGCATAACCTAATGTCCGAGAAAATCCCCCATTGAAACAGGAAACGTGAGTTGGGAGCTTACAAATAGAGCATATGTCTTGGGCATCCATCTCTTATTGCGCTCCAGTTCCACCCATTCACCTGTATAAGTACAGATTCCTAGCTCTCCTGCCTTCATATCCAGTTGCGCAAACTGAAAATTGCATTGAGACAAAATGTCCTAAAATTTGGAGATGACGCAAGTGTCGCAGAAATTAAAAAACCTATATCCAGCATAGACTGCCGCATATTGGATCACCAGTAATACCCTTGAGGAGATATTAGGTATCATAGTCAGAAAATGTTGAAAAGTTCCATTCTAACGTTTCATAGAAAAATCCTAAAAATTGGTCGTACGTTTGGAAATTACAATATTACTATATCGCAGTTAGGAAACATGAGTAAAATCACAGAAGCTTTTCGCGTTTTCCAAACGCGATATCATTCAATAAGAAAAGTTCGGGTTGCCAAACGAGACTTATTTACTAAACACAACTTCCTTCTTAGACTTAAATCGCTTTTGGAAAAGCGAGAACCTTATATTAGGAATTTTGAAAATTGTGACCGCCTTTTAAGACTTTAATTTCACTCCTACCGTATTTTGGACCTTTTCTCAAACAAAAACAACTTCAATGGAAGTACATAGAAATTTTACCTTGGCGAGAAATGATAAGAAAAGCTCCGCCAATGAGCATCGGTTAGCAGGCATACTTCTGCTTGATCTGAACCTAGATATATTTCCCGCGCAGACTTGTGCTATATGTTGCTCAGCATCTGTTCTCACACCTGCAATTGGCGACATTTCTCAAAATGCAAAGGAATAATTATGTGCACAATGGCATTAAGACTAAGTTCGTCATGCAAGAGATGGAGAACCTTTGAGGTCATCAATCATATTTCTGTGGTAGATGTCTCTAAGAGGAGGTAAGATCGACGGTGCACAAGTCTGAGGGGAAACAAACACGAGAACAAAAAGTTATGCATTGAGCAAACACAACTACTCGCCATTCTTTGAACATTGCCATATCGTACGAAACTGTGCATTTGAAAAACTCGTCTCTTTCATCCATGGAAAAAAATATGAAGAATAAAATTTGTTTAAATTATGGTATGTCTTCTCGAAAATGCCAAGAACAAGAAACTAATAGAATCTCACCTGAAAGTGAAAAATTACAAGCAAAGTAAGAGAAAACGAGTTGAAACTTCCATTCTTCGGATCATTAATCCCGTGACTTTTAGCCCATTCCTTGACCTACACATGAAAGGGGGATACTATTTGAGAAGAAAAAGCTTTACAGATGCAACCATATTGAAGGAAAGAATTGACGTACAAGCAAAACCATCATGCGGAAGCGTTCATCGATCTTGTCAATCCAGAGAAAGAATTTGGACTTCATACGGCCCGCCAAGTTGTCGATAGAGATGTCGCAGGAGATACCACTGAGCCTGCTCTCAAATTTTAGTATGGGCACTCTAGCATGGGATATGAGTTGCAACTTACGCCATACACCTGCACACTAAAAATGCCATGATCTAAGGAAGTGATTATGCGGGTGGAGCAACTTGTCATCATTTTAGTACTACAATATTCATTCATAGGAACCTGCACAAGCAACTAGGATGGGTCTCTAAAGAGACATGTACAAGCACTCACAGAGACCATCTACGTATCCTTTAATTAAAAGAAAACAAGACACATCATAGCAAGAAATATTTACTATGGAAAATCCAGCAAAAACTCGCCTCTTAGCCTCAAAGCTTTCTGTAGGTCCCCGAGTAAGGCCACTTTCCTCCTTTTCCCCGCATCAGATATATACAAACCATTCGCCAATTGAATGGAAATGTCCAAGTCTCCCCATTTGGTGAAAAGATTTGAGGCAAAAGATCCATACTCTTCCACAGTCGCACCTGTTGAAAGACAAATTTACAGTTCCGCGAAGAGAGGGAGACAGAGAAGTGGTGACAAGTAACCTCTTAAACTCTCGACAGACTCAACCACACTTCGCAACTCCTCGATGACTTGAAACCTAATCTTCCAATCCTCCGGATGAGGTTCGACCACCTTAAGTATACCGTGTATGACCGACTCCAAGGGATTCAGGAAGTTGTGAGAACCCATTCCTCGCTGTCAAACAAAAACAAACCAATCAATCAAACAATCCCATAAGCACAGCACTCGGAATCGAAGAAATATCGCACACAGGCACACACACACCTCTGAGAGTGGCGGCAGACGGCCAAAACCCTATCCACAGTGTCGAAGGAAAAGTTGGGCGTCAACAACAACAACGCCCAGTCCCCAAATGTGCCCGACCAAACCAAGAAAAACCCGTTTCAATAGATCGTCAGAGTAATCCATCACCAGCGCATCAAAGGTCCAATAAACAGTCAATGCAAGGGCGCAAAAAGCGGCCAACAAGAAAGAAAAGACCGCCCGAGTTCACAACAGGGGCATTCAAACAAACACCTTGCGATCAAGAAACGAGGATTCGTAAGAGGAATCCAAACACAAACCGGAAACTGTGAGAGTAGGGGGAGATCGGCCGCCGGCGGGGTCAACCAACCACCCAAAGATTCTCAGTTCCGGGAAATCTTCATGACACTGGAAAGAATATAAACAAAAACGCTGTCTTGTTTTTGGTAACGATTTAAATAACTAAAACTTCTTTTAAAAAAAATATATATTTTTTAAGATTAATTATTAAAAAAAAGAACAACTTTCTTTTTTCTTTTCTTTCCTTCGTTGGTTTTCCTTAACAAGCAGGGTTTCGATTTCTTTTCTCGTTTTTCTCGTGGTGGATCCAAAAGTTAATTTATAAGTGTTGTCCTCCTCCAAACTTTTGTTTAGGACAACATGCTTAGTTGTAATTAATTATATAAATTTTTCCGTTCAATTTTAAATTTCTTTTATTTAAAGTCAAATAATGTATTAATATAATATTGTTTATTTTTATTTTAATTAATAAATGAAAATCGAGTAAAACTCGTTTGACGTAATAAAATTCAATATCAATAAAAATTTATAATAAAATTATATAACTCAGAGTTTAACTCATAAATCGATATATTAACAGGTAAAAAAATATATAAATTGAAATTATTAGACTAGAAAGGCTTTTAAGTTGGTTTGCAGCTTCCTTTGGAAGCACCAAATAGTTAATCGTGTGATCGACGTCTGTCCAAATGAGAACAGACGGTCTTAATTGTTCTTGATCCAAATCAGTCAAACATTCGTTTATATGATTCCCCCGAATGCTAAAAATGGGGGAATAAGAAGTTGAGTGTCGATCTAACAATGGAATCACAGATATTATTCCCTCTTAGTCTCCACCCCCCAACGGACATCAATTATCGCAAATGTTAAAATTAAAACACACGCAGGGAGGAAAAAGAGAGAAGAAAAAGAATCAATCTTTGGCACTCCCAAGAGATAAGATCGCAACATGCTGAAGACCTCTTTGGAAAAAAAAAAAAAAAAAGAAAGAAAGGCGGGCCCGAACCACGTCGCCATCGAAATTCTAATCCACCCGAAATGACTACAACAAAATAAAAAATAATATATAAATAAATAAAATATATGTTTGTAGTACTAATCGAATTTTATTTTCTGTCAACATTTTACTTTATTATATGAACATATCCACAACTATATATTGTACTTTTTTCCTAGTTAATTCGTAACGGCGTTATGTCTTACCGTGAAGTGACGGTAATGGAATCCTATGTGTATCTTGACGTGGCAATTATACTTGGACAAGCAAAATATCAATCTATGGCTTTAACTTTGAGTCAACTTTCTGTTTTGTCATTAACTTAGTTTGTTATATATTTTTGTCACCAACTTTTATTTATATTTTTATTTTGGTTAATTTTAAATTTTATCTCAAGTAAGCCAAACATACATTTATAAATAATTTTCATTTATCAACTAAAAAAGAAAAAAAATTACAAAACATGGGAAATAATATTAAAACCTCTCGTATGTTTTTTTATTTTAAAATTTTGATGGACAAATTAAGTGAATTGGAAGCCGAAGTTGGACAATAGTTGCTGACGCTGTCAAAAAATACACAAAATCGATGAATGTCAGATGATGTTCTATTATGGGCTGCTACTACGGGTAAAGTGAATTATGAGGTGAATGAATGATTTAAACTCTACTATTATAGGACAACAGTCAGATTATATTAACTATTAAGGGCTTTTTACGGCTTTTACTAAAAGAAATTTAAGATTGACAATAAAAACAAAACTTGACGACAAAATTATATAACAAACTAAGTTAACGACGAAACAAGAATTTGACTTTAAATTGAAGCCACAAATATATATTTTGTCCAACATTATGATTTTTTATATACAACTTATGGTTTTTTATTCAGATGATAGACATAAGGCTCCGTTACTGTCACGTACACCACGTAATTACGAATTACAGAAGAAAAAAATTTACTTGAATACGTTAAGTTTCAATCATATTAACGACGTCATTAATATGAAAACAGCCTGATTACTCGACCCAACGCCACGTGGCCTGCCCGACAATTAAATGAAAAAAGAAAGAGATTTTTTTCACTCCCTCCAGGGTTACGCAAAATGAATTGTACATTTTAGGCGGTGTCTTCTTCCGCCACGTACCTTAACAAATTCCTTGTTTCCTTGAATAAAAATCAAAAGAGACAATCGTTTTTTTTTATTTCTTTAGTTCATCGTCGGACGAGGGTTGCGTTTCCCTTTCCGTAGGTCGACCACCACCACGCTGACGTTGTCGCTGCTGTGTCTCGCCAGGGCCAGCTTGGTCAGCAACATGGACGCGTCCGCGCATGCCCTGTCTGAGCTCTCCCCCGCCGCGGCGGACCCTTCCAGCAGCCTGTGCACCCTTAGGCACATGGCCGCGACCCCGCATGCCGTTTCGTTGGACACCACGTCCCACAGGCCGTCGCTAGCTAGTATTAGGCACTCGTCCTCGTCCGTCCTCGCCGTCACCGTTACCTCCGGGTCGGATATCACGAATGGTTTGAGGTAGTTATCACCTGAGAGATTCACACGGGGGGAGGAAGACTTTAGTTGGCAGCTTAGATACGCACCGAGAGAGGGTAGGGATTGAGGTAGAGATATTATTACCGATTGCTCTGGACATGGCGAGGACGCCGAGCACCCGTGCACCTTCCCAGTATATGACGCGGCCACCAGCCCTCTCGATCCTCCCAAGCTCGTCCGGCCTGTCCGGCTGTGACAATTTGGACAGTTCCGTTGCCGCGGAGCAGGCGGGAATTGTTAATGGTTAAGATAGTAGTTATGGTACTGCCTGTCTTACCTTGTGATCGGACGACAAGGGGATGGCAGCGACACCGTTGCTGCGGCATAGCACGGCACGGGAATCGCCGCAATTGGAAACCACTATCTCGTCCGGTGTCACAATTGCAACCACGGCTGTCGATCCCACAGCGTCACACTGCGGGGTCTGGAGCTCGCACCTGCAGTTAGACCCAACCCGGCCATCGCCGCTGCAATCCTCGGCTTCCTTGTCCATCAGGCGGAAGCTCCTTGTCATCGCCTCCATCCATTCCACAGGCCGGTCCTCATAACGCTGGACCTCTTCCTCGACTATCTGGTGCATCCTGCTCTTGCACTTCATCGCCACCTGCAAAAAACAACTGGCCGTCAGCCGATATTGCTCCTAGCTCTGCTCCAAATCACGAGAAAGAGTGCACGGCAACCCTTACATGGGAGCAGCCGTGGCCGTCGAACACGCCATAGAAATGGAACCCCTTGCTTTGGCCACACATATGAGGCTTGACGAGGACGGCGTCCTCCATGTCCCTCCTCCTCCCGCACACAGAAGTCAACCCAAACTTTGGAAAACCCCAATCCTCCGCCTTCACCCGCGAAGCCCCCTTGGATTCCTCCAACCCGGTCCCACCAAACACATCCCCACCATCCTTCACTCCAACCCCGGCCTCGACTCTCCTCCTGCATGACACCTGACCACCGCAGCCTTCATCATCATCGTCGTCCGTCTCGAGACGGAAGGTCTCCGCCACCCGCTGCCTCTTTCGGCCGTGTTCCAGCAAAGCAGGAAGCTTCGCCCCGACCTCTGCGAAGGACTTCAGAGCAGGAGGCTTGAGGATCCTCCGAACCGAGGAGCTGGGCTCGGCTGGGGGAACAGACTCGCCATCTCCGACTACACCAAAACAAATCCCAGCCATCACACACCCGAGAATTTGGACCTCTCTCCCTAAAACAGAGCAGGAAAAGAAACAGGGGGGTGGGGGGGAGGTGAAAGGAATCGTCCTCGGGGGATATAAAAAGAGGAGACCTGGGTGGGATGATTAATAATGTGTGTGTGTAACCCACGCGTCGCTGTCCCCGGCAGGTGGCGATCTCAACCGCACATCTCCTGACACGACGGCATGAGATGGAGACACGTTGCTCCTTGTCGCAGTGGGAAAAGGTGGTTGAGAAGTGGACCAATGGGACTTCGCCACGATCCCCACCGGTTTTTAAGACACACGCATGTGGTCCCCACCACCACTTTTTCAAATCCTCCCCAGTTTCTCCAAAAAAAAAAACAAGTTATTACAAATGAATTTAACTTTTTAATAATGAGCCCAATTTTAAAGGAAAATTGAATTTACATTATGGGAAGGGGGGGGATAGCAGATTTCATTTGGGTGGAATTTTTACATAAATGGCTGAATCAATGGAACGTGGATGAAACCCCCGCGTATGTGTGTGTGTGTCCAAAACAACCCATGCTTTAAAAAAAAAAAAATAATATTCCCTCGGTGGGATTTCGACACGTGGCCTGATCCCGGGGTGTTATAACTCTATAAGATATCGTCGGGATTAATTAACCCGCCCGCTGGTTTCCCGAGTAGTTTCTCTTTTCCTTTTTTCTGGAAAACCGCTTATTTGGAATGGACGGCGACCCCGCCTGACACGTGGACATTCCTTTCGGCAACACGTATCCCATGGGAGGGATTAAATAGTACCTCCCGTCCCCTCTCCCCATCACCTCTTCCACTCGGACCCACATTTGGAATTAAAATCCAGTAAATATTTCTAATTAATTCCCAAGGAAACGTGTAATACAAAAACAAGAGGCTGGCCTTTTCCCGCTTCTGAAAACCACCTAGTTGGATCCGTCCGAATCATTAAAGCTGAGTGACGTGGCCCTCTCCCCTATCCGACACGTATTCGGTTTTCAATTACGTTCTTAGAGAGACTTAGAGAGTAAGTAATGCTTTTAAGTTTTCTTGAAATAGAATGTTGCGGGCATCCAGTCCGCGATGACAGTGAAGCATGTGGAAATTAAGTGGAGTTCACTCTTTCAGACTAAAAATTAGCAATTAGATAAAGTATTTTAATTACATATTTTTCAATATTTCTTGGGTGGGGTATTTTTTTTTCGAAATCTTTATCTAATGGAGTAAATCTGAATTTGATAGCTTGTAAAAATTATATCTGATTCTCTTTGTCTAAAAGCTAACAATCAGGTGCTGATTCCCTTCGTCTAAAAACTAAAAATTAGATAAAGGGTTACAACTATATATAAGCCATTGGCCAGGCCATTTCAAGACAACCCTAAACCGCTCTAAAGGGAACCCGACACACAATTACTAGCTTTTAGGTAAGTGAGTAAAGAACCTATTCACGATCATCCCACCGTCCACGCAAATGACCTGCCTAGTTACATAGGACGATGGCGGCATGCACAAGAAAGCGGCCAAGGACGCGACCTCCTCCGGCTCCCCTACCCTCTGAAGAGGCGTACGCGATATCACCCCATCGTTGAACTCTTTGTTTCCCAGCAGCTGCAAGGAAGGGGACCCGAGTATATCAGCATGAGGCACGCGAATGCCGCCAATTCTCACGTGTGGTAGAGTTCCTTATGTGTCCACAAGAGAGGTCTTGATAAACCATGGAGCGATGGAGTTGCTCCCGATGTTGTCCTTCGCCCATTCGCAGGCCAGGTTCTTCGTTAGCTGATTGATAGTTTTCACGTCAAAAACGTATTCATCACGTAAGTGCATGCGATCGTAGAAGTAATAAAGTGTAAGTAGAATATCGTTCCCATGAGGACTGATCTAAACTTCTTCCAATTATTAAAATACCGTCAATCACTATTATCAAACTAAGTGAGTTGAGAATTAATCAAACTAAGCGCAAAGCTAAAGAAAACGAGTAAGTAAATTGAATTAAAATTCAAATGAGAAAAGCACCTAGGGCGACGATTTCATCGGACAATTAATCGCAAGTCATATCTCAATCAACACGCTTAAGATGATCTAGTTGATAATATGGAATTCGGTTATCTTTCTACGCCCCTCCCGAGGTCATAAGAACGTACATCTCTGTAAATGGTAATCACTATATTCCTAGGTAGATTAACTATCGAGTGCCCTTTAAGAATCAATTCCAATTCGATTACCTAGGACGATTGGGTATATTCATATCCCGCTCGTTAATAATCCCGTCTTCCGACCAAGTTTAACCTAGGTTATTCCTCTCCCGGTGCTTAATCTAGGATTCCCCTTCCGAGTTCACCTAAATTCACTATTCAATCTTATTGGTGATCAGGCAATAAGAAAGCGTTAAGAACGAATAGGAATAATCTAACATAAATCATTAAAGTGTGTCAAAAGAGATAAACTCTTGACTAATTATCAAGATCCATCTTGACCCTAGGAAAAGAAAATTAGTTCATAACCGAAGTAAACGAAAACATCAAATCAATCGTAAACAATGAAAACGACATAAAGAAAACTAAAAGAAAAACTGGTGAAGTCTCTGTTGACGGCTCCCTGCTACCAGTAGCCTCCCCTCTCTTTCTCTCCAGGTAAAATAAAATGTTTTTATAATCCTCCAAATAAACCTAGAGAATCTCTGAAAATAAGGAAAGAAAATCTTTTCTTTTCTCCCCAAGTAGCTTTAGGTCTTGCAAGAGCATCCAAAGATCTTCCCTCTGCATAGAGTCTTCATAATTACGCCGAGATCCTCTTTTTTCCATATTTATCCTGAAATAGACTAAAAAACTCGGCAGTAATCCATTTCTCGAGAATAATGTGAAATAGCCATGAATATTATGCAATGAACGTAATATTTCACAAATCTAACAAAATCTAAGTATGAAATTACCCTAAATAACCCTACTTTCATAGAGTTATCAATAGCCCCTGTGTCAAGTAGATATGACTGAGGGCGAAGTAGGCTCTTAATTCGCACAACCAGGTGTCTTCTTCACCTTTGGTGATCGCATAAACGGTGGTGCTACCCAAACTGACCACTCCGGCAACAGAAGAAATGAAGACGATGCTCTCTGATCCGGAATTCTTGAGGAGAGGATGAGCGAGTTGGCAGAAATGATATGCAGAGTCGAGATTGGTCGTCCTGATTTTCGAGTACTCTTCCGCCGTCTACTCAACCGTAGGCTTCCTGAAGCTAGTTCCTGCATTGTTTACCTGCGTACACCCGGGCACAGATCACGAACAGGTCATGATCTTCCACTCCAGACACACGAGACAAAGGCAGCCGCACATGAGAATCAGTCTTTAAACATTCAGTTAAACAACCGCAGAAGAGGGGCGACAATGCGCTGATGCTAAGGGTGATCAAAAACTTTGGAATTCCATATACCGAACCGATTTTTTGATATTTCGGTATTTGGAATTCGGTATTCGGTATTCGGTATTATATTTCAATTAAATTCGGTTTTCGGTTCGGTATTCAGTATGTCTATAAAAAAATTCGGTATTTTCGGTACTACCGAAATGTTTTGGGCTTAAGTCTTATTTGAAATATTGGCCCATTTGCTTTCCTTTTACAGCCAGGAATTCCTTGGAGCCCGGTCCATCCCATTCGCCAGGAACAGGAACCCTAGGGCTGCTTTCCTCCACTCTTCGTGCCACACGCAGGTCGTCGTCTTCCCTCGTCAGGTCGATTTCCACCTCATCTCACACGCAGGTCGTCGTATCCGTCCTCCTTTTTCTTGGCTCGCCAGCTTCCCACCCGGCTCGACCCAAGTGACGCGACCTTCGCCAGTCCCCGACTCTGAATCTCCGCCGCCGTCAAACCCAGTTGGTAACCGCTTGCTTGATGCTTTTACACGGGGCGAAGAGGGGTTCCCGACTTCCCGTCGTTCTTTTTGATTTTGGTAATCGACCCAATTTGCGAGTGACGACGAGGACGCCATTTTTGTTTCTTGATGGTTTGCTGGTCGGTTGTTGGGTTGGCCGTGGGTCTTAGGGGTTAAGGGGGAGGAGAAAGTTTGGAGCTTTGAGTTGACGAGGAGGGGTTGGGTTGGCCGTGGGTTTTAGGGGTGAGGGGGGTCGGTTGTTGGGTTGACCACCTCTGTTCATGGTGGAAGGTTTTGAGCTTCCCTCCCTTATCTGTTGGTTCCTGAATTTTCTTTTAATTGGTTTTTGTTTTGATGATTGGGCATGTCTTTTTCCTTTTTGTTTCTTCTTTGTTAGTTGGGCTGGTGATCTTTTTCTTTTTTTTTTGTCTCTCTTCGTTAGGCTTTGCTAGACCATGTGCTTTACCAATCATATTTTGTGGTCGTTTCATGTGCAGAAGTACTAAGGAAGGCACGTGAATGAAATTTGATAGCCGTTTTTTCACCTCTTGAAGAATATGACTTATAGTACCAACTGCCAAATATTATCCAAGTGTTGATTACCTCGGCTCAAGTAAGTGTGTAGCTATTCTTTCTTTTATTTTACTTTTTTACTTATATAAAAATTTTAAAAAATTTCTTTGTTTATATAGAGATGAATGATTTCGTGTTAAACCAATCTAGTCAGTCAGCTTTGATATCCACTCAGTCAGCTTCGATATCCACATCTGCCACTTCTGCTGGGAGAAAGAGGAAACCAATACCTCTGAGATCGACTTTGTGGATAGATTACGAGAGATTTGAAAGTTCTAATGGTATAATGTTGGCACGGTGTAAGGCATGTGGAGCAGAAGTGAGAGCTGATTTACTAAGAGAAATGGGACTTCTTCGCTAAATAGTCACAATGCGACGTGTAAGGAAATGATCACGTCAACCAATTCAACACAGACAATCCTTAGATTTAAACCTGGAGGTGATTCTAACAATCTGAAAGACTTGTCTGTCCTTAGGTGCGATCATGAAACTATTAGGAAATCTTTGGTGCACTTGGTGATATCTGCCGAGCTTCCTTTCAAGTTTGTTTCTAGGCCTGAATTCATTCATTTCATGTCTGTTGTATGTCCTAAATTTAAAGTTCCTTCAAGGTGGACAATACAACGGGATGTGCATGACATGTTTTTTCTTGAAAAGAAGAAGTTGAAAGAGTATTTTAAGAACTCACGTCAAAGAGTTAGTTTGACTACCGATACTTGGACTTCTATTCAGAAAGTCAATTATATGTGTTTAACTGCTCACTACATTGATGAGAATTGGGATTTACAGAAACAAATATTGAGTTCTATTCCAGTTACATCACACAAGGGGAAGGATATTGGGTTGATATTGATAGATGCTTGCGTGATTGGAGTTTAGAAAAGATTTTGACCAATCACTGTTGACAATGCTAGTTCAAATGATGTTGCCATTCGTTTTTTGAAAGAAAAGTATTGCAATAAAGAAGAGAGTGTGATGAGATGCGAGTTCCTTCATATGAGATGTGTTGCGCATATTATCAATTTGATTGTGAAGGATGGATTGAATATGATGATTGACTCGGTGAAGAAAGTTTGAGAAGTTGTTGCTTATATTAGATCATCTCCTCAAAGATTGTTAATGTTTAAGGAGTGTGTCATTGCAGAGAAGATTGATAGTAAATCTCTTTTGGTGTTGGATGTACCAACAAGATGGAATTCAACATATTTGATGTTAGAAGCCGCAATAAAGTTTGAGAGGGCCTTTGAGAGATATGATGATGAAAACACAAATTTTAGAAAAGATCTTGAAGATGAAAATGGGATATGCATGATATCGAGCTCATTTGATTTGGGAATTGTTAAAGTACTTGTCATACATCTTAAGCACTTTTATGAGCTTACTTTGAAAGCCTCTGGTTCGAAGTTTGTTACTTCGAATGTTTTCTTTCATGAGCTAGCAAATCTTGATGAGGCATTGCAGGAATGGCAAGAATCTCCCGATCAGAACTTGGTTACTTTGGCAAAGAACTTGAGAGATAAGTATAATAAGTATTGGGGTGATGTGAAAAAAATAAATAAGTTGATTTTCATCGCAATTATCTTTGATCCTCATCAGAAGTTTGATTATGTTAAGTTGTGTTTGAATGACATATATCATGACAAGGCAGATGTTATGATTTCTCAAGTGAAGAAGACACTTTATGAATTGTTTGCTAAGTACAAAAAGAAATGGATTGCGGAGAATGGTGAAGATGCGGTGACTAATGATGGGAGTGATGGTGATGGTGTGGATAAGGGTCAATCATCAAAGGCAACTACAATGGATAGTGATATGAGATTGTTGCAAAGATTGGAGAGATTGAAGAGGAAGAATGGTGGAGAAAAATGTAATAGATCAGAGTTGGATAGATATTTGGGAGAAGATACGGAAGTTACTAGTACGAAGTTTGATATTTTGATGTATTGGAAAGTCAATGCTATTAGATTTCTCATTCTTGCTCAAATGGCTCGTGATATTTTAGCCATTCCTTTCTCCACGGTTGCTTCTGAATCCGCATTTAGCACAAGTAACTTTTTGACATCTTCTTAAATCATTTGTCGAGTTCATTCTATTATTTACTTTATATACTAATATTTATTCAATATGTGTTAGATGGACGAGTGATTGATGCGTTTAGGAGTTCTGTGGGCCATAAGAGTATTGAGTCAATTATGTGCACTCAAGATTGGATTCGTCAAGGGAAATCAAGTGAAGTTAAAGTCGACGAAGATCCTTTTGAGCAAGAATCATTTGAAAGTAGTAATGTTTAATTTCATAGTATTCTTTATAAATATTTAAAGCTTAATGTTCGTATACTATTAATACTCTTATCTCATTAATGATATGATTGTCCACACTTACATTGGAATGAGATTGCTTGTTTCAACCTATTGCGGTTCAAGAATGAAGATCGAAAGGACTTCTTAACTTTGTGGATTTATAGTTTATGTGGATTTTATGAGTTTTTATGGGCTTGAATTTTTAGTTCGTGTGAATTTATGGGCTTTTATGGGTTTTGAAATTTATGGGCTTGAATTTTTAAAAATGAATTTTGTGCTATTTATTCGGCCTAATAAAACTTTGGAAGATCCAAATACCAAACCGAAATATCGAAATAAATTTCGGTATTTTGGTATTTGGATGTTTGGAGTTCAGTTCGGCATTTGGAGGATAAAATTTTGAAACTTTGGTATTTGATTTGGTTGGTATTTAAAATACGGAATGCAATATTCTAACACCAGGGCCGTGGTGTTGTCGAGGGTTCGTCGCGATTTCACGCCGGCGCTGCCGTCCGCCATCGTTCCTAGTGATGACAACACTTTCTGGGCCTATCCCTTCTTGTCGTTTGTTTAAGGTTGTCAGGAAATTAGTTACACGGGGTCGCAATGATAATTTTCATAAATCCCCATCTGTTGGAAGTTGAGACGAATACGTAAGCCGATTGAATGATTCTAATAGAATTGAAATCTCTTTTGAAGAAAAGGTTGTCTTTTGAGTTGGGGAGCCCATGATCAATCAATCGACATGGTCGTACAAAGATGGAACGAATAACGGAAGCTTTTTCTTCTTAGCTGGGATGAAGACCAAGCCGTAGCTCAAGATCCAAGTCGTTGACCAGTCGCAAGTCTACTCCGGTCAGCGCCCCCCGTGGCGAGCACACACCGCCCAGATGATGCTGATTGATGTGTGCTGACAGAAGGTCTGAATCCTCCCCCCATCCAGAATGTAATGCAGTTGGTTGACTGTGATTAGTGAAGGAGTTCAGAGTAATGGAAAGGTCGGCTTCTTCATTACAGCTTCGTTCATAGGATGAGTCGGGAACACCTCCATATGAAGTGGTTATGGATTGGGGTGTAGTCAACGAGTACCCATCACGGACGCCGTCCTGAGAGTATGCGGCGGTGCATCCTGGAAAGGAGACTTGATTATCGTTCATGGGGCTCAAATAATGGTTTTCATACTACTAAATGTTTGGGGACTGTCACAATAATTCAGGACTTGATTGCATTTTCTTCCCATAACACCCGCTGGATTGAAGCACTTACCGAAATATGGGGCGCGTTCCTGAACATGAATTGCCTCGGTCGAAGCGTATTCTGGTTGTCTGAGAAGAGCTCTGTCCCTCCGATGAACATTCATGTGACCACCCAATGCCTGCGCAGACATGAATTCTCTGCTGCAATAGCTGCAAGTGTACGACCTCGGTGGCCAAAGGTATCCTCCAAACTCACCGGACGCATCCTCTGCAAATGCCCTCTCTTCCCATGTCTCACCACTGACAAGGGCCCTTCCTGACAGGACCTTCATATCTAAAACACTATAATCATTGTCCCTAATGGGCAATTGCAGGTTGGCTCTATCCATGTGTACTGATTGGCATCTGAAGGCAGGTGTGATATAGTGATGCAATGAACGGTGTGTGCAGACTGTAGTGCGCACATCTTTTGTTCATATTCATAACAGAATCAGGATTTCCAGATAAAGTTCAAACAAAGAGCCAAAAATAAAGTCTTCCTTTTACTATTTGATGTACAGCTTTGGCATTTGCCTTGAATTCATGCAGTGTGTTTGATTCCTAGTTTGTCAGAGTCAAACTTCTTAATGGGTAGTAAGTTTTGGCAATTTCTGGGCTAAAGGTCCCCACATTAAGCAATTCCCAGGAGAGCTGAATCCATCACCCGTAGCAATCAAACCCCCCCGGTTTGTGAATTTAATATTGCAGTCAGGGAGAGCTGAAGCATAATTTATTTGATACAAGAAGGAAGGACAATTCAAAGGTCCGTCGCACATGAGACAAGCTCCTGTGAAGGGATGAAAGCAACTCGGGGCAATATTCACTATTGAACCCATGATTTCTTTGGATGTTATTCTAACATCCTTGTCAAGGGATCATTGAACCACATAAACCACGGATGAACTCAAATGTTCAGGCCTTTCTGCCAGTGAACCAAATCAGTACTCTGCGTGTCTTACAAGTCCTTTACTAACAAGACTTAGATGATGACTTTCGAAGAACGAAATTCTTTCCCAAGTTTGCTCCTCATAACCCTTTGTTTTTGCCGGGAAAGTGGTTTCCGCTTTCTCCCGACCGAAGCAAGAGATGGAGCTCTCTGTTTACATGTTCTCTTACTGCCACCCTCATGGTTCAATGTTATTCTCAAAAAACAGATTCCCTAATTACACAGCAACGTGTCCCGAGTGGCATTCCCTGTCTGTGAGTTTACCCTGGCAAGAGAAGGGATGTTACATTCTTGGGGCAGAAAGACAAGCCTTAACAGTCATATTTTCTGGGGTTAAAACTTTCTTACCCATCTGCAACCTTACAAAGGTATTCCCGTTGATCATCTCTCAGCGGCACATCAGTAAAATCTGGTCGCACAAATTACTTACTGTGAACAAACGCTGATTGAACTTGCTATTTGAATAGTATACACCATGAAATTTGAAATGATGGATCCATAGCTTCAGCCACCACAATTATAGGATGCATGTAAAGGATTCCAAGAACATAGGAAAGCAACAGGGCACCACATACCTGCACCTGTTATGTTTGATCCCCTGAAAGAAGTGTTCCCTGTTGCCAGTGCACCTTCCAAGTTAGCATTGCTCAGGTTTGCCTGCAGAAATGATTATGACTCACAAAATAGTCCCTTAGGGTACGGGATTGAAGAATGCTAGCATCTTCACGGAACCAGAATGGTCTGTTGATCTAGAATTATGATGCTTACAAAACAGGGTTTCTAAATTTCTAATGCCATTTTGGTGCTGACAAGTAAGTCCATTCCGAGATCTCTAAGAAGATCACAAAGTTAAAGAATGAATAAGGACATCTAGAGAATACAGATTATTTGAGGAATAATTGGTCCTCAAGTACATTGAGTTGTGTACATGCACCAGGAGGTATTGGATGGAAAAATCAGAACTCATTTCTCGAGGTTGCAATTGAGAATGCCTGCACCCGGGGAACTGGTAGCAGGGTGGACTTCTTCTCCAAATTTTAGATACATACCAACTTTTAGAATTAAGCCAATGTTTGCTTGTGGTGGAAAACGAAGGAAATACGAGGAGAACTCGCATTTTGAAAAAATTCCATTCACATCATTCAAAGTTTCTCATTGATTTTCTTTCTTTGCAACAATTTCCAGACATTCAACAAGAGAAAGACGACAGTTAAATAATATACATCATAGAATCACCTTGGTAACATTAGCCAGGGAAAAGTCGGCACCTCTGAGATCAGCATCAGAGAGGTCAGCCCCTAATGTCATGAGCAGAAACAAATTGATGTCAGAAGTGATCCTGCTAAGTTCAAGAGGCCTTGTGAAGATAATTATAAAAGAACACATCGAAGCATTCTAATATTTGAGCTGCATGTAGGGTCAACATAATTAACCATGAAAAAGGGAATTAAGATGCTCAAGCAATTGGGAAAGAGTCTAACAGAACTCAGGGGATTTAGCTCTGAAAGAATAAGATAAGAGCCGTATCTTAGACGTGATACGCACTACCGATTATCATGCTACAGCATTACTACTTAGAATTAAATTTCGTCAAATAGACCTGTTAAATCTGCGTCGAAGAAGCTTGCGCCAAGCAGCTTCGCACCTTTGAAGTTGGCTTGTCTTAAAATGGACTGAGGCAGAAAAAAACCATCACAGTTTCAGCTACTTCGAACAATTGCCCCTAAAATTGCAAAACAACGCAGCTTCAATACAGCAGCATCACCGTCTTGAAATCTTGTTTGATCAGCGTCTTTCCGCTAAAATCCTTGCCAGAGAGATCCTGGCCTCTTGTCACTCCAGCACCATAAGGACCGCCTCCCTTCCGCATCCCACATTGTCAATCACAAGCAAGGTTATCCATTTCAGGGCACAATTTCAAACCAGCTCACTACCACACAGAATAACATGCCGAACACAGATTCAACGAATCGCATTCTCGATACTCTCGTGAACACGGTGCCACTTTCCATCACTTTCGGCCAAAAGTGTCAACCCAAGCGACCCAAAAAATGCTTCGAATCATTTACCATACCTAACACACGGAAATCCAAATGCCCACTTCCAAAAATTCAATAATTTCTTCTCCAACCCACCTTGAAAGCGAGTGCAGGGTCGGCAAACAAGAGGGAAGCAGACAAGAGGGCAGCAGCCGCGGATGCCGCCGCCAACTCGCAACAACCCGGCTTGGAAGGCGGGACGAGATTCGGAACCTGAAGTTAAGAAAGACAGTAATACCAAATGACCCGACAACGGCAGAAACAAAAAGTGGGACACAACGGAGATGCGATCCCTCGAGGGGTCTCACCCGGGAATGGCGTGGATTTGCTTCATGGCGGTTGAGATTGAGAGAAGGCTTATGCTGTTGGACAGTGGAAGCGCATAAGGACGCACGGAGCAGAGCCATGGAGAGACAACACGGCCACAAAATGAAAGGCGCTCGCTCTGATAGGTACAAAATTTATGATTGGATAATGTTTTGGGGGAGAATTCATTTTATAATTGTGATTGATTACAATACAATTATAAGCAATCTTATTCATTCCAACCTGATGCCTGCAAAATTGTGACGATGACGGAAGGCCTACTACCCAAGTATATCCTTCTTCCTTTCAACGTGAATGGTTCTCCCATGGGAGTGGCTGCGATCTGTTCGTTCGCCGGATGAATGATGACATCTAGCGACGATGCCTCACCCAGAGTGTGGCAGTTCCCGTGGTATCCTAAAACACTGGGATGTCGACAAGAAAGGACCTATAGCTCGTGGTTGCGGATGTTCCAGAATGCCAGAGATTGGTGTTTTTGAGGTGGTTCTAGTCTCTCTTCTGATGGGACTTTAGTCGAAGACGTATATGCTGTTGCTCTAACTATGACCTAACCGTGGCGTCCTCTGCAGTTGTCTGAGCACTCGACTGCTTCATGCAAGGAATTCAAAGGCGCGAATCTTCTCTGGCCTTCATCTCGATGAATAAGTGGTCTTTGATAGTCGTGGCAGAGCCATCTCTCTGTAGTTTAGTTGATAACTTTTCATCCGTTGGAATCAGATTGCACGAAAGGATTCTGAAAGTTATATACAAAGAGCCATATATCTTTTACGTGATGCTGAGGTTTTGCTCCTTTTTCTCATCTCTGGCTTTAAGGACTGCATTCGTGATGATGCGCAACTTCTGGTTGTTTAGCTGGCGACTACTTCTGCGGATTTAGTCTTTTTTTCCGAATCGGAATCCCGACCTGGGACGCAAACCTTGTACTGTTTCAGTTCTCTTTGTACAAAAGCCCACCCCAGAGAAACAAAATTGGCATGACATCCTCTTACTCTCACAACAAAACTTGCTCCTCCCCGTCGTTCATGGAGAAGCAGGGGGCCATGTGCGCGCATCTGCCCCCATCACTTACAAGTCAATCCTAGAACACAGTCTCTAATCCTAAAACACTGATTAATCTAGTCGCACACGTTGTTCGCAATCCAAGGATAGGAAGGCATGCATGTCCCGGGTTCGGTCACGTCAAAAATCTTGTCCATTAGATTCGGGTCGTCTTCACTGGACAGGTTGTGGTCCTGGTCCTGATCCGGATCCGGATCCTTTGCTCCTCCCCATGCACACATGCCATGGAACTCTGCATTAATCAGCATCGCGTTGGTTGCCGCGAGTTGATGAAGATGATCTTCCTGATGGTTCTGACAGAAAAGATGGCTCTTATCGCCGTGGTTATTAGTTTCTGTAAAGTGAACCGGGATTTCGCAGAAGGTGGAGGTGATATTGTCATGGAATTGATCAGCCCTGCCACTTTGGAACCCAACTCCAAGGTTGGCCATCTGGGTTCCAAGAATCTCGATCTCCTCCTGCAGGTTAGCCACCTGCACGCTCGACACCCATAAACACATCAACAAAAGAACCACAACATCCCCCGACGGAACCAATTCCCCTGGGGTCTTAATCGGAAGGGAAGCGAATGGATAAAAGGAAATAAAAACCTGTTCTTGGAGCGCGAAAATATGAGCCACGCAGCCGTAGACGGGATCCCTCATCCTGGCCAGGGCCTCGTAAGAGATGGTGACGGCGGCATCACTCCTTGCCTGCACGGGCAAGTGCGACAGAAGCTTCGAGACGTTACTCGCCCCGAAGACCTTGTGAACGGCCGCGAAATGGGCGGAAGCCTGGTCGTAAGAGAAGTAAGGCGCGAAAACACAGTCGCAGGTGCACTTCCTCCTTAGGAACTTGCACGCTCCACATGAAGACCCCGACCCTGTCATTTTCCACCACCTCAAACACACAACCAACTAATTTAGTCAAGTATTTCCAAAATGGATTCCCTTTCCCTTCTTTCTTTCGTATCTTTAATCTTGTTTGCTTCTTTTTTTTTCTTTTGGGTGCCAAGAAAAGAAGTCTGAGATTTGGCCTTTTATAAGCCATCAATCAATCAACAGTAAGTATCCACTTCAACAACAGACGAAGGGAAGTCACTCACTGTTCTCTCTTGATCCTGTTCACTTTGGAATACTCAGCAGCAGCAGCAGCAGCCAAAGAGACAGACATTCCTGACTTTTGCCAAAAAAGTTGTTGGTCTTGTAATAACAACTGAGGAGAGAGTTTGTTGTCCGTGATGTATGTGGTTTTGCTGCTACTTTTAGGTCTCCCTTGTGGCCTACATTGTCATTCTCAAATACCCCCCCCCCCCCCCCCCACCCCTCCCTCCATTTCCTAAAATTATTGCCAATCCAAAAGCTTTCTTTTTCTAATTTTTTTCAAAGAACACAAACAAGATTCTCTCTAAATTCATTACTCTTGTCTCAGTAGTACTCTTAATCATGGCCCGGATATTGTGATTGGCTTGGCACATGTAGTGTGTGTAATATATGCAATGAATTCTCCATACTTTCCTTTTTTAAGAAACTAGTGCAACTGTAATAAGTGCCCTTCTTTTTCTTGCAAGGTGATGTAAGTACACCACCATCAACAACCAAAAAAAAAAAAGTTAATGATGACTTTATTATTATAACACCTGATTAATGATTGACTGCAACAACAGCCCAGAAGATACAAACAAGCCCTACTCGAGAACTACTGCAGAAATTCCGAAATCTCCGCGAAGACGGTGATTTCTCCATGCAGGTTCTTTCGTTTTAAGAAGCTCGATACGGCGTTTCTTTATCGAATCCCGACGCGTCGTCGCTGCTGCCGCGATTACGACGCCTTAATCTTGTCATGAGCGCATTCGCAAAAGGTAGGCAAAGAGGGGGAGGGATGGTCGATCCTCTTCTTAGTAGTCGTTGTTGAAAAAAGTTAGCATTAATTAAGGGAATGAAAACATTTAATAAGCCGTCATCTCACAACAAAAGGGCCTACCTTTTTAATCGCACTCCCACTCTTTTTTTTTTTTTGGTGTTTTTTTGTTAGAAAATGACAGCACTCCAATTACTATTACTACTACTACTACTTAATATTAAAAATATACAAATTCGGAAACCTCTTTTTTTTATTTAATATCCCAAATGATTCCAATAATTATTACATGTTGTACTTGCATTTTATCTCGCATAGTTGTGAGAACCCAAAAAAAAATAAAATAAGATTTAAAAAGAAATATAAAGAAGAAGCCCTCCATCATTAAGGGGACGTACTATTTTAGTTTAATTTAATCATCTCCCCTAAAAAAATTCACTGATTGTCGGATGATGATGATGATGATGATGATGAGCTAATTTCCCAATGATGCGAATGCACCATGTAAATATATTTTTTTAATATGAATTCGGGACCATTATCTATGGGTTTGGCTGTTGGCCACTCTTTACATTATTTTAAACTATAAAGGGAAAAAAAATTGGGGACAAAACAAAATGTGCGGAAAAACTGACCACCCAAATGAAAACAAAGGCTCTTGGCATTCCCAATATAACCCCATTGTCTAATTAAAAATCCCCAATTTTTTTTTTTTAATTTGGAATTTGATGTGTTTGAAAAGGAGATGGAAAATTTTAATGGGGCTCTAGGAATAGGAATTTGGTTAGAGAACTTGCCAAGTGCTTCTCTTAAATTATTGGTTATTTTTTCGAGGGACAAATGGCGTTTTCTGGCAGGATGGGCGGATTCATTCCTAAACTTTTTGTGACCCTCCTAATCAACCGACTGTTTTGTCCTAAAAAGCGTTGTTATCATCAAACTCACTCTCCCTTTCCTTTTTTTTTTTTGTTTTTTTAACCTTGTCTTTTCTCAATTAACTTTGCTAGTGAAATATTATTCTTATTCTTATTAAAGGACAACGACATGCGTGCATCTTATAAAGTGGGTATGTATTAAAAATTGTTGGTGGGGGAGGGGAATAGTAATTCTTACTTGTGATATTGAATTGTTGATGTTTCCTTCAGGGCTATTATGACGTGCTAGAAAAACAGTGTAACGTCTAGTAGAATGATGGTCTCGACCTACCTACGTAAAAGGGGTTCATCGGACACTCCTAAAGGTGTGCCATGCATGAAAGGTTAGATGAAATGAATAAATAAAAATGTAATTTGATGGTTGATTGATGATAGTGATGATGATAGGAGATATAGATTGTAGAGTAGCCAAGCAAACCTCCCATTTGAACACATGTTTCGTGAACAAAGGCTTTCCTTTCCGAGGTTAACGAGAAAGTGAATTTCATTGTCGTTTGGATGATAATTATCTATTAATCTCCCCCACCCCCCATGAAATCGATTGGTGGCTGGCTCCTCTCTATCTGTCATCTCTTTGTCGTCCGTCAGTGCCTTTTTTCAAATTCAATTTTAACTCTTGAAAATAAAAAGATATTCGTAATTTTTAATTTTCTAAATTTGTATATTAACATGTTGCGGGATAGGATTAGAATTTAGACTGATATTAGCCCAATATGAAGGCCCAAGTAATGAATTGGGCCGAGGGAGTTTATCAAGGCCCAATTTTGATGATAGAGAAAGAACAAGGGCCTCATGATCTGACTCAATTCATTATTATTCCCTAGGAATATGATCGATCAGAAGACTATAATCCATACGATTGATGATGGGAAGGTCGAGATTAGTGGGTTTGGTGTGTTGAACATCGTCCCCAGGCTTCTCCTTCTCTGGGTGGGTCGTCCTCCTTTCCCCCACCCTTTTAGTTGTTAGAATGTCGGACCGACGCGTATGCCGAACCCAGCATATAAGCTCAGTGGCTATAAAGTAAGTAGCTCGCTAAGCTATATATATTAGATCAAATTCTTTTTTCTTTCCGATGATCACGCTTCTTATTGCTCCCCAGTTAGCCTCAGGAATGTCTGTCGATTTTTTTGCCATAGTCAAGACATTTCTAAACTTGAAATCCTAATCTGACATATTATTTTGCTTGCTATAGCATATTGTTATAGAACAAAACTCCTATATATTAAATCCCATTATTACATAAAAAGGAATATATGTCCATAATACGATTTAAAACAACATCAATATCAAAATCCTGAAATCAAAGAGCTCCTCGTCGAGTCAACCTGAAATACTAGTAAGATATACAAAGCTACGCCTCGTCGTTGGATCTTCATTTTATCTAGATCTACAGAAACGGAGAGAAGAGGGGGATGGGTTTTATCTAGTCTCGTCCGTTCATGAGTTAGCTATACAGCTTCTTCTCTCTATGCCGATGCTACGCCCATCTTGATGATCTGGGAATTGATTCTCTTTTCTGCACAAGGATCATACAGAGATAAGTATGTGTGTAGTGGTGCATGAAGAAAGGGTATCTGGAACTGGAAAGTAACAAAGTACCGCCAGCAGCCACTAGTTTCTCCGCCCGTGCAACTATGTGTTTCCCGTAAGTGTACTTCCTAAGGGTAGTCAAATGGACTTTTATTCGACTGAGGACCAGTTCGACTTGCCGGTCATCGCAGGTTTCCATCACTTTCTGCACCACGTAGTTTGCAAACTGGTCTTTCATCATCACCTGAAACAGAAAAAGGTTAGGGAAGTTTCTGGTGCACGAGCTACTTATAACTGTTTCAGTGACAGACCTGAAGAGGCTCGTTATCGTCGTTGGAGCCAAGCATCTCGTTTACAAAACTCTCGCGTTCTGCCGGGGTTCCAAAAATCAAGCATTTCTCGATGACGTTGGATGCAAACTTCTGCTGGCTCATCTGTACTACTTGACCCATCAATTTCTCGATTATGGCAGAACGTTCTTGTGGCTTTCCGTGCTGAATCACATGCTGCAACGGTTTGTGGAAGCTTTTTAGGTGCATAGAAGAAACCTACCTATTCATGCATTATATCACGGCAATCAAGAGCCTCACAACTGTAAATAGGTGAGGATGTGAACCTGTATGACATAATTTCCGTATTGATCTTGCGCCAACAAGCAAACTGATCGCAATATATCGTCCATCACGATCCTCAGAGTTTCGGGATCACGACAGTTCTCCAAGATCCTCTGTTATAATAAGGTCATCGCATCAAAATCACACCAGCCAAGTACTTTTGATTTAGCCTTGAGGCATCAAGCAAAACCACGGCGAACCTGAATGACACGGCAGCCGTATGGGTGTTTAGAGAGCGGTACGACCTGATCATAGAATGTCGAGATTATAAAGCCAATGGCATCCTCTGGGATGCACTCCAGGCACTTTTGAATCACATGGTTTCCATTCTGATCACGTACGCACCGCATCACATGCCCATCAAGCTCCATCGCCATCTTGGACTGCTGGTCCAATTCACATACTTCTATAGCCTGAGTCATTCATTAAGCAAGATAGACAGCTTATCAATTCCAATTAGAATGAACAGAAGTGCTATAATATCACCGACTAACCGGCCATAAAGAGTCGGATCGAAGTCGAACAAAATAAAGAGTTGTAGAAACAAAACAGTCCATGCTACAAAGTAAGGATCTTCACCTTCTGTATGACTCGACAGCCATACATTTGAAGGCTCAGAGTCAGAACATGACCATTGAGTTGATCGGCCAGCTTCCTTACTTGCAATGAACTTCCATGCTCCAAAAACTGGAAATACAAATGGAGGGCATCAAATCCGAAACAATCCAGAAAGAGTCGGATCGAAGTCGAAAACTGAAGGTACTGCAGCAATGTCAAGGTTTAGGAAATATGGCAAACTCATACCTTCTGAACCACGTAATTTCCAAAGACATCAGTCATCAGAGTCAGTGCTCGGGGCATTATTTCATTGAAGACCATATTTATCTCCACCGACGATGCAGTCTCAAGCTTTTGCTGGATGAATCTACTTCCATACTGATCGGAACTGCAATAAAATTATCAACAACGAAGTAAGAGCCACAGGTTTCCAAGATCTGAGAATAAGAACCACAAACATTTATACCTGAACTCAACTACATGACCGACAATCTCAGAAAGCTCAGAGCATCTGGCTTTGTTGCTTTTGAACTCTTCCAGCAGTGAGGCCGGATAACTGTCATCCAGATAACTGCCATTTGCCCTCCAACCAGGAGGAAAACAACCGTGCTGGATTGGACTGCCATATCCAGGAGGAGAATTAGGGATGACACCGGCCAGTTGATTACCAAAATAAGGCATGCCCATTCCATAGCCAATATTTCCATAGTAGCCGTTGGTCATCATCTCAGTTCTCCCATAGGCAGCACCATATTGGTACTTTGGAGAAGAACAGGCTGCATCTGAGTAAACATCCTCGACTCCCATCAAATTAGAGTACGAATTACTCAAGTATTCTCTACCTAGCAGTGCTTTCTCGCCTAGCAAAGCAAGTTGGGTTCCAACATAGTCTGTTGAACTTGAGTGCTGATTGACTGAATTCACTTTATGGAACTTCGAAGCATTCGCCGGAGAATAATGACCTGCCCCATTGATATTCCGCAATTCAGAGCCTGACTTCATCGATTTCGGGCTGTATAACTGATTCTGAGCATCTAGCAGACCACTACTGGATATGTTTAGGACAGATAAAGCGGTAACAAGATCTGCTCTGTCATCAACCCTAGTCGAGACTGAACTAGACGAATTATTCCTGCTGGAGATACTCCTATTAAATGAGGAAACTCTTCCAGAACCAATAGGCGGGATTCCAGGACTTGGAAGCCGGTCTATAAGCTGAACCTCGGGATATTCCATGATATCGTTGAACTCATTCCGGCTGGCTGAACGAGAAGGTTGCCTCGAAGCATTTGCTGGATAGCTCAATTCATCCTATGACAAAGTCACAAGAGAACCAACTCCTTATCATTACTTACAAGCTTTATTTCCAGAACATAAACACAAAATCTACATGGACACGGGTCACTAACACAGCAGAACTTGAAATTTGACTCGAGCATTAGCATTGAGTAGACAAAACAATATCCAACGAAAATTTAACTGAACTACTTTCTCGTAAAATGATAGTGGTAATTATTCAACTCAAGGGAACATTCAGTATCATCCTGTAAAAATCTTCAAATACACTGGGAAATAGACAAACAGGAATAAAGGAATGATCATCAGCTGAAAAGCAAACAAAGAACGAATAGCAAGAACAGGGCAAGCTGGCAGACTAATAGAAGCCAAGAATTCATCACCACCATGATCACAAGGCACTAGCAAACTGAAAAAAAAAAAGCGAATGATCCAGAGCACCAACAAAACAGAACAATTTGAAATCAACCTGAATGATATCGGCAATACTTCTCTGCCCACTTCCAAACCCCAACCCGATCAACCCATCTCCACTCCACTCACTGCCGTTCACTTCCACCCCAGCCCCCGCACTCTCTTCCTTCCCTCCCAGCAAGGACCTCCCTACGCCCCAACGCTGTGCAGATCGCCACTCCTCCTTCGACAGCAGCGGCGGGGGCAACCTTGGATTAATATTAGCATTAGAGTAATAGTAATTCACGTAAGCAGGATCAGCCCTCAAGTCCTCATCGTTACAAACAAACCCCTTCCCGCCGATCTTATCACAACCCACTGCCGTCCTCGAAACGCCAAACAACCCCCCGAACACGGCAAGGGACCCTTCCACAGTCGGAGGTGCTGACCCACTCCTAGCAACCTCGTTTTCTTTCGCAAAGCCACCCCTTTCATGGAAATCATCCCTGTTACTGAGCAAAGACCGCAGTGCAACATCGGACATCATGTTGGGACGCGTATCCGTGATCATCTCAGACGTACGATCATCAAACAGAGAACAACCCGATTCCCAAAAGCGAAACTTCGAGCTGGAAATCAGCTCGGATCCAACCAACGGACGATCAGACGAGCATGTAATCTACGTTAGATTAAAGCTACAAGAGAGAGAGAGAGACGGGGGGGGGAGGAGGGGGAGAGTGATCTTCGTACAAAAAACCGAGAGCAGCCCGAGTACTAAAAATCAGGAGTTAGGAACGAAAAGCATCGATCTTTCCATTAAAGTCACGTCCCGTAAAGGGTGGGTGCCCGGGGGGGGGGGGAGAGTCCTGGAGACCGATTCTTGGACAGAAGCGTTGTCCGGAGAAGGGGAAGGAAGGAAGGGTAAAAAAGCGAAAAAGTTTGCAAGGAGAGAAGATCGCCCCAATGTGATGAAAAGAAAGAATTGATGGTTGGGAATATATCGGCCGTTTGATTCCTAGGACCAACGGTCAAGATCAGTGTCGTTGCGGCTGTTCGTTTAGGGTTTTTTATTACAGTTGTTGCTTTTTTATTCTGGGATTTTGTTAAAAAATGTAATAAAAAAAATAACAAATTTAGTCAGTGGATTTCGTTACCATTTGTTTATAATTTTTATTTTACGAAGGGGCTTTGGCTATTGGGTATTTCCCTTTTTTGGGTTTGTTCTTTGCCAGCACCAGATGTCATATCTTAATACTAATATTATTTTATAAAAAAGTAGAGAAAAGAAAAGAAGTACTAATAAATGAGACAACAACAGGGACAGGCTAGATTTTGGCTATTAACAAAGTGTTGGAGATGAGATCATAAATTTTTAATTTGTGAGGAAATCTAATTTATGATGACGAGGCAGGTAGAGAGAAAGGTGGGGACACGTGGAATTTTCGGAAAACATAGCAGCAGTCCCCCTTCCCTTAATATTTAATTAATTTTCCCATACAACCAGTACACATGGGTGTCTGTCTGCAATCAACACTAATATAAAAAAAAAATAGATTGATTGGGCTTTATAATGGGAAGGGCCGTGGCCCAGTAAGGCCCACATCCCCCGGGTTTATTTGCGTGCTTTATTTGCTATTTTCGATAAGAACATTGGGTTCATGGCATTGATAAGTTGTAATTGTTTAAGGTAACCCGAAAGTCCAAAATGGTTTGTCGAACCAAACTCTACCCAATAAGCTGTAAGAGTACTTCTTCTTCTACTACTCTTAACTGGTGGTATTAATAGTTTTCCATGAGTTTATACCGTCGTATTGAATGATCCGGGTCGTTTGCTTTCTGTACATATAATGCAAATCTCTCTCATGATGTCCCAGCCCTGCCCGGTAGCTCACTGATTCTCCAACCCTCCCCATCCCATTCAATCAAAAAGTTGTTGATCCAAAAAACGTGTTGGATTATTACTCATCCGATCCGATTCCCAAGTCCTCTTGTATAAAGTTACCTTCTGTTAAGATATTTGTCGCGACGGCCGGGGTGCGGGTGTCGGGAGATCGAGTCGGTCGGGAAGGCGGTGTTGCCCAAGTTTTACGGGGAGGACGTGAGAGATGCGGCTTGGAGGCTTTTCAGGGCTCGTGAGAAGAGGGTCGTCGTCACTAGGATGCCTAGGGTTATGGTGGACAGGTTTGTGAAGGAGCACTTGGGTGGCGACGAGGTGATAGGGACTGAACTGGATGTGAACAGATTCGGGTTCGCAACAGGCTCGTGAGGAGTGGATTTGGAACTGTTACGGAGAGGGTTGCAAGGGTTTTCGGCGGTCAGTCGCCTTCCCTTGGACTTGGACGGGCCGAATCAAGGCTCTCGTTCCTGCCTATTTGCAAAGTAAGTCCTACAACTTCTGTTGATGAATCTTCGGAAGCAATAATCTTATGACTAGCACGTTCTGTTTGTCTTGCAGGAACAGATCCATCAACCAAACCTGCCAGCAGATGATGCACAGCTTGACAGAGGAATGCCGCGGACTTTGCCCTCAGTAATCTTCCATGATGGCCGGCTGGTCAAGCGTCCAAACTTCATCACCGCATTGATGATCGTTGCATGGATTCCGTTCGGGATTGTGCTGGCCTTCATCCGTATAGCTGTTGGGCTCACCCTACCGCTCAGGTTGATCCCCATCATCGCCCCTATCTTGGGAGGAAGGGTGATAGTGAGAGGCAAGCGGCTGCCTCCTGTGTCGTCTGAGAATGTCAACGGGTCCTCTTTGTGTGCACTCATCGCACGCTAATGGACCCTGTAGTATTATCCACAGTGCTGGGCCGCAAGATCCCTGCCGTCACCTACACCATCTCAAAGCTCTCCGAGATCCTGTCCCCAATACCGACCATCTGGTTGACACGGATCAGGGAACTCGACAAGGAGGAGATCAAATCAAAACTATCCAAGGGTGATCTAGCAGTATGCCCCGAGGGGACAACCTGTAGGGAGCCTTTCCTGCTTCGGTTCAGCGTGCTGTTTGAGGAACTGACCAACAGGATCGTCCCGGTGGCGATGAACTACAAGGTCGACTTCTTCCACGCGATGGATCTGATCTTCTCTTCATGAACCCGAGGCCCGTCTATGAGGTGACCTTCCTTAACCAGGGCCGGCCGAGGCCACATGCTCGTCAGGGAAGAGCCCACACGATGTGGCAAACTATGTGCAAGGCATCCTAGCAGCCACGCTCGGGTTCGAGTGCACCAACTTCACAAGGAAGGACAAGTACAGGGTCCTGGCCGGGAATGATGGGACCCTGACCACGGCCGCTGCCTGTGCCTCTTCATCGAACTGGATCAAGAAGGTGGTCGGCACCTTCAAGCCCCTTTCATTCAATAAGACATAATATAGTTCGATCATGTCCAAACGATTGAGTAACTTGTTTTTCCAGTCTCAACTACACAATTCATTTGTGCTTAAAAACTATAGTTCCAATGTTAACGTAATTTCCTTGGATCCTCTCAAATAATACGTGCCTAAGATGATCGATTCTTCCCATCTGGATCATTATTAGATTCATTCGAAATCGGTTTGATGTCGTATGGATGACCTTGTTAGGATTATAGAATCGGCCGAAGTGAGCCAGTTAGATTTATATAATAGCTTCAACTCTTTTCTATCCTCCATGTTTGATTTGGGTTTGCCTGATTTTGAGCAACCTTTCAATAGATGCCCAAGTGGTCGTCCACTCCATTGATGGATGATCAATCGCGGCATACTTAATAAACTGGCTGAAGATAATAGAGGTGGAGAAATCGAGGCAATATTTGGTCCAACAAACGTGACTTGAATTCGGACACGTATGGTGCCCCGACCCGAGCATAATCATGTCGTGTCACCTTTCACGTGTTGTCTATAGGAGAAAAAAGACAAAGGAATTGCAACTAACTACGAATAATAGAAACCCAAAGAAATATTCACACGTCGGTCCCCAAATTGATTTTTAATTCCATTTGCGGATGAACCGTTAAAAAAAAAAGTCTGAATTTGGATTTCATGTGTTACGACGACGACGATGATCACCATAATAACAATAATAATAGTAGTAATATTAATAATAGTAATAGCGAATTGCTAAAAGTAAATGTAGAGGTTTCATTTCTTGATTTTTTATTAGTGAATATTTTACGAATTTGACGTGGTTAAAGTTTGATACGTTATATTGAATAGCGAAAATTTTATTTATTTATTTATCTCGTTCATACACGGGGAATGCAAATATAATGCAGGTGCGTAATTACACGCCTTATATTTGGACAAACTATTAAATTCCTCGGCGACTATGTTGTTACCAAACACTAAGACAATGGTCGAACCTCGTCGACAATATTAGTTACAACCCAACACTTCACATGCACTGATCGCACGCATTTTTGTATCGCGAAGCCACTATCGAACCCCCTTTTCGTCGGTAGCACGTGAAATTAGGTGCCAAAACATAATCCTAAGCGCGTGCGCCGTGTCGCCCCTTAACGTCCATATCAGCGGTCGGTCGCACTACGAGGGGCTCGAAATCATTCTTCGACCGTCCTCGTGTGCCCAAACCCTAGATTGATAAAAACAAGAGGGGGGAACTTTTGGACGATGGTCCGGCAACTTCCACTCGACCCCCAAAATCGGGTCATTACCATTCCCAGGAAACAACCAAGACACGTCGCGATGGCAAAAGAAAGATGGGAGTGGAGTTTCTTTGCCACTCCTTTTTTTTTCCCCATTCTAAAACGATAGGAACACAAAATAGAGAGGGAGAAAGAGGAACTCATATTTATCATAGTAAACGAATTATCTACATGCTAAGCTCTCCTATGAACACTTTGATCTGTCCTGTAATAAACGAACGTAAGATGGGGGTTCGTTGGTTTGGTCTCGGGTTTCGTTAGTGAAAGCTGAAAAAAGGAAGGGCTTTAGAACAACTGCATAGAATACTGCTCCAAAAAGCAAGAAAGAAAGCGACGTTCCTTAAATTTCTGGTGGGGAAAATCTTTCTAAATAAAATTTTTAATTTACATTTCGGCTGCGATGGATGGAAAATGAATTAGGAAATTTGATGCCCCCCGTCGAGTTTTACTTTTAGTCAAGTTATCCGGTACTTTCTCCTTCAACGTTGTAGGGGGAGGATCAAAAGGCAATAAAAAGGCCGGGTCGGACCCAACAAATAAGACCCAACAAGGGTCATTATTTCAAGGCCATCGACGAGAAATATCTCAAAAAACGAAATAATAATATGTAATCCCGGTCGAAAGACCCGTGATATGAAACTCCCAGGGCAATAGTTTGTAATATATAAATAAAAGTTAAAATATACGTTTGAGTCAACTTTCTGTTTTGTCATTAACTTAGCTTGTTATATAATTTTATCACCAACTTTTATTTTTATTTTTATTTTAGTCAATCTTGAATTTCTTCTAACGAAAAAAGCCATTAATATAGTCCGACTCGTGTCATATGATAGTGGAGTTTCAACCTCTCATTCATTCGCATCGTAATCCACTTTATCCGTAATAGCAGCCCCATAATAGAACATCATCCAACCTTTATCGATTTTATGTATTTTTGACAGCATCAGCAACTATCTTTAACTTCGGCTTCCAATTCACTTGATTTGTCCATTAAAATTTTAAAATAAAAAAATACATGAAAGGTTTCAATATTATTTCTCATTTTTTAAAATATTTTTCCTTTTTAGTCGATAAATGAAAATTATTAAGATATGTTTAGCTTACGCACGATAAAATTCAAGATTGGCCAAAATTAAAATAAAAATAAAAATTGATGACAAAATTATATAACAAACTAACTTAATGATAAAATAAAAAATTAGTCTTGATGCAATAAATTGATATTTTTTCCTAAATAAAAACTCAAACGGCTCAATTCGAGTGAAATCCACCAAGGAGGGAAATAGAGGGAAAATTCTCCCAATCATTTTACAAAAATTTTCCACTTTTTTTCTACTATTTTCTCTGAGAATTGCATAACTCACTCTCTTTACTTTTTTTTCTCACTTCTTGTTCAACTTATTTAGGAAAATATCCGAATACACCATAAAAGGGAAGAGATTTCTTTCTAAATTGGAGGGAAAATTAAGTCATAGGTAGGTAGGGGGTGCCCTCCACATCCACGATTATTGAAGGGGAAAGGCATATTCCCCAGGCATTTCGAAATTACTTGTCCATTACACAAGAAGTAGATCTTTTGGAGTACACTCAAACAATTAATTACTTGATAAAAATATGATATAATGGGTTCGTGGATTTTATAATAGTAATTAGACAAATCTTATCATTTAAAAAAGAAAGAGGAAAAATGTTTGACCGAACCACACGAAACAACGTCGTATCGGTAATTCTCTCCCTGGATCGGACGGACGGACATGGGCCTTGGAGTCGCTACCTTCCCACGTGTCGCCACCTCAATAGACTTGGACAGCACGCGAGAACCAAGAGCCCAAGCCGAACCCCCCACCCAGATGTGTTGTGTGCCGCCTTTTATCTTCTTCTCGTTCTTCTTCTGTTAACCCCCTGTCCTGTCCCTCCTTTTCCTTCCTGAGCAAGATTTCCCCGTCGTCTTCCTCCTCCGGATCCCTTTTAAAAACCTCCCCTTCCATCCACCCTTTTGATCCTTTCTTCCATTTCCTCTGAGCTGTCCCCGCGAGGTGTTTGTTTGCCTTCCCAAAGCTTGACGACCTTTGTTTGCTCAGATCTTGGACGGAGTAGGGGTCCTCCCTTTATCCCCTTTCGATTTTCCTGGCGGGTTTTGGTTTTTGTTTTTGGGTTCTTTTAGCTCCCGGATTGGTTTTGTTATTGGCGTACGGTCTGGTCTGTCTTGGTTTTGTCGGTTTTGGGGGTGGTTCCTGTTGAGTTTGGATCTTCCCGGGGTTTGATCTTTTGGAAAGGTTTAATCTTGGGTTGGGTTTGTGCGAGCTTTAGGAAGATTGATCGCGTTCTTAGATGTCTTCGGCGTCTTCGTCCTACTGGTGCTACAGGTGCAGCAGATTCGTTAGGGTCTGGACCCAGGACTCGATCACCTGCCCTAATTGTGATGGTGGCTTCGTCGAGGAGATTGATGCCTCTTCCGCCGCCAGGACCCCGCCTCCGCCCTCTGTGGCCGCAGACCACCGTCGCCGTGGCCGGTTTCCAGCCGCAGCAATGTATATGATCAATTCACAGAACTCTTCTTCCGGGAACCTCAGGCGTGCACGTCGGAATGCGGGTGACAGATCCCCCTTCAATCCGGTTATAGTGCTTCGCAGGCCTTCCGATGGATCTGAGGATGCGAGGGAGCATAATTCGTACGAGTTGTACTACGATGACGGCGGCGGTTCGGGACTGCGTCCTTTGCCGCCTTCGATCTCAGAGTTTTTGCTTGGATCTGGGTTTGACCGGTTGCTGGACCAGCTGTCACAGATAGAGATCAATGGAATCAGCCGTTTAGATCATCCTCCGGCGTCCAAGGCTGCAATTGAAGGAATGCCTGTGGTAGAGATCAGCGGGGATCATGTGACGAGCGAGTTGCACTGTGCTGTTTGTAAGGAGGTCTTTGAATTGGGATGTGATGCCAGTGAGATGCCTTGCAAGCATATATACCATAAAGATTGTATCCTGCCGTGGTTGGCCATGCGCAACTCTTGTCCCGTCTGTCGGTTCGAGTTGCCAGTGGATGGTAACGAGAGTTCTAGGGAGCATAGCTCAGGAAGGGCAGTCGAGAATGGAAGGAGAGTTATGGAGGATAGAGTTAGCAACGAGGAAGAGGCTGGCAATACGAACGACGACAACAACAACAACAACACGGTGGGATTGACTATATGGAGGCTGCCTGGCGGTGGATTTGCGGTGGGGCGGTTTTCAGGCGGACAGAGAAACGGAGAGAGGGAGCTGCCAGTTGTCTATACTGAGATGGATGCCAGTTTCAACAACGGTGGTGTTCCCAGAAGGATATCTTGGGCAGCAAGGGGAAGCGGAGGGAGACAGAGCGGTGGTCTCCCGAGGAGGGTTTTCAGGAACCTGTTTGGATGCTTTGGCGGCGGAAGGAGAGCAATTGGATCAAGTATGTCATCCGGTGCTTCTTCTAGTTCCAGTCCAGGATCAGACATTAGAACTGGAAGGGGGAGGTCGTTTTTCATGGGGACAAGCTCATCGGCAAGGAGGCGCAGAGCTCTTGCCTTGGTTGCTGATGATGGGAGTAGATGATATTGGCAAATCATTTGACGGGGCCTTGTAAATTGAAGGTCATGTAATATTCTACACCGCTGTGGTACAGTCTGCTCTGATGAAAACAGTTAAAAATCTGGAAGGGGCAAGACACAATGTTCCTCTGGGTTACAAGAGCCCCAAATGATACGATTACAGTTATTGATAGCATCTGCGGATATGATCAAAGACCATGCTTCGGAAGGCAAATCACAAACTCCGGCAACCTCTCAGATAAATTCTGCTAGAGCAAGGGTTGATGTGGTGCATTGCACATTTGCTTTCCGTTTCTCTTTTTGCTTTCCTTACTTGTCTCATGTCCCAACAGAGTTGAACGGTTTCCTCTCTCTTTTCTGTGATGTTCCAATGATATGAATATATGATAAGGATTATTCAGATTCAGAAAACATAATGGAAGTTTCTTGTTGTCTCTGCATAAGAGTTGCTTATGCTATGCATGTTATCCCTAGCAAGGCCGAGATAAAGGCTCGAACGTCCGTTGTTGCTTCGGGCAGAGACCGGTAAAGCCATTTTTGGGCATGCTTGAAAGAAAGATTGTGTTCAGGGAGCTCTGTGTTTCCAGTTAGACCAAGACCCACGTGTTCTTGCCTTTCTCAAGATGAGCAGAAGCTTTCTCCTCCCGGTATTCAAAATCTCAGTCGGGGATGGAATTTGGCATCCGAATCTTCTAAATAAATGATCTCCCTCCTCTTCTCCTTTTACATTTGGGGAAAGTGGGGAGCTAAACCCTTTTTGTCTCGATCTCTTCTCCTTTGATTGAGGTTGTGTTTTCCAGTGGAATGGGAAAGATCTTTCTGTGGCGGGTGTGCTTTTGGGATTTCGGTCATGTGGTGGCCATAACTGTCATGGGCGCACATGCTCTGATATGATACAACGAGTAGGGGAGTTGGTATTCCTCTTGACTTCTGTTTTACTGTTTATATTTGTTCCAATCTCATGTGCAATGTTCCAATCTCGCTAATTATGTGTGACTTGTGGGGGCACCAAGGGGCTAAAGCTCTCCCAGCGGGTCAATGCATCTTCGGAACTCTTCATGCTCCCATTCCCGGTGCCTTGATCTTGCTTCTTCTGCAATATGTTATACAGATCAATCAGTCACACCACAAGCTCTCCCAGCACGGTCACGAAGGGGGCAAAGCTCTCCCTGCGCCGGCCATGAAGGGGTAAAACTCTTGCAGCGTGAGACTCGAGCTCAGAGACTTCTCTTAAAAGGGACCAAATGCTAGGTTGACATTACTTTCGGACAACTTAGTAATGGGATGGGAGTATGTTTCCCTTGCCAATTGAGAAGGCTAACCCACCATTTGCTTCCTTCCAAATTTTGCTCGCTCGTTCGCCGATGCATGAAACAGAAACAGTGATGGGTGCATTCGCATTTAATCTTTCAAATCAACTTGTTGAAGCCGTGGGGTTAGGGGGTGGGCAATCAATGCTTCAGCGATGCAACACGATACCATAAGATATGGCAATGTTTCATCTTATTACACCCCATTTTTAGTAATTTCTTAGGACCAAACACCATGCACTTAATACTGTGTTTGGATACATGGAAATTCGAGGGGGAAATAATTTAATTTCTTCCATGGAATCCAAACACAAATAAGCATATTTATAGATTGGAGGACAATATAAAAAAAAAAAAATCTATTGGATTAAAACAACGACCGTTGAGGCTCTAACACCGACAATCGAACCGCGCTTCTGCCCGAACGAGGTTGAGAGGCAGAAGACTTGGCGTTCTCTTACAGTGAAAAAGAGAGACGGGGACGCACAATCTCCACCTAATCCCGTCCCCCTGTTCATTACCCTAATTCGTTCTTTTCCTGATTCTCGAATAACCCAATTCGTCGCTTCTCGTCCAGCACTCGATTTTCCGATCGATCTGACAATGTGAGTCCGTAAAAGTTTGATCCTTTCCGCCTTTTTCCTTTAAATTTGGTGTCGGTTGCGTTCTGGGTCGTCGAAACTGGGGAATCTCTTTCGTGAGTTCTTTTTATTATTATCATCATTGTTCTTTCCTTGCGTGCATTGCGTTGGTGCCTCGATCCTTTAGTTTGTTTTAGGGGGAATTTTAGGGTTCTTGATGTTCTTGATTAGGGACGAAGTGTTGATTTGTGGAGATGGGTTGTTTCTGATGGTCATGCTTTGGCAGTCCGCGAATTTGGGGTCATTATCTCTGTTGGAAGAGCCAATTGATCGTTGGTTTGTGCATGCTGCGATTTTGTATCCCTGAACGCTGATTGCGGTATCGCTTGCTCGTATCTTGTAGTGGTTGAAGTTGATTCATTTAGTCGGGATATTGATCACCGCATTTCCTTGTGGCAGTCCTCTGATCAGATCACCTCACAAATGAGTTCTGTTTTCCGAGGGAGTCGGAATGACATTGAAACTGGTTTTGCGGAATTCATTCCCGAGCGAAGGACCATGGTGGGTTTTCTCAATCTTGTACGGTTTACCTTTGGTTTGGATAAGAAGCTGCTGCATGCCGTTCTTGGTAGTTTCTGTGTTCATGGAGCTGGTGTTTTCTTTCAGCGGCTTCATCCCGCACGGCAAGTCAATTCTAACTCGCTTGCGTTTCTAGTGACAGGTGGGTTGTTGTCTGAGTGATTATCTATTTTCCGAGTTATGGCCCTTTGCTGGAGCTTAGGCTTCACATAAATGCCACCTCACTGATTCTAGTGTCTGAATTCTTGACAGTTTTCTTGCTGTTCATGATACTTCACTCCAACCAAATGTCCCCTAATTTTATGGTATGCCTTATTGCTCCATCCTGTTAGTTGAGAGTTTACTGTGATATTTCTTGGTTGAATTGAAGGATTATTTGCAGTTGTGGCTGGTGCTTGGTGTGTTTTTAATGGCCACAACTGTAAGAATGTATGCGGCTTGCCAACAACTCCAAGCGCAAGCACAGATTCATGCCGCTGCCGCTAATGGACTACTTGGTCACACTGAACTGCGGCTACATGTGCCGTCATTGCTCGCTAATAGAGGACGGCTGCAAGGCCTGCGACTGCAGCTTGCTTTGCTTGACCGTGAATTTGATGACTTAGGTTATCAACTCTCGGCTGTCATCCGTCTTTCTAGCTACAGATTCTGATGGACATTTTCTAATTATTCTTTCCATTAATTGTTTTTATTAAATTTCAGATTATGAAGCTTTGAGAGCTCTTGATGCAGAAAATGTCCCGACTGCCCCTTCGATGACAGAAGAGGAAATTAATGCCCTTCCTATCCACAAATACAAGGGTGCCGGAACTCAAAGGTATGGCAAGTGGAGATATCAAAACCATTCTTTTGTATTACATCTAAAAACATCGGCTGTACTATTCTCACCTGCTAATGTAGTGTTCCATGTGATCAGAATTTTGATTCCATTACCTTTCAATGTTGAATCTACTTCATGGTGGTGCTTCATATACAATAATCCATGTTCCAGGGGCTATATTTAATCATTGAAGTTCATTATACCGGAAATTATTCGATTTATTAATGAGAGCTTTTCTTTTCCTTCTGGGGAGCAATTGCAGCTCTTCAGTTGTTCCACTGGCTTCATCGTCCATGCAAAATGAGGTACATAACTTATTCAATTCCCAAGGCCATCATGACGATTAACCATTATCTACTGTCTGAGTTGCGGTGTGACTGATTGATCTGTATAACATATTGCAGAAGAAGCAAGATCATGGCACCGGGAATGGGAGCATGAAGAATTTCGAAGATGCATTGACCTGCACTGTTTGCTTGGAACAAGTTTCGGCAGGAGAGCTAATCCGGAGCTTGCCATGCTTGCACCAGGTACACTCTTCATCCAAACAGTTTGCACCCTGTAAAATGCGGAAAAAATTTATCCAAGTTAAAGTTGAGCATAGAGTTGCCCTGTCCTATTATCTGCCTTGATTACTTGCTCGATATCCCTTTCTTTCCCTCGGAAGAAGTATCAAGGGTTCCACCTCGGACCCTTTTTGGCAGTTTCATGCAGAATGCATCGACCCGTGGCTGCGACAACAAGGGACCTGCCCTGTTTGTAAGTACAGGGCTGGATCAGCATGGCACGAGGATGGACAGGAAACAGACAGTTTGTATCCCAATTAGTATAATACTCGGGCGAGGCGATCCCTGACGAAATGAGGAGGAATGTAACCTAAGCATGATCGAGGGCCACAGCGGAAATGGTTAGGTTGGGTGATGGCTTGTAAAAGGAGGTGGTGACCTGCATTGGGACACAGCCATGTATGTATATATCTTCAACTCCCCTTAGATTGGGAAGAGGAGGGAAGAGTTGTTACATCAGTATCTATAATTTATTTACTCTGAAAGGATGTGTAGCTAAGGAGCACGAGTATATATTGCGGCTGAGATTTAATTCGGTGAGAATTCAAAAGTAGCAGCCCTTTTCTGATATCATGAATAAAGTAAAAATATCAAGTGAGAAAACATAAGGCCCAGAAAACCCTAACAGTTAAAGCTTTTCACAAGCATTTTCTTCATTACTTCTTCCTTTCTGCTGGACACAGAAGAAATCCCAGCCAGATGCGATCGAACAAGACCCAATAACCTTTAAAAAAAAAAGTAGGCAAAAATCCACCTAAAGACACTGCCCTCTAGGGTTTCATTTCATATGATAAGGGAGACACGAAACTCATTAGCCGTGGGATTGCCGCTGCAGCATCATCAAGATTCTCATTGCCCCGCCACCTCCGGGAGCGTTTTCGCTGCGTGTGAATCTTGATGATGCAGCGACGGAAAACAACGGCTGGAATCGACAAACCCATCTATCCCCATCTGGAGGGAAAAAAAAAAAAGAGGAAAGGTAGGAACAAGGGAACCCTGAGTTGTGGAATTTTGGGTGAAGGTGTAGAGTTGGGGGCTCAAACGAGGGTTTTATATACGCACAACGCCTCGTGGGGGTAGGAGATCTTTCTCCCTTGTTGTGTTTTTCTTTTAAGCCGCAGAAACAGACAAGTTCGTTGTTATTCAGACTTTGGAGTTTACCGGAAAGGAAACAGCGTGATGTACCCTCCTTTTTACCTTCCATCCAAAAGGTTGCAAACGATGTAATCAGACTGACTGATGATTAGGCTTTTGAGGACATTGATTTCCCCTAGATATTTTCCTCCCTTAAGGAAATGTCAGAGAAAAAAAAAACATAAATGTAAAGGTCAACTTCGGGGAATAATACATGCACCTTGAGATAAACGTGATGGGAGGTCCAATTGAGATAGATCTCGACTATACCACGTCATGCACACACAGGGAGGAAGGGAGGAGTGACAGACCAAGGAACAAACAAACAAACGTAAGTATACGAGGTATCCGATGTTTGATGTTTGCGTCTGATACGAGGATTCCTTCTCCCCCCGGGAGTCACACACACACAGAGAGAGAGAGAGAGAGAGAGAGAGAGGATCCTTGTTGTCATCCTCGGATTTCTATTTCCGTCGTATGTCCAGCCAGGGTCTGATGACACGACGGGTTCGCATTATTCGCCATCGTTACTTTGGGTTTCTTTTTTGGGGGTGAAGCCCGGACGCTCGCAACGTGGTCATTTCACGTCCGATTGTTTTCTTTTGTTGTGTTGTTTGGGGTGGGGCGGCCACGTAACCCTCTCCTCTTCCTCCTCCTCCTTCGGACAAAAGCCTCCTGTTCCCTTTCCTAGACCCCCCCCCCCCCCCCCCATAACAACATAGATCAGTTCGAGATACACGAAACTGGAAAGCTTGTTTTGAAGACCGTGGTGAGTTGTTTGTTGTCGTAACATGTGGTGGCGGACCAGTTGATAAGTCGTGCGGTGTTGTTCGTCTTCCTCTCCCACCCCAGCTCAAAATATCAAAAAGAGCAAAATGATTAGAGAGGGGGTGGTGATTTGATCTTCGCTTGCTTTAGAAACAATGCATGCATGGCATGGGAGGGTAATTAGCTTTTCCCCCTTTTTCTAACCTTTCCGTTCTTAGTGGGGATTGCGTAAAGATGACAGATGACCCCCACACCAAAAATAGTGGATTCACTCATGCAAAGTTAATTATTACAACAACCGACACACACAGACAACATGCGAAAGTAAAGGAAGAAAGAATTATGAAGGAAAATAGGAAGAGTTGAGGAGGGGGGAGGGGGTCTCATAGGATCATCATGGTTTCGATTCGATTCGATTCGATTTCGTTGGTCCATCCAGGGCCAGAGGCATGGAGACTTGTGGGACGCTCAAAGCCATACCGTGAATTCGTAAAATTTTTTTATAAAAATTACTCCCACATCCCCGCCCGACCCGACCGAACCAAATCCATCATTATGATGCATCATCGCATGCAATCGTCCATGTCGGGATTGAATTTTCTTTTGAAGGATGAAGAAGAAGAAGAAAGATTCCTTCTATCATAACTGTATCATTATATTATTCCGATTATTATCATGAAAATTGTGATGGTTTTACGACACTAGAAAAATAGGATTTTCTCGGTAATCACTTACACATTGAGGGAGAAGATATTCCCTAAGATTAGGGAATAATAATAATAAGAGGATGAAGAAGAAGCAAATCGATCCATTGTGTGTATAATTTGGACTTGAATTGGATCTAATAAACTTTATTTGTTTCTTTTCGAAGTGGGGGTGGGGGTGGGGGGGATGATGATGTAAGAGCTTGCTTTCTAAACCCACCATTCCAACAACCGAAATACCTTCCAATTCCCCTCCACACAAACGATATGAGACCGAATTGAAGGGAATGATCATTTATGAACGTTTCATTCGAAATGAATGCGATGAAATGGTTACCATTGCATTTTAAGACCTTAAAATTTTTGTCGAATGGAATTATCGTTCGTTATATTCAATTCCCTCCGTCATTATGCGAATCAACAACAATGTTTGTTTATTGTATAGGGACTATGATTTCTTTTTTGGTAGATGAACCCCCCAACTCAACTTTATGAGTTACGTGTCTTGTTTTTCTTCTTTTTGCCCTTTTCTTAGCCGCTCAATTTATGTCCTTCACGGGCAGTAAAGCAAAAGATAACAAAGTCGGGTCAATACGATACGATACGATACAATACAAAAAAGAAACCCATCATTCATAACATCCGGTTCGTGCGAGCCCTCATGCCGATTTCGCGTATCGGGTTTAGCTCTTCTTTTAATTATTAGGTTTTGATTATTTAGATCATCAGTTAAGATATATAAATAGTAAAAAAAAAATACAAGTTAAAATACATTTATGGTGTGCCAAAGGCACTTGTTAACAAAATCATTTTTAAATTTGACATAATCACCACCTGGGAATTAATTAGTGTCATTAACAGAGACGACAACAGAGCTAAAATAATCTAAGCAGGGGTTTAGGGCGGTTTTAAAGGTAGTCCACGGGACACGGGCGTGGGCGTTACGGATAAGGGGGGGGCGGATAAATGCACGGCGCGATGCGCGGACCGATGAACCCGGGATTTTGGGGGGCTTTACTTTAATACTAAGACTTATTAACCCCCCCCCCCCCCAGCCCCAATCTCACGCTTTTTCTTTCTTTTGGACCGAAACAACCCAAAAAAATAAAACGCCCACGATTATTATTACAACAAGTCTTCACATCACAGGACAAAAAGTGGTTATGTTTTCCTTTCCTCCTCGCTTTTCTGACCCTTTTTTCCCCTATAAAATAAATAAATAAATATTTAAAGCAGCCAAACTCATTCCCTTTTTGACTCTTTCCCATGTTTTATCTATCTATCGTTTGGGGGGGTGTGATCCAACTTCACATTGAAGCAAAGTGGGTGGGGGGGTGTATTTCTCTTTCTCTGTTTTTTTTTTTAACTCGACCACTTTCTTTTTATTTAAGAAACAAAAATGGAAAAGTGGGAAACCAATCAGCAGCATTAATCAAGGGGGCAACAAGGGAGAGACAAATCGCTTTTATCCAAGTAGTTATAGTATAAAAGACCAACATCACCCTCCTCAAAGATTTCCCCACGTATCCAAAGATAACTGGTCGGAGGCAACGACAATGTCCCGCCTCAGGAATGTTGTTGTCTCCATTGTCCTTGTCCTCACCGCGTTCCTTGTCCCTGGAAATGCCAGGATCCCCGGTAACTATGCAGGCGGGTCTTGGCAGAGCGCCCACGCCACATTTTATGGCGGGAGTGATGCGTCCGGAACAATGGGTATTCCTCCGTCTTTGGCTGTGGTTAGGCATGTTCTCTAGTTGGGTTTTGATCGGAATGTAGGAATCGTGACATCCTTCTTTGGGTCCCTTGCAGGAGGTGCGTGCGGATACGGCAACTTGTACAGCCAGGGGTACGGGGTCAACACCGCGGCGCTGAGCACCGCATTGTTCAACAGCGGGTACAGCTGCGGCGCCTGCTTCGAGATCAAGTGTGCCAACGAGCCCCAGTGGTGCCACCCTGGGAGTCCTTCCATCTTTATCACCGCGACCAACTTCTGCCCCCCTAATTACGCCCTGCCTAATGACAACGGCGGCTGGTGCAACCCCCCCAGGCCCCACTTTGACCTCGCCATGCCCATGTTCCTCAAGATTGCCGAGTACCGTGCCGGCATCGTTCCCGTCTCATATCGCAGGTGAGAGCGACGCATTCCCTATCCTTCCACAAAGAATGATTAAAAAAACATCATCTCCATGGAAATCTTATGCTAAGACTGCCACGGAGTGGTTGCAGGGTACCGTGTCGGAAACAAGGTGGGATCAGGTTCACGATCAACGGGTTCAGGTACTTCAACCTGGTCCTCATCACGAATGTCGCGGGAGCGGGAGACATCACAAAGGTCTTGGTGAAGGGGTCACGAACCGGGTGGATGAGCATGAGCAGGAACTGGGGACAGAACTGGCAGTCAAACGCCATCCTTGTCGGTCAGTCGCTCTCCTTCAGGGTCACGGCCAGCGATCGCCGCACCACCACTGCCTGGAACATAGTCCCATCCAACTGGCAGTTCGGACAGACCTTCACTGGCAAAAACTTCAGGGTGTGAGGAACAAGACAAACAAACAGAAAGCCCGACATATACTCTCATTACAACAAGGGATGCTTGGGGTTCTCCTTGTCTTTCTCACGCCCTCTTCATTTTTTTTTTTTATTTACTTTACCGGGATATGTAAGAGGAAACTCTTTCCTTCGAAAGCTGAAGTGGCTACACAACTCAAAACCAAATTAGCCCGCAGCTTATCGGTTTTCAATGAATTATATACATTTAAGAAGTTAATCACATCACTCAGATACTGTACTTTTCAACATTTTAGGGGGACACCAATAGGAAGGAAAACGAGCAAAAAACAGGGGATTTTACGGGTATGAGGGGCTCATATCAAGTTTAAAGAATTAGAAAGCTCTATCAATGCAGGGATGAGCCACAAACCAATGTAGATCGAGGGTGGAAACGGAGATAGAGAGGTACCAAAGCCTGAGGGTGATCAGGCGGCACCTGCAACTTTCCCTTGATTCCATAACACCCCGAGGATTGGACAAGGGTTCATCAAGCCCCACTATAGCCCTCTCTCTTTATAATCATAGCCCAGAAGCACCAGAACATTTCAACAAGGTGAGATAAGAGAACAGAAACAACAGGGTTTAGGACTTGAGGACTGGAAAGGCTTGGTTTGGCAGTGACCAAACCAAGCCAACTCAGTTCTGCCTGACTGTGAACAATAAAGAAGCCAGATGGAAATGGCTCCCCACATCACAAAAGAAGAGTTGACCGCATAAGAATGGGGGGCTCATATCAAGTGTAGAAAGAATAGAAAGCTGTCAGGGCGGGGATCAAGAACGGGACCCAAAGAGGGAGGATAATTCAGGATATAGAGATGCCACAGCCTCATTTCAATGAGACGGGACCTGTTAATTCTCTGATCATGAATCCCCCACTAACAAACAAGGATATCCCAAACCTGCTACAGCACAATCTTTTATAATCACGGCCCCAGGAGAACTCAAATTTCCTACAGATGGACACAGTTTTTGCAACAGAGAAACAGCTTCATATTGAAACTCTAGCGATACTACAAATGGGATACGGACTATCATGCAAAAGGCGAAGGAAGCAAGAAGCGCCCATGCTCTTCGTGCAGTAACACTACAATTACAGTTAGTAAACTATAGCTTGAGAAATCAATCTGGGAAGTGGAGGTTGAAATGAGAACCGGCAGTCGAGGATGACATTATACAGTAATTCAGGATACATGTTACATGGAAACAATCAAATGCAAGTACCATGAAGTTAACTGTATTATCATCGAACATTTGATCATGATAATAAAATAAAGCTTCAGTAGCATACTAAGTGCCAGCAATCTTCTATTCGACTTTTTGGTAATCAATAGAGCTGAAGATAAAGGATTAAGACACTAACCTTTAAGTTAGACCATCCCTCATGCCATGTGAAGGTTCCAAATTTTCAGCAGATAGGAGATTCCTTTGAGTGATGCTTTTCTCTTCTCCGTTATAGTTCCACAATTCAAGGGTTAGATCATTCTTCAGCTCTTGCAGCTTTTCAACTGTAGCATCAATCACTCCCAGAACATTCTTCCAGAAGCGTTAACCGCATGAACATGATCTTTTTCCGTGTTTCTATTATCTAAAGTACTCTTCTCAATACCAGGAGCATGCTGTACAAGTACAAACCCTAAACTAGAACCAGACGCTTCCCTTCTACGACTCCAGGTGACATTTCTTCTCACGATCTGTCCATATCGGTTTCACTGATAGCAGAATCCTCATCTTACTGGGCATCCAACAAACTTCCCATTTGAGACACGAACAAAGCCTGAATGACAAGAAATGGCAAAGTATATCATGAGAATATGTCAAAGTTTAGCCGTCATTCAATTACAAACGTATAAATAAAACAACTTGGCGAACCGGTGCCGAGTCACAAATACTATGCCGTGAAGAAACAAGAATCTCCGGAGTGTTTTCTATTCAAATGCTCCTGTTAAGGCCAAAATCTAGCTGCATTGCACAAATCAAGCGCGCTGTCAGCGAAGCCCTTACCCGAGATAAAAAAAATCCCAGAAACTAGACATTAATCTATAATCCAACAAAGAAAAGAACGAAGTGCATAATTTCGAACGATCGACAGAACCCAAGTCCAGTGTGGAACGAGCAAGTCAACGACGGACACCAACTCCCCAAAGCCACAACGTCGCGCGCAACCCAGACGAAAGAAACGTCAGGAAAACCCCACCCACTGTTCGCAAAGGAAAAAAGTGGGGACTTTGATGGGATTCCTGGGGCTTTGGCGGGAGTGCGTCAAAAACTGCGTGACGAACTTCGGAATTGCAAGAGGGAAGGGAAGAGTAGGGCGGGGATCAGACGGTTGGCGAAGAAAGGGGAAGGGCTTCCCAGAAACCGCCGGCCGTCTGTGGGAATCCAACCCATGACCACACGGTTAAAAGCCGGGCGCTCTACCGGCTGACTGAGCTAAGACGGCTTTTAATGTTTTCTTCTAACATTATTGAAAATTGACTGACTCATTAAGCAACACAGCTCGAATCCTGAGAAAATTACGCAAAGAAAGAAGCAAGCTTGAAGAGAATGCTATGAAAGAATAATAGTAGGGAACCTAAAAAGGCATGATCAAAATCCAGATAGACTGAAATGAGAATGAATGGATCCTGCACTTTGGGTACATATGGCAGGTGTATTTACAAAAGGAAATTAACTCTCAGCACGGGTTGTGCATAAACCACTCGTTATGGGAGGAGGGATTTGGGGGACCCAAGTCCAGTCCATCAATCGCATCATGAAGATTCAGAAAACATCCAATGTAGTCGAGGACAGGCGGCGGGCCGAGAGGGTCGTGGCGAAAGCTAGGAGGAAGAAGAGCCGCCCTCCCCTTTGATACTGCCAGTCTCCTTTGGAGTACGGCGACCCGAGCGATCCATGCTCGAGCCCTGATCTGTCTCGCTCGCTAGTTTTGCCTCTTCCGAAGCAAGGAGTTGCTCCAACACCATTACAACCTCATTCATTTTCGGCCTGAATCTTGGTTCCGGGGAAATGCAGCAGATTGCGAGCTTAGATGCTTTCAAGACCCCGCTGACAGAGTACTGGCCTTCGAGGCGAGGGTCAAGGACTTGGAAGATCTTCCTCTTGCTCGTCATGTTTGGCCTCACCCATTCGACCAGGTTGTGTTCCTTGGCCGGCTTGTTCTTGTCTATCGCCTTCCTGCCGCATAGCATTTCCAGGAGAACCACCCCGAAGCTGTACACGTCGCTCTTCGAAGTAAGATGGCCTAAAACCACAAACGTAAGTGAGAAATCTCAGACATATTTAATGAAACCCAGATGTGGAGCAACAGCCATTACGAAATGAAAACTATTCGCCATCAGTGACTATACCTGTCGCCATGTATTCCGGTGCAGCGTACCCGAATGTGCCCATGATTCTGGTCGAAACATGGCTTTTGTCGTCCAGCGGTCCATCTTTCGCCAGACCAAAATCAGACAATTTAGCATCGAAGTTCTGTTGGAATTCACCACAAGTGTGAGAGAAAAAGACTAGCATATTGTGCAACAAGATGACTGAATAATTCCCGTACCGAATCCAACAAGACATTAGATGTCTTGAAGTCACGGTAAATAACTCTGGCTTCTTCACTGTGAAGAAAAGCGAGACCTCTGGCAGCACCTAGAGCAATCCTGAGCCGCAGTTTCCAGGGTAGAGGTTGGAAGTGTGAATTCCCTATCAATTGAAGATCAGCCCATGAATCTACAGTAGGAATCAATCTGGTTAGGCGAACGGGGATATGCAAAGACTTACTTCGAAATAGATGATTCTCCAAGCTTCCTCGAGGCATGAACTCGTATACAAGCAGCCGGTGCTCATCCTCCACACAGTACCCGATTAATTTCACCAGATTCGGATGTGAGAGCTGCCCGAGGTAATTTATTTCCGCCTGCACACGCATCAGAAGCCGTGAAAAATCAGATCTCCCAGTCAGGTAATGAAAGCTAAACAAGTCAGCAACAGTTACCAGCACAACCAAACTCACCAGCCACTCCCTGTGACCCTGAAAGCCCTCCTGGTTGAGCCTCTTGACAGCAATAACAATGCCAGTCCCCGGCCTGGCAGGCGCGAAGGTCTGCTCATCGATCCACCCCTTGTAAACGCTTCCGAAACCCCCCTCTCCAAGCACACTATCTGGCCGGAAGTTCCGGGTAGCAACCCTGAGCTCATTATAGGAAAAATTCTTCAAGTTGCTGAGCTGCAATATCTCCTCCTCCGTCCGAGGTGTCTGAGGGACCGACCCCCCGAACGAGATCCTCCTGCTCGAATCACTCAGCTGCCCTCCACCCCTCCTGGAAATCTGCCCATTCCTACCTACATACACAGAAAGGGAACCCCTTTTAAAAAAAAAAAAATCAAAACTTTATCCTCCAATTCCTAAAGACCCATCAAAGCATTTCGCATTCCTTTCTCCTGGGAATTAACGCAAACACACAAAAAAGAAGACGAACTTTCCGAACTCGGGTATCTCCTAAAAGCCGCTTAAAAATGATACCTAAGCGAAGCTCGTCGCTCTGGGCTATCTTAGCACTAAAGCAACACCCCATCGAACAGAACCTTTACCCTCGTACTCGGACAAGAGCGAGCACGAGGTTTCAGTGGAGTGCGAAGGGAAGAGACGGAGCAGGGAGGGAGAGAAGAAACTAAAAACTTGGGAAGACCGAGCATAAAAGGGGAGCTCAAAGGCTGTCAGAAACGAGGAACTAGCTTGGGAGGTGTGAACGCGAGGAATTTCTTCTACTCGGGGGAGGGGACAGCGGAAAAGAAAATGGAGCAAGGCCATCCCCCAACCCCAAACGATAAAAAAAAACGGGAAAGAAACTGTCTTTCTGCAAACCCACCCCCCGTAGGAAGTTTCCAGTTGACGGGGGTGTGAACGCGTTGACTTCGAGTCCGCCATCAAATAATAGGAACACCCCCGGAGACGATGACGTCAATAAAACGTCATCGGTGGTCGGATCAATTGCATTCTGACATTAATGAAATTCTTAAAAAAACTGAAGGGAAAGCAATCAATCACTCGTCCACAATGTCAATCAATATTCACTCGGTAGCTAAATTTTCTTTTTCTTTTTTCGGGTTGGTGTAGTACACTTTTTTTTAATTCGTTAAGTCGCCGAGTTTGGCCACCAAAACCATTTGATTAATCCTGGGGATTAAGAAAGAGAGAAATGGGGAAAAAGGGTTTGTTTGGGTTGTAATTGTATGGTAGCAGTTGATTTGGCAAATTCACAAAAACGAAGGAGCGTGCAAACCAAAAAAAAAAAAGATATAATATCTCTCGTCAATGATGAAAGGAAAGTCTATTTGATTAAGCACATGCATTGAAAGAAGACTATTTCCCCCCCATCTAGAAGGCCACTGACTTTTCGCCACGAGAAAATAATCCAAAACTATTTTTAAGCCACGAGATGGAAGAAAATCAAATTTAATCGGCCGATTCCCTCCCTCTCGTATTCATTAATGTCAAAGAGTGCATGCCATCCGTGGTTGTTCACGATTCTTTTAGAAAAAACTCTTTTCTAATCTCTGCTACCAGTTGATCGTGTATCTCCATGAATTGCTTGTTTTATAGTTTGTTGAATATTTGGCCAATCATGAAATAATGCCTTAATATAGTCTGACATGTGTCTTATAATAGTGGAGTTTTGACATCTCATTCATTCGTCTAATAATACATTTTATCCGTAATAGTCGCTCCCTAATAGAACATCATCCGACCTTCATCGATTTTTCATATTTTTTGACAACATCAGCAACTATCGTTAACTTCGGCTTCAAATTCACTTGATTTGTCCATCAAAATTTTATAATAAAAAAAAATAAATGTTTCAGTATTATTTCCCATTTTTTTAAATTTTTTTTTCTTTTTAGTCGATAAATGAAAATTGTCTATTAAGGTCCGTTTGGCTTACGCACGATAAAATTCAAGATTGGTCAAAATCAAAATAAAACTAAAAGTTGGTGACAAAATTATATAACAAACTAAGTTAATGACAAAACAAAAATTTGGCTCAAACCTGAGGCCATAAATTGATATTTTGCCAAAAAAAAAGAAGAATGGCTTCCGCAGAAAAATTACAGTAGTAGCATGTTGCAGGTGCAACTTTTGTGTGGACAATTTGTTCTAGTACTACAAAACGATGACCTTTTGAGGCCTCAAGTTTATTATCCGAAGAAGCAGCAACCCTGCCATTTTTAAATATGAAGTTCTTCCAGATGCAAGTTGAATCTAATTCAGTTGATAGCTTGCTGCTCAGTTAGGTTCTTAAGGCCTTCCTAAGAACGATTGCTGATCTGATAGAAAACACTTTCTTTGGTGTACTTATTCTCTTTTCTTGATAGGAGTTTTAGGTTTGGTTTAATTAATTGCTATGGGCTGGGATTGCATCATTATCTTGTGGTGCAGGTGGTGCTTCGGCGATGTCGAGTTGGTTTTCCTGTGCAAGTGGTTTGGCATCCGTATGGTCGAAATATCAGTCGACTGGTCCAAAATACCCGGATCAAAGGTGAACCTGTTAAGCATACCAAATACGCTTTTGGAGATAGCACTCATGTCTGTTGGGTACCGGACGAGAATATGGAGGATATACATGTAAGCCCTCGTTCGACCTGGTTTAAGCACCTTCTGCAGAGTCTTGTTTTCCTTTCGACGGGATTGCATCACAGACATAACCTTAAAACCGAAGTGCCATGATCAGATGGTGGAGCTAGTGTGTCCTGACTTACGTCTAATGAGATTTATCTCTTTTACATGTCGGAAAGACAAGCTTAATCTTCTTGATGCTCAAGGGTGATTCGGAAAGGAAGAAAACAGATCAAAGAATTCAGCAATAGAAGGGCCCCTCTCAAATCTTACCTCCTTCAAGAGTCGAAATAAATCAATCACTCCCCATCACAACATTGTTTTCTTTCCCAAGTTCAAACACAAAAGATGGAGAAATTTACAGATTACAAAAAGCCAGAAATAGAGAGAATTCGCGGAATTGAGCGTTTGCTGGCCTAAGGAACAGTCGTAGCAGCAACAGATAGTAACACCTATTCTTTCCCTGGGTGAGCCTTAGAAGCACTTTCTATGAACAATTGATGGACCCGACTCGTCGTACTCCGCCTTTGCTATCCACATCTGCAACAACCAAACAATGCGTTCGAGTTTGCGAGTTTTGATTCGATGAACTAACGGGTGGAAAAACGGGATCGTGACGAACCTGCTGGAAGGTGCTGAGTGAAGCCAGGATGGATCCTCCTATCCAGACACTGTACTTCCTCTTCGGAGGAGCGACCACCTTGATCTTCATGCTGCTAGGGGCCAATGCGGAGATCTCCTTGCTCATCCTGTCGGCAATGCCTCCGAACATGGCCGAACCACCGCCGAGGACGATGTTTCCATACAGATCCTTCTTGATGTCCACGTCGCACTTCATGATGGAGTTGTAGGTTGTCTCGTGGATCCCTGCGGCTTCCATTCCGATCATGGATGGCTGGAAGAGGACCTCCGGACACCTGAACCTCTCAGCTCCAATGGTGATCACCTGTCCATTGGGGAGCTCGTCGGTCTTCTTGACCGCAGAGCTGGTCTTGGAGGTCCCTAGTTCCTGCTCATAGTCGAGTGCGATGTAAGCGAGCTTCTCCTTCATGTCTCTCACGAAAAGAGTAGCCACGCTTGGTGAGGATCTTCATCAAGTTGTCGGTAAGGTCACGTCCGTCAAGGTCGAGACAGAGGATAGCATGGGGGAGAGCATAACCCTCATAGATGGGCACCGTGTGGCTGACACCATCGCCAGAATCCAACACAATACCCCGTGGTACGACCACTCGCATACGAGGAAAGCACAGCCCCGGGATTTTATGTGCGTGGTTGACAGCCTGGGACTGGACATCAATCGTCCTTTCCTCTTCCTCGTTCATTGTCGGGGTAGGTTTACTAATCTTATAAAGCAAAAACACAGACAGATGTTTCTTGCCGCCCATATCAGAATATCATGAGTGGATGGCCACCACATCGCCATCCCATTATTTTAAGTCCAATCTCCTTCCTGGGTCTCCCTTCAAATTCCGATCTTAACTAAACTTAGGGGGAAGAAACTAGGACATGTCGCCCGGGGGGTTTCGGACAGGACAATCTCCCCTGCCTCTGGAAAAAAAAGTGTCTGTGTGTGAGGGTGGTGATGATGATGAGTGATGGGGGTAAGCTGGAGTTACAGCAAAGATTATACTCAGAAAAAGTCGAGTATGTGCTTTAGCTAAATCTCTGATCTGGGATTCATCATTCTTAGAGTAATGTCGTAATTTCTCACATGGGATGTATTGATGCAATGTCGTTTTGTCTGCTGCGGCTTGCAGTGACTCCCAGGGATGATCGATCACAAGACCTTTGACGAAGTCGATAACCCTGTTCGTGAAGTATTCGTCTGGGTATCACAGAACCGGAAGGCGAGATGAGGCGATGACGTTGATCAATGTATGAGTTTCGGTAATTTACAGACCCTGGATGAACGCTATTCACGTGTTTTTGGGGAGGGAGAACGAGGAGATGATGGAGAGGAGAGCAGTGCAAATGCAGGAAAAGAGGAGGAGGCCAGCGGCCGCGTATCCCTTATCGAAGAATTTGTCGACATTAGAACCGGATCCTTCGAATGTAGCCTTCAGGTCCCCGGTGGAACCGAAACCGGCTGCCATACCAGTGGCTAGTAAATACGACACCATCTGCGAGTAACAGTAATTCAAAACATCATACTCAACACACGGGTAACACTAATGGCATCGATGATTACCACGTAGATGACAAAGGTCGCGCTACCTTATCACCGAAAAAGTCAAACAGGAGGCCTCCGTCTCCGTCATCAGACTGGTTCGACTTGTAGATGCGGTAAATCGTGTTGGCGATCTGCAAGAGCATGTAGGCCGCTCCGATTACGGTCGTGCCGAGCATGTACCTACGTATTATTCCAACCATCAGACAAACGCCCAATAACAGTAAGACAAACACAGCAATGATCACAAAAAAGGGAACCCGATGAAATCAAGATATTGGGAACTCGAGCTCACCGGTACGAGTAGACGTCCAAGAACTTGACCTCGACCAGGAAGTTGATCCCGACCTGGATGTTCGTGGTATCGGTGGTCAAGATCGCCATGGAGAGCATGAGGGAAACCAGCACCGTGGCCCTCACGAGGACAGTGGCGACCCGGGAAGCTACCTGGGGGTGCCTCTGCAACGGCAGAGGCAATAAAGCCATGTGCCTCGATTGCTTCCTTCTGTTTCTTTCAAACGAGAAAGGTTAAGATTGCGTCTGGAGGAATACGTATTGGGGGTTAAGAACAACACGCGTGGAAGATGACGATGATGGTGATGAAATCATGAGGTTGACCCTCCAATCTTCGAACCGGGAGGTTGCTTTGCTTTGTCGAAATCACTCTCCCCAAGATTTGAGTACCCCAAGGAGAAGCCCTTTTCACTTGGACTCCATTAAACTATTAATCACTATCCATGTGATTAAATTCGAATCAAGTAATTTGACATGTTTAAGCATCTCAATGCAGTTTTTGCAAAGGGTTAAATAGAACATTGCTTCTATTCATTCTATAGGGCATATTTGCAAGATGAACTAGGTGTGATCCGTCTGGAACTCCCTGATCTCAACTACGACGACTGTGCCGAGTGGTGGTCGATGTTAAACCCTCTGAACGCCCTCGGCTTCTTCTTCTGTTTCTCCTCCGCGTCCTGTTGGGCTCCGTGTCCATACACGACCCGAAAGACCGAGAGTTACCTCAAATCCCCTCTGGGATGACGATGCTTGGTTGATATTAGGGGTTGCAGGATGGGTACTGCAAAGTGACGGGTGAGACGGGGAGTCAGGAATGGGGTCCGACTCTAGAATGCCGAGAGGAAGTTGCTCGAGCTCCTCTTCTTCCCCGTCATTGGACTCCAGTCCAGATCCTCCTCTGTCCCAGCCCCCTCGGCCGCCAGAGTCTGTAACACGAACTCCTTGTCCAAGTCACGGTAGTCGTATTCGTCTTGCTTGGAAACCAGTTCTCGATTGACTACCCAAACTTTAATGGTCTGACTCGATCAAAATTCACACTGCTCAAGACGAACGGACTAAAATTTCCTCTAATGTACCTGAGATTTCCTGATCGCCAGCCTCCTCGGTGGCGTCGTCCCCGTAAGTCCGTGCCGGGAATGTGATCAGCGGCGACGGCGTTGCATCCATCCTACACATAGGGCAGCTCGCGTGGGAGTACAGCCACATATCGATGCACGTGGCATGGAACGAGTGTCTGCACTCTGGCAACCTCCTCAGCTCCTCCCCTTCCTCGAACTCGCAGAGACAGATAGCGCACGTGTCGTCGTCGACCTCGGCCGCTTCTTTTTGGTACTTGTGGGCCGGGATCAGTTGCGCTGTGGAGAACTCGAGGCTTGGAATCTCGACAACCGCCTCGAGGGATGGCAGCCTGCTCAGGCCGATGGTTTGGCGGCGGTGGCGGCGGCAGCCAATGATCAAACAGTGGTAGATGGTGACAACGACCACTGTGGACGCGACCAAGATTAGGAATATGGAGACATTCTGGTTGCCAGAGCCTCCGAGGGACGCATCGTCGCTCCCCATTCAGCGAGGACTACTATGTGTTTTTGAATTTCGTTTGTTAGTGTTTCGAAACGCTTTAACCTTGGACTTTAATCTGGAGTGACGACAATCCCAACCATTGCTCATTGTCTCTCGTTATTACATCGACCAACGTTGATTTCGCCATTAAGGTTCTTGTCCTAAACTCGAAATCAGACCGGACAAATCAATATAAACGTTCATAAGCGACGACTTCTTCACTCGAAGAGATAGGTCAATACATAGGGGAACTCAAACTCGACGCAGCATCGGCATCGACATCGATATAAACATCTTCTCTGTGGCGATATCCATTGCAGATAGAAGGGAGGAAATGGGAGGCCCGAAAGGAAGGTGGTGTCGTTGGGACAGGGCTTTGTACGAGGTGGCACTGAACTAAGCTTGGCCGAGGAAAACTAAGACACCACAATGTCCACGACGTTGAGTTCACCTTAGTTGTGGTGTCATGTGTACGGTATAATTAGTAAAAAAATTAGTACGATATAATTAATTAAAAAATTAGTAAATTTTATTAATTTTTTACTAAATTTTCCATAATTTTATTAAAATAGTGGTTTTTAGTAAAGTCAATAAAATAGGAGTTAAAAACTAACTCCTGCAACTTGCTCTAATTATTTCAGAATCAACAAGTCTTTTTCCCTTTTCTCACGGCCCTTTTCACGGAACCGAGATTGGAAGAGAGAAAGAGGAAACTGGGCAGGAACAGAGTCGCCCACGCCAGAAGGCCAAAACTACAAAAACAAACGTCTTCTTTCCCTCATCTCTATCTCGTCCTTAACCTTCCAGACATCATCAAGACGCTGCGTCTCCGTCTCTCTCCGTTCACAGACAGAGGGAAGACAACTGGGTTCTTACCATAATAAATAATATCAAGAAAAGCTTATTCGGAAGAAGGAAGTTAATTTTTCGCCCGCAAACCCAATTTTTCTCTCCCCCTTCAAGTCTTGCCGCCTTCTTATTCTTCTTGTTCGACGCCCATGTCCTCGCCTTATGTACAATCGAGGAGGAACAACTGCCCTTCCGCTGCTGCGGCCGCCGCCGCTTCCGGGTCTTCCTCCAGGTTAGCGCTTTTCGGGAGTGGCGGCGGTGTGAATAGCATCAACGGGGGAAACGGTGGGAGTGGTCTCTTCGGGGTATCCAGGTTGAGATTGTCCTCAGCTAAGAAGCCTCCGGAGCCGCTGCGGAGGGCCGTGGCCGATTGCCTGTCGTCGAGCTCCGCTCATTACGGGAGCCCGTCCACCTCCTCCGGCTCCTCCTCTTCCACAGTTTCCATCTTTGAAGCTTCCCGGACTCTCCAAGTGAGTGTGGATTTTTCTTTTTTTTTTGAGGGGCTTGTTTGGGTTTATATGGATTCGGAAATCGTGGTTAGATCTCGCTGAAAGATTTAACTTTGGCCTTCTTTCAAGGGGGATCCGTGATTTGTTGGATACGGGGTATGGTGTTCTTCGCGTGATTTGAGTCGGGCATTGCCTGCTCAAGGCAAGAACTTGGGAAAGGGGAGTGGGCAGTAGAGATCTTCTTGAACTTCAGTGCAAAGGTCCGAAATTTGTGTTTGGTGGGTGAATGCAGGGTGCTGGATTTTTGCAGCCGCTGTTCTTAGAAACGGAGAAATCAGATGTTCAAATGGTGTATTGTTTGGGCTGCTAGAAGTACACTTGGCTACGGCTTGACATTGTAGGAATATGAGGCTGCTAGCTCGGCCATGGGAATGGGTTTAATATCTAAGGTGCTGAGGTGTTATTTGCAGAATCTTTCTTGAAAAGAAGACGTGTTTTCAAGTTGTTGCTTAATTGGATGTGGGTAGTCACAAGCTGATTTAGATGATAATGACTCTAGCTTCAAGCTTATTTCTGACAATGAGAGTGACACTGCTGATTTTTACCATGTTTCCCTTTTGTATGGTTCGGCAAATTTTAGCTGCTGTTAATACATAGGAATTAGGTCGACAAAGTTGGATCCCCTGTGTTGTAGTTGTCTAGCTCTCGAATAAGCTTCAGACCATCCTCTTCATGGTTTTAATCTTCCTTTAGCACTCTAGGGAAAACTGAACGTTGATGAATGAGTGGCGTTAGGCCATGGACAATGATTGATGAGCAGTTTGCATCTTTCTCCCAGTTAATGGGTGTGCCTAGTCTGATGTTGCACGACTCTGAATCATCAAATTTCTTAAAAATGAGGGACTTCTTCAATTCTTTGCATTGCCTCAGGCATTTATAAAAGTGCCCTGCTGCCTCTGTTAACTCTGGGAACATTTATTGAATTTGTTTGGAAATGATCATGCTGATAAATTGATTTGTCACTCCATGCATTCTTTTAGGCTTGAATATATTGTTTTTTTATTTCTCTAATTTGACTGAATTAGGTAATGAATGACAGTGCTATCTGGCATCCCCAGCGACGACAGACCTTGCTTATAGTGTTATCATAGAGCACGCGATTTCTGAGAGAGAACGAAGGTAATATACTAATGCAGTGCACTTTATGCTTTTAGAGGATGGATGTTGAGAAGGGAAGGACCTGTCTTTACCCTGCGTTATCATTCTCCATTTTCTAGAAAGTTAGTCGACAGATCTACAACAATATGACATTGTTTTTCTATTGATCTTTGGATTTGAGTGAGTTTGGTATGTTATTTCCACTCGTGTTTTCCTTACAATCTTTGGATTTCTAACATTCAATCTATGAGAAATTATTATGAGATTACAGAAGGGCTAATGTAGTCTTAAACATTAGGTATTCATCATCTGCTCAAGTCCCTGAACTTTCAACAAGACAATGCCAAGACTTCTGGTTTTAGCATAGTGCATATTGATTTCCATAGAGAAATATGAAGGATTTTTTGGTTGGTATTAAGGATTGAAGGACAGAAAATCAGTTCATCGTCTATTGATCTTGGCTTTAACTATAGGTCGCCTTATTGATTTCATTATTTTCTCCTGCCGCAGTAATGATAGTTTTGTCTGAAGTTTCTTTACCTTGACATGCTGGCAACATTATATTTAATTGGTAATTTTCATTTACAGCTAATATTTATCGATTTACACTTCCTTTTAACTTAAACAGCCCAGCAGTTGTTACAAGATGTGTGACGCTTCTTAAGCGATACTTATTAAGGTATGTTTCTCTAGTCATCTACATTATTTGCTTCCCATGATCTAGGACATTTATTCATTACCACGTGATAAAGTGGTCGATTCAATTATTCTGGTGCCACAGTTCATACCGTTCTTTGGTTCTGCAGATATAGACCTATCGAGGAGACCTTGCAACAGATTGATCGTTTTTGTCTTAGCTTCATCACTGAATGTGATGTTATATCAAGCAAAATAATACTATCATGGCCAGGCTCATCTGGTCAAGCAATACCATCTACATTGCCAACGAATGTCACACCTTTGCCCGTGTCCACTTTTGCATCGTCATCATTGATCAAGTCGTTATATTACATTCGCTCTCTTGTGGCCCAACATGTTCCCAAGCGGTCTTTCCAAGCAGCTGCTTTTGCTGGGGCTGCTCCTGCATCAAAACAAATGCTTCCATCACTGTCTTCCTTGCTGAAGAGATCATTTAATTCCCAATTAGGCCCAAAAACTGCTGATGAATCTTTAGAAGGCAAAGATGTTGCAAGTGTAGCAGTAATGAAGCAGTCGGGTCTTATAGTTTCTGACCTTGTCGAGGATCTTGCATACATCGCCCATGACGTTCTTAAGTGGCGTTTGTTGGGGGAACGGTTATTATCAGGCCCATCAATTGAAAGGTAGTTACGTCACAATTTATTTATTTTTCTTTCATCCAAAGGAAGAGCATTGCCTCCTAAGACTATTCCCTGGCTATGGGTTATGTGAGACAGCGATCGTGCTGTGAGTTCTCAAGACACAAGTACGCATAATTTTCTTCAAGTAGGTGCAGCTGCGCTCCTAGTTGGCGACATGGAAGCTAAAGTGAAGGGTCAGCACTGGAAATATTTTGGGACTGCTGATAGGCCATATCTTGATCAGCTATATTGCAGCCGTCCCCTACCACAAAAATTACTAATATTGCCTCCGCGCGTCCTCATCTTCGAGCGATAACTGCTTCCAAACGGTCTAAACGGGGACCTCATCAAATTTGGTATGTACATGGCCCTTGCGCTATCTACGAGGCTTCATATGATGTGTATGAGGTCAATTTCTCATAAAAAAATGGCCACATTAAAAGATTTTTATTTGTGATGGAGTGACTGCGTGAGTAAGCATGAGCTTGAACCCTTCCCAAAAAAAGGACCAGGATGAATAGAATGAATGAAATCATATGGTTTGAGAACAGGGGATCTGTGTTTTCTGTTAGGAAACGTTCCCAAGGAATCAATCTTAGATTTGGGTGCAACTTGCTGTCTTCATGCTCAATGTTAAAAATGAAAAACGAATGGGCCATTCGCGTTGGAAGAGTAGACATTATGAACATCTTAGGTATTTGCCATACTACATTAGAAAGCTATGCAGAGTGCATTGTTAAGGACTTCTCTTGCCATTACAGGGGGGATTCTCCTGTAAGCACTTTTCGTCCCCGTGCTAGGCCGGTTTTCCAGTACCGGCACTACAGGTATCACTACTGTATTTATCTCTGAGTAAGTGGAAGTATATATACTGCATAGAGCAAAGGAGAGCTTTCCTTTTTATAGTTGAAATGATACCTATATTTTACTTTTATATGAATTCTCACCCCAACGATTTGGACTGTAAGAATCTTTCACACGTCTGAAGTATTCTCCTTTTCCATTTATGTTACAACTTTTGAGGAAGGACACATTTTACTCCTTAATGTATTGAGAAGTGTAGAATATTGACAATTATTTTCACCATGTGCTGTTGTATGTTTTTTAAATTTAAATCATCCCTTTAATTTACATTGGCTTTTAATTGTGTTTTGCATGGGAGATAATGGTGCAACAATTTCGCAACAGATTACAGATGTATATGAGGATAAATTGCAACCATCCCTTCATTCTAACGGTTAAATATTCCTCTTTTACAGTGAACAGCAACCACTGCGGTTGAATCCTGCTGAGGTAAGTGAGGTGATTGCTGCTGTCTGCTCTGACGAATCTTCAGGAAATGCTAACATTATGACAGTATCGAGATTAAATAATGGTGGAAGGCCGACTATGGATGTGGCCATGAGCGTTCTTGTTAAACTAATTATTGACATGTATGCCTTGAATCCTCTCTGTTTCATTCCATCACTTTCTGCTTAAATTTTTCCTGTTATGAGCATATGCTTTGACTTAGCTGTACACTCCCATCTGTGAAACTAGAACTGCACAACTTTTCATGGTTTGCAGATAGAGATGCTGTTGATTGCTCGCCTCATGAGAATACTGTACACCATATTTGTAGGACCCTCTGATACAGACATGCCCTTCTGCAATTACTTTCTAATTTTTGCAGTTCATTGACTGCTGGTTATTTGTTTTTATATATTCTGCCTGTTTCCAACTTAAAAAATGGGACCCTTAATGTAGCTATAGACAAAGGATTAGATCTCTGAAAAAAGTGGCTCACATTATTTGCCCTTTGGAATCTGATAGCTAGCACTATTTTCCTTATTTTGAAATCTAACTTACCCATGATTCATATTGGAGTCTGAACTATTTTATTTTAATGATTACAGGTATGTTTTAGATCCTGGAAGTGCTTCTCCACTAACCCTCTCTATGCTTCTGGTGCTCCATCAAAAGCCTTTTTCTTTCATGTTGGGAAGCTCTATCGTGATCTTCTTATCTTGTGATACATTGCGTGATATTTAACAGGAAATGCTTTGTTCTAGTCGAGTCAAATGCCGAGCACGCGCGTTTGACTTAGTCCTGAACTTAGGTGTGCATTCTCATTTATTGGAGCCTATAAATATGGATGTTACTTGCACTATAAAGGAAGAATACGCTCAAGAGCCCTATGTCAGCGGACAACCTGAGGAAACCTTGGGAGTGACAAGAGATTCTTTTGACGACAGAATATATTCGTCCGCCATTGATGACCTGGAGATATGGATTCTAAATATTTTATATGAAATTCTCTTGTTCCTTGTTCAGGTAAGAGAACTATACATTCTGATGGAAGAACATGGTGAATTTACATTTTTTCATGAAAACGACAAGACTAAAGATTGAGATGCTCGGTTAATGCTTCTGTTTAGTGTCTGCTATCAGTGTTTTCCACAGATATCATTCTATGAATATCTTTGTCTGGTTCTGGTGATAATGTCTTGCAATTTATTAATTGGTTTATTATTCTGTCTGACAAAAGAATTGCTGGTTCTGACAACAGATTGAAGAAGAGGAAGAGTCTATTTGGGCATCTGGCCTTAGCTGTTTGTTGTATTTTGTTTGCAATAGGGGGAAAATTTGGAGGAATAGACTGTTTGGTCTTGACATAAGGGTAAGCAATTCCTTTTCTGATGTATTGTTTGTTGATAAGTCCTTTTGACTATAAATTGGCCATGCTGGTTTGAAGTGACTGAAAAGGGAATAAAGCAATGTTCTGTCACAAATAGGCTAGGTTTCCCAAAAGTTTAGTTGATGAGTCATCTTTAGATAAGAAGCATTTAAACATGGAGTCTGAGTCTCAAGAAGATATTGCACATTAAGCTCACAAATGATACACAATTTACCCAAGCTTTGATATATGTAGATATAGGGAATGATCAGCTTAAGGCAATAGCTCTTCATTCTAGACAAACCTTTTGTAGTTCACTAGTTTGCTACGTGCCTATTATTTGCTGTGACAAACATTATTATTACTGCATTTGAAACCATTACCTGTGTCTAGTGGCTTTTTATTTGTGGATGTCATCAGTTGGAACATTGTTATATGTTTCTTTTTTAACTTTGATCTGACGAAATGGTGGATTATATTCAGGTTATCAAGTCTATGTTGGAGATCAGCCGGAGATACTATTGGGCAGAAATAGTTCACAGCAAGCTAACTTCCATATTGACAAATATGTTTTACGAACTTCCTGATAGGCCTGATTCTGTTTCAACCTCATTCTTCCTTGTGAATCAGGTTGCCCTTATTGGAGGAATTGAATTCATTTTCCTCGAGGTAAGCCAAAAAAAAAAAAAAATGAAAAACTAATTTTCTTTGTGAATCGGGTACTGTCATATGCAATAATTTCCCAGCTAACACAACCATGCACTTTGTAACTGGAAATAGGTCTATTTTATATTTCCAATTGAGGGAGAATACTGTTTTTGTTTTTCAATGCATCAGTTGTTATTATCCTTATCTGCATAATTTATTTCAAACTATTGTGATTATATACAACTGGATAGTTTCTATTGGGAGGAGTGAAGTGAATAGTACCCATTACTTTAGGCTTAGTGAGTTGTTTCTTCGTCAATTTGCAAACAGAAAAACTAGGTACAGGTTCATGGTGTGCACTTTCTTTCTCTTATTTTTCGCTTTCCTTCTCTGTAAGTGAGGAGTCCTTTTTTCTATTGCCTCCATTTTAAATAAATTTTGTTTTGTTTCTAATCTGCAGTATTCTCTTGCTAACTCAAGGGACGAGAGAAGAAATTTGTACATGGTGCTCTTTGATTATGTTCTCCATCAAATAAATGAGACATGCTTAACTACTGGAGTCTCTGACTATTCGGATGATGAAATTAAGCCACTTGCCAGATTGCTTATTTTAGCGGATGCACCCGAAGCATTTTACATTTCTGTGAAATTGGGTTTACAAGGCATAGGCGAGATCTTAAGGAGGTCAATATCTGATGCATTGGACAGATATCCAAATAGTGAACGACTAAACATGGTACCTTTTACCATTTCTTGTGTTGGGACAGCTATTTGTGAATCTGATGAATCTCGTACTTTGCTTTTGGAGATAGTGTATGTAGTTTGTTTGGGGGTATGTAAAAACATCAATTTTTCTATACACAAGAATTTGGTTTCCTTTGACATATCAGATGAATCAAACATAACTTTTGTTGGTTATTGTTCAGCAAATGCAAGAGATAGGTTGCAATTGATTCTCCTCTCATTTTCATTACAATTTGAATTAGATAATATCTTTGTTGCATAAGTGGGGATAGATAGCATAGGTATCCCTCATTCTTAAGATTATTTATATGTTACTTTCTGGAATCTGTTGCTATGTCCGCAGTTAAAAGTTCTAGGCTGCCATTGTTCATCAATGTTCAAATGTCCCTTGTTTTTTTGCAGCTTTTGGAAAGTATTACTGAGAGGTTTGATGCGTTGGTCAGCTCGTTTACTCATTTGGACGTAGAATTTTCACATATGATCGAAATCACAAAATCCTTTAAAGATCTCCAGAGCATTGGGGATACTTCCTTAAGAAATGGTGTTGGTGCAAAAGTGAATCTATGTTGGTTCTGCTTGCATTCACTGATGCATTCGGAAAACATTTCATGTCGTAGAAATGGGTACATTTGGCTGAGCGATTTGCTTATCTCTGAAATTAGCGAGGAGAAGAATGGAGATATATGGTATAATATAACCAACTTCAAGCAGCGGATCACCGTTGCTGGAACTGCTATTTCTTCTGCTGCTCCAGATGTTCCTTCACCTATCTGGCTTATGTGTGGTCTCCTGAAGTCAAAGGACAGTTGGATCAGATGGGGTTTCTTGCTTGTTCTCGAGAGGCTTCTTATGCGATGTAAATTTTTGCTAGATGAAAAGGAAATGCAGATATTTAGCAGTATTAACAATGATCATATGGATGAAGATATTCGTCTTAAGAAGGCAAATGCAATCATAGACATTATGAGCAGCTCTTTAACATTGGTTTGTCAGATGCACGAGGCTGACCGCATGAATATTTTGAAGGTATGCTTTTATTGAAATTTAAACTAAAATGAGTTGTTGGCATTCGTCACAACCATGTTCTACCAGGTTTTAGACATTTTATTGGCTTGAATCCTTTTTCACCCAAATTGCCTTCGATTCATGAATGGTTCAATCTTTACGGGTTCTTCATTTTTTCTCGTGAGAAATATTGGCTTTATAATGTAATACCCTGATCATACCTCTTGCTTTGTTTGCTGAACAGATGTGTGACATTTTGTTCTCTCAACTTTGCCTTAAAGTTCCCCCTGCTAGTTCTGCAACATTAAGTGACGGTACTCATTTGATAAGTGAGAGCAAGAGATATAATGCTGGCGAGCCAGTTATCCTACCTGAGACTCGGGTTCAAAGTGAACATGTGGAAGAAAGTGCCAGTAGAGGCAGTGATAACAGTTATGTTCATTGTGGGACTTCTTCGATGGCTGCGCTACTTCTACAAGGGTGGGCAGTTGTTCCAATGCAGCTAGTTGCGCGAGTGCCTGCTGATTTATTCTATTGGCCTTTGTTTCAACTTGCTAGTGCTGCAACAGACAATATTGCTCTGGGTGTTGCTGTCGGAAGCAAAGGAAGAGGTAATCTTCCTGGTGCTGGGTCAGATATCCGGGCTACTCTGTTGTTGCTTTTAATCAGGAAGTGTACAGCAGATCCCTCTGCATTTCAAGAATTCGGGGGTGAAGAGTTATTTAGGTGAGTGCACGTTTTGTTGCTTTACAACTTGTAATCGACTTCGTTCTCTTGGTTATTCAATTTACTCAAAGGTTAATTTGTCTAATTTGCAGGGTTCTTTTAGATGATACGGATTCACGGGTAGCTTATTATTCTTCTGCTTTCCTTTTGAAGGTTAGAATAGCCTTCTATTGTCTCTGATAGATAAACAACTGTTTTAGAGAAGAAACTAACTATACCTATACCCTGTTCATATCTTGTGGCTGTTTCAGAGGATGATGAGTGAAAAACCTGAAAAATATCAGCTTATGCTTCAGAATCTTGTTTTCAAAGCTCAGCAGGTAAAGCAACAGTTAGAGATTTCCTTGCATATTTCCTTGCATGGAATGAGATGGAACCTTTGCATTTTAAATCCATCGTCAATGAGGGAATTAACAAGCTTGTCTATTTCTTTTTTAATTATGAGAAGACATGGAATTTCTCGGATTACTTTTTTTTTTTTTTTTTTTGCTTTTTGGTTTACTTTTTTGCGTAGATAGCTTTCCACAAGAGCATTGTGGTACCCTTATTAACAGCACCAATTGTAATCACTTTCAACTTTACAGAGCAACAATGAGAAGCTATTGGAAAACCCATACCTTCAGATGCGAGGCATACTTCAGTTGGCGAATGACCTCGGAGTTGAGTTGTAATTTGGATGGTTGAAGATCGAAAGTGCTATATCTTGTCATGGATGATTCTGAGACTGCTTGTGTCAACACTCGTGCACCCTATCTGGGAATGATTGGATTTTCCAAAATGGAATGCTTGGATAAATTGTGAAAAGAAGCTTTAGATCGTACAGAATAAAAGGGCCCCGTGTGCCATTCAGAGATGCCTCAGGATTTTCTTGCCCCGACCATTAATTGGGGCTTTTACTGAGAAAGAGTGTTCAAGAGCTGGAACGGGTGGTTTTTACAATGGTTGTGCTTTACCGGTGTTTGGTGATTAATGGTTTGAACTGTTACAAAAATTGTTGGTTACTTTCTTCATTGGTTTTCTGCCCTCCCACGTCCCAAGTGGAAGCTGCTGTGTTCATTGCCTGGTTAAGCGAATCTAATTCCTGGTAATGTTCTGAAAAAATTTTTAAAATCACTAGTTTTCATATCATGTCAGTGTTTTTGCATATTAACGTGTTTTTGTTGTAGCATAGTGGCTGGAGAGACTCTGTGGAATGTCGGAAGGTTTTCTCCATGTCAATCTGGATCATTCAGAGGGGTCTTTTACTGTATCATTCGATTGGCTGCTCGGATGCTATCGGTCAAGGTGATAATAAACTTCTACATTTGACTTGGAGGTTCATTCGTACGTCATACCAGGTTTGAGACTCAATTCAAGATTTTGGGGGGGTGATGTTGCTAGGTGTAGAGATTAGTCATTTCTGTATAATAGATTCAGACGACTTTCTTGATGGGCATCGAGGATATCCACTTTTTGGGGCTCCTCCAGAGTTGGCCTAGAGTTTGATGTCTTGCTTTCTTTTATGTTGAGTGAGATTGTAGCTATATCATCATCCGGTGAATGTACTTTTTTTGCTCAGTTTTGTGGTTGCCAACTGCTGCCAATTTGCGGTTTGCTGTAAAGTTGCCGAGGAATCTGTTCATGTATGTATCAGTGTTTCAATTGTTCACGTCATGCAAGTTTTTGTGGGTGACTTTTCTTTGGCTGGTAATGCTAAAAGCCTGCATTGTTGAATTTGAGCCATTACCAAACAGAATTCTCGGGAAGCAAAAGATCATGTTGACAGTAAGAACATGGGTGGAGGATCCCTGAAGATTGTTAGGATTCTAAATCTAAAGTTCGATTCCGATAGTCTCATGGCCTGTTACTAGATATGTTTGACCGGCTTTGTACATCATCTAACCGTATGTTCAAAGTTACCAGACTAAAAGGGAAATTCTGTATCCACATTAAGAACATAATGAACGGCTCATCCCTGACGATCATTAGGATCATTTAGCAAGTTTGGATGTCCTCTTGGCTTTCAACTGATGTTTCTCGAGATCTGCATCCAAAGCTTCTGCAGTGGGTTTCACATTCTCAACCATTCCCCGACCGTTGCCAACCTGTGGGGGGGACTGTCTGGTATTGTGATTATGTCCATGGGTAGTCATCATCAGCCGCTGCGCTCTGCAAAGCAACAACTCAACAGCATTACCCGGATTGGATACAACATATTCACAGCTTTGCGAGATACAAATAGTATTTGAGCCACGTTGGGGAAGAGATTTTGGAAGAAGGAAAGCAAACTAGTACATACCCCATAGGAGTTCTGAAGGGTTCTACAAAACAATAATTTGGTGCAGTAACATTAGCCCCAACCAGTTCAATCTTCAGCGGTTTACCATCCAGCCTGGAATTGTCGTATCTTCTGATAGCTGCTACAGCATCCTCACGGCGAAAGAAGACAACTTCAGCTGTCCCCTGCAAAGATAGTATCCGCAAGCAGCACAAGCACAGTGAATCACCATATGATGAAGGATGCCAGAAATGTTCAATGTTCAAATTACCATAGACCTTCCGGCCCTATCACAGTGGATGCCATATCGCTTCAATGCCCCGACATCCGAAAACAACAGCTGTGAAAGAGTATGTCAAAAGCAATATCATCCTATCCCACCAAATGTATGTAAAAAACCAGCACGCCAAGCAAATTGAGGAAAAGGAAGCAAAGGAAAGGAGTCCCTGGCCATAAGCATTCCCTGAAGCCTACCATAACAATCTCTTCTGCAATGCCGCTTTCTAGAGTTCCCTCGACTCAGAGTATGAAGAAAATCAAGTTATCAACTGATCCATCCCCACATAAAAATCAAACCCTCGCCATTCGAATCTCTGATTCCAGTTAACAGCAACTATCCACCTCCAACAGTTGAATAAGCAAGATGCTAAACTTCGAGATTACCTTTATATCTTCGTTAGACACTTCATAGTCAAGGTTCGAGACATAGAGCTTCGTTCCGTCCCCAGGATCCCAGCCGGAGAGCCCCGTTGGCAACAGCATTGGCATCGGCATCACCTTAACAAGTGTAAAAAAAAAACAGAGAGAAAAAAGAAAAGAACGAAACCAACAAACCATCATTGGTAAGAGTAACGAAACCGGCGACATAAAACACATAACGCGGTGGGCAAGTCTCGGCTCACCGAGGGAGGGCCGGGGTAAGGGTAGGGAGCAGGCGGAACAGGGAAATGGCTGGCGGGAGGGCCAAGACCGGACGATCCGAGGAACAGCGGTGCGGTGGTGGAGGACGCATACGCAGGGGGCATGTGCCTGGGACGCTTGCGAGTGGGGTTGGTGAGCTGGATGATGTCGTCGAGAGGCATGTCGATCATGGAGCTCCGCTCCATTTCCCTCTGCTTTCTTCCTCTAGGGTTTTCGACGGGGGAGGGAGCTTTCCGTACGTTGTGCGCGTTTGGGAGCGCGACGAGGCGGGAAGGAACAAACTTCCGAGGTTGGATTGTTGCACCACACCACCGCTGGGAGTGGAAGATCCCATGCGGGTACCTTACTGTGTGACCGCAGATTCCCATTGGATTTAATATATGGGCCGAACTTCGGGGTGAGTATGGGCCCATAATTAACTTTTCCCCTTCCTTTTATTATGGGCCCAATAAGCCCATATATCCACAATGGGTGGCGATTGGATCTGATGAGGATGAGGGGAGAACATTTTTTCCACGTAAATGAAGATAAAATCTTCCAAAATTTTCCCTACTGATGAAAACATGGGAGGAGGAGGTCAGGCCAGGAGGCCTGCAAAGAATGGGACTAATACAACATTTCCCTTAAAAAAAAAGGAACATGCATGATAGCAGAGGTTGTCTTGTCTCTCTGGGTAGGAAGAACTTGTTTGTTTGTGAGGCCATATCGACCAAGTTCTGATGACACTTAAATTTATCTTAATGATTCAACCTAAGACCAACACTTGTTCATTTGTTGGTGAACCGGAGATCCGTAATAGTTTAATCGTTTTGGATGAATGGATGCATGCAAGTGTTGCTGGCGCTTCTCTCTGACTTCCCCGACTTAAAATAATATAATATGCATACAATATGATTATAGATATGATTACTTTGACTCATTAGTTTCCCGAGCAACCCCAGTTTTATTTAATTAGTTGTGGACGGTCGAGGTATCGGACGAATTAAGAAACATACATTTATTTTCAAGTATTATTTTCTTATCTTAAAATATCTTATAATAATTATATTGTGGTTGAAGGTTCTCATTCATTTCAAATCAATTTATATGATATATCTCATCAATTGTGAAGAAATCTTTCGTTGTTTGCTAAATTAATAAAATTAGGGTTTGTTTAAAAGAATAAAAATAAATCTACCTAATATACAAAAGAGGAGCAGGCCCGAATGTGACAAATCAGACATAAACCATATATGAAATTAGGGAACAAAACAAAACCAGAAGATCAAAGGTCAAACCTTGGATGAATGTCGTGAAAGGACACCCCCCCTCCCCCACACCCCAGGAAGATGAAACATTGTTTTTCCGACCGGAATTTGAACAGCTTTTTAGTTCGCACGCTTCACACTCAAATGTGTCATCCCATTTCGTTTGAATATGTGATGACGATTTAGCGCCATGGTTTAACTCGTCTAGCCTGGAGAGAGTTTCCCTCACACTTAGGAGAAATAGTTCATCGTCGCAGGGGGGTTTTCGACGCGTAGCGTGTTGTTATGTCAAAAGGGCCGATACGACTCGACGAAACCTCAGTTGAGTCGAAAACCCTAGAGCTCGCTTTGGGAACCTCTAGGCACGTAAGGCATTGCCGAAAATCGGATAGTTACATGTGAAAACTTGCAGCTGTTTTCGATCTTCTGCGACCCGATCTGGCAAAGTCTAGAAGCCGCAAGGAAATTCGCATACCATAAGGAGTAGGGATTAATAACCACTCCGGGGTTTGGCGTAAATTCGATGATAGAAGCTTGAGGATGAAACCCCTAATAACGCACTGGCCTAGTCAAAAGCTAAACGAAAGTAGTTGTGCATTGCAATAATGATGATCGGAAGTTAATCCCTAATTAGCGAGCTAACTATTCTCGAACTAAAAGGGTGATCGAATCCGATCCCGTCGCGGCCTAATCTCGTCGCTAAGTTAGGACAATAACCCCTAAAACTGGGCTGTGAAAGTTTGAAAACCCTAGATTCCAACTGAATTCCCTGGCCAGTTCGATTGATTCTGATCATCTTCGTCTGTAAGCTCATAAATGATCACATTCATTGTTTCCACTTTGTTCATTTAGATTCCTACTCCACCTCTAATCTTGATTCTTGAATAACACGTCAAATAAAAACAACAAGGCTTTATCTCAATATTAAACTGAAATATACTTTCTGTTGCCAGAAAAGGAACTTGGCCTAGTCATAATAAAACAAATTATATTACATTACATAGGTTGGAGTTAATGGCCGAGTTGGACAAGATACAAATATTTTTCTTTCCCAACTTGCGATGTGCAAAGTTTCTATTCAATTCAATCCAATAGACCCCAGGATTCCTACATAAGCTTAGACTTCTAATATCCTCTTTCGGCTTCTCACATTATATAGTTCAGATACTAACGATTTGGAAACTCTCCCTCGATTCCCATTCCATCATCATCAACAACGGGAAGTAAAAAGGACGAGGGTGTGTTGCGGCTGAAGGAATGATGAAGAACACCTTCTGTCATCCATCCATACCTTCTGAGTTCTTCAGCATTGGCGGTAAGTCGAGATCAGGAACTGCGCCCCCTTCATTGATTCCGGTAATGTTCACATGGGTCTTAATCTTCATTGCATTTCTCTTTTGTATGTTTGTGTTCAGGAAACGACGACTTCAGGGTGGCAAATCTAGAACCACCTTCTGCGGTGGATACCATTAAGATGTAGCTTCTCAGACACCCTCTTGTGAGAATTACAAAAGAAAAAACCCATATACTAAATCTGTTTTAGATTCGCATCATACATCATGTTTGTTATTTCCATCCACCCAGGTCATTCTCTGCTGATAACAACTGGCTCAGGGGAGTTGGAGATTGTTTGGATTTTACTGATCAGCACATTCTTGGCCTTCGACCTGGTAATTAATACAAGAAAAAGCAGTAGTTCTCCCAATAACTTACCATTTGGACCACCCCTTTCAGACAGAAACCGCGCAGATGCCAGTTTCTTAACGAGTTTTGTTTGGATTAGGAATAATCTTTTGCCTGATCTGCAGGATCTCAGTACCCAACATCTAGCCGCAGCATCCCTCACCTCCCAGTCAAGAAACAACCGATTCCGCCGTCCGCAGATGTATGCGAGCTTTCCTTTAGAGTCAGTTCTGTGCTTACAATGGAGCTTGTCTTTGTTTGTTTTGACTTTTCGGGGCTCCGGGAGGATTCACAGGCCATGATCAAAACAAGGAAGCGCGTATTAGAGGCAGAGGACCGGCTGATCACAGGGGAAGATTTTGGGGCATTGTCTGGTTCTGGGGATCGGAAGAAGAAAAATCTGAGAAAAACAGCAGTGTCACCGCCATGTTCATCACAATGTCGTCGCCAGCTCGGTCAGCTTGGGTTGCCTTTTCTGAGAAGCCAAAAGATTAGTCACAAAATCACTGCTCTGCAGAAACTTGTGTCTCCCTATGGCAAGGTATGTCAACGTCGCATCTTTAACTCTCCCTTATAATCACGGACGGTTAACACAAGGACGACCGTGTTTGTTTTTGCTAGACCGACACTGCATCTGTTCTTCAAGAAGCATCCCTTTACATTAAGCTTCTGCAGGACCAAATTCAGGTACCCCTTATCTCTCCTTCGCTCCTGTACTGCAATCCCCAGTTATGGAATGGGGAAATACCTAATCGTTCTTGCCCAAAATGACACTCTTCTTCAGATGCTAGCCAACTCATATGCGAGCATCAGAGGGATGCACCCCCAGTTGGGTCCAGTACATCACACACGTGGGGAAACAAGTGTTCATGGCGGGCGTCGAGATCTGCGAAGCCGAGGCCTTTGCGTAGTTCCTATCTCTGCGGTCCACGAAGTCACTACGAAGGACCATATCGACTATGCCACGATGTACTACTAGTCCTAGGGATGGGCGCAGTTTGAGGAGAATGGAGATCACGTTATGTAGAACCATGATCGTTTTCAGGACTAACAACATTAGTACTATTACAATTAGGGCGACAGAACTTTGAAGGGCAGAGGAAACTTGTAATGATAATCAATATCATCATCATAATCAGCTCGTTTTAGATATCAATGTATTCATGATGAGATGATCAATGTGCTCAAGTTAAGCTCAGTTTCTCAATCAATCAATAAATCAAATCCCTTATTTTTTTAATTTTAAATTAAATTACCGCCAAAAAGAAAAACCCACAGATGGGCTTCAGCAAATGGGCTTATAAATGGCCCAACAATAAAGCCCGTAATCAACTGGAAGGATGAAACGGTCATTTCGTCCTCCCACTAACTGCTCACTTTTTGCCCGCCCGAAAAACCTAGCCACCCTTCCGGCGCAGCCTCCCGGGAGATACCTCCGGTGCGGTAAACCTTATTCTTCGTGCTCCGTCTCTATCGGTCGTGGTTATGGTTTTCGGATGCGATGTTTAATTCCTTTGGGGTCCCTTTTTGTGATCCTTTGGTTGCTGCGCCGCTTGCGGAAACCTTCGTTGTTGTACTGGCGATGTGCGTCCGTTAGGTTTTTAGGTGGATGTCAATTTGCAACTGCTTTTCTGTGACCTGATATTTCCGTTGCTGCTGCTTCTCTTTTGATCGATGTGTTTCGATCCCTTGGTGTGGTTACACTGATGGAGATGCCAATCCCAGTCCACTTGTTTGCTTGATATTCTAGGATTGACTTATTTTATTTTCAGGTTGCAGAAGTCCTGGTCGTTCGAGGGCTGAAGAAAAAGAGACTGACAACCCTCCTTCCTTTCAAACTGCAAGGATAAAAAGGGCTAAATAAAAAGAAAGCCTCCAAAGTGAAGGGGGAACTCCGAAATCCCAGTCCCCTGCTATTCTCCCGCCGCAAAGGAGAAACGCTTTTTTGAGTCTTGGGGAATTTGCTAGAGCTTTGCTAGAACCCAACCAGCGGTCGGTGGAGGCTGCAGCGGTGGGAGGAGGAGTCTTGGTGAGTTTGTGCTCTCTCCAGAGGTGATTGTCAGTTTTGGTGAAGGTTTTGTTCCCTGACTTACTGGGTTGATGCGTGCTATGGTTTTTGGATGAGGCAGGTTTGGTTTGGGTGGGGAGATGGCGGCTGCTCGGGAGTTTGCAGCAGAGTTCATGCAGGTTGATTGATGATGGATAGTATTGTTTGGTTTGTGTGTTTGAGAGGTTATAATTTGGAGTGCGGTTTAAGACATGAAAGAAATGATTTTGCTGCATTGGGAGGCTGTGCTGGGCTTTTCCTCTTGTTTGACCAGAACGCTGGCTGCCCACTCTCTTTGTTGCAAATTTTTATTTTGATTTTCTTTTTCTTCCGCTTATCAAGTCATTTGGTCTTGCGAGTATGTCGATGATCTGGGAAGTTGCGTTGCAGGGAACTGGCAGGCAGACCCTGTTTTTGCAGAGAGATTTGTTCAAGAGGAGGACTCAGTTACTTTCCGGCCCACATCAAAGGAGAATTCATGTTCCAGTTGTGTGCAATAGGAGGAGAAATTCTGTGCAATGTTGTTCTCAGGTGCCGAAAGCCATAGTCTCTGCTGATGTGGGCAGTTCACTTGATGAGCTAACAGTGTCGGTCCAGAGAGCTGCCCAAGAGGTTATACATTTTTTCCGTGTTCCGCTGATCCAAGAAGATGCCACAGCAGAGCTCCTGAAATCTGTTCAGACCAGAATATCCAAGCAGATTGTGGCCTTGAAGACTGAGCAATGTTTTAATATAGGTCTGGATTCGAGCCTCCCGGATGAGAAGCTTGGTATTCTCAAGTGGCTCCTTCACGAGACATATGAACCAGAAAACTTGGGAACCGATAGCTTCCTGGAAATGACAAGGCGTGAAGGGTTGCACGCGGTAATCGTTGAGGTTGGGCCTAGGCTGTCTTTCACAACAGCATGGTCTAGCAATGCTGTGTCCATATGTAAAGCTTGTGGATTGAGTGAGGTGACAAGACTGGAGAGATCAAGGCGATATTTGTTGTACAGTAGAAGTGTGCTGGGGGAATATCAAATTGATGAGTTTGCGCAGATGGTTCATGATCGTATGACAGAGTGTGTTTATGCTCAGAGGCTGAAGTCATTTGATACTAGTGTGGTTCCCGAGGAAGTCGTATCTATACCAGTCATGGAGAAGGGTCGGAAGGCTTTGGAGGAGATCAATGAGAAAATGGGTTTGGCTTTTGATGAACAAGACTTACAATATTACACAAGGTTGTTCAGGGAGGAGATCAAGCGGGATCCTACAACCGTTGAATTGTTTGATATTGCACAATCCAACAGCGAGCACAGCAGGCACTGGTTTTTCACTGGTAATATGGTCATCGACGGGAAACCAATGGACAGAACTCTTATGCAGATCGTTAACAGCACTTTGCAGGCTAATCCGAATAATTCTGTGATTGGCTTCAAGGATAACTCTAGTGCCATCAAGGGCTTCCTCGCAAATCAGTTGCGTCCTGTCAAGCCGGGTCAGTCATGTCCTCTGGATGAAATAAGCCGTGACCTGGATATTTTATTTACTGCAGAGACACATAATTTCCCTTGTGCAGTGGCGCCCTATCCAGGTGCAGAAACAGGGGCAGGGGGTCGGATTAGGGATACTCATGCGACTGGTAGAGGGTCTTTTGTGGTGGCATCTACTGCTGGTTACTGTGTGGGGAATTTGAACATAGAAGGGTCATATGCTCCTTGGGAAGACCTGTCATTTACTTATCCTTCAAATTTGGCTTCCCCCTTGCAGATCCTCATTGATGCAAGTAATGGTGCGTCAGACTATGGGAACAAATTTGGCGAGCCTTTGATTCAGGGGTACACTAGAGCTTTTGGCATGAGACTTCCTGGTGGGGAGAGAAGGGAATGGTTGAAGCCGATAATGTTCAGTGGGGGCATAGGGCAGATCGATCACATTCACATAACAAAAGGAGAGGCTGACATTGGTATGTTGGTTGTTAAGATTGGAGGGCCGGCATATCGCATAGGGATGGGTGGAGGGGCTGCATCAAGTATGGTGAGTGGCCAGAATGATGCAGAACTTGATTTCAATGCTGTTCAGAGGGGAGATGCAGAAATGGCGCAGAAGTTGTACCGAGTTGTGCGTGCTTGTGTTGAGATGGGGGAAAATAATCCAATCATCAGCATCCATGACCAAGGAGCTGGAGGAAACTGTAACGTTGTGAAGGAGATCATATACCCAAAGGGAGCCGAAATTGATATTCGCGCTGTTGTTGTTGGTGATCATACGATGTCCGTGCTGGAGATTTGGGGGGCAGAATATCAGGAGCAGGATGCCATCTTAGTGAAGCCCGAGAGTTTGGAATTGCTGCGATCATTGTGCAGGAGAGAGAGGGTCTCAATGGCTGTGATAGGAAGCATAAATGGGGCGGGGCGAATCGTCCTGGTCGATAGTACAGCAATTCAGAAGAATAAGGAGGCTGGACTTCCTCCCCCTCCTCCAGCGGTGGATCTTGAGCTTGAAAAGGTCTTGGGTGACATGCCTCGGAAGCAATTTGAGTTCCAGCGGGTTGTCATTCCTCGGGAGCCGCTGGACGTTGCTCCTGAAATTTCGGTGAACGATGTGTTGAAGAGGGTACTGAGGTTACCTTCGGTTTGTTCGAAGAGGTTTCTGACAACAAAGGTCGACAGATGTGTTACTGGTTTGGTGGCGCAGCAACAGACTGTGGGTCCATTGCAGATCACGTTGGCAGATGTTGCAGTTATTGCTCAAACTTATAGCGGCCTCACTGGAGGTGCATGTGCCATTGGAGAGCAACCGATTAAGGGTCTTCTGGACCCTAAGGCGATGGCTAGACTGGCTGTTGGGGAAGCATTGACAAATCTTGTTTGGGCCCAGGTCACTTCGCTCTCTGATGTTAAGGCCAGTGGGAATTGGATGTATGCTGCCAAGCTCGATGGGGAAGGAGCAGCCATGTATGATGCTGCAACTGCTCTTGCAGAAGCGATGATTGAGCTGGGGATTGCAATTGATGGCGGAAAAGACAGCCTTTCGATGGCAGCTAGTGCAGATGGAGAGTTGGTGAAGGCTCCTGGAAACCTTGTCATCAGCGTGTACGTCACTTGCCCGGACATCACGAAGACTGTGACACCTGATCTGAAGCTGGGCAATGATGGGGTTCTTCTCCACATTGATTTAGGAGATGGACAGCGGCGACTGGGTGGGTCGGCTCTTGCGCAAGTGTTCGGCCAGGTTGGGGAGGAGTGTCCTGATGTTGATGTCTCTTACCTTAAGAGGGTGTTTGAAGGCGTTCAAAGCCTTATAGGAAGAGAGATGATTTCTGCTGGACATGACGTCAGTGATGGAGGGCTGTTAATCTGCCTTCTTGAGATGGCGTTCGCCGGAAACTGTGGCTTTAGCGTGAATCTGAATTCCCAGGGACATGGTCTTTTCCAAACCCTCTTCGCAGAGGAGCTTGGCCTTGTTCTGGAGGTTAGCAAGGCCAATTTAGGAGCTGTGTTGGAAGAGTTCCAACAGTATGGGGTATGCCCTGCAATTATTGGAGAGGTCACTGCGGCCCCTGTGATTGATTTGAAGGTCGATGAAGAGAATTGTCTCCGTGAAGAAACCGCGGTACTTCGAGACATTTGGGAGGAAACCAGTTTCCATCTGGAGAAGTTCCAAAGATTGGCCACTTGTGTTGATCTCGAGAAAGAAGGCCTGAAGTCAAGGCGTGCGCCGTTGTGGGAGTTATCTTTTACTCCTTCATTCACTAATGATAAGTACTTGACCATGGCTGTGAAACCTAAAGTAGCCATAATTCGAGAGGAAGGAAGCAACGGTGACAGGGAGATGTCCGCTGCATTTTATGCTGCCGGCTTTGAACCATGGGACATCACAATGTCGGATCTTCTGAGTGGATACATCTCTTTGGATGATTTTCGTGGAGTTGTTTTTGTCGGAGGATTCAGCTATGCGGATGTACTTGACTCTGCCAAGGGATGGGCCGCATCGATAAGGTTTAACAAGCCTCTACTCGCCCAATTTCACAAGTTCTACAAGCGGTCGGATACCTTCAGCCTCGGTGTCTGTAATGGCTGTCAGCTCATGGCTTTATTAGGTTGGGTACCTGGCCCACAGGTTGGGGGAGTGCTTGGTGTTGGCGGTGATCCATCACAGCCGAGGTTTGTGCACAATGAGTCTGGGAGGTTCGAGTGTCGTTTCACCAGTGTGACAATTGAGGATTCGCCCGCGATCATGCTCAAAGGAATGGAGGGCAGCACGCTTGGTGTTTGGGCTGCTCATGGGGAAGGGCGGGCATACTTCCCAGACGATGGCGTCTTCGACAGGATTATACATTCCAATCTGTCTCCTGTAAAATACTGCGATGATGATGGACGACCTACCGAAGTATACCCTTTCAATGTGAACGGTTCTCCCATGGGAGTGGCTGCAATCTGTTCGCCGGATGGAAGACATCTAGCGATGATGCCTCACCCAGAGCGTTGCTTCTTGATGTGGCAGTTCCCATGGTATCCTAAACATTGGGATGTCGACAAGAAAGGACCAAGCCCGTGGTTGCGGATGTTCCAGAATGCCAGAGATTGGTGTTCTTGAGGTGATTCTAATCTTTCTTCTGATGGGACTTTTAGTCGAAGACGTATATGTTGTTGCTCTAACTAGGACCTAACTATGTCTTCCTCTGCAGGTGTCTGAGCACTCGATAGACAGAGAGAGTAATGTTAGCCGATGGTATACATATATATCGCAAGCTTTAGCTTCTTAAAATTGATTTTAGGATATTATACTAAGTCAACGCGAGACGAGACCGTTCATTTTTCTTGAAACTATTTTTCATCTTTTTTTTTTTTAAATGAAATGTTGCGGACATCAAGTCCATGATGACAATGAAGCAGCATGTGGAAAACCACTCGACTGTACAAGATCGGGAAATTCCGAGCGCAAACAGCGTTTTACCTGATCATTCCAATTACATCCGGCAGCAACCAGCATCGTCGAATCATGCAGATGATGGGACAGTTTGATGTTTCAGTTTACATTGGCGGTTGGGAAGAACCCATTCACGGTCATCCCGTCGTTCACGCGGATGACCTGCCTGGTTATGTAGGAAGATGCCGGCATGCAAGGGACGCAGGCCAGGTTCTTCCTTAGCTGCTACCCAAACTGACCACCCTGGCAACGGAACAAATGAAGATGATGATGCTCCCTTGTCCAGAAGCTTTGAGGAGAGGATGAAGGAGCCGGCAGAAATGAGACGCAGAGTCGAGATTGATTGCCATGATTTTCGAATACTCTTCCACCTGTACTCAACCGTAGGCTTCCAGAAGTTAGTTCCTGCTTTCTTTACCTGCGTGCACCCGTGCACAGATCACAAACAGTCATGATCTTCCACTCCAAGCACATGATAATCAAATCCTTCCACATTCAGTCAAACAACCACGAAGAGGGCCAACAATGCGCTGATGCACAGAAGCGCATACATAGAGTCGCTTCACGAGCAAGCATTAATGGCAAGGATGCTTAGCAAACCAAGGAAAGCGAAGAGAAAGCCAAGCAAGCCGGGTCCTAGAAGCAGAAGCAGTAGCTAGTGAACAAGTGCCCCATCGATCCTGATCGTCATGTCAATTCAACATTCATTGTCGAAATGAACATGTAAGATTTTACTACCAGCAGGCAGCAACAATCAACTGATCATCAAAAGGATTTGTCCCAAAATGTCTACCAGGATGTTGCGCTAATCCACAGACGGGATTCAACAAATGGGCTTAGAAATGGCCCAACATTAAAAGCCCATTATCTAATGGAAGGGTCGTCCTCCCCCTACTGGTCATATATAAACTAGGTTTTGCCCGCCACATGCTCTTCTCGAAAACCCTAGCCACCCTTCGTCCCACTTCGGACTTCCCCCATTTGCGCCGGCGCAACCTCCCGGGAGATCCCTCCGGTGCGGTAAAACTTACCCTTTGTTCTCCGTCTCGATCGTTCGTTGTTTTGGTTGTCGGCTGTGATGTATAATATCTTTGGGATCGCGTTTTTGTGATCCTTTGGTTGCTGTGCCGCGTACGGAAACCTTCGTTGTTGTACTGGCGATGTCCGTCCGTTGGGGTTTTAGGTGGATCTCATCCTCCAATTGCTTTTCTGTGATATGTTATTTCCGTTGTTGCTGCTTCTCTTTTGATCGGTGTGTGTATATCTAATTGAAGGGGAAAATGAAATTCCTCAGTGTGGTTACACTGATGGAGATGCCAATCCCAATCCTTTTTTTTTTCATAACCTATGTCCACTTGTTTGCTTGATATTCTAGGGTTGACTCGTTTGATTTACAGGTTGCAGAAGTCCTGGTCGCTAAAATGGTGAAGGTTAGCGTTTTGAATGATGCTCTTAAGAGCATGTACAATGCGGAGAAGAGGGGAAAGAGGCAGGTCATGATCAGGCCGTCCTCCAAAGTCATCATTAAGTTCCTCTTGGTCATGCAGAAGCATGGTATGTTTCCTGCACTTGTCAGCTTTCGGAATCCCAAAAATTTGCTAGTAGGGTTCCGGGTCATAGTAATCAGTGCTTCCTGTTGCTATTTACAGGCTATATTGGAGAGTTCGAGTATGTTGATGACCACAGGTCTGGTAAGATAGTCGTTGAGTTGAACGGTAGGCTGAACAAGTGTGGGGTCATCAGTCCTCGTTTTGATGTGGGTGTTAAGGAGATTGAAGGATGGACTGCTAGGTTGCTTCCCTCCCGACAGGTTATTATCAGTGCTGATTTTCTACTATTTGTGTACTTATGCTTACTGATAACTGTTCTGCGTCATCCTTATTCGAGGGTTATCTTAGGTAGCATACCTCTATTCTATTTTCCCTCGTATAGTGTTACTATAAGTTATAACGCTACGAGGGAATCGATGTTTCTCAAAATCCAGTTTGATTTTTGTGTTGGTCTGTTATCTATCTGTTCCTTTATTTGCATTTTGACTATGCTTTCCAAAATTTGCAGTTCGGCTACATTGTGCTGACTACATCTGCGGGAATCATGGACCATGAAGAGGCTAGGAGAAAGAATGTTGGTGGGAAAGTGCTTGGCTTCTTTTACTAGGCATCATCGGGATTTTCTCTTTAAAGATATCCCTTTTGTTTTACATCGAATGCGCTGTTGTGTTACCTTTTTGGAAGGGATGGATTTGTAGCTGGTGGCGGGATTTTCATTTTCATCGACAAGTTCAATTTTGAATTGGATCTTGTAATCTTTTTTCTTAAGGCCTGGAGATAAATGAATTCCTAGACTTTCACCGTTCACCCATGGATTATTTGATCTGTTCTGACGAGGGGATGAGTTGTTGCCATATGTTTAAGAAGCTTAGAAAGGGCCACTAAACTTTTACCATATAGTAGTTGTGTGAGTGGAGAGTGATCTTCCTTGGCATAATACTTGCTTGGAAAAGTCCTTTTTATCTTCCACGTTTTCCACAAGAATAGTAAGTGATTTTAATTTTTGGGATCGTCAAAGACTGAAATCAAGTTCTGTTACTAAAACAGAGATTTTCACTGCGAGATCGAATGAAAAAATCTGTTTGAATATTCACAAAATATGCTTTTTTTTTTTATCACCCCAAAACACACAGATTTCTTCCATTCCATCCCTCTCTATATAGACACACATTCACAATCCAAGGGGAGTTTAGATCAGTTTCTCTCTACTTTGATATCGCAATCATGGCGAGGGATCAACAGCTCGAAGTCCTCAACGTGATGGATAAGGCGAAGACGCAGCTCTACCACTTCACGGCTGTGGTGATTGCCGGGATGGGATTCTTCACTGACGCCTACGACCTCTTCTCTATATCCCTCGTTACCAAGCTCCTCGGCCGTATTTACTACACTTCCGGCACCTTGAAACCCGGTAGCCTCCCCCCGAATGTGGCGTCTGCTGTCAATGGGGTGGCTCTCTGTGGGACGCTGGCCGGACAACTCTTCTTTGGTTGGCTTGGAGATAGGCTGGGGAGGAAGCGCGTCTATGGGATCACTCTTGTTCTCATGGTCGTGTGCTCGATATGCTCCGGGCTGTCGTTCGGACACTCACCCAAGACAGTCATGGCTACGCTTTGCTTCTTTAGGTTCTGGCTTGGGTTTGGGATCGGCGGGGATTACCCCTTGTCGGCCACAATTATGGCTGAGTACTCGAACAAGAAGAGCCGAGGGAGTTTTATCGCCGCCGTGTTCTCGATGCAGGGATTTGGGATCCTTGCCGGAGGAGCGGTGGCAATCATTGTGTCGACCATATTCCGGACGTTCTTCCCAGCAAGATCATTTGCGATTGACCCGATTGGGTCCACCGTGCCGGAGGCTGACTACGTCTGGCGGATCATACTCATGTTCGGCGCTGTCCCTGCAGCCCTCACGTATTACTGGAGGATGAAGATGCCCGAGACCCCGCGCTACACCGCGCTCGTTGCCAAGAACGCGGAACAGACCCGTGCCGACATGCAGAAGGTTCTCCAGATCGAATTCGTGCCAGAGAAGATCGTTTTGGATATAGAGTCGCCCAGGCCAGCCAAGAAACTGAACGAGTTCGGGCTTTTCTCCAGGGAGTTCATGAGCAGGCATGGCCTCCACCTGCTCGGCACTACGACCACCTGGTTCATGATCGATGTCGCATACTACAGCCAGAATCTATTCCAGAAGGACATATTCAGCGCGATCGGTTGGATCCCAGCAGCCAAAACAATGAGTGCCCTTGATGAGCTGTACAAGATCGCCCGTGCCCAGACCCTGATAGCTCTGTGCGGGACAGTCCCAGGATACTGGTTCACCGTATTCCTCATCGACCACCTCGGTCGCTATGTGATCCAACTCATCGGCTTTGCTTTCATGTCCATCTTCATGTTTGCTCTCGCCTTCCCTTACGAGCACTGGACCAAGGAAGGGAACCACATCGGGTTCGTGGTCCTGTACGGCCTAACATTCTTCTTCGCCAACTTCGGGCCCAACAGCACCACCTTTGTGGTGCCGGCAGAGATCTTCCCGGCAAGATTCCGTGCAACCTGTCACGGGATATCGGCCGCGTCCGGGAAAGCGGGGGCAATAGTTGGCGCGTTCGGGTTCCTCTACGCAGCCCAGAGCCAGAACAAGGGAAAGGCAGACGCTGGATACCCTGCAGGGATAGGAATACGGAACTCCCTGTTCGTGCTCACGGGGATTAATCTGATCGGGCTGGTGCTAACGTTCATGTTGGTGCCTGAGTCGAAGGGGAAGTCGCTCGAGGAGATGTCCAAGGAGAACGACGATCAGGCACCCGGCGACGCCCAACTGCCGCCAGTTTGATTAAAACCAAATTTTACTCTTTTTTTGTTTACCGAGTAAATTTTTAGTTAATCCATTTAAATTTGTGGCTAGACATTTTTCTTTTTGCAAATCACAGATTTATAGGAATTTTTCTTTGTGCTATATATATAATTAATATTAATAACCACACTTGTTACAATCTTAAAAGAGGTTTTCGATTAGGATTGTTGTCACTATTGAGTAATTAAACCCACAATGAGGTACTCGATTTTAAAATTTAATTTATAAGGATTATATACTAATAAATATTATTTTTAAATCCTTAAATTAACTTGCCTATGCTATTGTCACGCTTCAAAATCGCACCATTAAGTACGTGTAGAATGCGCGCCATTTAGTATGACTTTGGTTCATAAATAATATTAATCCGTAAATTATTTTTCGAACTAACATTATTATGAAACAAAGCTCATATATGTTAAATGTTGCATTTCTGAACTGCGTTTTCACTACGTCAAACACCATTTATCGTAAAGTCGTGGTCTAAAATCGCAATTCTATTAGAAGTTAAGAGAGTCGCGAACCGTGATTTTTTTGTATTTTCAATGTCGCGATCTAAATGAGCAATATATGAATAGCATTTTGGATATTTTTACGACGAATTTTTTTAAATTAACTATATTTTCGTTCTGACGGTGGTTGACATAAAATAATAGAACACAATAATCCTAAGGCTTGAATATTATATGAACTGCCCACAAACGCACCGTTTTTGGGTCGCCCTGGAAAGGATATTCTTTTTGTTTTTCTTATTTCATTTTCCTTGTATTAATCACGATCACGATTGGTTGAATTTGCTTTCGATTATTGTCGGAGCCGGATTCGATTAGATCGGCCTGGTGGTGGTGTCGCTGTTGGGAGGGGGGTGGGAGAATTTCAGCAGCGAAAATATGGCAGCACCACCGGCGAGGGCCAGAGCCGATTATGATTACCTGATTAAGCTCCTCTTGATCGGCGACAGCGGTTCGTGCCCCTTCCCCTTCTGTTTGTTGATCTTTTCTGGCATATGGGAAGATCTCGGGCACGGGAAAAGTTTCGATCTTTGCTTCTGGGTCTAGTTATTGTTCTCGTTTCCCGATGTAGGGTTTTCTTTTATTCTGTTTCGCTATTGGGTGTTGTATACTGGATCGCTGTTAGATGGAGTTGTCTCGGTAATGGGGATTTGAAGGGGTTTTTTTGGTGGTTATGTTTTCGATTTGTTCTAGAATTTGTATCGTGTCTTGTTTTTTGTTGGGGTTAGAGGAATTGCTATAGACGCCTGTGATTTCGTAATGGGGCTCCTAATATTTACTTTTTGTTCATTGGTGGCGGTTCTTGTGTTGCTGATTTTCGAACTCCGTGGCTGGGTAAGTGCTTTCCAGTGTTGCTGAGGTTTATGTTAAAAATTTGCTCAAATTGACTGCAATGCTCTGGGAATGTCTTCAAGTAGCTTGTTTAGTATTCATTAATGGATGGGGAACGAAAACGTTGAACTTGCTTGTGTTCTCAACCTCCCGGTATGGTGATGTTTGTTGAATGCTTCAGGAGTTTCTGTGTTGAGCTGACATGTGCTGGTTGTAGTTTTATGTTGATTGTGCTCTCAGTTATTGTGGCCTCTTGCAGGGGTTGGGAAGAGTTGTCTGCTCCTGAGATTTTCTGATGGTTCCTTTACGACAAGTTTTATCACCACCATTGGGTTTGTATCTGATGTTATTTTCCATGGCGCATCCTTATTGTACTTATCTGACTCCCCTCCATATATGTGGAGGGGGGGTGGGGATCACGGAAAATATGTTATTTCTTATGTTCTGACTTTTTGGTGGCTTGAGAGTCTCCCTACTTCTCATTGGTCAATATCTATTTCTTAACAGCATCGACTTTAAGATAAGAACTATCGAGCTTGATGGGAAACGTATCAAATTGCAAATATGGGACACTGCTGGACAGGAGCGGTTTCGAACTATTACAACAGGTTTGCTTGAGCTCCCAGATCCTAAATCTTAAACAAATGCACTAGGTTTTGGATTTAACATTCATCTGCTGACAAAGAGTAGCAGGCGAGAATGTAGAGAGATTTGGGTATACTCCTATTGGTCATCTTCCAGTTTCATGATATGAGATCGTCCTGTTCCACAGCATATTACCGTGGAGCAATGGGAATTTTGCTGGTGTATGATGTCACCGACGAATCATCATTTAACAGTAAGCGTTATGTTTTGCTAACCACTTTTGAGATTTGTGCCGCCTTTTGGTTTTATCTTAATGTTATTTATTTAAGGCATTAAATGAGAGTTTTCTCAGACAATTTTAGGCATCGTGGACTGACTCGCGACTGTTGTAGGTAGCAATATAGTAACATTGAACATATTCAATATCCGAGTTCTTTCGTCTTGATTTCAGACATAAGAAACTGGATCCGCAACATAGAGCAGCATGCATCTGATAATGTGAACAAAATATTAGTGGGTAACAAGGCCGACATGGATGAGAGCAAAAGGGTAAGGCTTCTTTTTCTGTGTTGCCTTTTTTCTTACTCGGTTTGTAGCTGTCCGGAATACTCGTGGCATGTAGAACATCAGTGTTATGTTTTTTTGTGGCTACATACGTAGCTTTGCCTTCATCAGAATCATGGTGTATCTTCTGTAGTGCCCATAATGACTAAGGTTATTTTGTGGACAGGCCGTGCCTACTGCCAAGGGACAAGCTCTTGCTGATGAATACGGGATCAAATTCTTTGAGACGGTGAGTCTTGACTGCATCACGTGGTTTTCATATTTTGGACACATATACCTGTCCTTTTTGGCATTTCTAACTATGGTAAGGCCACAGAGTGCCAAAACCAACTTGAATGTGGAGGAGGTGTTTTTTTCAATTGCTAAAGACATTAAGCAGAGGCTCTCAGAAAGCGATTCCAAGACCGAGGTAGGACATTTTTATATTTAGTTTCCGACACTGCTGGTTCATTTATAACAAATCAGTAGTTCTCTTTTTCAATGCTTTTGGCCTTTTGCCATCTTTGTTGAAACTGCTACTTATCATCTGCAGCCTCAGACAATCAGGATCAACCAACCAGATAAGGCAGCCGATGCCAGCCAGTCTGCAGCAAGGTCCAGCTGCTGTGGTTCATAAGGAATTGAAACTGGGTCGTAGCCAACACGAGAATATTCTTGCAACTGATTACCCTTATATGTTTGATGGCTATGGAAAGAAAATTCCTAATCGTGGTGGTTGTACCTGAGGAGGAACAAGAAAAGTTTATTATTGTGATTATTTCTCTGATTACTGCTGGTTTTTATTTTGGTATTAAAGAGGGGGAGACTGATAATTAACTTCCTGTAGCAAATGGAAGGATTTGGTATTTATCCTTATTCTCTCATCTTTAAGTTGCCGTTTCTTCTCCATTCATCTCATTTTACTTAAGGAATGAGATGACATGCGTGTGGTTTTAGACAGACTGTCTGTGAGCTAAGGATTTGCCCTTCAAAATTGCCGAATCCTAACGAGTCTTGATTCAATAAATCATCGCATATAGAAACGAGGCCACAGGATGAAGCTGTAATTAGAACCATAGCAATCTTCCAAATTAAGAACTGGTAAAGTTACGCAGCCAGACAGAATTAGAAACTCCACATGAGTTGAAAGAATCCATCACTACTGGTTGCAAATATAAGCAGGATCAAAGATATCCATCCAGGGTTTGTCAATCGCCAGAACAGTTTAGGGAAAGACATCTCAAAGAAAATCCTCAACTAGCTTCCGACATACCCCTTCTCCAAAAAAGGGGGGATTATGTTACATGGAGAAGGGAGTTTGTGATGCTTAGAAAGATGGCCAAATAGGAATTAGGAACCCGGTGCTATTCGGACAAAAAGATCCCCAAGATCCAAAAATGCACCAGTTCAGACTCAAAAACCAGTCTCCTATTCTCTTACCGGGTTAGATCCATCCCACGGATGTACACAACCCCAAAAGAACAAAAAACTTTGCAAGGGCTAAGAGGTAGTCTCAAGATGGCAGGATAATCTCGTCTTTCCCATAGATTCGCTGGAGTTCCCGTGTAGCGGCTTGGTACGACGCTGAGCATAGCAAAAGGCTTACTGAGGAAATTATGCATCAAAGCCTGATCAAGACAACAAGGCTCGGAAAAGGCAATTATCTCACCTTTCCACGCACGATAATTCTTCTGGTCAATTGGAGCGCCCGTGACGGTTTGAATTGCATCAAACAGAAGTTCCTGGGGTGTGTTCTTCAGTTCCTGAACAACAGCATAGATGGTCTTCCCATTCTCAAAGTAGATGTGATTATTCGGATGCTTGGTTTTGCAACCAGCATGTTGCTCGAATTCGTACGCATTCAATGACTGCATGTTTCCAACAGGGTAAAGCAATTAGAAATTCTGTCTCAAAAACCTGGCAGAGCAATAAAAGGTCTAACCTTTGAGAGGTTGCAATCGCTGCAGGAACAGAGATATCCAGAACCACTAATGATTCCACGAAGGTTCTTCTGCAAGGTATATGTGCTTTTTAAGGAGTCGGACACATGGTTTCCCCAAGCATTCACAAGAAAAATAGATTCAACAACAAAAATTGAACAAAACAAAGTCATAACAGGAAAAGCGAGGACATACTTCACGGGACCAGGATACGTATTTTACAGGCACTCCATCGAACATGCCAGTAGATATAAGGCTCTTCACATTCGACGGGAAATTGTTCGAAGCAGGTTTCTTCACAGTCTTTGGCTCTTTACTCTTCCCGGTATAAGGATTCCCCTTGGAAGTGGAACAGCTATTCATAATTGGTCCACTACATGAGTTCATATTCCTCAGGCCAGGAACTTCTGAGGTGCGAGTTAATTTATCATTGTCTAACATTAGCCGATAATTTCCGAACATTCCAACGGTCTCATTTATCTCTTGTTCTCCAAGGAAGCCTCCAAAAGATAAGAAACTGCTCTCTCCCCTGTAGTTCTGACCCATCATAAGGCTATTGGGATCTCCTTTTTGATACATTGAATTTGAATCAGTTGGTATGATGGTGGAGCTAGCCTTGTCATATGAACGGCTGATAGGTATCATGTTCTCCTCCATCTTCCCATAGGAGGAACCTACAGAAATGAAGTTCTCGCTCATTTTCCCAATGTTTGCACCCATAGAGATGAAATTACCGTGGTCCTTGTCGAAAGGGGATGCCATCGATACAATGCCTGCCTCACCTTTCGCATAGGGAGGAACCATTGAAATATACTGACCATCTTCTTTTGGGAAGGGCCTAGCCAACAAATTCTCATCTCCCTGATTGAAGCTTTGAGCCATACCCATGAGGTTGCCGTCTTCCCTACTGAAAGAATGACCCGCCGACAGAAAATTTTCACCTATTTTAGTAAATCCAGCATCCAAGGGCATAATGTTCTCATCTCTGTTTGCATATACTGCGCCTAGAGACATAGTGCTGCCATCGCCCTTGTTATAAGCAGCATCACCCCTTCCGAAATGATCTCCTATAGATGCAGAGAAGCTGTGTTCTGGGTCCCTCACTTCATTTACCTTAACCTTTCGGATACCACCAAAATTCAGAAATAACGACGGATCATTCGCACCATGAGACATGGACAAGCTCACAGCAGACTCATTTCCATAGTGATTGTCAAAAAATTTTCTACTCATACCGATTTCACCAGTACTGAGTGCTGCCACATGCCTATCAACTAAATTAACATTATCGAGAGCTTCAGATCCACCTAACTGATGAGCAGGCTGACCAGAAAGGGGCTGAAAGTGAAAATTAGAGTTGTTATCCCAAGAAAAAACACTTGTTGGTCCTTGAATATCCCCACTAGTGACTGCGACTAAAGCTTGTCTTTTATTGCTTAATAGTTCAGGTTCAGCTGGACCGGTATCCATAAACCACTGATGACTTCGCTTACCCTCGTTTTGTAAGGATTTATCAGGGTTTATCTCTGCGTTTGGGATAACAGAAGCTTCTCTTGAAAGCAAAAGATTCTTCAGCTCGAAAGACTGCAACAATTAGCCAACAAGAGAACGTTTAAGTACTAGAGAGGAGATGATTTCCATGCAAGAACCAATGAATGTGTGTGAAAGAAGCATATCCCAAACTAAATGGTGATTACAGTACACGTTTCCGCTTTTCATAAGAATTGGTGATGGAGCAAATTTCCATAATGCAAGAATTCAGCCGGATGGACATGGATGGAACACTCTAGATGTGCCCAAATAATGAAGAATACTGTATGCATGCAGGCAATACGATTAAACAGCAAGCTAATACGACAGCATTCACATCATAGAACAGAATCCTTACCATTTCCTTTAATCCAAAACACTACCACCAGGGGAACATATGAAGAAATTGGAACAGTGAAAATGCCAAGACCAGCAAACCGACCAACCCGTCAGGCTCCTTCGACCGCCCTCACTGATCCACAGCTCCCATCAAACCAACAGACAGCGGCGCGATCATCTTCTCACCAACCCCAGAAACCCCCTGAGACACGAAATCAGCTCTCACCAATCAACGCCGGTGCCAGAAACGCCAAATGCCAAAACGGGCAACCCTCGAAACGATCCACCAACATCACCCAGAAACAAAATTCAAATCTTTTGTTTTAATTTTTTCCCAAAAAAAAAATCCATGTCCCAAATCAATCTCGTGGAGGCACTCACTGATTTCCCCAACATGCAACCGACCCAGGAAGCAAAAATGAGGGATCACGAGATGAACCCTACCAAAGCTCCATCCTTTTAAAGCTCTGTCACAAAGGGGGGAAATGAAGAATCACGCGACCGCATGTAGAAAATGGGCCCCCAACCCCTCGTCGGGAAATGGGCGAATGGTCCCTTTGTCCAGGTGGTAGCGGAATGAGGGGGGGGAGTTGAGGGGGTGGAAGGGGACCGCTTCGGTTGCTAGGTTTGGGAGGAGAAGAGGGCCAGGATTATAGAAACAAAAGGGGCCTTTCTCCTCCTTTTCTTTTATCAATCAATCCGGGTACGAGGTTGGATCGGAATGGGAATGGTAATGGGGAAAGAATGGTCCCCCCCCCTTCACCCATTAATGATAGATAATAAGATGAATAATATTGTATTAGAGTACTTATACCCGTGAAGATAATTGGATTAGCGGTGCACTTGGGCCGAACAATTTTTTTTGGGCCTAAGCCCATTTCCATCAGGCTACACGCATAGCATGATGTCATATTGGATCGACTAGTTTTATCTTTATCTCTTGAGTCATGGTTGTGGACTTTTACATGGTGCCTTGACCGAATGAAGGGCAACGTGATTTTTCACGTCACACTGACGTCATTATGACATGTCAACCCCATGTGAGAGGCATTGGCAAATCCCAGTTTGTGAGACAAGCTCAAGCAACGAACATTAATCCAATTTTCATTACTTGTCTTCCCCCCCAGACAACATCATGGAATTTAAGATAATTTCAACCTTAATTTTCTCACAAAAGGGGAAACGATTTTTATTTATATGTATATGTATGTCATGGACAAAAAAATGAATCTTGTAAAAATTCTATAGGTAACAAACTATTGGGGTGGTTGGATTCCTGACCGTGTCGACCCTGGAATCATTCTCCGTAGGAGTCAAGTTCAAATCCAGCCACAACACCCTCCTACCACTCGATCTCCTAACCACCGGGACCGGCGTTACGGCCTGACCGACCACTGGCTCTCCTTTCAACAGCGTTAGCTTGATGTTGTTGTCGTTGTCGCTGTGGCTGTTGCTAATATCTCCGATGTTTGTGGCCGCCGCCCTGTGCCTCCTCATGTGCCCACCGAGAGCTTGCCCAATCGAGAACTCCAGTCCGCATATCGAGCACTCGTGCGTCTTCAGCGGCTTCATCGGTGGGGACAGCCTGTCCGTCGTCGCCAGCTCGTTGACCGTGGCATCCCTCTTCGGCTTCTTGTGGCTCGCCCGGTGACCACCTAGGGCCTGGAACGAGGGGAACTGCCTGTTGCAGGTCTTGCACTCGAAAACCCGGTTCGAGTAGCCCGTGCCGTCGTCTGAGGATGGAACGTAACCGTAGCCACGGGACAATAGCAGGAGGCAGTCTGCCATGGACGATAAGCTGTCGAACCCCGCCTCTCCTGCGCTCCGCTTCATCGTCATACGACCCTGATATTCTCTGCAAACTCGGAGAAAGAAAGAGAGAGGGATGTAGAGAGGAAGGGAATAATAAATTTCTTGACCATGAAAAGGTGAGGTAGGTTAAATATTTGTCCATCGGCTGACTAACTTCATTGAATGAATGAATGCATATAAACTAAGCATAGTCATCATTTTTTTAAAAGGCCCGTAACTATAATCAAGTGGTAAATATTTCGGTTTAAAGGTTTTACTCGACTCGAATACGCGACCTGTAACTTACGATGATTCAGGACGTAACCTTATATCTTACGACGATTTAGGACGTAACCTTGTAACTAAAGAACGAGTAAGCAGGGAAGTGGTACTTACTACATACACGTATCTAAGATTGGGTCACGGATGACGCAAACCAATTTCCATTTTTATTCATTAGTTAATAATTTAGGGGGTCAACAAATCACGGTCAAAGAATGTTAAGGATCGAATCAAATGGTACCCATGACTTATATTTTATTATTATTTAAGTTGCACCCTTGATTATTCCCGAAAACCTTTATTCCACTCTCCAACAACTTTCCTCGATTCTAATCTGATCACTTCTAATCTCTAACCCGATGGGGTTGGGGGAAATACTTTTGTGTTATAAGTGTAGGTAGTAGAGTAGGTAGTTGAAGTACAGTTTGGAAAAGAGATTGACATTAAATAATTAAAAAGACACCACCTCCTCCTCCTCCTCGTTATTCCCTTCTTTAAACATTCTTGAACTCATTTCCATTTTCGTGATTACTTTAATGTTGGGTTTGACTTATCATAACCAAATCTCTCTCTCTCTCTCTCTCTCTCTATACGTTATACAGTGCAGCCCCTCGTGATTCAACCACGGAAGCTTCTATCAAACACACACAAATCAATCTGATAGGGAGTTTCTGTCATATAAAATGATCAGCCTCTTTTTTTTTTTTTTTTTTTTGCTAACTAAAACCCTAAAAAGATTTTTTCATATTCCAAAGATATAACAACACACCAAGTGAATGGAAGTTTTTCTCTTGTTTAAACTCTTACAACAACACACTAAACATTTTCTTTAAAGTCCTCTCAAGGACACACCCCCCCCGCATGACCAAAATAACTACATGTCCCATGAGGCGACCACCCCTATTAAGTAAGTTTCTCTCGACATTCTATGGATTAGAAAACAGATACGTCGTTAGTAAGAACGAACAAAAGAAAAACCTTAATTAGTGTACCATGATGTGTATACCAATCCCATCGCCACGAATACAATATTATAAACCTCGTTGGATAGAAGTTTTATAGCGATTATCACACGCCTTCTGCCTTTTATTCTAGTTCAATGTCGTCATTAGTGCTGATACCATTAAGTTGTCCCTTAACCGTAAGAGTAAAAAATGTTTGGTCCACAATTTAAGTTACAAGGAATATCATGCTTACACAAAGCTAAGTTTAAAACCGAATCAATCTCCTCTTGATTTGTAGATTTGTTGGATAAGCATTGAAATCAAAACGGGAGCCACCCACCCCTTGTTTTCATGTTTGCAGTAAAATGATGCTTCGAGGCTAGCTACTAATGCCCTCTGGTTTTTTGTAGCTACTTGGCCTCATACTTTACGTAATAAACTGTCACGCAACACTCGTGTTTCGGCATAGCCACCGAGGCTTTCGATATAAGTAAGCGTAGGTCTAGCCAAGTCGGAAAGCGGGGGAGATGAAACGGGATTAGTTCAAATAGATGGACTCGGCTTGGGAACAAAATCATTGCAGTAATTCGAGAAGTGGTGATCGGAGAGTGTCCTCATGTGAGAAGTTTCGCCTCAAGGCACGGCACTTGCTCTTAACAAGACGATAAGATGTTTCCATACCCGACGGCCATGCTCCATTAGCAGAATAATTGAAACTAAGAGATCATTTAAAGGTTGGAGAGGAGAAATTGTGTTGCAAGCAAATTCATCTTACAACCCCATAATTCATCCTCCTCTTCAAACCGTCTAATTTAAAAATGGGCCGGGCTATATATGTCTGGACCCATGAATCGAGGCCCAATAATATTGGCCCATTAAAACTTTAACAGACCATGTCCGGGCAAAAGAGAAATGTATAGTTCGATCCCTTTCGAATGAGCAAGCTTCAAGTAATCATGGTGGAAGTTTTTCGGCCAAGATCAAGGAGAGCTTCTCCCTTAGAGAAGATCCAGTTTGATCAGCCTCGTCGCAGATCTGTTGCCTGTACCCTGGATCGTGGTCGAACGCCAGGGGAACCTCGTCCTGCGCCTCGTCCTCCATGTCTATCACGATGTTATGCAGCATGCAGCAGACGAGTATGATCCTCGGCAACTTGTTCCGGTCGGGCATCCACATTACCCCTTCGATGATCTTCCACATGTCCTTCAATCGAGCCAATGCCCTTTTCGCCACCATCCGCGTGGCGTAGTGCCGCTTGTTGAACTCTTGCTCAAGCCCCAGGAGGGCTTTCCCTTTGTATGGGGTGAGAAGCCAAGGAAGGAGCGGGAATCCCAAATCTCCAACGACGTACTCTCCTATCTCCGCTCCTTCGTAGAGCCTCTTTCCATTTAGTGTGGTTCCATTATTGCAGAGTTCAAATAAGCTCGAGCTGCGAAGAACTGAAACATCACTCAGTTTTCCCGGCCACCCAGTAACCACATCGTGAAACCTCATGTCCGCATCGACCACCCCCTGCAGAATCATGCTGCACTTTTTCTCCTTATCGAACCAGACATCGTTAGCCGGATCCACCATCGGCAAGTTCATGAGTATATGAGTGGTGTCTATTGCCCCACAGCAGTTGGGAAGCCCGCGGATTTTCTCGAACTTCTCTTTTATTCTTTGCATCTCCTCCTCGGAGGGCCAACTAAGATGCACGAGCCCTTTCTCTTCCATTGCCTCGACAAATCGCCAAGTGGTTTGAGAGACAGAAGATTGGTTCATCCTGAATAAGTCGCCGATGCTCTGTAACGATTTACCAGAACTAAGCCTCATCAAAGCAACCGCTACTTGGTCATTCAGCGACAGATTACTGCCATTGAAATCGGCCAAGTTAGTTGGTCTTTTCAACAAATTTCCCTTCACAAGAGAACAGATGTAGTCGAATGTCCTCCTTGATATCCTGAAAAAGGATCTGAAATCCCTCGACTTTCCAGATGCCGGATGACCTACACACAGAAAATCATTCCAGCCACAATAAGTAGCTCAACAAAGACATACAGATATGAAGACAATGTCTGAAACAGTTTCAGAATAATAGATAAGAGAAAAAAGAAGAGCAATCCAATATGTCGTAGCATGGAGACATACTTAGAATTTCGAAAAGTATAAGAAAATACATGCTACATATACGATGATGGTGTAGCAAAAGAAACGTCGACCGCGCATGATAGGAGAAGCAATTTCAAATCGAAGGAACACAAGAGTGATCGAGATCATCAAAAGCATCCAACAAGCAGTGAGAAAATTTTAAGAAGTTCTCATTCTAAACTGTGAAAGACTATTACTTGTTTCTTACATTCTATATAGTGCTGTTAAAGTTGACAGTTTATGCACAAGAATTCCGATCGCCTATTTATCCTGAAATATGAGTTAAAAAATTTCCCATATATCTGTGCAACTGGATGAATTTTCATAATGAGGAGACATATGATGAAGCAGGAAAAGGATGGATCTCAGGTCAAGAGGCACTTCTGATATCTGCCCAGCTTCGAGGGGTTTAGATAAAGTATCTCCAAAATAGTTGCAGTTACTTTGACGAACATTTTTTTATGACACAATCACCTATAGACTACAGTCTGCATAAGATGTCAACAAGAACTAGTTAATATGGCGCAACACCAACTATGTAATTCAACATCTCTATGCTAATATCGAAGAACTTAGTGCAGTGAAGAGTTGTGTGACGTGCCGGGCCACACAGACAAGCTCCGCGACTCAAGAAACTGACTTTTGAAGGACCAGATTTTGTATATCTTACCAATGATCTCCTGCTGGTTAACAGATGTAAGAAGAATACGTCAAAACGACTACTCGAGATCAGTGAGTAGTTTATCCATGTGGTCTTTTTCAAAATGTTCATCGGCAATGCCAATGTTTCACCAGTTAGGAATCCAACCAAAACTTCTAATATCAGTAAGCATATAAGCAAAACCAAACTACCATCGGGAACCAATGATACAAGTAAGCAATAATAAGCATATAAGCAATACTTCTTATCGACCCGAGACACACATCCAGATCATAGTCAGTACACCAACAAGCAAATCAAGCATCCACAGAAGAAAATATGAACTGAATGTCACTGTGACACAAAGGAAGGGTTCATCCACTGAACACTGGTGACTAATCAATGCATCACCAGCCTAGTCAAGAACGAACAGTCAACTCAGCAACCGCCTTAGGATCAAACATAAAAGAAAAGAACGGGACGAACGGAACAAGCGCTATTTGTGGTTACCCGAAATCCGCTTCGAGAAGTGATCCCACCAATCAGAACAGGGAGGCTGAACCCCCCAAAGAGGAGTCAACGGGACATTGCTGCAGCCGTCCACATCGTTGTCACCGTCACCCTCACCACCACAACCACCACTCTTCCTAACCTTCTTCTTCTTCTTCTTCTTCTTCTGCTGCTGCGTCGTTCCTCCCTCACCCTTGTATGGCTTCATCCCAACCCCCCAAGAAAAGGAAAAAAGTAAAAGAAACACGACAGCCTAAGACAGACCCAGGAAGGGAAATCGAGGATTACGGGGTGGGGCAAGGGAAAGGAACGATCTTGACCGCAATGGAAGGGACAAACAAGCTCACGAATTTCTCGACCCTCCCCTCTGGCTTATGAATGACAAAGGCCAGGGTCCAACCAAAATATATGCGAGCAAAGTGGTCGTAACTGTTGTTTATTAAAAGGGTGGGAGTGGGAGAGGGAGAGAGTGTCTGAAATTCTAGGGGGAATCGGGGAACAACATATCATGCAAATCATGATGATGAGGATGGAAAAAGATCGAGGGAAGATATCAAGAACAGGATCGTGTTCTGGCATTGGAGCCTTTGGTTTACTTGTGATTATCTTCTCGTTCCGACACCAGTCGATCATTATGGTGGTGGATGTATCCGAGCAGTGATGTTTGCTCATGGGATAACGAGGTTCCATATCATACTAAACTTATGTTAACCCTTCAATGAGAGGAGGCAAAAGGAAGTGCTCTTTTGGGTTGTCCTTTGCACCCTTCGGAATTCCCAAGCCCAAAGTGAACAGATCGGGCCTCGTAATAACAATCAGTTTTATCTCATCAACTCGCTTTGAAGATGAAAGAGTTGTGGTACCTTGATCCCTTTTGATTATGAAACCAAGTAGCCCAAGAAAGGGGGTGGATGTTGTCGCTGTGACTTACAACATTTTCCTCAGACATGAACATTGTTGATGGTATCAACACCGCCACCATCAACCGCAGACTTTGGGACGCACATGATGAGTTGCATCAGAGCAGAGGATGCTGCCTTCATCCTCCCGCTGGGTCTCTCCCCTTCACTCACTTGGTTCCTTATATCTCTCCCATAACCCACCTTATTGATCCCATCCTCCATTCCCTCATTGCTCGAGCTTGACCCTGGCGGAGGCGATGCGGATGCACCCCATTGTGTCTCCACCTTCCTCAGTTCCTCGGTAAACGAGGAGGGGAACGCCGTCCTTCCCTTGTCGCCGTCCGTCTGGGTTGACGCATCAGTCGAGTTCCTCATGAACTCAGCTGTGGACCTCGCCTCGTAGGTGTGGGGGATGGTGCGGTTCCTGCCGGTCTTCGGGGTGCCAGGGAAATCATAGGAGGAGTTCTTCGAGGAGAGGGATGGGGATGGAGCGGCGTCGCTGGAACGGAAGCTCCTGGAGGAAGGGAGATGGAGGAGTCGCGACCCCTTTAGAACATACTCCTGGCAGTCATTACTAGGATGGATCAAATCATCCTCGGACAAGTCCTGCCATACATAACCACCCTTGTAGTTCCTGCAAGCCACTTAAACAAGTTAATCAATATGAATCAAAGAGATCATCATTCTCTATTACTCCTTTTACCTCTTGGAAGACCAGCAGTACATGTCGGCAAGGCCGCGGCCGCGGAGGGAGTCCAGACGGGCAATCACGTCTGTAAGTTAAAAATACAACATTGGTCCCCCCACATGAACTTCCAAGATAAGTAAACTACAAAATCTGAGTATTTTGTTCTTCTAGTTACCTCGGAGGTGGAGACCAACAGCAGGGGAGGAAAGTGGGACTTCCATGAAGTGGGGCTGCTCCAGGAGGCCGTTCCTGGAGAGGTAATAAACCACATCAACAATCTTCTCCTTTTCCATCATCTTCTTGGTGGCCCTTGGCTGCAGCTGCTGCTGTCGTGACTGTGTCTGGCTCCTAACCAAGGGGGTCCTATCAGAGCTTGGGCTCGGACTTGTGCCTGCATCTCTATAGCACCTGTTCTTCCTCTGCTGCAACCCCATCCACCGGGCCTCCTCTTCCTCCATGTCATTACTGTTCCCATGCCTTGATCTCGCCATGGACATTGTCTAGGAAAGGGATGAAGGATGAAGACTCTGGTCAAGATGGGGAAGGAATACGAAAAAAAAAAAGTTGTGGGTCTTAGGGGGGAGGGAGACGAAACAGAAGGCTGAGAAAATGGGTGAAGGGGAAGAAGAAGAGGTCTTCTTTTCTCTTTGCACGTTTACAGAGGTAGTTGTTTGTGTGTTTGTGCCTAGGGAGTTGCATTTAAGGGGTAAAAAGTCAGCTTCCATGGGAGAAGTCTGAAGAAGAGTTTTCAGAAATCCAGAAAAGAAAATGGGTTTTTGATTTAAATACAGGTTTACTCATGGTGATTTGGAGCTTGTGATCATATCACATCCTTAATCTTTTGCTTGCTTCTGGACAAGAAGTCGGTGGGGGGTTTTGGGTTGGTTGGCTTGCTTGTTGGGTGATCTTTGTTTGTTACCAGCTACTCATTCCATTATCAACCCCATCTCCATTGATATCTGCATATAGTATTCAGAAAACGCTTTGTTCATTACATCATCATCAGGGTTGGATCACAACAACTGGACACTGTTTTGCCAATTTGCAGAACCAATTTTTTGTCTTGGCAGACCGGAGTGCTGCTGACAAACACCAACAACAAAACATGGTTTTTTTTTTTTCTCTTACAAGAAAAGGAAAAAGAAGTAATAGTTTGTGGCTTGGTGCATGCTGTTCAGTTCACTCGCGAGAGGGGCCTCCCGGCAGTATCTTTTCCTTTCTTTTATAGTCAGACACGAATCCAGACAAGATTTTCAATTTTTTTATTATTACAGAAGAAAGTCTCGGTGAAAACATGTCGACCCTTCCCTCCCCCTTTCTCCTGAGACAGGAATTCAATTTTGGAGCCTTCGCCAGGCTCCAAAGGTCCACATCCTCCAAAAGACTTCCTTCTTTCTTCACAGTTGATCATCCCGAGCCAGCTCGTGCACTTCACGAATTGGGGAAGAAGCTGTGGTCAACCATAGTGCAGTGGATTTCAAAGGTCCCCACGAAGTGGAAAGAAGAGAAAAAGGTTTATTTAACTGCAAGAACTTTGTGTAACTTTCAGATCAGGACACTTGTAGAAACAGACACGTGAGCGGGGGTAGAGGAGATCATGGTTGAAGAACACTGTTTGGCCTGCTGAAATCACCTACCAGGAGGATGTCCTTTTCCCCAATGTCTTCTTCTTGCGTTGGAGTTCGGTAATAAAGAAAATAAGACATGGAACCCTGCAGCTTAACTGCCTGGCTTTAAAGTAATAGTAACAACAACATGATCACCATTCATGGAAATTACTTCTAGAGAAGGATTTTGGGATGCTCTTTACTTCAACCCCAGTTCAGCATTTGTCGTTACTGTGATAATTTCTGAAAATAAATATAGAAATAAAAAACAGCAACATGTACTCATTTAGATAGAATTTGAAAAACAGCCTGCTCAAGAACTCTTGCTATGAATAATATATTTATCTCTGCAAGACATGACAAAACATGATACTGCAAAAATGTTCCAAAAGCTAGCGATCCGGGAGCTTAATTTTTGTTCCCTTTGATTGATCTAGAATTCTTGCTTTTTGAATAGAGAGTGAATCTGAATGAGTACCCAAGAACACAGCAGAAAACATCATCAACCTGCAGCCGGCATAGTCGAGCCTCCCTCGGCCGGCTTCTTGGGACAAGAGTAGGAAAGATGCCCCTTCTCACCGCAGATCAAACATTTCCGTCTCCTCACCTTTCCACTAACTGCGACCGGTGTATCCTCGACTGGTGGTGGTACAACTACATTATCAGTTGGAGTTGGTACGGGTTCTCGCTTGGTTTTCACATCGGGGAAGGCATGTGGCTTGCTTTTCAAATTCTTGTTTGGGATTGCTCTCATGATCTTCACGGGCCTGCCACACAATATGTGCTGATCCAACTTCAATGCCGTAGTTGTCGACTTGTTATCAGAGAAATCGACGTGGGCATAACCTTTGAATTCCTCCGTTTCTTTGTCCATGCCAAAACGAATGGAAGATATGCTGCATCCAGAGAAGAAACTTTTGACATTGTCCTCGGTGATGTCCCATGAGAGATTTCCTATGTAGATCCTGTTATAGCCCTCTACAACTGGTATAGACAAATCTGCAGATTTAGCTGTCCGACTTGATTTGTAGCGCTTTATTTTCAGAAACAGCCCACCCCTACGAGAAGGAACAGTCATATCGTCGTTGTCATCAATGCATTGGCAATTGTAAGTATGGTTTTCATGAGACGGAAGAAAATGGGTATGGAGAGGATACCGACATTTCAGAACCATCGAGGGCCAAGGCTCGCTTAGCAGCTGCCTCGGTCTGCAAGGTCACATGAATAGATGTTAGCATGAACTGTATGAATAAGGTCGACCAAGAAGATCATAATAACTTTTTACAAATTTTTACCCAGTGAACTGTTATGTCTGATTTCAGCAATCACAGTACATAAGAGATGCATCACAAGTCTCAAATAAGCTTCTCGACTCCCTTGAACCAGCAATCAAGGACTGAAGATATTTTTTCTCACTATGGTGTCCACAAAAATATCATACACAGATTACATGTCGAAGATGAAGAGATGGTCTCAACCAAGCACATTTGGCTGGACTCAAATGCACTTTTCCCAAAAGTTTTCTAATGCAATCACTTTCGTAAGTGATGATCTCATGCACAATAGGAACACATTGATGGATAGGATTAGAAAAACTAAACATGAAGACTTGCCTTGAAGCTAATCATTGCAATTCCCCTGAACTTCCCACTCTCAGACTCGGGAAATGTCAAACAATCGATTTCTGTTATCGTGCCACAGCCTTCAAAGAAGCTTCTTATATCATCCTCGGTTGAATAATAGGGAATACCCCCAACGTAAATTTTCTTAGCATCATCCACTGTCACCTGGCTGAAAGAGAAAGAAAATGAAGGAAAAAAGAAGAAGATAAGTGTTCCCACTGCTTCACCTATAATAGTCCAAACTCCAAACCCAGCATAACAAAAATGCAAGTTCACATAGAGAGATCATAACTTAAATAGTCCGTGTGTTCTTCCTTTACATAGAACAGTGCTCAATTCAATTGACCCAGAACACACTATGGTTAGGAAAACAATCCGAAGCACGACTCCCTCAATTACCTGTCTAAACCAAAATAGATACAATTATAGCACTCAATAATCCATACCAGCTTGCACAAACTAACTTTCCAACAGTATATCGATTTCCAATCCTAACCACTTCATGGCTCGTCAGTACATAATTAATGAAGCATTATTCATGATAAATTTCTAAACAGATAAAAGACCTACAAGCAGACAACATCAGAGTCTGATACAATAAAATGTTAGCACATACCCATTACCCTCCATCACACCATTCTCAAAACCATTACCGTATTCCTCCTTCCGATCACTCCCTTCACCATTCCCATCTCCCTTTTCCCCTCTATTCTTCTTCCTCTTCTTTTTTTCAAGCATCTTCTTCTTCTTCTCAAGCCTCTTCTTCGTCTTCTTATTCATCTTCTTATTACTACCCTTCTTCATCCCACCATCGACCTCTCCCCCGTCGTCTTCTTCACCCCTCTTCCTCTTTCTATCCTTACCCTTCCCCTCCTCTTTCCCACCCTCAAAATCGCTCCTTTCCGCCAGTCCCCCACCAACGATTCCCACCTCCTTCCCCTCCCCTTCCTCCCCATTCTCGCCTTCACCCGGCAAAGACTTGATCTTTCGGCGTTTCTCCCGCTTAGACAACCTGGGATTCTTCCCCTTCGAGTCCAGGACCGATCTAAGCGACTGGGTCGGGCTCCCCTCGCCAGGACTGCTGCCTGTCTCCCTGGAGGACGGCTGCTTCGACGGTGGTTCGGACATGGACTTTGCCAATAACTCATCCCTCAGCTTCTGCTTGAGCTTCTTGTTCGACAAAACCATCTTCGAAGAAAATTGGGTTCGTGGAATTGGGATCAATCGATTCAGGGTTTATGCAAGTAGGAAGAAGGGTTTTTCCTTTGACGTCGGCCAAAATAAGTGTTTTTTAGGGCGAATCATCAGATTTGGACATGGGCACGTGATTCTCACGTGATCGTCATCCGTTCAGGCAGTGTCCCAAAATGTTTATATGTTTCAAAAGGCATGTCCATACAGACTTATTATCCACTCATTGTCTTATTGTCCGAAGTCTCTCTCTCTTTTCCCTGAGTGCCTGCCGGGGATGTCAGTCTCTTCGTTGTCCCTGAGTTGTGTTCTCGGCACCATCAAAGAGAAGGTCAATCGTGTCTGTGCTTGTATTGTGTTCCCGTGTGCCGTCATGGCATGATCATTTCTCATCCGCTGTCTGTCACTCAGGCGACCGAGGCTTCGAGGAGCAACATCAATGAATATCCTCCTCAGAGTACCACCGTCTCATGGCCTAATGAAAGTAAGCTGGACAATAAAGTATTTGCTGTTTCCTGCGTGATTCCGATATTTTGATGCGATTGTTAGCAGTTGAGGTTTGTCTCCTGTCAGGTCAATGCAGCCGGAGGAGCGCGATTATGGGTTCAGGGTCTCTCGTCGCCGCGTTTCTTCCTGTGAGGCCGCTACTTGCTCTAGGTAAGTCTGCATTTCGTTAAGGCCTCGAACTATCTGTGAGGACTAAGATACTGACGGAGTGAAATGAGTACTGCAGATAAGCCCGAGAAGTACGAGGCTTTCGTCGACATTAAAGATGGCTACTCGTACTACTACCCCTCAGATTGGATTGTACGTACGGGTCTAAAAACGCCGGTGTTTATTATAAGCTAGCACCTTCCTTCTGGAGATTTTGAACTGTGTCGCATGTCTGTACATTAGGAATTTGATTTTAGGGGGCATGATTCTGCATTCAAGGACAGGCACCTGCAGCTGCAGAATGTTAGGGTTCGATTCATTCCAACTGACAAGAAAGACATTCACGAGATGGGGCCGATGGATGAGGTAATACGATATTCTGTTGGTGAGTTTGTGTTATGGTGCTGCTTCCACTGGAAATTGATCATTAAGCCAGGTCAGTTACTCTTGCATCCAAGCAGGTTGTCTCCAATCTGGTTAACAATAATTATGCAGCTCCGAATCAACTCGCTACCATATACGACATGCAGGAGGTGGGGTCTTTTTCTTCAATTAGCTGCACTTGTTCTGAAAAACCAGATGTAGTTTCGCGGTTTTGCGTGGGCATTCAATTGCTTTTCTTTTGTATGATTGTTACTGCAGAAAAATGTCGATGGGAAAAACTACTACATGTTTGAGTACGAGCTTCGGTCTCGAAACTTCGCCAGCACTTCATTCGCAACCATTGCAGTCGCCAATGGTGAATACCTTTTCTTTTATTGATCAACTCTTTTCTTTGTTTCCTCTCTTTGTATGTTTTGACAATCGTCAAACATGTAAACATTACAGGTAGGTTTTACACATTAGTTGTTGCTGCAAATGAAAGGAGGTGGAGAAGATTCAGGGACCAGCTAAAAGTTGTTGCAGACTCCTTCAAAGTCCTTGATATTTGAAGTTCCAATCTGTCGAAGGAAATAACGAATTCAGGTGAAATGAACAAATTGTTTTCCAATGTTCATAAATTACAGCTATATTGAGGAACTTGCTTCTCTTCAACACTTGTACTTTCTCGTTCAGACAAACTAATCGAGCGTGGCCTGAATCCATACCGGATGAATGTCGCCCAGGATGTTTTGAACATATTATCACGCTCACATTTAAATAAGATAAACTCGTCCAGTTGTCTCTTGAAGTGTTTTTGTGAGCCTCATACACGAAAGAACTAAGCAGATTCCTCCTTGAGACTCATGAGTTATGTTGCAGTAACCTGCAGAAACATAGAAAGGTCAATCCGCACTACTGGAAACTGGGGGAGTAGTTTGCATTTCAAGCATAACCGTGCTTAGACCAGATTGTGAGCAAGGGCATCACCTGCCGGCAGTCTGTACATGTTCTTCCGTACAAGAAAGATAACTTGAAAGCAAACCTCGTTCCGAGAAGAAATATGTTCTTTTTTCTGCAGAATCGCCTATTTTTTGTCTCCTGTCAGATTGCCCTGAGGAAGACACCAGTCTTGCTACTACTATAATTTGGCTTCCCGCAAATATGCTGCTTTCATCATCCGCTTCCTCTTCCGATCTCTCCTCATCCTACAGACATAGAGAGAGAACTATTGGAATGGTTTGAACAGCAATTAGAAATATGCTTCCCGCCTTAATACTCTTTGTTGGCATGGTCAAATTCTATGCCAATGTAAGGGCTTTAGGTCCATGAGATGAGCGGGCCAAAACAACTACTCATATTCATGTGTACGTGGGAAGCGAAGGTGAAGATCGGGAGAAGACCCACTGACGTAAAGAGTTAAGGATCCGACGGTTCATAACTCTCTAACAATGGACAGATGATTGATTAAGGATAAGGTCTCCACCACTGAAAAAGCACACGTGTGCAGGTGCAACCGAGGAAATAGCGACTACCCTTTTCAGGTTCCCGCCGGATTTCAGTCCCAAGGAAAGAAAGATGGTCTCTTTGCGGAGCCGTCGTCATGGAACGATTCCACCCAACTCTCTCCCTCAGGTCAGGCATTGTCCTTTTGTCCTTGTGCCTCTGTTTTCAACGTCCGGATGTTTGTCTGTTCGCGTGTGATGTTATTGTTGTGAGCAAATGCTGTGGGACAGATAGCAGCGGCAGCGGCTGCTTGTCACAGGAACAATGGCTTGCCCTTGCCATTGCCCTGTTCCAGGAGAAGTAGTGCTTCTTCCTCCTCGGTTGCCCTTAGAGCAGAACAGGTGGCTGCTTCAACCTCTCACTGTCATGGTGAGTTCCTGACTCTTCAATTGTGCTCAATCAATGCCCGATTTCGATCATCATTGGTAGTCATTGTCCAATTTGCTTGGTTATTGCCTTGTGGATGGATGATTTATCACCTTGGCAGCTATGCTTTGATTTTAGTTGGCTGCTTATGTTTTTCTGCATTGGTAAGCAGATTTATTTACCAGTAAAAAGCAGCTCTTTGTGGGCCGGAAAAATGTTCTGGCAGCAAATTGTAGTCAAATATCATCCTATATTGTCCAAAATAATGTGTCGATGTACCAACATGGGGTTGGTCCAAGTGGTAAGGAGCTTGGATTCACTTAAGGAGGTCTCGGGTTCGAAACCTACCGTACGCAGCCACCCCTGTTGGAAGGGTCACCCACCATAGCCAGGTGTCCTACCCGGATCGAGTCCGGATTAGTCGGAGCGAAGCTCCGGAAACCGGGCGAGTAACCAAAAAAAAAATAAAAAAAAATAATGTGTCGATGTTACTTTTTCGACTCATGTTTAGACATTCTATTTTGACTTCTCTAGATTTTCCCCATTGACGTATCTGGATAAACATGTTCTCATGACAAACTTCACGTGTAGTGTGATGACCATTACCCTGATCTCTGCTTGAGCAGAATTGCGTGGATGGTCTTACTCTTACCTGTCCAATATTAGTGCCTTGTCATTTCATCATCCTTTTGTAGACAGACCAGGGAGGAGGCAAGTTCTTGCCATTGGAGCAGCGATTCCCTGCATCACACTGGTTAACCAAGACAATTTGTTATGTAAGAAGCTTTGACCATATGCTGCCTTATATCGTTTTACGTTTTCAGTTCACTATTAACTAATGGGTGATATCCTAAGAATACACCCTTGATATGGTTCAGTTGCTGCAGAAACCAAGAAGGGTTTCCAAGCTGTCCTGGACAAAAAGGATGGCTACTCATTTCTCTACCCATTTGGCTGGCAGGCGAGTGGTTGCTGCTGTTTCTTCTTGTTCTGTAGATCTCATTTCTTTCTGTTCTCGGTAATACTGAACCAGTCAACCGATGATTTTATGCACAGGAAGTTGTCATAGAAGGCCAAGACAAGGTATATAAAGATGTTATCGAGCCTCTGGAAAGCGTCAGCGTGAACTTGATCCCATCCAATATGGACATCCGTGATTTCGGGCCCCCTGAACAGGTATGGTAAACGATTTATTTGGAATAAGCATTTGAAAAAATGGTTTGATTTGACTTGTTCATCTCTGGACTCCTCATGGCTTGATAATTAATCGCAGGTTGCTGAAACACTTATAAGGAGGGTTTTGGCCCCGCCTTCACAGAAGACCAAGTTAATCGGGGCAAAAGAGGTAACTACCTCCCTCCGGGCTTGCCAGGCAGATTTTTGCAACCTTATGGTCTGCTTATTGCTTGTTGGGAATGACATTCCTGCAGCGAGATGTTGATGGAAAAGCGTATTATACTTTTGAGTTCGTTGCTCAAGGCCCAAACTATACTCGTCATTCCCTGAGCACAATCTCTATAGGAAATGGTATGTCGGAAATCTGCTGCACTAACTCTAAACATTGGCACAGCACATTCGCGTTCATAAAAGCCTTGCATTGTCCATCTGGCAGGCAAATTCTATATTCTGACAACAGGGGCGAATGAACGGAGATGGAAGAAATGAAGGACAAGCTCGAGACTGTCGTTGATTCCTTCAAAGTGTTCACAGTTTATGACGGGGGAGCTTAGCCATGATTGCTACAGATACAGAGACCCAACAAATTCTGCTTTCTAAGAGCAACACTTGAGTGGAAAGCATTGTCGCATATTGGTCAGGACATTGTTTTTCAGGGGAAATCCTTTATGCAAGTCAATGCAACAAGTGAACTTGACAAGCTGAACCTTGAAGTTGGAAGGAGATGGGAGTTGTGAAAACCAAGATGTAGTCACAATGCATCTTAAGAAAGAGTGTACTAGACCAGAAAGTCTGATATCACAATGAAATTATAATTCGGACGATCTGCCTGCCATAGTCATTGCAATTTCTCATTCCACATTGTGTATATTTCCAATGACAGAAGAAAAGCATTCAAAAGGAAATACATAGGAATTAGATAATCCAGGGAAATAGTAGAATTAACCATCAAAACCTTTTCTTAAAAGTCAACTACAGAAGCAAACAACCTCAACAGGAAACTTTCCATTTCAACAACTTAGATGATCCCGATTTTATTTGCAACGTCCAAGGCATCGTAATCTGGTGTCAACCTGACATAAGCCTTCTTCGTCCCATCAGGCCTGCACAAACACAAATATAAGCATAAGACAGACATAAAATAATGAAAATGTGAGTGAAAGGCAAAAGATTATGCAGCATTCCCCTGCATTGCCAGAAATTAAAGGTCCTAAGATAAAAAATCGTCTTCAGAGAGGTCCAACACAGGAGTAAAGAAAGGATCCTACCTAATCAAAGTATTGACTTTCTTTGTCTGGATGTCATACATCTTCTTCACAGCATCCTTTATCTTTTTCTTGTCGGCACGGATGTCGACAATGAAGACCAGGGTATTATTGTCCTCTATCTTCTTCATGGCAGACTCGGTTGTCAATGGATACTTCAGAATCTGATAATGATCAAGCTTGTTCCTCCCCGGTGCGCTGATGCGTGGATACTTAGGGTTCCTGTCTTTCTTCAATGTCCTTGGGCGATGGAATGTGACCGAGGTCCTGATCTTCTTGGCCTTCTTCTTGAAAGCCCCTCCCGATTTCACCGCCTTTGCAGTCTTCAAGGCCTGTGCCTTGGGGTCAGCTTTCTTCGTGGAGTCAGCTATACAGAACATAGCAAACAGCCAAATCAATGACAAGACCACAATTTATCACCACTAACACCAAGCTAAGAACTAAACAATACAGATAAGAGAGTTCCATTAGAGAACTCATTCCGGCCAAAATATTTCCCAAATTTAACCCACAAGAAACAATTGTTCATCAATCAAAATATCCCAAAATCCAGATTCACAACTCCAACAAAAAAAAAAAAAAGCAACGCCAGCAAGCAATCGCGGGAAAATACGAAATCTTTCCACGCGAGGAAACGTCAGAGGAAGCACTTACATTTAGCTGGCGACATGGCGGGCCGGTGGAAATGTCACCTGGAAAGATAGGGAAGAAAAACAGGATTCAGACAAAGAAACCGAGGAGAGAGAGACATCCAAGAATAGATTGATAAGGGATGGGGGAGGGGAAGATCACCTGCTCGAACGCGGAGGGAGTGGAGCGAGGCGGCCGCTAGGGTTAAGGGGTTTTAAGAGGACCGACGGATTGGGGTGGATTCTTCTTTACTGCCGAAATGACCGTTTCACCCTTCCTATTCTGGGCCATCATCAATCCCGGCCCGATATACTTGTCAATGGCCTCTTATGGCCCGTCTCGTTCATCCTCCTCGGCCCAAGTCATGAAGAGCAGTAATGCGAAGAACACCATTGTGATCATCACCATTCGGACTTTATATATCCACGGTACGGTAGTAACGCGAACCATGGCTATTCGCCCACGGCTGGTCTCTGTGCAGTCAATGGAGCATCCAGGATACCTCGAGCATTCAACAGTAACAATTACGCAGCCCCGTGCGAGTATAAGTATTTCGATGCCTGTAAGAATAGTTATTGAGGAGCAAAGAAACGCCGGGATCAAGCATTAAGTTTTGGCCCAGTAGAGCATACAGATTGGAAGAAAGGTATCACTTATGGAGATGATAAGGTTACAAGGCTTAGCTTATACCTTCGGGTCACACTACTTTGTCGAGGTCGACATCGTCCTGCCTGCCAACATGCCTCTGCAGGAGGCTCACGATATAGGGGAAGCCTTGCAGGATGAGCTTGAGCTTCTTCCCGAGATCGAGGGAGCCTTTGTACATCTCGACTACGAGTGCTCTCACAAGCCAGAGCACATGAACACGCACTTTCTCCAGTTCTGCTTCTCTCTCTTTCTGTGGCTTCCCCAATATCGTTGCTGAGGGGAATATCCATGTACATACACAGTTAGCGGATAATAAGCTAATGGCCACAACTACGATATTAAGCGACTAACATGGGCTCTTGTGAAATTAGCCTGGTGGATTGATAGTCCGGTGCTTCGCACACAAGGCTCTGCTATGACATTGAAGAATACGTTTGGTTACTCCTGGAAGACTGCAGTTTGTCTTTAGAACGTACTGTGCAATATTGCCAAACAATCTAAATCGTCGTGACGACATTCGATCTCGGAGTTGGATCCGGGTGGTCGTAGTAAACTTGTGCTCGCCGTGAAACTTATCGACTCCTTGCAAGAAACAGACATGTTTCAATACGCGATGCTTGACGAACTAGTATTAAGTCTGATGGATATGAAGGATAAATTACAGATAAGTTGAGTTTAACATTCCTAGTCATTTATCCGGACAAAAAAGAAAAGATATCAGATTGTGAAGATAAGGCAGTCGGCTTATCTTTATGAAACAGGCATGAATAAAAAAAAACAATAAATTATTATTACAAAAAAAAAAGAGAGAACCACCCAAAAAAATCCTAGTCAGTGTTTCTGCCAATGAGGAGGCGCCACGACACCGACATAAATCCACGAACCATATCTAATCTTCATCCCCCGGGGGGGTCGGTCGGGGCGATGACGTGGCAAGTCGGCCATCATCATCATGCAACAACAACAATCGCCTTCACATGTTGCCGGCGGGGAACGACTTCTCTCCTTGATTGTTCTTGAAAAAACAACTAGATCTTCATAAAAAAATGATTGATTTGTATGTGTGAACTTTGATGTGGGTATCACTCGGGGTGAGGGTGGGGGTGGTATTAACATCAGGGCACAGTAAAGGGAAAAGTAAAATCCAATCATCTGAGTCAAAACCTAAGCTTCAAAAGTTACATGGCACCCAGTTGTCCACACGAAATTCTTAATACCTGGAGATGGATAATTTTTTTTTTAGCTACCGTGGATGTTATCTCGACGACATAAATCGATCGAGGACAATGCACTGAATCCCAACCACTTCGATTCTTGTCCTCGTCTACATCTAACTTTACATCTTTATCGGAGTGTGAGAAAAATCAGGAAACAATTAAGGACAATTATAGACAATAGAATCGTCGCATTTATAGACAATTTATCTATTACCAGCTGGGTGTAATATTAACAGAAGATTGTATCAAAACAAATATCGATTCAATAAAAAAAATTCTCTTACAAATTGGTTCTGCTTTCCTCTAACATGGTATCAGAGCAGTGACGATTCTGATCAAACCAAGCATCGTCGTTAGTGGAATAATCTTGTTCTTGACAGTATGAAAGGAACGCCATCTACACCGACCGGGTCAGAGGTTCTCCAAGGCCAGAACGACCTTGCGGCCCAACTCCTCAATCTTCTACGTAGTGGCCTACACAACACGACAGTCACCGTGAGTCAAAGTCAGCAAAAGTCAGAAACCATAAACATCGGAATCAAGCTAAATGCCAGCAACTATCCTTTGTGGTCTCGGCTAATGCGAGTTGCAGTAGCTGGACGACAACACCTCAGTCACCTTACGGGACAACCACCGGCATCTACAAGGACGGAGGTAACATATAATAACGAAACCCAGGATCTCATTGTGTTTTCCTGGGTGATCCAGAATATTGAACCAAACCTGGTGAGTAACGTGGCTACCTATCCCACCACGAAAGCATTATGGGATGCCTTAGAGATGACGTATGACAGCTGGGGAGACACGTTTCAGACTTTTGAACTCCACACAAGGGCCAATAAGATCAAACAAGGAGAGATAACTCTCGAGAGGTATTTCGATGTCTTACTGGGTATTTGACAGGAGATTGACAGACGCCATCCAAATCCAATGAAATGTCAAAATGATATTACCATATACAATTAAGAGAGACAGGAGAACCGATTGTTCCAATTCCTAGCCGGTTGGACAGCAAGCACGAGGTTGTCAGGCGAGACATCCTTAAAGAAGAGCCCTTACCCTCCGTGGAGAAAGCGTATGCTCAGGTTTGACGAGAAGCGGTCAGGAGTGGGATACTCAACCCCACGAATGGAGGCGATCTAGATGGAATCGACAGCGGACTGCTCGGCAAAGCATCAAACCCTCAGATAAACATCACAGGGGAGGCATACGGAGCGAGGGGCCAAGGGGGACGATCCCGATCAGAATTCATAGGAAAAATGGCGAAATCATCATCTCGGGAGGACAAATCGAAGTTGTTCTGTACTCACTGTGGGATGAATCGACACACAAGGAGCAATGCTTCAAACTCGTCGGATATCCCGAATGGTGGGAAGATGGGCACAAAAAGGGAAGTGCCACTGGACAAGGGAAGGTTTCCACCGCTGTGGGTAATCTAATGGCCACCGACGACAACGACGGCAACCCACCGGGAGGAGCAAGATAGATGACCGAACTCGATGGAAGGGACGAAACATGCATAGGAGCTGGGAAAAAGAACGACGGACGAAATAAAGAAGGTATAGGGGTTGGTAATTTATCATCATATCCATGCAATTTAAATTCGGAGTGGATTTTCGACTGTGGTGCGACTGACACAATGACTCATGACATTCGAGATTTTGTTATTCAGTCCACACCACGGAAGACTCGGGTTCAAAGTGCGAATGGGAGTTTCTCACCTGTGATGGGTGCGGGAACTATCGAGATTATTCTGAACCTTAGAGTGAAAAACTGTCTTTATGTTCCTTCTTTGTCATGCAAGTTGATGTCAATTAGTCATGTCACGAAGGAACTCAACTGTACTGTACTGATGTACTCAAATTGTTGTATTCTTCAGGATATTCAGATGACCAAGATCATTGGGCGTGGCACTGAGCGGAATGGGCTCTACTATATGGATGAAGTGGTTCATCAGGGGACTGCTCTACTGGCACATGGGACAGTGGATAGGCAGGTATGGTTGTGGCATCGTCGGCTGGGACATCCGTCGAAAAGCTATCTAAACATTCTATTTCCTCGCTTTAAATCCAATAATTCTAGTTCTTGTAAAACCTGCATTCTTGCAAAGAGTCATAGGATAAGTTTTCTTCCAAACAATAACCGAGTGGATTCTGCCTTTCAACTAATACATTCAGATGTATGGGGTCCCGCTCCAAATTCCCAAAATAGTCGATTTCGTTACTTTCTACTCTTTATTGATGACTTCTCTCGAATGATGTGGGTTTATTTTCTGAAACATAAGACTGTGCATGTTATCTCGACGATAGAAATCGATCGAGGACGATGCACTGAATCCCGACCACTTCAATTCTTGTCCCCTCGTCTACATCTAGCTTCACATCTTTGTCGGAAGTGTGAGTAAAATCAGGAAACAATTAGGGACAATTATAGGCAATAGAATCATCGTCTGTGTGTAATCTCTATATTAACAGACGATTGTATCAAAACAAATATCGATTCAATAAAAAAATTTCTCTTACAAATTGCTTATGCTTTCCTCTAACAGGGGGAGAAGCGCCCCTGGTTGCGTTGTAGGCCCTTTGGCGCTACGGAAAACAGTGGCGTAGAAGAACATTTTGAGTGGATCAGATGAAACAACAACAACATAGGCCGCTAATGGAAGATATCAGGGGTATTGCTAAGATCCTTTTGTATAATTTGACAGTAGGATAGAGGGTGGGCGGCCACCCTCGTTTGGCATTTTCCCTCTCTCTCTTGTCACGGAAATCAAATTAAAGAACACAACTTGAGCCGACAGGGGGGGAGGGGGGCTGTAACAGCTGTGGCTGCAGTCAGATACTACTTGCAGGAACAACGAAACCCAAACTCATAGGGTTTGATGTAATAACATTAAGGTTCTGTGTTGCCTAACTTGAATCCGTATAGATGATAGATGAGGCTAAGGCAAAGTCAAAGGGCATAACAAGTAAAAAGAAAGGAAAAGGACTTCAAAGCGAAGAGAATCTAAAAACTCGATCGGAAGAGGGGGAGGCGGCTTTAACCAAATCTCCCCCAATCTCTTCCCAGCCAATAATCTTTTATCTCCCACGTGGGACTTTCGGTCCCACCATCAAACCCCCTCATTTTATGCCATCTTGAATGATCGATGATCATCATCTCCTCCCCCTTTCGCCCCCTTCTCATTGTGCCAGTCGCTACTACTACCACTTGCTCTTGCCCTAATACAAGCACAACTTCCTCCTCCCTTCCTCTCTCAAAAGCCTTCCTTGCATGACCTTGATCACACCGCCTTTGACTGCTCAACCTTCTTGCCTGTGTTTTCTCTCCGTATTTTTTCGCGATAAACAATCATGGGGGATTCCCCCGCCTCGTATATTCACCTGGTAATGACGGATGCTCCCCCTTGTTACCATCTCGTGTCTCTTCTCGTCCATATCCTTTATCTTATTTTGATCTCCGAGATGATGTATGCTGTTTTCTTCTCGGTTTTCATCCATCCGGTGGCCGAACCTATGGAACTAGGTGCACCATCTGATAGAGAAGTGTTTGATCTATTGTATGACCAAGGAAGAATGCATGGAAGCCCTCTCCAAGCATGCCAAGATCGAACCCGTCGTTACCTCCACCGGTAGATTTTATTTCATCTTTCTCTTCCCCGTTTCATTTTTCATCTTTTAGAAAGTAACCTAAATGAATCGATCTCCCGAAACAGGCTTCTCCCTGATCCTCGAACTACAAAATACTGATAACCAGTGTTAATGATTAGGGTTCCGGCCAAGTTATCAGTGAAAGACGAGCTTTCTATTCATACACACCATATAGATGCAGTTGAGGGTTTTCGAAACACAAACTCCGAAAAGCATGCCCCATACAAAGTCTTTTCATCATTTGTTTTTTGCAGTGTGGAACGAATTGGAGAAGGAGAACAAGGAGTTCTTTGAAGCCTATGCCGCTCAGTCCTCCCAGGGTAGAAGTGGATGTGGAGACAGCCGCGGCGACGGGGGAGGACGAAAGGAAGACCGGATGACAGAGGAAGAGACTAGCAAGATGATACATAAGATGATCTCGGACGACAAACCCGATCACTCTAAACCATCTGGCGAAATAAACCCAAGCAGGAATTAGGCACGCCCACTACCCCCTCCCTCTTTTGTGCCCCCTACTTCCACAACCACCCGAATTAAAGGCAAGAACAAAACATACTTAGTACGATGTAGTAATTGGGTCTCCGTGTACATACATATGCAGCTAAGAAGCTACATGATCATGTGAAATTAATGAAAGATGTCTGAATGTCTTGTCTGCATATCTGTCTGTATATTGTGGTCCTACCGTTTTGATTCATCAGAGAAATCTTTTGCCAACCGGCATATAATATATTTGATTCGTTTGTATGTTTGTTTAGTGAATTGGGTCAGCTCCAAAATTTTAGTTTTAGTTTATTTGATTCTATTTAGACATTTCATCATTGATAAAATCTTAGGCGATGACATGGTGGATTGCTATTGGTTGCCATGATTTGCCCAAAGCCGAATTGGGATCCCTCTCCTCCTTCTCCATCGTTTATTTGTGCTTTACTAAGAATGAGAAGGCATGACATTCCCTGTAAAATTTGATCCAAGCTTTGTGAAGAAAAGAGAAGGACGCGAGAGGACGAGTACAATGTTGTCTTGTCAACCTCGACACGACAGGGAGAGAAGAATGAGTGTCTTAAGATGGAGGAAAGGGACACTCATTTTCCCACATTTTTTGGGTAATTCTTGATTGAGATGTTATCGGGTTTTGTCTAACACAGTGTTCCATTTTATGATAGAAACTTGAATTCGCAACTCATAGGTTATACATAGATCAAACCATAGCACATGTCGCAAGCGACGGATGATTCAGGAACTGTTGACCTTGGTCGCCCAACCGGTAATGACATGCTCTTTCTTGCCGCTGGTCTTCACGAACGATTCCCTGGAGAACCACATCTGCATGTCCCAAGAAAACAATAAGAAGAAGAAGAAGAAAACGCGAGTTATGCAGTCTATTCGTTGGTTAATGCATTCGAGTAATGGCGAGGAACAGAATAAACATTAGCTCGTGTCGGTGGGCACCGAACAGATTACCTTGGTGTAGTTGTGGAGATGATCGAATTCCGTGGGGACCTTCCACTTCTTGAAATGCTCGAGAGCAATATCGATGTGGTACAGCTTCGGCACCAAGCTGAGGTCAGCAGCGGTGACTCTATCCCCGGCGACAAATGGGCCCTGTTTCAACCGATAACGGAAAAAATCGTCATAAACAGGCCGTCCTTGCAAAGCTTACGTTATTGCCCGGTGCGAAGCAAAACTGCAGAGTTTTCCTTACATGGGCTTTCAGATGCTTGTCCAGGGCCTTCAACTCTTCGAACAACGCCTGCTCAGTCCCATCATTCGGGTCCTTGCTCGTTAGGAACTTGACGAAGGATGGGAATAACTTCGAGCCACTGCAATAAAGGAGATTTTACAAGCCAGCCCCATCAACCAAACATCGGCATTCTATCCATGCTATACACCAGTCGGAGATCACGGATGTATAGATAAAACAGAGTGAGACAGACTTACACGGAGGCAAACTCGGAAGGGGTGACAAGTGACGGCTCGGGGTACTTCTCCTCAAGGATTCCAACTATAACATCAGAGTCGGCCACCCATTTGTCATCGATCTTAATAACCGGGACCTTCCCCTCTGGATTAACCTCCAGGAACCTAATACCACAAAACCACAAAAGTTGCAGTACTCAGCCCCTAACAAGTAATGACTCACCCCGCCACGATCCGATCTAACGTCAAAAAGGAATCAGGCTTTTCACGTTAACGCACCCAGGACTTGTCACGACATTAGGACAAAACCTCGGAAAAGACCCTTAATAGGCGTCATCAAAATGTTTCTCCAACAAAATAAACTCTCCCTTCGAAGAACCCTAAGAATCTAAACACTGTAACAGAGCAACCCTACATGGACAACGACTGGGTGACACGATCCGATCAAACACTCGAAACAATAACGATCAAGGACACGAGAGGGGGGGGGGGGACTTCTACCACTGGGGCTTGTTGCCGAGATCGACGAGCTTCGTGGTGTAAGGGACCTTCTTCTCCTCCAACGTGAGCAACACCCTCTGACAGAACGGACCTTCAGATAACCCAGAAAAAATCAATCACAGGGCCAATCGAAACACGAAGAACCCATCAATCCAAAACATGGGTTATGGCCATACAGTCTCCGAGAACGTCGGGGGCTCCGGTCGCAGCCTTCACGCAAATCTCCAGGGCCATTCTCTGCTCTGAAGGATCGGGAATGTTCTAGGTGGCAATAGGTGACTCTTTCTTTGAATGTTTGATATGTCTTCTGTTAGGACGAATAAGGATGGGATGTTAAAGTTTAGTATGTGGCAAGGCTTTCGGACAAATCCAATACAAATTGATCGCTAGACACGTAAAAGGGATAAACACCAATCACACCATCGATGGTGCAGAATCAAACACACCCGATTAATTTCGTACATTCGCGCTTTCTTTTTTTCTTTCAGTCGGAGAAGTAGACAGTGAACTCAACGATGGTGTCCACACCGTCCGTTGTGTGCTGGTCTTCGATCGGCAGGGTCACGACTGACGCGTACCCCTTCGCGTGCTCGTACTTCCCTGTTGCACCCACAATTGCGATCTGTGAATCAGGGGACGCTGTCCTGTGCACCCCGAAGAAGCTTATGCTGTCATCTACTCCGTGGTCGCCGCCTCCGTGGAGAATTGCGGTTATGGCGATTGTCTGGCTGGTCCCGTCCAGGGAGCTCGCGAGGTAGAATCCCTGGGCTCTGCCCACGACGGCCGAGCCAAGCTCGTGTCCCTCGGTTAGTTCATCGTCAAAGACGGTGATCGACCCGAACATGAGCTTCTCGAGGGTGGCGCCGGAGGGGAGCACCCCTGCGGTTACAAATGGCTGGTTGTTTCCGCCTGAGACCACGTTGTTAGTACCTGTGTTCTGGATTATGGTGTTGACCTGTGCGCCATTGATGCCAGTGAGGAAAGGGAGGTTGTTGTTGTTGATCAGGCCATTCACGTTGTTGATACTGTTGAGGTTGTTGATGTTGTTCCCATTGACTAGCGGTAGGCCACCGCTGACGGGGAAGATGTTGTTGTTTGGCTTCGAGAAGGGAACACCACTGATCTCCGAGTTGGCAATCAATCCGGTTACTACCCTGGCAGATGGGTGTGATCCTCCAATCACATCGTGCATGAAAAAAGACAGCTGTGGCTGTTTCGCGTCAGATGCCACCACACCCGGGGCTACAACTGGAGCTGTTGTTGCACCCGCAACCGGCAATGTTGGCAAGGGACCAGCAACTGGTGCGGTGGCCATAATCCCTGGAGCTGCCGGGGCCTCTGGCATATCCACAACAGGAGGTTCAGGATTGCCGACAACTGGTGGAGCAGCTTCTATCACTGGCGGCAGGATGGAGTTAGCGTTGTCTGCTGCAGCCGGAGCAACAGCCGGGAGTTGGGCTGCTGTCCCAGCATCTGTTGGCACGTCAGCAGCCAGAACAGATGGATCCGTGGCCACCTCATCGAGGATCCTAGCAGATCTCACAGAAACAATGCCGATGATCAGAAACAACAGACAGACAGTGGTCTTGAGCTTGTTCGATCCAAGAAGCAGATCCAAGGCCATTTCTTGCAGGGAAACTCGGATTTCTCTCAGTTGGGAACTCGATGACGGACATAGAGATGTGCCCCGGGATTATAACTGGTCTCAGGTAGGCTTGATTCCATCATCAAAGTGGAGCTGATGAGATGAAATTATGGAGTTGTTTTGGTTGATTATGTACAGAGTATTTTATTAGTCCCTTTCTCGTGCTGATAAAAAGCAAGCATTTTGTGTTTAGTATGTTTGGTTTTGTTGACTACCTAATGCTCTAAAACCCAGAAAAACCACTTAACCCAATTCAAATCCTTCATCCAACACTCGTCCTCCTCATACCGCGACAGCCCTATCCTCGGAAGGCTTGGACCATCGTAGTCGCGTGTCATATGGGATGAACAGAAAGTGTTCTATGTACATGTCCTGACATTGGCGTTCTATTTACTTTATGCATTGAACCAAGTGTGGCATAGCAGGCAACGTTTATTCCATCATCAGAGAAGGTGCAGACTTGCGATACTCCGGTAATCATATCGGGAGAGCTATCACCATGAGGCCGCGATATCTTAGTCAGCATATGTTGGTCCTTGGTTTGTCTCAAGTCCCTTGTTCACTTATCTGGAAGATTAAAACCCCATCATTCTTGCAGTTAACACATCTCAGATAACCAAATCCATGTTGCAGAATCGCGACCAGAAAAAGAAATGGCGTTGCGTTGAATAGCAAAGAACAATCTCTTCGTCCAACCGCCTTACGACGTCGCTGAACACCATCTGGACATTCTCCTGCGCCTCACGGACTGTGTACTAGGCTACGCACTCCCTAAAGGTAAACCGCAGATTTCTTACATTACATCTGCTTCTATCAGGGATTTATCCGCGACCCTCCTTTGTGGCAAGCGCAGACTCGCTCTATCCGAACTCTTAACTTCTGGGGACTGCAGCTCCGTTGTCACATGTCGTCATCGGCGTTACGCATCGTTTCCGCCAGTAGATCCCGGAAAAAGACGCAAGATCGCGTCCACAGAACCGTGCATTGAAGCAGGCAAAGTCATAGCCACAACAAAGCGTATAAATCTTGTTGGGCAAGTATTATCTAATTCTTTCTTAATCATATTATTCGTCCTTCTATGAACGGAACATATTCTTCTTTGTCACCGGCCTAAATTATAACATATAAAACACGACTTTATTACGACACAGATTTCGGTGTTTGTCTGAAGCGTTTGAAATTCTTGCTCAGACAAAAAACGATGTTTCATTCCATAGACATGTCCCAGGTCTAAACTGTTAAAAACATTTATAAATTTGAATTTTCGGACAATTGTCGCTAATTACTATACAATATAAACATGAACTATAGAGAATGAGAAGTTAAATTTCAAGATCATTGATTTCCCACGACCACGAATCTTTGAACAAATTTGACCGTATACTTTGAACAAATTTGACACAAATGTTAAAAAAAATATATTTTCCACGTAGACTTTTGGTTAGGAACGTCGGGCGAAGAACCTTGTATTATAAACCACAATGTTATATCGTCGTCGTATTATTATTATAGACGAGCACTGCGATGCCTTCCCAGTATTCGTTGCAGTCTCCTTCGTCGGTTTCGAAATCTTCGCCAGGCCCGTTGGTCCCGATAACAGTTTTTCAAAGTTCATGGTGGAGGACTCCCTGAGGGATGCGGAGACGATCATCAGGAAATGGGATCTGGGATCGACGACGAGGCCTTGCAAGCAGGTCACGTCGATGTTCCTCGGGAGCGATAGGGAGGAGTCGCGGCGGTTCTTGAAGTCGGCGAATCTCCTGCGTCAGATGAGGTGGACTGTGATGACTCTCCCTCTGGGAAGCTCGTCCTGGCTCAGAACCTGACACAGATTGCTATGAGGCGGCTTGAGATCGAGCTCCACCAGCTTTTGTCTGCCAGCAAGGACTTGGTGGACAGGGACTCGTCCTTGGGGAAGTCTTCCGTGTCACAGAAGGACTCGGAATGTGGGAATTTCGACGAGGAGGGTAGTGGTACGGTGGCCAACATCAAGGCCATTGTGGACTGCATGGTGAGCGCGGGGTATGGCACGGAATGCGCAAAGATATACAAGCTGATGCGGAAATCGGCTGTTGATGAAGGCCTGTACTGGCTCGGGATCCATAAGTACAATTCGTCGAATGTCGGAAAGATGAGCCGGGAGGAAAGGGAACTGGCTATAGGCCGGTGGATGGATTCGGCAAAAGTTGCGATGCACTCGTACTTCAGGGGAGAGCGGGTCCTCCGTGATCGCCTCTTTACCGCGTCGGATAAGATCAGGGAAAATTGCTTCACTGAGATCACAAAGGAGGCTGCATCAACATGTTCAGATTCCCGGAACTCGTCGCAGAGTGTAAGGGATCTCCTGAAGGAATTCATGTCCTGATCGATTTGTACGGAATGGTTTCCGAGCTGTTGCCAGACATTGAGTTAATCTTCCGGTTCAAGTCGACCCTGGAAGTCAAATTGCAGACTCTAACCTCACTGGTTAAACTCGGGAAGTCAGTCCAGGCAACGATATCGGCTTTTGAATCAACCATCCAGAAGGATTCATCGAAAGTCCTCGTAAATGGTGGCGGGATCCATCCGCTGACTCAATCAGTCATGACGTTCGTTGGATCCTTGACCAGTCACAGTGGCATACTTTCAGACATTCTTGCTGATCATCCTCACCCTGGCAACCCGAAACTTCCCGAGTCCTACTTCGAAGGCTCCAACCACGATGACATCCCGGCTTCTCCAGTGTCGATCCGCCTGGCATGAACGATCCTCGTTTTATTCTGCAAATTGGATCTGAAGGCCAAACTGTACAAGGACGTCCCTTTCTTATCTATTCCTCGCCAAAAATCTCCATTTTGTCGTGCAGCAAGTGAGCTCGACGAATCTGAAGTACCTGCTCGGGGACGAGTGGATTACTCAGCACACCGAGAAGATCCGGCAGCATGTGTTCGGTTACGAATCGACCGCGTGAAATAACGTGCTCGCAATTTTACCAACAGACAGAAAGCTGTCAGAGATTCCACATGAGGCGGCCGTAGAGTGCATTAGGAAGTTCAATGAGGCGTCCATGGCTGAGTACAGGAAGCAAACATCGTGGATCATTCCCGACGGAAACCTCAGGGACGAGATCCTGTAATCTCTCTCAAAGAAACTCACCACTGTGTACAAAGACTTCTGCGAGATGCATTTCGGATTGAATGACCCATCCGGAAAAGAGAAGGGTCCAGCCAGAATCAGATGCAACGATTTCGGGAAATACTTGGGGAAGCTGTTCTGAGGAATGGCTGTTTCAGAAAGTTGGTCGACCGGGTTGTCATCCTCAACATCAAACTCGAAGAGGTCGATCCTATGTATAAATCCTAGTCGCGAATTACAGCAATTAGCGGAAGGAGCACCGTAAGTTTCCAGCGAATTCTTCTCAGCTTATGCGAATTCACTGGAAGCAGCATCACATTCTCCCTATGAGCTGAAATACGGAGCGTATGCGAAAATGTAGGAAATCGTAGAACATGTTCGCTGTGGATTCTGGATTGAAAGGATGACTGTATGTGCAGGATGTACGGGCATTGAAAGAAAGTGTCTTATTATATAATTAAAAATTCAAAAGGAACCTAAAAAAAGGAAAAACAAAGCGGAAGGAAACGAAGGGAGACCCGGATAATATACTACTAAATTATCCATCCACGGAAATACAAGAAAGGACGAGAAATGGCGACCATACCTTCTTCCTCCACTCCTCTTCACCTCCCCACGACGTTGTTCCTCCGCCGCCCTCGCCCTCGCCCTCAACAGCCCAGGCACTCCTCCTTCTCCGTCAAGTCCTCCGACACCGATACTCCCCCTCCGGAAGAGACCTCCTCTTCTGCCCCTCCCCCGGTGGACGACGGAGCCTTCGAGAACCGCCTCTCTCAGATCCGCCTCCGCTACCGGAGCGGCACGGGGAAGAAGGCCGAGCTCCGCAAGGCAAAGAAAGCAGGTTCTGCCGCCTCATCCTCCTCCTCCTCCCTATACCTGCCGCCGGTTCCGTTGAAGGAGCCCAAGTCATTTGACGGATCTAAGGTCGAGATAGGGTTCTCCACCTACAGCGAGAAGATCAATGGCCGGATCGCCGTGCTAGGGCTGACGGCACTCCTCCTGGTGGAACTGGCCACGGGGAAGGGCGTCATCAATTACCACACCCCTGCCATCATCCTCATTCAGGTCTACTTCGTTGCTGCAGTTGGAGCCATCTGGATCAAGTACGAGAAGGAGCGCGTCGCCGTCTGGCCGAAATCCGAGTGAAATTTGGATGTCCGTAAACTGAGCTCTTGTTACGAATACAACAACCGAGGATAGTCTCCATTACCAGTTTCCCCAATTTTTTTTCTATTCCCCCCCTTCCCACTAAGATCAAAGCGCTCATCTTTGTTACAAAAGAATCACCGTCAGATTTTATCAAGTCGGACATTATTAATTAACTGCAGGCAACTGCCTAAATCCTCGAGCTTCTTCACCCACCAAATTGCCCGTCCCGAGAAAGGGGGCTTTTGAGCTTGCCATTCATTACCTGTACAAGGTGGAAGTCTTGATCCTGTGTGTTCCTATGATCGGCAAAGAATGAAGAGACCTTGTGTTATGAAGGTGCACGAGCCAGGAAATCGTCCACAGCGAGGCTTGCGTCTCCGTGAGCTACTGCATCCTCAGGTTCTGGGACGTACAGGGTGGAGGCAGAAGCCTGTAACAGAAGCAATTGATTCAGGGACATATAAACTGCAATCAACGAAAAGAAATAAAAGCATGCCATGCTGGGAAAGTCCATCCTCGGGGGGATCTTGTTGCATCAACTGACCTTTGAGTCGAGCTGAGTCTCTCCACTGTTATCTGAGATGAGGCATGCACCATGCGCTTTTAGCCAAGCTGCACACTCCTCCAATCCATCTGATTCCTTTTCGTCGTTCCCATCAGTAGCCGCCACAGTATGGGTGAAACCAAGGACCTGGGCGATGTAGGAAACCGGAACCGTAGGGCGATGCGACTTGCATATGCAGGTCACTGCCCTATACCGCATTTTGTCAGCATATTGATCTGCAACCAGAACAGGAAAGGCATCATTGGTTCATGCTGCTAAAATGGAATCTCATGACGGAAGGGGCCTAGTATTATAATTTCAGTTTCACCAACCCATTATGCATGAGTTCATGTTGGGGGCTGTCTTGTAAAGTCTGAAAAACATAACATAATTCCCAGAAGTGACAGCCCTGCGGACTGCAAGAGCATGCCTAACCGCATCATTTTGCTTTGCATCACTCGACAATCTGGAAACACAAAAGAGCATTGTTGACGGGACAATCATATAACATACTTAGATGGGAAGGAAATGTTTGTCCACCTGTTGGTTTACTGACCTAGACATAAGGGATAAGAGATCTCTAATATTATGAGAATGCAATATGACCGAAAGTAGGCCATAAGCAGTGAACTCCATATGACAACCCTCTATCCCTTCGGCATAAAGAGTCTTCAACTGTGATTGACACTGAAATCAAAGGAAGTGAATGTGTTAACACATCGCTTGCCTCGTCACGAATTGAATAGGCTGGAACATGGGCTAATAAAATGCGGTCATAAACAATTTCTGGTAATGTACACATGAGCAACAACATGCTTAAAATTGAAACCTTGCATGGTAGGCTCTATATATAAATATATATATATGGGGGGGAGAGCTAAAGCTATCACCCAACCAGCCGTGTGACTTGAATTAACAGAGAATGAGGAAATCAACAAAGAAAATGGCCAGGATCAAGTCCAACCTGATTATACTCGGCTAGATCTCGAACTTCAAGGGCTAAGCGGGCATGAATTTCATAAACCTGTAAATAAGCGAAGTCAGCGACTTGAACGGAATTTTGCATCCTAATGAGTCGGCATGAATTCTCAGAGAAAAGCATAAAGAAAGTTACGAAGCTTCCTACATTAAACAGATTATCATTTTGGGATTCAATATCAAGATTAATTGTGTTTGTTGTCTGGTAAAAAAATTAGAAAAAGTTAGGAAATCTAGCTAGCAGTCCCCAATCATAGTACCTTCACAGTAAGATGATTGCGTATCCTTTGGACGGTCAAATCCTGCCGAATTGACTTCAGCTGATCACATTTATAAAGGTAATTCTTCTGTGAGTTATGAACCATGAGCACTGCTTTCTCCAAAACTTCTTCAGGACGTACCTGCATAGAAAAATGACATTGAGATGGATTCAACCTAATTGAGCAGGCTATGGACTCTGAATGCAAAAGAGTAGACCGGATCAACAACTTACTGTGGCAGGGTCAGGGGCAGAAGTGAGGCGTAAATAGCGTTTCTCTATTTCCTGACTAGTTCCTCGAACAGTAAGGGCATCCCAGTCAATGTCTTCAACAGCCCTACTGCCACTGTCATCCAACGCTTTGCTGAGTACCTGGGCAGTGGCCCTTCTGGGGTAAAAGTTAGCTGATCCAGCAACTTTTGGCTTAACATAGCCCTTTTCTACATGATTTCCTCGCCCCTTGTCAAAACGCTTGGAACGGCTCTCACGCTTCTTTCTTTCCTCAGCTGTCAAGTTCACGTCCTTGTCACTGTCACTGGAGACATCCTCATTTTCAGTAGCAGTAATGTTAACAGAAAGTCGTGGCTTCTTAAATCGTTTCTGAAAATTTGCAAACTTATGCTCTCCATTTGAAATGGAAGGGGCTTGCACCATGTCCTCCTTGTCCTCTGAGCTATCAACTAAGGCCTGCAATCAGGTCTAGAGTGCATAAGATTATAAAAGGGGGAGCCGGGAGGAAAAATAATTCAACAACCAGTAAATTTTAAAGAATCTAACCAATAGAGAAACAGTTATGTTTTCCACTTGACATCCAGAGCGAAGGAAGTATCAAGGGAATGGCACATAATCAGACAATTTTCTACAGAATTTGAGGTTACCTTCTGGTCTCTTGCAGTTGCTTGCTTCCATCCACCATATCTTATAGCATTGTTATTCTTAGGAATTGACTCACCAGCTAACTTCTCCTCCGCTAAAGGTTCCCAACGACTTTTTGTCCTTCTAGTAGGACTTTTCTTGAATAGACGAAGTGATGTTGGAGTTAGCGATCTGCAAGGAAGATTAGATAATATTTTTAGAATTCAACGTATAAAACCTTTTCATAACATTCACTTTTCGAAAAGCAATCACGTATCCTAAGAAACTAGATAATCCATCACAAGATACAATTTAAGAACATGATTGTAAATGAGGTGATAACTTACTCTTTACTGAGATTGTCCACGTCTGGCAAAGGAAAAAGAGGCTCCGCATCCCAATCTCTTGTATGTAAAGTGCCATCCGCAGTTGCATTAGTAATGATCTGGGCAAAAAAAGCATCCAGGAACATAACATACTGTTAATAAATGATCACCTAACAGCATGAAACTATTGGACATAACAGTCCAACAAGGCATTCAAAAGACAAGCACACAAAACTGTATGCCCACAACCAAACAAATTGCTGATGGCATAAGAATGATGAATTAAAGTAATTCATCAAACGGTAGCCTACATTATTCCAAAAACTAATTCTATTTTAACTGGACCTAATAGTTATTTCCGTTTCAAAACAGAATCAGACACATGTTCCCTAACAATAAAAGCCCCTCAATCATTAAATGAGCTCATGAAAAATCACGTGCACCACAAAAGAACTTTGTTATTTGAAATGATGTAATTGAAAAAATTTTACTGATTGCTCAGGCCAATAAATATGTATGTGAAGTGAGAGCACACTCCTCACTTAAGAATGCTAGTAAAGTGCCACAAGGAACCTCTCCAACCTAGTGCACCTGATGAAAATAACAAGGAGAACATGCATGCACATATAACAATTTCAAAGCAGCTTCAGGATAGCCAATCACAAGCACATAAAAGGAAGAAAATATGAAGATGATTCATAACTAGACTAACCTCCTTCATGACTGCTTGAGAAGCAGCTATTTGTGCATCACCTTTGCAACGAGCTAAAGCCCTCTCTACATACCCACGTAATGACTTAGGGAAAGCACCATGCTATGAAATAAGAATCACCTTGATAAAGTTAGTTTGACTCTGCTAAAAGAAGAAGACACAAGACAACATAAGATAAAGCGACATTTTCCACTCTCAAAGGTTTCACTATTTCATTCAATAATAAAATTAGCACCCATTGCTAAACCTCAAAACATAGAGGTTAACTTATATTTCATTCTAAATAAGGAAATTTCTATCAGGCTATGAATTCAATGGGCTTTAATGGACAAGGCAGCAGACATATGCTTATAATCCGAAACCACAGAAGTACTGTCCATCGATAGCTCAGGAAGACTATGAAAATGTGGACTAGGCAACAGCACCAGCTAATTAAAACTTAAAGTCTAAAGAGTGTACTAATAAAATGAATGTCTGCCACCTCCCAACAGTGCTAAGAGAAGTCACTTACTTTTAGAGTAGAATTTGTAGCATTGCCCATTAATGTTTTCTCATTTGTTTTTGGAAATGAAACACTCATATATGCAGGCTTTCCTTCTGGAGCAGCCTTCTCTGTTTTAGTCAGTCCCAAGGCCAAGTTTGAAACAATCCTCGGATTTGTTGGGATCTGTACTCTGCTAACACTTTGAATAGTGGCAGATGTATTAATCTGCCCGGGCAATGGATGACTTTGAGGAACCTGGGGGTACTGCATATTCGATTGATTGTAGGCACTCTTCTGCTCCTCAGGATAGTTACTATAGGCAGCCTTTGCACCTGAAGGCTGAAGATAATTAGATTGTCCAGACGGAGTATGGTGATTAAGATAGCCTGAGGTAGTTTGCTTCCAGTAAGCATCATAACCAATGCCAACAGTTCCACTAGGCTGAAAATACCATAGAGAACAATGTCATATATAGGTACCAAACAGAATGCCATATTGCAAATACAGTACAGAACAAACCAAAGAAAAACCACAAAGAGATATCATTCATCTCTACTAAAACGATAGCGATAGCACATAAAACAGAAGAATGTCAGTTTCAATCTAAAATTTTCACACTAAATAATAGACACATTACTAAGATAATCTGAATGAGTGCTTAAGCAAAGCAACACGATGGCTTTCCCAGTCGAGACTTAGTACGTCCTTAGACAAGTGGTTTATCTAATTGTGCAGATGATGTGGTGCCATTCGCTAATCTCCTGAGTGGTAGCACAGGAGAAAAAGAGACAACAATAACAAAAGACAAGCCTTTGCCACTAGGCATAATTAGCTATACGAGAATGACAAGCCTAATTTTGAAGTGTCGAAAATTTTGCAATCCACATGCTCCTTAAGACGATAATTTAGCTCACTGTAGGCCTAAACACCACAATAATGGACACGGGTAAACATCAGCTGATAAGATTCAGCAAGCCGAACCTGTGGTGGGGGAACTTCCAAGGATCCTGTGTCCGGTTTCCAGGTTGCAGCAACAGGTGTTGTCGGCTGGTTGGATATCATTGTACCATGACTTATTCCAGAATTCACAGACTCCACCTGGGAAGCAGCAGTAACAGAGAGTTTTTCGGTCCCAGGAGCACAACTGACTTCAGCTTGAGCATAATGTTCTGCCCATTGATTGTATTGTGGCTGGTAGTGTGCTGAAGATACGGAGGCATTACTTGAACTGTAAGCACTAGTTGATGCTGGAGGGTAGTTTGAATATGGGTACTGGGTGTAACTAGAATAAGTAGTCCCATTCCACTGAGAGGTTTGATTGCTGTAATTGCTATTAGAGTATCCAGCCGGGGATTGATAGTCTGCGGGATTATAGTATGTATTTGAATAGCTTGCTGACGAAGCATACGAACCGACATTTTGATATGAAGCAGGCGGATTATAGGGCGCACTTGTGCTTTGGTAGGCAGCAACTGGTTGTGCGTATGAATTTTGAGGTTGTTGTTGATAGCCACTGTAATAACCTGTGTATCCCGTGTTTCCATACCCAGATGAATCAGTCGAATTCTGGTATGTCATATAACCATTGTAATCTTGTCCTATACTTGTTGAACCTAAACTCAGTGAACTTGCCTCGGTCGCCCCATTCACGCTATCTTTCTGAGGTGGCAAGACATGCTGCTCATATCCGTATGTCGAATTTGAAAGGAAACCATTTTGAGTGTGGCTATTATCCACCCCATAGGTCGGCCAGGATGAGGCTTCGGTCGGAGTTCCTGAGTAGGGATAGGAAGTCGATTGATCATGCCTTACCTCAAGGACGTGTCGATCCTGGGAAAGTACCACAAGAAAAAGAATCATCGGGCATTGCTACATCAAGCATGTATAAAAGCAGAAATACGAGCTGTTCATAAGGACATTTGCTAATTTCACCATTAATCACAAGTAAAACAACACTTTAGCACTAAGTAAAGTGATGTCATGAAAAAAATGAACAAAATGATGATGCCGTGCTTAATGCTATGAGCAAATACAGGCCAACAACACTATACATTAAGATTGGGAATGCCATCCTTATGACATTTCCAACTCCAATATTGGATTTAGTTATACTTGGCTTATTTTAGAATACTAAGCCATATGAGAAAATAAGTAATCAAGAGAAGTGAAAGTGTTAAAGAGCTGGATGAAGTTATTGAGTATCCAGATTATTGTGTTGGCACTTCTGCATCGGCTATCTGACACATCTAATCCGCAGAGAAAAACAAATATTAGCTCATAAGGTAACATCATTAAGCATCACAGCTTTTCACAGTAAACTAGCCAGATCACTGAGCAAGATAAAAACAGAAAAAGTAAGAGGTCCTTTCCAGTAGAATTGACAATCAGGTGTCATGACTAGCACCCAAACATACGACAGAGCTCATAGCACGGGGAGAAGTAAAACTTATTACCTCCAGTGGACTCGTCCCAGGAGGAAAAAGCTTCTCTCGTTGATTCATCGTTCCCTATAACATCCTGCACAAAACATCACCAACAAAGATGCTACAAATTAACCGTCGGGAAACTTTACCACGAGCAAAATCCATCCAACGCAGAGAAAACAAGAATTCCAACCTCAAATCAATCGCGTCAGCAAGAGAGATGACGGATCCGACGGCGGGGAGGGTAATCCGTGGGTGACTAAAACTCAACAATCCCCAGGGACGGCAACAAAAAACTCAAAAACGATAAACGAAGTGTACAACAGCCGAAGAAAACGCCTACAGGAACAATCAGAAACCGTAAACAATCAAAACCCTAATCTAAAGCGACGACAGATGAAAAACGACGACGACGGCGAGGGCGAATCCTCTCCCGATGGGATCCACGGCGGAAACGAAATAAAGAGTACGATCGTATAGGAAGGACCGTTGGGAGACGGCGACGGCGGAGTTTCAACGGTAGGAAAGGGGGTGGAAGCCGGGGAGTTGGACTCCGGTCGGGTCGGGTCGGGTTGGGGGGTTTTAAGTTAACAGGAGAGAGGAGAGGGGAAGGGGCAGGGGTGAAAGCTTCGTTGAATCTTTATTGACGACGATACGGATAAATACGGCAAAGGCAAAATATACATTTACGTTCACGAACTTTTTTTTCTGTCAATATCTTTTTTTCATATATAAAAATGTCACTAACTGTATTATTAACCTTTTTTTCTATCCAATGTTAGACGACGTTAGACATAATGCTGAGATCAACATAATGGAGGCCCACGTGGCAACGTCCTACATGGAAAAGAGCAGAAACGCGGAGAGGGTCCTTTTATTCCCAAATCAAAAGCGAAGGCAGATTGTCAAATCGGAGGCGAAGGCGGATGCCCGAAGGAAGTGAGGCGGCCGTAATAGAGGGATCGTAATCGGAGGCGAAAGTTCTGATTCGGTGACTGTAATCGGAGGCGAGAGCGAAGGAAGTGAGGCAACCCAGGAAGAGGGTTATGGGTCTTCGCCTTAAAACGCCCACCCCACCAACACCACCATCATCATCAGCTTAAAATTAAAAATTATGAAAAATAGAGGGATCATCAGATTCAGATCTCCACCCCCCGTCTCCTTCTCATCATTCTTTATCCCCCATTCCCATTAATCAAAAAGTCAAACAAAAAAAAATTATATGAAGAGCGACACGGAACTCATGGAGTCCCCACTTCCACAAGACCCCTGGAGACAACTAGAGCAGGAACAACACTGCGGCAGCGATCTGTCGAAACCAGGACGACCATCCGGGTCGGAGCGTCCAGTCTTCATCGGCAAGCACAAGCTTGCCGCACGTGAACCTCCGTCATGTCCACCTCCGCATTATGCCTAACGTCGTTTAACATTGACCAGAAAAAAGGTTTATGACATAGTTAGTGATATTTTTGTATATGAAAAAAAATATTGACAAAAAAAAAGTTCTTCGAAAGTCAGGGACATAAAGTATAATTTGCCAATGGAAAAAGATAAAAGAAAAAATGAAGACACTTGTCCGGATCCAAATCGCCAATAAGAGGAGACCTTTTTTTAAGGGGGTGGGGGACTTAATGGACTTTTTCTCTTATTGCAATATTTTTTTTAGTTAAACATTATTAAATAATTTTTAAAAATATAAAAATTACTATAATAATAATAATAATAATAATTTCGACTGTGAAGCCTTTGCCACTGCTTGATCAATCATTGAAAAGCCTTAATTGTCGGCAGTCAGATTCATGCTAGTAAACTACACAACCCTCTGACCCCTGCCAGGATCAGAAGAATCCAGTACAGACTGTCCGCCATTCATTGATACCTGAGTGATCAAAACATGCCTTATAAAACGGCAGTTAGCTTGGCAAGAACACATCCGGCATGTTATGTGCACGTCGTTAACTCACTCGTGTATAACAAATTCATCGGCATCTGAAATCGGCCGACACTTAAGAAAAAGGTGATCCGTGCAAAATCCGTATGTCAGGCTTAAAAGAAGGGTCTCGATTGTCAAATTCCTCTGCACAATCTTCTCCCTTCCTGATCCTCATTTTCCACGTCTTCTGCACACGACCCGATCATTTCTTACTCCTCTCCCTACAATTGCCGTTCTCGGGATTTGTACAACGGTCTTCTGGAGAAAGATAGTAAGGGGATGTTGATTCATCCTTATTGTATATGATGCTCTCCTCGCTCTCGCTGTAAGGTGACTGGAAATGCCGAGGCCCACGATCTTCGCCGAGTCCTTTCTCGCCGCTTTCTCCATCTCGACTAACGTCTTTCGACCAACCAGTCCGCATATGCACCTTTGAGTACTCATCGCAAGCCCTATCTTGAGTATTGGCGCCATACCTTCTGCTCCTGAATGTGCCTCTGCAGGGCGAGCTCCTATTTGTAAACCTAGACCTGAGGTATTCACTGTCCTTTTCCGAATGTATCGCTATTGTATCCTCAGAGTTCTGGGAGAAATAAGGGGGGTGTTGTCTTCTTGATATCTTATTATGGAAGCTACCCCACTCAGGAGATCTCATCCTGTCCCTCCGGAGCACTGCTGGAGATCTTCTCTGAGAGGGTTCAAGATGGCCCTCAATACCTTCCGGTGATCTCCTCCGGTTAGACCCTTGGTTAGGGGATCGATTTCTTCGCACCGAGGAATTCGATCGGACCCGGCCGAGAACACTGTCATTCTTGAAAGATTGCAACTTCCTATCTCCTCGAGCAAGACCAACGGCATTATCCTCACAGGACATCTGAGAACATTTTACAAGCACTGATCCCATATCATCGCAGTCCCTCCTGAACTTGTGGTTATTCCACAGGCCAACCACATCAAATTCATCCCTGTCAATGCATCTCGAAGGGCTAATATTTCGAGGCACATGGGAACCACCTCTTCCACATGGAGAATGCCAGAGAGAAGCTTGTCTACGGAAGTTCAGTTCATCATCATTTAACCTTCTCCTACTCGAAAATTTACCACCACCTAATCCATCTCCAGAAGCAACATCATTATGATTCCGGTAATCTGAAGCGTACTTGCACCTGGTGGAATGGCGACCTCCTGTATAATTATAAAATTCAGGACTGAACTCTCTCTTTACATCCCAGTTATGGACAATTCTGTTTGAAACAATGTCCCTGTCCCGACTGAAATTTGATCTAGAATTCCTAGAGAGACTGTACTGATTCCTTCCACGGGGAAATTCGTCGACATTGTCACCAGAAGCTCTGTTCCAGAAAAAGACAAGATATCAAAATACACATCTTACATTATATGAGGAAAAAAAACTAAGCAAAAATAAAATAATTGGGATGAACAGGTAGAGAAAATACCTCACTCTAAGATTTGGCTTGTCTACCTCAAGGGCCGTGTCTGGTAATCTTTTCCTGACAGATCTTTTAGGCGAAGATCGATTTGAGATAAACCTGGCTTTATAAGGAGATGACATACTAGAGAGGCCAGACAAGTTTATAATCCTTCTCTTGTTATCGTCTCCGGACGGAACTTTGCAATTAGCAGGAGCACCTGTTTTGGACAAATTCCACTTTTCTTCGATACTAAGGCTATTATCAGTGTGCACTCTCTCATTACTCGCACATAGAGTCAATGTTCTGGTATTCCTGGTGCTCGATTGGCTCAGGTGGCATATCATCTCTTCCCCGATATTTTTGGTCAAATCCCCATCAAACAATTCCCATTGGTCAAGAGGACAACCTGGATAAGAAGAAACTCTCTCATTAAGTTTCCGTGAATGCACTTTATCAATGTTACGTGTACCTGCTGGAGTAGTATCACTGAATCCAGGATTCTCAATTTCTTTATCAGCAAGTTGCGTCCGGTCATCTTCATTAGAAGCTGACTGAGCATTGCACTCCACAACTGAGATAGCACTAGAGGCATTTTCCGCTTGGTCTGCTCCAACGTTCATCCGAGAAGCACATAGAACAAGTTGTTCCCTTACCTCACCGTCTTCATAATCATCATCTTCTCGATAAGAAGTCTCTGTATGACCAGCCGGGGCTGAAGGGACCTCATCAGACTCGTACTTGTAATCAGAACTGTAGGTATCTTCACAGCCAGATATCTCAACCTTTCCTCCATCATATGCACAATTGTCAGCATTCCCCATCATGCTGTCTTTAGCATCGGGAGGAAGGTTTTCAATAAGCATTGAGTCAACCATATCATCATTCCCACTGGCAGCCGCATACGTAACAGTACTGTCCGAAGCCATGTTGGCTGCATCACCTTCCTGATGATGAGATAATGTCCCTAATGGATGCTCATTTTCAATAGGATGCTGATCGCTGCAACCTCCTCTTGAAGCCAATGCAGATTGACAAGATTTAACTCCCATCGGACCATTTAGCTGCATAGTTTCTGCAGAATTAGGCAGCAATTCAGAAAACTTTTGCATTTCCACTTGTATGCTAGGGGTATCATTCACTGGGTTGATTTGCTGGTCCATGCAATCAGGTTCCACTTTGATTGATGTTAACTTGCCAAGATGCTCGCCAAATGGGAAACTACAAATGGATCCACACTTCTCAGTTCTGATTTCTGGTTTCACATCACAAGAATCAGGAGGCTCATCTGCCGGTTCACTTTTAACCACGCTCTCTTCCTTGTCGATGAATTTGACAGCCGTACCCAGAATATCGTCGGGATTGCGAATTGTAGCCACAGATGGCAATTCAGAGCTCGAGTTAGAATTAGGGATCAATGACTGCAGAACCAAATCAAGATATCCCCCAATATGATCTTCTTTGTAACCATGAGGACATGAGGTCTTGCCAACCACAGCTCTTTGCTCAACTGTTTGAGGATTCTGTCCAGCACCTTTCCCATCATTTTCTCTAAAGGCTAAGGTCAAGTCTCTGTAAGGTGCAGTGCCATAAGATAAACCGTGGGAAGAATCTGCAGTTGCATCCATTATGGTGTTGAGATCCCAGGTTGATCTGTCAACATTTATGCGAGGGGCGAAAGAATCACTCCTGTTACCCGTCAAACGGTGGTTGCTTTCTTGGCCAGATAATGATAAACTCAATGATAGTTCTTTTAAAGTGCCCTGATTCCAACATGAAGGTTCAATCTTTCGCCCAAATACCATGTTCAAATCTGTAGACATTCCACGGGGAAGGGTTTGATGCCCATTAGATTCTTGGTTCGCTTCAGTTTCATGCGATCCACCAGGAGCGAACATCAAATCAACTGTCCCCTTTGCCTCATTGGCAACAACAACATTCTTAATCTCTACAGGCTTCTCCTTCTGGTCCACATGCATGGCATTGCTCACCAGAATCAGCCCCTGCCCTTCAGAATGTTCAGTGCTTTTTCCAATGAGACTGCCGTTTTTCTCCTCGGCATTCTTGCTGTCGGCCAAAGCAATGGGGTTCTCCTGGTTATCTGGTAGAACTCGGTCATCTTGGTTTAAATCAATATCCTCCGACAAGTTCAAACCAAAAGGTGACCCCTTCTCATCCGAGGAAGGAGGATGCTCCAATGAAACCCTTGGATTTGATACACCATAAGTGTTAGAGGAGCCATCAAGCTCTGTATGCTTTGCATCAATAACTTCCTCCAGTGGCAATGGAGGTGATGGAGGCTGGATGAATGGGAAGCGCCGTTTCTTGATGGGGACTCCAGCACCATAACCCATAGAAGGCGTGGTGGGAACCAATCTCGCCCCAGTCTGCCAAGAAAGCCGAAATCCGTTACAAGATTCAAATAACGATGCCCTGTGCATCCTTAGTTGTTCGAAAAAACAACAACGTACTGAAAAGTGAACCTCTTCAGTCCCTGCTACAGACATTGGTTGGAGATCCACGACTTCTGCTTCCGTCACGCTCTACTCCGATATCTCTAATTTAATATCTTCTCCAAGCCACTTCCGAATCTTCTTGAAACATCCAGAGATAAGTCTCCCAGCCGATAATCAATAGGAAAATGAGGCCGATGAACCCAATCAGACCATTCAACTCTCCCTGGCACAACAGAAAACCCAAAAGTGAAACAGAGATCAGAAAAATTACGGGAAAAGGAATCTTGTCGAAGCAATGCAAGGTTATCAACGAACAACCGACAAAAAAGAAGACGTCTTTCTCTCATATTTTTCCTTTAATTTCGCAAAACTACAACCCCGTGAAGCTTCCTGATGAAAACAGAAACTACGTAGAACTGGCAACAAATGCACGTGCGACTGCAGAGAGCGGAGAAATCCAACCCTCGTTCAACTCCCGGAGAAAGTTCCGGCACCACGGCGGGATCAGAAATACCGATCGGAGCAAAAAAAAACTCAGATCTAACAAGCCAAAAACAATGAACCGAAAAGAAAAAACAAAAAGTAGAGAACTTTCACCAGGAAATCCTCGCACATATCTACAAATCAAAGGACCCAGAAACCACTCGTCGAGACAACACCAAGAAATCAAAAGGACATGGAATCAAGACCCCAAAGCAGAAACCTTTTCCCCGAAAACAACGCCTTAAACCCCAAAACGGAAGGAAAAAAAAGGGGGGATTCCCCGGAGCCCGATTGACGAGACAACTGCAACGCAGTCCCAGTTCCCGATCCACTCACACGAGCTGGCTCCTCCTCCTCCTCACAGCCTTCTTTCGAGTGGCGGAGCTGCTAGGGCTCGTTCGTCGGCTGGTACCTTTGAACTGTTTTGCCGCCCCTCTTCTTTTATGGAGATTGCGGTAGGCAATGAACAACAACAAGAAGGAAGGATGGGAGGCTCGCCACAGAACACCGTCGGATTCACAGCATTCTGCTTTTAGGACGATTCTTGCTTCCTTCCTGCCTTTGCTTGACTGACTTTTGTTTCCCACCCTTCCATTCCACCCCAATTTATTGTTGTTATTACCGGGTACAACCCCTCAAATGCCGTAAATAAGGTGAATTAAAAAACACGTTCAATTTACAAAAAAAAAAAAAAGACGTTGTTCGTGTTTTTAAATCCCAACTTAGCGTCCCAGTTTCGAATCGTGTTACTGATACATTAAGACAATTTTTTTTTTTAATACGTGAGTAGCGTGGTTAAAATATAAGGTAGGAAAAATTTATCCTAACGTGTCAGAATTGTCGTTTAAAATTGCGACAATAAGTCGTGATTAAAGATACTATTCTCAATCTCGTTAATTGCACTATTTTTCTATATGGCTGTTGAGAATCGGGTCTTTACAATTGACGGTATTTCGGGACTTTTACGTAATCATATTCCACAAATAACCAATTCTTTTACAATTTAAAAAAAAATAGTCCAAATTAGGACGTTTTGAAATTACTTTTTACAGGGAATTTAATTTATTACCATAATATAGATACTTTATTTAGATGTGTAAGAAGGAAATTAAATTTATTACTCGGGGTTTGATTTTGTTTTAGATCGGCCAGAGCGAAACCGCCAATCATTACCCTCCACGCGTCCCACCAGCTGCGTACGAAGAGGGGCGAACTCCCTCCGAGGGGTCAACCCTGATTGTTGTTATACCTTTGTAAAGAATCTCCTCGGCGTGTTGTTGGATGCAAACGAACACCCAAAAGACTTTCTCTATTCCTCAGTTATTCCTTTCTTCTTCGCTGCTCAAACGATAGTCCCCCCACCCCCCCGGGGCGACCCGACCCGACACTATAACGAACTAATGGGCTTTATTTTTGGCCCAATACCAGCACCCCAGTCAGCCCAATGGGCCCACCTTAGCCCGAAGGGATGGGTTTAGTAAGAAAACATGTTTCCTCCCGGCAAGCCTGCTCGAACTCAAAAGGTTTCTCCTTCGGGGAGGATAACCCTCGATTTTTCGCTGTTCCCTCTTGTTTCCCGAATTTGTGTCGGATGAATCGTTCGTTCACTCTTGGGTTTTCCATCCCATTCGATCCGGGTGTCTTCCGCAGACCTGACGCTCTGTTGTGTCCGAGAGGAGGGATCTTTATGTGATTTTGTTGTTTCCTTGAATCTCCTTGGTTCTGGGTCTGGCTTGATTTCTCCGAAGGTCGGTTGGGTCGAGTTCCAAGTGAAGAATTTGATTTCTTTTTGTACGTGACGGGTGTGCTTGGGGGCTTTGGCGGTCACTTCCCGTTCGGCAGTCTGTTCCGGGGTGGGTTAAAAGATAATGATTTTTAATGTGGCAGGAGACATGCCTCGATACGATGACCGCCGCAGTATCACCCGGCTTTATGTTGGCCACTTGTCCTCTCGGACGAGGACCAGGGATCTGGAGGATCTGTTTGCTAGATATGGAAGGTGATTTATCTTTGTTGAATAGGAGTTTTATACCGGAATTATGGGTTTACAATGTTATATTAGGATTATACACATTCACATTTACTCGACCCGTATGCTTCTTGCCGCGATAAGCGCTTCTCGCTTCATTGTTGAGGAATTTGGCATGGTGACCTGCAGGCAATGATCATCATGCATCCGAAATAAAATCTAATTCTTTCTGTGTATTCATTTTGTGCTGTAGCAATGCATGTGTCGGCTCTTTCTTCATGTTTTTTTAACTGGGATAATCTTATTGAAGGTTTCCTTTGTGTTGTAAGAGGACTGCCCCTGGTGGATTTGGCCAGTACTTTGTAATATTTCAGCATTTAGTAGTGGAAATGGTGAGATCCCCCCTGGGTGTTTAGTTAACCTTTGAGGGCGAGGTGTCAATCCTTCCTGATATCCTGATGGCCTTACTGTTTGTGGAAAACCATTTGCGCAGAGTGCGTGCAGTGGATATGAAGCGATACTATGCTTTTGTTGTATGTACCCCCTAACTCTCTGCTTATTAATTCTTTTGATTGATTATCTTAACTAGGATGCTGCGGATTTTATCATTGGCTGCCACATCTTACTAATGGAAGATTTTCAAACTGTGTTTTCTTTTTTTGTTCTCTCCTCTCTTTTGCAATTATAGGAATTTGGTGATCCTCGTGATGCTGATGATGCAGGATATAGCTTGGATGGCCAAGAATTCAAGGGAAGTCATATAGTTGTGGAATTTTCTGGGGGGGTGAGTTCTTTTTAGCTTATCTCTATTGCAAGACTAGTTGTCTACTTCCATCTCAAAAGTATTGCAGGAATCAGTGTGTCGTGGTAACTGATGTTTATATATCTGTGCAGACACCACGAGGCCCTGGGGGATCGCGTGATTATCTGGAAAGGGGACCCCCTCCTGGTTCCAGCCGTTGTTTTAACTGTGGGATTGATGGCCATTGGGCTCGAGATTGCAAAGCTGGCGATTGGAAAAATAAGTGCTACCGTTGTGGTGAAAGAGGGCACATAGAAAGAAATTGTTAGAACAGCCCAAAGAAACTGAGGGTTTCCCTCATTCTATTCTTTCCTTCGAGAATTGTGTTGTCGGATCACATATTTCACATGCTAATTAAAGGAATAAATTTGATGCAGCCGAGAGCAGAGATACTCAAGGTCACCCAGTCCTCGTGGTCGTGGGCGAAGTAGGAACCGCAGCTTTTCCAGAAGCTGTAGCTACAGGTTCTTCTCTTTTATTTACAATGGCTTTTAGATGTAGAATCATATCCTTTTGGCCTGTGCATTGGTTTTGTTCATCGACTATTTGGTTTTTGACTTTTTGTAGTCGATCTCGCTCCCCTGTAAAGAGGGAGAGGGAGCGCAGTTATGACGATGTTGAAAGAAGACCTAGGAGCCCTGATGATTCTCGGATCCCCCCATGCGAGACAGGAGCCCTTCACCAAGGGGAAGGAGGGACAGCCCTGAACCCGATGACAAAAGTCCAAGGGGCAGAGCTGATCCATCCCCTGATAATCGCAAATGGGACAATGGATCGGACGATGGTAATAGCCCCAGGGGAAGGGGAAGGGGAAGGGGAATGGGAAGGGGAAGGGGAAGGAGCCGGAGCCGGGAGCTGCTGCTGATGGCGATTACAGAAGCCCTGTGGAGGAAAACAGCCATGAACGCAGCCCAGGGGAAGAAAACGGCCATGAACGCAGCCCAGGGGGTGAAAACGGCCATGAACGTAGCCCCAGCCCTATTCCCAGGGACGAAGAAGGCAACAATGACGACGATGGCGGCGGCGGCGACTGACGATGACAATGTCAGTGGAGGGAATGATGAAGACAACAGTCAGTGGCTCTCCAGGACGAAGCACGGGAGCCTGTGGTTTTTGCCTTATGGTATTTACTCATCGGTCTATGATCGATGCCCGGTTGTTTGTATCGCCGGAATTTTCCCCGGATTAGCAGACTGTTTGACTCGCCTCGTTTGTCAGAAACATTGCGGCTGGCTCACGAAGAACTAAAAAGTTGCTTCCCTGCTTCTTCCTTCGCAACCTTCTCCCATTCGCTGCTGTTGTGTAGCTTTATGATTACTCTTTGCTTGGGCATATATATTCCCTCTCATACACCAAGTGGAAATTCTAATTCTAAAGCACGTCCTCGGATTAACAACCCTGCACCCGCGGCTCACCGGAACACTACCCGAACTGCTCCCCCCGCTCCTCGTTTTCCTTTTTTGCGTGTCCCTCCGAAAGTTTTCAAAAGCTCATTGCGAAATTACCAAAGTAACCATCCATCTTCTCTAAACCTCCCCCGCCCCCGCCCCCGCCCCGGCGGCCTCTTCTTCCTTTCCCTTCCCCTGTTTTCCTTCCGTACAACCATGGCGCCATCAACTCCACCACTAGGAAGTCCCTCCGTCCCCTCCCTTTCACTCCGTCAAGGACGGTGACGCCGTTCGTCTGGTGAGTAATTCTCTGAGCTTTTATTTTGTTTTTCCTTTCTTGGCTTTGTCCGTTTCAGTCATCAGTGTCCGTTTCAGTTTGATGATGCCCATTGAATTCCCCTGCTTCCCCCTTCTCTTTTCTTAACATCTATTTCGGAAATCAAATCCGGGCTTTTGATACTTCTTTTTGTTTTTTTGAATTCTTGGCCCAAGAAACCGATAAGGGAATAATGGATTTCATTGACCGTTGCAGAAAGAAGATCTGGGACGAAGTGAGGAAAAGAATCTCGTGATCCCTTTCTCTTGCCAATTCTCTTCCGCCCCATTTCGTCAAGGACCCGACCCAGAAGTCGATTTCGTGGCAGAGTAGCTCGTAAGCGATTAACGGCCGCTGGGTGGCCTTCTTTTTGAATTCTGGCGTTGTTTCCCTTTGAGTTTGAAGAATCTATCGGCGTGGTTCAGTGTGTTCAAATATTTTGGGGAGTTGTTTATGATGGACATTTTGCGTGGTTCTTTATGATGCCCATCGTGCTGTCGGCGATGGACATGATTACGTGTGATGCGGGGGGAGTGAGAGGAGTGGGGGTTTTATCATAAAGGCGGAATCTTTTCCCATGTCAGGTGTGAAGCTGACGACCTTTGCCATTATTTTTAATTACTGGGTTTTCGGGTTTGGGGTTGTTTTAGGGTTATCTGAGGAGGTGATGCTGGACTGCTGGAACCTGAGGGTGGTGGTGGGGGGGAGCCTTTGTATATGATGGGAGATTACGGGGTGATTTAATGTAAAGATCATGAATCTCTGACAGTGGCTGGTGGCATTGTCCTTCTTAGTTTTGTTTAAGCTTAATCTAGACAGTAGTTATAATAATAACCCTTTGGTCGAAATAGGCCCTTCATTAGGTAGGGGGGGGGGGCGTTGTCCGATTCAGAGTTTTCTTTGTTGTTCCTGGGATTTCCAAGCAGTGGAGGGAGCATCTCTTGGTATTGTTTGTCGAAATGGTCAGCCAGGTGAAATGGGTCGTGTAGCTGTGATTTCGTGTTGACTGATCCTGCGGAGCTGCCCTGGTTCGCCATTTGACACTCTCACCAGATCTTTCTGTAGTATTTTATTCATGTGAGAGATATTCATGAGCTGGGGTTTGCATGTTTCCTAAAAGCTATGGCTGCTGATGAATGCTCTCCACTGGCTTTATAAAGTGTCGTGCGGCCGTTGTCATGATAACCTTTCATGGATGCATGCCTTTTGCCTTTCTGTGGAGTTTTCCCCCATCATTCTTTTAGGGACGCGCATTGAGATGTTGCGTCATTCTTTCTCCCTCAGAACGTCTCGTTTGTACATGATGCTTGTTTGTTGTCACTTCTCGCAAACACAGATTCTGGAAGGCACGGATCAGCTTGGTCGACTGATCCAGTAACAGATGAAAAAGCTCTTCTTTTTCCGTTCTTCTGCTCCTAGCAACTCGAACAATGTTCCCGAGTCATCAGAGAAGAAAGGTTCAGCTGGGAACAGCAGGTTGGCTGGAGGTGATGTGGACAAGTATGAGAACAATTATCAAAGCCCCAGGCGCTCCTTTTCCAACTATCGACAACAGGATTCTGATAGCTGGAGCGCATGTAATCAATCCGGTTCGGTTCTCAGGAGGAGTCGATCGCTGACATCGGCCTCTTTTCTCGGAGATGGCTTCGAACACGGCAATCCGTCTAATTTGAACGATCTCAACAGATCACCTTTTCATCAGTCGTACGGACATCCCATTAGGTAAGCCCGTTTATCATGATGCAACAGAACAATTTGATGCCTTGATGTGAATACAGTTGAAAATCATGCTTTTAGCTATCTGTTATGTCCTGCTTTATTACTAAAAAAACTTTGTTTTTCATATATCTGCAGTCTGATAAATTCTTGATTGCAGCGATCAAAAATCCATCCCCGAGAGACAATCAAAGAGCAAACAATTTGAAGATGGAGCTCCAAGGAATGGACGTGGATCAAACAAGTCTGGGTCTGCTGGTTCTCCCAAACCCGACTCTGATTCGTCAGGGCACTCTTCTAACAGCTCCAGTTACACTTCGAACAAGGTCGTGGACAGATATATTGATGGTGAGCAGCATCAGGATAAGGGCAAGCCCAAAAGATCTTGCCCGAAAATTTATGCCGTGAAAGAGAGTGGAGTTCCATCTTCAAGGGCGCAATATACTGCGCCGTCTTCTCCAACTGATTACTGCAACAGCAAGTCCAAATCCCGTTCCTTCAGAGACGCTAAAGGTTCTTGTCATAACTTCAGTTCTGGAGAATGGGAAAAGAGCAGTATCGGTCACAATTCTCCCAGGACTCTAGCAAAGAACGTGATGGAGCGACTTTCCCAGACGACAACTTTCCCCAAGTCCAGTTTCCATGACTTTGATAGTGATATTCCTATCACGATTCAAGATGTATACTGCGGATCTTCTGATAAATGCTTTGACCAAAACTCTGATGTTGGTACTCCAAAAAGCATTCCCTTCAGCGAGCCTTACGGAACCACAAAACGGAACCGCAGGAAAGACATCTCTTGTATCCACAAGGAAGGTGGTCTTCGATCACGAAAGTATGAAGCTTTTGGCTCTGATGATTCCAAGGATGACGTGGATTTGGCACTTCAAGCAAGGCATAAGGAAGCAAAAGCCAGGGTGGTGCACTTCTCCGAAGAACTACTGGATGATTGTCTCTCGCCAGATTTCAGCTTTGATGTGCCAACAATCATGCGTACTGTCAGAAACCTTTCGGAGGACAGAATAAGTTTAGCAGCTGAGGTTGTTGAACTTCTGCAATCCAGGATAAAAGACAGATCCTCAGTCAAGGAAGAGCTTAGGAGGACAAAAGCGGAATCACAGCTGCAGGCCCGGAGACTTGAGAAGGAGAAGAAAGAACAACAGCAGAGTTTGGAGAAGGAATTAGACCGTAGGTCAAGCGACTGGTCATCGAAGCTTGAGAAGATTCAACGGGAAGAGCAGCGGCTCCGTGAACGTGTCAGAGAGCTGGCCGAGCAGAATGTTCAACTTCAGAGGGAAGTTTGTTCGATCAATGAGAGGGAGTTGGAAAGCCGGAATTTCATTTCTTGTTCGGAGAGACAAATAACAGAAATGAAGGGTAGAGCTGAGCAGTTTAGCCAAAAGAATCAAGATCTGCAGCAAAATCTCTCCGACATAAAGGAGAAGTACCAAGCAGCCGTTGAAACCAGTGAACTATCGAGACGGTCTTTCCTGGAGAAGGAAAAGGAGTGCAAAGAGTTACACAAATCTTTGGCCAGATTATTGAGGACTTGTACTGATCAACAGAAGACTATCGAAGGTCTTCGACAAGGATTAGATGATAGTGGTAGAAATGGACAGTCACGAGGAACAGGAGATGACACAATGTCGAAACTAAGGACAGAGCTTGTCAGATTGACTGGAGTAGACCTATCTTTGCGAAAGGAGCTTGAAGTGAATAGACAAGAGTTAGAAGCCCTCCGACGCGAAAACATCAGCCTGTTGGGGCGCCTTAAAGGAAACACCAACGATTACGGTGCCTCCTTTTTCTGCGTGAACAAGGAAATGCATGCTCGTGTTGGATGCTTGCAGAGTGACGCACTGTCTACTCTCAATCAGAGTACCGATTTGTGCTCTAAGGTTCTCGACTTTGTTAAATCAAGGACACAACAACACGAGTCTACTACACGAGAGGGCATTGAAGCCATTCAGCGAAGCCTGGACGGGCAATTCATTGTCGAGGCTGATATGAAGCTTCAGGGGCTGAAGCGCAAAACGGAGAGTCTCACAATTAGTTTCCAGACAATGTCGACACTGCTGCAGGAGAAGGCTAAAGTTCCCTTGCTGAAGTCTCAACAACAGGAGGCCACCCAGGTCAGGTCACCGAAGATATCTACTCGAACTTCTTCGGAGGTAACTTTCTTCCTCAATTGGAAGAATGGTGTGTTTCTTTCAGTTATTACCCGAGTTTGTATTCATTCTAGTCTGCTTCATTTTAGGACCTTTGGGAAGCAGAGCTCAAAGCAGAGAGATTGATGACGCAGCTGCTGAAGGGAAAGCTTTACACGAAAGAGCTGGAAGCGGAACAACTACAAGCAGAGTTAGCGACTGCGGTGAGAGCTGCAGACTGCATCAAGTTTGAAGTCCAGAATGCCATGGACAACCTCTCCAGCATCACCCACAAGTCGAAAGAGCTTGAGCTGCAAGTAATCTCTACATCATCCATCTTCAGCGCTCTCAATTCTTTTCACCCTTCACTGCATACGGACTAGTTTCGCAGCTTCCTTGCATTCCAAGGAACCACTGAAATGTATGCTTTTCTTTTCTCTTGTTGGGTGATACAGATGCAGAAGAAGGACGAGAAGATCGTGACTTTGGAGATCCAGCTCGATGAATCAAGGAGGGAACTGGGGATGATGAGGGGTGTCTTGCCGAATGTTTCCGAGCAGAGGGACCGGTTGCTGGAGGATAACATGCTGCTCAACTTAGAATTACAAACGCTCAAGAAGAAGGTCGACGATCTCGATGAGGTTGTCCACGAGAAGGAAGGCCAGATCTCGATTCTGCGAGACACGTTCTGCAACGAGCCCTTCAATCTCCTCGACGGCCCAGACTTATCTTCAGAGCAATTCCTTGTCCGATGACTATCCATACTATACTGTCTTCATATTTCTTTCCATTTCTTCTTCTGATCTTGACGAAAGCAATCAATCAGTTTGCTGTGAATTAGTTCTTAACTTTGGATCAGTCAGTGTGCTAATGAAATCTTGAAAGCTATTTCCCAAAGCAAGGAGTTCACCTCCTCATGTATTTTACTCCAAACTTCACTGCTGGGTCTGTCCTATGTTTTTTCCTCGGAAGCTTCTTGCATGAATCCTCTGCTTTTAACACGACAGCCCTCGTTGATTGCACGTGTCGTCATGTTCTTTCTCCTTACTTCTACGTGGTTCTAGCACCATCCCCCTCTTTCCAATCAATAGGATGATGGCGATGAAGATATGTATTGAACTAACCCCTTCTGGGTTTGCATGCTATTAAGAAGTAAGCAGCAGCAGAGCAGACGAATTCAAAGACATGTTCTTGAGATCATCTGTAGGTTTTTGACTGAATGGCCAATACCCCTTTTCTGTGTTTTATCATTAGCTGATAACTCTTCTTCTTGAAATTGCAGAGCAAGACCCCGGCTAACCGCCTAGGGGCGCCATACACAACGGCAGCTGCAGCCAACTCGTGGCCGAGGCTGAAGCCGAAGGGCGAGTACACCCCTGTCTTCGTAGCCCTGGGCCTCATCCTCCTTTCCGTGTCGTTAGGGGCCCACACGGCGAAGCACCAGCTGATGCACTCCCCCACCGTGAGGGTGAAGAAGTTGAGGAGGGAGACTGTCCCGGAGGTGACTGATCCAGACAGGGTCGAGGAGGAGTCCGAGAAGTTCCTCGCTCGGGGATTCTTTCGGAGGGTGGCGCACATACAGGACTCAAACACGAGGGAGAACGTGGTGCCTGACTCGATCAGGAAGGACGTGTATGCGCATCGTCCGAGGGCCGAGACACTGAAGTCGGTCGGGGTGGATCCCAGAGCAGCCTAACGATACTAGATGGTTTCTCTTTTAATCTCGCGGGGCATACGATTCCTTTGATCATGCCAAACATGTCAGTACATAGTCAAAATAAGTCGGTTAGTGGTCTTTCTTGTCTGAAGGGATCAACAAAAAATCACATGTTTTGTTGCTTGCTCACCAACGCCTTGTCTGAACGTCAATCATCCCGACGAAATTTTCGAATCTTTAGCCAACAACAACAACAATAATAATAATTCGTTATTAATTAGAGAACGATTAAGAAATTATGATTATAATTAGTGTGGGTCTAATTACAAAGAAATTCCCTCCCCTCCCCCTTCCATCTCTCTCTTTCTCCTTCCCCCACCATCCATCCTTCAAAAAGCGCAACTTTGTCTTCCCCCATACCTTTCGATTCCAACCCAGAAAAGAAAAAACCAACAAAAAACGCCCACAGAGAGGAGAAACGAAGAAATCTCTCTCCCTCTCTCTCTCTCTCTCCGTGATTCGACTAAACGAAAAAAAAAATTGATCAAGAAAAATCCCATCTTTTGTATTGTTGTTGTTCGATCTAAAGGTTTCAGCTTTACGACCCATCTCAGGAACCCAGGAGTCGTTCTTGTTGTTTTTTTATTCCCTTCATTGTTTTCCGGATCTGGGTTTTTATTTGTTTCGCTCATCTCGGCCTTCTGTTGTTGTTGATCCGGCAGCGGGATTCTTGTATTTTATCGTACCTTGAATTTTTGAACGAATTTTGTGTTTGTTTTCTTATGATACAAATTCGCGTTTGTATACGGCGGGGAGAGGCAGAGCTTCCTCGGAGGTAATTGCTGCTTTTCTTTGTTTTGATTGTGTTTGCGATATGGGGACTCTACGAGGTGGAATTCTTCTGTGACGTCGTGCGAAATATATGTATATGTTGAGATTGCTGGAGTGATTCGTATAAGAATTTGTTATTTGAGATTTCCTTGGTGATTGAGGGTGATTTTAAGCGATTGCTTTTTTTGGCGTCCTCATGTCGGTCCATGTCAATGTGTGATCGGATTCTCGATGCTTCTGCAGGTTAATGGTATTGGAGTTGTTTACGGTTTATGCGATTGGAAGGAGCTTGTTGGGATAGAGGATTGGGATTGAAGGAATTTTGAAAAAGAGGGGGTTGACTTTTTTGTTGTTGGCATTTGTTGGGAAGAGGATCGGAAGTAGGTCAGTTTCTGGTTTATTTGTGGGGAAGCAAAAGTTATGTAAGTTATGGTAACCAATTCTTTGATGAAAATTGTGTCACCTTGCTGGAAACCTTCGTCTGTGGACGAGAATTCCGGGAGAGGCGGAGATGCTAGTGGTAGGTCCGATGGACTGTTGTGGTACAAAGACTTGGGGAATCATGCTTGTGGAGAGTTCTCTATGGCAGTGGTTCAAGCCAATTCTTTGTTAGAGGATCAAAGCCAACTCGAGACGGGGTCTTTGAGTTTGCTGGATTCGGGTCCTCATGGAACTTTTGTCGGAGTTTATGATGGTCATGGTGGGCCTGAAGCTGCTCGGTTCGTGAATGATCGGCTTTTTGAAAACCTCAAGAGTACTTCCCTCTCCCTCTCTTTCTCTTTTGCATAATCAGGATTCTTTTCAAGTAATCAGTAAAATTGCTGGCCAGATTCTGCCGAAATCCTTTCATTTTTGGTTTCGGATCTGGTATGATTATGGCATCCAAATTACAATACTATCTAGGAGCACTGTTGATTTTCATGTTTTAATGTGCATGCTTAAGTACAGTGGCATATAAATCGCAGCCATGAGTAGCTTTGGGTATCAATTGAATTTATTATTCTCTTTATTGACATGTCAAATGGGCTGGATGCAGAATTTACATCTGAAAACCAGGGAATGTCAGCCGATGTTATACGGAAAGCATTTTTGGCCACGGAGGAAGAATTTTTGTCCTCTGTGAAGAAGCAATGGGCAACCAAACCTCAACTTGCTTCCGTCGGCGCATGTTGTTTGGTTGGTATTGTATGCGGTGGCCATCTATATGTTGCAAATGCTGGAGACTCGCGGGTGGTCTTGGGGTACTATGATAAGGCTTCAAAGGACGTTAAGGCAATTCAGTTATCTTCCGAGCATAATGCTTGTTTTGAATCTGTAAGAGAGGAACTGCGTCTTTTGCATCCCAATGATCCACAGATTGTTGTTTTAAAGCACAAGGTGTGGCGTGTGAAGGGTTTGATTCAGGTATACCTCTTCTGCTTTTGATAGCGACACTCATTTTGTGTCTCTATTGGGAGGGCCATGTAATAGCTTGATGCCTTATGTTTTTAGTAGTTGGGTGCTTTGTAGGTGATTATTCCTTGTGTTCAACGCGCTTGAAGTGACCTTTTGAGTGTAAATTTCATGGCTTTTGATTTTGGTTTCGGATGCCCGAGATTCGCTACTGCACTTGAACTGAATCTGTGGTAATTGTGCAGGTTTCAAGATCTCTAGGAGATGCCTACTTGAAGAAGGCAGAGTTCAATAAAGAACCTCTATTAGCGAAGTTTCGACTCTCCGAACCATTTGATACGCCAATTTTGAAAGCAGAGCCTTCAACAGTGGTCCAGAAGATTAACCCTGAAGATCAATTCCTGATATTCGCTTCCGATGGATTGTGGGAACACTTGAGCAATCAAGAGGCAGTCGACATTGTTGTCAGCAGCCCACACAACGTATGCCTTTTATATACTGGATTATCTGGTTGGACAAAACTGGACGGCGATTCTGTAAGATTGATCCGAGTCGACATTTATGTGCAGGGAGTCGCCAGGAAGCTCTTGAAAGCAGCTCTACGGGAGGCGGCGAAGAAAAGGGAGATGAGATACTCCGACTTGAAGAAGATAGATCGAGGGGTCAGGAGGCACTTTCACGACGACATCACAGTTGTGGTTTTGTACCTCGATTGCCACTTGGTTAGCCGCAGCTCCTGGCGAGGGCCCTCACTTTCAGTGAGAGGAGCCAGCGGCGTCTCCTCGAGCGTGAAGACATGACTGACTCTGCATACAGAGTTTCTTGAATGCAAAGAGTATCGGACTTGGAATTTTCTTCTTCTTTTTTTGTTCCGAAGTACAGAAGATAAGAATATGACATTTTTCAACTAGTTCAACTGTACTTATGACAACAAAAAATGGATTCTACAGAAGCAGCAAAGAAAAGCCACCAGGGTTGATCAGAAACTCCTCCATGCCATGGGAGAAGACAAAATTACTTTAATTCCTACATTTAGTTCCGCTTGACAAAAGCTCCCCCACAATTAACAAAAAGATTTCTGAATTCTGAACAGAAGCATGTGAGAAGTAAGTGTAGTCTCAAAGGTTAAAACTCAGAAGAAGTAGCTTCTGAGTTATTATATGGAGATATGCCAGGAAATCATGTTGCTTTGTTTGCGTTGATCTACTTGTGTACAGGGGCAAGGTTTCAAAATTTGTCTTGCAGAAGACGAAGAATTTTATCGTTACTTCAGCAAAACTTTCCAGATTTTCTTCATGTAAACGATCAAAGACCACACCGCCAGCCCAGCTGAGGTATATAGCAAAGCGACTCCAGCTGCAACCAATGCATCAGGGGCCCCCAGACTGCATTGCCATATAAGTGTGACGATTAGTGCAAATCATCCAAAGAGAATTTCACGCGACTCATTTTGGAGGACAGAATAAAAGCATTAAGTCTTGACCTGGTATCTCGAGTAGCCAATAAGAGGGTTAGTGCGGTCATCTGTGTAGCAGTCTTCCACTTCCCCAAATTGTTCACAGCGACGGCCTGTCGATATTACAGCTTTTCAGAAAATTGGAAAAGATTTTCCTCATGAGAAAGCAAAGAATTACCTCAAGGAGTTTGCTATCTTGAGAGGCGGCCCATTCTCTTACCGCAGACATTGTGATCTGGAAAAGGAGTTCATAACATAAAAAAAAATACTGAAAATGAAAGGCTTCCGATTTGGACATAATATAACCCTAACTAAAAGATCGACCGAGAAAGTAACGCCAGACAAAGTAACTAAAAAAAAAAAAACTTGTCCATCATAAGAAAAATCTTTTCTTTTCTGTTAGCGTCAAAGTTCCAATAAGACCTCACAGGCTCAGATTCTCAAGCATCGTCCTGAAATTTGATCTGTTATAGATGATAAGACATGGGAAGTCTCACCTCTCTGCCAATAATAGCAACAGCAGGTACAGTCAAAATCCAAGGCAATTGTCCAAACATGCTGATTTCCACAGGTTTCGAGCACAACAAAATCAAAGTGGCTGCTACCATGAGCTGCATACGAGAAATCAGAATTCATCCATGATTTATGAATAAAACAAAGGGGTCATGTTTCTGCAAACCTTATCAGCCACAGGATCGAGGAAAGCGCCAAATGCAGTACCCAACTTCATCTATAATGCCAACAACATACCCAAGAATATCAATCCAGAAATTCTAAAAATAAAAGAATGTCTCGATGCAATGACAGACCTTCCTGGCGAGGTAACCGTCAAGCCAATCCGTGATCGATGCCGCAATGAAAATGCTCGTAGTTGAGGTAGCAGCCCATGGAGCATCCGCATAGAAAGCTAACCAAACATAAACATTTCAATCGACTAAAAACATACATCGAAACACGCAATGCTCCTTCTATCCATAATAACAGGCAACAGTTGCAGTTAATCAGTCGATCACAGTTTAACTTACTGCCGACGAGCATGGGCACTGCGGCCACCCGAGCAATAGTCAACACGGTGGGCAAAGTCAAGAGCTTATCATAGCCATCCTTGTCTTCATCCCGACCCGACCCAAATGACCCCACTTTCTGGTCTGTGCAATAACATCGCGGCACGAGCTTCCGATCGCCATGTTCGATTACGAAGGACAAAGCTACCCGTGGGAAGGTGATTCGTGCGGGACCATAGGAAAGGTTTGATGGAAAATGCGACGGCGGCATAGACGGCGGGCGACTCCGCCTAGGAAGGGAGCCGGCAGCGGAGCGAAGGAGTTTATCGGGGTGGTGCAGCTTGATAAGGTTGAAGATGGCACTGGTAGTCATAGCTTTTTCGGAATTGATCGGCGGCGGAGGCGGAACCGTCGAGGAATCTCCGATTGGATCGATTGACCGGCGCCGGAGGAAGCCTCCGACGAGAACACGAAGCTCCCCTTGTTTTTTTTTTTCCGGACAAAGCATGTCGGAAACATGAGTTTTGGGCTTGGTATAAAAGGGCCCAGTACTCGGTCGGGTCGGGTCAATCTCCCTCCTCCTCCTCCTCCGAGTATATATATATGATGGATGTTCTTACATTTTCTCTGTTTTTGTGCGTCTTCCCGTCTGCAGGATTGTTCATTCGTTTTCCTCAATCATCATGATATCTATTCGAGCATGGAGAGGCCAGCACTTATGCTGTACTTGGAGTATATGGCTGATGTAGAACCCTTGGCGACACAGGTTCTGCAGTTGATGTTCATGGACAGGTTATGTTCTACCTAATCTGAGTAGAAATGCTAGGCTTGACCATCTTATTTTTACTCCTGTAAACGGGTTTCCTGCCTTTCATGCAATTACAGAGTTACTAACATGATCTCACGGGTGCAGTTGACAGTTCTAAACAGGGGGTTACATGATAGGGAAAGAACTTCTCGAAGCAAGCTGCACAGCTTCCATTAAAGGGTTAAGGAAAATGGTTGATGGTTCTCACAATCTTGATCTTGTTATAGCATGCGGTGAAGGGAAAGGCCGGATGCTGTGAGGAGCAGATATGCCTTGGTGTAGCTTAGAAGGGAACAACAGATTCAGTACAGCATTACTGCTATTAGCTGGAGAATTCATTGAACATATCATGACTGACTTCAATTACTATGTAGTACTTTATAAGTTATTATACGAACAAATGATAAGCATATGCAACTTGATCTTCTAATAATCAATAGACATTGGGCCAAGACATACCACTTCTGCATAACTTGGGTTAAAATTAATGGCCATGCAGATACTCCTGGCACACAAAGAATGGCCTAATTTTATTTACGTTTTTGTATTACACACATGGGGGCGCGGATAGAGGTATCATGCGGCGGCAGACCTACGGCCGTCATGGTGGCCATCACGGTGACCGTCATGGTCTTGAAGGTTCAATGCCTTAAGGAGCTTAGGCCAGGACTCTGGGATTCCACCAGGCAGATCAAACTCCAGTAACTTCCCTCGGCGTCGATAAAATTCCTCCACTGGCTTTGTCTGGGGGAAAAAACTCAATTTATGGTGAAAGTAATGACAAAAGATGAAATTATGGATAATATAGAGTAATGCAGCATTACCATCTCATTGTATACCCGAAGACGTTCCTTTACAACATCCTCGGTGTCATCTGATCTTGTTATAAGCTTTGAAGTGCATTGTAGAGGAGGAGGCAGTGGGGCCATATACATCCCAGGCTGGCCGTTTTCTGGCTTGATATCAATGCAGGCAACATTGAAGTTTCCTCCACACTCGCTGCAGATCCTCCTTCCGAGACATTTCGCCAACAGAGCCTCCTCACGGAGCTTCAGGTTTACCACCAGGTCAATATCAGTGACTCCCTCTAGTATCTCCTGGAAAATTTAAAAGCCACAAAAGGAACATCAATCAGTGAAAGAATTTATGATCTTTTCAAGTAAGGAATAATTTTGATGTTCTTTGCTTAGCCTTGACTGAGAAAGAAACTCTGCATATCTCCAAAATGGGATCAACACACATCCCTTATGCAACCAATAGAAAGATTGAAAAACTATCGATGGTCGTCACATTTATTGAAGATATCAAACATGCTATATCTATAACCACTTAAGACGTAAAAGGCTCACCGCTTGTCTTACAGTTCGCGGAAAACCATCAAGAATGAACCCCGTTTCTCCCTTCAATTGTCCAACAGCAAGACGCTTTGACAACAGATCAATTATTACCTCATCGGGGACCAATTTCCCCTGGTTCACTATCTCAGAAAGCTGCAACATGACAAGAGAATCAATACGAAAAAAGCCCAAATGACATGGTTCTGCCAAACAACCATAAGCATAATTGGAGGACATTCTCAATTCACAAATCCTAATAATTCCACTAATCGTAATTCAAACGGTCGACTATTGGCAGCAAACAAAGACCCTGCATTCAATTCAAAATGAAAAATATATCTCTATGTACAGCGCAGAGTTGTTAAGGCGCCAAGGTGCACCTGAGGCGCAAACCCCCGTATCGCCCGAGGCGCCAGGCGCAGTGCCCGAGGCGCGCCTTTGAGGCGCACATAAAAAAATATGTAATACATATGAGAACTAAAGATATTTGGCAGAGAACCAATATTCGAGAACTAAAGATGTTTCATAGAGAAACAGCTGTGGATGGGTGGAAAGGAATTGGACATTCGAGACCGAATTACTGAGTTCAATACCCACCAAAGAAATTCAAACAGTTTCATGGATCGGGGAGGAGGACTGGGAGAGGACTGACCGTTCCCGGATCGGGGAGGAGGACTGACCGTTCCCGGATCGAGGAGGAGGACGGGGAGAGGAGGACTGACCGGGAGAGGAGGCGCCGTGCGGGAGGAGGAGGACGCCGGGCAGGTAGGGCAAAACAAAACCCCCGACCCGACTCTATTTAAGGGCGCCTTTTTTAGCGCCTTGTGCCTTAGGCGCGCCCAAACGCCGGGGCTGAGGCACGCGCCTTTGCGCACCTTCTTATGTCGCGCGCCCGGGGACCTTTAGGGCGGCCAGGCTGTGCCCCGCACGCCTTATTGCCCGGGCGCGCCTTTGATAACACCGGTACATCGATCAACAGAAGCCATCATCTTAAGGCCCCCGACAAAGTGACATAAAGTAAAAGATGAACTGAGCTAGAACTTTGAAACCAACAATCAATCAATCATTAATATGACCATAGTATCTATAATGTTTGCTGCATCTATTTGTAGTACTTAATACGTGTTTTACAAGGAACAATCAGATTTCATGGACAGCAATAACCTAATAAAAATCAAAGTAGCTGTTGCATTGCTCAGAAAGTCGGAACATCGTCGGATTCTCGAACTGATTGACCAACTTCATAGAACAGGGCCACGAAAACAGTGCAAGCAAAGATAACAATCACAAAGAGAACACGAAACCTGAGAAGAAGTCGATCCCGAGGAGCCAAGCTCGTCCCTCAGGATATCGCCCGTGGAGATATGCGGCACGCCAACAAGGCTCGAAAGCCGGGAGGCGTAGGTCCCCTTGCCGACGCCGGGGCACCCCAGGAACACCCACTGGTAACTATTACTCCTCCCAGCCCTGGATCCCCCACCCCCAGCTTCATGCCGGAAGCTCGGGAGTGTCCCGGGGTCAGCACCTGCCCCGCCGAAATCGTGGTTGGAGAGGTCAACCCGGGAAGAAGGGACGTGGCAGGAGGAAGAGTACGAGCAGGCGGCGGCGACAAGCGAGGTCGTCTTCGGAGGAATACGGAGTCGTCTGAAGATAGCCATGGAGGAAAACGGGTTCGTTAAGAAGGCAGGGTTTTATGCAGAAAGACGTGATCTTTCTGGTAAGGAGGGGGGGAAGGAGGTCGACCCGTGATCGGGACTCGGGAGTCGCCACGCCGCAGTAATAACGTGGGGAAATTGATTCCTTGGAAAGGGCCCGGGTCGGGGAGAAACCCAATTTTCCAAATCTGACAGGGCCTTGTTTCTGTCGGGGGTTATTGGATTCAAGTCCAACCCTTTTTGCTTGTTTAAAGGTGGGGCGATTCTGCCCGTCACTTTTCCCCAGCCCTTGCCCGTTCGTCGGTTAACCCTAATTTCCAAATCGAAGCCCGGTCGGAGGAGGGGTTGAGAGTGAAGGAGAAGATGCCGCCCAAGCAGCAATCGAAGGCGGATTTGGCGAAGAAGCAGAAGGTCGTGGAGGACAAGACTTTCGGACTCAAGAACAAAAGCAAGAGCAAGAATGTCCAGAAGTACGTCCAATCCCTCCAGCAAACCGTCCAACCCAAGCCCGATCCTTCCAAGGTCGCCGCGAAGGTTAGTCTTTGAGTCGGGATTCGATGTGCATCGGTCGTTGTCGGCTGTGGCTCGTCTGGAGATGGATTGGTTGGCATCTTGATAGGCGTTTGATTCTGACCGAGCTCGCGTAGTCGGGTTTTTCGGAATTCGTCTAGGATCATCGCTGAATGATGTTGTGGAGTGGATGCAATTGTAGTGGCAGAGATTACTGATAATATTTGTTTGGAGTAACGCAGAAGAAAAAGGAAGACGAGAAGGCTAGAGAGAAGGAGCTAAATGACTTGTTTAAGGTTGCCGTGAGTCAGCCAAAAGTTCCCATTGGTATGCATTTTTAATCTGTCCGGTCTTTTTCCCGTTGGTTATAGATGTTGAGGGTTTTGTAAATTTTGATGAGTTCCCATTTTTTGTGAACTGGGAAATGTGTAATGGAGTTTGTTGTTTTTTTTGGGATAGGTGTTGATCCAAAGTCTATTGTTTGTGAGTTTTACAAGGTTGGTCAGTGCGCTAAAGGATTTAAGTGCAAGTTTTCGCACGACTTGAATGTCCAGAGGAAGGGTGAGAAAATTGATATTTACAGCGATAAACGTGACCAAGGTGATTTTTCCTGACCCGAGTTCGATATGTTGCTTTGTTTCCCGCATGTCATACTTGTTGTTCGGTCATCTTTCACGACGCATTAAATGGGTGCTCACTGTTGCTCTTGTCTGCTAAAATATTGAAGAAACCATGGAAGACTGGGATCAAGAGACTCTGGAGAAGGTTGTTGAGTCAAAGAAGGCGGAATATAACCAGAATAAACCCACTGAGATTGTATGCTCTCGCTCCTGCACATTTCCTCTTTCTCCCTCGTGAAGATTTGAAATGTTTCTGAATCTTTGCAAGTGTTCGCGCGCCATAAAGGAGGCTCTTTTATGTGTTTTAGGTGTGCAAATACTTTCTCGAAGCTGTGGAGAAGAAACAATATGGTTGGTTTTGGGTATGTCCGAATGGAGGCAAAGACTGCCATTACAGACATGCTTTACCACCAGGATACATATTGAAGTCCCAAATGAAGGCCCTTATCGAGGAAGAGGCTGATAAGGTTGCAATTGAGGACGAGATTGAAGATCAGGTAATGCCTCTGACTTCTATCACATCTTGAATAGGAAAGAATAATGTTGAATTTTCATCAATCCATGATCAGTCTTCCCCATGTTTCATCTATTGAATCCTCTGTTCACTTTTTTCCAGAGATCAAAGCTGAAAGCTTCGACTCCAATGACCCCCGAATTGTTCATGCAATGGAAGAAGAAAAAGATGGAAGAACGAGATGCTGGCTTAGCTGCTCTACAAGCAGAGAGAGCCAAGAACGATCGCATGAGGTTCCTCATCTGTGTTTAATGTTTTTAAGTAAGACTGTCATCTGGGAGTTGGCTGCGCATTCATATAATCTTTTTCTCTTTTTGCAGTGGACGCGAGCTGTTTCTTTCGGATGCTAGCTTGTTCGTCGATGATGCCGAAGCATACGAGAAGTACAGCAGAGAGGAACAAACAGAGGATGCCGATGTGCACGTAAGTGTTTTGTTTCCCTGTGCTTCCTTGCATCCTATTGTATAGTCCTTGACTCGGTACATGAAATCAACCATTCTTTTCACCCGGCCGATTATGCTAAGCATGTATCCTGATCCACTCTTCTATGATAATGGTTGTGATTCCTTTCCCCTGTTACATGCTTTCGAGAAGCTTTGTTTTATCAGTATCTATGTTATAAAGTCCAAGGATATGTTCCCGCGGCTCAAATCTCGCCTGTACGACTGTTTTCTGAAAGCCCATCTTTTCAGGGCAAGGGCAATGCCAATCAAGGGGAGCCAAGCACATCGAGCAAATCAATTAATCCCGAGGAAGCACTGGAGGACGAAGACGAACTGGACATGGACGAATTAAACGAACTGGAGGCGAGTCTGTCAAAGACTTCAATCCACATTAATGAACCTGCGGATGGGACTTGAAACATAAAAGAGAATTGTGCCTGCGCATGTGTGTGTGAGAGGGAGTGGTGAGATTCTAATAGTAGAGCTTGCCGAAGTAGATCGAGGCAAGAACACCGGTGGGAGGTTGATTGGGGTTCCCCATTGACGGCGGTGACATTTTGGGGGCTTGAGAAGGGAAGTAGTTTCTGATTCTGGCCTTTTTGGGTGAGGGGGAGTGGGCTTCTGGACAGGACTATAACCCTTAAATGAAGCTCTTCCTTATCCTTGGAAAAAGCTCATGGTTGGTTCACCTCCACTCCAAACGTAGGAAGGCTAATATTTAGTTCTCATCCGTATCGAATTTCACTATCATAAAACCATGAACCCCACCACCACCTACTACCTACCATACTTCCACCATATCGTCAACATGGGAGCCCTGAAGCTGCCCGCGATCAAGTGCCTCGTCCTAGTCTCTGCTGTTGTGATGATGACGGTGTTCGCGACCCCAACCGGGGCAACCCGGATAGACCCGGGCGTCTCCGATCCCTTGGTTCGACAAGTCAAACGTGATCCGACAGGCCAGCCAGGTTGGGTGTTCTACCCCGAAGCGGAGGCCGCTGTCTTCGTGGTGGAACAGCCGCCCTCCTTGTCTTTACCTTGTTTGTTTTTCCCTATCTCAGTCGCTTGCTGGACCGCTGCTGCGTGTCTCCGGCTTCGGCTTGTTGGCTGACAATGCCACGCCGAGGGTCTCGTTCTTCGGCTTCATTCCGTCGGCCGGGACAAAGAGCTGGAGATCCCTCTGCCCCTCCTCAAACAAGAATCGAAGACGATGAGGAGAGCCCCGACCAGAGAGAAATGATACGACCCTCCCCTCGAGGGCTTCGTCGGTACTTACAGAGCAAGAGTGACGCAGCTCAAGCGCGTAATTTGAGTTACATGCACTCCATGCGGATTACGTTATCTTATTTCTCAACACACTTGAAATGGTGTTAAGAAATAAGTACGTTAATATATGTAAGTAAATGGTTTGCGATAATTAAGTAATGCCAAAAACATCACTTAACGTACGTTACCTCCTTCCCTTTCCCGCGCGATCGAGCAAGACGTCGCAGGCTCATTCGTTTCCGGGGAGGCACCCCAAAGGCGAAAGCCGGATCAAAGTAGTAAACAAAGCGCAATCGAGACATACCACATTCCACATCTCGCGAAATGTTTCTTATTATCATTGATCAATGGATTATGTAAGTGTCACAGGTCAACTGATTTTTTTTTGGGACGCGAATAACACCGGAATGGCGCGTAACGCCACGCGTCAGACGCCGCCGACTTGTTGTTGGTTGTAGTATTCGACCCGGTATGCTGGGATTAGCATGGCCGGGTTGCTCCTGTCTCGATAGAGGGGCATCCCGACCTGGAACTTATCCTTCCTCAGGGAGGAAAGGGTCACTGTCGCGGTGGCAGTGGGAGGAGGGGCCACCTGCGTGGCGCCATGCTCCTGAGAAACGGCTGCGGCTGGAGAGGGCGCGTGGGCGGGAGCCGCCGCTATGGAGTCGACGTCCCTGGCTGCGCATGCGACGTGCAGCACGGCCGCCAGCGTAAGGACGAGAACTGCGGAGGTGACGCGGGACAAGGCCATTTTCCGGGACAAGCCGTGGTTGTTTTGGGCAAAAGAAATGCAACGTGAGAGGGTTGTGGGAAGGTTGGGAAAGAAGAATTGTTTGTTTTCTTTTAATGAGGATTAGAAATGGAGGTTCGTTAGATTGGAAAAGGAAGTTTCTTTTGTTTTTTTTTTGTCTTTTCAATGGACTTCATTTGTTGTCCTATAATTGGACGATTAGCCGAAGACCATTAATGAAAGTGCCTCCCTGTTCTTAACCAAGGGCTGAACCCCGATACGAAGTCTCATGGATAGCAGAACAAAGCAGGCCTCATATACGCGGTGTAAACCTCTCCTTATAGGACGCGTTTTGGGATTACCACTCTATATGTGCTGTGTGCCGTCGAGAGTATTTGCCAAAAATAAAACCGTGCGGGCTTGACCCAGAGTGGACAATATCCTGTGGTGGTGATCTGGGCTGACGAAGCAAGCCTTATATAGGCTGTTGAGACCTCTCCTCACAAGACGCGTTTTGGGGCTACCACTTCGGATGTGCTGTATGCTGCCGAGAGTGTCCGCCAAAAATAAAACCGTGCAAACTTAACTCAGAACGGACAATATCGTGTGGTGGTGGTACGTGCTGTCACACCCAATTTGGCTCGGGACCGACCGATTGAATATTACCATGGAAGCCAAGGAAAAGAAACAAAAGGAAAAAGGGGTGAGGAAGGAATAACGTCGCAGCAGTGACATTTTGATTTTTTATTTTATTTTGGACCTGATTGGGTGGGAAGAATGACATCTAGTTCCATCATCATCTCTGAAAGCAAAAAGAAAGGATTGGTAAAGGAGGAAGATATGCATGAGAGAGTCTTGAAGAAACTTATACTCTGCGGGTGATTAGGGAGGTTTGTGTGGGGCGTGTTATTTTTATCAGTTTTATTTTATTCTGAAAATGTGATGTGGTGTTATCATCGAGCCACTGTTAGAATCCCCACAAATATTTTAAGCATTCTTTCGTGAGGTCGCCGTTTCGACACGTCCTCCTACTTCCAACAACAACAACAACGATAATGTTATTAGTTTCCCTTTGCTTCTAACAAAGAAGAAGAAACAAAACATAGGAAATCAATCTATCGTCCCTTCTGTTTGATCAGTTTAAGGAAATGGCTTCACTTAAATCAAAGTACGTACTCACCCCGAAAAATATCCACACTTAGTCTGTATAAATCAATGTAAAATGATTATGTGGCTAGATAATATGAATAAATAAATAAAAATTGACGGGTGAGTTTGTAAAATGATTATGTGGCTAGATAATATTACGACACAAGGGGTACGGCGTTTTTAAGGTGGTTGTAGTGAGGTGTGATATTATAAGTCATGACCGTATTTTAAAAATTATTATTTTATTACGTGAAATATTTTTTTTGTAAAGTATTATTTCAAGACGTATCTTTCTTTACTTGTGATAAGTGAAAATAAGACTTCTTTATTATATTACTAAGTTGTGTAAATAGCTGACACATTCCGAAATCGTGTCGTGCATATATATATATACATATATTTGGTGATGATGATGATTGATCAGTAGTATTATGGGGGGGTTTTGCCGGAAAATTGGTGGGGAGGGGGAATGGACGGTCGAGATCAATCATCGGACCGATTCCATTTATGGACAAGACAGCGATTGATGATGTCTTGCAATTAGCAATTATTGTGGTATCTTCCTCCTCTTCCTTTTCCTCCATCTTACGTTTGTTGGCCTTGAAGTGTCCCCCCACTTGTTCGATCTTATCTTTTCCCAAGTTTTCGAAACATTTTTTGGGTAACAGCAACGCCCCTTCACCAATTACAAGAGACGTATGTATGTCCCTGTTCGCGTAAAAAACGGACCACGTCGAAAATATTTGGCAATTGGACTCAGAAAGATGAATTTCAATGATAAAAGATACGACTGTACAAATTCAGAGTTTCGAAAGAGAACTTAGAATCTTACAGCCATAAAAATGAACGAAAAAGGGGTGATACGGCTGACGTAGGTGTCGTAGACTCGCTGCTGACGTCGTAGACTCGCTGCAGTGCACTGCGCTGTAGACTTGTGTGACGGTAGTAGTGCTGGCGTAGTTGTTGTTGTCCTGGTTACGGTTGCTCGTCGGGACGGTGGAAGTGTTGACGGAGGGTTGTTGCCCCGGTTACGGTTGCTCGCCGGGACGGTGGAAGTGCTGGCGAAGGGTTATTGCCCTAGTTACGGTTGCTCGCCGGGACGGTGGAAGTGTTGACGGAGGGTTGTTGCCCCGGTTACGGTTGCTCGCCGGGACGGTAGAAGTGCTGGCGGAGGGTTGTTGCCCCGGTTACGGTTGCTCGCCGGGACGGTGGAAGTGCTGACGGTGGGTTGTTGCCCCGGTTACGGTTGCTCGCCGGGACGGTGGAAGTGCTGGCGGAGGGTTGTTGCCCTGGTTACGGTTGCTCGCCGGGACAGTGGAAGTACTGGCGGAGGATGATCACCAAAGCTACGGTTGCTCACTCTGGTGTTGAAGGTAGTGACCAGATAACCCAGGCCGAGGTATCTACTAAAATCTAAGGGTGACGAGCAATGCAAATCTGTGTTTGGCTGATTGATCGTGATTTTTCCTAAGGAGAATCTGTTCCCCTTTTATACTGAATCTTGCAAGGCTTGAGTGCTGAACACGTTTGACACGTTCGTAGGATATTTTGAAGGTCGTGGCCCTCTCAATCAATTCCCTAAAATCTTGGTACGTGGCTTTTATCCAACTTAACCACTTCTCTTTCTTAAATTAATTATATTAAATCAAATCATCAGATTTTCCTCTAGATCTTTCCAAATGAAAACGTGGTCCCATAATCTTTTTCTCGAAAATCTTGGAGTCAAGATATTTTCTTACCCTCGTAGACACGGACCCTCGTAGACTTAGACCTCGTAGACTTGATCCCAACAGTCCTTTATAGACTTAGTACTTCCCTGGCTGGTTCACACAAAAGTGGACTTGAACTTATAATTTCTTATAATTAAGCCTAAAATTTTTGCCATGTCAACAGTCCCAAAGTAACGTTCTCCGAAATATGTATCAACAAAATAATAACCAGAGCCATCCATTTGTAAAAAGCTCGATGTTTTCAATATTAGATTTAACCCATTAATAAGAATTTGATATTAAAACTAGTATTTGGTATCTTCCCAACTCCTCCCGTATCATGAAAGTCAAATGTTCCTCCTCTTTTTATTGGCTATCACTCCATATGTCACAAGCCAACTACTTTGTTTGAGATAGTTCGTAGGTTTTGTAAGGGGGATAAGTTAAGTTTGAGTAACAACAGTATCGACAGGGAAGTTATGTCGGGTACTTTTTTCACGGATCTCCTTTTTAAAAAAAAACCAAAAAAAAAAGAGAGTAAAATATTTCCATTTTAGTAAGTAGAACAAAGTACAACATCTGTTTCCCCTTTCTGTTTTATTAATTCCTTTATTACATTCTCGTTTTCCACTGTCCCTTCCCTCTTTAATACCTCTCCCTCCCTCTCCCGCGCGCTCGCTCGCTTGCGTGTCTTGTGTACTTCTTCCTTCCTTCCCCATCTCACCCCCGTTATTTGGACGGAATTTGTCATGGATTTGTTAACTTTTCGTGTGGTTGGTTGTGCGAGCTGGTGGGATCACAGTGAACGATCGGAGAACAGAGGACAACGAAGAACAAGCGAGAGAAAGAGTTATCTTTTCTTATTTCTCATACTCACAATTTACGGTGCCTTCTATATATAAAACAGTGTCTGCTAGCTATTTATTTTCTCTCCTAACAGACACTGCACACACACACCAACGCTCATTCCCGACTAACAAACTCCAATGCTGCAACAAACCAACAGCCTTTTTACGATTTTACTCCTTTGTCCCCCTTATATCAGACGACTAAAGGGACGCTTCGAGCTGCTGGCCCTACTGCATCTCTCCTGCTTTAACCAAGCTCACGGCCCATTTTATCTTCCTGCTCACAGGTTGGTTGTAATTTGACTAAGGAAGAGTTTGTTCACATCCTTCGTCGGCAGAGCACCAGGTTCTCCCGTGAGGCCTCGAAGCACAGGGGAGTGAACCTGCAGAAGTGCGGCCGGTGGGACATGAGGACGGGTCAATTCTCAGGCAAATTGTAAGAACTTGTTTTTTAGGATGTCACAGTTTAGCAAGTTCGTTTCGATGGCAAGATCGACCGTACGAGGTCTGTAATTCGCTTTTCCAAATCAGGCCATATGAGAAGACGACCCTTGAGTTTAATGGAAGGGAAGCAGCAGTGACCAAGTTCAAATCCAGCTGTTATGATTCGGAGATCGTGTTCAGTGCCCGCCACAAAGGTATCTACCCTCTCGATACCTCTTTGGAACACTCGACTTGCAATTATGTCTTGTTCCAAATCAGACCTCTCTTGGGATGTAGGGACTGGCCAGAACCTTGACCTGAGCCTTGGGATGACTTCGAACCCGAGCTGCTCAAAGGGAGTCGAGAGCAAAAAGGAGAATTTCCGCCGGTTAGATCGCAAGGAACCGGCACTCTGCTGTGAGATTCCAATGGTATCGTATTGACCGAGCATAGATTTGCCAATTCTCCTCAAATTACGCCCAAGTAATGTTCTTCGTGATCACAGGTTGGAAGCCCTTCTTATTTGCCAAAAGGTAGAGGAATTGCGAGTTTCGCGTTGCCACTGAAGCGCTCTCCGATGTGGTCATCCATGTATCCCACAGTCTTGCCGAGTTACGCGGTAATCAGATAGTCCGAGTACCCGAACGCTTTCGATGAGCAAAGTATTCAGGACACTAAACCATCCTTGCCGTACCACAGGTGACAGTGGTGGAAAGGAGGACTGAAGCCATTCCCTCGTCCTCATCTCCGAGGTTCCCAACCTACCGATGGCAAGTCCACGGGAACAACACCACGGGAACAGCCCCCACGCCTTATGTGGTGCCGCTGTTCGCTTCAAACAACCACAACACAGCAGCATCATCAGGATTCTCTTCATCCGCTGCAAGCCACTGGCGTTCCTCGCAGCCAAAACAGCCTCCGCTCCTCTGCGGAACAAAAGCGGTGTCCACGGGGGGTGACAATCTGTTGTGGGGGGTGAGGAGAGAAGATGACGACTTGGGCAGACTAGTCGGAGAATGGTATATAGTCACGCATGCGATGTGATGATTTGTAAGTGAAAACATGCACCGGAGTGATTTCTCGCAAACTGGTTTCGCCGCATTATCGGTCTTGGAACTCCCTTTGGTAATAAAAAAGGTCGACGCCCGTTTTCGAGCTGGTGTCGAACGATCCTGCACGCCACGCTGGCAAAACGAGACGCGAAGCTCTGCCGGAGATCGGCCCGGCGTCGGATCTTGAATCCAACAGCATTTGGAGTAATGAGATATCAAAGACTAACCTTTAAAGGAAAACGACGGGTCATCATTAATAGGAAAACATGGGCTTAACTCTTACATGTCGGAGATAAATCACATGTTTAAATTAATGATAAAATTATATAAAAAAATAAATTAAATAAAAACAGTCTTTATCTTTTATAATATCATGTATCAAAATCAAACTCCTAAAAAACAGAAAGCTATGAGCTAAGGGATGATATTACGCAAAATTATTATCATTAAAAAGTCAGCCGGGCCCAAATTAAAAGTTTAATGGTTTAATGGCTGAGGTCAAACAAGCACGTATGTACACATTTATTGGTTACATTCTGAATGTAGTGATGTGACTGAAAACAAGACGTGTAACTCACTTGGACCGCAATTAAATAAATGTTCTTTTTTTTTTTGTAAGTGATGGATAATTAATTTACACAGACCGAACCAAACATCTCCCAAACCTCTTTTTTGTTTTTGTCTTTTGGGTACGTGTCGGAGGGGTGGAGGGCTATCTGTTGTGTCTCTTACTTTCTAATCCTTGTAATTCTTTTCCTTCCCTCTCTTCTCCACGCAGTCCTTCTCCGTCGTCAGATCTCCCTCTCCCCCCCCTTTGCCCTCCTCTCAATCCCCCGCTCATCTCCTCCGATTCCCTCCCCTCCTCTCCCCCCCAAAATTAAAAAAACTAATTAAACCCCCACCTCCCAACCCCCTCCTTCCCCGCCAAAATTTACAAACTTTTCTTCCCAGGCACCATCCCTTCTTCCTCCTTCCGTTGTGATTATACCCCGGTATCTTTCTTTCTTTCCCTTCCCTTTCGGTTTCTATGGTTCCTGATTTTAGGGTTTTTGGGTTTCCTTTTGATTTCCTCTCCCGGGTTTGTTTTTGTTCTTTTGCCTGGTCTAGGTTTTGGGAATTCGATTTGGCTCTAGGGTTTTTCTTTTTTTGGAAAGAAATTATGGGTTTATCTGCTTTTGACGATTTTAGTTTCATTGGGTTCTCTTAGGCGGTAAAGATGACTTTTTTTTTTTTTGCTTATTTATATTTTTCCTTCTATCCGGTTAAGGTTTTTTAAGAAAAGGAGTTTTTTTTTTGTCTTTTGGGGCTGTTTTGGGTTGATTTGTTTCGTTGTTGCTGTGAAACCCATGTTTTGTGATTTACTGGATTGCTGATTTGATGTTTCTCCGGCGTGGTCCTTGTTTTAGGTTGAGCTTTGTTCACATGGCGGATGGGCCGTCGAGTCCGGTTGGGGTCGGCGCAGGGAGCCATGATAGTGGGGGTGAGCAGAGCCCACACTCGGGTGGAGTTCGGGAGCAGGACAGGTATCTCCCCATCGCTAATATCAGCAGGATAATGAAGAAGGCGCTGCCCGCCAACGGAAAGATCGCCAAGGATGCTAAGGATACGGTGCAGGAGTGTGTCTCTGAGTTCATCAGTTTCATCACTAGCGAGTACGCGGCCGGGATGTTACTTGCGATTCAGCTAATTGTTATCTGCTTCCGTTTGATTGATGGGGTTGCGACGGGTGGGGTGTTATGTATCCTTCTTTTTTATGGGGATGGAATAGTTGATATTGTGTTTTGTGTGGACTATCTAGCCCATTACATGAGATCCTTGTGGTCCAGATTATTTTGCATTTGGTTTTGGTTTGTGGGCATCCGTTGGAGGATGATGATGGTGATTATCTTGGTTAGGTTAATTATGGAATGTGCAATGTGCAAATAAATGAGGTTTGAATTACAACTCATGTCTGTCTGGTTGCTTCTGGCTTTGTAAACAGGGCGAGTGACAAGTGCCAGAAAGAGAAACGAAAAACTATTAACGGTGATGATTTGTTGTGGGCAATGGCAACCTTGGGCTTTGAAGACTATATCGAGCCTCTAAAGATATATCTGGCTAGATACAGAGAGGTGCTGTTTCTTTCCTCTTTGTTTGTTGTCATTGTTACTGTTATTTTTCTTTGGCGGGGAGTGGGGGGGGAAGGGTTTGGTTGACCTCTCACTGAAGGGCTGCTGGTACTTTTTCCTTTAAGATAACTCAACCGAGCATCATCATCACGGTTGAAATTGTAGAATTCTCTCTATGTTCCCACAAATAGGTTTTCTTTATCTTTTTCTTGGAGGAAGAATTACATTGATAAATTGATGAATAGGGTTTCATTCAATAATGGTAATGATCGCTGAATAAATGGGAAATTGTCATATTATTTTCTCTTAACCATGGAATAGAACTAATGGATGACATTCGTTTGCCATACTTCTATTCTTGAATGTCTTATATCTGACACATTTTTCCTTGTCTTTGCTGCATGTTGGTTGATTTTGGGACGTTTCTGGTGGAAGCAGTTAGAGGTATGTTTTATAATTTTCTTCCATTGCTATGCTGTTCTATCAATTACAATGTTTTTCCCATCCCGATTGTTATATTTGAAAAACATCCATGCTTAACTTATTTACAATTCCTGCATATAATGGCCCTGACAGGGTGATACCAAGGGCTCTGCAAAGGGTGGAGAAGGATCTACCCGAAAGGACATGGCCGGCGGTCAGCCTGGTCAAAGTGCACAGGTAACCAAGCTAGTACATTATACTCTCATCGGGAATGATATGATTTCAAAAATTCTGAGCGAGGAGCTTCATGAAACACACCAGTTTATCTCATGGTCTTCATTACTTGATTTTGTTTCAGTATGTCCAGCAGTCGCAGTTGACACAGAGCATGAATTATGTGAGTCCACTAGTCTGAACTCTCCTGTTGTATTTTCTGATTAAAACTTTGTCTGAGGACTTCTTCTAAATCCAGGATCAGCAGAGCAGTAACCTCTACCAGTATACTGTATGGGTTTTTTGTATTTTTACTTCCTTTTGTGCAACAGGAGTAGGTGCTTAGTGATTGATGTTGTCATGCAAATAATCTCCATGCATGGATGTAGTTTCTCATTTTTGTCATCTCCAATTTCTTTTTATCGGTTGTGAGGGTCCAGATGTTGACTTGGTGGTTAGGTTCCTTACTTTCACACAATCACTCATACTGGTTTCTGGATCTCTGTTAAGTGTTTTCGTGTAATACACACATTGGTTAAACTTGAAATGCAGGTGTAATGACTAATGATTTAAACTTGAAATGCAGGTGTAATGACTAATGACCTTTTTCTTCAATGACTTTTTACAGTTTGGTCAACCAGGTTCAGTTAATTATGTCAATGCCCATCAATGAGCGACAAGCTAGACCTGCATCCTCTTGAAGTGGTTGGTCAGATCTTGATCTCTTCTGGTTCTTGACTTATATAATAAGCTGCTCTGGGTGTATTAATGTGGATTGCATCGGAAAAAAATATGACTTGGGGGAAAGAAATTATGATTCTGTAGTTATGGATGCAAAAGATTAACGTCGAATCTTCTTTTGACTGGGAATTCAGATCATAATCACTTCCGTCTTGTCATTTTAGACATAAGTCCGAGGAGTTCTGGGTGTCTCACACTCACTTTAGTGTAACAGCTCAAACACAATCACTCAGTACCACTTTCTGCATGGTCCTTGTATGCTTATGTAGTTGTGACTATGGAGATTTGTTTCCCTTTACTGTACCCTTTTTGTGTTCCTGGTATCTCTACTCTCCAACTTAAGCTGCCATGAGACTGATCATGAACATGCCACTGCTCCCCGGTCACATCTCTTTAAATATGAAATCAGCGCCAGATGATATATAAGCAAGAACTTGTGGGGTTGGGTTGTTATGATGAATGCAAGGCTTCTGATGAAACTAATGGTCTTTGGGTGAGATTGCAGGCAATGGGGGAGTCGCTGGGGTCTACGAGTTTCGCCACTGTAAGTTTGAAGAGTGCCTCCTGTGGCACCTCCTATCTCTTGTTTAGATGCTGATGTAGCTTTTGAAGAAGCGACTCAACATTAGAAGCGTCCTTTTTATATGGTCACGAAATTGGGGTTGTGCTGTGTAGTAGCTTTACCGAAGTCGAAGTCTAGCTGTTCTCTCTCTCTCTCACTCTCTCTTGTTTTTTGTGGAACTTCTTGTTAGCATCTGGGCAGCCAGAGTCTGTATCTGTAAATTATTTTCCTTCTTCTTTATGACTCTTTTGTTTATTGTCATTGTTGGACTGCATAATTTGTCATGAACAAGCAAGCATTCAATACATCCAACTGCAACTTGCCATTATCAGATATCTGTATTGGAATATGGATTTGGGCTCAATTGGAATGTGGGTCGTCCTTTGCCTATGCAAGCAGACACAGGAGGGTCCCCCCTAGCCCCGACATTATGTTTGCTAAGGAAAGGCGAGGCAAAGGATTAGGTTAGATTAACATATGGGGTTAAAATAAGTAAGTAAACTCGTCCCTGAAATCACATTGAGTAGAACAGCTGGTAGAAAGGATTTACGTGTGACACAATTGTAGTTAGTGACACCCTTTGCCTTGCCTTGCCTTGCCTTCTTTCCCCCCTCCAACAAAAAGCTCGCTCCCTTCTATCTGTCTGTCTCTCTCTATAGTCCCTTGTCCGAAACCCTCGGCCTCGGCATTTCTCGACGACTCAGGCGGAATCTCCATTTCTCGACCAAGCAGGCGAGCTGCAAAACCCATTTCTTGAGAGCCCCGAAGTTCGTTTCTTTCCTCTCCCCACCTTCCCCTGCGTTTTGACTTCTCACTTCGCTCGTCCGCTCGTCAAGTCGCGTGCTTTTACCTCTTACTCGACGCCTTTCGTCTGAATTATTCTAGGGCTTTTCCGCTGGAGCTCGAAAAATCGCGTCTTTTATTGGTTCGTGGAGGCGATCACGCCGGGAGAGTGTGCGGGTACTGTTGGGGGGTTGGGGTTTTCAGGATGACTGATCGAGACTGGGATGGGAATTCGGCCCAGGAGCTGTATGTTGTCGGGGGTGTTGGAGGTGGTGAGAATTCCGGGGAGGGAGCGGGTGGGGAAGTTGGAGATTGGGGCGATGTTGCGGTGGTGGAGGCGATGCGGACCGAGGTTTTGGTTGAGGGTGACACGAATGATGCTGATTCGAATGGTGTTGTGGAAGTTTTTCCTGGTGTCAGGCCTTCAAAGGATGAACTTGAGGAGTTGGGGGCGAGTCGGGTGGAGGCAAAGGGGAGCGGGGATCATAAGGTTGAGGAAGGAGTGGTTTTGGAGGATGCTTTGATGGAAGAAGTTCCGCCTGTGGATGTTGTTGCCGGAGCAGAGGGAACAGTTAATGAGGAGAAGGGCGAAGCAGAGATGCTGGGTAGTCAGAATGATTTTGTTGAGGAAGGGAAGGGTTTGGCTAGTGATGGGTTGGTAGTTGCTGATTCTGATGCAATAGAGGGCTGTGTATCAAATGTGGACGTTGTTTCCGGTAACTTAGAGAAGTCTACTGAGAAAGATGTTACTACTCTCGCAGGAGATAAATATCATTCGTTGAATCATGCATCAGCCATTGATACAATGGAAGCTATAGATACTTTTTGCTTGGATGAGAATGTTTGCGGTGTAGGTGAAGGAACTCTTGGGAACAGTGAGAAACTTTGCGGTGCAGAAGAGAAAGTGGGATCTCAGAGGGGGGCTGCTAAGGGAGAGTTGGTCAACGATGAGAAGAGTTTGGACAGTGGTGAAATGGGAGTCATTGGCTCTGATGCTGTATATAAACATGTGTCAAATGCAGAGATTGTTTGTGGAGACACAGATAATAGGGCTTCTGTGACAAATGATGAATCCTTAGAAGGTGGAGTTACTATTATTGATGGAGGAGCCGCAATCGGGGAGGGAAATGTTTTTGGGAACACGGACGCCGAGCAAGTTATTTATCAGAATGACCAGGATTACCAAGTTAATGAACTAGTTTCCAAGGAAGCAGAGTTTAACTCTGGTGAAAGTGAGATTGATATGGGGACAGAAATCCGGTTAACAGGGAGTGTGGATACAGAGATTATTGGAAGGAGCAATGAGATGTATTTTGGTCCCAGTGATGGTTGCATGAAAGCCTTAGAAGGCAAAATGCCATGCTTTGGCGAGAAGACTGTGATTGATGTAGCCCATGCAGATCCAAACACAATGCATATGGAGGTAGACAATGTTTCCATGCCCAGTGATACTGGTTTGCATGTTGGCGATTCAATGGACTTTGATGAACAGGATGATGGCAATGAAGACTTTGAAATGGTCAATGAGGAAGACAAGAGTGGGGGAGAACTGAAGACAGGTAGCTCAAGGGGAATTGATCAAGCTGTTTACCATCTACCACCTGATGAAGAAAATGTGTTTTCAGTGTCTGATTTAGTTTGGGGTAAGGTCAGAAGCCACCCATGGTGGCCTGGACAAATATTTGACCCTTCAGATGCATCTGAGAAGGCAATGGAATATCACGAAAAGGACTCCTTTCTGGTGGCATATTTTGGTGATAATACTTTTGCGTGGAATGAAGCATCCTTGCTCAAGCCTTTCCGATCATGCTTTCCTAGTGCAGTGAGGCAAAGCAATGCAGAAGAGTTCCAGACTGCTGTGGATTGTGCTCTGGAAGAAGTTTCGAGGAGGGTTGAACTAGGGCTGGCTTGCTCCTGCTTACCGAAGGATGTTGTGGATGAGATAAAAGTTCAGGTCATTGAAAATGTGGGAATCCGACCTGATTTATGCACTGGAAAGGGCGTAGGTAAATTTGCAGATGCAAATTTCTTTAATACCTATGAATTTATTCGGTATCTGAAGGCATTAGCGCAAACTCCATCTTCTGGAGCTGACAGATTGGAGCTTGTTATAGCAAAGGCTCAATTGTTGGCACTATACCGACATGAAGGGTTTAATCAGCTGCCAGAATTTCAGTCTTTTGGAGATTTGATAGAAGACACAGCTGAAACACTGGATACCAAGGACAGTATTCAGGTGAGTGATATCAAAGATGGGATGGCAACCTCTGGACAGGTAAGTGCCGATGTCCCTAGAAGCTCTTCCCATAGAAGAAAGCACAACTTGAAGGATATTGTCTATCATCGGAGGAAAGAAAGAAGCTTTTTTGAACTAATGGATGAGGCTATGATATATTCAGAAGATGATGAATTTGAGTTAGATGGTACACTTTTGTCCAAAAGGCGCCGGGGTTTTGATGCTGGCGTCGACTCTGGTAGCATGGCAAAAGGTGGTAGCACTACCCCCTCTCTTCCTAAACCATCTTTTAAAATTGGTGCATGCATAAGCAGGGTTGCCAGCCAAATGACCAGATCTCCTTCCCTCAAATCTCAAAGCGATGGGATTGAGCCTGTTGAAAGTGCTGTTGATATTGGCGATGCTGAAAGAGGAGGGAAGGTGAGCGTTGCACCAGAGTGTCAGTCGCTGCAGGATTTGGTGTCTCAACTTCAGTCTGTAGCCGTAAATCCTATGGGAGGACATAGTTCTTTTAATGTAACTGCTAGCTTCTTCTCAGATTTTAGGAATTCAGTGGCTGTAGGCTTAGACTTGAGCGTGGGTAGTGTAGCTGGTAAGAGGAGGAAGTCATCCAAATATGCTGGCGGATCTTCTGAGGCATTTGAATTTGAGGACGTGAATGACTCTTACTGGACAGATAGAACCGTTGGAAATGGTTTTGAGGATAATCCAGATGGAGCTGTAAATGGAGAGAACCTATCTGCCCCTTTTGAGCATGAGAAACCTCGAAAAGCTGGTCGAAGACCATACACGAGGAGACGGGATGTAGAAGTCAGCAAGCCACTGCCTGAGAAACCTGCTGGATATGTGGATCCGAATTCTCCAGCTGAGCTTGTGATGTCGTTTCCCGAGCCAAGATTTATTCCTTCAGAAGTTAGCCTGAACAGGACATTTAAACGTTTTGGCCCCCTGAATGTACTTCAGACCGAACTCGACAGAGATGGGAACCGTGCCCGGGTGGTATTTAAGAAGAGCAGCGACGCAGAAATTGCCTGCAGTAGTGCGTCAAAATTTAATATCTTTGGATCCTTAGCTGTAAATTATCAGCTTAATTACACGCTCTCGGACCCATTCACAACCTACTATAAGCCTGTTCCCCTGCCTGAGGCCTCCGCTGAAGCCCCCGAAGATGCTACCTGATGACTCCTTGGCTTGCACTTCATATCTTCCTGGTAAAGCCCTGGATCACATGAATCCTAAGGTGTCTTTTAGCACTTGTTTACTTGGATGTTTGCAGAATATATATATAGGATGTCTTGAGTACTTCTAGTCGTATGATGAATCCTTGCATTGCAGGAGAATGACTTGTGGCTGGTTAATGCCGAAAACAGCAGTAGATTCAGTGCATATCCAATTCACGTTAGTCCTTTCTGAGGTAGATTAATTAGCATGCCTACTCCTGGATCAACAAACTTACAGTCCTCCTTTCCGGACTCCGCGAGACCGAGATCTCTCCTAGGTTTCTAATTTCCTTGATGTAAAATGAATGCACTGCTTTCATGTAGCTGCACTATCAGCACAAAATATTGAGGATGTGTTGTACAATGATGACCTGAGTAATGAATGATGATTTCTTGGGGAAGTCTGCCTGAGTGTATTTCGAGATGTTGCATCCGGAAATCCTTTTGAATTCGTCTTTATCAGCTGGTTTCTCAGTTTATGGAGTGAATCCGATATTTTCTGTGGATAATTATTCTGTTCACCGGCATTCCTCCAGATTGGGATCAGATCTCATCACTGCCAAAACAATCCCAAAATAAACACACACACACATATAGATATTTAGCATGTATCAAAATCAAATTTTTAAAATTTTAAATCAAACCAAAATAAAATTCAATTTTTAAAAAATAATTATAAAATAGATAGTTTAATTGGCCACCAAATAAGAAAAATAAGGTGATTAAAAATCTGGGTTGATGTGATGTTTGCGGCGCCTCCTCTGCCAAGTTATTTAGTCTTTCCCACCCTTGAGACAGACAGACGGCTTCTTATTCTATGAAAACTCTAAACCCTCGGCCTCCAAAACCCCATTGCTCTTGGGTCGCCGACTCCCCACAGGTAATACCCACGTTTAATTTTTAATTTTGTTGTGCTGTTTCTCGATGTGGGTTTTTGTTGTTATTTATCTTTTTGGAGAAAAGGATTGATTTTTACGGGAGTTTTTCAGATGGCTTCGTTGGATAACCACCGTGACCATGATGGGTATCGTGTCCAGAGTAGCTGCGAGAGAGAGGTCTTGGATATAGAGGTGTATGATGAGATGGATGTTTTTGGGGAGGAAGATGCTTTCCAGTGCGAGGATGATGATATAATGGTCGAGGTTTTGGGATCTGACGTTTACGTAGACGGCATCTGTGGTCGTGGTGATGGGAACGTATGTTTTACTGCTGGGTTAGCTGATGACGGCGAATTTGATCCGAATTCGTGGTCTCACGGGGCGGTCGGTCCTTCAGTTGAAGGCTCAGGGCGTAGGCGACAAGGCTTGGAGGCTCGTGCTAGGGATACAATTAAAGATACCTCGGGCAAGGAAGGATCTCAAACTCATAGAACCAATCATACCAGAAAAGAGAGGAGTTTGGCAGACTTGATGGGCAATCCCGATGAGCTTTTAGAAGCTTCTTCACTTTTGAAGAGGCATAAGGTTGACGATGATCCTGGCATTACTTTGGCCTTCGAGGATGAACCGATAACCATCACCATGGTAGAAGATATTACTACTAGCCCTTCGGGTTCTAAACCATCTGGTTCTCTGGAAAGTAATGGCGAAGGAAGCGAAAATGGCGAATGCGCTTTGCTAAATGGATTTGAAATTTTTGTTTCAGAGACGGGTGATGTGCAATTCCCGGAGCATTCGTCGTCAGATGATTTGCTCGAACAACTTCAGTTTGCAGCTGAAAATCCCTTGGTGGGACATGACGAATCAATTCTTCATAACAGCGAGCGATCTGAGATATACCAGTTCGCAGATACAAACGATTCATATTGGACGGATAGAGTCATCGCGACTAATCCTCTGGATCAAGCATACTATGACTATGAGGGAGAAATGACGAATGAAGATTCCAGAACACTTGGTAAATCGGATAGACTGCTGTCGACCGCAAAGGAGTCCTCAACCATAGAAGGCGACTGTTTGCTCGCGGGTGACAATTCCCCAGCCGAACTCATCTTGATATTTCCAAAGACGGGGAGCTTTCCAGTGGCAGCCACCTTGAACAAGACCCTGAAGATGTTTGGTCCATTGAAGGAGTCAGAAACACAGGTAGATAGGAAAAGCAATCGCGCCAGGGTGGTGTTCAGGAAGTATGGTGATGCTAAGGTTGCCTTCAGCAGCGCTCAAAAGTACAGCATATTTGGACCACTTGATGTGAAGTATCAACTCAATCATCCAATCTCCGATCCCTGAAGTGCCATATTTCTCGACTTAAGAAGTAAGAACAAACTCCTTACAACTCAATGATCCAACCTCTGTAACTTTTAGTGAACCTCTTTTTGAACTCTGAATTCTTGCAGGCCACTGGAAAATGGGAGGTGGTGTGAAAGCTAAAGCAGTTTTCTGGCGACTTGAATTGCTGGAGTTTTTCTGCAGTTCACGGTAATGATATTTTTTCCTGATTTCTGGATGAACTGTGGATGTTACGGCAATTTTGGTTGTAATTTTGGATGAATAATATGCTGCATATTCAGATAATGATAAACTAGTTTCTTTCTTCTTTCATGCACGGGCTTTGTGGCTTCATGGTATCTTAGAACAAGATTAAGGGCAAACCAGCATGTACTACTCTTCATATAAGGAGACAAAGCTGTTTTTGTTTATTTTATAACAGAGATTTACACAGCAATCACCATTAACACATGAAGGAAACTTCGTATTAACCAACTAATACATAAAGCGCGTATATAATCCCAGGTATGTATCCCAATATTGTCAGCAGCAAATCTATCCAGAACTCTATCTGCAAGCAAAGAAAGCACCAGCTCAACACGGAAAGCAGGGTGAATAAGGAATATGCTAAACTGAGAAAGAACTCACTCCACATCCATAACGGAGGAAGACGCCGACAGGCGGTAGAAGTATGGCCAGGATCACCTCCAAGAAAGTCTCCGCCCCCATGGTTTTTTCTGTCTTCTTTCTGGTCTCCACGGACACACTGCCGGAAATGTGGGATTTGTGAGTAAATAACGAGGGACAGGAGCTTCAGTACATGGATATGTCTCTGTTGGAACTTGAAGAAGCATGGAAAAGAAATGGTCGGTTTGTACAGGTGTTGGGAGGAAAACGAGCTTCGCTTGCCACGTGTAGGCGAGTCATCGAACACCTGTCATCGACGAGTTGTAGGCGTAGTCAATTGTTCTCAAGCTCCTCCTGACCCGTATACTGGATTAGGGAAAAGACCTGTCTGCATAACATCTCTCCATGGCAGTAGATTTTGTTCATTCTGTTCAGAGACAGAGGAAGTAGCACGGGAAATGAATCGATAATATGGGAAAGGACAGATTTCACTCAGGAAACAAAGGGGATGACCTTTCTGTGATCAAACCAAGGTTACAGCCAGAAAGAAAAGCATTTAACCATCCGATGGCTGGATATTGCTTAAACCAAATTTTGAAATGATCAAATCTATAGTTTCAACGGCTAGCGCTGATACACGTCGGGAAGCTTAAGCCCCACGCTTGCCGCGGATCTTCCTATTATCTTCTTCATTTCGTCGGATCTGTCCACAGCGATGTTGTACGAGAACAGCAGGTCCTGCACACAGGTGTTGTCAAAAGCTTATTCAGTTGCTTGCTTGCTGACAACAAACTTATCAGAACAATTCAGAGGCTAAGCCGAAATCAATCCTTTAGGCAGCAAATGTTGATTATGAACTGGGGAAATCAACAAAAGCAACAATTAATTCCTTATTATTGTGCAAACTCTTGGAAAATCGCCCAAAAGTTGAACTATGGCACGGAAGATATCTATCCCGATCCTAAGGTGAACTATAGCATGGCGAAACTAAGCAGTGACCTCTGATTGTTTCTCGATCTGCACTGTCTCCTACTACGCCCTTCACGACAATATCCACCAAATTCGGGCACGACAAAAGGGGCTTGCTAGGCCTTCATTAACCTTAACCAACTATATTGTGTCGAGCTACTGCATCAAAGTTCGCATTTGCTACATCACCGCCCGGCACAAAACAGAACACCATTTACCTTGTGATGATGAACGCTGTTGAGAAGGAAAGTGTAATCACTAGCAAGCATGACCTTCCGTCGAACAGCCGAAGGGTCTGTCAACGCCGAATTACTCCGGAACTCCTGATTGGCATACTCCCGGAAACGCCTCTTCGCATCCTCCTCGCCAAGGTGCTTGTTAACAGCCCTCAGGAGTCCCCTGTAAGCCTTAGCCACTGTCCCCCTTTTCATGAGTCCCAACAATAACCCACCAACCAACCACCGAAAGATTCCTCCTTTTGAGCTTTCCAACCCCAAACCGAAGCTGCTACCGAACAACGAAATTCGAAAACTCAAGCAAAAAGCAACACTAAACATAAACCAAGCTCAAACATAAAACCCTGAAATCGATCCAATCGTAGGCATACCCCACAAGACTAAGATCAATTCTGATCGGAGAGTGACGTCGACGAACCGGGAAATGGCGGTTTCAGGCGGATCAACGGCGGCGGCGGGAGAGAACAGGCTGGGGCGATAGGCCAGAATACTTGAGTTCAATCAGGGTGTTTTTTCTAAAGGGGGTGTTTTATTACAGCCCACGTCATCTTGGGCTTTTCGGTCCTGTGCTCAGTCTATCGAGAATCCCCCCGATCTCCCTCCATCGACCGGAATCAGTATCGTAACAATTTCGATCGATCGCCTTCTTTTTTTCATCTCCTGAATTCATGTCTCAGATGTCGAAACCTAATGAAAGGCCGCGGAGAACCGCTCTTCCTCCTGCCCGGGAGGTAAAGAAGATGATGATGCTGATGCTGATGATTTGGGTATAGGGGATTGAGGCCCTGTGCGTGACGCTTTGATTTCTTTGGTGGTTGCAGAATATAGAAAAGTTGGAGAAGGTCGTGAAGGAAGGGAATCATTATGGAGCGCAGCAGATGTACAAGTCCATCTCCGCCAGGTAAAATCAAGATTTAGGCGTATGCTTTCGAAAGTGGAGGTGATTTTGTCTTTGCCTCGCGATGATTCAATGTCAGGAAGGATGGCCACTTGAAAGTTTGCGATGTTCATTACGTTGCTATTGTGTGCGTGTTGCAGATACATTGCGGCGGAAAGATATGCTGAAGCCTTGGATATAATAGAATCGGGATCGTGCCTCCAGCTTGCGGATGGCCAGGTTCGTGAGTTTGCAGGAATATCTTGAAATTCGGAGTTGCAGTTTGGTGGTCATCTTTCGTGCAAATCCAGACATGGACGTGGTGGTCTGAGTTTTCCTCTTGAAAGCAGTGTCTGTGCTCATTGAGTCTAAAATAATTTTCCGGGTGAACTGCATTATAGGAATCTTGGGCTGCTTCCTCTGTGAAGTTATCATAGTTTGACTGTCGCTTATTTCATCTTCGTCACATTTGCAGATTACCTGCGGGGCTGAGCTGGCTGTTCTTTTCGTAGAAACACTTTCAAAGGGAAAATGTGCTTGTGATGAAGAAACCCTTGGTCAGTTCCCTGGCTTGAATTTTATCTCCAAATATATGTTATGAAGCCATGCACCAAACATTTCTGAATCTGATTAGACTTGCAATTGGTGGATGTATTTGTTTAAGATCGTGTCAGGAAAATTTACAAAAAGTTCCCTCAGATGCCAGTGCCTCAACACTTGGAAGACAATGATGATATGCAAAAGCTTTCTGAAGCCATTGGAGCTGCAAAAACACGCGTCGAGTGCTGCTCTTCTTTTTTGAGAGCAGCTTTAAAGTAAGATCTTGGGCCCATACATTTAAAATTTCAGGGATATCTTTCAGTTGGATTATTAAAGCGATTTTTGGCCATCAACAGTATGCTTTGATGTTTTCCTCTGGACACTCCGATGTGCTGTCTTTTCGGAAAAACGCATGATGAATTGTTGGTTTCAGCTTGCTCAATTTGTGTTTGAAGGCTATCATGCTGCTTATTTTGACCGGTGCTATTCCAGATTGCTGCCTGTGTTTTCATGTTATAAGGATTGGATTTCCTGAGTTAGCACATTCTATGCCTATTAAGTCAAAGCAACTGTTTTGGTCTGTTCTGTCCCCACTTTCTGATTATCAGAAGCATGTGATTTTTTCTCTACCGATTGTCAATGACACGGAGTCTTCTAGGGAAGATGTTAAACTTTTTGCTCATTGAACAGAAGCTAGTTCTTTTTTTCATTGACTGTTGAGCCGACATAACCTTTGTCATACACTGAGTAGATGGTCTTCCCAATTCGGACCTCATAAGGGTGGATCGCCAGAATTGCATTCGATGCTGGCAGAATATTTGTATTCCGAATCTCCCGAAGTGGTTAGTTAGACATCCTCTTCTGTTTGATCTTTATGTTTGATTACTAACAAGTAGACTGATCGGGAACTGGAACTTTTGGAACCACTGCATTTGTAACGATTGATGTTAAAGCAGAGGTTTGGGTTCTGTCTTTCAGGATATGGCTAAGGTGTCATCTCACTTTGTTCGAGGAAGCAACATGAAGAAATTTGCATCGACTTTAGTGAACTTCATGGGGAAGGTTTGCCTTTTTCCCTGATATTTTTTTATTTCTTGCCGATTAGAGACATGTGATTTAGAAATTTACCTCTAATGATATGATCTTGTTTATCTGAACAGTGTTATCCCGGCGAAGATGATCTGGCCATTGCACGAGCAGTCTTAATGTGTGCACAGATTGATAACTCTGCCTGCTTTAAAATGCATTCTTTTTAGATGATATCTTCTCTTCAATCCTTGGTTGTTGAATTCCTTTTGATCATTTTCTCTACAGGTTATTGTCTTTAGGTAATTTGAAGGATGCTAATGATTTGGTGGACGAGGTGAAGAAGCAAGTACAATCCAAGGAAATGGAATATCCTAAATCAGATCTGATGCAATTTATCGATTACCTTCTGCAAGTGTAAGGCTTCTCTTCATGTTCTGCATGTCTCTAGCAAATCTCATACTTCTGTTGAGTTGATATATGAGGAGGTTTTGCTGATAATGAAGTTTGTGCTCAAATTATCGATATATTTGAGCCATTATTATCATGCTGTAATGATTCTACAATCCCTTTCAATTGCTCAGGTTGTTGAGGGATGCCTTGCCACTCTTCAATATGTTGAAAGCAAATTATCAGTCAAGCATAGTCAGAGATCCCACATTCAATGAGGTGATGCTTCACTTCCCTCGTGTTTTTCACCTACTGCATGCATCACTTCAAAGCATCCCTAACATAAGAATTCATTCTTTCAGTTGCTAGACCTGATCGCGGAGAAGTTCTATGGAGTCCCACGTAGGAGCCCACTGCAAGGAATATTCGGCGACTTCTTTAAGGTAGGGTCGAATCCTTGGGAACTCTACTCATCGTGAAAATTGTCTCCTCCCCCCCCCCATTACCCGAAAATAACTGTTATCCAACTCTTGCAGATGATGGGAGATATGTAGAGAATGCTTCCACCCCTGATCTGAGGTGGGTTGAGGTAGATCTGCCAAAGTCCAATGTCTTAGTTCTAACAAGGAAACCATATAATGGAACAACTGTTCCAATTTTACTGCAGGATGTGTTTTGAAGTTTAGGCATAGTTCATGATGATGGGGCAGGGAGTACTTCGGAGACAAGATACAAAGGGTTTGCAGGTTTCCATGCCAGCAACAGACAAAACAAGTCCTTTTGGTATAAAATAAAGCTCCTCTTGATGTGCCATCGATTGAGGCCTCTCCATCATGTTCGAACTCCAATCCCATCACCTGTTATTGGGGGCAATGCTTCTGTATTTCCTTTGTCGGTGGTTCCTAAGCCTGTTCTGTCCTGAGGGAGTTTCTGCAACAGGTGTCCTTTTGTTAGTTGAGGAGTACTCTCCTTTTCTTCAAGTTTTTAAGTCCATGCATGGCAAACGTGGTTTGAATTAGTGAACCCTTTTTGGGACTTTCTCCACTGGGGATTCTCTTCTGTCGCCAGTCAGGAATGACAAGTAATAGCAATTAGAGGAATGCCCTCGCCATTCCCATTTGCCATGATTATTTCGGTTGCCATTCACAGGCAGCGCTTCTTCCTAAGACATGTCGGGTAAGAGTTGTTGGTTGGTAGTTGTTCAAACCTAAACATTGATTGTCGGGAGGGTAGATAAGGGGGCTGTGCCCATAATTTGACTCCATGAAAGCGACCACAAACTCAACCCTGAACCCAGTAAAAACCAGAGTCAATGCAACCATGTCCTTATGCCATGCGTGCTCTCTTCTCATGGGTTGTTGTTACATGTAATGAAAATACTCTTACAGCACTTCAACAGTACACCTCAAAATTCTGGGCGAATCAAAAGGGAGACACACACGGACATTCCACACTTCCCAAGCGCTGTATTGCAGTGGAAGCGGGGGACTTGGGAGTCCTTTTCATGATGGTAGAAAGTCGGTGTCCAATCAAGCCCCACAAGAGAAGTTAATTGTGCTTCTTGTAAGAAGACTCTTTTTCGTCTCATGTGCAGGTGGCATTCCATGAACTCATTTTTTTATTTTCCATTTTCGGGGACAATGAAATTTAAAAGTCTTCTCCCTGTTCTTGCGTAATGCGATATAAATGACCTGGGCACCTCCCCAAAACCATCTAAAGCTCTGTTTTTTCTTTCTTCCCCAACCTAAAAAATGGAATCGCCCATCGACCCACGTAAAAATACTATGTCATTGCCCCCTGTCGCGACGGCTCCTCCTCCTCCTACATCCACCGCCTCGCAAGTGGTCCTCAGCCCCTGTGCGGCATGCAAGATCCTGCGCAGGAGGTGTGCCGAAAAGTGCATATTAGCACCGTATTTCCCGCCCACCGAGCCGTTGAAGTTCGCCATTGCTCATAGAGTTTTCGGCGCTGCTAATATCATGAAGTTCTTGCAGGCGAGATTATTTGAGTTAACGTAGTCTGTATTCGGCTGAGATTGGCGAGTGAAATGATGATAAGTCGATGATGTATCAGGAAATCCCCGAGACTTGGAGGGCGGACGCGGTGAACAGCATGGTGTACGAGGCGAACGCGAGGTTAAGGGACCCCGTCTATGGCTGTGCAGGTGCAGTCGCTCGCCTGCAGGACCAGGTGAACGAACTCCAAGCCCAACTTGCAGTAACGCAGGCCGAGATCATCAACGTGCAGTCCCAAAACGCCAACTTGTTCTCCAGTCTTTGCGTGGGAGATCACCAATCTACCCAAGAACATCCACAGTTAATGACGGAACTCCACGTTGAAGAGGCGGACCTCGACTTCTTGGATGCAAATTTCATGAACTCCGAATGGGGATCATTCTAGGACAATCAGCCTTAGGAACAGGACATGGGATTAGTTAAATATGCTTAGAGTTTGGTTATTCCAAACGATTTATTCAATCTCCTTCAATCGTTTCTGTTGATGTAGAGATTAAGTAGCTCACAGAGACAAAATCCCAATTAGAAACTCGTAAGAAGCAATGGACCCCAGGTCAACAAACAACATTGTAATGAAGAAGAAGAAGTGGAGCTTATATTGGTTCAACACACTTAGTCAATTGCTACGACTCTTAAATTTTCTTCTTGTACCGTGATTGCGAAGACCAAACACGTCCCCGAAACAATGCGTAGCCATCATCGTCAGGTAATCGAGGCGGCCCCGCTGGTAGGACTACGAGATTTTTCGTAGAGGATGCTTCCATTGACTTTGTTTTATATTATTATACATATACCAAATGGCGATTCCGATGGTTATTCCACAGGAGGACTTGTTCGTTTTGCGTACGAAGAATTCCATCGTCGAGCACATTGATGAAAGAAGTGGAAGACTTCCCCCCTTCTCACGGTTTGTAATGCTGAAAGACCGACTTGGGGTTGTCGTCGTCTCCTTTGTAATTTCATTTTAAAAGGGAAAAAATTTTGGGACACAAACACCACACGTTGGGCTTTGGCTTGTTTTGTGGCCCATTAGGCCCACTAAAGCTCAATCAAGAGAAGGTGTTAATGGGCCTTGGACCAACGGGCTTAAAGCCCAGAGTCCCCCCCCCCACCCCCCCAGCCACAACAAGAGCACCCGAGCAGAGACTTGGCGACTGCGGAATCGTCCTTAGTCTGTCGTGCTGGTCGTCGTGGTTGGTCGGATTCCCTAGGAGTAGGCGGATAAAGTGAGACCGGAAGGGGAAGTGGGAGGAAGGATGAGCGGGAACGGGAAGAAGGTTGCTGACGTGGCATTCAAGGCGTCGAAGGCCATCGATTGGGACGGCATGGCGGCGATGCTTGTATCCACCGAGGCCCGCAAGGAGTTCGCCAACCTCCGCCGCGCCTTCGAGGAGGTCAACAATGAGCTCGAGACCAAGTTCAGTCAGGTTTCTGGTTTCGTTGCCGAACTCGTGGTTCGATCTTGGTCGATTTGATTAGGGGGTCGGGGGCGCTGTGTTTTGATTCGTCGATTAATTGTGGTGAGGCGTGGCGTTAGGTTTTTGTTGATGTGAAATTGGATGCCGTCTCTTTCGTTTGGTTTTGGAATTCGATGCTGGGTTTGTAAGGGTTTGCGATTGTGGTTGTACAGAGCTCAATTGGTGGCTGCATCTCGATGTGCACAACATCTGGAAAACGAATTGATACGCTCATTCTGTTATTGTTCTTTTCTATGTGAGGATGTGAATCTGCTGGTTGTGGCTTACCGACTAGTGTGTTGGCCAGTATTTTAATTTATTTAGGATGGGTTTTTATGATCCCGTAATTATGGAAATGGAACATATGGCTGTAATATTTGCCTGACTCGTTGTTTGTTTTCTTGCAGGAACCCCAACCTGTTGACTGGGAATATTACAGGAAAGGGATCGGCTCTCGCTTGGTGGATATGTACAAAGAAGCTTATGACAGTATGTTTTTCGTTTTGGTCGTCAGTTTGTGTGATAAGTGAATTAGGGCTGCCAGATACAACTTAGCTTGTTTTCTGTGTTGTAGATGACTTGTAGCTGAACATTTGGAATGTTTCATTAATCTGTTAAGGGAAAGTAAAAGTCATGGTCTGTTGATTCTTTATGAGGAGAGGAGTTACTAGGTGTCAATTGTAGGGGAAGTTCCTTTTCTTTTTCTTTTTATTCTTTTAATTGAGTTAGGAAGTAGGATCGTGTGGCATGAATTGGGCATCCTGTTCGTGATAAACAAATATAGTAATGAGATCCCTCTATGAAGTCAAATTTCCAGTAATATAACAACCAAAAAGACATTGGGCTCCAATAAGATGCCTTTGATGATTGAATGTTATGGGCGCTGCCTTCCCTGGTTGTGGTTATATGCCTTGTTATTTGGCATCTGTAGTGTTTAATCGCCAATGCTTCCTTGTATTGTATCTGACATTGATCCTTTATACCACAGGCATAGAGATCCCCAAATTCGTGGATACTGTCACTCCTCAGTACAAGCCAAAGTTTGATCAACTGGTAGCTGGCAGTTTTCTTTTCATGAAACCGCATGAAAAAATCGTGAAAATCTTATTAACATAATGTGTTGCAGTTGGTGGAGCTGAAAGAAGCAGAGGAGGCATCCCTTAAGGAGTCTGAGCGTATAGAGAAAGAAATAGCTGAAGTTCAAGAATTGAAGGTAAACCCATATGAGTTCCGCTATCAATTTAGCAGAGTTGTCCTTTTGCTTTTCTTTGATGACCTATCACCATGCTCAACCCCTTTCCCCATAATTGTTGAAGGTAGCCTTGCTCATTGGAACGCATTTTAACCTTTGCCTACTATATCTCTTCCAATTCGCAGAGAACTTTCAGCACCATGACTGCCGACGAGTACTTTGCGAAGCATCCGGAGCTGAGGAAGAAATTCGACGATGAGATCCGCAACGACTACTGGGGATACTAAATTACATTGTCCAATTCCTGTCCATTGCTTCATTTCGAGAGTCCATGCCTACCCCAGGCGAAAATCTTCTCATTCTGCAGTGCTTGATTCGCAAATAAGTGAAGCGATACTCCCATTTTCTGTGTATCTTCACGTTGTTGTTGGCTTTGAAGGATTTCATAATGCCTCGACTTCATTGTAAGGATATTAAACTTTTCAAATGGAGCAATAGATTGAACCTTTTGCATGTTTTCCTTTGAATTGGACATCATGCTTTTGTGACAGACAAGGGCGTAAAAGAGCAATAAAATTTGCTCAGGGTACAAAAGGAGGGCTTTTAAGAAGCCAGCCAGTTATGATATCTGACCAAAATTTGGGAACAGAGACTTATCGACAGATGAAAACTTAAAGCATATGCAGCTGTTGTTAGGGTTTTTCGGACTACTTCATCTAGAACTGGCCAGCTTCTTATTCCCTACCGATGCTGCCTCCTGGTTCTTGTTCATCAGGGCCTTCCTCGCGAGCTCATAACCTGCAAAATTCATGGCGCCCAGTGGAGCGATCCAGAAGAATCGTGGGACTGCACCCTTGAATAACCCCAGGGGCCCCTCACGACGTAGAATGGTGATCGCTACCATTGACATCGGCAGAGACCGACCGCGAGCGGTCATCATTCGAGTCTTCATGACATCGAAGGGTGTGGTGACGATAGCGGCTAGGCCCCCAGAGAGAGCTCCAACAGCAATGGTTTCCCATGGCTCCAGGTCACGCCCCAGGACTCGTTGCACAAGCTGAAGGTAAATGTAAACGTAAGAGGAAGCAGAAGCCACTTAGATTTCTGAATTCGAAAACATACAGACCTACTCAAGCACTTCGTGCGAGAAGCTATTGTTGCAGGACAATGCTCTACCATCTTATACAATGGGGAAATTCATGATTCCGATCTTGGAAGTGTTACACCGTGTATATGCATGGGCTTAGGAGGACGTGTACCTTTTTCGACTCTTCATAAAGGCCCATGCCAGCGACATAGAATGGAACTTCACGGCAAAGAGTAGCACCCGTGCCTCGGAAAAATCCCTTGGGGCCATCTTGCTGCCACGTAGCGATGAGAGCCTCCCCTACATTGTCAAAGAGTCCAGCCTGCAATCGTTGCTTTAGTACCTCGCAGGGGATGCGCACTGCTGTTCCCAGAAAAGTACTACAGAATGATGCTAGCGATTGCACCTGCAAGTATACATAAAACCATGTTATCTCCCCAAACAAGCAGCTTGGAAGACACTGCAACAGACACCACTATCGAACAAGATTCCAGGAGATGAGGCATCAATTGCAATTTCCCTTTAATGCAATTAAAGCAAACATAGTGGCCGAACATGTAAAGCAAAAAACTCAAAGATAGAGGAGTACTTGAATATCTGGGATTGACGGGGCAACATTTATCAATATAAGCTTGCTGGCTTCAAAAATACCCGTTCTCAAGCCATGGCTGCAGTTGGCGAAGAGCAGATAAATGAAGAATCCGAGCATAAGAAATTCTCAACAGGTTTTGCAATGATGCAATGAGTGCAAGAGGAAAGATCCACCACCTCGAGAATTGTCCCCAAATGGCAGGCAGTGAACCCCTGTATAATCCACGCGCTCCAATCTCAGGGATCTTTCCTATAATGTCTCCAAAAGATAAGGATGAAGCTTGTACCCGAGTCTGCCATACAAAGGAACATAACTAATACATCAAAACAAAGAAAGCGAAATAGGATGACTAATTAATAAATTGACACCCATGGTCATTTCTTGCTTTCTGAGGATCGGGAACCAAAAAGTGATGCTATATGTCTGTCTCCCAAATAGCATATGCAGTTCAGTTGTTCCACCAAAACATCACTAAATGGCACCTTTATTGTGTCAACGGGGTGCATTAGAGAAGTTGACAGCGCACAGGAAAGGCCTCCGGCTAAAGCGGATCTAAGAACACTTCCAGCTGGAATCTCCATTGGAGGTGCAACGGCAACAACAGTTGCAGCTTCAAACCAGACATTTCTGCATTTATCATCAAGGGAGAAACATCAATAAACATTTCTGTTTCAGTAAAGCTTCGTTTGTGTTGTATCATCATCTGAAAGTTTCTCTCTCGCAAAATTCATACGCAAGAATCAATATTCTAGATTGTTGCAGCTGTCTCTCAAATGATGAAAAGACAACCAGACATAATGAAAATCATGGGCGACCAGGGTTTTTTGATATCATAGCCCAATTTATCAGATAGACCGATCAACTCACCTTGGGTCGTCCTGAAGCCTGTCAGAAGGAAGCAGTAGCATAAAGTTACGGAAATGCCCATAGGAAATAGAACCCTCCTTGTCTGCAACAAGGCATCTCATCATAGCATCAGCATGATCTTCATTTGCAGGAAGTCCTGCACGCTGAAGTGATTCCAAAATTTCACTCTTCTGAAGTGTTCCTGATTTGCTTAGACAAAGCGAGGTATAGGCGCGGAGGATGGTTGGTTCTCTCTGTTCCATCAAGGTTAAGAATTGTTTCCAGCCAAAAGACTTGGAGAAAAAGTGACTCCTAGCCCTGCTCATAAACTCCCGGGCATACCTACGTGGCAATTTCCTTTTCCCCATGGCAATTTCAAGATCTTCCAGAGTTACTTGGCCATCACCATCTCCGTCAAGCTCCTCAAAAAACCTTCTCCCTGCAAGAGTACTTACAAACTTGAAAGGGAGATCTTCTCTTCACTTAGTTAGAAGCGGAAAGGGAAGTGGTTGACCAGACACAGCAAAAAGCCGTAAACTGACTGACTTATTAAAAGGAACAAAGAAAAATCATAAACTGACTGATGGCCAGCAACAAATCTTGGCAAAAGAAATCCACAACACGAAGCCAAAGTTCAGCAAGATGACTGACAGAACCATCGAAGTTACTACCCATCAACGACAACAACATGCACAGGTATAAAGCAACTCACGTCACATAACTGAGCACGAAAGCCTCCACGACATTAAAATCATAAATAACTCAAGAAAAGAAAAATTCTCTTTCCTTTTCTTACTTGGGTTCAGATATGTTTTTCATCTTTGCCAAGGCAATGAAGCCAGAGTTAAAACTCCAAAATCAGGAACCATGAGTTGGAAAAAGAAACGTCTAGAAAGACGGACTAAAAACAACTCAAGTCATAAAATGAACAGAACTTTGGGAGCTATCAAATGTTTCAATCAGAAAACATACCCTCAGATTCCGTATATCTAAAAAAGTCCTGAACGGATATTAACTTCTTCTTGTCTGGATATTCCTTTGGAGATCTCCCCAAGTATGGCACGAGCTCAATAAGCTCAGTAAATGAAACAGTGGACAATGTAGATTTCAGTCGCTCCACATTTGACAAAGGAATGCTTAAAATTCCACCACCCAACTTCTGTGGAGGACTGCCACCAGCCAATTCCTCTGTGCTAGTGCCTGCAACAGCATCATCACTGTCATCTTTTGCACAGGCAACACCGATGATGCCTGATGGAACTCCTCCCACTCTTGCAAACTTTAAATTTCCGAAAAACCCATTCACGTCAGATTTTCGACCTTCCCAGAAAGTAGCAACAGCCCTAAGATGATCCAACCGTGCAGGGGGATCAGGCACGGTAGAAACCTTGTGGCTCTCACCATTGTACTCTCGCGGCATAAACTGATCGAACTTCTGCAGGTTTTGCGCCAACAGATCCAGAACAACACCCAAAAAAACCTCCAATGAATCTGGCGACACATGCTTCCCATCCTTATCATCAAAATTATTCTTCCTAACAACTCTAGTGCACCTACACTTTGACTCCTTCAATATCACCTTAGATTTAGAACTTATTACCATTTTATCCTCGTCGAAATGCTTTTGTAACCCCTTCTTACCACTACTCTTAAACGGACTAGGCAGCGCCTGAAGAAAGCTATTTGCCAACAGAGACAAATGAAGAGAAAACTGCAAGCAAGTCGTGCAAGACTCATTACTAGTGCCTGTACAATCACTGTCCTTGCTCTCCTTAACATCCTTTTCCCCTTCTACTCTACCCACATTCCCTAAACTATTGGAAAATCCCCCAGAGAAGAACCTTATTGGAATCTTGATCGAGAACCCCTTCCTCCCTTCATCACTGACAACACCCGGCACATTCTTCTTCTTGGCAAGATGAATCTGAAACTTCCCATTCTTATCATACCCGCCAAGTTCCTCAACCAAATCTCCGCCCCCGCCACCATCCTTATTCTTCCGACCAGGCAACCAATCCATATCCTCCACAGTCTTCCGCAAACCCGATTCCAGCGGCAAGAGCGCACACTTCACGGATTGAAACGTGCTCGTAAGGGATTCAATCGGATCATTCCCAGACACCATTACTCAACACCAACCTTAACCAAAAAAAAAATCCAATCTTTCCCGCGAGATACAAAAACCCAACAACAAGAAAACCCCCCAGAAATGGCCGATCAACAAAAAAGGTCCCTCAGAATACCGTAAAAAAGAAACCCGAGGAATCAACGAGAAATTGAACTGGAACAGCCTATCAGAACCCTAAGCATACGGACCCAAATAAGAAGGCACGGAGATATATGTACACATTGATTGCGATGACAGTTGATGCAAGAGTCAAGAGGGAACCAAGATTCCCGTTTTCTTATAGTTTCTGTATCTGGGTTTTTATCGACACTGATGATGGAGACGACCCAACAGAAGAAGAGAAGGTGGGTCAGGTTATGATTCTGTTTTTTTTTTTTTTTTGGGGGGGGGGGGGGGGTGGTATTGAGGAGAGTGAGAAACAGAGGGAAGAAGAAGAGGAAGAAGAAGAAGAGAGGATAATGCAGTTGGTGGGGGAGGGGGGGAGGGAGGCAAGGAAGAAGTGATTTCTTTTCATTGTCAGCAGCCTGAGATTTTTGTGTTTGTTGTTTTTTCTTCAAATGGCAGAGTTGTGAATTTTTTTTTTAAAAGGCCCAATAAAATGAATAAGAGGCGCCTCTTTTATTCCTTATTAATATTATTATTATTATTTTGGGTTTTGGGGGGGACAACAAATTTGAATCACGTTTTTTTTGTGTTTTTTTGAGGCGGTTAATTATCCAAAACTATGGTCACCCAAAATCAGGATAGACCAGTTCTTGCAAAGTAAATTAGTTCCCAAATTAGCAGTTAGTTTTTTAGTCAATGGTTTTCTATTACAATATAATATTCAGACAAACTCATCACATCGGCTGAGAGAGTCTTCGCCAGTGAACTGTAAATGCACCGTCTAATTTTACACGCAATCATGAATATGAGAACCGGATAAGGATAAAACCGATAGATAAAACACATGCAACCTCTCTCACCCATTCACTCATTCATGGGACTTTAATGTGGAAAATGGATAACGTCCGACGCAACAGGACGTCGATGACACGTGGCCGATTGGAGGGGTAGAGGTTTTAGGAACCAATATCCTAAATCCCAGGCCTTGCCCCTAAAATCAGACAGTGATTACCCAACCAATGCATTCATATTGAGGAGAACATTCACATCAACAAAGACCCACGCATTGCCTAATTTATGATTAACCACTGTTGATTAGGCATACAACCCCTGATTAAATGTCAATTAGGAAGAAAGGGACGCCACAGACATTGGTTGGGATTTATATAACACATGGGGTTGCTTTATAACCAATGAGCAAGGACCACATGACATTTAATCAAAAGACACCACCACAATCAACACTGCTGCTTTCTAGTTTTGCTTGCACTAGACATCAATAAATGCCAAAGACGAAGTTCAATGAGAAACAAAAGGGATGATACCAGAAGAAAGCACTCATGCCTAATAAATAAAGAAATAAATGAAGTTGTGATCAGCAGAGAATAAAAGGACAAGCAGGAAGGAAAGGGAAACAAGTGGCTGTAAATCAAGCATGATGGTTGTACGCGCGCCTTCCGGCCTAGCACGCGCGCTGTGGCTCCAGCAACAAAAGGATCCGGGCCCGCTCCCTGAGGCCCAATCCAGTCGGTATCATGACTCGAGCGTCGGATGCTGTGGAAGGACACCGGATTGATCCCTCCCTTTGTTCCCGAACGGATCTGCGGGGCGTTTCGCCAACCGTCTCCAGTCCTTGAAGGCGACGGGCGAAAGGCTGCGTGAGACCTCGCTTGGGAAATTCGGGGAGGATTCAATCAGCGGCTCTCGTCACCGTCACCCATCCAAAAATGGCTCCGTTTTGTAAAAGTGTTGTTGTTTATCCTAGGTAAACTATTACGGAGTCGCCACCGACTTTTATTTTAAAACTGTTAAGTCAGAGAAACAGCTGGTTCGGGGATTCCTAATTACTAACTCTTACATTAAACATGCGAAAGGGTGACGTTTGCTCCAAAAGTTTGCTTTTGGTTAACGGGTGTTGGACCCTATCCGGGCATGACTCCGGACTCATGTCAATGTTTTACGGGCGTTGGACCCGATTCGGGCTTTTTTAGCCTTCAATCTTTTCACTTGTTGTTTCCCTTCTTTTCCTTGTCCTGTTTTCTTTTGAATCCATTAAAAAAAATGCAAGACGATGATCATGGCTAAAAATGCTATTTCTCTGGTGGATCACCTCGGTTGGCACAAAACTCATTTTTTTTTACCATTCCATGGGTGAGTGTTGACCATGTGCTTACTCATCTGGCATTTTAGCCGTGTCCAGGTATCATTTGTGGCAGTAATTTCATCCGTGTCCAGGAGGTACGATCGCTAGCAAGTTGGCTGCAATGGTGCGTTCCAGAGTTTCATCTTTGGCCTTGCTGAATATGACCAGCGGAGGCTTCGAGTGCTTTCCAAAGGTAAGGAGCGATGTTTTCAGCACTATCATTGTCATGCATATCCTTCCTCCTCGAGGCGACCGAGGACGATAGAGGCCTCCCTTCACAGTTGAGACAGTCCAGGTGATGCCGTCGGAAGTAAAGCACATTTCGAGGAGGAGAAGAAAAAAGTCGTCGAGAAGCTGAAGGGTGAACTCGAGGCATTATTAAGTTCAGATGCAAACAAGGACAATGACGACACTGGTGGATCTTCGAGCTTGAGAAGATCACGGAACTTCGGGCATATTTCAAAAACTCACTATCTCGGCGGACAGTGATCTGCATTTGCTTGCGTTGAACCTCAAGGATATGTGCCTGTCAAACCCCAATGATATATGCAGCAATGCTGTTATTTGAATATTGATATTGAAGAGTTGCGTAAATGATATAAAAAGTTGTTGAAACTACGGTCATTTGTTCGAGGTGAAGCTACTATGACCATCTTTCATGACGAGGCCCAGCACGTCGGACCTCGAGTCAGCCCCACGACGTCCAAGCCGAACTTCACTGTTCCCTCTTCGCAGGATACATGGAAACCAGCACGTCATTTGTAAGAGCTGAGGATAATTTGGGGTATTTACAATGGTTGTAACACCGTTTGTCTATTCCTTGCTAGTTTTCAATGGTAAAAGGACCAGCCAGAGCCAGCAAAATTCCCACACAACACAAATCATATGCGAAGATTTCCTGCTTCGGCATTCGATTAAATAGGCTCATGACATCCTCCTTAAGATGCTATCATTCATGGAGATGATGCCAATGAGATTGACAAGGGATAAAGAAAGTTCCCAAGGACGCCGAGCAGGGTCTGCTTATCTTGACCGAATGAACTTTGTGGGCACTCAAAATGAATGCATAGAGGGGTGTGAAATCCATACCAATAACTGTAGGAAGATCGGTAATTCCAGGGGTGGCTATCTGAATGGAGCAGTTATCTTGGGGGGGGGGGGGGATTATATGACTCAATTGACAAAAGGTTAGATGTCCTTGACGGAATCAAAATGCGGAGCTGCCTCCCTGTGTTTTTCCTAGCATCACGTCCTTAGCTTCATTAATCTTAGAGGCAAGGTAGTGACTCCCACCGGCGTCCGGGTGATTAGCAACCATGACTTTTCTGTGTGCTTCCTTTACCTTGTCCGCAGGTGCATTCTCCCTGTAGCCATGGCCAACATTTTAAAATCAGCCCGTTTCTGGATACCACAATCATCGAAATGTAAAGGTCTGCCGCAAATTTCGCAAATATGTAGCAATAGACTCAGATGACCCGGACCCATTGACCAGAGAAAAAATGACCTATAGACCGGGCTGGAGTGGCAGAATCAAGTGTTATGATCTCCCTTCTTCTAATTGTACAATGAGGCAATCAATCTAGACACCATTGAGCAAGGAGAATTTTGTTAAAAAACTAGAGAACTGGCATAGAAGGTGTCGACACCTCTGTGAGGTAAATGCTACTACTACCTGATGCCCAAAATAAGAGCAGCTTCCCTTCTAGTCATCTTGGGTTGAAAACCACCTTCATAGAATCTGCGAGGTTTAGGCGGTCTCGTCTTGAATGCTTGCCAAGCCTGGATTCCATATCTACCAGCTAGTGCGGCAGCCGCTACAGCAAGCCCAGCCAGTAAAGGCGTTGCCTGAATTAAAAAAAAAAATCAGATCAATCGTCAAAGCATGGAATTTAACACATTGAAAGATCATCATCAACAACGACACAAATCCAGCCTCGTCATTACGCTCCAAGTAAAGACTACGACCCCTCTGCCGGCCACGAAAGCAAGCCAAGGAGCCGCATCAGAACCGTTGGATTACTCTCGGTCCGACATCATCGTAACCTAAGATTCAGTGGTCACAGAGAAAAGCAATTCCAGCAATCGCTCGATTTCAACATCTCTATAATTGGATTGAACCGACACGGCAATCACGAATCAAATCAAGCATAAGAAAGACCAAGGGGATGACGAGGGCTAAGACCGACGTACCATGTTCAGGGCGAGGAGGAGTCCCAAGGGGATGTCGTCGTCGTCGTCGCGGCCGCAGTTTGCTGGAGTGGAACGGAGGTTTGGGTGAGTTCCTGGAAAGGTTTACTTCCCGAGTTGGAGGAGATGCATCGTCGTATCAAATTCGGGCCTCGGCCCAAGCTCAAAAGCTTTGATCTCCATCGATCAATTTCATTCCATGGTCCGAAATATAATATATTTCCCACTCATCCATCCATATTATTACAATTCATTTGACTAGGATTTGAATTTAGCGAGCATCGTAACGGTACCTCCCCCAACGAGAATAGCAATGAAAATTTCAGTACCACTAATCATAATATAAGAAACAAAACAAAATTCATGACGAATTCCAGGTCCCAACAAGTAAAGAGTGAAAAAAAAAGGTTTAAAAATGACAAAAACTAACGATTGTCCCAGCAGAGGCAATCCAGATGCCTAACCAAAAACAGCCGACCTTCAACCTCCCTCGAACCGACAATTACTACCCTTGATAAAAGACAAGCTCAAGAAGACTCTCTTGCTCACGCTCCAGCTGTAGTCGCTCATTTCTTCTTGGCAGCGGACTTGGTGACCTTGGCTCCAGATGGGTCCTTCTTCTCCACGCTCTTGATCACACCGACAGCGACCGTCTGGCGCATGTCCCTGACGGCGAAACGCCCCAGCGGAGGGTACTCTGAGAAGGTCTCCACGACCATGGGCTTGGTGGGAAGCATCTTCACCATACCAGCATCACCGTTCTTCAAGAACTTGGGCTCCTTCTCGAGCTCCTTGCCAGATCGTCTGTCGATCTTGGTCAACAACTCGGCAAATTTCACGGCAATGTGGGAGGTGTGGCAGTCGAGGACTGGGGCATAGCCATTGCCAATCTGGCCTGGGTGGTTCATGATGATAACCTGGGAGGTGAAGTTGGCTGCCTCCTTGGCAGGGTCATCCTTGGAGTTGGAGGCAACGAAACCACGCTTGAGATCCTTTACGGCAACGTTCTTGACGTTGAAGCCAACATTGTCACCAGGGAGAGCCTCCTGGAGGGCCTCATGGTGCATCTCAACAGACTTAACTTCAGTGGTCAGTCCAGATGGGCCAAAGGTAACAACCATACCAGGCTTGAGGACACCAGTCTCAACACGACCGACAGGGACAGTTCCAATGCCACCAATCTTGTACACGTCCTGCAGAGGAAGACGGAGAGGCTTGTCCGAAGGCCTCTTGGGCTCCAGGATCAAGTCCAACGCCTCAAGAAGAGTTGGACCCTTGTACCAGTCGAGGTTGGTGGACCTCTCAATCATGTTGTCACCCTCAAATCCAGAGATGGGCACGAAAGGAATCTTCTCCGGGTTGTAGCCAACCTTCTTCAAGTAAGAAGAGACTTCCTTCACAATTTCATCATACCGAGCCTTGGAGTACTTTGGGGTGGTGGCATCCATCTGTTCAAACAAAACAATACACCCACATTGGCAAAATATAAACCAATTAACGGGAAAAAGATATCACAAACCAAACACAAAAGTACCTTGTTACAGCAGCAAATCATCTGCTTAACACCAAGGGTGAACGCAAGCAGAGCATGCTCACGGGTCTGGCCATCTTTGGAGATACCGGCCTCGAAACCACCAGTGGTAGAGTCAATGATGAGGACAGCACAGTCAGCCTGAGAGGTTCCGGTAATCATGTTCTTGATAAAGTCACGATGTCCGGGGGCATCAATGACAGTGCAGTAGTACTTGGTGGTCTCAAACTTCCAGAGAGCAATATCAATAGTGATACCACGCTCACGCTCGGCCTTCAGCTTGTCAAGGACCCAAGCATACTTGAATGACCTCTTGTTCATTTCAGCAGCTTCCTTCTCAAACCTCTCAATCACACGCTTGTCAATACCTCCAAGCTTGTAGATCAAGTGGCCAGTCGTGGTTGATTTGCCAGAGTCGACATGGCCAATGACGACAATGTTGATATGAACCTTCTCCTTACCCATAGTGAAATAGTGACTCTGAAAACAGAACAACCAGTCATGATTAGTTCCCTTATGGACAACAGGCACATTCATCCAAAATAAAGAGTGACTGATAGGGCTCAAACTCAAACCAAATACCACAAACACCGAGAAACTATACCAACAAACCAGCCAAGCAGATCGAGATTTCATTTGAAAAGAATGACTCAATAAACATATAAACATGCCGAACAATTGAAGATTCTGCTAAACAACAAGAGGTACAACAACCGCTTCTCCCTAAACAAATTCATTCATCTTAAGGGAAAACATCACATAATTCAACAGATCTGTGTATGCATGCCAGATCTAAGCAAGAAACTACAGCCGGAGGATCCAGACGACAAGTACCGACCACTTGCGGTTCCAGATCAGACAAATCACACAGAAATGTCCTACTCATCAAATAGAAGATCAAAAACACAACCGCCTTCACAAAGCAAGAAGCATTCGACGAGAATGAGCTGAAAGAACGAAAATGGATCTAATAAACCGAATGAAACCAACAATTCGACAGCCGCAGATCACCAACAGGGTCACAAACGAAGCAAGAAACTATCGAGGAACGAGAAAACACGAGAGAAAGAGGAAGAAGGGCGGCATCGTCCAGCGTTACCTAAACGCAAGGAGAAAGAAGATAGAGAGAGGCTGCTGCTGTCGCACAAGTCCCGGGGGGGGGGGGTGGAAAGATTGGCGATCGGCTTGTTTTTATACACCCCACCCGGGCTAGGGTTTCTTCTCCACCGTCGGATGATGCCCCCGCTCCCCAATCCAAAGGCTTAAGATCCACCACGTTTCAGCAACAATGTTACCCCTCGTGAAATGACGATTAATTCCCAGCAACAGCATGAAATGACGACCCAGTCCTCAGCTCTTAAAAACCCTAGGGTTTTGCTAGTGGCTGTTTTTGCACCGTCAGATTAAAATTGGACGGTTGACAATGAGGCATGAGGCTGGCTGGTGACCGCCTTGAATGTTTGCACAGCTGACGGCCGCTCCGCGGCGGAGGGAGATTTTCGGAACAGAATTTACACGTCGGCACCACGCTCCGCCCCTCGCGGACTGTCTTCCCGGATTTCTGCCCTAACGGCGTCTTCCGAACGTTGATTGCGATCGTCGATTCCGCTTTCTGCCGAAACGGTTGATAGTTTTCGATTTTGGACGAGTTAGTATGGGAAAGTTGGGGAAGAAGTCGAGGAAGTTCGCGAAGAAGAATCTGCAGTCAGTGCTGAGGAAGAAGAGGAAGATTAACGCCGCTGTTTTCAAGAAAAAGGTTTCCAAAAGTAAGATACGGTGCTGTTTAGTGGTGCTGCGGCTGCGAGTGTTGTTGCGTTTACATGTTTGTGTCTCTTTTGTTGAATTCGAGCGTTCGGTGCGATCATATGTTTTGCATTAATGGGTATTGGATGGAACAGAATCAGGCAATGTGATAGTATTCCCAATTGAGCTCCGTATGTTTAAGTATGCAATAGGGAGAATAACTTGGCTCGTTAAATTTCAGCCATCTTGCTTTCGCGGACCCGTGATTCGTTCTGTAGTCTTGAAATCATTGCATTTTGTTGCTTCATCGCCTTTGAACAGGTAGTGTATCGTATGCATGAGACGGACCCGTGTCCATTCTGTAGTCTTGAAATCATTGCATATTCTGTTGCTTCATCGCCTTCGAACTGGCCCTGTTCATCTAATTTTATTTTGTTTGTACTTTCAGGGGGAGCTCGGAATGCAACCGATGATCATGATGATGATAACAAGGATACTATCCTAGAAAGGTACCGTTGTGACTATTTCACGAATTGTTTTTCTTCACTCCAGCGCGTCATGGAGGTTTTGCTTCGGTAAATGTGGTTTAGCTCCTTTCGAGCGAAGAAGCGCTGCTGATTTTCTTGATAAGCATTTCCTTTGGTTTCGCCCTGCGCATTTTATTTTAAACTTCTTTTCTTAGGAACCCATTTTCTGATGGAGTTGAAGACATTTCTCTCGATGCATTACTTGGAGAAGATGGCCGTGATTTGAGCGGAGACGACACAGACAGCGATGGTTATCTTTCAGAGGTTTCAGCTGCCTTCTCTTTTCAAGTTATGTATACTTTAGCTACCATGATTGTGTATTTATATGCTTTAGCTTCTTCAGCAGGATTCGGAAAATATTGAGAATGCTAGCAATGGCAATGGGATTTTTCTAGAAGGTCTGTCTACCTTTACACTATATTGAGCTATATGAGACTACTCATCGTAGTTCTTCGTTGACAATGTTATTATGCAGATGGTGGAAAGGATGCTGCCGTTTCCTCGCCCGATAAGGAGCCTGACATCGAGCTTGCAAAGAAACAGAAACGGTTAAAGAAATTAAAGGAAAAGGTAGATAAATCAGCCCCAATAATTCATGCTTCCTTGTGGAAATAATCTGTAATAAGTATGAGCCGCTTTCTGCCAAGGGGGTGATATTTGCATGAATTTTCTGTGAGTTTGTTGTTGGTCTGCACCTCCTAATAGTCACCAGTGAGATAAAGGTGGTTGCCATGGGCCATTCTTCGTCTTCTTCTCATGGAATCTAGTTATGCACCTGTCTCTCGTGATCATAATTCTTTTCTTGCTTTGGTAACAACCATGTCTTTAGGATCCAGCTTTTTGTAAGTTCTTGGAAGAGAGAGGTGCTTTTCGAGGGAGCAACAAAGATTATGTGAGTTATCCTGACGATTTCGGATTGTTCATATGCTACTATAAGAACATTTAATTGCTTACTATAATCTTTTTTCATGTCCTGTGCTCCAAGGATTTCTGATTTTTTCTAGATAAAAGGATTTTTGTGATTTCTTACTTCTCGTACTTTTGCTGATAAAGCGGCAAGTCCTCTATGTGTATTATGTGCTCGTAGTTCGCAGTATAAACAGTAAGGAAAGTACAAAGTGACAAAATTCAATTGGGAGATGAGGTGAAACACTTGAAGGGGATTTTTTAGCAGGACAGATTCATTCATTGTATTACCTGCATGACTCAGCATCCATATTGAATTTGTTGCTTCTTAGGGTGGGGCAAAATTTAGCGTTACTGCTAACCCTTGGATGCTGTTTGTTTTTTCAATTTTCTATTTGGTACATCTACTTCACTGTTTTTTCTCCATATCTGAAGAAATATTTGACTACTGAACAAATTTAGATTTCTTCCTTGCCTTTCCACCATGCAAGCATGGGCATTATTGATTATATGTCCATATTTCAGCTTTATTTTCATAATCCAAAAGTGCATGTAAGTTTGTCAAATGGCTATTTGTGATGTCAATAATTTTGATGGCCTTCTACTATAATGTAGTCACGTTTTTCCAGCGTCATTACCCTGATATAGGACACTTCATCTGATTGTATTTGTGTAGTAATGAAAATTTGATTTATTTGTACTGGAGTTTTTGTTTACTTATTCTCTTTTTTGTTACATTCTAGTTTCTCTGAGTAGGTTTTGGCTGTATAAATCTGTGATTCTTCATGTCCAGCAGTTCTCTGAAGATGATGAGTCTGAAATTGATGGACCTGGGGATGAGAATTCAAATACTAGGGAGTCAAAAATCATAACAGCTTCTGTGATCAAATATCGGTGCCAAGAAGTTGTTGAACACAGAAGTGTCTCAGCCTTTACGTGCCTACTGAATAGTTATCATGCTGCATGCCGTTATGGAAGCAAATCAGCTGAGTCGTCCTCCAGTACATTTTTTCACGCGATTCAGAACAGTGAGACATTTTCAACAATATTGATCTTCATGCTTCGTGAAGCTGATAATATATTCCGCAGCTTATTTGGAATATCATCTTCCAGTTGGAAGAAGGAGTCTATTATGGATATTAAAAGTACCACAAAGTGGAAGAGTCTTCAACCTCTGGTAAAATCTTACCTGCGAAGTACCATTTTCCTACTACATCAAGTAACGGATTCCTACAAAACCACGCTTGAGATCCTTCACGGCAACGTTCTTGACGTTGAAGCCAACATTGTCACCAGGGAGAGCCTCCTGGAGGGCCTCATGGTGCATCTCAACAGACTTAACTTCAGTGGTCAGTCCAGATGGGCCAAAGGTAACAACCATACCAGGCTTGAGGACACCAGTCCCCTCGGATGAGCCGCCTCCTCCCTTCATGGCTGCGGTTGACTGCAGACACTGCGACAAGTCCGAGGATTACTGTATGGATTGCATTCCACGACATCGCGTTAAGACTGTGCCGAAGACCATGCCAAGGACGTCATCAACAGGATATCGTCGTACACTCGAACTCTCAAAGGAGAAGTCTTTGGTCCCGATTGTGAATTCCACCCGCACTGAGTCGTGTGCAGAGTTGCCTCACAAGATCAAGTTCAGGCGGGAAAGAGTGTGCTCCGGTTCGCTGGGCAACAACATGGATATAATGAATATAAAGAAGGAAAAATACTCGTTATCCCCAGCAGACACGGTGAAAGAATCGAAGGGAAAGACAGACAGACAGCACCAGCAGAGCAGCCCTCGTTTGACCTTTGTGTCTGGTCAAAGTCAAACAAAGCATCCCCCCCGATCACTTCAACTCTTACCGACCAAAGCCAACTCAAGTTAAGTTGGTTCCGCCCGCCGCTGAAGACACTTTCGTCGGACCCTTTCGCCACAAAACAATAATACCTGGGAAGTGTACCTCCTGTTGTTGCTGTGACCCGAGTGATGATCGATTCAGGGCAAGGGAAGAAGAGTGAGGAGTGCACCTGGTGTACCCATTATCGTGCCGGAGACAAGCCTCCTCCTCGACAATGGGTACAGCAGGCCATGCCTAACTCTCTTCCCGTCCGTCTGTAGCCTTCTTTGTCCCGAACGCATTCCTAGACCAAGGCTGGCCATTCATCTCCTTTGTGTGTGTATATATATATAATGAGATACCCAGATATATTATTCCTTTGAAATCTTTTGAGCATCGCCAACAACAACAACAATATTTTTTACAAAATATGCACCATTCTATTAATCAAGAGGATTCACAATTTAACGGACTAACTATTTTAACTAATCTATATAAAATCAAACCAGCACAAGAAGAGAAAACCGAATCAAATATATATAAAAGTTGTAGGAAGATTTTGGTTCGGCTGTCAATAATTAAATAATCTCATGATTTAATAAAAATAATTTTATGCTTTTTTCGTGATTCGCCCACGCCCTTCATTTAAAAGCTTGTTTTAAAAATTCGTCCTCCGATACATTCAACCCTGAAGACATACTATTTTACAAAATTTTTTAAAATTAACCTTCGTAATAACTTTCAAATGGTAGTATCAAGTGTATTAGTTTTAAAATTTTTTTCCAAAATACGAGTCGAGTTTCGTAAAATACGATTTTACCGTTGAAGACACGTGCTCCTTAAAATGCAAAGAGGGCGGGTTTCATGTAAATAGGCAGGGGCGGGTTTTGAAAACCCACTCTCTCAACACTTAGCAAAAATATTCATTCATCGAGTGAATGGAGGGACGTTTAACGAGGAGGGCGTTTTCAAAATCCGCCCCTTTAACTAAATGAACAAAGGATCGAGCAATGTGGATCAAGTGAATATCGATCCAAACAAACCTTCTAGGGTTACACTGAAATTACTTGAAGCGCTGCGTCGCGAAGAACTGTCAAGGTCCAACTTCGATGAGAACTTCGAGATCATTGACGCCATTGAAAGACACGTCAAAACACCAATTACTCTGCTAGGTATATGTCAAAACGTCATGGAATCGTTTTCGAGATCCTGAGAAGACAGGGAGAAGGTTCTTTCGGATGATAAGTAAGGGAGGGAATTTTCTTCAAAGCTGACCGATATCCAATCTGCCCAAGACAAGATGACAACGATTGTTATTGAACAACGACGTTTGGTCGAAGAAAACCAATGGCTGAAGGTCGAGATCGCAGAACTGTCAACGAAGTTAGAGAAAGGTGAAACTGAGGTAGCCATTCGAGAAAGAGAAGTGCCAGCGATCCAAGTGAAAATTGGAATGAACCGCCTCCCCACATACGAGATTCAAGAGTTGATCTCATTCCAAAATGCTGAAGGCGCACTAGCTTTAAAGAATAATTCTCAAATCTACTTAATCAAGTTATTCAATAGACTCTTGCATGGTTCTGGATAGTGACCAATATTAATGTTAAATCATTTATTTAAACGTTCTTATTACTTTTTATTTCTTTTCCTTTGTGTTGTGACCGCCTCAAAATGAGTAATGCATTCTATCAAGTTTTTAGACCCAGGTTCTCAATGCTCTCATTTAAACTAATTGGCAAAATATCGGATTTTGGCCCCAATTATCGGCCCATTTTCATCTGTGTCCACAACTTTGTTTTTTTTTTTATTTGTGGCCATAACGACGACTTCGTTTTTTTTTGTGGCCTCGTCGTAACGTCGTTGCCTACGTGGACTAACGGCTGAAGGAGTGTGCGAACGTGGCCATCCTGCGTTACAAAAGAACCCCAAATTGATGAGAAAACCCTAAATCCCAGAAAGCTTCGTTGACGATCACCCTCCGCAATGCTTCCTCTTAAATCCACGGCGAAACCTTTCATGACCTTGCAACCGTAGCTGTTAAAGGTGAGGTTCTTGGCTTGGGTTTTGGGTTTGGGGATGAGCATCCTGTTCTGTGAGTTTGTTGCCTCTCTCTCCCCGGCAGTTCTTCTATGTCGCCAGATCTGGGTTTGAGAATTTATTAAGGGATGGTGATGGTGATGGTTTGTGGTTTGTGGCTTGTATGTCGCCAGATCTTGGTTTCACGATGAGCCAGACAAGTGGCAACTCCATGACTGCAACGTCTGACCTTCGTGGGCAACGATGCAAGCATGGAAATAAGGCAATCGTTTTTACCTCTTGGAGTAAATCGAATCCCAGCCGGCGATTCTTTCGGTGTTCACTATGGAAGGTTGTTAAAATGATGATTTACCCCGTAGTAAGAATGTTTTTTTTTTCCTGATTCGCTAATCTGTTGTGTTGTGTTGACATGATAGGATGATGATTGTGGCTATTTCGAGTGGTACGATGAAGATTTCCCAATGAGACAGAAGGAAGTTATTTTACAGCTTATTGAGACCAAGAAATTATTAGAAGGAAAAGTTGAGGTGATGCATAAAAGAGAGCAAGCTATGGAGGAAGAAATTAGGAAACTGGAAGAGAAAGTTGTCAAATATAAGAAGCTGAAAATGAGAGACCAGAAATTGAGTTGCATTGCGATCATGGTTTTCGGATGTGTCATCTGTTTAGCTTGGCTAGTTAGATAGATATAAGTTGATGTAATTGTTGAACAGGCTCATATGTCTTTGTATTTAGTTTGGATGTTAATGGAATTGATATGTCCTTAGTTCATAAGGACAGTTTTATATGACAAAAGCTGCATGTATATGATAGTTTCATAGGACAACAACCTACAATAAGCAGGACAACTAAAGCTCATATGAACATGCTCATATGACAATTTCATGTGCCAAAAAGCTCATATGAACAGGCTCATATGAAAGTTTCATGTGCCAAAACAAGAAGCACATATGACAGTATCAACAAAAGCTCCAGCTCCAGCTTCAGCTTCATATGTCAAAAGCTTCAGCTTCAACTCCAGGTGCAAGTCCAGCTCCACCTTCAGCTTCAGCTCCAGGTCCATCTCCCTCCTTAGCTACAGCATCAGCATCAGCTCCGCCACGTCTACGAGTGCAAGTCCTCTTATTGTGTCCCCTTTGTCCACAAAGCTTACATTTCTTTAGGGCTGCCCTTCCTGTTCTTATTCCTACGAAATACTAATATCATCAAAACATGATAATGTATGCAATCAATTATTTATGATTCTGAGTGTTACCAGAACTATTATTCATTTGGGGCACACTTGATTGTTGTGAACAGGAGACTTCCTCTCGTACAGATTGTTGTGAAGATGAAAAAACATCACCTCGACAAGTTCTTTTGTTATGACCCCATTGTCCACATCCCGAGCATTTGATTCCAACACCTTGCTTTGATATGCTTGTTGAAGTTGCCTTACTGTCTTCCTCTTTGCTCTTTTTCCGACTATGTTTCTTGGGTCTGCCTGGCAACTGCTTATATGGAGGGGGCCTGATTGCTTCTCCCTCGACAGATGGCCAGAACTTAGAACCTTCCAGAGGTTCCAGAACATGTGCGTATGCTTGCGTAAATGCTTCTATCTTATAGCACGGATGTATGTAGTACTCCACGTCACGTTTCATAAAGTGTATGCAAGCAATCACATGCACACAAGGCAGTCCATGTAAATCCCAAAATCTACAAGTACAGCTTCCACCACGCAAATCAACACAAAATCTTTCCTGCTCAACACTAACCATTGATACCTCAAACTTCTCCGAAATAGAAGGTTTCACAACATACTTCGCAACATGCTCTCTTATGACTTCAATTTCTTTTCTAATGTTAGGACATAATATATCTGAACTCTTAAGACTAACCTTCCTCTTCTCAACTTGCCTCACCATCTGATTCGCTCTAACATATCAATCAAAGGTAGTCTCCTTGCAGCAATGATGTAAGAATTAAAAGTCTCGCAAATATTATTTGTAGACGTACCAATTTTGCTTGTCGTGTTGAAAAATGCTTTGCAAAAGTGTTGCGGACCCTGTTTGACAAAGTCATTTGCTGCTTCCATTGAACCAGGAACACCATCTCTTCCAAATCGGATCTCATTGAGAGCTACATTGAAATCAACCTCATTCGAGCTCTTTACCGTCTTGTAGAAACAACTCTTTAGAAACAAACCACGATGCTTCACTTTCCAGTTTTGATATATATGTCTCGCACAATTTCTATGTTCGGCTGCTGGTGCTAAATTAACACTTGCAGCAAGCAGCCCCTGTAATAAATAGAACAGTTATGTTAACATTCCTTATAATCAGTATAATAAGTCTTTATAGTAATAAAAACTACCTTTTGTTGATCGCTCATGAAGGTTCATCCATGTCCATCTCCCACGCCCAGTTCTTCGAACAACAATGCCATAAACCAGCTCCATGAAGTTATATTTTCACCCTCTACTACAGCCCATGCAAGCGGAAACATTCCTTCATTTCCATCTTTACCAATGGCCGTCAACAATATCCCTCCCGTTTTATGCTTTATAAACGTTCCATCAAAACCAATGAAACGTCTACAGCCTGCAAGAAACCCCTTAACAAGTGGTCGAAAGCAGACGAATAATCTCTTGAAAGTAGTATAACAGCCCGTCGATAGAGTTAAATCACAACACATCTTAAATCGACTATCTGGGTATCTTCTTTTCAAGGCAGCCAAATAAGAACCTAGCCTCTTAAAATGATCTTCAATGGTACCATTTACCATCCTCTCTGACAACCAACGACCTTGATATACTTTCATTAGTGGTACCTCTAAACTGAATTTTTGCATAATCTCCTGTTGTATTTCCTTAGCCGAACACCCAGCTGTACGAATATGATCTTGAATAAACTGTTCAGCCAACCATTGTGTTGTTGCCTGACGATTATGCATGCTACGACAATATTTATGCTCATTCCGAACATATTTCAAGACAAATGTATTGTCTTTCTTTAACCATGATCCATACAATCTCCAAGGACACCCCTCCTCACACACAGCCTCTTGTCTACTTCTAGAACTCCTTGTCCAACGAAGATTATATCCGTTACATATGGCATATTCTTGTACAGCAAAGTGTAACTGTCTAGGAGTCTCAAAACACATACCAGCTTTAAAACATATGGTTTTGTGATCACACCGTGGGTCATATACATAAAGTTTGCTCTTCAATTTCTTTCTTCCTTGTCCATCATCAGAATCATCATCAGACTTTCCATACTCACTACCTGCAGTTTCATCAGCCTCACCTTCACCCACCATATCATCATGTATATCCATATACTGAGCAGCACCATCAGCCACATCATCACCCTCGCCTTCAGCCACCATATTATCATCAGCCCCAGCCCCACCTTCAGCCACCATATCATCATATACATCATCATGTACATCACCCTCAGCCATATCATCAGCCTCAGCCATATCATCAGCCCCAGCCCCACCTTCAGCCAAATAAGCAACCTCGCCCTCAGCCATATCGTCAGACATATTATCAGCCTCGCCCTCAGCCATATTATCGTCAGACGTATTATCATGCCCCTCACAATAAATATATAACATACCCCCATCTTCACATCCTTCTATAATCTCCATCACCTCTTTATCACCCTTAAGTTCCCTCACAATGGGATAATTTACCCACATACTGCTCACATGAAATTCAGAATCCTTGGCAAAAGCAATCAACGTGAAGTAACCAATTAAATCACAGTCTACACCTTCATACTTCTTCATCCAACCCCCATTGTACATACCGGACTGAGAGAATGACCCGCCAAAATGCATACAGACGTCGATTCTCTTCATCGTATTTGATTCGCTCAAGAACAAGAATCCGCGACGAGAGATTTTTGGTGCTGTTGCTGCTGGGGTTGCGAGGCCACGGGACGTTCGGTCGTGGACTTCGCAGCAGGGTTGAGGAGCTCGCTATACTTCTGTTGGGGGCAGCGATACTTCTCTGGTGATTCCACAAGCTTTCTTGAACGGGGACGGTTTTTTAGGGAGGGGAGGTCGCGATTTAGGGTTTTCTTACGATTTAGGGTTCGAAATATCCAAATTTGGGGATTTTAGGAGATTCACTGCAACGTCTGTTACGGGTTTGCCACGAATGGCCACACAGGATGGCCACGTTCGCACACTCCTTCAGCCGTTAGTCCACATAGGCAACGACGTTACGACGAGGCCACAAAAAAAAAAAACGAAGTCATAGTTATGGCAACGACGTTACGACGAAGCTGAGCTGCCTTTTCATGGAAATCTTGAAGCTCCTCTGCTTCTCCAGCAACCCTTTGAAGCTCTTCTGCTTGTCCAACAACCCCTTGAAGCTCTTCTGCTTCTCCATCATCATCAACAACAACAACCCTCCCCCACCCCCACCCAAACACCAAAAAAAAAATCAAAGACAGAAAGATCCAAACTTTCGGACTCAAAGGACGGCGATTCGGAGCCTCCGAGGTGGGATTCGATCCTAGAGCAAAACCCAGAAATCCTTTCACCTCCTCATCCCCTTCATCTGAACCGGGGTTAATTTCGATGGGTGATGCAGAATAGGGACGGGGTGTGTTTTGTGTGTGTTTGTAGACGGAAAGGAGAAAGAGGAATCCTTACATCAAGAGAAGTTCACTTGGATTTTGGGAATCCCTACTAAATCACCGGAGTTTGCTACATCTTTGTAAGTTTGGAATTATTCTTATGAATGACTCGTTTATGCATTTTCTTGTACTTATAAGATTGATGACTCTTCCTTCATAGTTTGACTGAATATTTGGTTGTGTGTGCAGCAAATGAAGATTTTGAGACACGGATGGGTTGTCATCCCCTCCGTTTTGAATTGACGAGCTCCATTAGGCATAAGAGTGACATCTTTCAACTCGTAGCTATTCCTTTTGCATTAGTCTTTATAGTTCTTGCACAATAAAGACCAATGTGTTTTAATTCGTGATCTCCATCCCAACCATTGGATTCACTATCAATCTATGACAGAGCAAATACATGATGGCGATCCCAAACTCTTTCGAGAGGAGGCAACTCCTGACCGATATCAACACAGCACCTGATCCTTCAAAGGAGTCAAGTTTCCACATTTCTATATTCTTTTAATATCCATTATATACAAAAAACCACATTTCTATATTCTATTCAGAGCAAGCGGACCAACATCATTTAGATTCAGAAGGCAATAGATATGAAACCAGAGTGACCATCTAAATAGACAAAATCATACTACTGAGCAGCATCGTCAGAAAAACGGGCATCAAAAGGAGCTGGCGGATGGGATTGAGATCCAGCTCCAGACCCATTCTGAAGTTCAATGACAAGCCCTCTCACAGCTTTGCTCATCTGTTCCAACCGAACAGCACTGATGGGTGGTAGACCAGTGGAAGCAGTCTGCCCAGTCTTCCCCACAGCAGATCCAGTTGCTTCATCAACTAGGCACTCGGAACCTATCCTCTGCTTAACTGACTCCACAAACTCTTCCGCCTGGTCACATGCGACTCTAAACAATTCCCACCTTTGCTTGAAGTTTTCTAGGGCAGCATCGGTGGCGGCTATCTTCTTGGCACCAGATATCTCCCTAGCCTCGAGAACACTGGCTGCAGCAGAGACAAAGTCCTGATATGCTGTCATTAACGAGTCCACAAGGTTGTCCATAGTCAAGCACCGGCCAAGTATATGCTCTGAAGCTTCCCTACCGCACACGAATTTGTAATCAATTCTCCTGCACCGATACAAAACAACCAGAATCGTTTCTAATTCCGTCAGACTAAGCTAATAAAATTAGGTTAACAAATTACAACAAAAAAAAGGTTAACAAACAGAAATGGTCGATTCTGATACATAATTAACATCTCTTGGACAGATAATAATCTAAGCACAAATCGTTCGCGGGGGATATTACCTAGTGCAGATTATACGGGTGCCCAGAACAACATAGGGATGAAGGGAAATAACAAGAAGCCGAGTCTGATGGATTACAAAAGTCCCCAATTCGAAAAATCACGACGACACTTGAAATATTTCAATCAGAAGAGCACCAAACAGAGGAAAAAGGAAATAAAATGCTCAGATTCGCCAAGGCCTCAATTGGGATGACCTCTCACGTCCACTGAGTTAGCACTCACAATTTCACATAAATCACGCCCAAAAAATAAAGCCCTAAGTCTCTTAAAAGGCAAACTCAAGAGGCTTAAATAATTTCAACTGCAACTTATTCTCAATGGAGAGGAAGAGGAAGTTAGATGTCCCCGTTAGGGGGCGGAGGCGGCGGGCCAGTTGAGGATCGTCCCCGAAGTGCTGGGTGGGTGGTGGTTGAGGGGAACACGTGACAACATGTCCTGTGTTAACCATGAATCTGGAGTGGTAGATATTTTACTCTGTGTTGGTCATGCAATCTGCAGTTATATTCAACATAGATGATCTTGTTGCCATTTTCTTTTGTTTTGGTGATTTTTTTGCAATAAACTTGTGCTTTTGACACTAGATGGATATCTGAATATGCTTCACGTGGATGTCGGCTTCTCTAAGATGGTCCAGGATCTGTTCATTAAAAATAATGGATGCTCACTCATCTGAATATTTCACTGTCGCTTTACATTGTTATCGTTTATCACTTTCTCAATGTCTTCTTTAATGCCGTATACACCTCTGCAAGTTCTCCTAATTTTAACTGTACTCTTCTAAATTTATTGACTAAAAAAGACAGGATGTTTAATAAACTTTGCGTTCTGCAGTTGGAACCGAAGAAGTTTGGTCTTTTGGCCAATTGGCAAAGAGAATGTACCATGGAGGATATCTTAACACAGCTAAAGAAGGAAATGGCAGCACCGCAGAACAGGAAGCTCGTCCAGCCCCCAGAAGGCACTTTCTTCTAAGCTTTGAATGCCGTATAGACATTAGAGCATGTTGCCTGCGGATGTCTATCAGAGGCCTCAGCCAGAGGCCCAGTCTGCGTAGCTCGCCCGCGCCGCTCGCTTGCACTGCGCGAGTGGGTGGGCTCTGATACCCTTGATACGGGTTACTTGGGAGAACCCTTCCCAAAAGTCGACTCGAAGGAAGGGAGTGCCCAAGGCCCATATATACCCCACACCGGTCGTTCATACAACGGGTGTGGGACACTTTTCCCACGCATCAAGATTTCATTTGAAAAGAATGACTCAATAAACATATAAACATGCCGAACAATTGAAGATTCTGCTAAATAACAAGAGGTACAACAACCGCTTCTCCCTAAACAAATTCATTCATCTTAAGGGAAAACATCACATAATTCAACAGATCTGTGTATGCATGCAAGATCTAAGCAAGAAACTACAGCCGGAGGACCCAGACGACAAGTACCGACCACTTGCAGTTCCAGATATGACAAATCACACAGAAATGTCCTGCTCATCAAATATAAGATCTAAAACACCATCGCCTTCACAAAGCAAGAAGCATTCGACGAGAATGAGCGGAAAGAACGAAAATGTATCTAATAAACCGAATGAAACCAACAATTCGACAGCCGCAGATCACCAAAAGGGTCACAAGCGAAGCAAGAAACTATCGAGGAACGAGAAAACACGAGAGAAAGAGGAAGAAGGGCGGCATCGTCCAGCGTTACCTAAACGCAAGGAGAAAGAAGCGAGAGAGGCGGCTGCTGTCGCACAAGTCCGGGGGGGGGGGTGGGGGAATGACTGGCGATCGGCTTGTTTTATACACCCCACCCGGGCTAGGGTTTCTTCTCCACCGTCGGATGATGCCCCCGCTCCCCAATCCAAAGGCTTAAGATCCACCACGTTTCAGCAACAATGTTACCCCTCAGCCGATGAAATGACGATTAATTCCTAGCAACAGTACGAAATGACGATCCAGCCCTCAGCTCTTAAAAACCCTAGGGTTTTGCTAGTGGCTGCTTTTGCACCGTCAGATTAAAATTGGACGGTCGACAATGAGGCATGAGGCTGGCTGGTGACCGCCTTGACTGTTTGCACAGCTGACGGCCGCTCCGCGGTGGAGGGAGATTTTCGGAACAGAATTTACACGTCGGCACCACGCTCCGCCCCTCGCGGACTGTCTTCCCGGATTTCTGCCCTAACGGCGTCTTCCGAACGTTGATTGCGATCGTCGATTCCGCTTTCTGCCGAAACGATTGATCGTTTTCGATTTTGGACGAGTTAGTATGGGAAAGTTGGGGAAGAAGGCGAGGAAGTTCGCGAAGAAGAATCTGCAGTCAGTGCTGAGGAAGAAGAGGAAGATTAACGCCGCTGTTTTCAAGAAAAAGGTTTCCAAAAGTAAGATACGGTGCTGTTTAGTGGTGCTGCGGCTGCGAATGTAGTTGCTTTTAGATGTTTGTGTCTCTTTTGTTGAATTCGAGCGTTCGGTGCGATCATATGTTTTGCATTAATGGGTATTGGATGGAACAGAATCAGGCAATGTGATAGTATTCCCAATTGAGCTCCGTATGTTTAAGTATGCAATAGGGAGAATAACTTGGCTCGCTAAATTTCAGCCATCTTGCTTTCGCGGACCCGTGATTCGTTCTGTAGTCTTGAAATCATTGCATTTTGTTGCTTCATCGCCTTTGAACAGGTAGTGTATCGTATGCATGAGACGGACCCGTGTCCATTCTGTAGTCTTGAAATCATTGCATATTCTGTTGCTTCATCGCCTTCGAACTGGCCCTGTTCATCTAATTTTATTTTGTTTGTACTTTCAGGGGGAGCTCGGAATGCAACCGATGATCATGATGATGATAACAAGGATACTATCCTAGAAAGGTACCGTTGTGACTATTTCACGAATTGTTTTTCTTCACTCCAGCGCGTCATGGAGGTTTTGCTTCGGTAAATGTGGTTTAGCTCCTTTCGAGCGAAGAAGCGCTGCTGATTTTCTTGATAAGCATTTCCTTTGGTTTCGCCCTGCGCATTTTATTTTAAACTTCTTTTCTTAGGAACCCATTTTCTGATGGAGTTGAAGACATTTCTCTCGATGCATTACTTGGAGAAGATGGCCGTGATTTGAGCGGAGACGACACAGACAGCGATGGTTATCTTTCAGAGGTTTCAGCTGCCTTCTCTTTTCAAGTTATGTATACTTTAGCTACCGTGATTGTGTATTTATATGCTTTAGCTTCTTCAGCAGGATTCGGAAAATATTGAGAATGCTAGCAATGGCAATGGGATTTTTCTAGAAGGTCTGTCTACCTTTACACTATATTGAGCTATATGAGACTACTCATCGTAGTTCTTCGTTGACAATGTTATTATGCAGATGGTGGAAAGGATGCTGCCGTTTCCTCGCCCGATAAGGAGCCTGACATCGAGCTTGCAAAGAAACAGAAACGGTTAAAGAAATTAAAGGAAAAGGTAGATAAATCAGCCCCAATAATTCATGCTTCCTTGTGGAAATAATCTGTAATAAGTATGAGCCGCTTTCTGCCAAGGGGGTGATATTTGCATGAATTTTCTGTGAGTTTGTTGTTGGTCTGCACCTCCTAATAGTCACCAGTGAGATAAAGGTGGTTGCCATGGGCCATTCTTCGTCTTCTTCTCATGGAATCTAGTTATGCACCTGTCTCTCGTGATCATAATTCTTTTCTTGCTTTGGTAACAACCATGTCTTTAGGATCCAGCTTTTTGTAAGTTCTTGGAAGAGAGAGGTGCTTTTCGAGGGAGCAACAAAGATTATGTGAGTTATCCTGACGATTTCGGATTGTTCATATGCTACTATAAGAACATTTAATTGCTTACTATAATCTTTTTTCATGTCCTGTGCTCCAAGGATTTCTGATTTTTTCTAGATAAAAGGATTTTTGTGATTTCTTACTTCTCGTACTTTTGCTGATAAAGCGGCAAGTCCTCTATGTGTATTATGTGCTCGTAGTTCGCAGTATAAACAGTAAGGAAAGTACAAAATGACAAAATTCAATTGGGAGATGAGGTGAAACACTTGAAGGGGATTTTTTAGCAGGACAGATTCATTCATTGTATTACCTGCATGACTCGGCATCCACGTCATTTTTTGCTATTGAATTTGTTGCTTCTTAGGGTGGGGCAAAATTTAGCGTTACTGCTTACCCTTGGATGCTGTTTGTTTTTTCAATTTTCTATTTGGTACATCTACTTCACTGTTTTTTCTCCATATCTGAAGAAATATTTGACTACTGAACAAATTTAGATTTCTTCCTTGCCTTTCCACCATGCAAGCATGGGCATTATTGATTATATGTCCATATTTCAGCTTTATTTTCATAATCCAAAAGTGCATGTAAGTTTGTCAAATGGCTATTTGTGATGTCAATACTTTTGATGGCCTTCTACGATAATGTAGTCACGTTTTCCCAGCGTCATTACCCTGATATAGGACACTTTATCTGATTGTATTTGTGTAGTAATGAAAATTTGATTTATTTGTACTGGAGTTTTTGTTTACTTATTCTCTTTTTTGTTACATTCTAGTTTCTCTGAGTAGGTTTTGGCTGTATAAATCTGTGATTCTTCATGTTCAGCAGTTCTCTGAAGATGATGAGTCTGAAATTGATGGACCTGGGGATGAGAATTCAAATACTAGGGAGTCAAAAATCATAACAGCTTCTGTGATCAAATATCGGTGCCAAGAAGTTGTTGAACACAGAAGTGTCTCAGCCTTTACGTGCTTACTGAATAGTTATCATGCTGCATGCCGTTATGGAAGCAAATCAGCTGAGTCGTCCTCCAGTACATTTTTTCACGAGATTCAGAACAGTGAGACATTTTCAACAATATTGATCTTCATGCTTCGTGAAGCTGATAATATATTCCGCAGCTTATTTGGAATATCATCTTCCAGTTGGAAGAAGGAGTCTATTATGGATATTAAAAGTACCACAAAGTGGAAGAGTCTTCAACCGCTGGTAAAATCTTACCTGCGAAGTACCATTTTCCTACTACATCAAGTAACGGATTCGGAGCTTTTGGGTTTCTCTTTGATGAGACTTAGGGACTCTGTAATGCTCTTCGTAGACTTCCCTGCTTTGCTTCATCGTCTAATAAAGGTATATTTCTAACAATCAGGAACCTTTGTAAATTTGTGTGCAGTAGACAATAACATGCAGGTTATGCAGGGCAAACAGCTTCTTGCACATCTACTCAAGCAATATTTTTTATGTAAACATTAATATTTATTTCAGCAATATGAGTGGTTGAAATAACTTGAATGGTTATCCAACACTTGATATTTTTCTCTATGTAGGTGTTAGTTCATTTATGGGCAACTGGTGAAGAAAAACTTTCCTCATGCGCATTCTTTATCATACATGATGTCGCGTCTCATTTTGGGGTTGATTGGATTGACCGCTGCTTGATTAGAACGTATCAGGCTTATATTGGTCAGTGGAAGTTCATAACGCCCAGCAATGATCAGCACATACGCCTCAGAGATAATATCATTGAGCTCTGCTCCCAAGACATTCCAAGATCATCCAGCAAGGCCGTGGCTTCTGTCCAACATCTTGGTAGGATTCTGCGGTCGGCTCTTCAAACCAAAAATCAGGTGCATAATGAGCAGATCATTCTATTTGTTTCATGTCCTAAATATCTCGGCCACTAGAAACCTACTTCTACCAAATGGCTTCCTTTAGGTTCTCATTTTCTTAGTATTATGCTATTGTTGTCCCAATGCAGGAAGCAGTTAAGAAAATATGCAGTTGGCAGTATGTAAAGTGCCTTGATCTCTGGGTGGAATATGTGTCTGCCAAGAACCATGATTTTGACCTTCAGCCTTTGTGCTTCACTGTTATTCAAATCATCAATGGAATTGCTTGCCTGTTTTCTGGACCGAGATATCTCCCGTTGAAGATAATGTGCATTCAGTGGCTAAATATCCTATCACGTTCTAGTGGGGTCTTCATCCCTGTCACGCCATACACGCTGGACATGCTGGAATACGCTGTTGGAAAGGAGAGAGGGAAGTCTATAAAGGACATTGACGTTTCATCCTTCCTCAATGTAAGTGAGACTATGGAAATGCCCATTCCTGATTGGCTTTACCTTATATAGATGGTATAGTTTATGCAATATGCAACAACTATCATCTATAAGTAAACAAATTTGTTGAGTGTTACAATGCCTTAGCTTTTGGAACTTTGCAAAATTCTATGAGGTGGTTATTGATTCAGTCTTATAAATTGTAAAACAGCTGCCCAAACATCTCTTAAAGTCTCAGAACTTTGAAGAACATTGTGTCACATCAGCTGTCAAGTTACTTGCTTCGCATTTTGATCAGTGGAGTCATTTCATATCATTCCCTGAGCTGGCCACAATGCCTGTAATCCGTCTGAAGAAGTTCATTGAGGTGACAAAGAATGAGGGCTTCCGACGTGTAGTTAAGCGATTTGTTGATCAGGTATTGCAGCAAGTGAAAATTAGATTGATGTGCATCTTCTTGGCTTTGTAAATGGAATTCAGAGGATCTAAAAGAAATGTCCTTCTAAAAACAAAAGTTTTGCTATGAAGCAGTTTCTGTGAATGCGGGCTTGTGATTTTGAACCTTGTTTCTAGGTTGAGCAGAATATCGAGTTTGTGCAAAAGAAGAGAGATGAAGTGGCTTTTTCGCCGAACGATCAGCAGTCTGTGGAATCATTCCTTCAGGTATATCTGCACTAGAAGTAATCTCCGCGTCCAGTCTTTTATGACTTGCAGTGCTTACACTGTTTGCAATTGCTGGAATGCAGCTTGAGAAACATGACAGGAATACTTCTTTCAAACAGTACTATAGCAGTCTGATGCAGAAAGATATCTCAAAAAACACAGCTGCATGTCGGAGAGTCTGGTGCTCTTCCTTTTCCCTCTAGTCCCTCTCATTTTTGCCTATTCTCATGATTCAATTTTCCTTGCGCTCATTTCTCTTTGCCTTTGGAAGTTTTCTCCATCCCCATCTAATCCATAAGGAACACATTCAATTATGTGCAGCTCAACGGAGCCAAAAAAACAGGTCAAGAAAACCCGAGGAGCAGAGAATGGCACTGTAGTCACTGTTCCCAATAACCAGGTAAACGGTGTTAAGGGAACAAAAAAGAGGAAAACTAGAATCCAGTGACACAGGCTGCTGATGTTCGAGCATTATGGGAGGCGGCCATCTCGCATGTTCGAGCTGATTTGCTCTGAAGGTACATCTGGCCTCCGACCCTCTTTTACGGGGGCCTTCTTTTTGGTTGTCCTGCTTGATGTTCCACAGTTTTGACGGGGTAGAAAATACTACAACTTACCAAAATGGTAGGACTAAACCCGGAGACTGCAGCAAGCCTTGGACTCTCAATACAAGCACACAGAACGTGGTATTAGTTTTACATTTGACCCAACCAATTATTTTGAAGCTCTCTGGGTTGAAATATTTTTGTAAATTTTTTCAACCATTTTGATTTCGTGGATCATTTTGTTCTCTGTACTTTCTCACAGCTTTTCTAGTCCATTTCTCTTGTCCGAAAAGTTGCCTTATTTCCAGCTTGCCTTCGCTGGCTAGGCTAGACCAATAAGTAGGAATGCTTGATGTTGGGCCTGGTTTAGAAGGCCCATTAAATAGATCCATGGGCTTAGGGCTAGCATCAAGCGGCTCATATTAAGCCTCCACCTCGATCCGGCAGGAGCCCTAGATTCACTCGCGCGAAGTTACGCAGCCGCCGCCGTCGCCGTCGCCGTCGCCGTCGTCCCCTGTCCTTCTCCTTCCTCGATATTCGCCTCCTTCGAAGAGATAACGCGCCGAAAGAAGCTTCCGATTGCCGGATTTTCTTTTCCGGCGGCTTGATCTTTTTGGAGTCCGACCGTTGTGTAGTAGTTGGCAATCTTTGGTGGGAGGATGAGATGATGAATGAATGATTCCCTATTGGTTAGACATCTTTGCCGAGATGATGGCATTGGACCTTTTAGTATTAGCTCTGTCTGATCATTCTCCCACGCTTCGTTTATTTGATGATGATTGCTTCGGATGTCAAATTTTGGAAATATTAGGAGAGACCTCGGAGGGATCTCTGCGATGACTGCTAGGGTTGATTTTTGTGCATCTTTTTGTGTGTTTGTTTGTGCATTAGGGAGAAGGTAGAGGGGACGATGGCGTATGCAGTGGTGAAGCCTAGTAAGCCGGGCTTGGAGGAATCTCAGGAAGTGGTCCACAGGATCAGAATCACCCTCTCCTCCAAGAACGTGAAGAATCTCGAGAAAGGTATCTCCAGCTGCTTCCACTCTCTGATTCTCCTTTGTTTGGCTGCCGGCAGACCTTCTCAGTTGCCTTTCTTTCTCCCCCAGTATGTGCTGATTTGGTGCGTGGTGCCAAGGACAAGATGCTGAGGGTGAAGGGACCGGTTAGAATGCCTACCCAAGGTTCTTCACATTACCACCAGAAAGTCCCCTTGCGGTGAAGGTGCGAATGTCTCCTCCATCCTTTTAATTTTGTCGACCTACGAATCAACCACCTACAATTATGCAGGGGCTCCTGGTACTGTATGAACTAAAAAAATCTGTCAATGTTGCATGCAGGAACCAACACCTGGGACCGATTCGAGCTCCGTGTCCACAAGCGGGTGATCGACCTCTTCAGCTCCCCCAATGTGGTGAAGCAAATCACCTCGATCACCATCGAACCAGGCGTCGAGGTCGAAGTCACTATAGCCGACTCTTAGGTCCGTCACAAAAAAACTTGAAATTCTATATGATTAGATAGTAAGTGGTGGGTTTGGCCTAAACCTGCAGTTAAAAGCTGTTATTGGATCTTGTTAGTTGCTAATTGTGTCATCAGGACAGGACCTCCTTATTTTGGGTCCACCCACCTAACCTTTATCTTCCAATTTCAGAAGTCGTAGGGAGACCAATGCTCGCACTTTCTTGTCCTTCTGGATGCATGTCTGAACACACACACGTCTATCATCATTCATTCTATAAAGATCAATGGAATAAGAATCTTAACCACTCAATGATATAATCCACCCTTCAATGAGATTTTCATTCAAAGTTAGGATGCCATCACTCCTAGATCATGCAGAACCCGCAGTAAGATCTGCGGCAGGCAACGCCGCGGTAAGAGCTTTGTACGGATATACGAATAAACACGTTCTAAAAACGATAAATTAGGTATTTTAAAATTTCGAGCATTTTTTATAAAAAAAAAATTTAACACCTATCTTACAAAACTCGCTTATGCGATGCGAACGTCTCTCTTTTTCACAATTCTCTCATGTTTCTTTCTGGGAGGGTTTTTTCCATGCTGGCTTGGTTTCAACTGAGAGGCCTTCCTTCCCTCCTCTCAGCCGTCGCGCAACCACGGATCCGTCTCTCTCCCGGTGGTCGCTTACTCCTTTGAGGTTACGGATTCCCTTGGTAGAATGGCTGAAGTCGAGGGATTACTCGTCGGTGATGCGGGACTCGATGAGGTTGTTGATTACGGTAGCCGGGTGGACGAAATCCTTGCCAAGGTCTACGAGGTTGGCTTGCGCACCGGATTGCTGCGTCATTCTTTTTGTTTTTTTCTTTGTGGGATTTCATCGAACGTTTTTGTATGTTTTGCCGCTTTTGGGCATGTTGTTGTCGTTGTAGCTCGAGGAGAGGGTTGGCGAGGTCGAGCAATTCTACAGTGAGAAGAGCCAGAAGCAAGTTCGGACCCCGAGAGGCAGCTCCTCCAGCAGGGACGGGAAGCAGTTTACCAGCATCAAGAAGCTGCAACAAGATGGCTCTCAGAGGGAAGCGGCTTCAGCCAAAAGGATGCAAGACCTCATTCGCCAACTCGATGCTATCCTACAGCAGGCATTTTGTTTCCCGTTACTTTCCGCGTTCTCTCTGTGTTGAGCGTTTGGACACTGACTGGTAGTGTCGCGGTATCTCCGTTCGAGATTTATACGCAGGCAGATGGGTATCATTTTTGGTATAGAATTGAGGATAATAGTTAGTGCTACGCAATTATTGTCAGTATAGGCATTCACTTGGCTTTGAGTGGATTTTGTGTCTATGTAAATCTTCAGCTTTTGTTTCAGATAACTCAGCACAAATGGTCGCCTCCCTTTATGCAACCAGTAAATGTAGATGAACCTGAATTGAATGACTACTACAAGGTAAATTACCAGAATTTCCTTCCAGGCCTCTACTTACTTTTGGTGCGGTGCATGTCACCAGTTATCGCCTGTTTTCTTTGGAACCGCAATATACATAAAAGATTGTCTATGCTAATCTGCTGATTGTAGTTAAAATTTATTACTAGCGTGTGCTCATTAGCAGTGATATCTTTCAGGTAATTCACAAGCCAATGGACATTGGAACTATTAGAAGTAAAATGGAAGGGAAGGCTTATAAAAATGTCCGAGAAATATATGCAGATGTCAGACTAGTCTTCAAAAATGCTATGAAATACCATAATGAAAAGAGTGATATACATGTTAAGGCCAAAACTCTGTTGCGGAAATTTGAAGAGAAATGGCTGCAACTTCTTCCCAAAGTAACAGCTGAGGTTAGTTTACTCGGTATCTTGCAATACTAAAATTCGGACTTGATTAATTCGAGTAATTAAGTCCTCTTGGTAAGGCATTTGCCTTTAACTGCCTTCGTGGTGCTTTTCAGGAAAAACGACTTGAACAGGAGGAAGTAGAGAACCAATTGGATTGGCAACTGATTCAAGAGGCTACTCATGCTGGAATGGCTAGAGATATAAGCAATGAGGTAGGTAAACTTCTTTATGTTCAAAATATGTCAGCAGCTATTGTTATACTCAAAAGCATTAGTTTATGTCTTTCTTGCCCCTTCTGTATCTCAGCCGGCTGAAGATAATTTACTAACTAGTACAGATGACTATGAATCCTCATCAATACCTTGAAATTCTCTTTCAGCTTTCTGAAGTAGACATGCATCTAGAAGACCTACGAGAAATGGTCCTCCAACAGTGCAGGTTAGTACCCACTTGTGATTCGGCGCCAGTTCCATTGTAGGAGAAGAACCTGAATTGAGTTCCCATCTCCTTTTGGGTAGTTTTGTTTCGGCAATGGTAGTTTACTGTTTGGATATGTTGGACTCGATGCAGTAAAATGTCAACCGAAGAGAAGCGAAATATTGCCAAGGCTCTTGATAAGTTGCCTGCTGAAGATGTCGACAAGGCTTTGGAGATTGTCGCAGAACATGATCCAAGCTTCGAAGTGAAAGCCGATCTAGTTGACCTGGATTTAGATGCCCAGGTCCAATTCCTCACACCAATATGCACACGTTCCCCGACAAGGAACTGACTCGCACCGTTCATTTCTTACGCAGAGTGAATCAACTTTGTGGAGGTTGAAGTTCTTTGTGAAGTCCGCTCTCGAAGTCCAGGAGAAGGTTTCCCCTGGTAACGAGCACGGCGACCCCCACAGGAGCAAGAACAACACCAATGCGAGCAGCACCAGGAAGCGAAGGAAAGAGATATGCGATGCCATCACCAAGTCTGCCAAACGGAGGAGCTCAAACCCTTCATAGTGTACATATTCCATGATTCTTCGCCTGACGTTCCTTCCTAGGATGATCTAGACAAGTTGGCACGTCTTGTATATTCCTGTGCCTACCAGAGAATTGGCCCGAAAAGCTCGTTCTGGAACAATTTATTGGGATTCGAAGTTTGCTTATAAACTCAACTCCACTCCAGTAGCGAGTAATCTTAATAGAATAATGTCTTGAAATCAAGCTTATAAAATTCGATTAAAATATTAAGTTAACACCATACCTATTTTTTGTCAATAAAAATTTATAAAAGTAAATAGAATTAGCCAACAAAATATTGCGTAGATAATTAACTTAATCCCAGGACGCTTCCGGCATTCTGACTTAATTTGCTCAAGTCATACATTCGGCGCGGGTGTGTCCTAAATTCTCGAATCAGAAAGCCGCCATACCTCCCCACTCGCTCGCGACGTGCCCATTTGCCGCTCTTTTCACCTGGGTTGGGTGCTGATCTCCTAACCTTCTTTTGCCTCTCCCCTTTTGATCTTTCTCGTGTTCTCCTGATCGTGGACAACAGTCGGATTCAAGAAAGTTCGTTTCTTTGATCGATAGATTGCTTGTGCGGTGATTTTTTAGGGGATTTTCCACCTGCCCACATTGGGGGTTCGTCGATTTTCTCGCTGACTTGTGTAAAGGGAACGATTCTTTGCCCCTTGAGTGCTTGATTTACGTTAGAGTCCGATGCTTAGGCCATTTTCACATTTGCCCGTGGACTTTGTTTAGTTGTAACGGCTGTAATGAGTGGGTTTTTGGGCATTTCCGGATATGATAGGAGTATCCCTTTGGCTTTGGGGTTGGGGGATGTAGTTTTGTTTCTTGGAAAATGATTTGAGCATTGTTCCTTTACATGATTGTTGGTGCTTCAGGCAAAGATGGAGAGCCAGATCACGACGCAGCTGCCTGAGGTGGGTTCTTTGCCGGATGGTTTCGTGGATAGCACCCTGGAACCTACAGGTCCTCAAACCCCATTAATGGAACAGGAGAAGCCACCAAGTGATACTAGGTCTGGGTCTGCTTCTTGGAGTAATTCGGGACTTGGTTCAGTTGCCATTGAGTCTGAAACTGACAAGAATATGTCGGAGATAAGCTCAAAAATGAGGGAGTTTTATGTTACTGTACCGGAATGCGAGACGCGAGATGATATGCTGGATTTGACCAATGGAAATTGTGATTCTAGAGGGACCGGTGGGGAAACTTCTGCAGAATTGCCTGGACGCTGCGAGGTAGTGGAACAAGCTCGCGAGAAATTTCAGAACTCGGAGAGATGTAATTACCTGGACCTTTGGTAAACCTGCAGTAATCTTTTCCTTGGGACTCTCTGAGGCTTTCCAACTAGCGATATAATGTTTGAATACTGACTCCAACTAGCGATATAATGTTTGAATACTGACTATGCGTTGCTTGAAAACCTTCTGATTGCATGAGGTACTGATTTCTGGGTTAATCTTGATTTTGGACTATTTATGGAATAACTCTAAAAATGCATGCTTCTGCATTCATTTCCAGTTGGCATAAAAAGGGACAGTGACAGGTAGTTTTCATTAGTTACATGTTTATGGCATAGGTTTTAAATGTATAAGTGACACTGTTTGCAGCATCCGAAGAAGAACTTGGAGTGCAGACATCAAATATAGATGAGAATCTGTTGATAGATGGAGATAATTTTTCAAGGACCACCAAAAAGCAAGTGAGTAGTTATCTTAATCATGTACCGAGATGTTTGTTTTTTCCAATTTGTGGTTTCTTTAAGAACTTAGATTAGAGAGTAAATCTTTTGGTTCCGATTCTTCATTTATTGTACAGAGTGCTTACATTTCAGCTGCTAATGTCCTTCAAGCCATACTAATAATCTTATACATTTTTTCAAGTGTTTTAGACGTTCCTTTCCACAAAGTTCTAATGAGGGATATTATCCTGTTTCAGTTTAGGAGGTTGAATGGATTGAGTGAATGAATGTGTTGTCTTGAATTAGGGGGTATCAATATTTCGATTAAGTTTCAAATATGCATGCCTTGGGGGAATTCAAAATGCATCCAATATTGTTTGGACCGATAAACAACTCAAACTAAAAAATACCTACTATGGCGACAAGGAAGCTTATTTTAATGTTAATACCTGTTTAAAATTTGGAATCTCCTGCTTCTTGGATCTCGATTTGGTTGGTTTAGGTTTGCTCTCCAGCTTCTTGACCTTTATTTCTAGTGCTTTTGATCAGTTGCTGCTCATAGTGCCTTTACACTGATAAAGGTGATTTAGTGAAGGATTCTTGTTAATACTCCCTCAGGAATCTGCTGAAATCAAGCGTAAAAGTTCAAAACCTGGCTTCAAATCTGAAAAAGAGTTTTTGCAGTTCACTCTCAGTTATCAGCAAGTTATTGCAGAACGAGACGCTGGTAAGTAGAAACTCAAACGTGGGATGGAGTAACCTATGTGATGCCTTGTCTGCTCGGTATCGTTCATAACATTTGAACAACTTCCTAGCATAATTTTGATATCGTTAAAGAGTAGCTTTATATTTTCATTTCTCTGTATTACAGCTATCTCTGTCCGTGATAAGTTGGAGTCACTATGCCGTGAATTACAGCGTCAAAACAAAATGTTGATGGTACCTTTACTACTCAATCTCTTTTTCTTTTGTTTATTATGCATCAATACGCAATTTCTAGGTAGCTTAACATTTAGAAGAACTTGCTGAACGGAGTTTATTCTGTCTCCTTGTTCTCTTGATTAAATCATGGAACTACACTTGGCTGTGGGGTTGAGCTTGAGGTTTAAAATATCATTTTGCAGGATGAGTGCAAGCAGGTATCAACCGAGGGGCAAAACTTAAGATCGGATCTGTCTGCCAAGTTTCAAGCTGTGATTAAGGTATTATATTTCTCCAATCAACTCTCTAATAAACTGTATGTATCCTTGACTACCAAAAAAAAAACTGTATGTATTACGTCTCTGCTTTTTTCTCAATTTTTTGTGTTCTGTTTGCTTTGTAGGAGGTGAGTAGTAAGCTTGAACAACAGAAGATTGAGTCCATTTCTCAGTTGAAGGAGAATGAGATGTAAGACTTTTCTTCCGTTCTATTTAATGATGGATTGCTTGATTACATGAAACAAGTTTTTGTGAATCATGTGAAATGGCAGAGAATTTTCTTTCCCTATGTAATACCATCAGCTGTAATGCTGTATTACTCATTGAACCACTACTTCTAATGCCATTAATTGCATTTTAACCGCATCACTTCACTCTATGATCATCTTGTTTTCTGAATTAAAAAGGTAATCAGATTTCAACCTGAATGCAGGTTGAAGATTAATTTGAAACAGCTTGCGGATCAATACACACTTTCAGAAAAGCATAATGCGCAGCAGGTGTTGAGCTAGTTTGCTTGTCTAGCTTGCTGTTTTTATCTCCTTCACTTTGCCCAACATTTTTTTGGATTAGTACTTTGCCCAACATGTTATTTGTGATTTTATTGACCCAATAAGGAATATTTGGCATTCTCTCTATGCTTACTTTGACAGCAATTTCTTCATTTGGTTTTCCTCATGCAGTTGAAGCAAAAAAGTTTGGAATTGCAAATTGCTGATCTGAAACTGAAGCAACATGAGGAAAAGTTTCATCAAGAACAGTCCCAAATGAAAGTATATGCTGAACAAATATCACAACTAATGGAAACTGAGAAGAACTTACGCTCTCAACTGACTGCAGATGGAGAGAAATTTCTGCGATTTCAGGTCATTTAGGTCACCTTGCACTTTTGGCACTGTCATTTATCTTTTTACAATATCAATCGACGGTTGACTTAGTCAGGGTTGATATTGATTCTTGTAAGTGAAGCAAATCGCTCATTATGACTAAATCTGCTGGAGGTCTCAGTTTTATGAGGATCATCGATTCTGTAATTTCCCTTTCTCTCCTTTGCTGTGTGCGTGTGTGACCTTTCAGGACGCATTGTCAAAAAGCAATGAAGTTTTCGAGACATTCAAGCAAGAAATCGAGAAGGTAGGCTGTTGTTATTTTTACTCCTTTTCATGCTGGTGGGTATTGCTGATGGCATGCATTTCTTTTCCTCTTGCGCGAACGAAACTAGATGGCGAAGTCAATGAAGGATCTGAAGAAGGAAAATGCATTCCTTAAGAGCAAATGCGAGAGAACGGATTTAACAATCATCGAATTAGTTGAGGATGTAAGGCATCAAAACTCTTATTACTTTTCTCTCTTCGATCATGATCTCGTGTTGCTTGTTATGATATCTACAATCGAAGCTTCTTTGCTTGGTTTGAAAAGAAAATGATTATCTTTAGCGATCTTAATCAGAGGGAACGCACCAAAAAGCAAATGGAGAAGATGAAGAACCAGAAAGAGAAGCTGGAGTCACTGTGCCGGTCACTGCAAGCCAAAAGGAAGCAGAATGCCGTGGACAGTGGCGGCACGGGTCCAATCTCATCATAAACTGGTTTATCAAGCGGACCTTAACCGGTAGTTTATTATACAACGTTAGTTTGTAGTAACTTTCAAATAGTTCGAGAAATCGTTGTTATTTCATCTTAATGCGAGCAAGGAGGGGCAAAAAGAGTTTGTGAAGAAAAAGAGCTCCACGGATTATTTCTGTGCAATCTCCATCCATCTAATACAATGAACAGGGATTTGGCTGTGGTTAAGTACAAATCATTTTCCTTTTCTTTGGGAAATAAATAAGGAAGAAAGACCGGACTCGAGAGGCAGTCCAGCCTTCAACACTATGCATTACCATCTTCAACCAAACCCAAAAAAAAAAAAGAAGAAGAAATCATACAAAAATTCTAACCAACTGAATTGCGAGCGCACAGAGTACAAAAGCTACTATACAGGCTGCGGCCGCAATAGAGACACGGCTGTGGCCGCAATGGAGCCGCCCTCTCTAATAAGGCCCTCCAAATTGGTTTCCCAAACACTACCTGCCTCCTAAGTCACCTTTGCCTCTCCAAGATTCATCCTCCCTAACAACGTTCACGTTCACATTCTGCCCAACATACTGCTCCGACTGTGCGTAATGCATCTTGATGGCCGCAACGGGATCTGAGATACCATTACAGGGTCCTCCTCTGCCCATTACGTTCATTGCGATCATGCCTCCCATACCCTGATGTTGCTGCAGGATCGGTATTGTCTCAAAACTACTACATCTTGGAACGTCAGGGCATGCATCCAGGCGTTGTTGATGCTTCACGTCTATTGTGAAGGGCTGCACTTTGGCATCTTCCCGGCTCCTCAAGGACAGGTAATCCATTATCCCACCATTGTTGGCAATTTCCCTTGATGTTAAAGACGAGAGACCATTTGAGTGGCAATCGTTGCTTTTTGCTCGTGCCTGCAATTGAAGCTGTTCCAACTTGGCTGAAGACATCGAGTAGTCACCGAATGCAGCAGGATATTTGGCGAGTAAGATGGCTGAATTAGGTAACGAAGGAAGTCCAGTCTGTATCTGATTTCCATCCCAAAATCCATAGCTTCTCAAGGGAACATTCTGAAGATTCATGGAACTGATGGGGTCGGACTTAGGCAAAGATGAGCTCCTATCTTCACTTCGGTTACCACAGGGCTTCAGGGCAGACGGTTTGCTGCTCACTTTCTGATTAACACCGTTCTCGCCAATCGACTTGGACTTCGAATTCAACGGGGGATGACTTAATATCTGGCCAAAGAGCTTAAAATCGCCTGAGCCACTCGGCTTCTCCTTGTTTTGCTCCCTCTCTGAGCTGCTCTGCCTGAGAACTGGTAACACATTGTTTCGTTGCTCTGATTTGGGGGGCAACAGAGGAAGCTCAGCGATAAAACCGTCGGATTTAGAAGCACCACTTCTCCCAAATATAATATCCTGTGAAGTGTACTGGCCATTATCTTCTGTCTTGACAAAGTTTGGAACAGCAGACAAAGTCACTCCATGAGACTCGGCAATAATCCCCTGACTCGGCATCTGAACTGGAAGGCCTCTCAGAATCCGCAATTGTTCGTATGAGCTCAAGAGGGAGTTTTCAGATGCAATCATGGAGTGATCACCATTTCTCATCACGTGTCTACCGCTGGGAAGGTCAACTGCTGTCAACGGCGCTCTGTCCAGAGCAGCTGGAATGGTGCTGCAGTCTTGTGATCCAGATACAGATCTCTCCTGGAGCAATGAACCATCCGAAACACCCCCAGGAGTGACCCCAAAAGAACCTTTAAGCTTGGGTTCAGATCTGAGGCCAACTCCCAATTCTGAAGCTTTACAAGAAGAGCTCACAGGGCTGGAATCTTTTCTCGAGTCTACTAATGTAGAACAACTGTGAGCAGTAGTGGAGGCATTAGACACTGTGACAGTGTCTTCTCCCAGAAAACCATCTTTCCTCCCGTCATGGCAAACTGGAGATGAATAAGTATGGTCAACAGGAGCTAAGGTTGCGGGTTTGGATTCAACATTTTCATTCACGGAAACAGCCACTTGACTAACAGTGATTCCTGCAGTCACTTGATCCCCCAAACCATCCATGTACGTGAAAGGCACAGCGGAAGATTGGTGTAATCCAGGCAATGCTCCTATCGACTTGCCATTCTTCAACAACCGATCATCAGCTACAAAGACTTTCACATCCTTTGCTCCAACAGCATCATAATTTTGCGTTCCAGCATGCAAATCTATCTCATTCAGGTCAGTTTGCAAGTTTACAGATTTAGAGACCTTAGATTCAACAACTGTTGCATCAGCAACAGGCAATTGCAAGTCCTCATTCATTTTGGTACCTGAACGATCATCACAGATTGCAGAACAAGTTTCCACATCGCATGCATCTTCTGAATCACTATCACCTCTGTGCACATCATTGCTAAAGCAAGCTCCTGTGATGCTGGTTTTAGAACGCAGTAAATCCAGTCCAAGACACTTTCGAGCCTTGCTAAAGAAAACTTTGCATTGATCTAAGGATCTTGTTCCTATGATTCGTGAAATAACTGCGAAGTCTTTTCCATAATCTGATAAAGCCTGAATGAAAGCACACTTTTCCTCATCGGTCCAATCAGAAGGATCCAATTCCCCACAACTCTCGCCTGAACATGTCTCTGTATCCTCCTCCATCTCAGCTAAATCAGGAGTGAGGGGCCTTTTCACAGCAAATTCCATTTTTTTATGTCCCTTCTCTATTGGGTCAATAGAAGTAGTGATACATGAACTCATGGCCTCAGAAGACAAGGAGCAGCCAATTCCAGCCAGAATGTCAGCAGCCACTGCCTCTCTTTCACTTGCATAAGCACCACAGCTGCTTGTGTCATCACGGCAATCAGTCCGCGACAACCGCGAATTATTACATCCATCGACAGTAAAAGGCACTGCACGCACATCACAATCTAGCATCTTCTCATCGGACTCTGACACAATGACTGAAGCAGCACCAAGAACTTCAAGGGGGATAGGGTTGACTTCACGTGCACATCTTTTCTCAGATGTCTTGAGATAAGTTTTTGTGGACAGGGACTTCCCTCGCTTTCCAGAGTCCAGCTTGCTCATGGTTCTCTTGAAAGAATCAGATTTGTGATTCTTGTAGTAAAATTCAACGCAATCAGCAGCTGTCTTGTGATCTAAGAAAGAAGCAATCCTTTTAAAGTCCTTGCCAAAGGTTGCCAACTTATCCAGAAAGATCTCCCTCTCCTCAGAGGTCCAGGGGTTAATCATCTTTCTTTCCTCCTCGAGGGCACATGGATCCTCGATCAAACCATTTGTTGTCACAAATCTAGAGGCAGTCTTCTCCTTGTCATCGAGAATTAATGCTGGCATTGCAAGATTCTTCCGGTAAATCTTTACTTGGAAGTCCGTCAACATCTTGCTGGTACAGCTAACAGCGTCCGCTGTAGATCCCGGGCTCCAGTTTCCTATTTCAGACAACAATTGGCGTATTAAGCTCCATCCCCAAATAATCTACCAAAGGATACAGCTGGCAATTGTCGTATCGCCCAGTCAGTTCAAACAAGTAAACATGCTTCAACAACAAGCAATGGATGAAACGAAGTCCTTTTTGGCTAAAATATCCATATTAATTATGATTAAAATTGTAGAAGAGGCGCCTAACCGATTGATCAATAACTACAGTCCTGATAATCTTTTATCTTAAATTTTTACGAAGACATTTTGAACATTACATAATAACAGCAAAAATATTGACAAAGAGGGGGCTATAAATCGTACCAGGAGAAGCAATACGAAGACGAATAGAGGATCGATGCTTCTGGTTTCCATTCATAGACACTCTCAGGCTTGAATCACACTTCTTTTGAGATTTAGCGCGGCATTTCCTCAAGGCCAATTGATGCAAATCTTCCTTCCACAATTGACCAAATGCCTTGTACTTGAGGGCTAAAACCCTTTCTTTAAACCTGGAATATTGTTTTCTCGTTGCCAACTTCCTCAGAATAAGAGAATCAATCTGCAGTGCGGTAGAGCCAGCAGTACAAGAAGTATCAACCTTGCATTCGCCCTCAGGCAACAATTTGTCAAATACTTCAGATGCTCTCCTTGCAGTCTCCTTATTAGTAGCAATAATAAATTCCGATACTATGCTGTCCTCGGTCATGATACCGCCATCTTTTCGTTGGCCAGCACGATCTCCTTCACTCATCAAACTTTCAGCACCACTGTTTTCAAGAAACTTGCTGTCACACTTACTTGCAGAAGGTTCAGCTTCTTCGCCACCAGTTATGACAAGATTGTCCGATTTCTTCCTCCCTTCGCAAGATGTTACAGCAGCGTCAACATTGTCCAAATCCATAAGTTGTGGAGATGTTTCACCAGAAGTATGATGAGCTAAAAATGATTGTTCATCGTACTTTGATGTAGCAGTTCCAGGACTCTCAACATCTTCGTTCTTCACGGTGGATTGGACTTGCTTCAAACTTCCATCATCTTGAGACAAAGGACTTTCCTCCACGTGAATAGTTTCCAGTGGAGCTGGTCGGGAGACTTTAAAGAGATTGTCGGCTATTTTACCAGGCCTGCCTTGCACCTCAGCAAGTGAACACGATAATTCATGATGCCGGTCGTCTCCTCCAGACAGAGTGACAAGAGACTTCAATTCATTCTCCAGGGAATCAATTTCAAACTCTGTCGCCTCAAGTGCTCTCACAACATCACTTCTCCATAAAAACAACTTCTTCAGTGCAGGGGATCTCATGAACCCAGACTCAGCTAAAAGTGGATCATCTGATTGAAGCATCTCAATAAGAGAGAAGTCCAAATTAGCAATTGAACTAGCATCCATGTTTTCCAAATGAAAAGAGAAGCCCTCAAATAGGTCATGAGTTCTGGGACCAGGTGACGGGCAAATATCAATGAACTCATTGTGTCCGCTAGAGTTCTTTGGAAAAGATTTCTCCTCTAGACCTGTACATGATAACAAAGAACGATTGAAACTTCAAGGAATATGTTTAATTACATTGACGGTCAAATATTCAAAATATAAGATTGAGTACCATGACTAAGGAACTTTACCTAATACAAACAGCAGCTAGTAATGCAGGCAGTGCATAGATGCAATTCCAATATTTCAGTTAAAATCATGCTGGTAAAATCTAAAAATTCTCACAAGCCATGTTACAAAATTACCAGGAGAAGAACTGTAACCAACAGAGGATGGGGTCGCCGGAGATGCACATTCCAAAACCCCTGTCACCATGGGACTTTTGATAACAAGACTTGGACCGCCAACGGAATGGAGAAGCTCGCACTGCTTTGGAACATCTTCGTCCACTCCTTCAACCTTCTTTTTTTCATATTTCGCCAACCCCTCTCCCCAACCAAGGCGTGGTTTCTTCTTAGAATTCATCTCTTCGACAGGAGCACCAGAAGTGACGCAGGCCACTGCATCTCCAGTAGGGGATGTGACTGGTGTGTCATCCTTTGCGACAATACCGCCTTTCGCTTCACCAGAATTCATTCCCCCCAAACTCTTGGAGCTACTTGAATGACTAAGGCCTGAACCCCTGGAAGATAAACTCCCAGAACGCGACCACTTTAGTGGCTTCCAGTCCATCATAGTGAGGGAGCTGTCCTTCTCACACTTCTGGCCTGTACTTGAAGCATTACCATCATTCGATACATCTTCATGCTCTTTTGTGTCCCCTGGAAGGGACTCACATGCATTACCACAGTCAGACTGGGGAACAGATATGTGTGGAAGACCTTCGACAGGCTTCTGATCTTCATTAACATCAGTTGGTTTACTGCTGCCATTTTCCAAGGACTTGGCATCCTTCGAGTATTTCTGCCTGAATGGTCCTCTGTTATCCCTATAGTTTCGGTTATATTTTCCATCTACACGATAAGTTGACCGACGCCCGCCTTCCTCTTCCACCAGCTTGTCAGTCGACCTTGACGGAATATAGCCATGACCAGATTCCTCTACCTGCTCATGCCGGGAAGATGTGTGTGTAAGCTCATCAACAGACCTCTGACTGTTGCCAACATCAACTGGCCTCCCACTGTTAGTTTCCCATGTGTCTGCACCTTTCCAGACTCTATGCCCAAAAGATCCTTTGTTCTCCCTATAGCTTCGATTGTATTTTCCATTTTCACGGAAGGTGGACCTGCGGCCACTGTCCTCTTCCATCAATTTCTCTGCTGACCTTGAAGGCATATAGCAGTGGCTCGGGTCCTCGACCAACATAGGCCTACAAGTTGCCTGGGGAAGAACATCAACTGGCCTCCCATTGCTGTTTTCCCAAGAATTGGGACCCTTCCAGTCTCGCTGCCCAAAAGATGCCCGGTTATCTCTATAGTTTCTGCTGTACTTTCCATCCCCACGAAATGTTGATCGACGCCCATTCTCCTCGTCCACCAATTTATCAGCTGACCTAGAACGCATATAACTATGGCCAGGTTCATCGGGAAATATGTGGCGACCAGATGTGTGTGGAAATCCATCAACAGACCTCTGACTGCTACAAACATCAATGGGCCTACCATTTCCATCTTCCCAGGAATTGCCACCCTTCCAGTCTCTCTGTCCAAAAGATGCTCCGTGGTCCCTGTAGATTCGGTTGTATTTTCCATCTACACGAAAACTCGACCGCCGGCCAGTCTCCTCTTCCATCAGCTGATCAGTTGACCTTGAAGGAATATAGCCGTGGCCAGGCTCCTCCGGAAACATGTGCCATCCACCTTGCTTACGATGACCTAGGGTAGATAGTTTTAGAGAACAAACGTTCATTCTAGACAATATTTCTGCAATAGTCGTACAATCATGGGCTGATATCCAAAACAGTTCCAGCCCGCAAACAAAACCCGCTCAGGCAAACCCTAGACAAACAATTCAAAGAGTTGGAGAGGGGGGGGGGGGGACTGACAGACCATTCTACAACTCCAGTTCTCTCTAAAAATAAACCCCAAATGGAGATCTCTTGCCAGCCTTCAAAAATCCAACCAAAGATGCCCGCCCTTAAGAGTTTCTATCGCACCTATCTCCGGATTCTTTAAAAGCTTAACATGGATTCTGGTTTGCATTATTTATTGTACTTTACTTTATTTTTGCTTGAACCGAAAAGATTTGGGAGTCATTGCAATTATATCAGAAGCAAAAAGACATACCCGGTGGACGACGAAACTCCGCAGAACCCCAGCGACCAAACCCTCGAGAACCGGCAGCGACATGGTGAGACTCCATAGATCAACCAACAACACCAAGGATTTCGAGATATCAACAGAGAAGGGTCTGGCGGCATAAAGGTCTCCAGGAAACTCCCCAAACCACGTCTCCTTGCCTCTTCCTTTACAACAACGGCAGCAAACAAAACCTCTTCATCCCAATCCAAAATACACCCAACCTTCCAACTCCCGGTCAAATCAAGCCAACCAAACGCCAAATAAACCGCCTGAGAACGCCTCAATCTCACAACCCTTTTCCAAACCCAATAGTCGAAACGCGTGAAACCCTAATCAGATCCGCAACAAGGGCCGCCTCCACCCGGTCCCCACCAAGTCTAGGCTTCTACACAACAAAAAGGAAGAACAAAACGGGAATAAGGCCTACAAAAACTCGCACCGACAATCGCAACTCCTCTCCCCCGGGGCACCCCGGCGGGCAACCCCTCAAAATCAACCGAAATCAATGAAAACCCAGTAAAAACAAGTTGACCAAGAACAAAACCCAGAACGCGGAATCCCACGCCGCCCCCGCCAAATCAGAAAAAGAGGCGAACCTTCCGACCAACCTCCAGCGGAGAAACTAGGGTTCCGGCCCAGATCCAACGATTCCCGGGAAAGAACAGGCAGCTCGGAGGACACTCCTAGGGTTAAATCCCAGAAAGAAGACCGCGGCGCTTTCCCTTGTGTTTTTTCCTTCTTTAGTTTTGTCTCCTTCCTTCACTGTACAAAATATTTGGGCTTCCGGAGAAAAAAAGGAAGGAGAAAGAAAGTCAGAACGTGAGAAGGGGAAGGTGAAGTTTTTATTTTCTTTTTAGTTTTCGAGCCGATAAGAAGAGGAGGGGGGAAGGTACACAAAAAGGTGTGTGCGTAAAGAAAGAGGGAAGGGGAGGGGAAAAAAAAAAAAGCAAAAGGCAGAGAAGAAGGAAGACAGGGAAGGGGGAGGGGAGGGAAGGGGAGGTACTCGGATCTCACGCGATTGTTTCGCTGGATTTGATTCTACCCCCCTCGCGTCCGCTGCAGGTAATTGTTTGCCTGTTTTTTTTTTCCCTTTTCTCTAATTAAAAAATCAGTGGGTTGGCGTATTTTATTTTTCCCCACATCGTTATTTAATTCGGTGGTATTTTATACGAATAAAAAAATAAGTTCCGGAAAATTGCTAAGAGTTGACCGTATAAAAGCTATATTAAATTGTGATTAATTTTAGTATTATCTATAAAAAAAACTATTTATATTAAAAATACTAATTAACTGTCTAAATCTTCCAAGTTATTTTTACCCGAAGTTTACGATTTTGCCCTCCTGAAATTTGTGGATCAGGGGTCCAATAAAAAGGCCAAGGCCCATGGAATTGATTAGGCTCAAAATTATGTTGTTGGCCCAAATTTAGTAAATGGGCCGTTTTAGTTATAAGGCCTAGCCCATTGAATTGATTGGGCTCGAATTGTTGGGGTGTCTTGTTTCGATACATCCTTGTATTTATGTTTTGTATTTTTCTTTTTAAAAGAGTGAAGATGAAGAAGATTATACATGGGTCTTGATCTTGACCATGTTTAGCAAACAATTGACATTAATGATGTAATTGGGTTTCAAACAACTACTACCTTTCTATTACAATGATATTGCACTAACTACACTTTTTCTGCAGGCAAATTGAATTTCCGATGTAACACTTGGAGCGATGCAGATGAATCACCTTCGATTTAAATCTAAAATTTCGTATTTATTTATCAAATATTTATCCACATGTACGATAGTTCACATGTCGGGATCTGTGAATCACCGAATCCATCCTTCCTCGCATGCTCATGCTTGCTTGACATCTCTTCCGGTTTCCCAAATTGCCGCCACTATAAAATCACAATCCCTCTTTCCAACTTTGTGTCCCTTCCATTGCGCCACTTCCGTCATCAACTGCCGGCCTCCCCTCCCCAACCAATGAAATCCCCTCTTTCCTCCTCGTGACCCAGTTCTTGGGCATTGTTCTTCGTTTTGGGCCACCCCCGCATCATGATTCGCATTCCAGTCGTTCTTCTTGTTGTGGTTTTAGTGGGGTTCTTTTGCTGTACTGGGTCTTCGTCGGAGTCGTTGCCTGGCGACCAGGAGGCCGATAGGATCGTTAGATTGCCGGGTCAGCCTCAAAATGTGAACTTTTCACAGTTCTCCGGCTATGTCACTGTTAACCAGCAGGCTGGCCAGGCGGTCTTCTACTGGCTCGTCCAGGCCCCCGCGAGCCGGTCCCCTGAGTCAAGGCCCCTGGTGCTGTGGCTCAACGGGGGTCCCGGTTGCTCCTCGGTCGCCTACGGTGCAGCGGCGGAGCTCGGACCATTTAGGATTCGGCCGGATGGTAAGACTCTCTACTTGAACCCTTATGCTTGGAACAATCGTGAGTGTCTATTTGTCTGACTCCGGTTTCGTCATACCTTTTGTAATTCGAGCGGAATTTCCTGTCCTGTTATGTTTTGTTGTTTGTTGTCACGGGCACAGTGGCGAACGTGTTGTTTCTCGAATCTCCTGCTGGGGTTGGGTTCTCTTACACGAACACAACGGCCGACTTGTACACCGCGGGTGATAACAGGACAGGTGGGTTGTCATTATCGATTGAAAGTGGCGAAGAATTCATTCCCTGGATTGGCTGTGATTTGGATTGTTCTCCGTGGTGTTGTTTAGCTGAGGATGCGTATGCATTTCTTGCGAACTGGTTGGAGAGATTCCCACAGTACAAGCACAGAGACTTCTACATTGCTGGAGAGAGTTATGCAGGTTTGATTTGGTTTGGATTAGGTTGCTGATTGGGAATCTTAACCTATTCGCCATCGTCATGTGAATGATCAATCATTATTAGTTGTTTTGATGCCGACGATTCGTGCGAACTCGTGACAGGTCACTATGTCCCGCAGCTGTCTCGGATTGTTTATGAAAGGAACAAGGGCATCCACAACCCCACAATCAATTTCAAAGGATTCTTGGTAAATCATATCTGCCACTGATTGATGGAGAAAGTAATGAAATCATCCGGGTTTGGTTGATTACGAACCATTCTTTCCAGGTGGAAAACGCCACAGACGACTATCACGATTACATTGGAACGTTCGAGTACTGGTGGACTCACGGGTTGATTTCTGACAAAGACGTATCGGCGCCTACGAATTGCCTGCGATCTGGGGTCATCTCAGCACCCATCATCGGAATGCATGAAGCAGCTCGATATTGCAGATAGCGAGCAAGGAAACATTGATCCATACAGCATATTTACTCCACCTTGCAATAGCACAGCCTCATTGCGAAGCAATTTAAGGGGCCACTACGTGAGTTTTCTGTGGCAGTTTCTCCGAGGTGATGTTAGTGACTGGAGACTGTACTGACCTTCTTTCTTGTTCAGCCTTGGATGTCGAGAGCGTACGATCCGTGCACCGAGAGGTACTCGACAGTGTACTTCAATCGACCGGAGGTTCAGAAGGCACTTCATGCGAACGTAACCAAGATACCGTATCCATGGAAAACATGCAGGTGATGAACCAAAATTGTCCTCTCTTCTGCAAAGTATACGATTTAACGTTGTAGTTGACCGAGTTCATTCGCGTCTTGCAGTGATATTGTGGGGACCTACAGGGCAGATTCTCTGCTTTCCATGCTTCCTATATATCAGGAACTGATAGCCGGTGGGATCAAAATATGGGTGTTCAGGCAAGTCTTCCCATATCAAACGCCCATTTTCGATTCCATTATCTGTGATCAAGTCTGGGCTAATAATTATGATGATCAAATATTGGCTGAATCAATCTGACGATGCGCTTGAACTTTGAATTGATTCACAGTGGCGACGCTGATGCTGTTGTTCCGGTCACCGCAACGCGGTACTTAATTGATGCATTGAAGCTCCCGACACTTGTGAACTGGTACGCTTGGTACGACAACGGAAAGGTCAGTGCCCGTTGTTTCGTCCGTTCACCCATCGGGATCAAAAAGATTGACAACAACTAATAGCTCTCGGCATGGTTTCTGATGATAATTACAGGTGGGTGGTTGGAGCCAGGTATACAAGGGGCTGACACTGGTGACTGTGACGGGTGCCGGGCACGAAGTGCCCCTACACCGCCCACGGCAAGCGTACATCCTATTCAGATCCTTCCTGGAGGGCAAGCCCCTGCCAATGAAACCCGCATCGGCCTAAATTTGTTTACGAATCGATGATTATTCTTTCCACAAAAGAATAAACACGCCCGAGCGTGTCTCCCCCAACCCCCATCCATTATGCAGACGGATTCCGGCCTCAGTTCAGCGGCAATCGTACTAACCTCTCGCATTCATCAAATGCCTCCGATGGGTATACAAGTCCTTTGACTTTTGTCAAATTCTTTCCATAATTAATGGTAATGAAATTTCATAAAAATCTTCCTGCGTCATATCAGCTTCTGCAACAGATACTGACGAAGCAAGTAAGCCATTACAGTATGGAGAAGACCTTGGAATCTGGAAAACATATCTCTCACCTACTGATCAAAGTTGATACCAAACCCAGGTCTCCTTTTTCTTCTCTCGTCTTAGTTTACCATTTCTTTTGCATCCCACAAGTCCACACAAGGAGAGCCCCACACCTCTTCAACTTACTGGCTCGCATGACATTTCTATTCCCCTGCCCAACTACTTTCCCTTTCTGCTGAAATACATGGGCGCTGCTCCTAACAAAGTCATGCACTCTGTATCCGTTTCAAACCTCAGCTAGACAGCAACCTTTTTGACATGAGCAAAACGAGTAGGTGGGTTGTTTGACCCTTCTAGCTTCTAAGTCATCTTTTTTATAATCATATTCCCGGGGACTATTCGCTGCTGAGTCGCGTGGATTGAAAAGTGTCCATAAAAGTTTGTGTGTGATTGAAGGGTGAGCTTCTTCCCTTGATGGACCCGCTAGATCTTCTTTTTCGGGTATTTATTTAGATGTCACGATTCTTTTTCCTTCCGGGAGTAACAATGCATATCACTGAAATCTCTTCCTCTGTTTGTTTTGTCGTCGTGGTTCTGTCCAGTCTCCTGTGTTTTTCTTCTTGCGTTAACTTTAAAGAAGAACAAGTGAGAGACGAGATAGTGCAATTGCCGGGTCAGCCGAACGTGAGCTTTTCACAATACTCTGGCTATGTTACCGTGGATCAGACAGCTGGGAGGGCACTGTTCTACTGGTTGATCGAGGCGCCAAGTCAGCTAAGGCCGGGGTTGAGGCCTTTGGTTCTGTGGTTGAACGGGGGACCCGGGTGCTCTTCGATAGCTTATGGCGCGTCCGAGGAGGTGGGTCCGTTCAGGGTCACACCTGACGGCAAGAGTCTTTATTTGAGTGAATATGCTTGGAACAAAGGTATGAATCATTTCCCTCTGATGGTTTACCTGAGGATATCTCTCGAGCTAAATTAAGACAGTCCGATATTTTGCTTCGCAGAGGCGAACTTGCTCTTCCTAGACTCCCCGGCGGGGGTGGGATTCTCATACTCCAACACATCATCGGACATTTACACCGTCGGCGACAAGAGAACAGGTAAGTCGAGCCCAAGCTTGCCGAAAGCACAAAGGATCAGCTACTAGCAAATGTGAATATGTATTAATGGGACCAACCTTTGGAGTTGCAGCTAAAGACACGTACGTGTTTCTACTGAAGTGGCTGGACAGGTTCCCTCAATACAAGTATAGACCTTTCTACATCGCTGGAGAGAGCTACGCAGGTGCCGTTTTCTACTCACAATACGAGAATTTGTTACATAACGATGAATTGTTTCCGGGGGTTTAGCCGAGTGCTGTGACGAGTAATCTCTGTTCAGGTCATTACATTCCCGAGCTGTCGCTAGTCATTGCGGGGCAGAACAGGGGAATTAAGAATCCTGTCCTTAATTTCAAAGGCTTCCTGGTAATGCCCCGACCATTTGAAGTATGCCTTTGGATCGTGATTTTAAAGCATATGAATTCCTTTGCTGTTCTCGCAAGTTTAGCTTGGGAATCCTCTTCTTGACGATCGGCATGACTATATCGGGACTTCTGAGTCCTGGTGGAACCATGGGTTGATCTCGGACACGACTTATACAGCCTTGAAAGAGTCGTGTCCGCACGATTCCTTCCTGTTCCCGCACAACAAATGCTACGCTGCCCTCGTGCAAGCCACCACCGAGTTCGGAAACATAGACCCGTATGATCTTAACTCCGGCCCCTGCTCTGCCGCAGGATCCATCAAAAGCAACCTCGAAAAGCCCCTGGTAAGTCATAGTGTAATTTCCGCTGCAGGATTCGTGAATTATTACCACATGTAACGATGCGTTGCCTCTTCCGGCAGCCATGGAAGTTTTGGGGGAGCGAGGAGTGCATTGTGATGTACACAACAAAGTACATGAACCGGGCGGACGTGCAGAAGGCCCTCCACGTGAATGTCGCCAAGATCCCCCATCCCTGGACGACTTGCAGCAATGCTATCAGGGCCAACTGGACAGACTCGCCTAAATCGATGCATCGAGTATTGAAAGATCTCGTATCTGCCGGTATTAGAATGTGGGTTTACAGCGGGGATGCAGATGCGGTTATCCCTTTGTCCGCGACTCGTCTCTCCATCAGAGCACTGGATCTGAATACCACCACCAACTGGTATGCTTGGTATGACGACAACCACCAGGTAAAAAATTGACCGTCATGTCTCTCGAAAATTCCGTCTTCCTTCCCCGACTAATCGATTCTTCAGATCTAGCGAGCTGATTCGTGTGCTCTATAGGTGGGTGGGTGGAGCCAAATATACCAAGGGCTGACATACTTGACGGTGAGAGGTGCAGGTCATGAAGTTCCTTTAGGACAACCCAGGCTTGCTCTGTTCCTCCTCAAACACTTCCTCGGAAACCAGACCTTGCCCGCAAACTGATCATTAATCATCTGTTCCAGAAACCACTTTCTTAGATCAACCTGTAACTTTCATTCCAAGAGATCGAACATAAGAGTTTATCCATTTCTCGCGCAACTAAATAAAAATTAACCCACTTTTTTATCAGAAATCTTTGGTTGTCTTTGTTTTAGGAACTGCATTTGTTCGCACCATGATAAGTAACCAAGTTAGCCAAAGTACTCGTGTTAAATTATCTGTGTCTTCCGTAAAAGACTAACTGGGTACCCTTCCAAGCTTGCTCTCTTCATTATCTCGGCCTATTACAAGAAGCAAACCATCAACAACTTCTCAGGAACACTAATGCTTGAAAAGCAGCTAAAAGGAGATATCGTGGTCTCACCTGGATCATAGTAGTAATCATTCCTGGATGACTCTGGTTTCGTTGAAAACATGCGAAAGTATGAGTGATGGCAAAACCAGAACTATGAAACACTGTGTAGATCGAAGTACTAGTGAAACCCAATGTCGCTGCTTACCTTAAAACTTTTCTTCGTCCAGTCCAAGTCATCGTAAGACGATCTCGACTCAACATGTTCCCAGGTGACTGGAACTTCGATGGCTTCCACGTGCTGTAGAAGCCTTAAGCTACCTGCAATCAATTGAGTCCGAATTATATCAGCCAATATACCGCACTGGTGTAAAAACTACACGGTGCGCCAAGTTATGACCTGGGGTTTCAACGAGGAGGTTTCAAGCACACAAATAGTAAACAAAACTAAGGGCTTTACTTGTAATAAAGGCCTCTTCCCAAAGCTCACGCATTGCCCAAGAAGGAGCCACTTCTCTGAAAGGAATTCCCTTACTCAAGCACACCCTGTATGTTTCCAGTTTGATTGGAAATTACAATGACCAGCCATCACAAATCACATAATATTCCCAACTCACACCTCTTCAGAATTTGGCGTGGCAAGAATGCTACGAGTATTCATACTACCCAGTAGTACACATCTTGAACTCCATTGTGAAAAACCACTTACTCGATAACCAGCTGCCGGATAACACCAGGAAGAACACCATCACTAACTGGAGCAGTCTGTACTTCAAAACAAGAGGCAAGCCCATCCTTCAGCTCATTTTCATTGTCCTCCTGCCAAGAAGCAACAGCAGTTTTACTGCAAGCTAGGAAATCTCTTCGAGCCATCAGAACATAACGAAAACAAAAACTTTTTTCAAACTCACCCTCCGGCACACGGTGAAAAAGTTTGTAACGGATCCTTCAAGTACATGATCCCCATCATTCGAAAGCAAAAGTTCAGTCGCTGAACAAGGCCGGAATCGCTGTAGATGCTTTCTCCTCCTGTGTCACGAAACCCAAAAATGCAAATCTAGTAAGATAACAAGAACACAGCTCGAGTAGAAACATCAAAGGAACTTGTCAAATTGGCATTTTCATCATTTAACATAACCAAAAAACGGAAAAGGTGGGGATACATAACCATTTTTCTCATAACATCACCAGGTCCAAACAAAAACTAACCTTACCCAATCAGAATACTTAGCGGACGCAGCCTCCCTCCCTCTCCCGACCAAAGCTAAATGAGCGCCGCTCCCTTTCGCACCGAACCCGGTAGGGACATAACCATCAACATGCAAATGAACATCAAGAAACTCCAGATCCTTTCTTGGATCACCCAACCTGTCGAGATTCCCACTCAAAAGAATGGTAATGGCCAATTCCTCCCCATCCTCCTCCTTCAAGGGAACAGGCAACACCTCCCCCAACGAATCACAAACCAAGCTCCTGGCTCTTGACTCCCATGGTGTGGAATTCATCGACGGAAAGGGACGGACGGACAATCCCTCAGACCCGAACAACAGTTCCCGATCCGAATACAACAGGATCCTGGCAGAATCGAGGAGCCTGTCGATATGGCGTTCCCAGAACAACACGCAGGCGCCATGGTTATGGGTCCGGGTGGTGGTGTAGGCACCTGATAAACGCCATCGCCCCCCCCCCCCAACACAACAACACACGAAAACCCTAAAACGAACCGAATCGGCATGGCAATTCCAAGAACAAGACTAAAAGAGAAGGGTGAGGGGGAATGTACCTGGACGGGATTGGAGGAAGGAGGAGACGGGGGGGACGTCTGGGAAGCGCGACAGCACTCCGTCGCTGAAGAGGAATCGAGTGTTCCCCATCTTAACTCTCTGCCGCTCCTGCTTGCGGGAAATTTGCAAACCCTTTCAATTATTACCGCTAAAATCCACGGCATGTTCGGTGTTGGCTCATTAGCCAACTTCTGAACAGGGGGTTCGTCGCAGGTTGTTCCATATCGCCGAGGATTGTACCGTTACTTTTAAAAAAAAAATTATTGATTATTCGAATTCGTAAATTTACCGAGTTTATTTGCAGGGCTTGAAAACCGAGACACAATTACCGAGCGAAAGTTGTGTACAAAAATACGATTAATTTTAAAAAAAATTTGTAAAATACGGACGCGTTTTCAAAGCCCACCCCTTGTTCATTTAGTTAAAGGGACGATAAAATCGTATTTTACGAAACTCAGACCGTATTTTGTAAATTTTTTTTAAAACTAACCGTATTTCCGTACAAAACTCATTAACAAGTGGCCCGCCTTCATGTGGTAATTCCCCTTCTACTTTTATGAAGGTTTTGTTGGATACATTGGGTATGAAATTTCATCCTTCTACTAAACTTGCTGGCTCCACTACTGAAATCACGTTACAATCTTCGTTTGTGGTATTGTGTCCCGGGTACGACCTCAAAGTTGAAGTGTGGTGCTTAAACCAACAACCCCTATAAGTCGAAAGCACCAGATGCTTGTTTTTTCTTTGCCTATAACCTGCTTGCAGTCGGTCGTGTCACGGACGATATCCATTTACTGTCTGCGAATGGTGTGAGGATGATAGAGTCAGCATGGTTGGTTGGATGACACGGAGAGAAAGCTTCTAGGGCTGAAAGCTGAGTCCTTGTGTAGTAGATTCTTTCACTTCGAGTTTCCCGGCTTGGTTTGATGCGGCGAAACAAATTGTAATTCTTTTTGGTTTGCTTGAACTAGTCGTGAAGTCATGTCTTTCTGCTTTTCTATTTTCAGTGAGAAGGATCAGGCTGAGAACTTGATGATAGTGGACCTCCTAAGAAATGATCTTGGCCGCGTATGCAAGCCGGGTTATGTTCACTTCCCTCGTCTCATGGACGTGGAGTCCTACGCAACCGTCCACACCATGGTCAGCACAATACGAGAGAAGAAGCGGGAGGACATGACGGCCATCGACCGCATAAGAGTCGCGTCCCCCAGGGGGGATCAATGACACTCCGTCAGATCCCGTAACGGAATAAGATGAGATGGTACTTCAAAACTCAAGCCCCGATTAAGGATGTAATGGAATTTCGATGACTTTGCTTTAGATCGTTTGTTTTGTTGGGGATAAGGTTGGGTTTTTTTAGTGGTTTTAAGTGAATGGCTAGACCCAATTCACTGTTTGTGATCCCTTTCTCAATGACACTCACATTCACCTCTCCCGTCTAATCATTTGCAAAAAGCAAATTATTGATTCTGATCTAATCATTTATATCAGGTGTTTGTTGTTGGCCCTTTGTAATCAATCATCCATCCCTTCCTCTCTAATCAAGATTGGGGTGGGATGGCATTAATTATCTTGTCAAAAGAAGAGACTCAAACAATAATTCACCAATACCTTTCAGTAGGTTTGAAGTGACTGGCATTGTTACATGGAGCATTTCTGTTTTCTCATCAATCCCACTCCCCCTCGAAACAATCTATCTTCCCAAATGATGGGCAAAGGAGAAAATGAAATCAGAAAAGTTGGACTAAAGGAAAGCATCAGTATTGGGTGTATGAATATCAAACTTCATCGTGAAATTTCCCTGGGAGGAAATTCAACCAAAGTTTCCCTTCCAAACCCCCAAATGTGGAGCGACCCAATAATCACAAAACAATATAAAACATTTTAAGGAATTGAGTTGTTTGTTTGACCTGCAAAGGGAAAGGAAGGAAGAAAAATAGACAGCAGCAGCAAATTCCTGCCTTTGATTGTTGCCATGCCACTTGTTGAGAAAAGGTAAAAGGCAGTGAAAGTGAGAGAGAGCGGGGAGGGGGGTGGGTAGTGCCATGGTGGGAAACACAATGTTTGTCTCATGGCAGGCAAAGTATCCCACTTTGAACATTTCTATCTCTCCACCTTTTCAGACACTGTACACACATACACACACACAGACACACACTTCCCAGAACGTCCTTTCTTCCTCCACTTTAACTCAAATCCTCTCATCCCTTCCCTCCAAAAATCTTCTTCTCCAAAAATCTTCTTCTTCTTCTTTCTTCCTCCTATATTTGCCTTTTCTTCTATTCCCCACCTTCATTCATAAAAAGATGAGAAACAAGGATGGTCCGGTGGTGATTCCTTCTCTTTCCATCAATTCATGGGTCAAATTCCATTACTGTGCTTTCCACCTGCATACCACCAGCAGCAAGAGCAAAAAAACAATGAAAAGATAAAGCAATCAGAAATGCGATAAGCACAGTACCCTGAAAAAGTTTAACTTACTACAACAGGAAAAGAGAAAGAAAGAAAGGAGGAAATGTTTTTAATGTTTCTTGATGTGTGTACTTCCCTAGCATGGCCCCATCTCTCCTCTTTCAGGATTCCTTTATGAATGTTTGGTGAGGATTTCTTCACCGACACATTGATTCCCCTCCCCCCCCCCCCACCCCCCCAAAAAAAACAGCAGAGTTAAAAATCATGCTGGACCTCTACACATAGTGTCAACAAAACTAGATCAGGTAAAGTCCATCAATAAATCACCAGTAGGGCTCATAAATTTGGACTAGAAATTTTACATTAACAAAAGGTATTGGTCCAGTAACAGCAGCCAGTCTATCTTCCACATAAACAAGGAGAAATAATGAGCCGCCCAAAGCCTACTCTACATTGCTATGGATTCTTGTTGTCTCACTTGGTTTGACCAAAGGATAAGCAAAAGCAATGATTAAACCGTATGGGCCACAGAGGCATCTCTGCGTTCCTTCCCACCAGAATAATGTTACTCAGGATGGGCAGCATTCATTCATTCAACGAAAATATTTTAAGGGATCTCAACTGAAAACACCCGGAAGAAGGAACGTCACTTTACTCCAAACCTCTCATGCAGCTAATTATTGCACATTGCATGCCTACCAAACAAAGAATTTAAAAAGCTAGGAGAATAAAAGAAAGGAAGCTTGATTGTGATAATGTTTTAGCCCATCAAGACTCACTAAAACTAGCCCCTGGCCTTTCACCCTCCTATTCTAAACTAATAAAACAAGACAAGGATGTCACCATCAATATCTTTTGAGGCAACACTTTGTCGGTGGGAGGATCAATCCCAGGGATCTGATAAGATCCCGACATCCTCCTCTTCCTTTGACTTGAGTTCTCAAAAACAAAGAACTACACAGTACTTCCTTCACAAGTTAGTAGTTTAGTTCATTTGTACAAGGGGTCTTTTGTTACTGTTTCCACCAACCGGTTGGTACAAGTTCGTATCCCGTGATGGAGATGCCGACAACAACTTGGGTGCCCCACGCTAAAAGACATAAGATGACAGATTCCAACACCTGCTCCCTCCCCTTTAAAAAGGGTAAACAGGAGACTTTAACTAGAGTTTCAGACAGCAGTTGTTTCTTTATAATACTGAGGACATCATTTGTTAGTTTTCATCATGAATTCAGCCTTTAAGTTACACTTATCCATAGGAACACTACAAGGAAAGCAAATTATACGCTTAAGAACTTCATACAGATTACTCTGGTTACCGACATCTCATGTTATGTTGGCCAGTAATGTCGTGATTATATTATCGAGCAAGACAACAAAATATTCCATCCAATCATTATCTACCAGCAAAGGTGCATGACGAAGAAAACTTATAATTAAATAGAAAAAGTTGCATGAGCACGAAAAAGAGGATCTTACCATCTCTAAAATCATCCTCTAATCGGCTATCTAGGACTACTTGTTTGCAGTGGGTTTGGGACGAGCTTGCTTGAAAGCAACAGTGGGAGCAATTCTGCAACTCCTCCTCTGGTGCTCCTGGACTAGCATTCCGGCGATCCAATCGAGCTTCTCCGAATTAGTTTCTTCAGAAATCTTCTTGCCACCAAACAGAACCGATTCTACATTCTTCTGCTTCAGCATCTCCTCTGCGATCCCAACTAGCTTCTTCACGTTGTCGGGACTCGCGTCGGTATCTATATTGGGTCCACATCTACCCAAGCTTGACCCATTTGCCTACAATGCATCAACATTACCCACGAAACACATTCAAGATAAAAGCATTCACGTCTCCAATATTGTCAAAACTTAGGAAATTCCCCTTGCTGATCCCATTCTCGGAGGGTATTCATCTTGTCAGCTAGCAACAAACAATCAAGAAATCATGTGGGATAAAAAAAAAATAAAGGTGGCAATAGCAACTCATTTTCAGGAAAAGAAAAAGGGCATTCCTTTAATGAGAAATTCGGCTTCATTACTACCAGAATGAGAGAAAGCCACATAAAAAACAAAGGATCCATCCTACTTTCTGTCACCTAGATTTTAGGTTATCCCAAAACCAAATAAAAATCACGCAGCACACAGAAAAAGCAGCCCCTGTTGGTTTACCAGTTTACTGCATCCTTAAAGACGATAATGGTAAGAAAGAGAGCTCATCCAGGGTAGTGAAATGAAAAAAAAAAAAAAGAGGCCTACCGATGCCACCTACTTACGCCAAAGGGCATGCTTCTTGGACCACCACTCATTAACTTTCCCTTATTTCTTAACATCAAACCCAAAAGGACCCCATTCCTCCAGCTTTCTAACCATGGTTTTTAATGAAATTCGGACAAGGGGACAAAAATAGGGTAAAAACATAAGCCTATGCTACACAATCATCTCCACAGCATCTCAACTGCTGGTTTCAATGAGTCAGTGACTTTAATTGTTTTCCTTGACCATGCCTGATCCTAAGAACGGTCCGTAGCAAACATTCGTTAGAACAACCACCTGAGAACAGCATCATGCATTTAGACCAGTAATGACAGATGGATTCCTAAGCATATACTTGTGAAGGGTGGCAATTCAAACAAGATCATCAGGGTCAACAAACAAATGAGCTATCCAAGACACAACCATCAGCAACTGGCCACACGCATCAAGGATCACAAGGTCTGGCCACCTAAACATCAATGCCCGAGGACAGGTTCCTATGATAATATCCAAATACCAGGCTGTCTTAAACTGTCTGATGTTATAGACGGAACGAAAACAAAAACCCAATTTATCTGATTACCCCAAATTCTGGCAAAAGTAGCCATTGTGGAGAATTAAATGCAGACCCAGATACCATCATCCCTGAGTTTCCTCGGTGATAATGGAAGAGCATCAGTGATGAAAAAAGAACACACCAGAAAAAAAAAGCAAATAAAAGAAAAGAAAGGGGCAGTAAAAAAATTGAAGTATGCAGACTGACCTGAATCCTCACATAGTTGTTGCTATTGCAATGACTGAAGGCCATGGCGATGGAATGGTCCACCAAGTCGGCTGACGATTCGGCTGATATCCGGGTCATCGGGTGGGCCCAATCCTTCGCCCGCCATCCCTTGACACGCTGGTAGTCGTGGCTGACCTCGAGCAGTTGGCCAGTCCCTAGACTCAGCACCAGCAGGTCCTCGACCCCACGGACGAAAGGAAACTCCTGCTTGTTGTGCAGGACATGCGTGATTGCAGCTACAGCGGGGTTGCTCATGACTAGCCCCCCGTCCACCGCCATGCACTGTGTCCGGCCATCCACGGATTTCACCTCGACAGGTTCGAACACGCCTGGCTCAGAGGACGTCGCACGGCATACCTCCCACAGGTTGAAGTCAAAGCTGTCCGTCTCAAGCGCATCCGCACGCGAGAAAAGGAACGGGGCAGAGCTGTTCATGTCATAGCAAGTGATCAGCACTGGCTTGAGCGTGTCCTTCAAGGTCAGGTCTCCGGTCTTCTCACCATCTCCTCTGGCGAAAGCCTCCCTCACCACCCTCTCTAGCCCCGAAGTGGCCGCAGCAATGCCACCACCCCGGAGAATCCTCCTAAAGAACCCCCTGCCGCCACCGCCACAGCCCCCGCCCTTCCCAAAGAACTTCCCTCCCTGATCAGCAAGCATCCTCCACGTGTCCTCGGCAGCAAAAATCGGCCGCCTACCATCCCTGGTAGCAAACAACATGGCAGCGAAAATCCCCCCAACGCCCGTTCCCGCAGCAACATCAAAGTAATCAGACACCCTGGCGTCAGGGTCCCCGGACTTCATCCTAAGAGCCCGCTCGAGGTACGCGAGGGCCTTCCCGGAAAGGATGCCCCGCATCCCACCCCCGTCGATGCACAGCACGCAGACCTTCCCCCTTTGGGACTTGATCGAAGGGTCGGTCGACTCCAGGTCCCCGACGGCCCCAGCGGGGGGCTTAGGGGGTAGCCAGAGGCGGGGGTCAGGGTCGTAGCCGAAGAGGAACTTGGTCTCTAGGATGGAGAAGATCTCGTAGCTGAGCTTGTCGGTCTCGATGCTGGGCTCGTCGTCGAGAACCACCGCCGTCGCCGTGGCGGTAGCAGCAGGAGGCAGGGGATGGTGCTGGGGCTGGGCGCAGGCCATTTGGTTTCGGTGCGGGCTAACGTGCGCAGGTGGTGACCGTCGGTGGCGATGCTGAGACGGTTAGGAAGGAAGGAAGCATGCGGTTTGGTTTAGTTCGGTTAATGGAAGGAAGGAAGGGAGGGAAGGAGTGCAGAGGATGGATGTCCTTTTGTCCCCGTCGCCGTCGTCGTGCGTTGCATTCATCTTCTTTTGGGGGTGTGCGTCTTCTATTAATAACGTTAAAATAATTATTCCCACCTCCATCTTTAAATTGGTGTTACAAAGTGAAAAAAAAAAATTTAAGAATCGACAACGAGTTCATTATTTCCTAATCTTTTAAAAATTATCGTTTTATTTCATAAAATATTTGAAAGTAATCGTTGTACCCTATAAAAAAGGTTGTCGTAAGGTAGAGAGAGAGAGAGAGAGAGTTTAGATGTTATACTACATTTTATGTATGTAATGTAAAGAAAGAAATAAATAAATAAGAAAAAGGAGGAGATTTGTGGGGACATTTCGTGATATTGTTTAGTATAAATGTGACCCCCCCTTGATTTATGGCTTTTTTGAATCTCTCTCTTTTATATATAATGTAAATGTAAGAGTGGGTGGGGAACCAAATCGAGGAGGAGAAGACTATCCCACTAATAATTTTGCCGACGACGATCCCATCAAAGGACAGGCGTTGGTTAGTTCATCATCAACCCCGCTTTTCCACATCATGTCTCCCAAATTTAGCTAATCTTCGTCAAATCTCAAAAAACGGCCCATATTTAGACAAGACTAAACACACCCCACCATCATAATTAAACCACCACGTACAATTCATTCCCAAGTAAGTTTTTATTAAGTTATAATTAAGTTTTTTTTTATATTAGTGAATTTATATATCCATCCACCAGCCCCGTGATTGAATGAGCGACACATATTTCAAGGAGTTGTTGACCTTTTTAATTTTTATCATCGATTTTCTTTTGGTTGTCCAAAAAAAAGAGGAAGAAAGAAAATAATTTGGACAAGTGAAAACGTAACCACTTTATGTTCATTACACGCACAAACCAATAAATGGGGATGATGATGTCCACGAATCCCATCCAACCGCCCATTCATTCCTTCAGTCGTGTGAAATCCTGCGCGAATTGTTCCAACACCAGCGCCACCGCAAACACCCCTGACCCCACCATGAGCTCCGTCCTTATCCCTTGCCTCCCGCCTCCTCTCCGTCGTCGCATGGCCCATGCCATCGCCGGGGGCAGCACCCCGTACAACATCGTCATGCAGTACCCTCCCTGCCACAGGAGGGATCAGGGTATAATTGGCGTTGGAAAGATTGATTCAGAGGAGACGTTGATGCTTACTGCTATGTCCGTGGCGGCGGAGAATGCGTCCGGGACTGAGGTTGACACCAGCAGGGATGGGCACACCACGAGCGCGACCGGCAAGAGGCTACTTTTCTTTCTGTCCTGCTGGTTTTTCGATGGAGATGCGTCCCTCGACGTCCCTGCCTGTCGTCGTGGGATTGGTAAGGGAGGAGTTTCGTTAGGAGAACGCGAGATGTGATTTCGTTGCTTTTGTTCAAACCTTAGGGATTGGGCTTTGGAGATTCGCGAGCTGTTCCTTGAAGAATTCTGAGAAGCCGAGCAGGGTCCCTATCAGTGAAGTCCCAACGGCCAGCAGCGAGAAAGCCTCGACCATTGTCGAAACGCCACTCCAGCCTCCCCTGAAACAGGACGGGATCAGAAAAATGAGATTCCAGCATGAAATGTTAACTCGCAGGACCTCCGCGGGGCTTTTACCTCACGAGTAGAAGTACCGGGTCTGCGAGCGGTTCTGCATTTCCTGACTGGCTGAGGGCGATAGCATCCCAGACGAGCAATGCCATTAGAGGGACAAGACTCCCGATCAAAACTGAGTTCCTTATGCGGGTCAGATCCCCGTCGAGGTATGCACATATAACTACAGCATAAACCGAAGGCACTTAGTGATCCGTCGAAACTTCTTCTCCCATCGAATGTTTTGCACCGAGTCAAGATAAGCGATTACCGGGAGCAACGTCGTGGTATACCAACGAGAAGATCATAACTGGAATCGCCGCCGGGACTTTTGCCCAATCCCCGCTTCTCACATCCCCTGACCACCCCCCAGAAGCAACTGCTACAATCTCGATAGCCACCAGAAGACCTGATGAATACATCGTCAAGCTCCGATCTATCAACTGATTACCTCAGTAATTGTGGGATTACCACCTATCATGGCAGCGGTCAGGAACTTGTTTACTCGATCAGTAGCACGAGTCCCGCCAGTGGAAATAAGCAAACCGAATGCCACAGTGAAGAACACGCCCGAGAGTGGGGCCGGAACATTGATCAGGTCACAGAGTATCTCCCCTGACTTGGAACAGTACGCAACCATGGTGGTATAACCCAGGAAGACGTAAGCGACCGTCGCCAGCGTCCCTCCCCACTCTCCCAGCGTGTCCTGAGCCATTGTCCTTATCGAGATCACACCCAATTCATCCCCATCCTCCTCTTTCCCCCTCCTCCTCCTCCTCTTCCAAAGACTCGTGTTGACTTCAACCAGCAGCAGTGCTTCGATCAGCAGGAAAGCCCAACATGTAACCATGCATACCGAACTCGGCACAATCCCCTGCAGCGTCCTTCACATTGATTGTCAACTGGAACTGGAAAAATTGAAATGGATTGTGACCAAAACGTTCATTTCTTACAGCGGGAGCAGCCCTCTGAGGAAGTGCGAGGATGCCGGAACCGATACTGGTGCCAATAATTAAGGCCACCGCACCGGCTATGGTCCCTTTCTTTTTAACATCCCCGGCTTCTTCCCCATCCTCGTCTAGGGAGAGGCTAACGTTCTTGTCCTCCGGGACAGCGCCGGGTTTCCTGGTGAGGATCGGTGGCCGGGTTGTGATGGGAAGGATGAATAACGCTCGGTTAGGCCCCGTGGATGGTGCCACGGAGATGAACAAAGACTCGGAACGAAAGCGAGCCAATATCTTGAATTCTAATTTCCTCTCCTTGTAAAGGGTCGTCGGGTGGAAGGTCCAAGCGGAAGACATCTATTCGGAAGACGAAACCATGGAAGAGATTCGCAAGGGAACTAAAAAGCTGTGGACGTTATGGGATCTGAATTGGAATCGGAATCGAAATGGTTGGCTGAGAATTGCATGGTCCTCAATAACTCCCACGAGTTTCAGGGGGAGTGGACCCCCTGCTCAGAAACAACACCCGGAACAACACATCCCAGTGCCCCCATGGCGGGACACTGTTCGCTTCGCTTCGCTTTCTCGTCGGATAAATCTAGCTGCTCAATGCTGTGCAGGACCGTTAAAGGATCTAATAACATTGTTACGAGCTTTTTTCGATCGAGACCCTCTGATAAACTACCTTAAGAAGTCTAACTACCGTCCCCCGGATTGTGTGCGCCGCCCATTGCTGCCCCCTGCTAAGCATCATCCTCCGCACGCACCGACCAGTCGAGACGAGCAGACCACACCTGACCGCATTGACCACTGGTTCTGGTAAGACGCCAACCCCCGCCATTCGTCGATGGATTGTATCTTGCTGATTCACTGCTGTTTCTGTCACCTTCCCCTTGAAAATTCCCTTCTTTTTTGCCTTCTTTTTTCCAAAATCGCATGATTTTAGTTGGGTAAAGGGCGAGCAAGTACGGTGTGCTTGAAGGTGTTATGAAGAGCTATCAGCCTTTTGTCTCGTTCTTTTCAATCTGCTGTCTGTTCAGTTACTCAGCGATGCAGCGGAAGCCCGTTGCTTAGGAGATAAAACCTGAGCCGGGAAGTGTGGCGTAGCCCAGAGGTGGTTCTGCGGGCAACGAGAACATTGATGGTGGTGTATGACCTGGCAGGCCACACGGTCGCCTGCTGTACGGCTGACACTATTCGTGATACTGGCGTACTGTTTGTGGGCAGTCTATTACTATAAGTTCGAAAGCATGCCTACGCCTCTTACTGCAGAACAGGCTGGAAAAAGGTGATTTTCGGAGGTAGAGGCCATAAATCATGTCAAGGCCTTGATCGATTTCGGTCATCATCCTGTTGGTTCGGATGCCCTCGATCTCTCTGTGCAGGTTTAAACTTCTACCTCAATTCCAGTTCCATTGTCCACAATGTCAGTTTCTTATTCGTCATCAGCATCCAATCTGGTGCTGGTCGAATTTGGTGGCAGGCTGAGCTTTTTTCTTGTAGGGCCACCTCGGAAGGTTAATGAAAAAGTTGATTACGATGGTTGGAGTTTCTCTGTTTCTCTGTCTTTTCTTTTGGTTGTCTTCCTCCAATGACCATCTCCGGCGACTTTGGAGACATGGGAAGCATAATATTGCGTCCAATGCTTGCCGAAACATCTTTCATCAACCTTGTATTCTGTTATAGCCTTTGCAGATAAACTCGATGGTTGGATTGCTTTGAACCCGATACATACTCTTGGATATATTGGCTGTAGTGATCCTTTCCTGGCAATTGTTCCTTCTATGCTGTTTCATTTTGCATATAGAGGTCTTGTTTTTAACTTAAACGAGATGATTTTGACGTAAAACTATATCAGTATGTTCTCGCAGAAGCAGAAAAGGCGAAGAAAACAGCAAATCGAGAGGTTAATGTACAAGTGGATCTTTTTCAAGCAAAGTCTGGCGCAAACCGCATGGTCTGAGGATTGTTCAAGGGGAAAACTCTTCTTTATTCCGATCTCCACCATGTCGTTCTGAGAATCTCTCCAAAATATTTAGCAGAAGCTGTAGACAGCACGATTCTGGTGTCCTCTCACCACGTAGACTCGGTTTTCTCTACGTATTTCTCACTTTCTGTCTTAATCTTCCCGATGTCTGCTACTTGATCTTTGTGTCTGGCTATATCCTATCCAGAGCTTTACCAAGTGAACTTACGTTATAATTTTCACAGGTGCTACCATCTGTAACTTGAACTTGCCATTAATCTTTTCAGAGAAGCCGCTGGAACTGTATTGAGCAATGAACCTGGAGCTCAACCATGGAAGAATAACCCAAAAGGAAAAGGATGAGTGCGAAGCCAACCCCAATTATGATCGAGATTGAAGAAAAGAATCGAGGAGTTCTCAGGCACCAATTCGAGAGCAGTTTTCAGCAACTCACGACCTCTACCCATGATTTCTGACTGTTTACCAGTTCCCTCAACTATCCTTTGCGGTTTCCTACGAAGTCCACGTAAGAACTGGAAGACAATTGCCGAGACAAAGGCAACGTCGTTTTGTCGGTCTTTCCCGTCTCCTCTCCGTATGTACATCCGGCGTGTAACAGCCCAGGCCCACCGCCACAGGATATTGTCCGTTCTGGGTCTCGTCCGCACGGTTTTATTTTTGGCGGACACTCTCGGCAGCATACAGCACATCCGGAGTAATAGCACCAAAACACGTCCCATGAGAAGAGGTCTCCACAACCTATATAAGTACTGCTTCGTTTTCCTCTCGATGTGGGATATCACAATCCACCCCCCTTGGGAGCCCAGCGTCCTCGCTGGCACACCGATCCGGTCCCCGGATTTGATACCACTTGTAACAGCCCAGATTATCGTCATATGATATTGTCCACGCCGGCACGGTTTTATTTTTGGCGGACACACGAAATGCGTTTTGGGACTACCATTCCGAACGTATTATGTGCTGCCGAAAGTGTCCATAAAAAATAAAACCGTGTGGGCTTGGCCCAAAATGTACAATACCCTGCAGCTGTGTTCAGGGCTGTTGTACGACCCCTCCCCACTTCTTATTTCTCCCAATCAACCGAAAAGCAAGAATTTTTTTAGGAAAAAAGGGGAAGAATATCTTTAGGCAAATGTCAGTCCCGTTGGGAGTACCAGTCCCTGTCAATCCGTCCATTATTACCAGCACCACCGTCCTCAATCTCTGGAAGTCCTCGGTCTTGCCGTCGTCCAGGCCACCGCCTCATCGGCGGCATCTCACCTCCGTTTCATCCCTCACAAGGCCTGGTACTTCTAATCTCCCCCCTCCCTCCCTCTTCCCAGTTTTTTGCCCGTTTTTTCCTCCTTCGAATTCGGCTTGATTTGTGGGGAAACTCTGGATTTTGAACCTGACCCACGTGATTCTGACGAAGCGGATGTGGATGGATGGTTTTAATCATTTGGGGATAGGGATTTTCATGGGTATGGACGTTTTTTGGTGCCTCGGAAGGTAGATAGCTTGTTCGAGTGATTTTTCACGGGCTGCAAGGCGTGGTTTAAGCCATTGTCGACTTGCCTATTACGAGAAGCTATTTAGAGGGGTGTATGGCGGTGGTTTGCTGTCAGTTTTTCGACGAAATGACTCGTCTGGTAGCTGTAGATTGAGCGATGAAGGGTGTCGCAGCGCCATGGGTGATGGTCTTGTCGTTAGGTTTGCTCAAGGGCTTCTTCCGGTTTCGTCGATATGTCGCCTTCTGATGCCCATTGCAGATGCAGTCGGAAATTGAGTAGAGGAATGTATGATTTCCCGGCATGGTAGGTTGCTTTCTATGTTTGGAAGTGCTAGTTCGTGTGTATTCATTATGGGAATGGGAAGTGCAGGACTATGCAGGGCCAGTCAGATAGCGGAATTATTCCCGACCGTGTCCCCCGAGATCGTTGTCCGGGAGGCACGGTTAGAGGACTGCTGGGAGGTTGCAGAGACTCACTGCAGTTCGTTCTTCCCTGGATATTCCTTCCCTCTAGCTTTTCTCCTGAGGGTTAACAGATTGGTGGGGATGTTCTCCGGCTTTTCATTGCCCAATGGCCGCCACAGGGTGTGTTTGGTCGCCGTCACCGGTTCCTCTGCCAACGAAATGTTTCTGTTCGGGAATGAAGACTTCAGAATCGGAGGACTCGATGGAAGATTTAGTCTCAACAGAGGTAACGTGGCGGGGATCCTGACCCTGGACACACTCGCCGACTTTCTTCCACGGAAAGGACCCCTAAGACAAAGAAGGTGATCGCATCGCCAACTTCATTCTCCGACTTGCTAGTCTAGCGGAAACACGAGTATCCCGAGCCCTTTTCCGTGTGCTTTCAGGACCGGAATCGCGTACATATCGAACGTGGCAGTCCGTGAGGGATTCCGGCGGAAGGGAATAGCCAAGAGGCTCGTATCCAAAGCGGAGGCCCAGGCCAGAAGCTGGGGATGCCGTGCGGTGGCGCTGCACTGTGACGTGAACAACCCCGGGGCAACCAAACTGTACAAGGGACGAGGATTCAAATGGGTCAAGGTCCCGGAGGGAGCAAACTGGCCGCAGCCGAGAACCTCCCCGGACATCAAGTTTAGTTTCATGATGAAGCTCCTGTGAGATCCCAGGAATCTTGTAAAGCTCGTATTCTTACATCCCTTGTACATAATTATGATATGCAGCAGATGAAATATCTGCATATCTATGTGTAGATATATGGAGTTTTGTACGGAAATACGGTTAGTTTTAAAAAAAATTTGCGAAATACGGTCCCAGTTTCGTAAAATACGGTTTTACCGTCGATAGGGCGCGTTTTGGAAACGCGTCCTCCGAATTACAAAGGGGACGCGTTTTCAAAACGCGCCCCTCGGCGTGCCATAGCAAGGGGCGGGTTTTCAAAACCCGCCCCTATGTGGCATGCGAAGATGGCATGAGGGCGCGTTTTGAGACCGCGCCCTCATGCCAGGGGCGGGTTTTCAAAATCCGCCCCTCCTTACATTACACAAGGGGCGGGTTTTGAAAACCCGCCCCTCCTTACATTACACAAGGGGCGCGTTTTGAAAACCCGCCCCTTCTTCAGTTACTAAAGGGGCGGGTTTTGAAAACCCGCCCCTTCCACATAGACAAACAAAGCCGGCCACGGTATGCTGGGTCGGACGGGGGGCGGGTTTTGAAAACCCGCCCCTTGTGTAACTGAAGAAGGGGCGGGTTTTCAAAACCCGCCCCTTGTGTAAGTGAAGGAGGGGCGGGTTTTCAAAACCCGCCCCCCGTGCGAGTAAATAACTCGCGATCGGGGTCACCCTCCCCGATTGCACCCTCCCCTAACCCTAGCCGCCGCTCCCTCCTCCGGCCGACGACCGTCCGACCTCCGCCGCTGCCTCCAGCCGCCCTAAACCGGCCCTCCGACCCCCGCCGCTGCCTCCAGCCGCCGTTAACCGCCCGTCCGACCCCCGCCGCTGCCTCCAGCCGCCATAAACCGGATCCGCCTCCGACCGGTCAACTCTTCCGGTCCGGCGAAAATTCGTCACCGCCGACGATTGTCCGCTCCCGAGTTACGTCGCGTGACCTTTGACGACCGGTATTATTGGTATGTTGTGTAATTATGAAATTGTATAATTATTAATTATTGATTAGGAAAATGAATAATTGGATAATTAATGATTTGATATTTTATTGTTTACAGGTTATTAAGTTCGAAGAAACCCCTAATCAACGTAAGTTTTATCTTACGTACGTTTCAATGTCCCAAATAAATTTATTATTGTATGGAAATGGGAAGGTTGTTCACGGTAGTCAAGGAGTAGGTTATAGTAGGGGTCCAGTTAAACGGATCAAGTTAGATGTGGATGCTGATTACGTCAGATTTGAAAGTGTTATTGTGAATGCACTGAGATTAAACGAAGGAAGTAGGCTGGAAATTTGTCATAGATACCCCGTTCCTTCGTATGGTCCTTCTGGAATAAATTTTGTGCTAGTACCGATCGGTGATGACGAGGATGTTAGGTTGTTGTTTGAATTTGCGATGTCAAATAGTGACCGCATTCAAGAAGTTTATGTGATATCAATATTTGGAAATTCTTGCAACGAAGTGAGGCCCCCAAATTCTAGAAGTAAGCGTGGTAGTAACATGCAACCCGTAGGAGCAAATGTGGATGACGGGGTAAATGTCGTGCAAGAAAGAATGGAAAATTTCGAAGTTAGTACAAATTTCCATCGATTGGATCCGGTGAATGAAGGGTGTAGCGGATATGGTGGTAATGCGAGGAATGAGGAGGATGGTGGTAATGAGGATGATGATGATGATGGCGGTAACTACAACGAAGATAATTATGAAGAGGGTGATCCGTTTGAACAATTAGAACGCGATCTCGGCGATGAAGGAGTTATAGTTGAAGATATATATCGGCGATATGAAAATCATATCGTTGATTCAATAGTTAATTCGGATGATGACGCCGATACTGATGATGAAATGTTTAATGGTGTTGATTTGGAGAATGAGGACGCGGTTAATCAGGCAGGTCCTTCTAGGAGGAAACGGGTGGAAAAACCCCTACCATTCTATCTAGACAGTGGCGATACTGGGAAGGTGATTTGGGAGGATGATGAGGATGTTACGGTGACGGACGATCCGGAGGCTGTGGTTGAATTTCGTAAAGGGATGCGGTTCAAGCATAAGAATCATGTAATTCATGCGGTGAATATGTTTCATATCAAGAATCATTATAATTACGAAATTGTTGAGTCAGATAAGACGACGTGGTCGGTGTTTTGTTCTGAGTTAGGATCTGGGTGCAAGTGGCGATTACGCGCAATTCGGCGTGCGTGTGACGATGAGTTTGAAATAACTATTATGGGTGAGCCGCATACATGTTTAAATGCAGTTCTTTCCCAAGATCATGATCGCCTTGACTGCAACTTCATGGTTCCCTACTTCCGAACTTTTGTCAGAGAATCTCCTGAAGTTAAAGTGTCGTTCTTAAGGAGTGTAATCAAGGAGAGATTTGGATATGAAGTAAGTAGGAGACGAGTATGGGATGCAAAAAGGAAGGCGATTGAATTTGAATACGGAGAATGGGATGCATCTTACAATGAGTTGCCTCATCTTATGAATGCAATTAGAATTGCCAACCCCGGAACAATTGTTGATTGGGGTGCCACGTATCATCTCGGTGATGTGGAAGTACTGCAGTTTCAACGACTGTTTTGGGCGTTCGGACAGTGTATTCAGGCATTCAATCATTGTCGACCAGTTGTTAGCATAGATGGCACATTTCTATATGGTAAATATAGGCATAAACTCTTAATTGCATGTTCTATGGATGGGGAGAACCATATAGTGCCGCTTGCTTTTGCACTGGTTGATGAGGAAAGCTACGATTCATGGAGTTGGTTCCTGCGATGTTTGAAGGGATATGTCGTTGGTGAAAGAACGGGAGGGGTTTGTTTGATTTCCGACAGACATGCTGGAATTCAAGCCGCTGTGAATGATCCGGACGTGGGATGGGCCCCGCCGTTTGCGCATTGGCGATTTTGTCTTAGACATGTGGCGAGCAATTTCAATACGAGGTATAAGAATGTTGTTTGTAAGAGGAAGTTGATAGCCGCAGCCAGGAAATCTATGGTTGTGAAGTATAAAAGTGTGATGCGAAGTTTGTTTGAATCAATGCCAGAAGCTGGCGAGTTTTTCGCCGACATGAATGAAGAACAGTGGTGTTTGAGTCGGGATGGGTACCATAGATATGGTCTGATGACAACGAATTTGAGCGAAAGTTACAACGCCGTTATCAGAGGCGCAAGAAATCTTCCTGTTTCAGCGCTTGTTAGGAAAATATGGTATAACTGCGTGTCACATTGGATAGCCAGACGTGATGATGCGGATTCTGCTTTGAAAATTGGCGAAAGATTCACAAGTGTTTGCACAAATCGTCTATTTAAATGTATAGAGAAGGCCAAACGGTACGAAGTGGTTCTTCTCGATCGCAGCGATGGTAGATTTGATGTTAGAACAAGAGGAAAACATCGACTGAAGTATGTATTTCTTCAAACGATGAAATGCAGCTGCAAGAAATGGCAAATCCATCGCATTCCTTGTTCGCATGCTTTGGCATGTTACGCGCACATGCATATAGATCATACCGCTGTCATCAGTCGTTTTTACTCATTCGAGTGCCAGAAGGCTGTGTATGCTGCGAAATGGCATTCTTTTGATTGTAAAGAAGATTGGCCCGAATATCCTTTTCCGAGAGTCAATCCCGACCGTACAAGAGTGAGACCGAAAGGGCGCCCCAGGTCATCACGTATACGTAATGAAATGGATATCAAGGAGAAATCTCGGAAAACTAGTTGTGGGTTATGTAGACAGGAGGGTCACAACCGACGTAGTTGTCCTAATAGGAATGTTTGTAAGTCATTTCTTAATGTTAGAAGTGTATATTGTTGTTATTTACAGTTGTCCTATTTGTGTTTGTTATTAACATAAGATATATTGTATTTCAGGAAAATGCGTCCAGGGCCAAAAAAGACGGACGTCCTCAATGCTCAAGGAGAGCATCGCTCGACGGCGGTATGGGAAGCCGGCTACACTATGGTACGTCTGTTTTGTGTAGTTCTGAATTATTATACTTTTTTCATGTATTCGTGCTGTGAGTACTAATTCGTGTTTTATTTACAGAATAATGTTCTAACTTGTCGTCGTGTGGAGAAGTCATTGAAGGGAGTCGCCCGACATCCGAGGATAAATGTGTACCTTCGTCAGGCAGGATTCTACGGAGTAGCTAAGCTCCCTTTTATATCCTTGGACTGGGCCCTCATCACAGCGTTGACGGAACGCTGGAGGCCGGAGACGCACACTTTCCATATGCCACACGGTGAGATCACTATCACCCTTCAGGATGTGGCAGTTCAGCTAGGCTTGCCCATAGATGGTGATGCCGTGATAGCTGATACAGCCGTCTCTAATGAGGAAGTCTGTTTAGAGTTATTGGGGCGGAGACCTATGGGTGACAACATTAGGTCTGGCCGTATTAGACTTAGCTGGCTTGCTGCAAACTTTGCTGAGATCCCTGTAGATGCCCCCGAGGAGGTAGTGCAGATGTATACGAGGGCTTACATCTTGCAGTTGATAGGAGGGATGCTATTCACTACGAAGTCAGATAGTTTAGTTCACTGTTTCTGGTTGCCTCTACTAGCTGATTTTGAGCGGGCTGGGCAGTATAGTTGGGGTAGTGCTTGCCTTGCGTGGCTGTATAGGAGTTTGTGTAAAGCAGCTCACCACAAGGCATCGCAGATAGATGGTCCACTTATATTGCTACAGATTTGGGCATGGGATAGATTCCCACATATAGCGCCACTCAGATTATGCACCCCATTTGTAGCGGATATGCCTCTGAGCTATCATTGGGCCGTTGCAAAGGATGTACGCACGGTCAGTACGCACGTACTGTCCTCTTACAGAGAGGCCTTTGATAGGCAGAGTCCCGATCAGGTAAACGTCATTTCATTTGACTCTTTCGTTTTAGTCATTCGAACCTTCCTAACGTATTGACATTTCAATATGCAGGTTGTTTGGCATCCTTATTCTGAGGAGTTGATAGCTATGCTGCCTGATTACTGTCGATCGGGAGAGGCTTCTTGGCGTGCCAGAGTCCCCCTCATCTGCTTCTACATCGTCGAGTGGCATTACCCTGATAGAGTGATTCGTCAGTTTGGTGACCACCAGATCGTGCCCGCAGATTGCGACACCAGCAAGGCTCTCCATCGGATGGATTTGCGTGGCAAGACGATGAACAACTGGGTAGAGATCCACCGATCGTTTGTGGAGCTCTGGGGAGATCGGATGCAGTACATCGTGCCGCTGTTCTGGGATTCCCATTCTGGAGTCAGGTACTCCAAATGGTTTGCGAAGTACACCAGAAAGTACATATCGCACACAGGAGCCATGCTAGGTACAATGGTAAGTAATCTATGAGTTCTTTCATTACATTCTTCATCTAGTTGTCAATTTTAACATATATAATGTTATATTATGTAGATGAAGAACTTCCGTAGGATCAAGCTTCGATCGGACCAGCCTGAGCTCGTTTCTCTTGCCGAGGATTCCTTGCAGATGATGCGAGAATATACACCGGTACGTCTGTACGGTCGTACCGGCGGAATAGAAGATCAACCGGCATTCGAGTTCATGCCAGCAGCAGGTGGACAGAACGTGGACGAAGACGAAGATCATCCGGCAGAAGAAGATCACATGGAGGAAGATCACGAGGATCACGACGTGCCACGGACGTACGAGGACCCTGTATTTGACGAGGAGGGCCGTGAAGTACCAGAAGGGATGCTCATCTCTCAGATTGACCACATTCAGGCTGATTACACAACACCGTACTTCGAGCCTGGATCCAGTTCCACTCCGGTAGCTCCGATTAAAGGAGCGAGAGAATTCGGGTAAGTCTTCTAATACTCGATTGATTTAAACTCTCGTAACTTCACTAACATAAGTTTTTCAGGTACGACCATTCACAACAAGGCGAAGGACCTTCACAAATTACACAACTGTACCCTGATGATTCATCGGGGAACATCCATTCAGATCCCGTCGTTAGGCCTTATGTTAGGAGGAAATCGACGAGACGTAGGGGTCTTTACTGATGTCTGTAAACTTTCCATTGATATTATGACATTCTAAACTTTGCATTTCATATTCTGAACTGGGTTTCAGGTTACAAACTACTGAATGAGGTCTATGTGTATGCGATATGTTGTTCAAACAGGGTTTCGAACAAAATTCCTTACTTTCGTTTTTTCAGGTTCGCACGGGGGGCGGGTTTTGAAAACCCGCCCCTCCTTCACTTACACAAGGGGCGGGTTTTGAAAACCCGCCCCTTCTTCAGTTACACAAGGGGCGGGTTTTCAAAACCCGCCCCCCGTCCGACCCAGCATACCGTGGCCGGCTTTGTTTGTCTAAGTGTGGAAGGGGCGGGTTTTCAAAACCCGCCCCTTGTGTAATGTAAGGAGGGGCGGGTTTTAAAACCCGCCCCTTGTGTAAGTGAAGGAGGGGCGGGTTTTGAAAACCCGCCCCTTGTGTAATGTAAGGAGGGGCGGGTTTTGAAAACCCGCCCCTGGCATGAGGGCGCGGTCTCAAAACGCGCCCTCATGCCATCTTCGCATGCCACATAGGGGCGGGTTTTGAAAACCCGCCCCTTGCTATGGCACGCCGAGGGGCGCGTTTTGAAAACGCGTCCCCTTTGTAATTCGGAGGACGCGTTTCCAAAACGCGCCCTATCGACGGTAAAACCGTATTTTACGAAACTGGGACCGTATTTCGCAAATTTTTTTTAAAACTAACCGTATTTCCGTACAAAACTCTAGATATATGAACCGTACTTTTGCCAAGTCTCTGCAGTCGTACGTCAATTTGGTCGAACCTAAGGACGTGTTTGGATTCGCGCTAAAATCGTCTCGCGCTTTATGTAGAATTATTAAATTAATACACTGTAGTTTTTAACATGCATAAATATTGAAAAGTTTTAGAGAACCAAACACGACGCAGCTTCATTGCGTAATCGTTGAGATCGGCATCAGCCAAATGACCACATTGTCCCCTTCCCCCCTCTGCCTTCATTCTTCTTGATCTCTCTTCCTCATCTGCCGTCTGTCGCCAGATCGCAGTCGTTAGATCGGAGCTCCTCGCCGCCGCCGACGACGCCAGTCAAAGTCTCTGTCTATTCTCGATTCCCTCGTCTGTTATGATCGGAATTCGTGTCAGATGGGGACGAAATAATTTCCGTCATCGCGGGTTTCGGATTGGGGTTTGGTGTAGTTTCTTGATCGAGCAGATTATGGTTTTTTTTCTTTAAAGAAAATTTCATTTCGCAGAGGAAATGGAAGATGCCAAGAAGCAGGCGCGAGACGAGGGAGAGAACGCCCCGGAGACCATGCCTTCGTCTAGGGATGAGGTCGTAGATCTCGATCTTCCGCGAATTCGATTGTTGGCTTGATTTTGATTGACATCCCGCGCTATTATTTGTTCTTGTGGTCTTTTGGTTTGGGAACGACATGAGTTGTAAGATAATGAGTGCTCTGACCCGCTGGCATTAGTAGTTGATTTTCGCGAATCTGATAGTTCCCGTGTGTGGTGAGAAGAAGTTGAGTTACTGCTTAGTGGTGGGGAATTGGGTACATATGTGGTTTCTCATTAGGAAATGTCTGATTTCGTGAAAGAATTCAGTTCTGACTGGAATGGGAATCTATTCTGGCTCAAACTACATTCCATTCTATTCCACTGTCCATTCATTTCGCCCCATATTCCTTTCTGGAAACCAAGCACACCAGTAGTGATTTACCCCCTTAATAAGGGGCCAACGGATAGATCTTCCAGTGATGCTTTCTTGGGGATTATCGAATTGGACGAGGTGTGATATTTGTGGGCATCGGATTTGTGATTCATAAGTCGGTGTTGGCTGGGGGATCATTTTCTTGCGCAATGGGCTTTGCCCTGCGATTTATTTACATGTAATGGCTCCAACTTTTGTAGAACTCGTCTAGTTTACTTACACCTGCTGCCGCTCACTGATGTAGGAAGCTGCTGTAAAGAAGAAATATGGAGGAATAATGCCCAAGAAGCCGCCCCTCATCTCCAAGGTGCTGTTCTGCGAAGAGGGTCTTGGAGTGTATCTTCTCACTTCCTCCATCAAATTAATCTTAGTTCTTTTCCTCTTTTTGATCTTTATTCTTTACCAGGACCATGAACGTGCTTATTTTGATTCTGCTGACTGGGCCCTTGGGAAGGTATGCTAGTACTCTGGCATAAATCTCCAGGTTTTGTAGTACTATTTATGACAACTAATTGACATTGCATGATGGCAGCAAGGTGTTGAGAAGCCAAAAGGGCCTCTTGAAGCCCTCCGGCCAAAATTGCAGGTACGAATCTGGAATCAATTACTAAACTGTTATTCCTTGTCTGTCCTGGCCCACCGACCGAGAGTTTGGAACAGGGAGGGATTGATTGACAAAAGCATCAAGCTTGTTTTCGTTCCTCTATTCCACTTTTTAACCTCTTCTAGATAGACTTTTTTAATAATGAATAACCAGGTGACTTGCGAATATTCTGTAGAGGATGATAATGTGATTGCTCGGGGAAGACTGAGTTGGATATTAATATTCCAAAAGCCTTCTTTTCTCACCTGCTTATTTTGGACAATTGGATAGGCAACATTTTACCATTCCACATTGTTGAAGTGAAGGTTCTCATAACTGCTTTCTTTTTCATAAGAGCCACTGCCGACTATATTAACACAGAGCTGACAAAAGTAGGTAGCCGATATCAGGTCAATCTGTCTGACGTTTCACAAATCTCCCGAAAAACCATGAGATTTCAGCTTTTAGGACAGTTCAAGCAAGCATCCAGAATCGATACCACTGGTTATTATGATCGAATTGTAAGGTTTTCTTTTTTTGTTGTTTTTTTTGGGCAGCCAACCCAGCAGCAAACAAGATACAGGAAGTCCCCTTATGCGCCATCCAATGGCGAAGGTACGTGCCTCTGATTAGTCTGCAGTGACAAAGTTTTAGCTAGCAACAACTTCCGCCGATTTCCTGGTGCTCCAAATGGATGGCAGATGGAGGAAGCGCCGGGGCAGAGGAAGCACCGATGGACGAGTGACAGTATCACGTTGCTCCCGTGGGGTTGAACTATTGACACCGGTGCATCTTTACAAGCGATTCTTGCTGACTCCTCCCGGTAATAAAATGGAGAGGGGGGAGAGAGAGAGTTGTGGTGGGGTGTGCATGATGTCTGACCTTAGAAAGAAAGATTGGATGAATGCGGGAGGGACTCCTTTTTTGTTTATGCACAATTCGAACGTTCCGGCCGCCGCCCAGACTTTTAACATAACATGTCCCCCCATGGTTGGTTTGATGTTTTACACGAGGAAGAGCGCTCCTTGAATGGGTACCAGATCTTTGGTAATATGCCAGCCGACCTCTCCTCTCCTTGCATGCTCGTTTCTTTCTCTCTGTGTCAAACCCTCTGCTAAGGGTGGTGGTGGTAGTAGTAGACGTCAAACCCTGAAGCTTTTGGCTCCTGAGAATGAGTGGTTTCGCCTTGCTTCTCTACTTGGTCGGTATTACGTTATCATTTTCTGTATTATGAAGTTAATGGGTATTACGCTTTTGTCAGACCAGTAGTGTTTGACCCATCCGGATGCTTCTGGGACCCACCTCCTTAATGGGCCTCTATTCATGGGCTTCTACAATTCCGCCCAAAGGAACTAGCCCATTTTATAAACCCATATGAAACGCCGCTCTCTCAAAAAATGAATGGAATGAAATAACGAAAGGAAGCAACAACAGCATATTATAATATATTCACCATCACCACCCCTACTCCTAGCTATCCTAAACCCCCTCACCCCACCTTCTTCCTCATCTCGAGGACCTTCCTATGAGAATTCGAGTTTACGCTCGGCACGATGGTCGGGCTGGCCGCCGGACGGTATTCCGGGAACAACCTGCCAGACTTGTACCGGACCCCACACGCGTTGCACAGCGTCTTAGGCCCCATCGGCCCTGCTCTCCACTGCGGGGTCTTGGCGACGTCGCAATGCCGGCACTTCCTCACAGGGAGGGGAATCGAGGGGTCGCCGTCCCCATTGGTGGCAGGGGGAGGCGCCGGGAGAGTGAACTCGATCTTCTTCTTCTTCACGACTGCGGGGCTCAACTCGGAAGCAGGGGACAAGACGGACGGGGGAAGCTGAGGAGAGGTTATGGGGCGTGAGTGCTTCGTATGAGGAGCACGGCCATGCGGGGTGGGGATGATGTCGGTCGAGCAGGAGGAGGAGGAGGAGGTGCTGCTCTCCAGCACAGAGACGGGGCTGGGGGTCCTCGGGGGTTGGGAGAAAGAGGGATGATCGAGCCATTCCATTTGGAAAATGTCATCAGACTGCAGCAAAATCCCATCTCCCTGCGAAGGAGGAGGAGCCAGGAAAGTCAGTCGAGTCCCCCAAAATTATTATTAATACAAAAAAAAAAAACAGGGAGGAGGATGAGTTAGAATCCTTACGGGAAGAAGGGATAACTGTGGGAAGATGTCGGAATTGCAGAAAACAGAGTCGGAAAGGGAGAGAGTAGGAGACCACGGCTCCAGGAAGGGGACGTCGAGGAAGTCGTCGATGTGGTCGAAGGAACCAACCCCCTCCTCGTAATCCATGTCCTCTCCCCCTCCCCCCCCAAAAAAAAAAATAGAAAAGGTTGATGGAAATTGGGAGGAGGATGAAGTTGAGATCGAGAAGAATGAAGGTGATGAAGAAGAAGAAGAAAGTGTGGTATGGGGGTGTGTTTATTTATTTATGTTTCACCGATGATTGAGCCAAAAATGATTGACCTCACCGCCTTCCTTTTCTTTCATGTTTTGCTTTGAATTTTCTTTTCCAGCTCTCATTTTTTTGGTTATGAATGGGAGGGAGGGAAGGAAGACACTTCCTCCTAATTTCATTCCTATTTGGTTGACAGCCAGGTAAAACTACGCGGTGGGTGTGAAATAACCGCCGGGTCAAAATCTTCTTTCTAGAATACAGTTGTACGTCGTCATTCTTCTTCCTTCCTCTGTTTCCATTACAATATGAATTAAAGAACCGGGGGGGGGGGGGGGGGGGGGGGGCTGTCCGAATCCTAAAAACTTTTCTCAAGTTAGGGGACGGGAGCCGCCACGTGACCACTTTTGGAATTTGGATCGTGTCACGTGGTTTTAGGAATAAAATAAAATAAAATTCAAAAAAACAAAAAGATAATTTAATCTTTTGTGCCTACCTGATACTTCGTCACATCCCCATGTGAAAGTAAACATAAAATCGGGGGGAAAAGGAAAATATCCAAAAGAATATTGCATTTACTTTTTTAAAAAAAAAAAATTCCTTCTTTTTTGACTTATCCACGGACAGGGACAGACTTCGCCGCGTCCATGTGATTCAGCCTGCAGGTCCCCAACACAAACTCCGGCAGCTCCTCCGGGGTGTTCCCCTGTCCCAACATATATAAAATAACGTCACCACGACGACGGAACAACAACGAGCGGCAGATGACCGACCGCGAGTTACCTGTATCACGAACGCCATCTCCACGACGAGGTTGTTCAGATACCCGAGGACTAGACTGACAACCCCCCTCGCGACGGCCGACGAACCCACGTCGATCCCTATCTGAATTCATCACAAGACGTTTTTAGCTTTATGGAAAAAGGCCGGCGGCCGGTTTATCTTCCAAACAGAGAGGCTGGGTCGTACCTCGAGGTAGTTCTTTCCGCGGAAATAGTTCATCTCGAGCGCTTGTCCCACCAAGCACGCCTTCTTCCCCACGCTCTGCTTGACGATCCATGAACCCTGCGGGATACAGAACGTAGCTAGCGGTCAGATATATGTCCTTACTTCACATCTGATGCCCGAGAAGTCAATCCCTGTATTCACTAGCCTTGGAGATGTATGGTATAAGCTTAAATCTGGAGTTCCTGAAAGCATCGTCTCCGTTGACGAATCGATGTAGCAATGGGTGCTCTTCCAGAGGGGTTTTCAATGCGTAGTACATTGCTACATTGTACATATTGGATCCCGGAACCTACGTGACATAAACAGACTACTTAAGCCGGTACTAAGAAATTGATAGCCTGAAGAAGCAAAATGAACTGGATTTTGTGAAGCTACCTGAATGTTTACGACGAAGAAGAATTCCGGTGCACCTTGAAGCGCATATCTCTGCATGGAATGTTAGATTACAAGGTAAACTACGTTAGCTCGGGCAGCTTCCACGTGAATGATCTGTATTGAAGAAAATGGTTGTCAGTCAAACCTGGACAATGCCTCCCGGACGGCCGCTGAGGTCGTCCTCTCGCTTGTCGGACCTCAGCCAGTCTGCACCGACCAATTGCATCACAGTGCTTTGTACCTTGATCTGGTTAAAAGAAAAAAGTAAGGTTTTCCTGACTCACGACGTGGGAAACTACAGCCGCTCAAGTGCTGCTTTCTTCATTAGCATCAGGTGAGGAGATGAGGAAATCCATCCGTACCTTGCTATGGTCTCGTAGATAATTCTCTCCTCGTATTAAGAAGGTAGAAGGATCAGCGACTGACCAACTGCACGGCGTGCTGCAACTGGGGTCATTCTGAAGAGTGGCCCCGTACGCACACGATGCAGTGCTTTCCTCCCAGGCCAACTCTTGCAAATCCATATATCCTTGCTTTTGAGCTGAGTCAGAAAGGAATCCGGCATCGTTATTTCACGCACAGGCACACAAGCACCAGCCACTGCAGCCATTCCTTTTCTTTTTCAAATGTGAAGGCAATTCATCTAGTGAAACGATAGGACTCACTTGCGAGATCGTGCAACCTTTGCACCAGAGCAGCAGCCGGTGATTTTATAGGTTGGCAGTCATCCTGAATCCAAAAATAAAAGAAGAGGAGGATTTATAAGATTATGCATTCGATGAGTAAATTATGGGAAAGAAAAAATTCTGCAACTCCAGTGGCCACAGTCCGTAACGATTCGTTGTCCTTTTCTTTTAGTCGGGGAGTAATCTATCTAAATCGACAAGAATCATGGCCACATGGCTAACTACAGAAACAAGAAAGCATCATTAATGTGATCCAAGGAGTAGATGCAAAGGTTCAAGAGTACCAAGGAAAGTAGTTCTGTATGTGATTCCATCGACCGGTCATTCTCGTGATCATGTTCGACCAGTTCAGGAACATCGAAGAACTCATCAAAAGCATCACTGAGTCCCATTAGGCTTGCAAGTTCAGATGGCGGCTTAGCAGAATCATTTTCTGAAATAATGACCTCAGGAACTAGGCTAAGATTTTCTTGGTCTGGAACCTCTGGCTTGATGGTTTCCCTCATGGTTCGAGACATTCCGATATCCTTTACCATTTCACCGGACGAGAATTCCCCAGAATAATTCCCTGCCTTGGATTTGAACATCTCTCTTAGAGCTGCAGATGGTAACAATGAAACTGAGCTCGTTGTTTAAAGTGTAGAAGAAGCGCTTGAAAAAAGGTGTTTACTGTCATCAGAGCACCTGCAACCCTTTCGAGCATCTGAATAGTCATTGATCTCGTAGCAGCAGGCCGAAGAGACATCTTCCACAATTTCCAATCCATAGAAAGCATGTGCTTCACTTGTGAATGCTTCCCATGGTTGATTGGCGTAATCACATACCCACCACCTGAATGTGAAGTAATATTAACGTAAGTCGGATACGACACTAAACATGCCACAATCTCTTGAGTCGCTCTAGGAAGATAATTTATCGACATAGTGCTAGAACACGAAGCATGAGCAGCATCAAGAGACTTAGCTTTTTTGAACAGCTATGACAGCCAGAGGGAAACATGCTAAGAAGAATTACGGAGGATACACTTGATTGTCCAATGTTCCCAGTGTTTCCAGGATGATCAAAACATATGCAGATAAACTAGAAAAACAACATCCTAACGCAAAGCGTACAGTACTTTTAAGGTTGGCACGGACATAGCCTTTCTGAGGTGGGCATTTCTTGTGAAGAACAGAGTGATAGAGAATTACTGCAGGGATATAACAAGTGAAGCGTCAGTGACCCAAACGATACAGAAGCCGGGGAAATTGTAAGTTCTCGGAGACAAACCATAAGAGCCATCGTCTTCCCTCCTCCAATACCGCTGTAGAAGTAGGTCTCTTCTTTTCATTCCCCTAAAGATGGCGTCAACTTATGTAAGACCGCATAATTGGTGATATCATACAAAGAAACTAGGACTGAACCTCACCAGGGGAGCCAAGCTCTATATAACTGTTTCCTGATTATATCCGTGTGACCATCGATATGCTCGATCACACTTCCACGAAAAAAACAGAAGTCCCACCTGCAAAAAACTCTTGCATTTAGCCAAGTATCACCCCGAACCGTGCATACGATTGTAATTTCAGTGTTTTTCAAAGGCAGGTGTTTGTAAATCTCTCATAGCGAGTGACGAGGTAGGGTTTTCTTACTCCGATCGGGAGGGACCGAGTGACATCAAAGTCTGAAATATTGCTGCTGAGGTTCCGTCGATAACACCAACGGCCATAATTGCCGGATGATCATCCCAATGCTGAGCAAATTGGACTCAGATGAGGCACAGCGGAGAGGAAAGCGATTAAAATAGACAAACGCGAAATGTGGCTCACCCCTCCGCGGGAATCCCATTCACTCGCTTCTTTGAAAAGGCGCAACCCTTCCGACAAAAAACACTAATGAAAAGCTGATATTTGGCAGTAGTGGGAAACAGAACAGGTTCCAAGAGGCTTACCATTCTGACATCCAAAGATTTTCCATGACGAGGGTGCAATTACATCCTGTGTCACTGCCTCCGCACGCGTGGAAGAAGAAACTGTCCAGTCTGAAGAGAGTTTACCGCTCGATTTTCTTGAGTGGGGCCAGATCCTAACAGGAGGTCGACATTGTTAGGAAAGTTAATCTCATCGTCTCCACTGCGATACCTGAGTAAACCTTTGGTGATAGCATTGATAAACTATTTACGGAAGTAAACATGTTTTCGGAAAACACTTAGTCAGCAACTCATTTTCCTTCAATGACAAAACTAACACTGGTCCTGTCGCGACGAGAAAAGCTGAGGAAATCATGCCACGGTCATTACCTTATAGATGGCCATTTTCGCTTTGAGCAAGAAACAAAGTTTGTCGCAGGATTTGGGGGTTCCTGCAAAATTAGCCTATCCTTCAAAATCTCCAAAAATCAAGGACTCTCAAAAAGGCAGTTACGAAGCAAATAGAACCTTTGCTGCTGCAACTTGCAGTGACCGAATCCATTTTGCTGCTTTTTCTGAACTATCGGCTCCCAACTGTGTTGTGAATCACAAAACATGAGAATCAGACTTTCTAAACGAACTAAATCAACTCAATCGAATATCAAACTGTCTCACCTTAAGACGATCATTGTGATTAGCAGTGTTATATAGCGTGAAGATGAAGAGCACCTGCGGAAAAGAAGAAACAAAACCGTGTTAAGCCCAACAATAAACAAATACAAAGAGCTGTACTGCTGCTAGTTCTGCAGAAAGAACAAACTTTTCGACGGATGTTCTCCCTCCCGTTGTCGGTAACTCGTACACACGTATCAATTGGGGCACTTCTTACAGGAACCTGAACACGGAGAAGATTCATCAAAACAAAATCTGGGAGACTTTAACTGCAGGGGAGCGACCATTTTTGTGAAATCCAGAAAGGAAATGAAGATAAGCAGACTTTCAACTTCTGACAACACGGAGGAGAAGTTTCTTTCGATTTCAATTCATCCTCAAAATCATTTCCAACTCCAGGGTTGACTCCGGCATGCCCAAAAATTGTGTCGCGGCTTCGATTTCCCTACTAAAAACCTCATCCCTCCCGCCGGCGTCAACACGAAACACGAAATTCAATCCAGTCCAACTAAAGATGAATAGAAATAAGCAAATCGCTGGGGAGCTGCACGGCAATCCTTTCTCTCCGGAGGCAGGAGTTCACCTCTTCGTTGTCCACGGGGATGTACTTGAAGCTCTTGAGGACGTGATCCTTGAGAACGAAGTACCTCCTCCTGGAGTACTGCAACCCAATCTTGTTGGAACGTATGAGGTACAGCCATCCTTCCATGTCACGAGAATCTGCTCCCGCGGCAGATGCCACGGCATCCGCGCTCATGATTACAACAATCGACCTGAACGCAAAGACGCCCCCGCCCCCACTACGTGCCTCAACGCAGCATCGGCAACGACAACAAGCCTCTAGTCGTCCTCCTCCGATCCTCCGGTTCCGCAACAGAATTGCGGAAGGGGAACGAATCGGTGGGTTGGCGGCTTGTTGGTCCCCCTCTGTTCGTTCGTTCGTTCGCTCGTTTCTTTCTTGGGTTTGGGCGGTGGAGGGATTGTTCGGTTTTCTTGGATGTTTGTTAAAAGCCGTTGGAGCGCGGAGGTTCTTTCCTTTTTAATTAAATTGCGCTGTACGTGTTGTGGCGGGGCGCCAGACGAGGAAGGCGGACAGATCGTGAGAGAGAGGGGTGGGATCGAAAATACGTTATTACCCTCCCGGAACCGAAGGGTATAAGCGTCATTTGAGCGTTGACCATTTAATGACGTTGGTAAAAGAGATTGAATTGAAGACATCCCCCGAATTATAATGATTGTTCACGATCGGGCGGGCACGTGACACTCCTATATCATCCATCATCAGTCGGTTCCTGATTCCTTACCAAATGTAATAATAGTGATGATAATAATAATCACTGTTACCCAAACTATAACCCGAGTGGAGGATGCTCGACCCCATATATTTCCAATATCCTAAAACGAGGGTCTCCCTGACCAGAACCAGATGGGTCTGTCCTAAATTTGCAGTTGTCCCAGGTTGTCTGAAGCCCAGACACTGGCCTGGGATCATTAGATTTTTCTAAAAGGGTGTTGCATTCATCATCCCCACTTATCACCCCTAGGCTTTCTGCAATAGTGACAAATGCCGAAGTATATATCGATCATTACGTGTGGACGTCATCGTCGACTTGCAGCTTCCGCAGGGGACGTGATTGTAACATTTGGGACGACAAGCGAGGAGGAGTCGAACATCGCCATCGTCGCCCTTCGCCCGTCACGTAGATGCCTCTAATATCGGACCAAGCGACGATGCAATGCCCGAATGGAATTCTCCCAAGTGGAAGCAAGGAAAGGCAGCCTCCTCCTCAGTCCTTATCGAAGCGTGTAGCCGGTCGGATGGATCATTTTCGCCGTGAAAGGAACCGCTGGCTCGAGTATTTGGGCCTATTTTAAGCCCAAGCCCACAAAACTACCTCGATAGTGGGCCTTTACGGTTGGCCCAATATCTAATTCGTGTTAAGAATGTTTTCATGATGGAGGGATTAACTTGGTAGGCTTGTTTAATTTTGCCCCACCCACATATAACTGGGAACAAATTCATGGGCATCGTATGCCCATGATTAAATGAAAATCCACCTTAATTTCACTCCATTTCCACTAATCCCATCATTGCCTTCCTCATCATCATCATCATCACAATCCTCCCACTTGAATCTTCCTTGATCTCCACTTCATCCACCTCAAATGTCGTTCGTTACAAGTCCCTAGATTAGTAGTCTTCGATGGCCTGCGCCAGGAAGCTCGGATAGAAACCCGACGTCTTCCGCCACGACGGCGACACGTGGTAACGGGTCGATTTCTTCGAATGTCGTCTATGGATATCGAGGTGTTAATGTTTAGTTCTGATCTCGAGGTCTAATGATATGTTAGGCTGTGCTCGACCGGGCTCCCGAGCGATATCGCTATCGAGATCGGAGAAACTTCTTTCCACCTGCATAGGGTGAGAACTTTTCCTGTTGTCCCTTTTGTTGTTTTGGGTGGATTGGTTTTTTCCTTTCTTTGGAAATGGAGGTTGTGATGTTTCGGTATTACGTGTTGTCAGTTCCCTCTGCTGTCCAGAAGCCGGTTGCTGGAAGGCCTCATCGGAGAGCAGCCTGACCATGATGGTGGCGATGGCATTGATGAGATGCGTACGTTGCGTCTCGATGGTATACCCAATGGAGCAAAGTCATTCCTTGTTGTGGCGAAGTTTTGTTATGACGTCAAGATTGAGCTCACTGCGTCGAATGTGGTGAGCCTAAGGTGTGCAGCAGAGTACCTGGGCATGAATGAAGGTTATGGAGAGGGGAATCTCGTTGAGGAAACTGAGAGTGTCCTCACTGATGTGCTCGGCAGCTGGTCCGACACGATCAGGGCACTCAAAACCTGTGAAGAGGTCCCGTCGTTTGCGGAGGAGCTTCACATTGTGTCGAGATGCATTGCTTCTTTGGCCACGAAGGTGTGCGGGGACCCGAGCTCGTTGAACTGGGATGGGATTTCGGCAACAGCAGATGCAGGATGTCCCGGAGAAGATTGGTGGTATGACGACGTGTCTTCCCTTAAACTAGATTTTTACAAGAGGCTGATCACTGAAGTCGGATCTAGAGGAATGAAGGTGGATAGGATCGCCGGCTCGATCATGCACTATGCCAGGAAGCATCTGCCGCTAATGGATCCGCAGCCTAGTAAACAAAATCACGATTTGTCCCATAAGACGACTCTCGCAGAGATTGTCGAGTTCCTGCCCGGTGAAAAAGGCATGTTTCCGACCAGTTTTCTCCTCAAGCTTCTGAGAACTTCCATGTTTATGCAGACCAGCCCGAGCCTCTCGTGCAACGAGAATCTCGAGCGGCGAATTGGGAGGCAGTTGGACCAAGCGCTACTAGAGGATCTTCTCATTCCAAACACGAGCGATTCCCCAGATATGCTCTACGACATCGACTGCTTTCAGCGGATTCTCGATCATTTTCTTGAGGAAGGTCTCAATGCGAAGTGCTCCGATATAGATTCTGTTGAGGATGAGGTGCGGATAACGGAGATGTCACGATCATTTACTCCGCTCACGACAGTTGCAGGGCTGGTTGACCGTTACCTTGCAGAGGTGGCTGCAGACGTTAACTTAAAGCTATCTAAATTTCAGACGCTTGCAGCCATCATGCCTGATTACGCCAGGCAAATCGAAGATGGCCTGTATCGTGCGATAGACATATATATCAAGGTGAGTCGGAGCAGTCCCGATTTAGCCTTTTGTGACTCCATTAGCCCTATGCTTCTGTTTGATGGCATGGTTTAAATCTGCAGGTGCATCCGTGGTTGACTGATTCCGAGACGGTGCAGTTATGCGGGCTGATGAACTGCCAGAAGCTCTCCCTTGAAGCAAGCATGCATGCCGCCCAAAACGAGCGGCTACCCCTTCGAGTGATCATACAAGTCCTATTCTTCGAACAACTCCGTCTCCGAACCTCGGTTGCCGGATGGTTTTTTGTTTCAGATGACAATCATCATAACACAAACCACAACCTCATGTCTGGCCAGCCCAACATGGCCGACCCTGGAAATACCGAACACATCGATGCTATGGCTACAGTCGACAGCATAAGAGACCGTGTTTACGAGCTTGAGAAGGAGTGCTCTACAATGAAACAGGATCTCGAGAAGCTGGTTCAAACAAAGGGAACCTGGAACCGTTTCTTCCGGAGATTTGCTTTCAGACTCAAGAAGTCCGTAGACGGAAAACCTGGGAAGCCATCTGACTTCAGAGCCTCCGAGAGCCCAACCGCACCACTCATGTCCTCGAAAGAGAGGTGCGACCACGGCCGAGTCTCGGAGTAATCCCAACCTACCCGCTCTAGAATCATTTTCCTCGATCTCGTCTCATTCCGTTGCTTTCATAAGTATGCAATAAAAATTTTTCAAATTTAATTCCTTTTTTTTGTGTTTGTGTATGCCTTTCGCTGTACATACTGTATCTCGTGTTCAGGTCATTTAGACCGTCGTCCATCGGATCTCAACTTGGACCATGCCGTTCTTCGAGTCGATGAGGTGGTACTTCTCGTTGATCCTCCCGTTCTGCAGTATATCGTCCAGGTTGATATCAACATGTCCCAGTGGTTCCTGCAAAACGAAAGGATATCTGAAGGTTGTAAACAAAGCAACCATGGTGCGTGGGGAGGGGGCTTGCTGTCACCTTCGAGCGAAAGGTAAGGCTGCTGAGGCTGGACCGCTTACTAATCACCTCGACCCGGATCTTGTCGTGCAGCGGAGGCTCATCCAGCATGAACTGGAACTCTTCATTCCAAAGTGGGTCACGAGACTTCTTGATCACCTGATGAAACAACAGGCACGATTCAAGATCACACATGCAAATCAGAAACACGGATGATGCCTCGTTTAGACAGTCACCTTGGTTTTCTTCTTTTCGCCTCTGAAGATGACCAAAGCATAAGGATTGTTATGCTTCTCCCCTTCTACGTCCTGAGCCCCGACAACGACCACTGACAGCAGCCCCGCTCCTTCGAGGGCGGCACTGTCGTGAGACGCCTTACTGACATCGCTCTCCATTCTTACATAACTTTTCTGCCGGATGCTGTCATTGAAGCTGTTTACATCCTTGAAGCTGTTGCCGTCCCCCTTGAAAGGGACAAACATTAGCTCCAACACCATCTGGCCTCTCGACTTCTTGTGATTGTGCTCGCTGATATCCGTATCCTTGAGTAACTCGAGCGTGAACTCTTGGTTCTCATGGGGTTTAAGCAGGTTGAGAGGAACCATCTGCATTCCCAACTTGTCGTGCGCCCCAACCTTGTCCCAGTCATAGACTTGTAAGTGCAGTATCTGTGATTGAGGGTCCTTCACGATGAGATTGAACTCCTCGTTCCACTCTGGATTCAGATTCCTCCTCTTGATGGAGGTTTTCCTGGCGGGGTGATTGTCGCCGGTCAGGGTGAGTTTAACGTAAGGATCAGAAGCCCCCAAGATGTCCATCTTCAAGAGCTTGATTGCACGGACAACTTTCACGTGAAGTATCCCGACGGGCTTCTTCACAGCCGCACTGCAAAATCGTGCAATGACAAATTCCCATAAATCGGCTTACTTTTTAACGGACACTGGTCACTCGAATATACCGGGTCCTTCGAACCGACTCACGTGGAGGCATCCAGGATCGGGATCTCGAGAGCTTGAGGCCACAGATATAGGTTTGCTACCTGCTTCTTAATCATTTCCTGTAGATAAATCGAGTACATCAATATTGGATCCAAGTTTTCTCTCTATTATCACACAATGTAGATAGTAAAGCCGTGCCTGAACCAGTCGATACAAGCCGGGGATCGACATCACATCCCCTCCCAGGATATTCAACCCGAAATCAATATAAGGCTGCGCAACAAGCGAATTAATATATCACGTATTGGGGAAGGCTTCGAACATTTCACGGTTTTATCCACAGGGTCTGTATTGTCCGGCATACCTTCTCCATTAGAGATACCACAGCGTTGGTGAAACATGGGAAAGTCGGCACGAGGGGCCTCAGTCGAATCCGTGGAGCCATAAAGACTTGCAAGTCCACCAACTACTGAGAGCCAAAAAACCATGTCAATCTTCGCAGTCCAAACGTAAAGACCTTTCAGCCAACAGAGAACTTTCATTTCGAGGCCTTCTGACCTGGACTCGAATCTTGATTGGATACCTCCACCGGAACGTCAAGCACAGAACAATGTTGGGATTGCCAGCCCACCGGACCGCCGGTTCCATGACCAGTTCCTTCTCATTAGTCTCGTAAACTTTAATTCCTGTGGAGCCGATGATTGTATCGTTACCATGCCTATAATTCAAACTCTGCATACTACGATTTCAAACGAGGTCCCCAAACATCACAAGTTACCCTGAATAGTCGGGGGAAGAGTCCCGAGATTCAGAGTCTCGAACTCGATAGCTTCTATGGAGTACTTCCCGACATATTCAGAGATGAAGGGTTCCGCAATGATCCTTATGTTTGCACAAATCGCCTGCATTCAAAAGACTCGAAGTGAGCGACCGAAATCGGAAAAACCCGAGCCTTCGAAACCTTAGGGCCGATCCGTAACCTTATCGAGGTACGGCCACATATCCGAAAGGAACTTGTTGAGCCAGTCCACCTGCATTAATCCCCGCAATAAGAAACCAAACGTATCGAAACACTCGCTATCGAGTAAAATCCCCTAGCCGAATCCTTTACCCTGTCGTAATCGGGACTCTTGATCCACAACGGAATCTCCGGCAAAATGTCCTGCAATGCGCTCGTATCCAGCTCGCGGAGCGGCCTGACCTTCGGATCCTGCGAGAATCAAACCCAGACACGATCCGCGATCCCATGAACCCTCAGACGATCAACACCCAAACAACAACAACAACAACAAAAACACATTCGGTCAAAACAATCAAACTCCCCGAAAGAAGCATATTACTATCACGCTACCTCGACGTTCTTGGGTTGGGAATAAACGAAGAAGTAGAACCCGGCGACGAGGCCCAGAGGGAGGCCGAACACGAACCCGAGGACTCCGAGGAAGGTGCCGATCAAACCCATCTCTCTCTCGCTCACTCCTTCGCACCCGCTTTTGACACCCCCCCAACAACAACAACAAAAAAGAAAGAAAACAGAGGAAGTTGATGGGGAAGTTGCTCTGCCTTCTCTTCTTGAAGAAGAGGAACCAGGCAGGCGATAGGGACGAGAGAAGCTGCTGCAGAATAAACCCCTCCTTCCTTTTCCACGCTTTTATTGTTTTCCTTTTTAGTGGTTCCCAAGAAAAAAGAGGCAAATGTGAGTGAGGACGACCCCGTTAACGTTTTGGAATGGAGCGGGAGGGGCGACTGACTGGGCGAGAGGAGAGGTTTAACTTTAACCGCGACTTCTCAAACTCTTCTCGACGAAGAAACAAACAGGCCTGCCTGGTTTCCGTGCGGGGGGGGAACGAGGTGGCTGCCTTGGAAATGACGGTTATAGCCTCCCTCGGCATCGATCTGTGTAGTGGGTAAAAAAATGGGATTTCACGGGAGATCCGCCATGGCTGGCGGAAGAGTTTAAAAAAAAAAAAAAAAGTCTTACTATGACGAGTGCCGCTTTTCCAACCCAGGTTTCGATTTGATCGAGAAGGTTTGGCAGGGGATTTGTTGGTTTTCTTCGGGATGACATTAACACGCCCCAACGTAAGCAGGCAGCATTTGACGGGAAAACCCAGGTGTGCTGACATAATTTCATTTCATCGTGGGGGTCTGTGGTCAATCTGGCGACGGGAGCAAAGCATGATGATGGTAATCACGAGATTATTGGCTTTACCAAGTCCAAATCCTATAAACATTAGGCACTAACTTAGCAAACCTTACCTGGGGGGGAGGTCTTCTTTAAGACCAATCAATGTATTCTTCATTCATGCATTATAGTTCTTCGATCGACTTAGTTATTAAGCAACACGCAATGGATGATGATGATGACACATCGCGATTCCACACCAATCCTCGTCCTCTTCCTCCTGTCCTAAATAGACTTTTCCCCATGGAATAATAATAATAATAATGCTTATAGATTGTCCATTCTGGTGAAATAATATTTTAGGCCCATTTATACAAAAGGGCCGAAACAACCAGCGAGGCCCACTTACCATTGATAGTGAACATGGGCCTCGATTATGGGCTGAAACTTATGGGCCTTTCGCTTGTGGCTTTCTTCCAAAATAACCCTCTGTCGAAAAAATATTTTGGATAATAACATTGTTTCTAAAATTAAATTATGGATATTATTTAACGAGTTTCGGCCCACTTACCATTGACAGTGAACGTGGGCCTCGATTATGGGCTGAAACTTATGGGCCTATGCTTATGGCTTTCTTCCAAAATAACCTTCCGTCGAAAAAATAATTCGGATAATAACATTATTTCAAAAATTAAATTATGGAAATTATTTAACGAATTACATGAACCTCTCGTTCATTTATTTCACCAAACCCTGATGTTCTGCCCCTCATGAGATATACTCGTAATTTTATGACTACTTGCTTTTTTTTCCCCACCACGACCTGATGATTACTTGCCCGATCCAACACGAAAGATGCTTCTAATATTTTCAACCACCTCCGAACTCTTCTTCATCACCACATTGATTCAGCTTAGAAAAAACATGGTTTGGTAAAAACGTTGTCTAAAACCAAATGTGAGGGAAAAGGAGAAAAAGATGTGGGTCTTTTTGTCTTTAGGTGAACGAAGTCAAAAGAACTCCCTCACCTACTTTGGACACTTATCCGAAACCGGGGGGGAGTTTTTGTTTATCTCGCCATAGAAACATGTCGAGAGATGGTAACAAGTTCTCTTAATTGGGCGTTTCAGTTTAGTAGTTCTCGGAAGTTTTGGTGTTTCACCTTCCGACCTAAGTTTCCCGATAGGTAGGTAGGCACCGTGTGTTTTGAGGTTGTCCGAAGACATCCTTGTCCGGAGTTAGCTTTGCTTCGCCTACCCCCACTCGAAGGAAAATAATGGTTAATTAGTACCGATCGTAACATTGGCGATTAGCAAAATGGTGGTTGGTGATGAGAAAGACTCGGCTCTCACCTCTCCATCATGAACATGTCTCCTTTCTGTCCATTTCATTTGCTTCTATTAGAGAAAAAGAATGAAAGCCCTGTCCCCTGCGGAACTCGGCCGTTATCGGGGTGATTTCTCGCATCTTGTTGTGTGTGCCGATTGAGGGGGGAACCGTTGGTCTGTCGATATCGAAATCTTACCACGTTTGGAAGCATGGTTTGCTCGAGTCGCGGGATGGAGAAGGGTTTGCGCATAGGGGAGGGGCCGTGTTCCGGAGGGGGATGGGTCTACCTGAACGGCTCGTGGAAGGCCACCGAATTCGTCTAGCATAAGGAACGTCGTCGTCAAATCCTCTATATGCAAATACCACATTAGTTATCCATCGTTTTCTCTCACCGGACCCCACGAGATTTCTTATAGAAATCACCATACGAAGACTAGTTTCCCACATGCGGATCCTCACACTAGCGAATCGTGCTCCATTCTAGATAGGGAAGAGCGGGCCGAGAGTCTCGCATGTCCATTTTCGGGTGCATATGGATGGTTGCTGTTGCGGTTGCGGTGGTGTTGGTGATGATGATGATGCATAACTAACGTAATGATCCTTGATAAAAACCACGAAACAAACATTTAGAAAAATAACCCGCACGAGTTCTTAACCCTTTTGTTTTGTGGATGGTAATCAATAAAAAATAACACGAGCTGAAGAAATATCGAATCGTTTTCTAATAAAAGTGGAAAGGGCAACCAACTCCCAAAGCAAACTCTTTTCTTTGGTTGGTATGAGGAGTTGGTAAGACGTATGTTCCTCAACCCTTCATCGTCTCCTTCCTCGGCTCGGTCCGTGGTCTCTCTTTCGCCGCAGAACTTCGTACAAGAGCAATCCTACCAGTAGTCACGTACAGATATGAATGCGGATGGTATATAACTTCGACGAATCTAAGGTCCCCCACATATGTCTCTAGGTCGTCTCTGGACTGTTGTTCTGATATGGAGCTAAAGGTTCACAGTCAATTCAAACCGTTACCGTTATATGCCACTCCATGACAATCGTTGGTGTGAAACCCCGACTCCGGGTCACATGCCATGGCAATATGTCCCCGGCTCATTAATCAGGCCATTATCGTTCGCGCGACTGTTGTCTCGCTCCTCGCATCACGCAATCTTCATTGACTAATTTGGCTGAAGTCCAAGGAAGCGTTGGCGATCGAATCCCAGTTAATGTGACCCAACTAAGCATATCATAAGCCGAGGATTAAGTCCCAAATCGCCTCGTTTTATTAAAAAAACACCCCCTAAACTTGCCGACCCAAGAAAATGCATATAGTTATGGAAATGCCTCAGTTGCTGCGCGAGGCTGGTACAACTGTTGAGAATGAGAAGATGGGGTTTGGGAAGTAGGTGAGAATGAATGGATCTACCACGTTTTAGTACAAGGGGTTTCATCAGAGTAACACAATACCCGGTCCAAACTCTGCAAAATAAAAATGAATAAATAATCAACCGATTTAGCATCGTGGATCCCAGGTCAGGATGGCACTGCTCCAATCACTAATAATCAAATGATAAATTAATTAAAAAATGTATTGAGTCTAAATGAGTGGATAAAGGAGGGAAGAGGGAGGTCGTTAGGACAACCTCCGAGAGAGACACGGAGGGAGGGTCGTGCCCCTCGCCCCACCAACCCCACCCAACAAAAGGAAACGCCGTCGTATTGACGGGTAAGAACGCGCGTTTGTCCCCACGGGGAAGCTACACGTGGCCAGATCACGGCCGCGAGTGGCAGCCTAGGATCGGACGGTCTCCTGAGCTTTCCAACTAACCCATCGGCAAACCAAACACAACACCTTTTAATGTCCACCATCCACCACCCCCAAACCCCCACTCCTCCCCATTATTTAAGCACTCATATCTCCATTCCTCCACCTCAGGAAATTCATCTGCAATTTTTTTCTGTGCATGAATTTCCATTAAACAAGACACTTATCTGTACTTTCGCTCAAAAGTCTCGATATCCTTTTTCGTGTAATCTCGTACGGTCGCCCCTCCTCCCTTCCCCATGGGCGAGGTCGCGGATATCGACATGTCCGCGGTGTGTGTCTCCGACACCAGGCCACCATCGTCGTCCCCTGGCTACAGCAAGAGCGACCCCCTCAACTGGGGGTTGGCCTCCGAGTCCATGAAGGGGAGCCACCTCGACGAGGTGAAGAGGATGGTGTCCGAGTTCAGGAAGCCCGCCGTCCGTCTCGGGGGAGAGACCCTGACGGTCGCCCAGGTCGCTGCTATCGCCACCAGGGAGGCGGGGACCTTCTCCGTCGAGCTCTCCGAGGAGGCCCGCGCTGGGGTCAAGGCGAGCAGCGACTGGGTAATGGAGAGCATGGACAAGGGGACGGACAGTTACGGCGTCACGACCGGGTTCGGCGCGACCTCCCACCGGAGGACTAAGCAGGGCGGTGCACTTCAGAAGGAGCTCATTAGGTAAAAAAAAAAAAAGAAGAAGAAAATGCCACTAAACTTAATTATAAGTAATTGATTTGGTAAACATGTTAGATCTCGAATTTGGTCCATTTAGAGTAGAGATGTTAGGGAATAGAACTACAAACGTAAATCTCACGTGGGACACATTCCAAATGTCATAATCGTCCTAAATTTATTGTGGGTGGGGGGAATATGGGCGGGGGTTTGTACCAAATTGTGCTAGCAATAAATTGGTGACATGCCAAGTAGCCGAAATTAATAGTGGACCGTTGCCACTAATGTTTGCTCCACGGATTAGGAATAATCTCATGGCTCGCTATTAGTAGTTACGGGAGGTTTGATTTGTTTTGTTTTGTTTTGATTTGATTTGATGATCATCATCAGGTTCCTGAACGCGGGGATATTTGGAAACGGCACGGAGGGGTGTCACTCGCTGCCGCGGTCGGCCACGAGGGCGGCCATGCTCGTCCGTATCAACACCCTGCTGCAGGGGTACTCTGGCATCCGGTTCGAGATCATGGAGACCATCGCCAAGTTCCTTAACCACGATGTCACCCCTTGCTTGCCGCTGCGGGGGACGATTACTGCGTCCGGGGACTTGGTCCCGCTGTCCTACATCGCGGGCCTCCTTACGGGCCGGCCCAACTCCCGTGCAGTCGGGCCCAAGGGAGAGTCGCTGACCCCGGCTGAGGCTTTCCGCGTTGCTGGAGTCGAGGACGGGTTCTTTGAACTCCAGCCCAAGGAGGGGCTCGCGCTCGTGAATGGGACGGCCGTGGGGTCGGGATTGGCGTCCATTGTCCTGTTCGAGGCGAACGTGCTCGCGATCCTGGCGGAAGTGTTGTCGGCTGTCTTTGCGGAGGTGATGATCGGGAAGCCCGAGTTTACGGACCACTTGACGCACAAGCTGAAGCACCACCCTGGACAGATTGAGGCTGCCGCGATCATGGAGCATTTACTGGAGGGGAGCGAGATCATTAAGGCCGCACAGAAGTTGCACGAGATGGATCCGTTGCAGAAGCCGAAGCAGGACCGATATGCCCTTAGGACGTCGCCACAGTGGCTCGGGCCCCAGATCGAGGTCATAAGGGCCGCGACCAAGATGATCGAAAGGGAAATCAACTCGGTGAACGACAACCCTTTGATTGATGTGTCGCGAAACAAGGCCCTCCATGGCGGGAATTTCCAGGGCACTCCCATTGGCGTCTCGATGGACAACACCCGGCTCGCCATTGCCTCGATCGGGAAGCTCATGTTCGCTCAGTTCTCTGAGCTCGTGAACGACTTTTACAACAATGGGCTGCCCTCTAATTTGTCCGGGGGTCGGAACCCGAGCCTAGATTACGGGTTCAAGGGTGCAGAGATCGCCATGGCCTCGTACTGCTCTGAGCTGCAGTTCCTGGCCAACCCAGTGACTAATCACGTGCAGAGTGCAGAACAACACAACCAAGACGTCAACTCCCTCGGTCTCATCTCGTCGAGGAAGACCGCCGAGGCCGTTGACGTGCTGAAACTAATGTCATCCACCTTCCTGGTTGCACTCTGCCAAGCGATCGACCTGCGGCACCTTGAGGAGAACCTGAGGAACACCGTCAGGGTCACCGTCAACCAGGTTGCCAAGAAGGTCCTCACCATCGGGTCCAACGGCGAGCTCCACCCCTCGAGGTTCAGCGAGAAGGATCTGATCCGTGCCGTCGACCGCGAGCACTGCTTCGCCTACATCGACGACCCCTGCAGCGCAACCTACCCGCTGATGCAAAAGCTGAGGCAGGTCCTCGTGGACGGTGCGCTGGCGAATGCAGAATCCGAGAAGCACCTCGGGACATCCATCTTCCAGAAAATCGGCCCATTCGAGGAGGAGCTGAAGGCCGTACTGCCGAAAGAGGTCGAGAACACTCGAGCCCAGTTCGAGAGCGGCAACCCCGCGATCCCGAACAAGATAATCGGTTCCCGATCCTACCCGTTGTACAAGTTTGTCAGGGAAGAGCTGGGGACGGGTCTGCTCACGGGGGAGAAGACGAGGTCGCCGGGGGAGGACTTCGACACGGTGTTCGCCGCGATCTGCGCAGGCGAACTGATCGACCCGCTGCTGGAATGCCTGAAGGAATGGAACGGTGAACCACTTCCCATATGCTAAGCAAGCAAAACAACAATCCCAAGCGAGAAAAAGAAAAAAAAAACTTTAGCCCTAAATAACATCCGGTTTATTTTATTATTTGGTTGGTTGTTCTTGTCTCAATGTAATGTTTTCTCGTGCAATTTGTGAAGTGAAAGAAGAAGTTGTAATCCCAATCCTCTCTGCCTCAACCTCAGGGCTAAATTTGAGGAACGAACAGCCCTTCATGGAAAAATCAAATTTATAATCTTTCAATCATGACATTTTCCAACAGGACCGGCTTTTGGGCATCGTTATGTCCTCCTTAAATCATTACCAAAACGTACGTGAAACAAGGTTTGTGTGTCCTAAGTTACTATTATTAAATGGGTGGAACCAATTCCACCATAAACAAATTATATAGACATCAAAATTAAAATGAAACTAAATTTTATTGTTTTCTTTTTCTGTTCAATAAAAGAACGAACGTGCGCCGACTGCTCAGTTTAAAGGTTCCGCTTTCGCCAACGCTATCCTGCGCGTCTCTTCCCCATTCCCTGACCCAACCCCGCCTCGAGCCCGCGGGAGTAGAGCAAAACCGATTTCTCACTGAATAACTTCGACCCGCGAAAGGGATTTTTTTCGTAGGTGCGTTTACCGGGCATAAAGTTTCGATCTTTGTCGCGCGTTTTCTTCAATGCCGCACTGATGTTTTTGGGCCCGTCTAGATTGGGGCGCTGTCGGTTGTAGAGGGGAATAGGACCGTTGGTGGGTTTGTGCGTCTCGTCCATGGTTTGCTGATTCTAGGGTTTCTGGAAAATTTAGGTCTTGCGGGTTACTTGGTCTCGTTCGAGCGAGTGGCGTTGGGTGCTTCGCATTGGTTTGGTTTTGTGGGTTGTTTAGTGGGGAGCATTGGCTACTTGTTGGTGGCTTTGATCTGATGGGCGATGTGGAAGTGCCCATTTGGCTCAAGAGTTTGCCGCTGGCGCCGGTGTTTCGGCCAACCGATACGGAGTTCGCGGACCCTATTGCTTATATCTCGAAAATAGAGAAAGAGGCTAGCGCTTTTGGGATATGCAAGATCGTTCCCCCCTTGCCCAGACCCTCGAAGAAGTATGTGTTTGGGAATCTGAATAAGTCCTTGGCAAAGTGCCCGGACATTGTGAATAGTAGGAATTCGAGGTCCGCAAAAGGTGGACTGGGAGAGCGTGGTGGTGATGGTGAAGTTAGGGCTGTGTTTACTACCAGGCATCAGGAACTAGGTCAGAGTCAGAATGTGAAAAAGACCAAGGGAGCCGGTAACAATACTAACAATAGTCCACAGCTTGGTTTACATAAGCAAGTTTGGCAAAGTGGAGAAGTGTATACTTTAGAACAGTTTGAAGCGAAGGCGAAGGTGTTCGCCAAAAGTCAACTGGGTATACTGAAAGATAGATCACCAGAAGCAATTGAAGCATTGTTTTGGCAGGCAGCATCTGATAAGTCTATATATGTTGAATATGCGAATGATGTGCCTGGCTCAGCCTTTGGAGAGCAGGACCACGAGCTTAAGTATTTCAATAAGAGGAGGAGGTCTAGGACGTCTTATCATAGATGTAGTGAGGAGCTTGAATGTAGAAAGGATGAAGCAATCAATGTGATAGAGCAAGTTAGTGCGGAAAATAAAGATGCATCTCATGCAAATGAAAGTAGTGCATTGCCGGATGCTTCTGACTTGGTAATGTCTCCACTGGAGAAAAAACCTTTGGGTAGGAGAGATAAGTGTAACAGTGGCAATGAGATTGAAGGAATGGCTGGTTGGAAACTTTCAAACAGTCCATGGAACTTGCAAGTGATTGCAAGATCACCTGGATCACTCACACGCTTCATGCCAGATGATATACCCGGCGTGACTTCTCCGATGGTCTACATAGGCATGCTGTTTAGCTGGTTTGCTTGGCATGTTGAGGATCACGAGCTTCATAGCATGAATTTCCTACACACTGGTGCTCCCAAAACTTGGTACTCGGTTCCTGGAGATTATGCATATGCATTCGAGGAAGTTATTCAGAAGGAGGTTTATGGGGGAAATGTTGATCGTTTAGGTAAGCATACTTGTGCATATTTGATCATTCTTTGATTGAATAAACTTTTCAAACAGCCGCCAATTTTTCAAAGCTTAAGTATTAGATTGTCAGATGATGTCACTGTAATGATAGTGATGTGAAATGTAGTTACCTTGTTACAGCTGCTCTCACCTTTTTGGGTGAGAAAACCACTCTTCTTTCACCTGAGATAATTGTAGCGGCCGGCATACCTTGCTGCAGGTTTGAGCCTTTTTTTGTCATCAGAAGTTGAAGGACCTAATAGTCTGTTAAGTTAATGCCATTCTCCTTGTCAATTTAGGTTAGTACAACATCCAGGTGAATTTGTCGTCACTTTCCCGAGGGCTTATCATATTGGATTCAGCCATGGTAATTTTATAGGTCCTTAGTTTTGCTTTTTTGGCTATGGCTAAATCCTTGCCTCTCTTGGCACTTTTCCAAATCTTGTTCCTTTTGTGTGAGACATTGATGTTTGCATTCAATTGCAGGCTTTAATTGCGGTGAAGCAGCAAATTTTGCGACACCTCAATGGATTAGATTTGCAAAAGAAGCTGCTGTACGTAGAGCTGCGATGAATTATCTTCCCATGCTCTCTCACCAACAGCTTCTCTACCTGTTGACAATGTCTTTTGTCTCAAGGTTAGTTTGTTCCAGGAGAATGCATGGAAGGCTATATGGTTGTGTCTATTGCTCTGCTGGTGGAGGCAAGGCAAAATTTGGGTTTCTTTTCCGTGTTTAGTCATGTGCGTCTTCTGACCTCAGGGTTCCAAGATCCTTATTTCCTGGGGCACGTAGTTCTCGTATGAGAGATCGTCAAAGAGAAGAAAGGGAGTTGCTTGTGAAGAAGGCTTTTCTATATGATATCTCATATCATAATGACCTCCTGCTTTCTCTTCTTGAGAAGAACAGTTCCTTGCGATTAATAATATGGAACCCCGATCTACTGCCTTCTTTGAGCGAACATTCTCTGGTGTGTGAAGAAGGTAGTCTATCTGGCACTCAGAAGGGCATTTCTGCCCAACAGTGCTCTGACAGTGAAAATAATTCGATCAATCTGTTCAAAGAGATGACATTGTATATGGAAGCTCATAAGGGCACATACCTGGACAAAGATGATCTTCTGTTTGACTTTCAAGTGGATTCAAAAACAGTACCATGTGTAGCCTGTGGAATCCTTGGTTTTCCATTTATGGCCGTCATGCATCCATCACCAGCTGAGTCTGAAGAACATCTCCAAGCAGAGCAGACATCGCAGGCCATACACGGTAGCTAAATTTATCCCAAATCTATTGGATATTCTTCAGCTTTTAAATGCAGCATAATACCTTTTACTCTGTACAGTTTCGAACAGCTAGATAATCTGGAGGAAACCTGCTTCTGCATCGATTTTCTTGAGATCTCTAAATATAGGGAGATGTATATGTTTGTGGCTGCAGATTTTTTTTAAAGCAGGCTTTACATTGACTGTCACAGGATTGGTTTGAAGTGTAATATTTCCTTTCATTGTGTTGTGTTCTCCAGAGAGTGTTTCCGTCCATGTTCCAAGTTCAGGGCAAGAGCACATGGATCTGATAGCTGACAATGGAAGCGGTTTAGATACAAATGCTCTAAGACCGTGGATATTTTGTCTAGAGCATGCTATTGAAATTAAAGATCTGTTGGAGCACAAAGGTGGAGCAAATCTGGTTATAATATGTCATTCAGGTAAAGGTGCTTGATATTAGAAGTGCTACTATAATACTTGGACTGATCTGATTTTGTCAATAATCTCAACTTTATAAATGAGAATAAAAGAAGAGGGTTGGCTTTGATACCTCCAATTCTTATTTATGCGTGTCCTAAATCTTCAGATTATCAGAAGATGAAGGTTTACGCTAACACCATAGCTGAAGAGATAGGGGTACCCTTTAAGTACAAAGAGATTCCAATGGATAATGCTTCTGAGGAAGATCTGAACTTGATAGACCTTGCAATTGCCAATGAGCAGCGTGGCAGTGTGAGCAAGGATTGGACATCAAGTTTGGGTGTGAACTTGAGGTACTGTATGAAGGTTCGAAAGAATTCCACTTCGAGGCAAGTTCAGCACACCTTGGCATTGGGAAGATTGTTCTCCAGTGAAAGTCCCTCGTCGTCTTCCTTATCAAGCATCAAATGGAAGTCCCGGAAGTCCCGCTCGAGGTATCGCGTTGATTATCTAGAAGACAGGAAACGGACTGAAGTCGAAGTGAATCATGAGGAGAAGGTATGTGTTGGTGTTAAGAAGGAGGAGAGGATCATACAGTATGCTAGGAGGAATGCAAAGACGAAATCAAATTATGCCAAGACAATAAATGATGAAGATCAATTGAAGAAGCACGGACTTCTGGAAGCGTCGTCTGCCACAGATAGAGAAAATATCAAATCTATAACGGATGAAGTGGGACACGAAATTCAGGTTCTCGAAGTGATGGGAAATGTGGGAATGAATATTCTTCCTGGAAATGCTGGAAGTTCACTCAGTGAGGTCTCTTCATTTGTAGGCAATATTGACGTGCAGATTGTAAGTGGAACTATTGATGATACTGCCTCAGAGCAAGGTGCTTTAAGCTTGTGCCAGCTAGAAGTAAATGAATTGCCAATAAGATCTGTTGGAAAAGATGGGAATTCAATCGGCAGGGATCCTTGCAGTCCTATGGTCAATGATAGATTAGTTGACGAGGATACAGATCCTATTGATACAGTTGACTCAAATGCCAGTAAAGGTGCAGATATTCAGAGGGATATGCCAGCTTTATCTGAATCAGCAACTTCTGTATGTCAAGTACTTATGGAAACACCTTTAATAGAAGCTGCAAAGGCAGCTTGCGACAAGAGTAGCTCTACAAGTCTCGAGAAAGAAATTGAGGTAGAAGAACGTGCAGCTGCTACTCGGGAAACCTATTCTGAAAGCAGTAGCTCTGGCAGGGACAAGGCACCCTTAGTTGGGGCAATCAATTCTGAAGCCTGTAAAGAAGCCAATTCATTATGTCTAGTTGATCTGGGAAGAACCCTTGTATCAGAGAAGGATGAGCCAATGACTTCTATGTCGGAGGAGTGTACTGTGGCTAATTCTGAGGCTATATTAGATAATCATAGACCAGATAACGAGAGCTCTGGTTTTGACCGGGGTTGCTCTCAGGCACAAATCGAGTCCTGCATTGCAGGACAGCAGATAAATGAAGGTCAGACCTCCTCTTGTGGCAAATGTTTATCACGTTCTGCTATCTCCAAGGGAAAGAAGCGGAGGAGCGAAGTAGAGTATCTGTGCAATTCTGGAATGAGTATGGGGGACTTCATAAGAAGCCCATGTGAAGGGCTGAGGCCTAGGATCAGACGGGACATGGTTTGAAATGTCGATATCGACATCCCTGAACTTCGCATAGAAAGGCCAGCCAAAATGGCAAAGGTCCCAAGGGATAATAGTTCCGTTTCAGAAACCGAGGAGAAGGGGAACACAAAGCTTTCTCACAAGTGGCATCGAAGGATGCCGGATGAGATTTAAGACGAAGGAAGGATTATCCATGCAAAGAAGGAACCGGTGCCCGGTAGAAGGTTGTGGGAAGAAGGTAGGATCTCACAAGTATGCGGCACTTCACTACCTTGTTCACAAGGATAACCTTCCTCTGAAATGTCCCTAGACCGAGCACATACATGTGCACACGGGCGAGCAACCTCATGAGTGTAAGGTGGGGGGATGCGGCCGCTCTTTTAGGTTCGTGTAGGATTGTAGTCGGCACAGGAGGAAAACCAGCCGTTACGTGAGCTGATTGGCAATGGAATCAACGAGGCCATTCTGGTTTAGATCAGAGGGGGAAAAGATTAGCTAGTTGTAGATTTTAGGTTTGTGTACGTTTTGATTCGACATTTCTGGAAAGCTCACAGCTTCGTTTAGATTTCTTCGTTTGTTCAATGTTTTGGCAACTTGGGTTACTGTTCCGACGTGATCGATTAGTTTTGCTAAAATTTGTGAGTCGATCTGGAAAAGGAAAACATTTCAAATGATCATCCTCACAGAAAGAGGTGAGCAATTCGATCCGACACAACCGAGAGTTCCGATCAGCAAATGCAAAGGATCACCGGCGAATGATCTCAGTAAACAAGATGCTCCTAAAAGTCGATCTTCCCGTAGGCCTCGAGCTCGTCCCCGGTCAACCTGCAGAGCCTCCACTCCTGCAGAACCTTGGCGCCCATCTCCTCGTAGAACTGGATGGCGTTCGAGTTCCAGTCGAGCACCACCCACTCCACCCTCCCGTAACCCATCTTCACCGCCTGCCGCGCCACCGCCGTCAGCAGCATCCTCCCCAGCCCCTTCCTCCTGTAACATTCTCTCACGAACAGGTCCTCCACGTAGAATCCAGGCTTCGCCAGGAAGGTCGAGTAGTTCGGGAAGAAGAGCACGAATCCTGCCACCGACACGTCCTCGAGGGGACCTTCCGAGGAGCGGAAGGCTTCCCTCTCGGGGTCGTCCACGGGGAGGTCGAGGGTAAGGGTTCGGAGGATTGGGTCGAAGGACGGGGAAGCGGTCGCCGCGGACGGAGAGAAGGGGGCGGGGGAGGTCTCTAGGAGGAAGACGGTGAAGGAAGTGAAGGGAGGGTGGTTGAAGAGGGTGGATGAGAGGGAGGACTCGGTGGCGGCGCAGAGGTGGGTGAGGCGCTCGAAGACGGCCATCTGGTAAATCATCTTGTGGATGTGGGGGACGTCTGCTGGGGTCGCGAGGCGGATGCGTGTGAATATTGCGGTCACCGGAGGGGTCGGTGGGGCAGGGTCTGCTGTAGCGGCTGGGGTGGGGGGAGGGGGCGGTGCGGCGGCGGCCATTTTGTGGCAGTCGGCGGTGGGGAGGCAGTGCAGGTGAAATGTTCGACGTTTGGACTCCGACTCGAAAGAAGGCCGGGCTTCTTATGGGATCGGGGGGCTTTAGGGGTAGTTTGGTAAATTAACCATTTGGATTTGCACTCTGTTTGGTGACATATCCCATCTGAAGGACATATAATTAATCAGAAAAAAAGGTAACATCCGAGTCGAACTGAAAATGAATACAGTTTTTTTACCGTGAAAGGAGATGAGTCTACTGAAATTGGATATACGTGTGTTTTTATAACGAGGATGAATTCACAGGTATAAGTGATTTTGGTAACCGAGGTTTTTTTGCATCGATAACATGTAATCATGCCAACCAAACAGAACTTTCGATATTGCCCAAGTAGGCCACATTGTTCAAAGCATTCTAGATTGTTCTCGAAAAAGCGCACCCGTTACTCATGCAGGTGCCTCCAGTTATTGACATCGAAGCCCCTAGTTTGAAGTGCGGTTATAAGCCACACTGCCATCGTACCTGTCAATGCAGAAAGCTTATCAGTAACGGCGCAGAATGAAGTTTCATTTCTCATACTTCCAAAACAACAAACATTGTATAACACGAAATATACGGAGTCATTTCTGACCACTGTGACAGAAATCGCAATCAAAATGTAAACTTTCTCGCATGTAAATTATGTGTAATACCTAGAGATGATAAAGAGAAGAACATACGAGTTGGGCAGCACAGGCTTCGATGAAGATGACAATGGGGTCAAAGGACGCAAACACTAGCCGGCGTCCCTGTCCTCGTCCAACGTTGCGTTCTAGTCCTTGACATCCAACCCAATGTTTACTTCCAAGATTTCGGACAAGTGTATATGCCCAACAACTCTGTCCGTGTTTCCATCCCAAAGACGTTGACATTTAACAAACGGCAGCACTCAACGCCGCCACATGGAGGAGACTGCGTCCTAAAGCCCCTTCCAGGACTCGACACTTCCATTCAAGTCAAGCTTGCCCAGATCGACTCCCTACCTCCATCACCCATGAAGCAAAATTTGGACCTTTTGCATCCAGCTGCAGTTTGACGGATGAGCCCCGATGACGAGCCCAGGGTGGAAGCATCGATGCGGACGTCGAGGGTAGTTCTCGTACTGTGTTGTCTTGCAGCGGCGGCATTGCCTGTCCGGACCCAGGACTTGAAGGACTACAACCAGTTCGATAATCCCGTCGTTCTCCTCCTGTTAACCCAGCTCTTGTACAGCAAGGTCTCGAATCTCACCACTTCTCTTAGGTACGAGATTAACAACAGGTTCAGCTTCTGTATCAGGAACCCGTGAGTATATAACTGCCTTTTGTGGACATTGGATTGTGATCTGTTTGAGGTACTTTGTTAATGTTCATGGGGGAGTTTCAAAAACTTTTCAGGAAGCAGGATTTGAATAATGCCCTCAATTTCTCGTCTAATCTGGATTTCTTGTCTAACTGCATCAAGCAAACCCAGGGTATGAATGTTATGTCACCTCTTGTGATGTCTGAATGTGGGAAAAAGTAGATCCGGTGTTTGGTTGATTCGCCAAGGTTGAGATACATGATTGTAAGAATTTGTGTTTGTTGCCTTTTGGACATGATAGGAGATATTGGACAGAGGCTGTGCACTGTGGCGGAACTTAAATTTTATTTCAGCTATCTGTTTCAAGCATCAGCAAGCAGTAGCTATCTCAAGCCAAACCAGAATTGTAATCTCAGCATGTGGATCTCCGGCTGCGAACCTGGGTGGGCATGTAGTGTCGGTGCCGGTCAGCAGGTTGATCTTGAGAATGCCGCTGATATTCCGCCCAGGATTGATAACTGCCAGGCCTGCTATCCTGGTTTCTTCTGTCCTTTTGGTCTTACATGCATGATCCGTAGGTATGGTACACAATGGGTTGAATATTTTAGAGCCTGATGTTCGCCTGATCTAGTAAATTTGACCTTACTTTCTCGCAGCCTGCCCGTTAGGCTCCTATTGCCCCCTGTCAAAATTGAATGTGGTAACCGGCATATGTGAACCGTGAGTTTGGATTACCTTTGAGTTTGCTTATCGATCAAATTCAAATGGTCGACATCACACAGAATTCGAACCTTTTCAACTGTTCTCCAGATATACTTACCAATTACCTCAAGGGCGACCAAACCATACTTGCGGAGGGGCAAATATTTGGGCTGATGTCGGTAGGAACAAGGAGATGTTCTGCTCATCAGGATCTCACTGCCCAACTACTACAGAGCAAATTGCCTTTGATAGAAAGCCAGGAAACTGAAAACCGCCGAGCTCCTCAGGCCCCCATGATCTCGAACGTAAACAAAAAGGGTGGCGTAACTCACGAAACCGATCACGAGAAAGACCGCGAGGACCGTAACCAAGGCGAACCTCCTCAATTTCATCCCATAAATCTGAGCGGGCAGAAGTAGAAAGAACAAGAAGAAGAAAGAACAATACAAAGAAAGCAGTAGGGGGAGGAGAACGAACACGCATAGTGGGCTTAGGACAACCTTAATGGACTTGGGCTAATGTTATTACGGTACATGGGCTGCTTCAATCTTCGGCCCGCAATGTCTTATGCACCAACTTTTTTCAAGTATAAAAATAAGGCAAAATATCAATTTATGGCCTCAAGTTTGAGCAAACTTTCTGTTTTATCATTAACTTAGTTTGTTATATAATTTTGTCACAAACTTTTGTTTTTATTTTGATTTTGGCCAATCATGAATTTCTTCTAGCGAAAGCCAAACAAAGCCTTAATAGACAATTTTCATTTATTGACTAAAAGAAAAAAAAAATTAAAAAATAGGAAATAATATTGAAACCTTTCATTTGTTTTTTAATTATAAAATTTTGATGAACAAATCAAGTGAATTGAAAGCCGAAGTTAACGATAGTTGCTTATGTTGTCAAAAAATATGAAAAATCGATGAATGTCGGATGATGTTCTATTAGGGGGCGACTATTACAGATAAAGTGGATTATGAGACGAATGAATGAGATGTCGAAATTCCACTATTATAGGACACAGGTTAGACTATATTAAGGCCTTGTTTGGCTTTCGCTAGAAGAAATTTATGATTTGCCAAAATCAAAATAAAAAGAAAAGTTGGTGACAAAATTATATAACAAACTAAGTTGATGACAAAACAAAAAGTTGGCTCGAAGTTGATGCCATAAACGTATATTTTGCCTAAAAATAAATTAGAAAACACCATTCGCTCGTAAAACCTCTTAAATAATAAAATCATATGATTTGAAGCATCATCTCGCTCGGGTATATAAAATGAAAAAATAAATAAATAAAAGAAAGAGAGGGGGGGTAGAAGATCGATTAGCATCTCTGCCACATTTCATGTGCCTTGTCGCCTCGGCCTCTCGTATCATGCCAAAACTCCGGTACAAAGAAAAAGAAGTACATGAAAATAATTTATGGGAGGACTGGATGGGATTGACGGGGGGGACCCAAGGAAAACCTAAAGTGGATCCAATAAATATTCATGGCGCCACGGCACTCAAACTGTGGTTTTTTAGATTTTTGAAGCAGAAGTAAATCATTGGCTGCGTAAATAGGGTTTAAGTGTGGCGATTGTCGTCAATTGTGCTGATATGTAAGGACATCTCATTACAAAACACTGTCATGGAACATCCATAATCATAGGATGAATCGGTTCTGGATGGTCCGAAGCGAACCGAAAATGCCGAGTAGGTTTGGCGAGTTTTTGTAATGGTTTGTTTTCTTTCTTCTAGGATTTGGTGATCGGGCTTTGTTCATTAGTTACTCGTGGAGGAAGTAGTGGTACATGAAATATCATTTACAGAGGACGAATACTGAGCGAAAGGCTGGGTTTGATGGCTTATGTGCTGCTCGGGTTGATCCTGTATGTGTCCGAGTTTACCTACGGATGCTATGGCTTCTTCGTGAAAGATCATTGGCAGTGATTCGACTAGGGGGTTTATAGGTGTCCTACGCTGCCAAGCTTCGACTTGATGTCACGCAAAAAAATATAAAGGAAAAATTGCGTCCAGTGGTCATCCTTTTTTCCGCAGGCAGATTCATTGCTCCGGTAGTCATTGTGCGTCTAGGCCCTTCATGATTGTCATCCCGCCTGTCGTCCACTCCTCATGATAACCTGCCAGAAGAATTCCCAGTTCGTCCCGCTCATTCCGAGCCAGTGTCAGAGAAAATAACAAGTGCATTCTGTGGTTGGTCTAGTTGTATAAGGCTAGACATCCATCGGAGAGAGCATGGCTACTCACTCAATCATGTGCTTGCCTTCCTGTGAGATCAAGTCGTGTCGAGACCTGATTTACGTGGATGTCCATACTCAACTTCAATCTGGGCAGGGCCACAGATATCCGACAAGGAAATTTAAAATGGCCTCAGCCGATCCATCAAAAGCCATCTGCCAATAGTACAATCTCATTACTACCCTAAGGTCGAGCCGTGGATCAAACACTTGCCTGAGAAATTAAAGAGCAGGAAGTTCGAGTCTCCCAGGGTCCTATATGCCTCTAAGGTTGTCCATCAATTTCTTCATGCGTTCAGGATCTGCAAGTAAAAGCGATCAATTTTTTCGTTTACCGGTCAGCTTCGATATCCGACACTCAACCAGAATCGTTCGATGAGAGTCACCATTTGAGTTCTGTGGCCACAGAACTCAGCTCGGAAAATCTAATCAAGAACCGGCTAAAGAACAAGACACTTGTAGTTACAGTTATAGTCACGAACGTAAGATTAGGTATTGGGAACATAATTTCCAACCCGACAACAATCAGTGGAAGATCAGACCAATAAATTATACCTTGTAAAATGGTTCAATAACGCGGACTCGATGAGCAGAAGGCTCCCAGTAAATGAAGAGAGTTTGGAATGATCTGCGACGCCACACGATACAGTTCTCGAGCGAAACTCAAATCTCGGAAGGAACTTCCGGGTCAAGTTTTTTCCCCTATAAGAAAACTTTGATAGAAGTTTCAAAAAATCATCCCCCCAAAAACCCTAAACTATCCACAGTGGTTGACTAGAAAAGAAACCCCCAAAAGGAAACTGCGATTAACCAACCTAAAAGAGTGTTACTTGATCAGCTCAAGTGAGATATGATTCATGGACCAGCTCTGCTGATCCGAGGTCGATGAAGTCTTCGATTAATCCTGCAAAACACTGCATAGGAAACAAAGAAGGCTCATCGAGGTTTGGTAAAGAGACCAGAGATAATCGATCTGGGGGTTACAGATTTTACCTCGGAACTCGAAGATTTCGGACTAAATTTTTCGCTAAACAGTCATTGGATTGCTGATGCAGCATCATCAAGATTCTCAATTTGAACAACCAACCCACAGCCTAAAACGAATCAAACAGACTACTCCTTTGTCGAATTAGGCCGCAAGTGAGTCACATACAGGTGTGAATCTTGATGCTGCTGCACCTGCAAACAACGACTTCGGAGATGAAGATCAAATAGATCAACCACCTTTTTTTTTTTTGCTCCTTCTAAACACAACTCCTCGGATGAAAATCAACCAACAAAAGATCAAAATGTAAAAAAAGAAAGAAAGAAAGAACCCCCAAAAAACTGAAATAAAAAATATAGATCAAGAAAAAGGGGAGGGGGAAAAACTCAAAGAAGGAGAAGGAGAAGAAGATGGAGGAAGAAGAGAAGCTTATGCCGTATGTTAATCCCAACTCCATCCTTATCTATATATATACAGAAAAATTCAATCAACCAACGATTCTCTCGAATGATTCAAACATCTACTTATTAAAGATATATGCAATGTCTATCTAATTTGAATACGACCACTTTTCTTCGACTCGAATCCATTTGCCGAACAGTCATTTGATGTCATTATCACAGTTGGGAGTCTCATCTCATCTCTTTGCGCCGATCCAAATTTAAAAACCGTGAGGTGGAATTTTTCGATAAAGAGAAGAAAAATAAAGATGATCATAATCATCACGTCATGTAAAAAGGGCAGTAATAGGTGGAGAATTTCGATAAGTATGGGGGAAAAAAATCACCAACTAAATGACGAACTGTGTTTAAAAGGTATTGGTTCATAAGGAGGGGCATCTATCTAATCTTTTTTCTCTTCTCTTCTTTTTCGTGGTGGATGGTTGATACGTGGTTCAATTGATTCCCCATATTGATGTAATCGACCGGTCGTTTCTTTAACTTTCTATTCCAATTCAAAGCAGTTGACACCAATTGTATGTACGACCACTACAAAAAGATTGTAACATAACTTTAACATATTCGACTCCTTCGAAACCTTTGAAGTCGGTTTCAATTCATACTTTTTCCTTTTAAGCCGATCATCTGGCTGACACCTACCCGGAAATCGTCTCTGCGCGTTTTCGCTCACCTGGGAGGTGCTAAATGTGATGAAATAATCTGAAATAACTGGAATTAACTTGATCAAACTACACTAGCAACAACAGCACTGTGAACCATTTGTCTATAAGAAAGGTGATGTTAGGGTTAGGGGGCGAACCCGCCACGAGCCACCATGTGGTTGTAGTAAGATTCGCCTCCTTTTTAAGGTTAGCCAGCCGCCCGGATTTCATTTGGGGCAGGCGGCAACTTGCCTGGTTCTAACCCCCCACCCACCTTTTTTTAATGTGAGTAGCAGTTGTTGTTTCATGTTCCTTGCAGAACAGATCATTCTCCTCCTTCATATGAAATAAAATAAACCACGGATTTGATTTGATTCCGAGGTTGTCCGGATTAGTGGTGGCATATCTCTAAACTAAATATTCCAACCAAATATAAAAACCCAACAACAACTCAGGCGGCGAGGCTGATCAAATAAATATGTGCATACTTTCTCGCAAGAATGTTATTCTCCCAATCAATCTGAAGGGAAGTTTTAAGATTACGGGGTGGTGAAAAGTTGGAGGGGAGGGGGATATTATGAGATGGGAATGATTGAAACAATGGAAATGATTTTTTTTCTTTCTTTCTTTCTTGGTTATTACAAATACATTATTTACATTAATATGCAAAAGGGATGGTACAAACTCCCCCCACTTTGGAAAAACACCAAAAGATAAAATATTATTGTCCTTCTTGATTTGCTCTGAATGTGATTTCTCCATCCCCCACCACCACCCACATCAACAAATCTTTACCAATCGATTGAATCCCATCCCGGGCCACATCCCCCACAATTTTTTTTTTCTTTTTAACCAATCGAATTTTTTTTTTTTTTGTACAATTGAGTCTATTGGACCTCCTCTACCATGGAATCGGATCCTCCAACAAGGCATCTAACGACATCATCCTCCTTTGACTAGGTTTCCAAGAGGTGGGGCCTGATCTGGTCGGACACGTTCGTCATCGGAGTCGTGATGGGGGCGGACGATTCGATTCCCCCACCTCCCCACCCGGCTCTATGTTGCTTGTTGTAGAGTAGTAGTACATCACATAAAGAACAGAGTTCGCCAAAACTCGGTTCGTGTTGGTGATGACGACATGGGTGTTAATGTTGTAAGAAAACTAAAGTGATTCATGAGTTGAGTTAGTTTAGTGGGTTTTAGATAGATTCCAGACCCATCAAATCAACAGACAAGAAACAAAGGGAGTTTTATCAGTAGCTTTATGTCAAAATCACCTATTGTTCAAATCAAAATTCACCTGAATCCTCCTCGATTTTATCTAATAATTTTTAATTACTAGTTTTTGATAACTTTATACGTGTGACTAATGCATTGGTCTTGGAAGATCGAGTTTTTAGATAATATTTCAATAAATATGGAATAATATTTACAAGGGAAAGGCCTCGGCTTTGTTACTTTGTCGTTTCCAATGGCAACTCAACTCAATCCCCCCCCTTTTTTATCTTATTAGAAAAAAAAATGAGAGGCTCTCATGGTTGCACATGATATATTCTTCTAACAAAAGCAACATTTCATCTTCCAATTATAACTAAGTAGGTTTAAGGAAGAGTGGGAGGAATATATGCCACAAAAGATTAGGGAAATACAACAACCATCATTTTATATTTGTCGCGACGAGAATCGATCCCGACAAGATAAGGTCATAGGCGGCACCCTGTCGGCCATAACCTGAGCGGCGCAATATCTACGGATTATGTAATCCACTGACACGAATGATCTGACGGTGATTTATAGGATATGCGTCGGGAGGGGGAGACATTTTCTTAATTTCGTTGATTATAACGGAGGAATCTTGATTATAAGACCCATAATGGTCCTCGTTAATGTGAGAGCCCCCTTTTGTCTTGTTGGGATGTGAGGACAATGTCTCAAAGCACTATTGCCCCATTTTCCCTTTCATTCTTTCTATTTATTATATTATTTCTTTCAAGATTTCAATTGTCTTGAGATTAGAACTAATACTAATCTTTAGTCCGTGATTAGTACTACATTTGGATTTGTTCCCCAGTCATTTTGTTACCTTGACTACCAACCATGGCTTTGGGAGAAGAGACCGCGCCATCATCCGGGTTGGTGGGTTTTCGCGGAACAAGCTTTCGCACTTCCATCCAAATTCTGTCCATGATGTAATAAGTAGCGGTTCTGATAAGGAGAACGAATCCCATTCATTCATGGATAAAAAGCTTCAGTCCTTTAGTTTCTCCATTAAACGAAGGTCATCGTGCAACATTGTGATTTCACTATAGCATAGCTTTTCTAGGCATAGAGGGTGATCAGAGCCCAATCGCCTCTCTTACAAAATCGGCCCACTGGAACAGCTCCTGTTGGGATTTTGGTCTGATCACATGCCCCTTTTCTTTCCGGATATGCAATCCATGTCCAGGAAGATTTGTTGGGTGCCTCCCCATTTACTCCTAAGATCTTGTCAGACAACTCACAAGAAGGTAACTGAAAATTTTTCCAGAATGCTGTCCAAAACTTTAAGCATTTAATCAAAACCAACAGTTCAGATCAGACGGATTGCTGAACCACCCACTTACCTCGTTGGACCAATGCAAAGCCTCCATGTGTCACGGGAAGATGTCTTGATGTCATACGGAATTTGACTCTCGAGGAAGATGACAATGATAGAATGACCATATTGAATGAATGCACGGGACAGCACAGAAGTCCTGCTGCCTAAAAAGGTCAAAAGGTCTGCTGCAAATGCAATATCTCAACCGTGAATTGCCTTTTCCGCATGATGTTATCCGAGGTGGTGATGACATCTAATCCGATCCAACTCTTCCTTCTCATGAAACCATTATTTATAGGCCCCTCCACCCCATTGCTTCAGTTACAGGTATTCCAAAATTCACCCTTCAAGCATTGCACTCAACTGTCATGACGACTCCCAGTTCAGTTCTTCTATTCTGTGCACTTCTTCTCTTAGTTTATCCCAGCACCTATGTTGCCACTTCGAGGCAGCTCAAATCGCCGCCGTCTACAAACCATCATGTCATCCTAAATCCAGGAACGGGATTCCTGGGTGGGGGATCCCAAGATGGGAATGTGATCAAGACCTGCTTACCTAAAGGACCCCGACGCGAATCAGCTCCAAGCCGCTACATCAATGATCAGCCTCTCGGTTACTCCTCAATGTGCTCCACTGACAATCATGGTGCCCATCCTTGATATGTTCGGCACAATGATCAAGACAAGAAAAAGGATTCCCCAAATCATTATGCCGAATATTAACCCTGTATAGACAGACAAAAATATACCCGTGTTAGAGAAAGGAAGGGGCCAAGACAAACCTCCCAAATCGTCCATGTAATTTGTGTTTTATGTATATTCGACCTAAGGTAATGCTGTATACGATATTCATGCATTTTATGATGCTTTATAGGGTACGAGGAATGAGTCTTCCTGGACAACTTACGGAACTAGAATGTTCTGTTCGAGCTCTGTCATAAAAACTTCCCCTTGCATCTAGGGACCGAGAGAAGACCTGAACGATCCGTGCAGACAGTATTGAAGGCTTATCCATGTTTCATCTGAAAAAGAAAAAGACCAAACTGAGGAATGCACTCGAAAAATGGCCCAGATAAGGTGAGGGACCTTCATATACCCTGTTCTAATATCTATAGAAGGACATTGCATGTATTAAAAACATTGGATAAAAATTGAAGAAACACACCTATCAGTAAGCATGCCAATGTTCTCCACTTGCCGCGTTATCTCAGTAGCAAACTGGGCTGAAACATCAGAAGCATTAAATAAATTATATCTTTGGTTGAACAAATATAAATTGCACTTTTCAGTTGTAATTCTCTCCAAGATACCAGACACCTCACTTAACAAAGTTAAAGTAAGAATGTCTCTTTTACAGAACTATGACGAGGTCTAAGACAAGCTCCATGAACCAGCTTTCTGTCTGGCGTGCGAATTCTATTTGGTATTTTGGTACAGGCATATCAACTGCTTATAATTGTGAAATATTCATGTTATACCAGGCGCAGATGGTTCGGGAATTGATCGATTCAAATTCTGAACATCCCCCATCATGTTGCCGCCATCAGTAGATGGCTTAGGAGGTGCTCTGGGACCGCTGCTTCTACCCATTATTTTGGCTTTTCTGAGATAATGAAAATGGCAGAGATTTAGAGGATAGATGAAAGGCAACATTCAACTGCAATGCCCCTGTTAATTAGAGGTGTCCAACAATCCATGACAATGCTTCGAAACCACATCCAGGAAAATCTCCTTAGCTACCCAACTATTCACGTTCGCACGCCACGTGGAGATGATGTGGTTCCTGATGAGGATGTAATTAACCTGTTCGATCCCACCTATCATAGGCAAGACGCCAAACTCAATCTCCTCATCAGTAAGAGAATCTGCAAGAACTTTTTTGCGAACCAATGGTAATTCCGTACAAACCTCCATATTTTATTCCAAAAAATTTCGGATAACTATTGGAACAAATACGAGAACAAATCTTAAAGTAGAACGTTTTCAGTGTATGAAGACTGGGATGGACTATGCCGAGAGAAACGGGAGGTTTTTCATCGAGGCATCTGCTAAAACTGCCAACAACATCAATCAGCTCTTCCAGGTATAACTTAAGGGCCTTTTACGATACTCATAGTAAGAGATAAAAACTACGTTGCCTCCTAACCTCGTTGGTGTTCTTCTTGGCAGGAAATCGCCTAGAGACTGCCTCGTCCTGACCAATTAAAAAGAAAATCATGGGCGAAATTGTGTTCTGGTATGCATTAATGGGAGCCTCATCACATCCACAGATATGCCTTTCCTGTCTGTGATCTGCGGCCGCGAACATCACTTTGCATCAGAAGTGCTTGTTTCACAATTCGTCCCTGTTGCTCAACACTCCAAAACACGAAATGGCGAGCTGTTGATCTGACCCGTTGCCGTCCCTGGAAGCCTCATGAAGATGTGAACAGCCGCCATGGGATTATGTTACTTCTGACGGAGATAGATCACCAAGACAGTTCACGAAACCATCCTCGGCCTTCCAAGTGGCTACTAATCATTCGCCCGGCTGTCGCCATACACGTCGCTGACACCTACTTAAAAGAAAGCCGGCTATGGACTAAAGAACTAATTAATTTCCTCTTCTCCCCGGCTGAACTTCCGAGACCATCGTTTGTGCTCCCCAAATGACAATTTATTTTATCATCAGGGAGAAAGAAACAGAGATGTTTGGGGACACTGAATGTGACACTACGCCAGCCAATACTAATCCTATTTTAAGTATTACTATTGACATTGTTAACATAACTTCTTGAGTCTCTAAATAATGCAGTAGTAACATGCTAATTGCTGATATCATCAAACCAACTCTTGAAGAGGAGGAAAACACAATATCAAATGGTTTGATTCTTGCTTCTTTTGATAAAAATCAAATTTGTAGTTGTGGGTTTGAGAATTAAGGGGGTCGTCATTGCTGATGTCACTCGGACAACACATGGTAAAAAAAAATAAACCCCATCATTACCTCCTCAAAGAAACTGTAAAGACAAGAGTCAGAAGGCCAACCACCGATACCGAAACCAAACGACTACCAACTGCAGCAAGACTAAGTAATAAATAATCTCCGAACGTCGAATATTTTATTTATTCAGACCCACTCGCTCAACCCCATCCCTCCTTTTTAGCCCATGACAAAAATTCCCAATCCTCAGGATCACCGCCAATCCCAACTGACCCACCAAGAACCCCAGTATTGATTTTTTCAATTCCTTCATCTGGGCAAAGTCAAAGTTCCATACTTTGGTCGGGTTGTTGTCTCGGGTTGTTCCGGGCTAGGGGAAAGAATCGATCTTGCTTTGGGGGAAGGGAGAGATGGAGTCAGGGGAGAGCAGGAGAGGGGAACTGATCGATGCGATAAGAGAATCGATTAGGGGGATTTGTGGGTTACCGGATTGCAGGAGCGTGTTTAGGAAGGTGGGGAGTAACCTGACGCGGAGGATCAAGCTGTTGAGCCCTTTGTTTGAGGAGTTGAAGGATGTGAACGAAGAAGACGAGGAAGGAGAAGGAGAAGAGAAAGGATCGAGTGATAGAGGAGGAAGAGGAGCAGGAGAGGAAGGTTTGGAAGGGTTTGAGCTTCTGAAGAGCGCCTTGGATGATGCTAAGGTGTTGCTGGAATCTGTGACTCAAGGGAGTAAGTTGTATCAGGTGAGGGCTGTTGATGATGCAAATTGGCTTTGTCTTGATTCCCAGTTTTGCTGTTGTTTGGAGGCCTTGAGTTTTGGGAATTATGGTTTGGTTATTTGTTTAGCAGAGGATGTTTAGATGAATGTGGATGTGGGTCACTTTCATGGGAGAGTCTGGAGTTCTTATTGTCATGGTTGGATTGGTCATAGCGGATATCTCGGACAAAGAGGCGCTGATCTTAATTTCTGCGCTGAATTCGAAGTAGGAGGTTATGGTAGAGCTTGTTAGATCGTAATTTAGGATGTGCTGGAGGTGACCTTTGTGGTTGGAAAAGTGATGGTATTTCTTTATATCATTTGAAAATATCGTTCTTTGGAAAAAGATTTTCCGATTCTTGTTCAACTCTGTGGTTTTCTTACATTGTAGGCATTTCAAGGGGACAAGACTGCATTAAAGTTCCAAGAGACGACAGAGCGAATCGAGGATGCTCTAAATAAGATCCCTTATGCAGACCTCAACATATCTGAGGAGGTTCGAGAACAGGTGCGTTCACTGTTCGTGAACTCTGTGGTTGAAACTGCATCTACCAAATGGGAAGTAGTAGCTGTTCTGAATCTGGTTATGATGAAACTTTGTTTTTTCTCAGATTGAACTGGTTCACGCTCAATTTAGAAGAGCAAAGGGAAGGAATGACTCGCTTGATTTACAGCTCGTCATGGATTTGGACATAGCACGAAAGGAAGAGGACCCTGATCCAGCCGTGCTGAAACGGTTGTCAGAGAAGCTTCAGCTCCGGACGATTGATGACTTGAAGAAAGAGTCACTTGCGATTCACGAGCTTGTCATCTCGTGTGGTGGGAATCCAGGGGACTGCTTTGAGAAGATGACTTCCTTGCTCAAGAAGTTGAAGGATTGTGTTCTTCAAGAAAGCCCAGATGGAAACCAACCCGAGGTCGACAAGGAGCCCATGAAGCACAGGTCGCCTATCATACCTGATGATTTCCGGTGCCCCATATCTCTGGAGCTAATGAGAGATCCCGTCATAGTATCGACCGGACAGGTACATCATGATCAAGTATCCACATTGTTCGGAATGTTGAGGATAGTTCTGACAGAGTTGTGATTATTGCAGACGTACGAAAGATCTTGTATCCAGAGATGGCTTGATGCCGGTCACAAGACATGCCCCAAGACACAGCAGACCTTATTCCATACGGCCTTGACCCCTAACTATGTTTTGAAGAGTCTGATTACCCTGTGGTGCGAGAGCAATGGTGTTGAGCTTCCGGAAAAGAACCGGACTTCACGGGGCAAGAATTCTGGCCGCGGGGTCTCCGAGTGTGACCGGGCGGCCATTGACGCACTGTTGGAAAAATTAGCTATTGGGAATGCTGATCAGCAAAGGGCTGCGGCTGGAGAGCTTCGGCTGCTCGCTAAGAGGAATGCCGACAACAGAGTTTGTATTGCCGAGGCTGGTGCGATCCCTCTCCTCGTTGACCTGATGTCATCACCGGATTCCCGAACACAAGAGCACGCCGTCACCGGGCTCCTGAATCTCTCCATAAATGAGGGCAACAAGAGTGCGATCGTCAATGCAGGGGCTATACCAGATATAGTGCAAGTTCTCAAGACTGGGAGCATGGAAGCTAGAGAGAACGCGGCTGCTACTTTGTTTAGTTTGTCTGTCATCGATGAGAACAAGGTTGCAATTGGAGCTGCTGGAGCAATACCCGCGTTGATTAGGTTATTCTGCGAAGGAACCCCGAGGGGGAAGAAAGATGCCGCAACGGCCATTTTCAACTTATCGATATATCAAGGGAACAAGGCAAGGGCTATAAGGGCAGGCATTGTTGAGCCACTCATGAGGCTCTTGAAGGATGTAGGGGGCGGAATGATGGATGAGTCGCTGGCCCTCCTGGCTATTCTGGCGAGTCACCCAGAAGGGAAGACATCCATAAGCGCGGCAGAACCAATCCCTATCCTGGTTGAAGTCATGAGGACTGGTTCACTGAGGAACAGGGAGAATGCAGTCGCTATTCTTTGGTCGCTATGCTCAAGTGATGCAGAGCAGCTGAGGATTGCAAAAGAACACGACGCAGAAGAGACCTTGAGGGAGTTGTCGGAGAGCGGCACTGATAGGGCGAAGCGTAAAGCAGGGACTCTCCTGGAAATGCTGCAGCGCATCAACTCGAGTTCGTCTTCGTGACATGCCTGTTCTCATACCCAATAAAATTACTTAAACGTATCGTTCCTTGTAATTTATATTCATTCAAAAGTGTCATATATTATGCCTGCCTTCTTTTAGACTCAGCAAAGAATGTATTTGATTTAGTATATAATCTCCCCGAAAAGAAAAAACACTCGTGTTGAGGATGACCGTTCTCTTCTTTAAGTTACAAGTTTCAGCACACGACAAGAAAACCAAACTCAACAATGGCAAACCATAGAATGGAAACCAAATACCAGGAGAGCCTGCATAGGTCAGCCTTGCGTCTCCACGAATGCTTCTGTTAAAGAGATTACTGTGCCACCTCACAATAAATAAATTCATAATAGCTCTTATAAGATAAGTAGGAAAAACTGCAATCAAACATGCAGGAAACCTTACCATCCAGAACGAATAGCATTCTGAACAAGGCGGATACTCAATGGCGCATATCCAGAAAACACATATGCGATATCATTTGGACTGTAATTAAACAGATAAAGTTAGAAATTTAGAGAGACAACATGCAACATTTAAATTGCTGTCATATACTGATCATGAATATGATATAACCGTAATATTTGGCAAACATTAAAATCCTGGAAGAAGATCTGCTACGGACAGAGAATTCTTGTATTTTCAAATGGGAAAAAACACGAGCATCTTAAACATTGATCTATTCTGCATACTTCCATCTTGCCTCTATTCAATATCACAAAAGAAGAGGCTACTTAAAGCCACAAAATTCTTCCATTAATACAATTTTTTGAGATGCCTGTTCTTTGGCCCAGAATCATCACTCCTGATATAAACAAGAGACAATATAATAAATCATAAAATATCTTCCAGCAAGCAATAGATCTTTTGGAAACACAACTGGTAGGAAAGCGGTGGATGCCACTGCATTGTAGAGTTGCGACAAAAGCAGCCACCAATAAATCACTTCATAAAAAATCAATGCAGGATAGCATTTGCAAGCCGTTAACTATCATGATAGACTGAGATTCTGCTCCGCCTCCGCTTATTAAAAGCTAGCATAAACAATGATGTCCAACTAACTATATATGAATTTTAACTGGAAAGTGCAACACCGGTTAAAGGCAATAACAGAGCAGAGACGAGCTCCCAGATCCAGGGGCTTTTAGGATGAAATATATTAGGACACGTGAGCAAGGTTACCTCAAGCTTGTGAATAGCTTTTGCAATATGCCAGAGCGAACTTGTATCCCCATCAACAAGACAATCCTGCAAGGGAGGAAAAGAAAAGTGAGGGAAAGGCCTGGATAAAAATAATTTCAACTGACCAAGCGAAACTTAAAAATGGAAAGTCATTGCTTACTTTGTAAGCAAGATCTAACTCGAAAGAAAGAACATCCTCATCCAGAGGAACTACATATAGTGGGTACTCGCCAAATGTCATCAACTCATGGACTTTTTCCTCCTCAAAAACCTGAGAACGAGCTCTTCAACACCCATGGACTGGAAAAATAAAAAACTTTTAAGTTTGGAGCAAAATCAATCCTGCGACCTTCTCACAAGCAACCGCGCGGCGAGGGACGAAGTAAACATGGTACTCCCTCTGGATCCCTTTCGACACGTCACACTGCACATTGGAGCATATGAATTTCACGATATTGAGTTGCGACCGAACTAGATATACCAACTTCGTAGCTTTCATTTGGATCGGCTCTCCGCTGAGGTGCCGAAGTTCCACTATTCCGACTTCTGCAGCTAGAGGTTTGCATTTTTACCCAATCTGGGAAGCGGCATCTGTTGATGAATGGTTATGTTCCTGCGGCATAAAAAAAAAGAAACACTCACAAGACTGCTTAAAGAAGGAAACCGAAACCGACGCCCCCATAACCTGACAAAGTATTACCTTGAGAAGCGAAGTTTGGATAATCAAAGAAAGGGATCCACTGAGCTTCGGATCAACGATCAAACACTTCTTCCCCCGGATCTGTCGCCATCAAAACGCATGACTCCCACAAGATTTCACACAATTCATCCAACCACACGACATTCTTTATTTAAACAAAACAAAAAAATTCATCGTGTCGTAAAATCCACCGAGCAATCCCGTAAATTTCAACTCCCGTGTCAACAGACAGTTCAAGAAAAAAATAGAAACGTAGTCGGGAACTCACATTCCTGAGGATGGCGATGAGTTCCTTCTGCGACTGATCCCTGATAAAACGCCAAAAACAATCAGAAAACCTCCCGCGGTCAGGATGGAGCACGATTCAGGTCAACCCGATGTGATCAGGGCAAAGGCGTGCACCCGTCATGCCGGTTCTACAGCTAGTTGCTATGTGGCGGTGGCCGACAAAACACAAGTGAGAGAACCAGTAGTGTCCTGGACTTGACGCTGAAGAGAACTGCTCAAGCCTTTGCTGGAGACTTGAGTTGAAGGCGGAAGAAGACTTCCTTTACGGGGGCTGGTTTATACCACTTCTTCACGTACGGCTAAACTTTATTTCTGTACGTCTAGTCCCCGCTTCTGTGTACATTTTCGATAACAATGTGAAAGTTAAAACTACTTTTGAAATGCCTGATAATTGTATAAATAAGCCGATGTGTCCCCCGTTTTTGCATCTCATGGAAGGCACTGTCTAAGCTTTGCAAGAAGTCCCACATCGGGTGGCTATGTGAACAAAAGGGAAAACATCCACTATAAAACTGATGGCCCTCCTCCTTACCAACTCATACCTTTCTCGGCCTTTTGGCTAAGATCAAGTGTAGTATCTGTTCTTATCAGTTTAATATCTGATACGTGGGCCATCGGCCCACATGATATTAAATTAATTTTTTTAGGGGGAGTAGGCCGTAACAGTAGCTTGCTACTGGGCCTGCTCGCGCGTCGCCTTGGTGTTGCACTAAAGCCTTGGCCTGGCGCACCCCACCAAAAATCAGTCTAGGTTACTTCATTTCGTTGGGTCAATGGTTAAAACTTATTTTGGAAGGCATGTACGGCTGCATGGGGTTGAACCAAAAACTGTATCCCTTACCTACACAATCTCCAATAGATGCGAAACAGGGCCTTTCTGATAGGGCCTGAAAAACTAAATGGACTTATTGGGCTCACCCGATTAGGCCCAGAATAAGGCGGCCTGTCAACTGTTTCTTCCAATCAAAGCTATACACGTTTCTAGGGCCAAATTTGACCCTTCAAAGCTAAAGGGAAAGGAACCGACCGTCGTCCCGGCTGCTCGAAACATCAAGAACCGCCCTTTCCTCCTCTTCCTTTCTTCTTCTTCTTCTTCTTCTTCTTCTTCTTATCTCCTTCCTGGAAACGAATTCGTTCGTAATCGCCCCCCTCTCCTGCCCAGAAACCCTAGCCATACCCCTGATCTCCCCCTCCGCCCGCAGCAAAACCTCATCTTTGTTTTTCTTTTCTTGGGGTAATAATCCCGCCGTGTTTCTTCTGTTTGGGAATCTGTGGTGCCTTTTAAGGTTCTTTGTCGTGTCCAAGATTGTTTTGTCCGTGTCTTGTCTGAATCCCGAACGATCTTTTACGTTGGATGCGATGTCGGTTTTTCATTTTTTTTTATTGTTTGGACGTTTTCATTCTGGTTTTTGTGAATTCTGAACTTTTGGAAGTGGGAGAGTAATTCTGAACTTTGAAATTGGGGCTTACCTAGTCGTTGTTGACTTTGGAAATAGAAGGAGCTCCCATTGGTTGTGATCGCTGACATGTTAGGTGTTATAAGGCGTGGAGTCGCTTCCGGAAGCTCGTCGGCTGCAGTAAGACTTACTTATTTGTTAATTTTTCCGTAAATTCTTTAGTTTTTGGTGATTCATGCTAAGGGGGTCGCTACAATTTTTGATAGACTGCAAGGCATTTGCTTCAGAAGAGCAGAGCTGGAGTATGTGGACCGAGGGCATCTTTGATAGGAGAGGAGTCGATATTTGTCCTGGGGAACCGTCCCACCCGCAACATTTGCCACCTCGCTTCTCGGGGTAAGGTTTGTTTTTGTTTGCAAGTGGAGGATGGCAGGTGGTCTCGTTCTTTTCTTTAATCGATCGAATGATGGTTTTAAGAGACTTTTATTCTGCAGGACATGCGACTGCTTTGAAGCCAAGTAGGTAAATATGTGCTTCTCATTCCCCTCGCTGCTTGTCTGGTTGGTTGCGACTTAACGATTGATTTCCCTGATGACATGCTTCACATGCAGTGTTGCTCTTATTAACCCGTCTTTGGATGCATTTCAGCAATGGAGGTCGTTTTCTTCAGATAGTGGTGTGTTTTCCTTCCCATACTGCTAAACCGGTCTTTGAAAACTAAGAGAAGTTGGTGGTTCCAAGATCATTGAGCAATTTACTTGAGTATTGATATGGGTTGAGTTGAACCACCATTCACTTTATCGTAATTTTGTTCTTACCTTCTGGCTAGGGGCCGACAATGAGAATTGTGTATATTGGACTGCCTGCATAGTAACAAAAGCCTAATCTAGTATTATCTTCCACTTCTACCAAAAAAACTGCCTGCATAATTTGTTTTTGTCAGATGTTTTACTCTGGATGTGCTTCTCTTTTGTGGGTTAACCTGAACGGTCTAATGAAGCCATTTTGCCTCAATTTCTGTAGACGATTTGGTTGAGGCCGTCGTCCCATTTATGGGAGAATCCATCTCCGATGGTACTCTTGCAACATTTTTGAAGAGTATGCTTTCCTCTTTAACTTGACATCTCCTTTTTCTTGCTCAACTTTTAGAACAACTGACTATTTGTGCTTTTCATGATTGAGGGCAGAACCTGGAGACAGGGTGGCAGTGGATGAACCGATTGCTCAAATAGAAACAGACAAGGTGTGTAGAAGTGTAACAAAGTAGTGACTGAAGCTTATCGAGTTAATCATGCAATAGAGGATGTTTTCTCCACATTGCTCTTAGATTAAGCTGGAGAATAACTAAAAATTTGAAATTGCATCGCGATCAGGTGACAATTGATGTTACTAGTCCAGAAGCTGGCGTGATCCAAAAGGTGTGTCATAATATATCTCTGTTGCCCATGAATTTGAGTTCTATTTATTTCCTGAATAATATGGATTCTCATCACCTTTTTGCATATGTCTACAAAATTCTTAGTTTGTTGCAAAGGAAGGCGAAACTGTGGAACCAGGAACCAAAATAGCCGTGATATCAAAGTCTGGTGAAGGTGCTACGTCTCATGTGGCCCCTTCTGATGATGCATCCCAGAAAGCTGCTCCTTTCCCGCCTCCTGCTGAGAAGGTTGAGGAAAAGCCGAAGACCCAAGTTGAAGCTCCTCCTGCAAAGGAGAAGCTGAAAACTCCTGTGTCTGTCCCTCCTCCCAAGAGATCTGCTACAGAACCACAACTTCCTCCAAAAGATAGAGAAAGACGAGTATGTTCTCTTTCTGATGCCATAAAATCAAACTCGTCACAGAACATCTCTTCCTGCCGTTCTCTCTCTTTCATTCAACAAGAACTTCTCAATTGCAGATTCCTATGACTAGACTCCGTAAGCGGGTTGCTGCTAGGTTGAAGGATTCTCAGAATACGTTTGCTTTGTTGACCACATTTAATGAAGTTGATATGTGAGCTCATTTCTCTTTCCTTGCCCCTGAATTCACTTTTATGCGATTTGGCAAAGATCGGCTCATTATTAGTTGATTGAACTTGTGTGGGTGGTTGCCTCAGTACTATTGTATGTAGCTGTAGTTATTGTTTGGAATAGATCATTTGATTATATGGTTCATATTTTTATCACCTTATTTCTATCTTCTAACCCACTTGTCATCACAATTCTCAGGACAAACTTAATGAAGCTCCGGTCAGACTACAAGGATGCTTTTGTTGAAAAGCATGGAGTTAAGTTAGGACTTATGTCCGGGTTTGTCAAGGTAACTGGTCTTAATTCTAGAGGAAGATGGAATTCAAAATCATATGGGCAGATCATTTCTCTATCGTTATCTTTTTTGTTTTTTGTACATGAAATATTTCAGGCTGCTGTCAGTGGGCTCCAAAATCAACCTATTATCAATGCAGTAATTGACGGGGATGATATCATTTACAGAGACTACATAGATATTAGTATTGCTGTTGGAACCCCTAAGGTATGTGAGCCTTTTTCTAAAAATAGTGTTCCCCGTGATTACCCCAATTCATATTGTAGTTTGATTTTGGTTACCATACATTCAAGTACTTTGAATATTTCCTCTTGAGTTAGTCGATTCCTTAGAAAATTTTAAGGCAAGTGGAACTCTGGAGATGCTATTGTGTCTGTTCGGCCAATTTTCAAGGAACGAGATTTGGGTGGATTGACCAATGATGGGCACATTGATTTTTTTTCATGCTTGAGCTACTGGATTGAGGGATTAACACTTCCCGCTCCTCGTAGGGTCTTGTGGTTCCTGTAATTCGGAATGCTGAAAAGATGAATTTCGCTGATATTGAGAAAGAGATCAACACTCTGGCCAAGAAGGCGAATGATGGCTCGATATCCATTGATGAGATGGCTGGTGGGACATTCACCATATCTAATGGTGGTGTTTATGGTAGCCTTCTGAGTACCCCAATCATCAACCCACCTCAGGTTCATTCTCAGCTCTATCCGTGTTCTGTTTGATCGCACCTACATAAGATTTCATTTCTTTAAATTCCTGTTCTGGTTTAATGTATGTGAAATTGATGCTGGCTTTTCAGTCTGCTATTCTTGGAATGCACTCTATTGTAACTCGTCCGATGGTCGTTGGTGGAAACATTGTGCCGAGGCCAATGATGTACATCGCTCTCACATACGACCACAGACTGATTGATGGGAGAGAGGCCGTCTTTTTCTTGCGCCGCATCAAGGATGTTGTGGAGGACCCTCGTAGACTCCTTCTCGACATATAAAAGAAAGCACTGTCGTTCTATTATATTCTCTGAAGTATACCCAGAAACACGTTTTTCTTGAAGAGCTCCAGCGAAAGACAATAAGTACCCAAAACTGGTAGTTTTTGTCCGTAGGGCGCGCCTTGGGTTCACTTTCATTATCGGCTGTGGTAACTAAAGCTAAACTGAGCTGCTTTTGAGGTACTGTTCGACGCATTTCTTTTGCTTGTCATGTGATACTCGTCCTGCAGCATCAACATGTATGTTAAGGTTAGCATTTGATTTGTTTTGAAGTGAAATATCGACTGGATGGTAAACTTGCACGTGGAATTAGGGGTTTGATCGTACTAGTGCTGTTACAAAATGTATCCTCCTGATGGGGGAGTAATTTGTGCTAGCTGGACAACTGAAAGCCGTGCTCGAGTTTGACTTCAAGTTTCTCCTGGCCTCAATTTTCCTGTCTGCGGAAAACGTTATTGATCAACCTGAGCATGTGACGTTACTCGATCAAAGAGGGTGATAAATTGTGCATGAGCTCACCAGCGTTTCATGGTCTCCCATGATTTCTTTTGAGTTCTTGGATTGGCTTGTCTGTGCTGTTCAGAACTAAAGCTGCAGAAACGGCAGGTTCTAGCCCTGCAACGGCCACAACTAGAAAACTTAAAAGACATTTACCGGTTTCTGGGGAGGCATCGGTGAACATCATCTCCTCACCGGCGAGGTCAGACAGGCAGATTTGCTGCATCTCCTCACCGGTGAGGCCAGACAGGCAGATTTGCTGCAACCTGCACAGACATCTGGATGATCTCGATGAGTTAATCCGATTGCTGAGCTCTTCTTCAATTTTATGACAAGCCAAGATGGGTTGAATCGTGGTCACTGTGTCACCCAGCGAACTTGTAACCATGTTCTCAGTACAGTAAACTAACTGTAAATGACGTGAGTTCATCCAAATTTCTATGGTGCTACTGTAAATCAAGACGAGGATGTAGCCATCACCTTCATAAATTCACCGTCCATATCTTTCAGCAGCTGTTGTATCTGCCAAAACAAAAACAAACATCACGGGCTTTGAGGATCAGATCTCCTGCATTACTTCCTGTCAATCAAGATATCAAATGTTCCTTGATACTGTCCAAAGAATACTTGTGCAGCTTCCGGAAGCTACCTCTTTAAGACTTGCTATTTAACAGTGGCTAGATTGCGTTTGAGAAAGCCTATACTAACTGGTACTTACAGGGGAGCTTTCGGCATTCAAGGGGATGAAGAACTTTGAATCATCCTCCATCAACTCACTCGGGACTCCTATCCAACAGCCGGAAGAAACGAAAGCTTGACTCAGAAACACGCCATAAACGATTCCAATTGGGTTATAATGAAGTTGCCATAAGTAAACGATTCCAATTGGGTTATAAGGAAGTGGCCATAAGTGGGGAAGACGGAGACAGACCACTACCGGATGCTGTAGTGGGGACAACTACTTTAACGGTCTGCTTCTGAAAGCAACGAGCCATGGTTGTAAGAAGACAAGTAGGGAGACGACCGCGGCATAATGACCCGGGAAGAGTAGGTGGAGAAGGAGAGGATTTGGTTAGTAGGAGAGTTCAGGGCCATGGCGGTCCTCTTGCTTCTCCTCTTTTGGTCAGTCGAATCTTATCAAAAGCCTGTCCCTTTACCGAGAGCCGCCAAAACTCTTTAAAGTCTCTTATTACAGTCGAACAGTAAAAACCTTTACGAGGCCACAAACTGCAGCCTGCGGAACTCCGAAACTGAGTCATTGCCACCCCAGCTTTTAATATATAGAGATGTCAACCCAGATCCAGCCGAAGAGTTCAGTTGTTTAGATTCCAACAGATTATATCGAGAAGTCCCGTATCATCTGCACGCATGCATAGCCATGAAAAGGCCGATGTATACATTGAACATCCGGAATAGAAAGAGATGCCGCTGAATCAAATCTCGGCCACCAGCTGCACAGCATCCTCTTCCACCACTGAAGAAAGCTTTCCCTGCGTCCATCGGATGAGCATCTCCAGTGATGCCTTTGGTTGGTCCGTTGGAACCATGTGACCCGCACATGAACCTGAAAAATGGAACCACTTTTTATAGAAATACGATTTATCCTGTCCAAGACTTAGTTAGGTCCACACAGATGGAGAGACCTTGAGGAAAGTGAGTGCGCCGTAATTTTTCATGACGCCGGCCTCCGAGCCATCGACTTCAAATGGAACTTCTGTAGAATCAACGAATTTCTTCTGACCAGACCATTCCATGGCATGCACCCACCTTGAATTACCTGGTTCCACAAGGATGTGTTAGCACCCTGCATAAAAATCAGGTCCACGAAGTCAACACGTGATGGAAGGTTTCGAGAGCAAGCGATTACTAACCCAACCAGTTGCAAATGAGGTCATATTCTCCAGCATACACAAGCAGCTGGATTCCATCCTCGAGAAGAGCAGGAATCCCGACTTCGAGATTCCTCATCCAGTCCACCAGCATGGCCTGGTAGACTGTAGGACTGCATGATACGAAATCGATGCTCCCCACCCCAAGCGCTTCCCGAACCAATTGCTGGTTCAGGAATTTCTCCATGTTCGAGAAATCATAGCACAGGCTGCCTTCACACTTTTTCCTAATATCGTAATACTACAAGAAACAAAAGAACATAACCGCTGATAGATGACAGAGCCTCATTAATTGTAACACATAGAGTTGACAATATTTTGTGTAAGATCTCATCAAGATACGATCCAATCCATCAGAGAAAGTGTGTCCTATTGATTTATCATTTTCATCAAATAAATAGTGATTACTATTTACTGCAGAACCACACGTAAAGCACCACGAGAAAAACTTATCCTTCAAGATAGTCTGTTTCAGCTGCAAACCATATGGCCGTGACCTCCCTTTTGTGGTTCAAGTAGACAAAGTGACTTATCCATTCATTATTTGAGGAACCCGAGCAAAACTGAGTTTAACTAGAACAAAGCTAAGGAAAACCTGTTGTACTACATATAATCTTAATAAAACCAGACACACATTAGTATTGCCAGCCAGTGCCCTTATACTGCTGAATATGGTGTTGCAGACAAAAAAGGAAGCCACACAAGATATTGTTCCATCGGAACCTGAAAAAGGATGAATAAATTTCGCTAAGTGAAAGTCCAAAGTTCAAACTATGCATATAGATGAAGATAAAATGCTATCATAAAATTCTTCACTGGGTCTGCATTTTTTGGGAAACCAAAAGAGCACATGATCGGCTACTTTTTGCAGCTTTAGTTTAATTGGCTCAACTGTCTAGGAAAGGGAGCAAAATTTCTAGAAAATGAAAAGCATGCAAGTACGAAAAATCTAAAGAAAAAGAACGCCAATCAATTACCACAAAGTTTTATCGCCGTCTCACACACTGGTACAATCTTATTGATTTTTTCATATTGTGCTTGCTTGATAATCCCCATGTCCAAGGCATAATCTGTATAAGCTTTATACTGGATAGCAGGATTGGTAAGACCATTGCCAATAGCAAATCCCTGCATAAAATAAATTCCTTAGTTTAAGCCATGAGAAGAAAAATTGTAAGCTGCCCAGTGCCAAGAGAACAAAATCTAACCTTTAGATTAATATGAATCCCTTCTTTAGCTTTGTTGCCTTGGTGAACACGAGAGGCAAAAGCAGGGATATAGTGACCGGCATATGATTCTCCGGTTATGAAGAAGTCATTCTTCACAAATTCTGGGTGCTCCTCAAAGAAGGCCTCAAGAACAAAACAACTTTCTTAAGTCGAAGCAGGAAAAAAAAGACACAATGATATGCTCCAAGTAGACTATACTGATGTAAGAAACATTATTGTGCTTGGGATTGATAAATCTAACCTGTAAGAAATCATACAAGTCATCACTAACACCCTTTTCATTGTGCCGAATATCACGTTTGTCAGATGTATAGCTGAAACCAGTCCCGACCGGTTGATCGATATAAATCAAATTTGAAGTCTGAAAATCACCCATAAGAAACAGATTTAGAGGCTGCAACAGAGCACGGAAAAGACGGAGCCTAAATAAATGGGGAAGGGGCACATAATATTGAGTAAGTAAAAGCATTACAGAGTCTTCCAATGAACGGAAATGTCCAGAGCACAGAATACCTTGTCCCAGCCATATTCATTCCATACAAGTGACATGTTATCCGCAATAGAGAAGGGGCCATTCTCATAAAACATTGCCAATTCACTGCTGCATCCCGGTCCTCCGGTCAACCAAATAACAACAGGGTCATCCTTGTGGCTCCGCGATTCAAAGAAAAAGTAAAACACCCTACAATAAAAAAACAACCCGAATTCAGCAACCAAGTTTTACCACCGATCCACAGAAACCAAACAAATGAAAGTCGAGCCAGCTGATTACAGATAAATTCAAAAGCACGCTCCAACGGGGAGACTGATAGTCAAGAACAGCAACAATTACACTTGCAGTAACTCTTTAACCTCGACCGGATAAATCTGCAAAAAACAACAATAAGCGAAACGCATGCATGAAACCCAAAAAAACTCACCTCGCGTCGTGAGAATGCTTGAGCTTGTAATACCCAGCGTGGTGCCCCAAATCCTCCACGGAGACCCCGGAATCCACCCCGACAGGTCCGGAAACACGAAATTTCTCTCCATGATCCTCTTCCCGTCACCACCGACGCCAACTCCATTCCTCCCGCTCACAACGTCCAACTCCTTGGGGAACAGGTTCAACTCCCTGATCAACTTCTCGGCATTAAGTGACGGGAAATCGGACGGCGCCACGCGCATGTCCTCGAGCAACGATGCGCCCTTCGTCGACCCCGCTGCGAGAACGATCGCGACGAACGAAGCGAAAGCCCAATCCCTCGCCATCTCCGATCGCAGGGCGGTGGAAGTAACCGACCGTAGGCAGTTGAAAGACACGTACCATAAAACCGTTTTATATACGGAGGGAGGTCGGGTGCGACGTCGTCTTGGTCTTCAGATATTTTTTGTTGCATTATTCCTTTGATTGACTGACGATTGGGTTTAGCGTCCAGGAGAGCACACGGTTGCCAGCGTGCACGCCAAACCACGTTATAAAAACATGAGTACGCTCCAAATATAATAATAAATACATCAAAACTCGTTACAAATTTCATCATCGCGAACTAATCAGGCACCTGATTGCTTCCAAACAAGAAAGAAGGCTTCGGTGTTCATGTCATTTCGGCCACGGCTTCCCTTGCCTCGAGGACGTCCCAGGCATATCGCTTCGACAAGATCTCCACCAGTTCTGCGAACGTCTTGGTATAATGGCGGTCCACGCTCCTGATCAACTCTTTCCATCGCCTCACGCATAGCTCGCCCGTCCGGTGCTCCAACAGATTATCCCAGTCAACCTCCACAAAGGAGAACTTGTCTAAACTAACCAGAGCATCAACGAGATGATAGTCATCGGAATCGTTCCAGATTCCTTGTGAAACCATCGGGGAAGCGATTCTGTACCACTTGGTACAGCAAGTAGTGAAATGCCGGGTGCCTAGCTGCTCGCTTAACGCAGTCCAAGCGATGTTGTCTCTGAAAATTCCCTGATGGGTCTTCTTCTCCACGTTCATGCTCATTCGCAAGTCCTTGTTAACCAACTCGTATAAGGTGTCTAGTTCCTCAGGAGTCCATTTCCCTCTCCTTAATTGCCCGTGATTTATGATCCGGAACATGTTCTTGACATCATAGCGGTACTTTCCAAGGACTTCGGCCAACTGTTTCCACATCGGTCCATATTTCTTATGATGCTGCAGGACTAATTCCAGTTCTTCAGGACTCCAATCAGGTTTATCACCTGCTCTTTCAAACAATGTGTGGGCACGATAGTAGATGCTCCTATAGCTTCTCCAGGGTAGGCTTTTGCTGATCTCCCTCCAGCAACCTTTCTGTTTGTGACTCCGGCAGTGAAGAACCATCTCAAGTCCATTGTCCCCTAATCTATGGGACTCGATGTAATTATGGACGGCCTGTCTGAGCAGTTCATCCTCCTCTTTTGTATATCGCTTGCCAACAGCTACATCCTTCTTGCTGTCACTGAAGGTGAAAACCTCATCATTCTCAGCAAAATTAACTTTCTTAGATGCTGATTTACCAGGAGTTCTTTCAAGAATCTTGGAGATTAAAGTGCCATCCTTTTTTCTCTCTGGACCATTTCTTTCCAAGCAACTTGTTACAGCCACTTCCTTCTTTTTCTTCTTCTCGCCCTGCTTGACTAGCTTTCCTTTGTCTTCAGCATCAGCCAATGTCAATTCACATTCCGACCTCTCTTCACCTCTACATTTACTTTGTTCATTGCCCTTCTCTTCACTTTCCACGTTACTCCCTCCATTTTTCTCTCTTCCATGCTTTCCCTTCTTACAACCAGTAGTCTCGAAATTTTCAGCAGGTTCCCTAGTATCTTCAATGTCTCCCGAGCAATCAAAGTTCCCCCCAACCTCTTTTTCGTTTCCTTTATCACTAAACTTGTCGTAGAACTTTAGTTCCGCTGTGGGAGTAGTACCTATCAACACATGTTTATTTTCTAATAACCGTTTCTTCCTAGCCCCATCTGTTTCCTCCTCATTTTGTTTCTCTTCGGCTTGCCTTTCTTTCTTCATCTTATCCTTCTTCCCCTTCTTTTTGCTCTCCTTCCCTTTCTCTACCTCGACCTCTTCCACCTGCACAATCTCATCAGTTTGCTGATGTCCGTTGCTGACAGAATTACCCTTGCCCCTTTCGGGTTGGTGCCTCTCCGCAATTCGTTTCCTCTTTCTCTTGTCCTTCTTTGTGTCCTCAACCTTACCATCATATAGCTCGACTCTAACAAAATCAGCACGACCCTTCTCATCTCGAGGCTCTTCTATATTCCGAATCTTCTTTACCTTATTCCTCTTCTCTTTCTTTCTCTGTATTATTTCGCTACCACTCCTACCAATATCAGCATCTCCCTTTTCACTCCGCTGCTCATCAACATCAATCTTCTTCCGCTTCTTCTGCTTCTTCGTGTTCTTCCCTTTTGCCTCCTTGCTTCTCTCTTGCTCCTTCACCATCCTATGATCACACCCGTCGTCGTGGCCCTTCCCGTCGATGTCATCGACCTTTCTCTTCTTCTCTCTCTTTTTACCCTCCCGACCATTCAAATCAACACTTCCTCGGCTCTGCGCCAAAAGTTCTGAGCATTTGCTTCTTTTAACATTGTCAGTTTCATCGCTTCTCCCGTGTCCTTTCTTTGACCCCATGCTTACTCACGCCAACACAACCAAACCACAACTCCCCTGAAACATCTAATACAAACAACCTATCATCCGAAAACTATTCAGAAGTCCTGGAGAGTACAATAATCAGAGCAACGACTATGGAGTCAGTCGAAAGTTTCAGCAGAGTCAAGCCTCAATCACAATTGCACCAAGCCATCAGAACCGAGGAGGAATCGCTGACCTCGCCGACGAAGTTCGCACGGTAGAAATCCACGGCGGAGGAAGATGGAGGGAGCGACGACGGAGATGAAAACCGAGAAGCGGATCCACCGAGGCGGGACGGCAGCGGCAAAGGAGGGAGGAGTAATCGGCCGGTGGCGGCGAGAGCTGGAGCCGCGATAACGTGTCGGGGGAGACTTTACCGCGAGGAAATCAGACCTTTAAAACAATTAACCCTACACTATTATTATCAAAAGATCACACAATTATCGTTAGGCAAAATATGATCAATGTCAACTTTTTAATCCATTTTCCAATATTTAGTTTAATTAAACATAAGTTGTTAACATAATCTTATAATTAATTAAATTTAGGTCAAAAGACTTTAAAAATCCCTTATCTTTATACTTAACGAATTTAACCAAATACGAATCTACTTCAGTCATTACATTACTGGTTTAAGAAAATGTATTGTACGTTGCTTTTGTAACAAACGTTACAGATAGCCAATAACACGTCGAACGCAACCAACGCCTTTCGCAAGAGCCTTTTGACGGCCACACATATCGGCCTCGTCGTGGCAGAATGGGAGGGCCAGAGCATGGACCTTTAATCGAAGAGTCCTTCCATGTGCCAGATATCAACCAAGAAATCGACCATTTCCTGTTTTCATAGGAAAAGAGACATTAAGAAGCTCGCAGGTAGGACAGTAAACGGGACAGAGTCGATATGCTTTTACGATTGTTACCGCCAGAGGAATGGGCTCGGAAAACGGCTCATTTGTCAACAGGAGATCTTCGTAGCTAGTCGACCAGCTGGAGGAATCGAACAGGAAGATTACTTAAAAGAGAGCACTTTACCAAATAGTAGAAGCACATAACAAATTCCGCAAAGCAAAACTAGAGATCTGTAGTGGATATGGTATGCATATTGCGTACCTTATGATGGGATCTTTGACAAGTTTTCCCGAGCGATGAGTTTGATCTCCTCCGAGCCATGCTTTCCTACTTTCATGCCACATGGCTACCCCTATCATCAGTCATAAGCACCAATCACGGAAAAGCTATGCAGTACAGACGATGTACACAGAAATATTGAATAATTCTCGACTCGACATGCCAAGACCAGTAAAGTTGCAGCTTCGTAGATGCATAGAGAGGCAAATACCGTAATTGATACAAGAGGAAGGGTTCATGTCTTTTCCATCCACTTTCCTGACTTCATTGGCAGACTCGGAACACTCCTGGGATTGCTTGTTATCGGTGTGTGAGCTCCGTGAATATTTTTCTGCCATACTTCCCAAGGAAAACAACCATCCTCCGACCAATCAGCAAGAAATAAATTTCTCGCTCTTTTGTCTTCGGATGCAATATCCAAAGTTCTTGCCGGAATCCAAAATTAACTGTCTGTTCAGAATAAGGACATCAGTTAGTTGATTTACACGTAATGTCCTCCGAACCACTACATCAATAGACTTGACTATCGTCTTGTAAACCTTCACACAGATTCAATGGTAATAACAAACAGACTTGGGAAAAAGGTATATCAGGATTTTTTTCCACAGTGTATGAAAATATCGGCTTCAGCTACTTGGACACATTACCAAGTATTACCAATAAATTTACCTGCTTTAAATACAGTGAAATCAAGCGGGTGAACAGAGTTACAACCCATGCTTTACGCATAAACCAGCAACATATATGAAATGATTTAGCATTGCGTAGCAAATCTGAACAAACGTCCGTTCCTTGAGGTAGAAACAACTTGTGGACCTGGTGCCGGTAATTTACCCCAGAACAAACCACGATCTTAAAACAGAAATTCGACGAATCAGCTTTATTGTAAGATCAACTCATGCATCATTTCAAAGTTGCAGAAATTCGACGAATCAGCTCTGCTTTGGAATTGCTAGATAGTGAAAGTCAACACCTCCCTCCAACCAGCAAACAAACATGACATAGAAACAACCTCCAGAGAAGGAAGCCTTTCAAATCTCCGAGGAGACTCCCGAATTCAGTGGTTGGCCGAAATTCGAATGACGCACGCCACACTCCATCAACTACCCCGGAACAAAACAGAGCTTCCCAGCAACAAAATGGCCAGCATTATAACAGAAAATGGCAGTCATGTCATGACCAAACTCCCCAACCCATTCTTGCTACCAGCAGCCTGTCTCTGCTTCTTCTTACAACATATCCCAAAAATATTACAAGAACTACACAACAATCACTCAGTGCCAGCAAATGCAACCACGATCCCCACACACAACCCCAAAAAGAAAAAAAAAATAAAAAAACAAGAACTAGGGAAATAAAAAAAATAAAAATAAAAATAAAAAGAAGAAGAAGAAGAAAAGGGCACCCCAACTAAACATGCAATACGGGGGAGGGGAATGATCGTACCTTTTGCCTTGTTGTCCGCTGGAGAGGGTGGGGAGACAGAATTGGAATCGTCGGCAGTCCACGGTATATATAAACTTCTGGTAGGCGAGGGTATTCTGGTAAAATGACGAAGGAGTCCCAGGTCTCGGTTCTACCACGTGATTCAGACCGCGGGCGATGACGTGGATCCGTCGCGGATTGGGAATTGTCCGGGAGGTAACCGGAAATGTCGGTTTTATCCCCCACCTACATTTCTCTGCTCGCGGGTTGGTTGGGAGCATCGTCCACCTATACTATATATATATATATATATATATATAATCAAACTTACAGCTACATCACGAATTATATTTTTCTATTTAATGAGAAATAAACTTTAATTTGTTTTATCTGAGTATGGGATGGGATTAGTTTTGGCTTAGACAGTTCTTGCGGATTCTGAAGTTTGATTTGTTTAAACTTTCAACTATAGACTTTATCAGGAAATCTCATTTTGAGAACACGATTTTTTTTGGTATTTAAAGTCTAAATAAATATATTTGGCGGAACATATAACGAAAACCGACCTTAGCTCAGTTGGTAGAGCGGAGGACTGTAGTTGTAAACAGACAATCCTTAGGTCGCTGGTTCGATTCCGGCAGGTCGGAAATTGTGATATATATTTTCCTCCTTTTTTTTAAACCTTGAACCCGACTTTTGACTTATATACAAATTGACTCCTAAACATACATTCCTAGCAACCACAATAATTTACAACTCCTTTCTCTCTCTATTGTTAGAAACCATTTCATGGGCTACAACACCATGCCATGCCACTTCTATGCATCTAGTCCCACCCCATGAGTCGATTCCAGACGCATTCCTCGATCTTCTCCCGAGGCACGCACAAGCTGTCTCTCTCGTCGAGCAGTATTCTGTACACCTCAAACTCCCGGTTGCATATCATGTGCCTCCCTATCTCCACCTGCAGGGTTCGGTTAAAAGGGTGTTGGTGTTCGGGTGTGCGATGAGATTTAGTGAAGAAGTGGCTAGTGAAGTGAAGGAGGAGTTTACTGAGAAGATTCCCACGTTGAGGACCTCGAGCGCGAGGGTTATGTCGTAGAAGACGAGCGGCCTCCCCCGACCTGACAACTCTACGGGGTTGGCGACGAGGAGCTCGCTGTCAGGTCCCCGGTTCGTGACCGCAACTCTGAGAGGACTCCATAGCTCCTTCTTGAGGTACGCCCTCAGGTCGTCCTGACGAGCCGGGTCTACTATTTTGCTACCGTCTGCTAGCATTGTGAACAGCTCCACGTCACATTGGCTGCCGGGATTCGAAGAGAACCGACCATATGACACCTGGAAATGCATTCATGTCAGGCACGAGGGATACAGACAGCTGCTTTAGAGAGAAATGAGGAGATGAGAAAAGAGCGTTGTTCTGCTGAGGCCGACCTGGATGCTTAGATCCTTCATGGTTCTCATGATATCGTAGATGAGACCTTTATGGTCGCTGCACTTGATTTGAACAATGGTATGTGAAGGGCTCCAAGAATTGTCCATTGAGACCGCAATTGTATCAGGATTAGACGATGGAGATCCCCCCAGGTTTCCCCCGAGAATCTCCAACCCGGACGCCTCTTCAGTAACCTCGTGCGGAAGAAATGGAGTGTCCTGTGAGCAGGCGGCGACATCTGCACCGACCAAATCAATCTCACAGGTAGATATCGCATCTCCCAGAACAGATCTCAGGTGCGCAACGGTCTCCTCCTGTCGGTGCTTCGTATGAAGAAGTTCCCTGATCGAAAAATGGGCATCGACAATCACAATCAGTCGGATTTCAGGCACCTCCTACGGATGTTCCGGAGATTAAGGCAGACAATTCGCAACGAACCTTGAATCGGTGACGAAGAACAGGTCCATCACTCGCCCATCTGGGGTCGTGGACACTTTAACTCTCCTTATTGTCAACTCTAGCTCACACAGAACCTTCGTAACATCTGCAAAATTGTAAGACAAGTTTCCCCTAATCAATTGGGAGCGGAACTCGCTATAAGACCATCACCTCCCAGAGGCAAAGAGCGAGCAATTACCATGTAATAGACCTTTCCTGTCATAAGAACACCAGAACTTGAGCAGGAACACATCAGGTAGCCTCGCCGTTCTGTTCTCCGGCTGATAGTAGAGCATGTCCGAAGTCGAGAAGTAGGACGGACAAACATCGAGCAGCCTTGTTTTCAACAGGTTCCACCGGTCGGACGTAGACGGTCCTCCCATCACCCAGAACACTATGTAGCACCATTTTCCGTCCGTCGAGAAATCTACAACGAACCAAAGACATCTCATTACTCGACCAATCTGACCAAGCTGCCGCCGATAGAAACAACACTACTACTCTGGCTACAATCACATAATCTACAAAAACTCCTACCCTAGAAACAATCCAATCCCGCCCCCCACAAAAAAAAAAACAGAGAGATAAAAACAATCGAAGGGAAACTCAACTCAATCTACCTAAACAATCAAAGAACCAAAAGAGAGGAAAAAGAAAAACCCAGAAAGGAAAGACCTTTGTAAAACTTGTTTTTTCCTTTTTTTTTTATCAATCTCTTCTTACCTCCTCTGCAAATGCTGAGACCAAACAGGAGGATAATCCTACAGAGGTCGCACCCAAGACCAGTCTTGTCGGGGCAATTCACCGTAATAAGGGTTGACCCCCCTTCCCTCTCAGCTTGACTTATCAACACCAAATCCTCCTGGGACATCCCCATCAAAAACCCCTTTTCCTCCCCCTCTTTCTCGGAAATTCTCAAGGACGAAGGAGAAGAAGAAGAAGAAGAAGACAGAGACAGGGCTGCTGCTGCTGCAAGCTGGTCTTCCTCCCCCTTTCTCTCCACCCGCCAACCCACAACCCACCCTTTGTTTTCCTTTCCAGTGTTGTGGATGAAATTCTCGCTGTGATTTTGGTATTTATTGCGGAGAAATTGACGTGAAAACGACGTGGTTCCAAGGAAGATTAGTGATTAATAATCTCGATGCAAATGCTTAACTCCGAATCAACAAAAATCACTTTTGGATGGACCGAAAGATGTGGAATGGATGGGCGTCCCGACGCTAACGTGGAAAAATAAAAACCCCCCCAAGAAAATTGTAACGTCGCCGGTTTTGGTCTATAACGTCGGAGGCATTCATTACCAACAACATCGTACTTAGCAGTCGCAAATAAAGACCAACTCAGCCGCCCTCCTTGATATCAAGCAAGTAATCATCAACACAAAAAACAAAAAAGAAGAAAAGAAATTAAAGGCTCGGATCGTTAATACTCGCGATCGATCCTCTTGAGATCCGAACACTGGCCTAATGTCTCCCGTAGTAATTATGGGATTGTCCGCGTATTAACACGACCCCGCCATGTGTCCGATTCTGACCAGGACTCTTATTTTGCAGAAACAAATATTATCAACCCCACCGCCCAGCTGTTCGGACCAGTAATAGGTCGTCACGTGGATACCTGGTCGGGTGTGGGTTCTTCCTTCCCACGTGCTCTCCTCCCTCTCTCTCTCTCTCTCCAACAACTGAAGGAATTTAATAAATTTTAAGGTACGAAATTGTAATTAAGACTGTCCGTGTTTTTTAATTTGATTGAGGGTCCAGTTTGGGACTGGCATAGTATTTCCTGTCGGTATAGTATAATTATAATCAAATAAAAGAGGAAACGGTGACCTAAAACGCAACGAGGGAGGATGTGTAGAAATGGGATCCTCGAATATTTATATAACTTAGTAAACAGTGGGTGCAACTAGGCCCACGTTTTTATGACATCACTTTCCCGCCTGGACATGACGTAATGCAAAGGTTAGATGAAGTCAAGGGTTCGGCTCCGGGGCTGGGAGTGGGGACTTTTGCTAAAAAAAGATTCCTCCGTCTCTCCTTCCAAATGCCGTGTTTGTTTTCGTTGGAATCCAACGGAAAAGAAAAAGAAACTTTTAGCTTTTGTCGCATGACATATATAAAATTAGTAAAAAAAAAAAAAAAACCCACGGAATAAAATATCATAATTTAGAAAGTTGGTTAAAAGATAGTTGGGGTTGGGGGGAAGTCCACCTCAAGCACTCATTTTTGCTTTGCGGAAAAACCATCGCAAAAATAACACTTTCCAAAAAAAAAAAAGGATGAAAAATAAAAAAGAACCATTAAAGGTAATAACACGAATCCCTAAGGTCGTGTTTGTTTCACGAAATGGAACGGCAAAATAGGAACCGAAATGGTTGAGAAACGACAAAACGGCGTTGCCAGTCCGTTGGGAAAGTGACGAGGTTGCTTCCTCGAAGTTTCCGTCCCCTCCCTCATTAAAATAATTATTAATTTTCGGGAGCGGTTTTCCCTTCTTATTGGGCTTCAGGCCCATTTACATATACGGGTCTTGGTTTAGTATCAGGCCTTAGCCCAATCAAACGGATGTTTATTTAGCACAGGAAGTGAACGTGTGATGAGTTACGTGACACGTCGTCAAATCTAATCCTAGATTGAAGTAGTAGGCTTAACATAAGATTATTAGGGTTTATAGAATAAATACAATTGACGATGTAAACGGTGTGTTGTTTTCTTATTACAAGTTCCTCGTTATAAATACGTTAACTGGGCCGCGTTTCTCCTGGAGTGCGGGCAGGAACCATGGTTTTTGCAGGCGGTGGAGGGCCGATGCTCGGCCCGGGCGACCTCCGGACACTGGCGGTCCAGGTCGTGACTGGGCGGTGGTTCATGGTGTTCGCCTCCCTCCTTATTATGTCCGCCGCTGGGGCAACCTACATGTTCGGCCTTTACTCGGGGGAGATAAAGTCGGCCCTCGGCTACGACCAGACCGTCCTCAACCTACTCAGCTTCTTCAAGGACCTCGGGGCCAACGTCGGGGTCCTCTCGGGGCTCATCAACGAGGTCAACCCCGCCCTGGGTGGTTCTCTCCATGGGCGCCGTCCTTAACTTCTTCGGCTACTTCATGATCTGGTTGGCCGTCGCGAAGAAGGTCCCCACACCACACCCCATGTGTGGCAGATGTGCCTCTACATATGCATCGGGGCCAACTCCCAGGCGTTCGTCAACACGGGCGCCCTCGTCACCTGCGTCAAGAACTTCCCTGAGAGCTGGGGGGTCGTGCTTGGCATCCTGAAGGGTTACGTCGGGCTGAGCGGTGCAATCTTCACCCAACTGTTTTTCGCTTTCTACTACGATGACAAGAAGGCACTCATACTCCTGATCGGTTGGCTTCCGGCGGCGATCTCGTTTGCGTTCCTTCGTACAATTAGGATCATGAAGGTGGTTCGTCATCCCAACGAGCTCAAGGTGTTTTAAAGCCTGCTGTACATTTCTCTCGGCCTCGCTGGGTTCCTCATGATCATGACCATCCTCGAGAAGCGGCTGACGTTCCGGAGGAGCATGTACGGAGTCTCTGCAGCTTGCGTTATATTCCTCCTGTTTCTGCCGCTCGTCATTGTTGTAATCGAAGAGTTCAAGATCCTGAAGGCAAAGCGGGAGTTATTGGCAGCCAGCGGATCATCACAATTGAGAATAACGACCATGAAGCCCCAACCACCACCGGCGGTTCCCCAGGAAGCCCTCCCTCCCCTCCCTCTTGCCCCTACCCCTGCCGATGTAGCGGCAGCAACCGACGATAAGCAGCCATCGTGCTGGAAGATGGCGTTCAGGCCCCCGGACCGTGGAGAGGACTACACGATTCTCCAAGCTCTTTTCAGCGTGGACATGCTGATCCACTTCCTCGCGACGATATGCGGCGTCGGCGGCAAACTCACCGCGATCGACAACCTCGGCCAAATCGGGACATCCCTCGGGTACCCAACCAAGAGCATCACGACATTCGTGTCCCTCGTCAGCATATGGAACTACCTCGGCCGGGTCGTGGCGGGATTCATCTCGGAGATCTTCCTAGCCAGGTACAAATTCCCCCGCCCCTTGAAGCATGTTGGACAGTTAGTGAAGCCCAACCCAGATAAAATTCACGATTCACAACCAAGCCTGGTTTTCTCATGGAAGTAGTCCAGCTCAAGAGAGGAAGCCGGTCCAAGTCAAGAAGGACATCTTTGTAATTAAACAAGGGCTAGTTACAACGAATGGTGAGGTCGGGTTGTTATAAGAGAGGAGGTGACTGCGTGAAAAATATTATGGGGTTTTCTGTTGTATTTGTGGTATGAAAACAGAATCCCTTCTCCTCTGTCCTTTTCTTCTTCGTCTTCTTCCTCCTTTCTTCTTCCTTCTTCCTTAAACCTCCTGCAAACATTCAATATGGTATCAGAGCACTAAGGCTTGACGCCGAGTTCAACCAAGACGGTTCTGGGTTTCACCGTGGGTCAGCTGTCATGGCAGACCAGTAACCTCTTCCAACAACTCCTCTGTTCGCCTCTGGACAGACACCCGGCTCAGGTGTCTCAGGGATATCAACACCTCCAGCTCTCCAATACAGCTCGATTCTGGCGGGCGTGTTTACTGCTCTCGTCAAGCTTGACGAAGGAAATTACGTCTTGTGGAAGGGCCAGATTCTCGCCGCAATAATTGCCTCGGGGTTTGACAAGTTCATCTTCGGGAGCACAAAACCACCTTCCCGGTTCTTGGATGACGAAGGGCTGGTGGTGAACCCGGATTTTCGACAATGGCAACGCACTGACAAGGCAGTAATGAGCCTGTTATTTCTGTCTCTGTCTCCGGAGCCGCTAAGCCAGGTCGTGAGTTGCAGAAATTCACAGGAAGTTTGGGAAATGCTGCGAAATAGATACGAATCTGCATCTCCGTCCAGAATTCTCAATCTGCGTCTGCAAATGCAACAACTCAGAAAGGACGGGCGCACCATGCAGCAATACTTGAATGGCCTCAAATCACTATCCGATCAACTTAGTGCCATCGGTAAACCTGTAAGATATCGTGATTACCTGTGGTATCTGATGGAGGGACTGCCGGCAGAGTACGATGCGGTCGTGACTGCTATTTACAGCAGAACAGATCAGCCGAAACTAGAGGAGGTACATAACCTGCTGCTGAATTTCGATATGCGGCTTGAACGACGGTATGTATCAGACGGAACGTTGCCTCAGGTAAATCACTCATCCCTTCGCTCTTCTTCCTCTGTGAGGCCTCACGAATCTTACCCAGCATCCTCTCAAACCCAACCTGTGTCTCTCCCTCGCCCTCCAAGCAGACCACATTGGCAACCTCATCGACCCTTCTATCCTTCCCCTTCGCAGACAGGTCTGCTTGGTAAGCCTCCTTCTCGTCCGTATGACAGTACCCCTCATTGGGGAGGTAGTTCACAGTTTCCAAAGCCAAAGCCCCGCTGCCAAATTTGTTTTAAGGTGGGTCATGCAGCTCTCACCTGTTACTACAGACACAATAGCCCACCCTCATCCCTTCCTGATCATCATTACCCAATACCCTACAACAACCCTCCTCGGTCCTCTGCACCTGCTTTTTCCTCCCCTGTTTTCCAGCCACAAACCCATCTCACCTCTGTCCCATACTATCCTCCCTCCTCCTATCCGAGTTCTGCACCCCCTCTGCACCCTGTTTTTCCTGTCGATTCTTCTGCTCCTGACACTGAAGCCTGGCTTCTTGACTCGGGTGCCACACACCATGTGACACCAACTCCTTCCGCTCTCCATAACCTCTCCCCATACACAGGTACTGACTCTATTCTAGTTGGTAATGGTGCACATCTTCACATTCAGAATACTGGAGACGTCTCTTTCTCTACGTCCTCTGGACCACTTCGGCTAGCAGGCATTCTTCATGCCCCTTCTCTATCTAGGAAGATTATTAGCGTCTCAAAACTTTGTCAAGATAATGATGTGTTTGCTGAATTTCACTCTGACACTTTCTTTGTCAAGGACAAGAGCACCGGGTGCATCCTTCTTCGGGGTCGGATGTATCAGGGTCTGTACACCCTCCCCACATAGCCTCCGTTACTCCCAGTACATCAGAGTCTTCCCAACACTAGCTCCTCTTCACATGCCTCCTCAGCTGCAGATGCCTCCTTTCACACTGTCCTGGCAGTACACAAGTCTTCCTCTCCAAAACACACCACAGCTTCTTCTCACCTTTGGCACTCCAGATTAGGACACTCTAGTGCTGACATTCTGTCTTGTGTCTTACATCAATGTAACCACTCAGACTCTGCAATCCTTCCTTCCTTTTGTCATGCGTGTGCGACTAGCAAGCATCACAGACTTTCTTTTCCCTTATCTCATTCTCGCGCAACAAAACCATTTCAACTGATACACACGGACTTTTGGGGACCTTCGCCTGTGCCTTCTCTCACATGCGATCGTTACTTCATGCTTCTTATAGATGACCACACCAGATATACCTGGATTTATTTCCTTCGCGATAAAACTCAAGCCCTCTATGTTTTTCAGCACTTCTTGGCTAAGGTCCAGAATCAATTTCACACTTCTATCTCTGCCGTTCGTTCTGACTGGGGGGGCGAATTTCGCTCTCTACATCGTCACCTCCACAATCTAGGTATTCATCATCAAATCTCTTGTCCCTACACACCTTAGCAAAATGGCCGAGTTGAGCGGAAAAATCGCCATGTCGTTGAGGTGGGTCTGACATTACTAGTTAATGCGCATGTCCCTTTATCATTCTGGCCATATGCTTTCCATACAGCTGTGGCGTTGATTAATATCTTACCTTCCAAACTACTCCACTTCTCGTCGCCTCTAGAAACCCTCACATCCTCTAAACCAGACTATCTATCTCTTCGTGTTTTTGGCTGTTGCTGTTATCCGCTTCTACGCCCCTACAATAAACACAAGCTCGAACCCCGATCCACTGCCTGTGTATACCTGGGCAAGAGCGAGTCTCATAAAGGCTTCATCTGTTATGATCAGAAATATGGGAAAATTTACGTCTCCAGGGATGTTCTATTTAATGAAAACATGTTTCCTTTTGAAACGTCTCCAGAACTTCCTTCCTCTTTTTCCTCTCCTCCACCTTGTCTCCCGGTATTATTAAATCCCGTTCCCGGTTCGGGTATTTCTTCTTCTCACTCTTCCAATTCTAGTTCTATTGGTGTCATGCCTGATACACATTCTATTTCTCCGATCCCTGCCTCCAGTACCTCTGTGGATCCAAGTGCATCATTACCAACCTCTGATAGTCCCATGAATCTGGTTCCTACTGCACAAAACATTCATCCAATGATTACCCGAGCTAAGGCTGGCATCTCCAAACAAAAACTCTACCACCTTTCCCAACCAACTATTTTCTCTCCTCTACCATCTGGGCCTTCCTCTCCCCTACCCACTGAGCCCCTTTTAGTTCGTGAGGCTCTCGCAATACCCGTCTGGAGAGCGGCTATGAGTGACGAGTTTGAGGCTGTGTTACGTAATGGTACATGGCAGCTCGTTCCTGCCGCTCCTAATCAGAGGATTGTCGGGTGCAAATGGGTGTTCAAGGTGAAGCTTACGTCTGCTGGTTCTCTCGAATGCTGCAAGGCCAGGCTTGTAGCTAAAGGCTTTCATCAGTCTCCCGGTATTGACTACACCGAGACGTTCAGCCCGGTTGTCAAACATCAGACAATTCGGGTTGTCCTATGCCTAGCGGTTGCGTCTGGTTGGCCGCTGCGGCAACTCGACGTTCACAATGCGTTCTTAAACGGAGATCTCCGGAAATGGTTCTAATGCAGCAACCTCCTGGTTTTGAAGATCCAACTACCCAACTCACGTGTGTTTACTGAGGAAGGCCCTGTATGGATTGAAACAGAGCCCGCGGGCGTGGTACATGAAGCTGAACACCTGTCTCACTAGCTTGGGTTTCACCAACTCGAAGGCCGATGCTTCGTTGTTCTATCAGCATACTTCAGCCGGCATCATCATTCTCTTGGTGTATGTGGACGATATAATCGTCACAGGATCCAATCTACAGGGCATATCTGATTTGCTGACACACCTCAATACTGCTTTTGCTCTCAAGGACTTGGGTGAGTTGTCCTACTTTCTGGGTCTTCAGGTCACATGTCATGCATGAGGTCTACATCCCTGTCAAGAGAAGTATGTGAGGGAGCTTCTCCTCAAGGCCAATCTTCTAGAGTGTCGCTCAGTACCTACTCCGATGTCTTCTACCATAACCCTGTCCAAGTATGATGGCGATGTTCTGCCTGATCCTTCTGAGTACCGTAGCCTTGTTGGTGCTCTTCAATACTGCACGATTACTCGGCCGGATATCTGCTTCGCAGTTAATAAGGTGTGCCAATTTTTACACTGTCCCACAACTACTCATCTTCAGGCAGTTAAACGGATCCTCCGGTATCTGCGCGGCACTACGTCCTTTGGTCTTCTCATTTCTGCTGCGGATGATTGTGGTATCTCTTGTTTTACGGATGCCGATTGGGCCAGCTGCCCGGACGATAGGAAAAGTACAAGCGGTTACTGTACCTTCCTTGGTCCGAATCTTGTATTCTGGGTGTCGCACAAGCAGAAAGTTGTTTCGAGGTCCAGTACGAAAGCGGAGTTTCGGGCACTGGCAGACGGTGTTGCAGAAGTAATGTGGGTGAAGAGTTTATTCTTGGAACTGAATGGTGCCCAAAACTTTCCCAGAAGTTCATTGATTCCGATTTTATACTGTGACAATTTGAGCACAGTTCAGATTGCAGCAAATCCAGTTCTTCACGCTCGTACGAAACACGTGTAAATTGATTTTCATTTTGTGCGTGAGAAGGTTCTAGCTGAAGAGCTCCAAGTGTTGCATGTGAGTTCGGAGGATCAGTTGGCAGACCTCTTAACTAAGGTGATTAACGTTCAAAAGTTCGTAAACATAGTGGTGACGAAGCTGGGGGTGGCGGATGTCGAAGATGATAGTACTGTATCTCACGGTGATGGAGTGTCAGATGAGGAAGAAACATTGCCAGGAAATACTGGGAGCAATGGAGGAGATGGAGGAGAAATTACAGAAGATGAAGTTCGAGGAACAAATGAAGAGAAGCGAAAAGAAAAAGGAGAGTTCAGTTTGCGGGGAAGTGTTGTACAGTTAGTGAAGCCCAACCCAGATAAAATTCACGACTCACAACCAAGCCTGGTTTTCTCATGAAAGCAGTCCAGCTCAAGAGAGGAAGCCGGTCCAGGTCAAGAAGGACATCTTTTTAATTCAACAGGCGTTGGTTACAACGATTAGTGAGTCGGGGTTGTTATAAGAGAGAGATGACTGCGTGAAAAATATTATGGGGTTTTCTGTTGTATTTGTGGTATGAAAACAGAATCCATTCTCCTCTGTCCTTTTCTTCTTCGTCTTCCTCCTCCTTTTTTCTTCCCTTTCTTCTTCGTTCTTCCTTAAACCTCCTGCAAACATTCAATAAAGCTCACCCTGATCCTCCTCCTCTCCTGCATCGGCCACCTCCTCGTCGCATTCGGCGTAAACGGCGGGCTCTACATCGCGTCGATCATAATCGGCTTCTGCTTCGGCGCGCAGTGGCTGCTCCTCTTCGCGATCATCTCCGAGATATTCGGCCTGAAGTACTACTCGACCCTATACAACTTCGGGTCGGTGGCGAGCCCGATCGGGACCTACATACTGAGCGTGAAGGTGGCAGGGCACCTGTACGACAGGGAGGCGAACAGGCAGATGGCGGCGAAGGGGAAGACAAGGCGGCATGGGCAGGACCTGAACTGCGATGGGGTGAAGTGTTACCGGCCTGCTTTACTTATAATAACGGCGGTGACGCTGTTCGGTGCATTCGTGTCGGTCTTGCAGGCGGTCAGGACCAGGGAGTTTTACCGGGGAGACATTTACAAGAAGTTCAGGGAAGAGGCTAAGGAGGCGGAGACAGGAATGACATTGTCGTTGGCGGTCAACAACAACAACAACAACGTTGTTCATGTGGAAACCAAAGGTCGATGAAGTCCAAGGAGACAGTATAATGTAAATTCTTTAAATTTCTATGATAATTTTTGGCTACTTTTTTCTTATTTTATTACATATGTATTTCTTATCATCTTTGACCCAGACACACCATAACATGGCCTGCATCATATGGGTTAAGGTAAGATAAAAGGCTTTTGTTTTCGGGGTCCAAAAAATTCGTCCCACACTCACTAGCTGTTGTTGGGAAAGTGATCCTTCTCAGCAGGCCGTCTTTTTAAAAGGCAGCCCGTCTATGTTGCTTTCCCCATCCGAAGTTGCACCGAGAGATTCAAGAGGGTTGTAAAATACCTCCCTTCCGCTAGTTTTAAATTTAAGTTTTGAAAGTATCCGGTTAATAGTGAGACTAAAATTACAAAGAAATTATGATTCGAAGCAACGACTTTGATAAATCACAACAAGGTCGCTTTTTAAAATAACGACATAAATACACTTACTAAATTTTAGTAAGTTCGGAGGGATCACGGTGTTTTATTTAAAGTCGTTGTCCGATACATTCATTTTTAGTGAGCATGGCTTTCTCAATTAGTAACATAGAGAGAATCGTTGTTAACAAGGACGCTTTTTTGAAGCGTGATTTCTTTTGTAATTTTATTCTCGCGTTTTTACATCAGCTTAATAATGTTTGATTGAATATTTTTAAAACTCAAATCTAACCAGACCCAAACAGCTGCACAATTACGGTGCATTGGGAATCGAACCTCAAGACAAACACCCTTCCAATTGCGTCTCCAATTCCATCACAACTCACCTCCCATATTCCCCTAAAACCATCCCAAAAAGTGAAATCGACCGCAAGAACTTGATCCTGCAAGATTTAATAACAAAACAAGAACACGCCCACACACGAACCGACTGATCGATCCAATGTAAAACCAAACAGCCCTTTCGCTCTCTCTGCTCGTGTTTTTTTTTTCTTCAAGGGAGGGACCCGACAAGACCTTAAGGCCGCAAATTTGCTCAGATTACTTCTGGTCCCCTCTCTTCATCTCCTTTCTTCCTCTTCCGCAAGTGTTAACCTCATCCCTCCCTTCCTGTACACAATAACACAGAAGCAGACAACACTGGGCCAACACAAATGACCTTCTTCCTCACTTGCTAGTCCCACTCCTGCTTCCTACTACTGGACTGAAGGATGTCCCTCTGCATCTTCTTCTTCTTCCTTACCTTTCTTCCGCCAGTTTACCCATCTCCCCTGAATCTCACCCTCTCTAGACAGCATGCGAACCCCAAAGAGGTTGTCCGGCATTTTCAAAGGTGAGAAAAACTTCTTCCTAGCCCATATCGACAAACTGCTCATCCCACATTGTAATAACTCTCGGACCAACCAAAATCAAAACTTTCAAATCTGGGTTTTAGATCCCATTTCTGTACGGAACACCCACCTTTTCCCTTGAAGGTTTTCTGGGGAGATTGTGCTTTTTCTCTGGCTTCAACATCAATCGATGCCCATTTAATGAGCTGTCAGACTTTTTTACTGAACAGCATTTAGTGTTGATTGAGACTTGCACATGAACAGAAACATCCACCTCAATTCTTTTACCATTCCCCATAATCTGTTTTCAACTTTTACTCGATCAATCCGCAAAAGTTTTGATCTTTGTTAGCTTTGACATTTACCCATTTGTTTGTTGTATTTAGCAGAGAGTTGAATTCTTCCTTGTCAAGAAGAGAGCTTTACTCCACCCGGCAAGAGGCCCAAACCTCCACCTGCCTTACCGGAAACCCGACAGATGACTGCTGGAGATGCGGCTCCGACTGGAGAACCAACCGCCAACGCCTCGCGGACTGTGGCATTGGGTTCGGCCAGTCAGCCCTCGGTGGAAAGGGCGGACGAATCTACGTCGTGACCGACTCGTCCGACACCGACCCTGCAAACCCAAAACCTGGCACTCTCCGATACGGGGTGATCCTGGACGAGCCCCTCTGGATAACGTTCTCGGCTGACATGACGATCCGGCTTAAGCATGAGCTGATGATGAACAGCTACAAGACCATTGACGGCCGCGGCGCGAACATCCACATCACCGGGAATGGCTGCATTACCATCCAGTATGTTTCCAACATCATAATCCACAACGTCCATGTCCACCATTGCAAGCCCTCAGGAAACACCAACATAAGGTCGAGTCCCACCCACGTCGGCTACAGGGGGAGGTCCGACGGGGATGGCATATCAATCTTCGGAGCATCGAACATCTGGATCGATCACTGCTCACTGTCATACTGCACAGATGGGCTGATCGATGCAATCATGGGTTCAACTGGTATCACTGTCTCGAACAACTACTTTTCGCACCATGACGAGGTCATGTTGCTCGGCCATGATGACAAGTACTTGCCTGATTCAACAATGCAGGTAAGGCAGAATTGTTCTGTGGGGATATTATGCTTTGGGTTTTCCTTAAGAACTCAGATTGAATAGGGAGATCGATTGTTGTTTACAGATCACGATCGCATTCAACCTCTTCGGAGAGGCGCTCGTGCAGCGAATGCCGAGGTGCCGCCGAGGGTACATACATGTGGTGAACAACGATTTCACGTCGTGGGAGATGTATGCGATTGGAGGGAGCGCCAACCCTACGATCAACAGTCAGGGGAATCGGTACATCGCGCCCACAAACCCGGATGCCAAAGAGGTAAACTTTCCGATTCTCCACTCTTTTCCCCGATGGATTATTCCAATGTGATCACGGGGGGGAATTGGGAATTGGGATAAAGTGAAAAATTGTTGGATTCTTTTGGCTGTGAAGCGGAAGGAAAAAGTCTGGATGATTAGTTGTCCTACGCTTTTGGCGGGGCTAGTGAAAAGTCATCCACCCACTTGCTGTGGAGGCGCGTGAGATGTTTCGTCCGCCGTCTCTGGCAAAGTGACCGTCTGGGTCTGACTAGGGGAAGTGAAAGTGGTGGTGGGTTTTGGGGGGGGGGGGGGGGGGCGTTTTACAATGGTGGGGAAAAGGCAGCAAGCCATCAGTGCATTTGTGCCAACCAGCTGTTCGATGAATTGACAACTGCTATTTGAATTAATTCTCTCGCATGGGAATTCCAAGTAAATTGACGACATTTACGTAGGTCATCAGGTTTCTGTGATCTTTTTGCTGGTATTCCCCCTGTCACGCCGATTTGCGGTTTCTGTATTCGCTTTAACGAGATCCCATTCTCCATGTGGCTCATTGATTTTCTGTCATTTTCCCACGTTTGTCTGCATTAGAAATAGCCCCCGCCAGGGCCGTGTCCTGGAATCTGGATAGATGAAGTGCATTCCAGCCGGATTGACATTTTACTCATTCACCTCTCGCCCCTAGCAACATTTTCCCCATTTCTTGCTGTCGGCATGAATTTGTATTTGTATGTATTTTTCTGGGCCTTTTGAAAGATCCTTGCAATCTCTCCAAATAGGTGACGAAACGTGTGGACACGGACGAGAGCCAGTGGGCTAACTGGAACTGGAGGTCGGAGGGCGACGTGATGGTGAACGGCGCCTTCTTCGTGCCGTCAGGGGCCGGGGTTAGTGCACAGTACTCAAAGGCATCCAGTGTGGACCCAAAGTCTGCTGCTCTTGTCGACCAACTTACCATGAATGCCGGGGTCATTGGCGGGCCAAGGTACACTCACCCTAACACACTGTCCATACTTGAATAATATACTTTTTTCTGCCTTTTCTTTGGTTATGTGATTTTATATTAGAACATGGTTTCGATGAGGGATATTCGTCTTTCTCATTGGATAGATCCTTGAAATTTGGCTCATTGGGAGTTCAAAGTGACTGCGGTTGAATACTAGATTTCATCAATCAGGCAGTGACAGATTTAAATATTTTCTAGCAAGCTCATGACGTAGGGTATGGTTTTTTTCTTATGGGTGCACGTGATTGGGGTAGGGGATAGCTTTAGGGAATCTTTACAGAGCTGAATTGCATTTTGTTTCATTCACTTGTCCTTTTTCTACGGTCTTTTGCCCTTCCAGATGATAAAATGTCTTTTTTGAGGTCGTGTTCTGTTTCACTTAACCCTGGAGTTGTAAAATAAAATCCAAATCTTGGGCTAATAGGTAACTTTTCAGTTTCCTAATTGATATATTGGTCCTAGAAGGCTGTGTGTCATTGGGGATTGATTCACATGGGTTACTTTGACCAATGCCTCAAGCAATATGAAACTCTTTATTTCCCCTGGCTCATAGTATCTTCCCATTTTTTTGTTTGTCCCCTGCATATTGTAAAGGCATCCCTACCTTGCTCTACCCATGTGGCCCTCTTGAATGAGAATAGATACAAGCATGAAAGAATATATTACATATTGACGTTTGAGTTGGGGAAGAATATCTCCTCCCTATGAGAAAGTAAGCACTTTGCAAAAAGTCTTGGGGCGCAATTTGAGGGAATATCGTAGTAGGGATGAATCATGCCAACTGTTGTTGTGTGCTGTCTTGGAGTTGGCATTATCAGTCAGTTTATATTCTCTGCATCTGCTTTTATCCATCACATTTGAGGGACATGGCATAGTTGAAAGGAATCGGCTCCTTCTTTGGCCAGGTACCTTTTTAAGGCTTGGTACATTGTGGAGAAGGGTTGGTGATGATGTTATTGTATTTAGTTTCTTAGACCAGGAATGGTCAATAAACTTGAACTAGAAGATTTCCCTTTAAGCCTCCAGCCAAAATGAATAATTATATATAGATGATGATGCTTCCTAATCATAGGAAACTTCTCCGTTATGTTTTGCATTAGTGCAGCTTAATAGTTAAACAACTTGATGGTTGCTTCTAATAGCTGATGATAATTATTTCACCTGGACCCTGTGACCCTTGTTGTTATCATCTACATCATACATTATTTAAATTCTTCTTCATTTGACAGGGACAGCGGAGGAGGAGGCGGTTCCTACCCGGGATTCTCCGGGGGAAGCTCTGCCAGCGCCACCACCTACTCTGGCAGCAATGGCTCCGGGGGAGGCAACAGTGACTACTTTGGATTTATATTCGGCAGCGACGCTCCGCCTACTGCTCCTTTATCAACAGCCTCAATCATCCTGCTATCTTCTCTAATTATTTCGGTTCTGTTGTTCACTGGTACCACCAACCAAGGTGGTCAATTATCATTACAATTATTGACGTTGTAAACGCCGAAGGAAGGACAATCCGAATATTTTTTTTTTTTCTTGAGGCCAATAGAAGCAATACAGGAATGAAAATTGGAAATTGGGGAACTTTTCCCAAATGGGTCCTCTCTATTATTGACTCTACTACACATTTGACATTTGCCCACAAGTCACTTGCACGACATTTTTGAAGTAAATACATCACTTGGGTTAGGATTTAAATTTTGTGGGACATCTTGAAAACATAAGTAAATGGTTATAACAACTTAAAAGGGTGATTAATTTAAGGGGAAGATTAAGATGATTGCAGCATGATTATCTACCGTTGAATGAATAATTTGAGGTGAGCTTGCAATGACTTGATTTGTCTTATAATGGTTTCCGTAAAGCTGTTTATCTTTGTCACTTAGTTAAAGTCCAAATGAGAATAATTGAACGACATTATTTGATGAGAATAATTGAACGACATTATTTGATTTGCCTTTGTTAGGAGCAAGAGATGATCACAAGCGGGAAGCTTGAGTCAAATCCATGCTAGCCCAGACTGCAAAAGGCGACTATGAAATTGGACTTCGAGACGACAGGCGACTTGAGCCTATGTTACAGTCAAAGCATACATACAAGCTTAAGACTAACTACAAGATAGCAACTCCAGCAGCATATTCAGACACTCACCAGAAGTATAGACATGAGGGGAAGTGTGCCTGTGTACCTCTTCGATGAGCCAAAACATGGCCTCAGCTTTACAAGGACGCATGACCAAGTCCAAGGGGGTAGGCGTGTAATAGGATAAAGGCTATCGATGTCCCACTGTTTCAGCATGATGTTGGTCGGGTAATGCAGCAGTTGATGAATTTCCCCAATGCCATCCCGGTCAAGAACAGGATTACCAGATCACGGTTCTTCAGCAAGTTGATCTTTTTCATGGATTGCAGGTATGCTTCTGCAGTTCTAATAAAAGCACCTGGAGACAACGTGTGTGCCCCATAGATAGAACCATCTAATGAAACATCACATATTTTATTGAACTCATACTTAAAATAACTGTGATTGATTTAACATCACAAGTACCTTCAGACACTTATGTGCTGTTGTTTGCTTCTTTTACACCTTCCGCTGTATCAACGGGAAAAGATCCACAAGACAAAATTTTGTCCTATCACTCACTCCCATGGCCAGAGTCTGCGTGTCAAACCAAAAATAAAAACATATTAGAAGATGCACAAAGTTTTCTTCAAAGAATGATCACAACAGACTGGAGAATCTTCAACTGAATCACAAAATCCCGGTGAAGGGTGCCATTCATAAAACTTAAATTTAAAATGATAACATAACATAACTCATGTAGAGATACATCATTTTAAGTTATTTCAAAGTGACCGAGAGATTCTACATCCTGAAAAGATCATGATCAAACATTTTCCAACTTCTAGAATGTGATAAAACAGAATGGCTCTACCTGTGGGTGACGGAAACGAACCGTTCTGGTTAATCCGACCTTGCACTTGTACCAAACCGTAATAACAATCTTAATTGACTACATAGCATGCTGTTGTGCCTCTATGAGTAGCTTTTCAATGTGTTTCTTTTCTTTCTCCAAAGTCATAGACTTGAGCTTTTGCAATATAAACTTAGATGTACTAACCCAAGGAACGAATCCCTTTTGCACCATTTCTTCGAAGTAAAGACAAGCTTCCTCAACATGTCCACTTTTACAAAGCCCATGTACCAGAAGAGCATAAGTTGAGAGATCAATAATGACATCATTCTTGAACATATGGTCCAATGAAAACTGGATAATCTTGATCCTCTTTTCCGACAACACATCTTTAGCAAATATCCATGTGTCTGCAGAATAGGTTTGCAGTTGTCTTGTTCCATTTTCGTAAGGATCCTCAAGGCAGTCTCCTCCTGCGAATATGCACATGCAACACTAATCACAGTGTTATATGTCAACAAGTCCAGGTTGACTCCATCTATGTCCATATCCTTAAACAGGTTCCATGCATCCTTAAACCTGCCAGCTTTGCTTGAGGTAAACATCAAAGAACTATACAATGATGATTCTGCTACACATCCTTTGCTTTTCATCTGCTCATCACGTCATTTATTTGCTTTGCTTTCCCTAAAGCATGCATTAGTATGGTAAAGGTCACAGAATTCGGCATGCAACCCTTTACCTGCATCTCTTCAACTACAACATTTGCAAGGTGAAACTCCTTTTTATGGGAATATGCTTCTACAAAGCATGTGTACGAATATACATCAGGCTTCAGCCCGTTCACCTCCATTTCTTTCATAACTTCTCTAGCTAGCTCAAATTTCTTACATTTACAGTACCCGTGTATGAGGATATTGTAACTACGAACATCCACAGGAATATTTTCTTTGAATTGAGAAAAGGTTTCATGTGCATGCTTGACCCCATTTTCTTTGACCAATGCACCCATTAGCAAATTCATTGCAGAAGTATTCCTTTCTAGACCAAATTCCTCCATTCGCTTAAAAGCCTCTACCGCACCTTGGTAATTACCGGCTCTCGCAAGCCTCCTCATTCCTTTACTCATAGTAGGTAACAAATCCTTCTAATTCCTTCATTCCCTCGACCAAGTTCCACATCAAGTCAAACTTCTTTGCTTTCCCAAATATGTCAACCATCATGTCATATACCTGAGTAGGATATTCACCACCCTTTTTCAACTTTGCCCACATAAAAACACCAGAAGCAGGGATCCAATTGTTGCAACACTTCTTCAAAAGTTTCTCATCCAAACCATTCGAAATTTCGACATCACACTTGTCCAATGCCTCAACTACTTCCTCGGGACACGAGTGCTGTGTCTTCAATACCTTATACACCTTATCGACATCCCTATCACTCAAATCGACTGCGGCTGCCCTGGGGAGTATGTTACATCGTCGAGGATCCTCAGTTCGGAAGGCGAGCAGAGGTATGACAAAATCATCCCCTGAAATTTCTCTACCACTGTGCCATCATCGATGGACCTAAACCAGCTAAGGATTTCCACAGACTCGGGTATTTCAGGTGACTCGGGGACAGTACAAAACAAGTTACTTGAGTAACAACTGGAACCAAACATAAAAGTCTTCGTTTGGGAGACCGGCCTTGAGAATTCCGAATCATGTTAGAGCGTGAAACCTGAATAAGAAGAAACCGAACAGACATTTCAGCAAAAGAGGGGGAACTAAACATACCCTCTGCCTTGCATGATCAGGCAAATCCCTCTCAGTTCCACAGCAACAACAAAACTAAATCATTTCATGACCCAAAAATTACTCGGATCCAAAGAACTCGACCCATTTACTCAAACTAGAAGAATTATCAACTGATCACACTAACAACCCCCCCCCCCCCCCCCCCCCCCCCCCCGCCCCGCCAATAATGCATTCGAAAGGGTGGGGATCGACTTTGATACCACTTGATAAAAAAACCCGAAAGTGTGACTTTTATTCATAATACATCAAAACACTCCCAAAATTGCTAATCTACTCGGATTCTGCAGTCATCAGAAAGCATTGCCCGCGACGCGTTGTTCGATGGATGTTGGGGGCGCCGTCCAGGGGCGTCGTCTTCCCTTCCCTTACAGCGTCAGCAGTTCGGACAGGAAGGTAACCTCGTTGGGCCGAACCGAAAGCCCAAATATGATAAAAGCCCACGGACATTAATTTTAGGCTTTACACATCATTAGGTTAGGCCCACTTTCGCCTATGGCCCAAATGACCCTATTCAATTACAGTAAACTAAACCACCTTTGTTTTTTTAGTTAAAATAAGAGAGCAAACTCTAGATTCTCGTATGAATTAGGACAATGTATAAAATTACTCGCACATAAAAGACACGATAGGGAATACAACACTATGTTAGAACATGTGAAACCCTTGAAATTTCCCTAAGGTCTCACTTTTCAATGCCCACATGATTTCTTTTCTTATCTGTCCACCTCCCCAGAATCCAAAAACGCGTAGGGATCACTCCTCCATTCACTCACAAGTTGTCTAGCATGTCCTTTCCAGAGTGATTCAATAAATACATATGATTAGAGTTAATCCATTGGTTTACCCAATGACAAGAACAAAAAAAAGTGTTGGGTTTTGGAAAATGGGGTCAAAAGAATATCAACATCAATGAGGATGAAGTCAATAATGATGAAGATACTGTTTTCCTGATTCGATGGATTTGTTTAGAGAGAAATTAATGCATGAAAAAGAAAAGAATGAGTCCTATTTGGTTGACTCCTCTCTGCAAATTCCCTTTTATCTTTTCTTGTGTTTTTATGTCAACCTTCTTCACCTACTAAATTGAATGTAATGTTTTCTTTTTTGCATGAAATTGGGTCCACAATGCATAATATCCGACACCAAAAGGGGGGACAAATGCAAAGCATATTTTGTCCCGGAGGAATTTTAAAATAGTAGGCCGCAAGAATAAAATTCCTCAATTCCCACTTAACCACCAAAACAAGAAACACGACTATGAATACTTGGAGTAGATCATTTCCAAAAAGTAAATTTGGAAAAAGAGATGGAAGAATCATAATGCAGGAAGTATAAGTTGATGGGCTTCCCTTTTGTTTCTTTCAACTATTTTGTGGCTTTTTAGACCTTGACCAAATGAACCAAGACAAATAACCTCTTTGTAACCCAGTAATAACCTCGGACACCCACCTTTTTCTTGTTCTTCCATCCAGTCCAAATCGACATCCACGGGAAGTATCACACCAACCACAACCCTAGATGAAATTGGAGCTGCTGAAATATCTAGATTGTTTGGATTTTCTATGCTTAAAATAGTAGTATGCATGCCATACCATCCATGATCCATCGTCTTTCAAGTCTGAACGCTGGAAATTATGGACAGTGTCCACTAAAACGATATATGAACTGTGTTCAAGGAGAGGTTGTCCGAAACTTTAAAAGCCCCTCCTCCTGTTATAAGGAGCTTACTGAAAATCAGACCCACTGCACTCGCTCGCTCGCTAATCGTTAATTCCAACTATGGACGATGATCATCAATGCACACCATTCTTCTGGGAATCCTACTCCCAGGATGAGGTAGCTCACCTCATTCCTCTTCCATAAAGTTTTTTAAGGACAATGTATTATGTCTCATGTTGTTGTTGTTGTTGTTGCAGGGCATGATGGAGGAGTTCAGACAAGCGCTGCTCCATGCGAAGCTGGAGCTGGAGAAGACCCTCGAGTCTGCCAAGGATGAGATCGCTTGGCGAGACTCCGAGCTAGTTAGGCTCAAGGATCGCCTCTCCATGTTGATGGGAGAGAGGGACGAGGCCCGCTCGCGATCCCAGGCTCTGCAGCTTGAGAACCTCGTCCTCTGTCAGCAGTTGGGTCGGAGCCGGGATGATTCCCCGACGCCTAAGTGCCCGGTTCCTGTGAGTCCAGGCAGCGAGACCCGGACTCAGTCTTCGTCGCCACAGGCACAGGGGGAGGTGGATTTCGAGAGGTTGGCGGCGGAGATGCCGTTGCCGGAGAAAGGAAAGCTGTTGCAGGCCGTCATCGATGCAGGGCCAATCCTGCAGACTCTCATGTTGGCAGGACCGCTTCCTCGGTGGCAATGCCCTCCTCCACATATTGACGTGATCCCTTACAAAAGGGGCCTCGAATCCGATCCCAGTGGCGGAACCTCAGCATCGCCCAAGATCAAGTGCATGAAGATGATCTCCTGAGTATTAATAAAAAAAAAATTCAAGTAATCTCCTAACTGTAAATATCTTTTGTGGGTTACGGTGTGCGCTTACCCTTAATGGCGTCAAAAGCTGGTTGATGTCTGAAAGTAAAAGTGAAAGTGATGGAGTTGGCATGAGATTCTGACAGCATTTTTCAAAGGTTTCTCCAATGTTTGGTGCTCTGCTATTGAAATTTGCAAAATGAGTTACTTCACTGTCATGCCCCGTTGCAGCATGGAAATCTACTCAAAACCAAAGATGCCATATGATTTGGTAACAATATCCATCTTGTTCGTATGCTTTTGTGATGAGGGGATGCCGGAAAAAGTTGCGCAGTCTCTAAATTTGCAAGTTTGACAAAAAGTGGGATAATTTTTTATTAATTTATTTAATGGAGTTTGAGTTTTGATTCGATCGCTTAAGGGTGTTTTGTTGGTGGGTATGCACATGCAAATTAGCTAAGGCCCCACACGCTTTGTAGAAGATACATCATGAGGACAAATACGGTTTTCATGTATGCCGTAGTTGTTTTAAATCGTGATTTTTAACACAAAGTCTCTATTTAAAATAATAACTTAGAAAGATTTAAAAGAATTTTATTCCTTTAAAATTTATTAAAAGTGACGTTTTAATATTTCATTTTTTTTTTTCAAATTAACCTTTTACGTTCCTACAAATTTTTCATTTATTTATTTATTTATTTTGAAAATTGGGATAAGGATAACTTGGTATTTTTTTAGTAACCTAATTTTAATCTAATAAAGTTGAGTGTTTGGATTGAATCCGCTAATTTGGTGATTTCGCAAGACTACAAGCATTTCCTTCAAGATCCAGACTCCGTTCGTTTCCTTTTCTCTGTTGCTATAACTTGACTCCCATCTCAAACCTCATTCGGCCGGGAAGGATGCAACGATCGACCGTGAATGTAGGACGTCGTTGTCGAAAGGATGTGCCGTTCTTGTGACACCTTGGTAAGGGAGATCCCCCTTCTGCATGGTCTGTTGTTTTCTTTTTCTCACTAGACAGTGATCGGATCCTGGCGTTCTCGCGTTATATTCATGAGACTGTGATGAAAGGCATGGAGAGAGTTGGTTTGGAAACATGCCGTCGTCCTGCGAGTGATCGATTTATAGTAAACTGTGTCGCTCTTGATACCATCCCGGGAATTGCGACTGCCGCTTTTGTTTCCATCGCGGTGGATTATAACTTTGCTGGGGTGATTTTCGGTCGTCACTAATTGCAGCCATTCGGTGCTTCAGTTTATGTGATATAGGGTCATTTCCGTTTTCGAGTTCGCATAATGGCAAATCCTCGTGCAGGTTCTCTGACAGGTCTTTCCAGTGGCTGTATATTAGCAATTGCAGGAGTGTCCAAGCTCCTCGCGAGGTGTTCTTCGCGGCTCACTTGTGATGGAGAGACCCTTTGATGGGAATTGCAATGAATTTTCATTTCTGTTGCTACCGGATTATACTGCTGTCATTTTTTGTATTATCTGAAGGGGTAGTTTCCGCTCGGCATGGTAGATTCTCGACTGATCCCTGTGATCTCTACGTCCGACATAAGGGGCATTATATCTCGTCAGACCAGATAACGGTTCTGATGAACGGCTTCTCAGAATACCGAATCCCTCTCCTCTTATCCTTAGCCTCCTCCTACACATTTTCTCCATTGGTTTCCTCCGTGATCGTTCTCTGGGCAACCCTCTTACTCCCTCTCCTCTGCTCTCTCAGCTTTCGCACAATCTCTCCTTAATATCCGGTTCCATCCATTTAATTCAACAGCCATCTGGCAGCTTGAACGCAAGGTTCTCCCCTCGGCCGGATCTTATTAAGACGCGTGCTGTTCTGGTAAGCGATGATGATGTGGAGGTCGACAATAAGTCCCTAGAGTTTGCATTCCGGATTTGGGCCTCCAATCAAGATTCACTAGTCGGGTTCTTCGCCAGGTCTCATGACCTTGATCTTTCCACTAAGGAATGGATCTACACGGTCCACCCTGACAGGTACTCCATCGTCCTCACCAAGATCATGATACTGAAAACCGAGTACCTGTTCAAGTACAGCTGCGGCGGTCCTGCATTGATGGAGATGTGGAGGGTAGTCGATGAGATGCAGAATTGTGAGGACATATTGATGAACTTTGTCGTGGCGGATGATGCGAATGTAGGAACAATCCTCGTCGGATCAGAGAAACTGCGGGATTATGGGGATGCTAGGAACGAGGAGAAGAACGATAGCTTCAGAGAAGTTGGCTTGAGCACCAGGAAGGGCGATCACAGGAAGATGAGAGGGTTCTGTATACGGGAATTTGTTACACTAAGAGGGGGGTGAATTAGTGTTAATCTCCAAATTCGGATTTTAACGCTTTTTCGTTTTACCCCGTAGCGGAAGAAAGCTTTTGTTAAACAGAACCGTAGATAGGTTTCTGTACAACAGAACGTTCAAGTGTGTTCGCAATTTGTCTGATTGGACACAAGTATTTATAGTGGTTCAGCAAATTGCTTACATCCACTCTTCACCCAGATATTTGGATGGTTTCCACTCAAATGTATCTCTGTACAAATTACACAAATGATTGCAACTGAAATCAGATCCAAAGGTTCTGTGCAATAGAGACTTGAGTGGCAGAGCACAGACCAAAAAGGTTCTGTTCCGTAGAGGCTTGTTATGTAGCACAAACTCGAAGGTTCTGTACTATAGTAAGTTAGGCTCAATACAGACCAGAAGGTTCTGTATCATAGTAAGTTCGGCACAACACAGACCAGAGGGTTCTGTGTCGAAGTAGCTTAGGCACAACACAGACCGAAGGTTCTGCGTCGAAGAAGGTAAGGCACAATACTGACCAGAAGGTTCTGTGTCAGACGTGTTAACCTTCTATAGCACAGATCAAGAGATTCTGTACTGTAAGCGTCAACCTTCTATAGAATAGATCCAAGGATTCTGTATCACAGAAGGTATAGCACAGACCGTAAGGTTCTGTACCAAGAATGTGTCAATCTTTAACAAACCAAAATGGTTCGTATTAGAAATGACTTGAGTTATGTACAGACCGTAAGTTTCTGCACTAAAGTAGATTCAGACCTTAAGGTTCTGCTCTACAGGAGGTTGTACGGATCCGAAGATTCTGCACTACAGGAGGTTGCACGCGTTAACGTGACTAACAAGGTAGCAAATGCGCAATCCCTCAAGGATAACGACTTCGTGGCGTACCCCACGCGAGTACGTAGCGAACTCTACGCAGGCTGACAACGTTCCCTTTGTCTTAGGGTGGACAACGTATCCTTTGTCCTAGGATGAACAACATGCCCTCTGTCCTGGGGTGACAGCTTTCCTCCTGTCCTGATGTGACAGCCTTCCTCCTTTCCTGAGGTTGAACAGCGTTCCCTCTGTTCTAGGGTGACAGCCTTCCTCCTGTCCTGAGGTTGAACAGCGTTCCCTTTGTTCTAGGGTGAGAGCCTTCCTCCTGTCCTGAGGGGACAGCCTTCCTTCTGTCCTGAGGTTCCTGCACACAGAGCTCTACACAACAGAAGCTGGTTAGTCCCTCACCTTCTGTGCTCCCGAGGTTCAGCCCTTCTCTCCGACCCGCTGCACGTTGATCACACGACCTCCAGCCGTGCCTCCAGCCAACGTATCCTGCAGCTTCCAGTCGAGTCCCTCGAGCCCCCGAGTCACTCTCCCAAAAGGTTTCACCAACGATGCAGCTTCCGCCGGTAGTGCTCCTCGTGTGACTAACTCGAACGAATGAAAGAACTAAAGCTCAAGTACACGCTCTCTCTGATCAGAATGGGATAAGGGAAAATGAATGTTCTGTTATTTTATCAGAGAGCGTGACCCCTTTTTATACACAAGATTCAAAGAAGAAAATGCAAGAAGGAAAATATAAATGCGTAATCTGCAAAATAAGAAATTAAAAGTTAGTTCATAAAATAATTAATCTGCAATAATATCATACACGTGCAAGCATTCAGATAGAAAATAAATCAGAATAAGATTATGATATATTTTCCATGAATAGTGCACCACAGAAGGTATCGCAGAAGGTTCTGCTTGATAACCTTCTACAGATGGAAACAATAGTTGATTTGTTTCCAAATGACTTGAAGTCAATTCCATCCTGATAAAAACACACGTGAGAGTGTATCTGGACAGGTGGTGGTGATTTGCAATCAAATAATGTTCGTATGTTGATCAAGAGAGCTTACAGAAGCCTGTAGACCAAATAATAGAACCTTTCCATATATAGAAGATACATTTCCTTCTACAAGAAATATTATCTCCAATATGATTATTTAAAAATCAAATCATCGTAATCTGATTAGACGAATATCTTAATCATATAATATATATTTCGTAATTAAATAATTGATAACTCATTATCTAATTACAACAATGATTCTCACAAAAAGATCCTCATTATGAGAAGCTTCTGTAGAATGGAATGTTCGAACTTCTGAAGTACAGAGGGTCCGGTTCATCATCAAAACCGTCCCAACAGAATTCCATCGCATATTGAAGAGGATGCCCCTGAGATATAGTCATGGCAAGGTTATCGATTCTGTCGGAGAGCAAGGATTGTGCAAGAAGGGTGGTCAGCTTGTCCATTGCGACGACTTCTTGTTGGGTAAGTCTCTTTGGTGTAAGACAGATATACAATCAATCTGGATCCATTTTCTCATCATACGGATTTCTCTTTTATCATAGGATGATGCGGCCGACTGAAGGTGTCCGTAAAATTCCATCCTGGTGGACAAACCTTTCTCGGCGAGTCATTGAGAGCATTGAGACGTGGTCAATGATGTCCTTAAGCAGCACCATATGGGCAGGGCAACATTTGCATGGTCTCTCCCGAGAAGTGAAATATGTGTGCGTCCTGTCGACTATAACCCTTATTTCTAAGGGATTTGCAGTTCGTCGCTCAAGAGAATTCATGGAGTGATCACCACTTACTACGACCAGCTAGCAGGGCATCGGGATATCATCTTTCTTCACGTGCCATACAGGACTCGAACTTTTGGCTTTGATTTACGAAATCATTAAACAGGAACTTCTTCTAAGTTCTCTTAAGTTCAGCAAACGGTCTAGCTCCATCCGGCCGAGCTCGAATTGAGCATGTACTCGTTGAATAAAGTCGATGCCGAAGTAGCTCAACTCTAACCAGATTCGAGTTCCTCTGACAATGAACAAAACACACCCTGGAATCGCATCCGATCCCTGATCGAACGACCAACAGCAAATTAAGCAAGGGGAGACACTAAACTAACTCTGCACAAGTAACGTAACGAACCAGGCCCATCTAAAGAAGGAAAATTGCAAATAATCATTAACAAAACCTGGGAATTGTACTAAAAAAAAATGATCCATTCGACTGTTTAATCAAATCTTCGTTGTAAGATGGGGCATTTGAGTTCAGAGTCGTCATTTGCTGGCACGCCCCGCCCTTGATTGATATCGAGTCAACTCTTCTCGGAGGGCTTAAAGTTAGTGTTATGTCGTTATCCAGCAAGAATGATACAATGGAATGACTTCTTCCTTGAGAACGAACTTCACTCAACAACCCCTCTTTCTAATTAATTAAAATGAAGAATAACTACGTGCCAAGAAGTAATGGCTTTCTTACACACTACTAGAAGAATCTCAGTGCCCGAAAGTAAGACAAACAATGAACTGGGGACCCATGATTTGGTGTTTTCTGCGTGTATTCATTCTTGACTTGGTGGGGGGTGCTGGTGGGTGGATATTAATTTACGTGGGAAACGAGTCGGGCATGATTAGCAGAGGACTAACCAATGATTCGCGACAGAGGAATGGGTCCTCTCCTCTCTCTGCTGCACTGTGTAAGCGTGGTTTTGTCGACGAGTCTTTCTTACGCTTGTTCTCTTAGGTTGTATCAGATGAAGCAGAATTTGCAGCTTATGATGATTCCGAGTTCTGGGTATTTTTCGTATGGCCGTGTAAGTAGCTCTGAGGAATGATCCTAAGTGCCGAATGTGGCATTGTGTTGAGAGGAGGAGCATGAACTTAAAGCCATGGTAAAGAAAGGAAGAAGTGTAAGCAAGAGTTGACTTAAGAAGTGGGACAGAACAGAAAACAAATGGTGGGAGGGGGGGGGGGGGTGAGTTTCTCTCTTTCAGTTGGAGAAACCCTGTCAGTTTTGTAAGAATATACATTATCATATCATAAATAGGGAATATTTAAGGTTGCTGTTGCTTAGCTGCAAGAAACATGCCCCTCTCCTCTCCCCACTCCCAATTTTCTTGAGTGGCCTCTAAGTCACTGCCTTTTTTCTTTGGAAGATTCATGGGTTACTTGTGACTAACAACTGGTTTCGTTGTATTGAGCCTCTGTTGCGTGAATGAAAACCCACACCACACCCAATTTCACATCCCAACAATCTCAGCTCGGCACCCGGTCGGGCAGCTGTGTATCGGGGTTCCTCGGATAGTTAACAGCGAGTCGTATTCGCTTACGGGTAACCTGTCCCGCGTGTTCTCCTCCTATCCGGTTGAAGAGTAATCTTCTTGGTTGTTTTCAGCCCCACCAAAAATCGATGTTGATGCTCCACTGATGCTCTTCTGCAGCATGGACTACTCATCCTTTAACTGACCTTGGTAATAGTAACGAACATCACAACCCAATGAAACATCACATTGATTCTTTGAGTTGGGTTAAGCATTAATTTAGTGTTTGTTTGATGAGTTTAACACATGGGTGCAGCGTTAAACAATGAGCTAACCAAAGTAAAGAAAAATATCTCAGATATTTTTGGTACTTATTAAGTTGAATTATGCCTTGAAAATTGGAGGAAGTTTAATTTGGGTAATTGAATGACTAAACCCCTGATTAAATTAACCATCCGTTTCCTTTTTCTTCCCCTACTCTCAGCTTCAACAACAACAAAAAAAAGTCTGTCATTAATGTCTGTGTGTCATCCTTAGTTATTACCACTGTGACTACATGCTAAATTTTGTTTATTTCTTTGTGCTAAAATAATTTTTCTAAAATCTCATAATGAAAATGCTTGAAAAGGGTAAATTTACTGAAAATTTGAGATTATACCCAGAAGCAAAAAAGTAAAGGGTTTAAAAGAAAAGGAAAAAGAATCGGACAGACATTGAAGCTGTAAGAAGATCAAGTGATAAAGCATGAGTTTAGGACATCCAGCAGTTACAAAAGTCCTATTCCTCTAATTTTTTTTTTTCTTTTTAGTTTTTCTTTGTTTGGATGGTTGTCTTAGGCCTTGATACTCTCCCTTCTCTTTGTCTTAATGAAGTGAGTTGTCAAAAAAGTGATTGATAAATTAGTGATGGTGTGTTTCTCTAATTTGTTTTTTTTTGGGGGAGGGGGGTGTGAAATGGGGACATCTCAATAATAACAACCACCTCACATTCTTACAACTAAATGTTCTTCTTCTTTCCCTTGATATACTAATTTTGCACCTTTTCTGTTTGTTAGAAAGAAAAAATTGCTTCATTGGACTTCACTGTCCTAATTAACAACTAATCAAGAGAAAAATGCATATGCTAAATATAACTCCATCCCTAATAGTTGTCATGAAGCTATCTATGAGGACTAAATCTAATCCACACACCACCAACACCACCATCACCCACAGTTACTTGTTTCTAATTGTTGGGTGTCACAGAATTATTAACTCCAAATTTAACTGATTTTGTATATGCCACCCATCAAACACCAAAACCCCAGGAAGAAAAGAGGAAAAAAGAATCACTATTTATATATAAAATTCCCTTTCATGTTCATAACCCACTTCCCCAAACATTACATCTCTTCTTCTTACAGCTCCCTCCCTCCCTCCCTCCCTCCCTCCTTTTCTTACATCCCCATCTCATCTTACATACATCCCTTTCCCTGTCTCTTGCCCCCTTCCCACCTCTGCTTTCTTTAGCACAATTCCTCTGTTCTGTTCTGTTCTGTTTTTGTTCTCTTCTATTCTTCCTCCTGATGGAAGCCCTGGATCACGAAGTGATCGCGATCGTGAAGGGCAAGCGGACGAAGCGGCAACGCCTGCAGTCCTTGGATGGGGATGGATATTTCGAGGAAGAGAAGGCACTCGTGGTCGTGAACGGGTTCTCTCCATCGACGTCGTCTGCGGAGTATTATGACCGCGATGGTACCACGACCGAGGAAGAAGAGGACATGGCGAATTGTCTGATCCTTTTGGCCCAGGGGCACCAGCCTAAGCGGTCAGCGTTGAAATCCCCGGCGGCGACGGCCGAGGACGATCAAGAGTACAGGAAATTCACCAGCCGGAAGTACCTGGAGACCGACACGGGGTCGGGGAAGGTTGGTTACTACGTGTACGAGTGCAAGACGTGTAACCGAACGTTCCCCTCGTTCCAAGCATTGGGAGGCCACCGTGCGAGCCACAAGAAGCCGAAGACGAACTCGACGCCCGTGGCGATCCCGTCGTCGGACGAGGAGGATCTGCCTGGGGAATTCAAGAAATATTCCTCGTTGTCCCTGCAACTGGGGAGCGGCAACGGCAACGGAAATTTATACGGTCATAATAATAATGCCGCCAATAATCCCGGCAAGCAAGGGAAGGTTCACGAGTGCTCAATCTGTGGCGCGGAATTCGCCTCGGGGCAAGCCCTCGGTGGCCACATGAGGAGACACAGAGCGCCACCTGCTCTGCCGCTGCCACAGATCGGAATCGCAAAGCTAGTCAATTCCAAGGACGAAGCGACGACGACGGCAACCACAACGACAACAACAACGCCGACCATATCCCTCGATTTGGATCTTAACTTGCCCGCTCCAGAGGACCAGAACCCGGAGAACGTTTTCCTCCTAAGGCAACAACAGAAGAAGCAACCATCGCCAGCGGCAACCGCGACGACGGGGCTCGTATTCTCTGCCACGGCCATGGTGGATTGTCATTACTAAGGGGATTAAAAACCAAAACTGCGCAATATTTATTTATTGATCTCTTTTACGATGCTTACAAAAAAAAAAAAAGCTTGTACTTATTCCAAAACCAGAACTCCCCCATTAATTTGATTCATTGGTTCATCATCTTCCTATCCTAACCAAACTCTCTTACCCATTTTCTTAAATTTGTTGGGTCACTCATGGAAAGAGCGTGATGCAAACAGTGATCATCTTGCACGTCAAACAATTGAAAAGTGAATAAAACTTTTAACAAGTAAAATTTGACTTGCATTTTTTCTTCTTCCTTTAAATGGGAGTTGAAATCGCAGTTCGATGAGCATGCCACAATTTGCTTGCTTTGAGCTTACTCAGCACGTCTCTTTTATACCACTTCCCCACCGTAGCCGGCTCGCATACGTACACACGTATAAGCCGGCGATCATCGCCCTGGATTCATAAGTTCCATGCCTGTCAAGACACACACTTGCTAAAAAGAAAAAGGGTCAGTTTCAGTTGAGTTGTTTGAGCGCCTGCAGAAACTGTAGTGGTGAATGGTTGGGGGGGTGATGTAAGTAAAGTGTTATTATTAGTGATTAATTAATCTATTCCCTCAGATCCAACTATCTCTCTATCTACTTCAGAGTGGTCACTCTTGCCGAATTCCATTTCCCCACCAATTAATTTACATTACTTTGAAACCTTCTTCGTCAGTCTCCCCGAGTCATTCAAAATCTCTCAATTCCCGACTAACAATGAGTTGGGAAAGGATGGAAATACATGTTATGCAATCTGCATCATCTTATCACTACAAAACACCAGAACAAGGGATCTAAAGGTTGAGGCCTAATGAGTGTTGTGGGGTTGGAAGACAAAGTAGGGAATAAGAAGATGGGAGGGGGGGGATGAAATGGGATCTTGAGGAAACTAAGCAGGCCATGAGCTGTTTTGCTTTGTGGAGTTGGAGTGTTATGCCTCTTTTGGGCAACAGCTGGTTTCTCATTGACAAATTTCTTGTGGTGATGATGGCCACGCTAATTTAGGGACTGAGTGACATTTTCTTACAAGGGAGGAGTCAGAGGAACCCAATCTTGTTGATTCTTACACAACAAAGAACACAATTGTTGTCATCAACTCCACTTGCAAGTGTATATAGAAATCATCAGAGTATTGGGGGATTCAGTGGTCATGGATGAACTGTTGAGGAAAGACTAAATTAAACGAAGTGATGGCAGAAATGGACAAATTTTGTGTCAAAGGAAATGAAAGTGATGAGATGGGGTTGGGCGGCATTCCTTCCTCACTTCATGGGCATGTGTCACACCATCTTTTTTATTAGATTTTGCACCCCCACCCCACACACACAAACACAAAAGAGTTCGCCCAAGTTTTAGGGGCCCCCATGTGATGATGAAATTTGAACACATCACATTGATTGATAGCTCTTTTTAGTCTTATGAAATTTCGGATAAAAGTTCATCTGGGGATTGATGGGTTTTTGCCCCCGTCATTAGGCCCAGCCCAGTACGAAGTTCACATGGGCCTAAATATCGGCCTGTTTAGAGGAGGCCCATTAACGCCTCAGAGAAATATCCCTACATGGAATAGCAATACCGTCTCCGGGTTCGGGTACACTTGCACCGTCCATGAGTTCGCTTTCGCGTTCACGTATCGAAATATTCCTTTCGAACGCTTTAGAGTTCGCGGATCGAAGTATTCCTTTACCCACGAGGCCGCTCGAGTTACTGATCGTGATGAGCTTCGGGGAGGCCACCATGTAATATTCAGCCTCGTCTTATTCATCGTATAAGAACCATACTTTACTTGCTCGGAGCCTGTCCCCGCCACACAATCAGGAACAGCAACTGCCTTTATGAGGTTCGGGGAGTTGTTTCTGTCTCAATACCTGCTTCTTCACTGCCGCCGATCCCTCCTTTAACAAGCTCGGAACCTCCATCATCTTTATGATAAATAGGTATGAGTTAATTTCTTGGCAAGCGCACTCGAGTCGATCAGAATTGTCATGACTGTACATTGTGTATGAGCTCCTCGAAGCATTGATGAACGTTATCACGTGTTCTTACACTACACTTGAGAAACAAACACTTGTGCTGTCGCGCAAGGTTCACCCTTCCTGCGTTGTTTCTTCCCTCGCACTCTCCTGATCGAATTGAACACGATCAACCAGCTCGATGTGATGCATGGATGATTGACCGTCCGACAGTCGTTTCTGCAGATCCTCGAACATTTTCCTATGATACTCGGTGTTTTCCATTAGATTCCCTCTCTCTCCGAGCTCCTCGTACAAGGTCGTCAGTATGGACAGTATCCAAATCTGGGTAGGGATGTCAAAGAACTTCCTGGCAAGTGTAAGCGTAGAGCGTAAGATCTCTCGAGCTTGCCCAGTAGACAATGCTGTTTCATCAATAAAAGGCCATGGGCAAACAATGCACAAGTTTTCTCACAAACTCCGACGAAAGAATCAATCACCCAGAAGACAGGACTGACCAACTCCAGCGCCTGCGATGAAGACTCAGAGTCCCCAATACTTATGTAAGAAATTGCTGCATACACTTGGCAAATGGCCTGCACCGATCGGCTTTCCGTCAACTTTGCTGCCTCAACATAATGGAATGCTGATTCGCTATAACAACCGACCGAATGGGCATACTGTCCCCTGAGCATTTGAATGATGCTTTCGCAGGCTTGTAATAGGGTCGGGAATCGCATGAACCAGTCCATCTGGATAAAAGCATCCCGTGCCACGGTGAATTCCGATCGTGTGAGCTCCACTGCCACCTTGCTTTCCAAGGATTGCATAAGTAGCATCAAATACACACCTGCCATCCAAATCGCAGAATGCTGCAAATCTACTGTCCGTGATTCCAAGCCTTGCCAGTTCATCTAGGACGGTAGTCATCCCAGCCTCGATCCTCTTATTGCAATCTTTAAAGAGCCCTTTCGGACGCCCAATGTGAACTACCATTAGATCAATCAGGGCATAAACAGCACCTCTTGGAAGCAATTCCCCATCCATTGGAGGAAATGCCAGATCAAGCTTCTTCGGCGAAACTGTCTAGTAGGCCCATTTATGATTGCAACTCGTCCCTTATGGGCCAGACCCAACGGGGGAGATAACGATGTGTCCGGCCCAAAACCCTCTTGCTTATAAAAAAAATAAATCCTGTTTATTCCGTTGATACTCAAAAGTTAATTTGGATTCTGATGGCCCGATTATAATTACGAAACTCTGTAAAAATAATTAACAATAAAACTAAAAATTCTACCTACCCCTAATTATTGATGGTTAGGCAGAATTTCCAAAATGGAAAAGGAAACGTAATTAATATTTTTGACGGCGGAGGTAAAAATACATTGCGGGCAAAAAATACGCAGGCCCATATTTGATAAAGCCCAGTATCCAATTAGGGCCAGTAACCTAAAAAGCCCATACGCGTGTTCCACCCATGAACAAAAAACCCCCCGAACTCAATCCGACAACAGAAATCGATCTCTCCCGACCGGAGTGATCAAGACGATGATGATGATTGAGTTGGAAGCCCAAGTGTCCGTTTTACCTTATTAAATAACTTTCCTTTTTTTTCCCAATTTATTATTACCAAGAAGTTTCAATGTTTGCCCTTCGGTGCTTTTGTCTGGTTACGAAAGCACAGACGCCTCAGTACACAAACCAACAACCCAATCCCACTTTCCCCAGTCCATAGAAACAACAATTCTGATCATATTTTACTACAATTCATTTCATAAACTAAAAGATGTATCAAATACCAATCAGTAGTTAGTTTCCATGCATTTAATATCATTTGCCCGTGAATTTTTATTTCCTTTTTTTCGCTTTTCTTATCAATCTCGAGCTGCTCACGAGGAGTTGTTTCTTCTAGTCCAAGTAACTGTGGGTTAGGTTAAGGTTTTGTGTTGTGTGCTTCTTTTTCATCATCATTCTTTAATCTTTTCCGACAAGCCAAGTTACGACAAGCTCTTTTTTTTTTTTTGAGCTCAAAGTCCATGAGCTTTCCGCCTCCTTGTCCCCCATGCCGGTATCTTCTCCTGCCTTAACCCGCCTCTCTTTTCGTTTGCGCAGCTTAGGCGTCGACATGCTTGTGTGATTTTTTCCTTCGTGGGTCTTGTGGGGTTTTCCCTTTGGGGGGTCTTCTGGGGTGTTGCTCAACAAGTTTGTGGATTTGGGTTGGTTTGGTCTGTTCTGTTGGGGGTAGTGCTCTTCGGTTTGGGGTTTGATTTTTAATCTGTTTGTTGCGTATAAAGTTTTTGGGGTCGTTTTTCTTTGTCTGTGGAGTGCCCTGTTGGCTTGATTCAGGGTAAAAGCTTCAATCTTTTCTGTGCCTGGGAGCTTGTTGGTGGGGGAATTTTGTGGGTTTTCCCCTCCTTGCTGCTGCTGCTACCTTTTTTTTGGTGGCTGCGATGCTGGTCGTTAGTGTAATTTTCTTGTTGGGAGTGCAGTGTTGTAGTGTTACTTAGCCTGTTTTTGTCGCATTGTTGTGCTGTTTATCTCGCGCGCGAATTTATTACTTTGCCTATCTGTCGTTGTAGCCTGTAGGCAGCAGCCACTTGGAGCTAGGAAGATGTCCAAATCCTTTTCTATCCCTTTTGAAAAGTGCTTATGCTTATTAATGTTCGTGTTCAGGATCTCGGTGACTTTTATGGAAAAATTGGCTTCATGAGCGCATCATGGAAGTTGCCACAAAAGCTGGGAAATGCTTGATGTAGACTTGGCTTTGGTACGAAATCTTTATTGAGGAGCCTCTGTGCGACGAGTACAGTTGTGTGCATTGGTGAGTGGTTGCTCATGAGTTCTAGGTATTTGAAACAGTCGACTTACGATACTTGCACGTGGACCTCTCCCTAAGTTGCAACGTATTATTTTGGGAGTAGGTGATACCCTTTCGTTATTGCTTAAACTAATTAATGATTTTATTTAGAGTCATGTCATCTTTTTAAGGAAATTAATATTATGGCTGAACTATATTACACTTGGATAGTGTATAGGGTATTTGGTGGCTTAATCTTCTTGGATAGTGCTCAGTTTTGCAATTATACTCCGTTGGCATATTTCTCTTGGATACTCTTCTTTGGGGAAGAGATAATACGTACTACAGATAAATTGTTCCATGTAGCATCATTGTATGGAAGTCAGGCCATTTCCGATTCTTTAAGGATTTGTCAACGTGTACCTTAGACCTCATACACTGTGTATTGGAAAAATTGATAATTGTTTCGATATCACGTCTTTCCTCTGTACACATTCCCATTAGAGACTTCTTGATTCATTATTCTTTGGTTAAACATTCGAAGCCCTCTTATTAATTTCCACATTCATGTGCAGATGGGTCCTGAAACATTGATGCTTTCAACATCTGCCTTGGCCGCCGGTCCATCTGCCGATAATTCTAGCCCCACTGCCTTAGCTCCTGGATTTAGGTTCCATCCAACCGATGAGGAATTGGTGGTCTACTATCTGAAGCGCAAAGTTTCTGGCAAATCCTTTCGCTTTGATGCTATCGCTGTTGTAGACATCTACAAGACCGAGCCTTGGGATCTTGCAGGTCACTTTGTCTGGTTAATTTGCTGTTTTATCGCTGATCTGTTATTAGCATGGGGTACATTTGCTGGCTGATGACGCGTTGTTGCCCCTAATATTGCTTCTTCTAAATGCTCATTATTATTAATATTCCAGTGATCTGATGTCATCTATTCTAGGATGATATCAACCATACTGTCAGTATGTTTGCTTTTATCTGATTCTTCTGTTAAATTTAGGCAAATCTAAATTAAAGACTAGAGATCAGGAATGGTACTTCTTCGGCGCACTGGATAAGAAGTATAGTAATGGCGGTAGAATGAATAGAGCTACTAATACTGGATATTGGAAGGCTACTGGAAATGATCGTGTGGTTCGACATGATTCTTGTGTTGTTGGTTTGAAAAAGACACTTGTCTTCCACCATGGGCGAGCACCTCAAGGGGAGCGGACTAATTGGGTTATGCATGAATATCGTCTAGCTGAAGAAGAGTTGGAGAAGTGTGGTGCTCAACAGGTATATTATTTCCACTTGATTGCATGACATGGTATCACTATTCTGGAATCCTATAGTCATCTGAGATACTATACAAAGTGTTCAAGACATTAGCATTATATGCTTATGAATGGCATAATTAATTGATATATGGAGTTAAATAATGGAAAATCTTCTTATCCCAAGTCTTTTAGGTGTTTAGAACCATCTTCATGAAGTGTTGTTGTTTACTGAATGTCATTAGCCTGTAAAAAAACAACTCTGTTAGAAAAAAGTCATCAATGTGATTGCCAGTGTTCTGTTTGAACTCTCCTCTTTCTGTGGTGGAAGGATCCCTATGTCCTCTGTAGAATCTTTCACAAGGCTAATCTTGGCCCACCAACTGGGAATCGCTATGCTCCTTTTGTCGAGGAGGAATGGGATTGCAAAACAGATGTAGTCCCAGGTTTAGTCCCGAGTTGCCAAGCTGAAAATGGTGAAGAATTGAAGCATCAAGGAAAAGACACTGTTCAGGTTTGTGCTCCGTTTGATCACTCAAAGTGGAAAAGGAATTTATTATATGGAGGCAGATTGTTTAGTCTCATTCTTGTTTTTTTGGTGGCTAATGTATTTGCTGAAGAGTTCAGTGGCGCTACACCACACCATCACCAAATTCTTTGGGTTAATCCAGCCTTTTAGTTGATGATATAGATAGGCCTACCGTCACCTTTATTCGAGCATTATGCTGGCCAGCAATCTCAATTCACATCCTTTGTTGTATTGAAACTTGGAAGGGGATGATGACGACAATATTATTGTCCGTGGGTTTTTCCTTCCTATTTGTCTGCACCGTATTAGGCTTATCCATGGTCTTATAAATCATGCTCATGTATTTCTTCTTCTTTTTTTCTGTAAGTATGCTCACGTATATAAGTAACAGCTTTTTATACAATGTTTGCTGCCTCAGCTTTTGCTTTTCCCTCCAGGTGATGCGATACTTTTATGTCATGACATTAATCTGTATATTGCTTTCAAGAATTCAACACCTCAGATGCCATTTTGGTTTGAACTGGCAGGAGGCACCATCCTTTGCAGTTTCTGTCTGTCCCCGCAAACTTCCAGCTAAGACGCAATTCTTGCTAGCAGTCTGCAAGAGTGAGACTTTGAGTGAGACCTTGGAGGATCGTGCTGCAGTATGTCCACCTTGTAGAGAAATTCCCGCCATTCTTCGGCACAAAAGGAAAAAGGACATCGACCTGAACTCAATCGATTCAAATGTTACTGAAAGTTCACCTAAGAAAGTCAACAATCCAAGCTCATCCACGACCACTGCTGCAGCACGTCCAGCTGAGAATTCCTCTAGCCGCCTGTCGGCCTTAGTCGAGTATTCTCTGCTGGAATCCTTGGAAAATAGGGATAGGGCTAGAAATGCTGCCGACATGACTTCATCACTGCCTACGAAATCCCAAGAATTTATTGACTGTTTGCAGGAGGAGATCAACAAGGCTTCTATGGAGCGAGAGACCTTGAGGCTGGAAATGCTCAGCATCCGATCCAAGGCACATGTTCTCCAGGCTCAGCTCGAACATCTGATGAATGAGAACGAGAACCTCAAGAGGAAACTCCCTTAACCATGCATCATCCAAGATCTGTATGGTCAGTGTCTCTCTTTTTTCCTTGACATGGACTCATGCTCGCCTCTTTTTACTCAAAATTTTTATTTAATAACTGGAGGGATTGTACTGGATTTCTTTCTCGTCATTGACTCTCGTTTCCGTTGATGTCTGTCCTGGTTTATTTCCTGTAATATTCCCATCCGCGTTGAACTTGTCAATATTTTCATAGGGTTCTGGACTCATGCTCTGCTATGTATATAGCAGGGATCTTAAGTTTTGATTAGTATATCCAATAGGTGGACCAAACTTTTCCGTTATCGTGCCATTGGCGCCGTTGTGTCCGTCAAATCTAATATAACATTTAAAATGTCCTAGGGATGGTCGTCACGGAACTTCATTTTTGGCCAAGTACATGTAGGATACAACTGTTTCCGTTCCCATATGGATGACATTTTCTCCTGCCAGCGATTTCAGTCCTTGCATTCTCCAATCAAAAACATCGCCTAAGAAAACACCCATATGGTGACTTGTTATTAAATTGCACATTTCTTGAGTAAAAATGTTGGGATTATCTCCTTCGTACTATTGCTGGCCGGCAGGACCTAGAGACTTGTAAACAAATGTCATCTAGGCTTGACGGGTTTACCAGTACTATTGGTTGCTTTTGTCAATTCTGTGTGTTGTAAGAAGAGAAAGGAAAGAAAGGTTGAAAGAGAGGAAATGTCTGTTGGAGGAAGTTTGTCAGCTCCGGCCAATGCAGCGAGAAGAGGTGGTGATCTTGCAAAGTGCGGCGGAAGTGGGTTTGACCCTGAAATGGGTGTTTACCGCTCGCTTAACCAGCTGAACATGGATGAGAGGATCCCCACTGCACCTGAACTCGATACAGCCACCTTTGTGTTCTCCTTCCTGGAAAGAATTGACTGGCCTGAGTCACGGTTTGCGTTCATTGACGCTTCCACAGATTGTCGTGTCACCTTCAAGGATTTCCACAGATCAGTAAGGTCTCTCGCAGCGGGGTTGTATCATGCACTTGGAGTCCGTAAAGGTGATGTTGTTTTCGTGCTGGCGCCAAACTCGATCATGTACCCCACGATTTGCCTTGGGGTGCTTTATGTTGGGGCTGTTCTCACCACGGCTAATCCGTTGAATACTGCATCTGAGATTGCCAAGCAGATTGCTGACTCGGGAGCAAAAATAGCAATTTCAGCACCAGAGGAGCTGCCCAAGTTGGTCCAGTCTGGGATTCTTACTGTGTTAACGAGGAGAACAAAGGATGAAGATTCGATGTCTGTGGAGGAATTGATAGAATGCTGTGATCCGGTCGACCTGCAAACAGAGAGGCCAACACAGTCGGACACAGCCGCGATCCTTTACTCCTCTGGGACGACCGGAGTAAGCAAGGGCGTGGTATTGACCCACCACAACTTGATATCCGTAATTTCGCTCCTAGGATGGTCAGTTAGAGAGTCTGCATCCCAAGACGACACGTTCCTCTGCTTCATCCCAATGTTTCACATCTATGGACTCGCATTCTTTGTGCTCGGGTTAATCTGCTCAGGCATAACCACCGTGGTGATGGAAAGATTTGATTTACAGGCCATGATTAAAGCAATTCGGACTCACAAGGTCAACAACATAGCCGCGGTCCCTCCAGTGATCCTCGCTTTAGTAAAGTATGCTAGCCATATGAAACATGATCTCCCGTCTCTGCGTCGGGTAGGATCAGGTGCTGCACCACTGAGCAAAGAAATTTCTGACAAATTCAGAAAGGAATTCCCGTGGGTGGAATTAGCACAAGGTTATGGACTGACAGAGAGTAGTGGTGCAGCAACCTTCTTCTCAACCGGTGAGGAAGCCAAGATGCATCCCAGATCCTGCGGGAGGTTGCTTCCCGAGTTTTCATCCAAGGTTGTTGATCCAGACACTGGATCTAGCCTTCCACCGTATAAAGAAGGAGAGCTGTGGCTTAAGGGCCCGACAATAATGAAGGGGTATCTCGGGAACGAGGAGGCTACCCAGGTGACCCTGGATGCAGAAGGGTGGCTAAAAACTGGAGACCTTTGCTACATCGACGGCGATGGCTATGTTCACGTCGTTGACAGGATGAAGGAACTGATCAAGCATAACGGTTATCAGGTAACACATTTGTGTCAAAATGGTTTCTTACCGAGGACTTAGTCCAATCATCGTGACTTCAACATGTTACCACAGGTTGCACCAGCAGAACTCGAAGCAGTTCTTCTGAGTCATCCCGAAATACTCGACTCGGCTGTCATACCGTACTTTCTTTTCATGCAGCTCTGTATCATCCTTATCTCCGCTCTTCCCCACTCTAATGCTGCACAGCTGATCTTCTCAGGATAGAGGATGCAGAAGCAGGCCAGTCACCAATGGCATATGTGGTCAAGAAAGGTAGTTCCAATCTCACAGAGGAACAAGTCATCCGATTTGTCACTAAACATGTAAGAGAAAAGAATCGACTAGAAGCCAAAGAATAGGAACCAGACTGTTCTGTCATGAAGCAGCAGAGTGTATTTATGATTATTTGTTTTACCTGTGAACGTCCAGGTTGCACCATACAAGAAAGTGCGTAAGGTGAGGTTTATAAGCACTATCCCGAAGTCGGCAGCTGGGAAGATCTTGAGGAAAGAACTGATATCACAGAGCCAGCAGCAATTGGCTTCCAAACTGTAAGTCACTAGAGTAACTACAGTTACGCAAAGCGGTTGCCTGCAGAGTTTACCATGTTGTCCGGAATGCTGGCTTCTGCCCTAAAGCTCCAAACTAAGAAATAAGATATTTACAACCAGATACAGTGAAGAAGTTACTTCGGTCCTAAGTCTCTTGACTTGAATTGATTGAATCCTTGTTTACGAAAAGAATACTATGGCCTTCGTCCAAACATCAGAATGCAAAATGTATGGCCTTGGGGTAATCACATGATTAATCACTGCCTTATACAAGGCTGACCAAATCCTCACAAGGACAAATTGCAAGTATTACTGTCATATGACAAAAAGTATAAATCACGGTATTCTTCGGACAAAACCAATATTCAACTCCATATCACTACAGATAAGGCTCCAAAAATGCAAAGCAAAGAAATAACATCAATTCATCACCGCCCACCTAACCTCTTATTGTTGTCTTCAAGAAAAGGCATTTCAAAGTTGCACAGGAATTTTGCTGCAGACGTGCCAAAGACAGAGATTTGCCCAGATGGTAGCTTGTTACCCAATAACATTGATGTATGTGTCCTCCAGCGACATTCAGGCCGCAACCTATTAACATCCTTGCCAAACTGCTATTGTGACGTGAAACTCATTTGATTTATGTTCTGTAATTGGGGGAAAAACAAGTTTTGAGAGCTTCACTAGCTGCTGCCTGATAACCAACTCAGAAAACCACCAGAATTTTGCCGCGTGACCGCCTCAGCAAGCTCCATGTCCTGCTCAAACTTTGACTTCTGCTTTCGAAGGGTTTGTACTTCACTTTCTAAAGCAGGCAATGACTCCAGTATTTTGTGCAGCTCTTCAATTTGTGCCTAGTGTCATTGAAATGGAAGCAAATTGACAACCAAAAAAACGCAATCCTTACAATGTCCCAACTAAGGTGAAAGCTGGACAACTAACCTCCAATTTGAAGCATCTTGACCTCTCAGCCACTAATTGGCCTTGGACGGAGAGGAGTTCCTGAAAGTTTTTCAATGAAAAATGAGAACTCATATCACCAGCAGTTTGTAACGAACAGTTTTCAATATCATACCTTTGAGAGCTCACCATGAGCTCCATTAACTTCGTCGACCTTTTCCCTCAGACTAGCAACTTCGTCTTTGACATCCTTAAGTGACGACTCAATAACCTTCTTCTCCTCTCTCACTGCATCAATCTCTGCTAAATTCTCTATTCCACCCACGTTAGGTTTCTCCATATTTGTCAAAGCAAATGCAGCAGTAACAGAAGCTGCAGCTGCTGCAGCAGCAGGTGACTGCAAAATCTTGGGGCGCACTGAATCTCTTGGTTTGGGTTTCAATACAAAGATCTAGGACCATAAGGTGGCACTATGAGAAAAATTATTTCTAAAAAAAATTCAACATGGTAAAGGAATCTAACTTAACACAATTTTCACTCATATCAACCGTGACCAATTATGATGTAATCCTAAATCCTAGTTCGAAACCTAGAAAGAGATTATAATTGTAAATGGTCCCATGCCAATCTATTCCAGACAACTTATTGCCAACATGAAGAAACTCTATGAGGATGGATATTGTAAAAACACATGAAGCAAAGCAATCTATCCACATTCCCATGATATGATAGAGGAAACTGCACAGGAATATCTGATTTGACAGAATCATACCTCATTTTGATACTTCCCATTGTAGCCTCCAAAAGCAACCAAATATTTATCACCAGCTATAAGAGCAGGGCAAACACTAAGCCCCTGCATTCAGACATCTTTTGCATATGAGAATAAGTTTGCACTACTGTCTTAATATAGGACAAACCTCGAGACGGATTGAATTCACATTTCACATCCATTAGTGAACATTGTTTCCAGGTTTGCACCCCTTTAATTTACATGGGTATTTGAATTTCTTAATGTCCACAACATTGGATGAAAAAAAAAATGATGACCAACAGAATTAGCATAATCTTGACCTCGCTAGCAAGTGGATGTCTCTCCTTAACACTTGTTAGTGTAGTCCATACTAACTTGGGCATGTCCAACATTGATGTCTCGGCACAACCTGATTGAGAACAGTCAATGAAGATGCAAGGAATGAACCATGAAGGTAAACGCAAACAGAATGATATACCGTGTTTGCTATTCCCACCACCAACAAGATACCAAATTTCACCAATGGTGACTCCAGCATGACCTGCTCTAGAAGTCAACATGTCACCCCTGATCTCAGGTTGTGACCATTCTTTCTGCCAAAGAAAAGGATATGGCTGAAGTCAATGCATGCATCAATATCTCGGACAGTAAACAATATCAAAATCATCTTCCATCCACGTGTCAAATGTTAAATAAAAAACATCGCCAGGACAATAACTTAATTGAAAATCATACGATCATGCAGACATTGTCATTTCCATTGGATGGGCTATGCAAAAATAACAACAACTAATGTCAGCTTAAAGTAAACACTGCAGTAGCAAGGAATGCAGACAGTGTACTACAGTAAATATCATTGCAAGGATCCAGTAACTTCAACAGGTCACGCCAAAATGTTTTTATCATGCATCAGTTACTAAAGCTAGCCATCCATTTGCAGCCAGAATATATAATTCCATTTCTAACATACACAAGGCAATTACTGCAGCACTTTGGAGTTCTCTAGTAACTTTACAAATAATTGGATACTGTAATTGAAAAGACAACGGAAACATATCAGTACTCATTGATCCTAGCCTCTGCTAAGTTCGTAATGACAACCTTCCAAGGATATAAACCTCAAGGACATATCACCCAGTCGATATGATTTACAACAACAGAATATAAAACCATCAATAAAAAGTGGTCAAAAGACCAAGCCTTTTATACAACCATGAAGCGCTGAGTTCATCATACTTCACTCAGGAATTATATGCAATGCAGACATGATAATACAACATAAATCTCATCATCCTCATGGAGAAAACTTGATAAAGATCTGAAACAGAGTACAGAATTGAAATAATGGGGGAAAAGGTCACACGTACTGTATGCAAGTCCAGTACATGCAGGTCGCCGAAAAAGATGGAATGAGAACAACCTCCAAATATAATCAGATAGCGATCCCCGTGCATTGCAGCAGAATGGTCAAACCTAGGAGCAGGAGGCGTCCCCCTATCATAAACAAGACAACAGCATGGATCACCATAAAAAAACAGCATATGAGGAAATGGCATGAAATAACAAGCTTACACAGTCTCTACACGTTCCCAAAACATTGCATCTAAATCAAGGGTATGGACATCATTCGACAGTCCTCTCCTCTTGTCCTCCCCACCAAAAACTACGAGCTTTGATCCCAACAACGTAGCAGAGTGTCCTTCTTGAGCTACCTGCAAAATGTTTGCGTCATGCATCATCAAACAACCCCTTTATATGCTACTGGAAGGAGAAGATAAAATGCAGGAAAATATAGGGGGTTCAGGTCCGAAGCTTTGAATCACTGACACGATGACATGAAAAATAAAAATCATATTAGAGAAAAACCCAATGCGACATAGACAGTAGTCACTCACAGGCGCTCTTCCGGTTGTTTCCAAAATCCCACAAAGGCGTGATTCCGGCTCAATGAACTTCACTACATCAACATGGTATAAAGATTTTAATTCATGGAACCAACAAGCACGGGCTATATATGTTAACATGGGACCACCTACCAAGAAAGCTCTCATCCTTTTTTCCATGACCACCTAGAATTAGCAGTTTGTTTCCCCATTTGACTTAGAAAATTAAAGGAAGTGACAAATTATGTCATAAACAAAATAATGGTCATAATGTCAGGCCCTGAATAAAGTGAGTATGAGTTACCATAACATGACCAGAAGTAGCAAATAGGTGTTCCCCTGGCACATTAGGAACAGGTGGCTCTGTTCCCAAACGTTCACTGGACCACGTCAAACTATGGAAGTCAAAAACCTGCAGAAGTGGCCCGATAGGTCAATAATCTGAGATATTGACCATGACAACAAATGATTACAACCAAATCCCCAGGACCTGGACATCCGATAGGTATCGACCATTTCGACTTCCGCCAATCACATAAAGCTTTTCATCTATAACAGCTGCAGCATGCTGAAAATAGACCGAGACTGTTATGGAAGAAAAAGAAGGGAAAATAAACTGGAAGCCGGAAGAGATGAGAAAAAGAACAGGAGGAGCAAGATTGCAAAAATTAGTTCACATTGAACAAGGTTCCCCACTTAAATTGGCTGAAGTAATAATCAGCCAATGTATCCACACGATAGAAAAACGGGGAAATATACGACGCATCACCTTGTATCTAGCAGGCGGGTGCGGTCCTACAATAGGGAGTGGTGCCCATTGGTCGTATTCCAAGTTTAAAAGATAACCTGTGTTGTCCATGACCTTCACTTCCTGCAACTACACAAAGATGAGAATGCTAAAGAACTAGCCTGACGGGATATGGATCATTTTACACATCGAATCAAGAAGAGGACTACGCAAGATTTGCGGGACGCTATAAATCAATCAAAATTCCCATTCCAACGACACATTTCTGACTCCTTCCCTCTTCCCAAGAAAAGAAATCACTTCTAACACCCCAACGATTGATCTCCTTACGAAATTCATCGAATTCCTAGTACGTGGATCTGAAAACTAAACAGCCAGCAGGCAGAATTCCCACTCTCATTCACGCATCAAACGCCAAAAATCGTACTAAAAAGCCGGCGATCAAACAACTCCGGGCATTACCTTCTAGCAAAACGCGAGATGGACGGCGGAGGAAGCCTTCGTCTGAAAAAGCGAATGAGGCGTCCCAGATCACCCCCGCCGTCGGGATCGGGGCCGCGGTTGGTTCCCCCGAAGGAAGGGGAAGAAACCGACAGTGACAAAAGGTTGTCGCGTCCGGACAGCCCGAAAGTCAAAACGGTTAATTCCTACCGACGTGGCATTCGTGGTCCGTAAGGGACCTCAGTGGCCCATAAATACTAGGCCCAACATGAAGGGCTTTTATCTTCCTAAGCCCAATTAAACTTTATTGTCCGAATATTGCATTGTGGAGTGACTTTTTTGGGAGCTTTGTTCCTTACTAGCGTTGGTCGCGAAAATGTTTTCCATTTTATGATACTCACTCCAAAATTCCTAAACTAATGTTCAGAACTCGACTTTTTACGAAAGTAAATGCCCTAAACAGTGAAATATTTTCCCGACCAACGCTAAGAATAAAACTCCTTTTGGGATGGGGGTATCTTCCGACAGCAGCGCGAATGGCCAGGTAACCAAGCTTGTCTAGAGCGGCAGAGGGATACAGTGGGTTTGGGAACAGCAGGTTAATGGTTGTGGCAGAGGTTTTGGCAATGACGGTGAAGAGTGGGAGAGGATATGATGGGGGCAATGCAAGACCTGGTAGCGGCAACGGAGGCGAAACAGGTTCTGGCTCCGGTCACGGCTGCCACGGAGAAAGGGTCCAATCCGAAGACTCGCACCAAGGATTTAAACAACACTAGCATCATCGAAAGTAACTGTACCATTGGCCCGTGAGAAGATAGGAGGACGAGAATTAGCGTACTCAGGCCGTTCCTACAATGAAACAATTGACTCTTTACCTAAATAAGTGTCACTTAAATAGCAGGGAAGGTACAAATACAAGCTATAAGCTCTAAATACTCAAGAATATGATGAGCAGTGAACTGTGAATGTGAATATACCCAAAGAAAAACGAATGACTGATAGCTCCTGTTCTTCCTACAAACCATTCCTCCTAGCCGAATCCATAAGACAGACAGAAACAGCATCAAGACGCAAATCTCTCTTCGCAAAGAAAAGAAAACGAAACTTTCCAACGCATTGCTAGTGCTTCCTCCAATAAATAATAGTACATGGATCCTCCGCGACATGAATCTCAGCATGTAATTCAAAAATTGGCGGACTCATGACTGTATCCGCCAATAAGGTGTTCCGGGATCTTCAAGGTACCGCGCCTTTCTCTGAAGCAAAAGCGACCTTCTGCATAATCATGGACTCGGCCGCACGAATTGACCCCTGTGACCCAGTAATTGTGACTTTCCTGTATCGGCAGGGTGAAGTGAAAATAATCAGTGATACAAGCTCAACAATGCATAAAAAAAATATTCGAAATAAAAGCATGTGTCCAGCACAGACCTGTCGGTGGTGCCGGACAAGAAATCACCCCTATCTGATATCTTTATCTTGGCCCCGGTAGCCTGTGACGGCGATTAGTAGAACGTAAGATGACCAAACTGAGGCTATGTGCATTGTTTGAGATGTAAGCGGTTATTTTGATGGAATCTACCTGGCTAATGTCCATTATAGTCCTGCCACCTCGACCAACCACCAGACCAATATGTTCATCGGCCACGCCAATAGTCATCGAGTTGCTACGATCTTCCTGTACAAGATCATACAACAAGAGTCATAAAGGTAAGCTACTGCCAATAAATCTCCGTGTTGCCCCTCACAAAGCAAGACATTTGAGTAGAGGAAGGAAAAGGCCACAAACCACAACAGATATCATGTCAAACCATATTGTAGTAATAGATTAACAGCAACCAGCCGTTTGGAGACAGAATCTTCAGCATGGAAATAAAAGGCAAACCTTATTGTTTGGAAACTTCCCCCCGGCTCCAGCTGGCAGTCCGTAGCTAGGTGGTGGCCCATAACCCGCATTATTATGAGCCCCTGTTGCAACAGAAGGAAGCGTATATGGATATGGATAATCATGATAGTTCAAGTTAAAACATCTTCCAAGGAAAAATAAATGAGCACCATCATAACATGTCACAAATCAATTGTAGCCTGACAATTTTTTGTGTGGACTAATATGCAGACTTATTGAAAAAGTGGCGACTAAGACATTCTCATAATTCAGAGCGCTGGCCAGCACAAAGCATCGAAATACATATCCAGTGGAGATAATGAAGCACATGCGCAATTGACTGGCGATAATCTTTTAAAGATTATAATCGATAACAATGGATAGGTCTTAACATGTGCCCCACTGGCTAGTTGAGAATATGCAGTTCATAAGCCACGAGAAGAGTAAGAAGAAGAAGATGCTGACATGAATTCCGTAGAAGTAGTATCAAACCTGCATAAGAAAAGGGAACATTGGCAGACTGCGGGTAATGAGGGTCTTCAGAAAGTTTGCATAGGATGAGGTCAATAGCTCGCATTTGGTCCTCTAAAGTTCCTGTAACTGTAACTAGCCGATCATTCGTTCCATGGTAACTATTATCTTGAGGAGATATCTTGATGCCAGCTCGGGATTCCTCGATAAAGGACCTGATATTTGGTAGTTTAGCCCATGCATTAATCATCCATCCAAGCTCAGCAAAAATTGTTAAGAGTTACTTGTCCTGTCTAATAAGTAATTGATCTAGCATAAACAGCTCAGACAACATAATTTTCTGTAAAGGTGCCCGATATAGTTACGGCCATAGTACACCAATGACGACAATGATCCATGGAGGCATGCATAGATGCAGATGAGTATCATTAAAGCTTTATAATGGCACGATCCTCTAGCCTAATACTTCTGTATAAACGCTTGTGGCTGCATTTAGATACACTGCTTCAGCATTAACAAATATTCTGAACAGGATGGACAAACAAGAGGATGATAAATATTATTTCAAAAAAGGAAAACATACAGTGCAAGCATAAGCATATTTTCAATAAGAAAACAATAGGCATGAGAAAAACACAGTTAAAAATATGCATACTTTATAGTTGATCCTCCCCTGCCAATTATACCACCGCAGAAGCTGTTTGGAACAACTAATCTCACTTTAGCTCTGGGATCAACATCTTCAGCCTCTTCGAGATGAATCTGCCGAGAAAATACTAGAATGTTTTAAAAAAATCTTAAGGCAACCTCCAGTAAGTCATTAGCACAGAATTACCTCACTCAATAACTTTGAAAGAATTAGTTCAACAGCCTTGATGACATCATCAATTCCACCAGAGATCATAATGACCCTGTCAGTCGTCCCAGGGAAGAATTCCTGATTCCTTGACAACTGGATCCGGGCCCCAGACTGCGACTGAAAATCAGTGATTGTCGAACCACCTTTCCCAATCACTGAACCAGCTGCAGCGTTGGACACCAGGAACCTAATGTAGGTAGGCTTCTCCATAGAATCTGTTAACATGTAAGGAAGCAACAGAACGGTGGAGCTTTATTAGAAAAAGTGTGGTGAACTGATCATTTTAACAAGACCAGCAGGACCAGAAAGGAACACTAAAATAGCCAAAAAAACCTCAAAACATCTACAAACAACTCAAACGTCACAAAGGCAGTCATTCATTAAACGATGTGCACACAGAAGAAATTGATATTTGTATAAAAGGGTCTGAAAACATTAGAAAAACGAGAAATTCAGAAAGAAACATGTATGTTCCTGACCATCCACATAGGATGTGCCCGGAATGGAGACTCCATCTGTCAAAAAGAACACACAAGTAGAATTAAAAAATTCGTTCAATTATAAATGGCTCACTGTCCACAATTTCCCTTTCAGCCATGCAAGGATATGACTATCCATCATCCTCACAGGTGACTGTTCAAACACCTAGCCTCTACTTTGGGTTAGAAAATCCAGGCCACCAATCCCATCACATCAATAATCAGATGAACCCCAGAACCAGTCACCAATAACCCAACAAAACGCAAAAAATCCATTTCGACCCAGCAGCTGAATCACTGGCATCCAAAACTCTCCAACATTAGTTATAACCCTATCCACCGAAATTCAAATCCAACAACCAACACCACAAAAACTAACAACCCACCCTAAAAATACCTTCATCACTATCAAACCCCTAAATTCCCCCAAAATATCCCGTCAAGGAAACAATGCATCCTCGGCCCCCAGGAACACAAACCCGCACACGCTAAACCAACACATAACCCAGAAAAAGAAAACCTAGGGTTACAAGAGAACAGTGGAGACGGGAAGTGATGCGTTCGGCCGAGAACCGAAAGGGGACTAGATCCGGTACCGGAAGCGGGGGACTTGGGGAGAACGGGAGCGGGGACGGGTGCAGGAGGTGAGGAGGCGCGCTTGGGCGGCTGCTCAGGGGACGAAACGTAGGACGAATCGTTGGACTCCATTGGGATTGGAAGGGTGATGGGGACGGTGATGAGAAGAGGATTCTGGCAGCGGCGGCGGCGGCGGAGGAGGAGGAGGAGGAGGACGGGAAGGAAAGGAGGAGGGACGACCAGGCCAGAGGGCAACGACCATGCGAGAAAGGGTTAAGGTTGGTGGTCCAAAAAATAAAAATATCAAGTAACAAAAATAACATTAATAAATAGAGGTCGTGAGACGGACACCCACCCCCCTGGACTACGTGCGGTGCTGTTGTTTCACCTTAGCTTTTGATTTTGATTTATTACTACTCTCTAGATTTCGACTCTTACGAACACATTCCATTCTCCATAACTATAAATAAATATCGGACCGATAAAAATGCGACACGTATAGTTTTTAACCTAATTTTTGTATATAACCTACCCTTTGGAAACCCGCCTTAGTAACTTGAAGCCTCTTGCTTACAAATTTAAAAATATCTAAATAATTAATTTTAAAAATTATTAAATTTTATAAGTTTCTTGTTAAGAAATTACAAACGCCAGAATTTTATGGAACCAATTACAGAGACCTTTGTTCTACTTTAAAAAATATTTTCGAATTTACTCTTTTCCACATCTGGACTATATCTGCTCTTTTCCACGTATGATTTCTCTGGCTTCACCACGTAGGACCTCCGTTATGTCCACGTGGGCGATTTGCCTCACGTCGTCAACTATTGACCATAAAAAATATTGAAATCATAGTTAGTGACATTTACGTATATGAAAAAAAATATTGACAGAAAAAAAAATCGTCTATACTTACTGACATATACGTATATTTTATCAAATTTATAAGTTCGACTTTATGCTTATAATACGATTCACGTAAAGTCGAACTCATAGTTGAATAGTAAATTCAGAAATATTTTTTGAACTAATAGGATTTTGGGCAGACTGCGCATTGTAAATTCGGGAAAGTTTTAAATATCTTACTTCGTTTTCAATAATCAATAAATACGAGTCATTTCTGTGAAGTGTCTTTTTTTTTGTCGTTGAATTTCGGATAGTTTTAAGTTTTATAACGCGAAGAGAGAGAGAGAATCGGCAAGAACCCAGCGCCCACCGTCGATCGGAGAAATCGCCACCTCACCTCGACTCCACCAATCCCATACGATGGCTCTCGGCTCCGGCGGATCCGGCGTTGTTGGTCAGTTCCTTTTACCTTAATTTTGTCCGCCGGCTCTTTCCTCCGATCTTGCCCGTTGATCGTTGAATGGAATCCTTCGTTGTTTTGGTCGGCGATCCAGAGTGGACGGAATTTGTGATCGATGTTGATTGATCGGTGGTTTTATCGGCCTTGTGTGTGTGTGATTGATTTAGAGGGAGACCTGCGTAAGGGTTAGGAATTGAGTCTTGAGTTGGGGATTAGGAAATAAGGTTAGGTCTCGAAGACTCGGGGATGATTATAAGCTTCGTTTTCGTGTTTTCCTGCATATCCCTGGTCGATGATATTTTTTTTCTTTTTTGCTTATTGATTAACCCTGTCTTTCCTATAAATTGGCCCTGTTGTGTTTGGCTTGTAGTTCCCAGGAATTTCAGATTACTGGAGGAGCTTGAACGTGGAGAGAAAGGAATCGGGGATGGCACGGTAAGCTACGGAATGGACGACAGTGATGACATCTACATGCGCTCATGGACCGGCACGATAATTGGCCCTCTCAATGTGAGCTATAACGATCCCCATTTCTTTCTTCGTCACTTGACATTTGTTCGTGGTGATTGTAGCATGACATCTCTCTTTATGATCTAGTACCTTCATTCTTCGCAAATGAATAATTTTTTCATTGTTCTTATTATCGGCTTGCATGTGCTGGATGCTATTTTCTCAAGTCTGGTTATTTTCATTGTGATAGTGGTGAATACTGCAAGGTTTGATGGGCTTTCATGTGCTTATTTTCTACCATGTTTAGACCGTTCATGAAGGTAGAATCTATCAACTGAAGCTCTTTTGCGACAAAGATTACCCAGAAAAGCCACCGAGCGTTCGATTCCACTCACGCATTAACATGACCTGTGTTAACCATGAGTCTGGAGGGGTAAATATTTATGTTCCGTTTATCTTCCACTCTACAGTTGTAGTCTACTCATATGACCTCATCGGTGTTTGCTTTTGTTTTTTTATTTTGTGAAATAATGATTTTGATGCTAGATGGATAAGTGCTTATACTCTACTCAGATGTCAGCTTTTCTACGATGGTCCAGGAATATGATCGACGCTCACTCAACCGAATATCTTGCCGCCGCTATTGCTTATCTCTTTCTTATTGTCTTGCAATCCCATACTCCTTGAAAGTTCCATAATTTCTAACTTCTAACATTACTCTTGGAAATTTATTGACTAAGGATGGTTTGATGAATTCTGCAGGTTGAACTGAAGAAGTTTGGTCTTTTGGCCAATTGGCAGAGAGAATACACCATGGAGGATATATTAACTCAGCTGAAGAAGGAAATGGCGGCTCCGCACAATAGGAAGCTTGTCCAGCCACCAGAAGGCACTTTCTTCTGAGTTTCAAATGCCGTATAGACATTAGAGCAAAATTGCCTGCTATGTTTGTGTGCTATATATAGTTTGTACCGCTATGTTTTGTTGCATTGGAAGTCACATTCTGCTGAGGAAAACGCCTCATGGAAAAGTTTTTCCCATTTGTTGACCTGTTAGGTGTTCTTTTCAACTCTTGTTGCTGAATTGTCTCAAAGGATGGTGACTTTGAGTGAAAATCTGCTGCTTTCAAAACTGCTTCTGCGACATTGGATTGGTTGGTGTTGTAAGTGAACTAGCTCTTGGGTTACTATTGTCGATATTAATGAATGAATCCAATTTCAATGAGGCTGGCGGGTAAATCTGTTTCTAGTACAGGAGTGATAGGAAGTGCGAGTGGGGATGGTGGTTTGTGAGAATCGCCTCCCCAACAGCTGCCCGGTCCTTTGACGCCGCCCGGTTCTGCCTCCGTGGCAGGGATTTGCCCCTTCTCGCCCTCAGAGATACAAGTTGTTGTCGCCTAGTTTGCCAACATGACCCCCACCCTGCGAGCCGTGGGTCGGACCATGGCACGGGTTTTGTGTCATCAACATCAACCCCACCACTATCTTGTAAATATAGTTTTTCTTCAACTTCCTTCGTCCAATTTCCGAGCCTTAAGATACGAATTATTATTATTTCTTTTCGTCATGAAAAATTTTCCCTCTGAATTCGGACGAATTTTGCACCCAAATAGCCTAATTGAGGGAAAATTGAATAAAGATGGTGTGAAAAAATTAAGTGAAATATCCCGTTTAAGTGGTCTGTTGAAGTAACAACTTTTACTTGGCCTAACAATTCTAAAAAATTAGGAAATAAAATCGTAAGATGAACGTTATCTTTTTACCAAATCAGGATTCGGACTGTTCGTCGGTTTGGTTGGATAACCATTTTTTATTACATATAAATTCATAGAGAATTATATCATATAATTGAACATTCCTTTATTTAATAGATAAATAATAGATCAGAACATTCAAACCACGATAAGATTGAGACTTTAGGCTCCTCCTTTGTTCCCTAGGGAAATTTTTGTAGATACACACATCCCCATAAGGAAAAGGAAATATTAGATGAATTCTATTCTTATTTAAGTAAAGGAAAAAGAAGAAACTGGAACGTGGCGAAAACCTAAAAGATAGTAGTAATCATCCTCACCCTTAACTATTCTTCCACCATATGTAAAATTAATACTTCCCTTGTAGCACTGCCCTTCGATTGTCGGACCAAAGAAGCCCTACCTTAGATTTTCACGAGCTCGATTTATCAAATCCACCTCCACGCTGAACACCCCCCCACCCCCCGATGGTCAGAAACAGCAAAGAAACTCAGGATTTAGGGGGGAGTCACCTTCTGTTTAGAAGGAATTTAAGGGAATACCTTCTATCAGCTTTGAGCCTTCCCCCTTCATCTGCTTCTCCGTTGAACAACAATCACTATTAATTCAGGACCGAGGTCGATTCGTTTCATCCCCCGAGGGACTTCTGTTTGTATCCGTGTTTCATCCTGTCGTATAGCTTCTCCTTTGTCTTCCTCTTCTTATCCATCTTCACCCTGTATCTTTCTTCCCTCTCCCTTTCGTATATCCCTTGCCAGTGCACTTCCCCAGTCAACGGCCACAGCCATGGATCCCTTGGGAAATCCCCGTCGTCAGCGGACTCCGCTAGTTCTTCGTCCATGCTCTTCAATAAGGTGAAGTCGAAGTACTTTGGCCACATAAATCCTCTCCTGAGTTCCAGGGGATGCTGCTCCGTCAGAATACCGGTACGCGGGTCCAGGTAAACCATCTTTCTCGCGCTATGGTAAGCCCAGACATTTACCAGTAGTTCCAAAACACGGCAGTAGCAGTGTCTTTTCTGTCAAATAAAAAGCAACCATACACGTAGTATCAAAGGATGAATAGTTCTCTGTCTGAAACAGATAATTACCAATTTCAGGCAACAGAAACAAATCTAGCCATAGCCATGATAGAGATAAGAATGCTTATGGATCTTGCCTCAACTTTACTGGAACCCAATAAACAACCATTCACCGCGCTGGCATTTGGGTAAAATGAATCAAGAGAATCCACGAACATCCTGCAAGTTCAGAAAGTCAAAAGTTAAGATGAGTCTCGTCGAATAGCTTCTTGAGATGGGGAAAAGGGGTTTGTGCATCACCTCGTGAACATCATGAACTCTAAGAATGAAGGAGTTGGCATCACCCAGCAGTGTGATGTGGACCAGTAACCGCCATCTTCTGGCATGGGCGGAAGTGCGTCGATCTGTGATGGTAAGTCATACATCTTACGGAATGCCAGCTCAAAACTATCCCTGCGGTTTTTCATACAGAATAAGATAAAACTTTAAGAAAATACACCGTGACCCCATTCCAGCTAATAATAATGAAAATGATTGTCGGTTTTCTTTTGGCTACGGATTACAGTGAAAATATATAAATCCAATGATGATACAATTCTCTAATGGCTCACATTAATGATGTATTTTATAAGTGGTTTTCTTTTTGACAAGAAGTTGTAAATATCATTCTCAATGGATATTGGAGCAGAAAACTGCCGGACTGCGACTTCTTTGTCATTTTGAAAGCAACAACAGCAAGGCCAACTGAAACAGAAACTCATTTACCACTTCATAGGTGTGCAACACACCATGCTAAGCCATGGCCAAAAGGTTGCTTTGGTATATCTAATATCATTCATATCTACATGTCGGAGTCCAATGAGTCAAGACAATGCCTAAACAAAGACAAAATAATACCTGCAGCTTCCCCCATTTAACATATCGCACATGGACCAAAATGTGAGAACGTCACTGCTTTTGCTGACTCCACCATCCATGTCCAAACGTGCCCAAAAAAATAATACATCTCCCACGGTCTCCTCGTTCACCACTTGTTCTAAAACGCTCTCAGCTCTTGAGGACAATGAAACCTAGCTCAATCATTTATAGTTCATAGCTTAGTTAGAAGCTTCGTCTGTTACTGTGGTAAGTGGCGAATTGTAGCTGACGTCAAAAGGCCAAAAATAAAGTCAACAAACACAAGAGCAACGGAAACGTTGCATAGTCATCATATACTGTCGTACCTTCCGACCAGCTGCACGCCATGACTGAAAGCCAATCCAAGGCCTCATGTGGATCTCATCTATTTTGTGAGCAAGTGAAAACATTCCTCCGACCTCACATAGAAGCTCTTGATAATAAGTCTCATTTAAGAAGTTTAACCGAGTAGCTGCATCCACGTCATCAGATCTTAACCTCCTTGCTTTTGTAGTCTGGTCAAACAAATGTTGGGATTAGTAAGTCCCAAAGGCATACTTATAAAAGGTAGCCAACTTCAGATGACAGCCATGCATAGAAACTATCGCAAATTGCTTGGTAAAAATATCTGGAGATGAAGAAAAAAATCTTGAACCAATCATGCACTTAGTGATAGGGTAAGGTGTATTGTTTGGTAAAGTTACCTCCCTGATAAATTACATAATACAGTGACCCAAAAGAGTAAGAAAATAGGATGAACTCAAAGAGAGTATAACGTTTTGCTATAGTACCAAGTTTGAACTAATAAAACATTAAACTAAATGTTTTCTTCTCCTACCAGTTTCAGTATTGGAGTGGAGCTACTAAAATATAATTCACCTCAAGTTTGAACTAAACCCAATTGCAGGAAGATCCAATGAATTGGTATAGTACCAATGCCAGCAAACCAAGAATACCAATAGCAAATGAAAAATTAACTCACAAGACTTAAGCCCCGATAAAGGGAACCGTGGTGTAAAAATGGCCAAGCTCCAGTTACTCCATATATCTCATAAACACAAACTGGTTGCCCTGTCCTCTCAAGTTCCCCCTCATCCCTCTCATTTGCTTCAAAGCTCAGCTTTTCAGATTTCCTGGCATTACGGTATATATCATTCCACGATTCCAGATCTTTTTCCATTCTTTCTTCGAGCTGAAGGTTCAAAGACGTACACAATGAATAAAAGAATTGGAAAGTTTTTCCAGCCAAGAAAGAACAGAAACGCGAATTAAAGATTAGAATTTTAAAAAAGGGAAATTCAATCCAAACCTCCTCCATTTCCACTTTCTTATACTCTTCGATTTCTTCCATTTGCTGCAATATCTCCCAGTCTTGCCGAGTTGGGAAATCTTTAACAATTCGCCTGTGATTTTCAGTTATGTTTTTAGGGCCTGCATCATCAGTCAATTCTTCCTCTAGTATATACACAATACTAGCTCGAGTAGGAAAATCATCCTTCTGATCCAGTTTCTCAATGCCATCTTCATTTTTTGGGTTCCCGAAAGCCTCCCATTCCCATGTGAGCTGTTGAAGCAGAGAAATAGAACTTGGCAATGTGATATCTGAAGGAAAATCGAGCACATTCTCTAGAAGCTGTGCATATGTGGTGACACATTCCAATGCCAGGATGTCCTTAGCCAGCAGTTTCCCAGAAGAAGCAACTTTCATGGCAGATTCTGAAAGTTCACCATTTGAGACTAATAGAGAGAACACGCTCATCAAGGCCTTAGGATCATGCTTGGAGAAATACATCGCGTGAACACCATCAACCACCTACAAATTCCCATCATGAAATCAGGCTTAGTTAACTAACTAATAAAAAAGAAGTTAACTAATATATCCCTCTCAACCAAAACAACAAAAGCAATCTGCTTGACTTCAAATGTTTAGAGAAGACCAATGATGGAGACGTACATATTTTCTCATAATTTCTGTATCAGGGACAATAATGGGGATTCCGAGTGTCATAGCTCGGATAAGCAAAGGCGGGAAACCTTGCTCGTCTTGATAAGGACCATAGACAACAATGTCTGCCATAATTAATACGCTACTGACATCGACATTCATTCCAAAATGCCGCACTGAACCGGGAGCAAGTCCTAGATGAGATGCAACATCCTACAACACAAGATAAAGATTCATTCCCGAGTTATAAAAGGAACCACAGATTTGGAAAACTAGTCGAAAATTCTTAACGCAGCTAAGAAATTATCATGCTATACTTCACAACCAAAGGGGGAGGGTGAAGGAAAGGGAGTAAACAGTTTCTGTAGCATCACTTCTAGGACATCTCCAGAATGTCCTATCCTAAGTTTATATCAGATTACAAGATAAAGCACATGAAGCAGGAACCTAATAAAACATGGTTTTCTTCTACTCTATCATGATTCAATTTTTGACCCTGAATCAGTCGTAAAAGCTCATAATGGTAATATGCTAATTACTTAATTGAGAAACCCAAAGATGTCACCACCCTCCTTGTATGACTGTGGCGCTGGAACAATCATAACTCTTAACTCAGTCGGATAAAATTTGAGTTGGTATGAAGGAACAATACCTGCAAAGCATGATTGTATTCATCGGTGGAATTACCACCCAAGAAAGCGAACTTACAAGATCCACCATCACCCTTCCTTGCATATTTAAGTAAGAGAGGCCCAATGGAATGCATCGCCATGGCATGGTCCAGAGATAGTCCATTATAAGAGAAGGAACTACCAATTATTACAACCACCAAATCTTCTCTAGGAATTCCATTGTCTTCCCTCACTTGATACTTAGAGTGGGTCTTGATATACTGTTCTGTAGACCACACTTCTGCTGGTGACCCAGGAATAACCAAAAAGTTTCCAGTGTCAAGTGCACTATGCAGCAACTGTTGCAAAAAGAAGTGGTAATGACCTCATAGATTCGGTGCAAGACACTAGAATGCCATCTGCTATTATAAAGAATAGTAAAGTTACCGGCAGACTGAAATCTGAAAAAATGACAATATCTGCCCTGCTTAAGGCACTTCTCCAATGTGAAAGAAGATATGTCCAGCCCATTGTTTCATAATGCCAGAGGCGCTTTGCTAATGTATCCTCGTGAATAATCCAGATAAGGGGCACTGAACAAAAAGGCTCCTGCATAAGGCTGCATAAATCTGTAACTCACTAAACAAAGAAACCAATACATATACTTATTTTGAAAAATGAACGCTTTTGATAAAATTTTACAATCTCTCTTTTGTCGCTGCACAACAACAGAAAGTTCCAATTAATCAGTACGAATTACTTTAATTCTAATATGCACCAACTAAAGAGTCTACTGACAAAGTATCTCAAAATTTGGCTATCTGATTACTATAAAGTAGCGAAAATCTTGCCCCGAACGAAGGTAATGTCTGAGAGGTGATAATGTATGTAAGTTTTTTAATAAGTAATATCGTATGTGATTGAAGCACACTAGTCAACTGGAAGATGCACAAATTAACAAACAAACCTTGATACTGCCTCCTTGGCTTCAATAGAGTCAACAATAACCCCTTCAAAACTGATGAATTGTGTGCATCAACAACACAATGAAAAATAAGAGTCAACAATAACATCTTCAAATTGTGAATCAACAACATAATGACAATATTAAGTAGAAATATAAAAACACCAAATGGGAACACATACATTGACCAATCGACCTGTCTATTTGTCTCGGGAGTTAGGAATAAAAACTGAGTAGCTACATTCTTCCAAATTGAATGCGCCTTGCCAGCCTCTATTGTATGTATCTGCAAAAAATATTGTCATAAGAAAATATAAGGATATATAGATAGACTCTTGATAACAGAAAATTCAATGCAAGCAAATACGACTGACCTTACTAATAATTAGAGCTCGAGATTTCTTTAGCTAAAAAAGAAGACCAGGGGGTCAAAATGAAAAAACTCACCGTAAATACATAACCAAGCTTCCGTAGATTGTTCACCACAGTAAAAAGCATCAAGGAATGTGAGTTTATCTTCATATTCCCAAGGATCTGAAATGCACAAGGGCTAAAACTAAGATAAAGGAGAAAAAAATTTGTCTGATAGAAACACAAATAGTAACTTCCCCGGCATTGAGAAAGCACACATTGTGTACGTAAAGGTCAGAAAAACAGGATTTCATCCATGACGGAAGAATGTAACATGCTGATACATAGTAATAATATTCAAGTAACATCAAGCTGACAACTATTCTAAAAGTTATGCCATGACTTCTTCAGTCGGAACTAATTAATGCAACATAATAAGACATTTATTATAATTTACCACGTCATTGCCAACCCTACCTCAAGTGGTCACTCGCTAATCAGTAGTTGAGCCACATTGTTTACAGAATAATCCAAATAACACTGGGAGCAGTAGCAGCATTGTCAATCCGGAAAAGAAGAGCAACTCACAAGAGCCATCCGAGGGGGCCGGACCCCAACCCTGCCGTCCCTCCTGGCCCGATCCAACCCTCCTCCTTCCGCCAAGAACCGCTTCTGAGTCACAAACCTTAACCCACTCCCCAACTTGAGCCCTTCCCTCAACCCCTTCCCGCCTCTCCACCTCCTCTCCCCCTTCCTCCACACAGACGCGGCGATGGAGCTCTGCATCACCACTGAAGCCACCGCGTACACGATCACCACAGTGAGTATCAGCCCGTACAACAGAGACTTCCCCTTGAGGCAGGGAACGGACAAGAGTATAGACTTCCTGCTGAGGCGACCGGCGCCGTGGTTGTGGAGGCGAGGTCGACCGCGGGACGACGCCTTGGAGGCGGCGCCGTTGCTGTTTCCGTCTCCGCAGCCGGCGGTTGCGCGCTTGAAACGGAAGCGATCGCGGATCGAGGGGGAATCTTCCATCGAATAGACGTACGGGGGGGTTGGAACAGGGCGGAGAAACAGTCGACCGACGGGAAAGCAAGTCTGTTGGAAATGGCGGTGCAGCGCAAGTTCGCTCCTTATTTATACAAGCCCGTCTAAAAAGACAAGTGGGCTCAAAGCCCATAATTATCGTGGGCCCTAAGGAGCCCAGATTATGAGATTTCAACGTCTTGATTTTCTCTCTTTCCCTCCCTAAATTCTCCATTCAAAAAAACGAAGAAGAAGATATGAAGGAAGTGCCATCGTCGGCCGGGATAACCCTCGAGATCACGAAGGGGCCGCGGAATGGCGAGACCTTCACCTACGACCCCAGCACTAATCCTGTCGTCCGGATCGGCCGCGTCGTCCGCGGAAACACCCTCGCGATCAAGGACTCTGGGATCTCCTCCAAGCACCTGACCCTGCAGTTCAATCCAGATTCCTGTAAGTGGGTCCTGACAGATCTCGATTCCTCCAACGGGACCTTCCTGAATGGGTGTTCGGTGGGGCTTGAGCCCGGGAAGGGTTACGTTATCCGGGATGGGGATAGGGTCAAGATCGGGGAGTGGACGGATTTCGTTTGTAAGGTCCGTGGTGGGGGTGGGGTTGTGGATGGTTGTGATGGTGGGGCAGGGTTGAGGAGGAATCCGCGTAGGAGGGGGGCTTTGGGTGAGGGGAAGGATGGGGGTATGTTTTTGAGGGAGATTGGGGATGGGAATGGTGGGAGCGACGGGAGTAGGGTTTTGGGAGAGAAATGTCCTCCGGTTAGGAGGGGTCGGAGGAAGGGTGGTGGGGTTCCGAAGGAGGTTCTGGAGGAACAGGTGAAGGAGAATAGTGAGGGTATTATGGGTTCCGAGAGTATGAAATTTGGCATGTTGAAGGGGGAGGTGAATCTCCAGGAGAGGGAGAGGAAGCAGCCGGGGGAAGGCCCGGAGGTTGTGGTTGAGGAAAGCAAGAGGAGGAGGGGCAGAAGGAAAGATAATGTTTTGACGGGTGTTGTCGTCAAAACCGAGCCTTTAGATGAGTCGATTGAGGTCGAGAGGCTTCAGATGGTGGAGGATGTGGCTGCGGGGGCTTGTGCAAGTACTAGGAGGACTAGGGGGGCAAAGAAGGAAGAGAAGTCGTTGGATAAGGTTTTGGAGAATGATGGGTCAGTGCATGGTGATGAGATGGTTGTGAATACGAAGACGCGGACAGGGTTGCGGAGTCGGAGGAAGATTGGGAAGAATGTCCGTGTAGTGGAGGAATCGGAGAGGCTGGATATCATAGAAGAAGTTGGTGGTGATGCGAGTGAGAACAAAGAGAGTAAAGATATTCAGGATTCCATCCAAGGCGGCGAAATTGAGTCGGCAAGGGATTTACCTGATGGAAACAGGGAATCTAGCGACATTGACGAAGAGAAAGAATGTGTTGATCCCAGTATCCAAAAGGGGAGTGCTGGTTGTGACAATACTGATGTTAGAAGTGAGACTGGTTCTGAAGGGAAAGTGGATGCAATGATGTCTGACCAGACACCGGATTTATGTCAGATTACTGTTAGAGAGTGGCTTGATTGGCTTGAAGTAAATCTGCCGAAGCAGATTATTGCCGAGACGGAGAAGCTCTTCGCAGAAATGAGGTCAAAGGCTCGGCGAGTAAAGGAGTACAGGGCAGAACAGATGATGAAAAGAGTAGGGAAACATGGTAATTGGTAATTGGTAAGCGTTATATTCCACTTATTGGAAAATGAATAAGCTTTGTATGCCATTCGACTGCGGATAAATAGTTAGATGGTTACTAGTCCGAGCATTATAGATGGATTACCTATAGCAGTTGGGATTAGGGTTGACAAGAATGCTTATTGAGTGGAAAACAAAGATCACAAGTGCTGTTTGATGTGGTCGAATAGTCAAATCGTAGGAGAAATTTTGGATGCTTCAGTTTAATATAGCTTAAGGAGAGATCTTTAAACTCGCGAATGGCTACCGATGTCACCAAATTTTCTCCTGCCTTTCACAGATCATAGCGGCCACAAGTCATGCCTAACAGACTTCTGATGGGCAGATCGAGCTTGCCTTAAGGTGAATTACTTCCCGAGAGCAGCGATTCTCTATTTCCAAGAGCTTCTCCATGGGTTCTAATATAACTCAGTTATGAAATGTAGTCCCTTCAAGTCATATTAACGTTCCAAATGTAGTCTGTTCTGTACTGACATTGAAATGTAAACTGTGTTTCAAGTACCGCCTTTCACCTTCATTTGTCCTAAGACAGACCCACCCGCCATTTAACTTAACCTCTTTCTATAATGAATGCACCATTTCAACATGGGCAGTTTTATAATCTGCTAAAGAATTAACTTCCCCAAGGGATTGTATTCGTATCACATCACAGTTGACCTTCTCAGGCTACAAGATGGCCGGGATCATAGTCATCCTCTTGAATTTATTCTCTGGAAGTACGAGTAGAATTACCTATATTCGACTTCACTGGAAATTATTTAGAGATAATCACCGACCTATCAATTCCAGCATTCGGCAAAGGAACACTGCTTAGGTTCGTGTAAGAACCTAGGAGGGAGCTCAGGATACTTACAATCCCCACCGGCTGTGAGCACCGAAAGATAAGCATTTCAGATGACCGACGCCATTCGGTCATCGGAAAGAGCGTCGGGAGCTCTTTAAGCAACAGCCTTGTATCTGATTCTCGACTGGACAACTCCAAGCACCTGTAAGGTGAAGATAACACGATAACTCTCCCGCCGACGGCTCTTAATTCCCTCCTCATCAAGAAAAAAAGAAGTATCACGACATAACACGGCGGACGAAGGCGCGGCAGAACAGAAAAATGGCCCAAGAAGAGAGTTCCTACTTCCTTCTTGCATTAATCGCACAACAAGCAGGCAAGCCAGGATAACAGCGGTCATCCGACCAATAATTCATTTCATCGTTTTCAGAGAAAGGAAGGGACCAGTGGGTAGGTAGGGAGAGGGGGAATGTGGTCCTGGGGACGAAGGAGAGGCCGGCCGACGATGGTTGTGATATTGGGCCAGGAGTAATTACCTATAAAGAGCCCAAGAAACACGGGTCGCCGAAGACCTCCCCTTCTCCTTTAAAAAAAAAAAGAAAAGAAAAGAGAGAGAGAGATGGGATGTGATCGCCACGCCACGCAGACAGCCAGTCAACCCCTCCCCAAATCGATATCAATCAAATCCCGCTAACCCCACGAACAAAAGACCCTCCCCCAGTTGTACTTCCCCGTCATTCGTTCTACTTGCCCCCTCCCTCAAACACAAACGAACAAAACTTATTTAGTTGACTTCTCTCTTTTGACTGGTTCGTTAAAAACCAGTCATTAAAACTTATTTATAATATTTAATAAAATGGTTCATTTATTATTAATAATAATAATGAAAGTGCCACTTAACAAACCCTCCTCCATTCCTTCCTTCGGACAGACACCATAAACATCATCATCATCTCTTTATCTTGTAGGCTAAGGTAGGAAGAAGTTTTAGCTCCCTCGGGGATTTCAATTGTTAAGCACATGACTCCCTCCTCCCTTCCTCCTGTAATAATAATAATTAACCAATAAATCATCGTCTGCCTGCCTGCGTTGACTCGAGGGACGTAGGGAGGTGAAAACACCTACTCTGGGATTAGGTGGGCGGGCATCTTTTTTATTAAATTGGAATTTGTTAACGAGTTTACTTAGTTAACAAGTATTAAATACACATTGATAATGATAATGATAATTTTTTTGCATTTATTACGTAATCTTTATCAAAGGGTATTGTTAACAGGTGTCATTAGGACTTGGGTTATAAACAGTAATAACATGACGTTAATTGTAATCTAATAATTTTAATATATTCCAAAATACATTAGCAAAATAAATGCTAAATTGCTGAATATAAAAAAAGCATTAACTACACGCGTTAACAAAATCCCTTTTGAAAACATAAAATTTAATATATTTAGGAGCTTAACTAGTTAACAAAAACCCAATCAAATACAAATGATGCAATTGGTCAAGATCATTAAAAATGACAACGACGTCCTCAATAATAGAGAAATGGCGTCTTAATCGTCATCCTGGCTGGTGTGTCTCCAGGGAGGAAAATGAACATGGAATTATCTTCTTAATTAGCTAAAATATTTTGGATTTTGTTGGGAAGGATTTGAGTGCGGTGGGTTTTTCCTGGGGGAGGAGGGATGCGCGTCCTAGGATTAGACAACACACAACTTACTTTGCATCAATTATTGAAAATTTTCATTCATTATTACAAAGAATTGTCAAACAGTCAGTCTGAAGAAGGGGACCAACCACCATTATCATCATCAACTCCGAAACTATTACCATAATTTACATCCATGCACGTCTCTCCATGTATCGTATTAATCGAACAATATTTTACTCTTTCTTTAAAAGAAGCTCTGCCTGCCTGCATGCATGCATGCTCTCGTCGCATGCACCTAGGGGGGGGGGGGGGACGTGTCTCCACATGCCAATTTTTTTAACCAAATGGGATCACTAAGTCTAATCTCTCCTTATAATAATGAAAGGGATGACATAAGCATGTGATTATGGTCAAGAGGAAAGCAACATCCTCAGATGTCACCACCACCCTTCAAACACCATTCAGAGATTCAGATCCATCAACCCCATTTGAGTTATTTTAAAAAAAAAAAAATACTGTTTAACTAACAACAAAATAAATATATATATCTTCACATCCGTGACCTCCCCCCACCCAATTATTTTAACCTCGGCCTTCACGTCCGCATCACAACAACGCAATCCCAATTTGACATAATGAAATCATATTTTCTATTATATATAACCACCACCCGATCGCCTCTAGGGTTACTGGTGGGGATCCCCCACCCGTCGACATCGACGGGAATTTCTCTCGCGGGCATTTCCCGCACGGTATAAAATGAAATCGACCGTCACGAAATAAACGTGAAATAAAAAAAATTGTCAAATTATTAATTCTACCCTGAAATTTGGCCCGTTTTTCTGATTTACCCAAAACTTTTAATAATATCATCAGCTAGCATCACATTTGTTCGTTATCTCAAAGATAACCTCCGTCCACCCGACCCTCGGACGGAATCCGACGTGGCTAGTACGTGTCCATTGACGTCGTTTAATCGCCGTCTATCAGCTGACATGGCAAATTGAAAACCCTAAATTATTTTTCCCATTTTCGATTTCCCAAATTGAAAACCCTAAATTAATTTTGTTTCCTAAATCAGCCCCAAATCAGACAATCGCTCCAAACCAGACCAAATTCGCCCTCATCCGCAGCAGCCCCCTCACCCCTCCCCACTGCAGCCTCCCCCCTGTGCTTCCTTCCCAGCAGCTGCAGCCCCTTCCCACCAGCAGCAGCTTCCTCCCCCCTCCCCGCAACAACCTCCTCCCCCCTCTCCCGTGCCTCCTTCCCCCTCAGCAGCAACCCCCTCCCCCCTCCCTACAGCAACAGCCCCCTCCCCCGTAGCAGTCTCCTCCCCTCGTCGCAGCCCCCTCCCCTGCCCTTGTCTGTAATTTGTGGTTGTCGTCGTTGTTCTTAGGTAGTTATTGACATATAATGTTGTTGCTGTTTATCTGCAGACGTGACAGTAGGACAAGCAGACGTGACAGTAGGACAGTAGGACGTTACTAGCAGCAATGTCTAGCAAACGTGAAAGTAGGACAAGCAGCGTCATGGATAGTTCGAGCTGCATTGAGAAGAACAAGAATGTGAAGCGCTTCTCTGGTATGGAATGCGTTATCAGGACTGCTCATACTGAAATGAACAATGTGAGAAGATTCTTTGGCTGCTGTAGATACAAGTTTGATGGAGGGTGTTGATTTTTTCTGTGAGTGGATACTCCTATGTTGATGAAGCAATTTCAGGAAGAAGAAGCCCGATCTAAAAATTCGACCCTAGAAGCACGTTTAAGGACAGTGTAGATACAGTCGGCTAAAGTTGAAGAAAATGTGAAAGATATGAAGTTATTATGTATTATTGTAATTGTCATATGTGTTGGGATAATTTTATGTGTGTTAGCGAAGTAGCTTGTTTGAAACTGGCTGAAATTGATTAGAACTTGTTTAAAACATGTCCATGGTTGTTTGTAGATCACAACAACCCAAGTTTGACATATTTGTAAGACTACAAGAGAAACATAAATTATCAAAAATACCCTGTGCGTATCCGATTTACCCATTACTCTGCTTATTTACAATCCCTCCAATGTACACAACATGTCAATGCTTGTTTGAATATTAAGACAACGAGACAGAAGCTGAGTCTTATAGACAGAACACATATTACAGCCTAGACAGGCAACCAGACAGGCAACCGGCTTACAGCCTAGATAGCAAGCCAAGACAGATTACAACCAGATTAGTATAGCCAGCCCAGTACAGCAAGCCAAGACAGAGTACAGCAAGCCAAGACAGTATTACAGCCAGCCCAAACAGACCACAGACAAGCAAATTTCAGACAGACAACCAAGGACAGCCAACCAGCACAGTCAAGCATTTGTAGAGGCCTCCATGCTTGGTCTAATAACAGAAGAGGACTGAGTTGTAGATGTACCTATATTGTAACTGCTTTGGGCATGGCCGGTGCTATCGACTTCGACATGAGATGTGGCTGAAAATATGGCTCCTATTCCAGTCCTTCCTCTGCCACCTCTTCCCCTGCTTCCTCTTGGTCTGCCTCCTCGTCCCCTTCCATATGGTCCACCTCCAGATTGCTCTCTTCCAGGAGATACCTGTTAAACAAAAAAATAGTGTTTGTGAAATGACATGAGGTAGGACAAAAAACCATAGGCTTTACCTAACCACTAGTAGGAGCTGGTTCAAAAATGACCAGTGCTTGTGCCTCATTGTCGATAGTTGTCTTGTAACTTCTCTTATTGTGACCATATAACTTACATCTGTTGCACTTGATCTCACCTCCTTTTTTAGACAATCTCGTTTGGTTATTTGGTTCTTCTTCGGCTCCCTTCTTGCGATTCTTCTTTGGTCTCCCTGGCCTAGTCTTAAATGGAGGAGGTTGAATAGGTTCACCAGTGACTTCTGGCCAGTTGTTTTCTCCTTCCATTGGAGTCAGTGGATGCTGATATGCCATAATGTAGTATGGTTTTTTGAAATACTCATGCACATAAGATTCAACTTCATGCTTCATGAAGTTGATGCATGCAATGCTATGATAACAAGGAATGCTCGTCAACTCCCATTCCCTACAGCTACAAATCCTAGTATTCAGATCAACAACGTATTTCTCTTGTCTACGAACAACTTCAAATTTTTCACCAATAGCTGGCCTAGGAACCCATAAACCAGCAGACACTTTCAAAGCCTCAACCTTTTTCCTAATTGTTGGACATATGTCATCTTCCCGACCATCAAACAATTTCAACTTATGGTACATTCTCTCCATCAAACACGATCTAATGTCATCCAACATCTCTACAATAGGCTTAGTCCTAGCAACAATAATGTAACTGTTAAACGTCTCGCACAGATTATTGTCAGTTGCATCGCATTTGACAGATGTACCAAAAAAAACCTGCAAATAGCATACAACGCATATTCTAAGGGAATGACTAGATAATTACAAGTCAATTGACAGTAATTGACACAGAAAACTAACCTTACAAAAATGTTCTGGTCCCTATTTGAGGAAATCTTGGGCTACCTCAGGAGATAAGGCTTTCATGTTAGCCAAAGCTCTCTTATACGCTGTTTCACGTGTGCTTTTTACAGCGGTCCAGAAACACTTCTTCAAGAGTTGTCCACGGTGAGTGATCTTCCAATTGGCATATACATGTCTAGCGCAATTTCTGTGCTCAGCCAATGGTGCCAAATCAGCAACGGCATTTATCAAGCCCTGTTTCATAAATTCGTATAACAGTTAACATTAAAGTGAAATGAGAAGTATAATAGAAATACTGAAAGGATGTTTACCTTCTATTTATCGCTAATGAACGTCCAACCATTCCCATCGTTAACAGCAAGGTCATGAAATAACAAGGACAAGAACCACAACCATGACTGGGTGTTCTCTCCCTCCAAACTGCCCAAGCAACAGGGAACATGTGATTGTTCCCATCTCTACCAACGGCAGACAGCAAAATACCTCCAGCAATCTTCAAAAAAATCCCATCAAACCCCACTATCTTCCTACATCCAAGCCTAAAGCCCTTCCTCAGCTCACTGAAGCCTACATAGAACCTCTTAAAGGTATTGAAGAGGCCTAAACTAGGGGTTACTTTCAGATCAAGCTTGAAAGTTCCACCGGGACTCTTCTTGCCGAGATAAGCTACATAAGACCTGATTTTCTTGTAGTGCTCCTCCATAGTTCCATTTACAATCCTCTGTGCATGCCATTTTGCGTGATAAATCTGCAACTTGTTAACTTGAACACTATATTTCTCCATCAAGTCAGCCATCACATCTCTAGCTCTCATTGTATCCAAGGGTCTATTCATTCTAATGAATTCCCTAGCTAGCCATTTCACAGTAGCTTGTCTGTTTTTCAACGATCTAGTGCATTTATGCTTTAAATGGCAAGCTTTTACCGCAGTAGTCAAATCCCTCTGCATCCAGTAGCATAAACTCTCCAAGGACATCCGTTTTGACATACTACTTCCATTCTCCTCGGTTCAGCTTTAGCCCATTTCAAATTTACTCCATTCACAATACCATAGTCCTGAATAGCCTCCCTATGATCCTCAACTTCTTCCGGATCACTTTCATGAACCTCATCTCCTTCAACGTAAATATCAATGCTTTTATGTTGAAGTAACAAATCAACCAACTCAGACAATTGTGCATCACTCGACAATTCAACCAAACCCTTAGCTAAACTCTTTCCAGGTTTATGAAACCACATCCTGGTCACCTCATATCCACACATCCTCACAAAACTCTTAATCGTGAAGTAGCTTAACTTATCCACATCAACATTACGGAATGTTTCACTTCTGCCACCTACATAACTAACCCGCCTCGATAAATGAAGTTTTCCGCCGACATGCAAAACAACATGGCCCCTACCTTCTTCCATATCTACAACAATCAACCAAACCCAATCTGCCTCAGGAAAGAACTTAATAAAGATAGTCAAACTAATTACCATTACACAGTAAACCAATCTGCCTCCAAATCAATGTCACAACTTACCTGAGTTGCTTGGAGGGGGCTGCTGTTGAGGCGGGGGAGGGGACTGCTGCTGAGGCGAGGGGGGGCTGCTGCGAACGGCGGGGGAGGGGGCTGCTGTTGAGGCTGGGGAGGGGGAGGGGGCTGAGGCGAGGGAGGGGGCTGCTGCGAATGGCGGGGGAGGGGGATGCTACGAACGGTGGGGGACGGGGCTGATGCGAACGGCGGGGAAGGGGGCTGCAACGAACGGTGGGGGACGGGGCTGCTGCGAATGGGATGAACTTAGGGCTTCCGATTTGGAGGTGATTCGGGGAGGTAGTTCCGATTTGGGGGCGATTCGGCGAGGGGTGGGGCTGGTACTGATTTGGGGGTGGAAATTAGGGATGGCGATTAAACGACGTCAATGGACACGTACTAGCCACGTCGGATTCCGTCCGAGGATCGGGTGGACGGAGGTTATTTTTGAGATAACGAATAAATATGAGGCTAACTGATGATATTATTGAAAGTTCTGGGCATATCGAAAAAACGGGCAAAACTTCATGGTATAACTGCTAATTTGGAAAAAAAAAAGAGTTATCTGCACATGTATCTCGTGGCGGGTGGGGGGGTTCCATTAAGACGGCGGCTCGGTCAAATAAGAACCAAGGAGCACTGAGCATTTAATACGCTATGTATGGCATATCTTATTGGTTAGTTCCTTTTGTTACGTGTTGAAATGGAGACTATTCGAAGGTAGTTTGAACTTGAACTATTTCAGGACAAGAAAAATTAAGGAAAAAGGAAAAATCCGACTTCCTGGCCGTGCCTTTGGATAGAGTGGGGATGGGATGTGATTGTCTCTCGACTTTCGACCACCCCTCCACTTCCACCCCCCAATTATTTCATCGGAGTCAAGTCTTCTCCCCCTCCCCCCCAAAATTCCTTGCCTTTCCTTTTTTTTTTTTGGGTTCGGTTTTCGACAGTTCCTTTCTTGCTTTGTCCGAAAATTTGAACCCGAATGCAAAATCCAAATCCCCACCCCCATCCCCGGCTTATAAGAATGCCAAGCGCGTTCGAAAAGCCTGCACAGGCCAAATATATTTCCACCTCCAAAATCAAAAAAGAAAGGAAAGAAAAGAAAAAAAAATCCCAATCCCTCCACCACCAAAACCTTCTCCCTTTCCTTTCCTCTGATTTCCTCGTTATTACCTTCTCGTCACCTTCCTTCCACACTCCCCCCCCCCCCCCCCCAACCCAACACACACGGTCCTCAGGGGAGCCCCCCCCTACCCCCACCTTCCCCCTTGTGATTATAAAACCGCCGACCCACTTCCAAAAACCCGACATTTTCACCCCCACATGCTGATCCAAAGGCGACGCCTTTACGTCCCCAGAGGTTGATTCCCTTCCCTCCCCCTCCCGTCACTTGATCGTGTTCCTTAGAGGGGTTCTGGGAGATGGGTTTGAGTCCCCAGGTGGGTCCTGCGAGTTCTGGGAAAGAGGCTGCGAATGGAGGGGTTGCGGCCGGTGGGGGTGGCGGTGGCCGGTGTTGTGACTCGAGCATGAAGTGTTGGTGCAGGTGGAGGTGCGAGAAGGACTATTATCATAGCTACAGGTCGTCGACGTGGTTCAATAGCGGGGTGGTCTTCTTGATGGGTTGCTTCGTGGTCTTCGGATCGATTGGGATGGTTTATGCGTGGTTGGCGCTCATGGGGTCCTCTGGTTGTTATGGGAGAGGTGGGGTTGGGGTTGGCGGGTGCGAGGAGGACGGCGAAGGGAGTTGGTCTATTGGAGTTTTCTATGGGGACAGTCCCTTTTCTCTTAAACCCATCGAAACCGTGAGTCCTTTTTTTTTTTCTTCATGCACTTCTTTTACTGCTGTCTGGACTTGGATCGGTCAGTGATTTTCTGGTCGGAGATTCTGTGCTTTTGGGACTTTTTAGGCCACTATTACTGTTCCAAACTTTCTCTCTATTTTTCATGACGTTGTGCGGATCTCACTTTAACAATTTTTTGGGGCGGGGGAAGGTTTGTTTGGGTTGTTCTTCCTGTTCCTGATTTTAGTGGTTTTAATTGCTAGGATTTATGGTCCATGTTCTTGTGCAGATTGTGTTGCTATGATAAATCAGTCTTCTTTCGTTAGCTGGGCATGTTTGTTTCTGAGACATGCATCCAACTCTTTTCTGCCTTTTTTCCTCCTGTTCACTTATCCTCTGGGAAAGTTGCTTTCCAGTTAGGCCCTTGGATAAGGATGATATTATTATTTGAAGCGGTTCTGGCTTCCTTTGTTGTTTGGTTTCTGTAATGGATGATGATTAACACATGGTCCCGCTGGATGCCAGTACTTTTCGGGCAACAGTTTCGGGTCTCCCTCGTCCCGAGGTTTTTGATGCAGTTTGGTCTCGATGGTCTTGCAGCTTATCTTTTTTTTTTTTAATTGTTGAATGAACGCAGGTTAACGTTTGGAGGGATCAAACCTCAGCATGGCCTGTAGCGAATCCTGTAGTAACGTGTGCTTCAGTATCCGATGCCGGCTTCCCTAGTAACTTTGTTGCAGATCCCTTTCTCTACGTACAGGTTAAATATTTGTTTCTTTCCTTTTCTTTGTTTTCATTTTCTTATTTGTCTGTTTTCATCTCAATTAGTATTTTCTTATTGATTCAGCCTGGGAAGTGAGAAGACCGATAGACTTGCCGGATTTTTTGGTGCTTTGTCTTGTCAGTTTATTATGTCTTTGTGGTCCATCTGTTTATTTGGTTGGTGGGGACTGTTGTCGACTCAGATTTGTTGAATTGTTATTACCGAATGGTGATTAGTTGGTTCTAAAAAATGACGATTGGGGGATTATGGGTTGTTTTTGTTGACGTGGATGCTATCGGGAGCGTGGGGTCTGGAATGGAATGGCCTTGATTGTGGTTGGAGTCGTCATGCCTGGTGTTGAGCACTAGAACTTGGAGATAATCATTCTTAACACATACTTTCCTGTCCATTACTAGTGCTCGGCGAGCTTTAAGCTTTCACTAACTGTCACGTCTTGGCCTGGAGTTGCATAAATTTTTGGACTTGTATAGGGCTTCTTTTTGGAAACTTCAGATGGCAGAGCCATACTTTGAATAATTTGGGGTTGATGAGTTGAGGAAACACGTGCAACCCCATAGTACGCATCATCAGAGTGGTCCTACATTGTCATTTTGATGCTAGCTTTCAATCATAGCTTATGGGAGGATTTTCTCTTTAGAGATAAATGAAGATTGGCGGTCTTCATTCTTTTCCTGTATCCAGTTGTGCTATAATCATTACCTTAGCTTTAGCAGCAGTTTGAATGAAATTTCCGGGAAGGACGCTGCATTAGTCCTCCTATGTTTAACTTTTGTTCCTGCATTTTGTTTGTCGGGTAGTGATAATGCTTAGAACAGTGTTGACAGAAACACGGTTAATTTCAGGAAGATGCCCTCTATCTATTCTTTGAAACCAAGAATTCTGTCACCATGCAAGGCGATATTGGCGTGGCCAAAAGTGTCGATAACGGTGCAACTTGGGAACAACTGGGCATTGCATTAGATGAGGATTGGCACCTGTCGTATCCTTATGTTTTCAACCATAACGGCCAGGTGAGTCTTCAACTTCTCATATGGGAGCTGTCCTTTATGACTTCACTTAATATTTAGTCGGTATAATGCGCCACACGGCTTTCTCCTTTTTAGGCGTTTATCTTGTGATTCCTTTTTTCAGATATATATGATGCCTGAAGGCAGCGGGAAAGGACAACTTCGCGTCTATCGGGCACTCAATTTTCCTTTGCAGTGGAAACTTGAGAAAATTGTTATGAGAAAGCCACTTGTCGATTCCTTTGTGATAAATTACGACGGTATCTTCTGGCTCTTTGGTTCAGATCACAGTGGTTTCGGTGCAAGAAAGAATGGGCAGCTGGAGATTTGGTATAGTGACTCGCCATTAGGTCCCTGGAAACCGCACAAGAAGAATCCAGTGTATAATACCGACAAGAGCACAGGCGCCCGTAACGGGGGCAGACCGTTTGTTCACGATGGAATTCTCTATCGAGTAGGTCAGGATTGTGGAGAAACCTATGGGCGACGTGTTCGAGTCTTTAAAGTAGAAGTGCTCACAAAAGATGAGTTCAGGGAGGTTGAAGTGCCATTAGGAATTGATGAGCCCAAGAAGGGTCGGAATGCTTGGAATGGCGCCCGCCATCATCATCTTGATGTGCAGCGACTCAGTTCTGGGGAATGGATTGCAGTAATGGATGGAGACCGTGTGCCTTCGGGCGACAATGTGCACAGATTTATCCTTGGATGTGCTTCAGTCGCCGGAGTTGTGGTAGTCGTCATCGTTATTGGTCTACTGATTGGTGGTGTGAAATTCATTGTTCCTATAAATTGGGCTAGCTATGGCGCAGGGAAAAGGACGAGTGCCATTTTGGCTTGGGAGAGATCGAATCACCTGTCTTCCAAGGTGAGGAGGTTCTGTGGCCGGGTAAATAGGTTTCCGCCATTCATCCGAAGCTGGGCAAGAGCAAACACCTGCTGCGGGAAACTTCTGCTTGCTTTGCTATTTGGCACTGGTGTGGCATTGATGTGTACGGGCGTCGGGTATATTTACGGTGGCAATGGCGCAGAAGAGCCATACCGGTTTGAGGGCCAGTACTCTCAGTTCACGCTGCTCACGATGACGTATGATGCCCGGATATGGAATCTGAAAATGTACATAAAGCATTACTCAAGATGTTCTTCTGTGAAAGAGATTGTCGTTGTGTGGAACAAGGGCGTGCCTCTGAAGCCCAGCGATTTCGATTCAGCTGTCCCGGTCAGGATCAGAGTGGAGCCGGAGAACTCACTCAATAATCGTTTCAAGATGGATCCTTTTATAAAGACACGAGCGGTGCTGGAGCTGGACGACGACATCATGATGACCTGTGACGACATAGAACGGGGCTTCAAGGTATGGCGTGAGCACCCCGAACGTATCATCGGGTTCTATCCCCGTCTCATCAGCGGAAACCCTTTGAGGTACCGGCCCGAGAAATTCGCCCGGAGCCACCATGGCTACAACATGATCTTAACCGGGGCAGCCTTCGTCGATAGCCAGTTCGCCTTCAGGAAGTACTGGGGCAGTGAAGCCAAGGCCGGGAGGGACCTGGTGGACCATTTCTTCAACTGCGAAGACGTCCTCTTGAACTACCTATACGCAAACTCTACTTCATCAAGGACGGTGGAGTACGTGAAACCCGCATGGGCAATAGACACGTCGAAGTTCTCTGGTGCGGCGATAAGCAAGGATACAAGGGCTCACTACCGGATAAGGAGTAGGTGTCTGGCAAAGTTTGCCCAGATGTACGGCAGTCTGGCTGGGCGGATGTGGGAGTTCAATTCGCGCGGGGATGGTTGGGATGTATAGATTTTAGAGGAGAAGAATGGCACCCATTTTTCGCAATAAGGAGGAAGTTGATAGTGTGATACATGGGATGGGGCTCCTTCATCCCAATAGCAGCAGGTCCTTTGCTTGATGATCAAAGAAATAGCATTTCTCAGGTAGGTTGGTGGTGGTGCTGTTTGTTGTTGGGATATTAGATTTTCTGACCCTTTTGCTTAGTTTCTTTTGCCAGTGAGTTGTAAATTTGTTCTTTGCTTTGGTTTGGTCCTTGGGTAAAAGTACAAGTTGTACAAGTGTGTTTTTGGTTTCTTGATGGGTGTGTGTAATTAATTAAGTATCCGTTAGACGGATTTTAGTAATTAATATACAAGGATTAGCTCGATTAGACTTATATTAGAGTTTGCACCTAACAAATTCAATTCATTTAAGGTGTAATCCATAGAACATGACTATGTTTTTGTTTTTTTTAGGGGTGATTTCTCTAAAATTAGCAAACCCCTTAAAATAAATTACTAACCATTTCCTTTCCCTCCCTAAAACTGGAAAATTTATGAAAATAATAACCCAATAATTTTTAAAAATGATTTATTATTAAAAAAAATTAAGAATATTTTTGTTCGTTGTCTTTAATTGATTTCCAATCCGTGTTTTTAGTAACTGCGTTTAAACGACAGGGATTCCCAAGAAATAAGCGCGCAATCCCGCCGGAGACGCAGCCAATTTCTCCTCCTGCTGTAACGAAATCATTACAAAACCCATAACCCATCGACCATGTCCACCTTCTCCAGGCCTAACCACCACCCAACTATAACCTCCTCCTCATCCGCCTCCGCCAGCCTCAACGGCAATGGCCATTCGTCCTCGTCCTCGTCCTCGTCCTCCACCACCCACGCGTGCGCCGCCTGCAAATACCAACGACGCAAGTGTCAGCCTGACTGCGTCCTCGCTCCTTACTTCCCCCACGACCGCCAGCGCCAGTTCCAGAACGCCCACAAGCTCTTCGGCGTCAGCAACATTACGAAGATCATACGTAACCTCTCCCCTGCCGAGAAGGACGAGGCCATGCGTACCATCATCTTCCAGTCCGATGCCCGGGCGAGCGATCCAGTTCTCGGTTGCTTCCGTATTGTACGCGACCTCCAGAGACAGATCGAGTATTGCCAGGCCGAGCTCGAGATAGTCCTCCGCCAGCTCGAGATCTGCCGAGCACAGGCTGCCACGAGTAGGATTCATCCCCACGTCGGAGGGTGTGAGGTAGTTGATGATGGGGAGTTCCCGGGTCCGCAGTATGATTTCATGGTCGAAGGGGGCCACGAGGAGGCCGTGGCTGCAGGGGATGGTTATGGAAGATGCGGCGATCAGGCCGCGATGTCGTTGACCGATTTCAACGTCGCATGGACCATGCAGGAACCCACATTGTTTGCGATGCCTTTTGACATTGTCGATAATAAGCAGGGCTACCTGAATGGATGTGAGGACGTGAAGCGGCTCCTCGACATCGCAGACGATCGTGAGGAGTTGGAGTTTGACAGCATAGTCAATAGAAGGTAATGGAATGCCTCCATCCCGATCATCGTCATAACAATAATATTCTTTCCAATTCATCGTCTTTCGATTATGATTCCAGAGACGAAGATGCTGCGGAACACCAAGACCCGCTTCATGTTAGATCAGAAGACGAGTCCTCGTGCCTTCAATTTGTGCAAGATCACGATCTTAAAGGAGCGGCTACTCTGTTCACGCTCACGAATTGTGCAAATTGAAACAGAGTTTCCCTCAGACGCTGCATACCACAACACGCAGATCCCTTCAATCATCTCATCTCAATTTCGCCGCAGTTGAAGATTGGGGTATGTTTGAGATCGAATTGCTGGGAAGAACATCGTGCGTGGGTGGTTCTTGGAGGAACGACAAGGAGAAATTACGGAGAATTGGCCGATGTTGAGTATCGGCATCGAGAATGTTGCAAGATACATATTTTTTGTGGTATCGTTACCATAGTTCGAGCAGAATGATATTGTTATTCTGTCTTGAATCGATGAGAAGTTTTGATTTTCTCGCTCCAAAAGATCACTTCATCTACTTCTCCGACTACGAGAAATGAGTTTGCGATCTTTGAGGATAACTTCCGCGATCATTCCTGCTTGCAAACACGAGTAGTTTGTGTTTGATCCTCCTGTCTCCGAAAGCGATTGTATTTACGGAGAAATCTTATGAGTGATTCCATAACCTAGACATTGGCGAACAGCTTATACGACTTGGCGTCGAGAATTACCTGTCTTATGGACGCCACCGCTCCTACTATTACTAATACAGCAGATACGACTACGATCAACGTGTTAACCCAATATTCTGCACTTCTCTTTGAGGGCTTCATGGCCACATTGTAGAAGATCATCGGCAGGATGAAGTCAAGCGGGATGCAACCGAAGGCACCAAGCAGCGCCATGATGTCCCCAAAGAAAGGAACCATTGCAGCAAACAGCGTCGCCACAATTACAGAAACCGACCTGGAAATCAGCCTCGGGACAATGTTGCGAAGCGAGAACTGACCCTCTTTTGGGTCCGCCAGTTTCTTCTCGAATACTTCGTTAGTCGGCTGCAGGTAAACCTGAAAATTGGAATCGAGTGAGACCAATACGTCAGTGTCTTCCAGTTGATCAGAGAGTTTAAGAAACGAGACATTCTTACCACCGTGACGGCGGCTGTCTGTAAAAGGGTGAAAATATTGGTCATAAGAAGAAACCAGGTGGGAAGCAACGGCTTCATGTCGCCCATGAAGTTCATAAGGATGGTAGCCTTGGCTCGATTCCCGAATGCCCAATATCCGGCTATCGCTACAATGGTAAACGTCGTTACAACGACAGAATAACATATGCAGAGACCTTTGAACATCTTCCCCTTGACAGGAGGAGCCAGAGTCGCCTGTATCTCCGGGATTATCCCGCTAGCGTAGGTGGTAGCAATGATCGATATTCCATTGAATGCCCCCAAAACACGATCCATACCTTTCCTTTCGACTGTGTAATCCCTTGGAGGCGCATTCTTGGAATCCCCTGCAGGGGCGAAAATACTTAACCGATCGTTTCCTTTCCTCAATCCTTAATGTAAATCCAATAGCTCTTGAGAGGAATTACCGACGTACACAGAACCTCCGGCAGCACAAGTACTGTAGGCAAGGCAAAGGATCAAAGAGACGAGATTGATGTGCCGAAGCGAGTGGAAGGACGGGACTTGCGCCAAGAACAGAGTCAAGCCGCCAAACATGGCTATGAACTGGTAAAGCTTTATTCCTCCGTCTGGCTGGTAAAGCAAATATATGAACTGCGTGATTGCGAAACACGGGACAAAACGAAACGAGCAATGATTTAGGCACCCACGGACACGACAACATTGGACGAAATCTGTAAAAAGCCGGAACCTTGAGACTTTGTCCTCCTAAGAGGGTACATGCGACGACGGAGCCATAACATATGGCAAACTGGAGCGGCCCCACGAAGTACTTTCCCCAAGCAGGCCCTGCTCAACATCAACAACAAAACACCACTCACTCGGATTTCACAAACGGGGAAAAACCGACTCCGAAGAAGGGAGAGTTTCTCGACGACCAACCTAGGATGTCCTGTGCCATGTCACGGAAGCGGAGCTGCCGCTGTCCGAGGGAGGCCTGCTGCTCAAGGACGAGAAACAGGAGGTGGTAAGAGTAGAACGTGGTAACGGCTCCCATGAGCAGGAAAACGACCCCTCCTTCCCAACCCAGCAGGCTGAACGTCAGGGGGAGGCTAAGAAGCGCAGGACCCACTATAGAAGTCGTCAGGTGGTACCCGCAGTGCCACCACGAGCCTACCGTCACGAACATCCGTCAGTATTCAAATCCCGTGCGTAGGAATCTCAAGTATTGTTCGGGCAGGTAACTTTTTCTACCTTTGGACTCGAGGACGAAGAGAGCTCCAGCATCGAGCTCGATCCGCTTCGGAGGCGGGTCGACGGGGTAGAAGCTGTCTTCGACTTCCACTAGTTTCGGAACCGCCGCGGTCATTCCCATCAGCTCGCGACTATGTCCCATCTTTCACCCTTTGTTTAAGGTGTAACAACAAGAAGCAAAACGAAGAGCTGATACAAAATAGATTGGCGCAGGCAAAGAGGGAGTTTTGGATAATTCAAGTTCCGATTTTTTTTACTTTTTTTTTTGAGATTGTAATTGTTGAAGTCATTGAAATAAGATTATTCCAGGGGGATGATGGATTATATGCCAATCCAAAATATACTGCTTTTTTGTATAATTTGGTTCAAAGTAATCACTCGTTCCTAAGTGGGCACGTCATTTATTTATGCAAAAAATAGAGCAAAGAGGTAGGTCCATTTGATCGTGCACAGATTGTGAAAAAGGGTGCTTTTTCATGTAACTTTTAGGAATTTTCTGGACCGGTTAGAAAGTTTCTGTCCGCTTGATAGATCGATCCACGATTATCGAATAAATTAAGCCCCATTAAAAAAGCTCTGCGATCATAGGAAGATCTTACGACACGGACTATCGGAATTCACCAAAAAGATCTCTTCTAGCTCTTTTTCTGGATTCGAAAGAGAGTACTTAGGGCTTTCCAAATAAGTCAACAATGTCCGAATCTGTCGGTGGTACTAGTAAAATACTTGAATGCGGTTTGACCAGCAGATGGATACATCATCATCCCCACTCGTATCTTGTCTATAAGCTTTCTCCTCCTGGTTATGTACCCCCCCAGATGTGCCATTAAATTTGATGTCAATCCCTGCAGGAGAACCGATTCCCAAAACTTTTCTAGCGATAAACACAAGTTGGAAAGAGATTTGGAGCGAGCACGTGTCCATTGAAATGGCGCCTGTGGCCACCAGGCTCTGCGATTGCTTTCATTGTCAGTGTCCCGAATGATTTCTACAAACCATAAAGACAATGAATTTGAACACCTTTCCAAAATCTAACCCCAGAATACAAACGCGACAACTCAACGGGAGCCAAATTCTTAAATCTTCCATAACATGCTCTAATCTTCCAGCAGTCACGGTATATACCACAAAACCCATCAGCCAAACTACTTGATCCGAGCCTCCGCCTCTAATATCAACTACCGGGGAGGGATGGTGGCACGGTTGGTTTACCTGCGAACAGGCGGGGCACCACCTCTGCCCAGAGGAGCTCCTCTTCCTGCAGCTTGTGCCTGCAGTAAACAAGCATGCACAGATTCATCCTTTTGAGTAAGCCCATGGAGCACAATTACTCTTACTCCGTTAAACAGAAATCTTAAAAGCAACAGTCAGGAAGACTACTTATGGTATGGGATCATTCATTAGACACAGCATTCGTTCCTCTAGATTTGCCCATCTAATCACCATGCATTTAGGTGATATAGATTCGTTACAATTACAAGAATTGGATCTGGAGTTATGCCAATGATATATCATCTCTACTCCGAACAAGCCATTTGTAATCTATGATTAACATTATGGTCAATGCCCAATGGCACAAGAAGAACAAAGAACGAGGATGACTTGACTGTAACGATTAATGCATAATAATATAACTAAAGATAATGAATGTGAAACTCCATACATTAGCTCAGAGAAACAAAACTTACCCTAGCACGCATAGCAACAGCCCTACCCCTTCCAACTCCGAGTGCAGAGCTTTTACCCTTCAAAAGGAAAAAAAAGATGCTGAACAAGCAGGCCACAAAAAATGGAAGGGCATAGCAAGGGCATCACAGAGGCACCTTAATTCTGGACTCCAAGCGCTTAAACATTGGAGCATTCTTCAGCATGTCTGGGATTACCATAAACCTATTTAAACGACAGCAAAAAACAATAAGGACAAGGAGAAACAAAATAAACAGCAGAACAAAACAAAGTTAGATTCATACCTGACTTTACTCCCACGAATGAACACATGTTCTAGCTGAGAAACCTTCCCGTCCTGGAACATAAGCAAAAATTACATGATCTAGCCAGTCACCCAAAAATTCAACACAAAAAGGCTCCAACCGAAACAATTGGGCCTTCGCCTTGAAGCAAACATCATTGAGGGGTCTCCCTAAACAATCACCATCATAATATAATTATAAGATTCCTCCTCCTACCCACCACATTAATCACAATAGGGTGGACAAGTGCCATGCCTCTATCCCAGTATTCACCAACCATAACACGATAATAAGGTCAATAAATCCAAACAAGGAGCAAAAATCGGCGTCCTTCCACAAGCGGAAATGCTTCTATCGAGTATCGAACCAGAAGGATGCAACCTAAATGTCTTCTTTGCGCTATCGTGCCAGATTTGAGCAACACAATACCGGACACTTTCATTCTGAGCTCCAGCATATCAAACAGATTCTTCCGATATGTAGGTGTGGCGTGATCGTATCAATTTACAGCGAACCGCAAGACAGAAATGCCACCACGGAAAACACAGAAAGCGGAAAAACAAGGATCGAACCAAATCAAACCGAGTCCAGACTAGCAAACGACACAGCGAATCAAAAAATTCCAGAAGAAGGAGAATGGGACCGTAAAAACCTTGGAGGTGAAGGTGATGTTCTCGAGCTGGCAGTTCCAGTTGTCCTCGCACTCGACCATGCTTCCCCTATAGAGCTCCCCGCTCTTCAGCTCCACGGTGACGACGTGCCCCGAAGCCTCGTGCAGCAGCTTCACCGGTATCCCCAGGCTCCTGCTCATCTCCTCCTTCCTCCCAAAACCCTAGCTCTCCCCCGCCCCCGTACCACCTATAGGTAATTAAGAAGAAAAGAGGATGTTCACAGTTGGGCCTATTAATGGGCCTGGGCCAAGGTCGGCTTAACCGGGCCATTACTTCGGCCCAAATGCAACTCTTAAAACTAAACAAGATTTATACCATACCATCAACTTATGATTTACTATTGTCAATTTCGTTTAATACTAATTCTCGATAGAAATGCAAAGGTAAGGTTATTCGTCCCACGGAAGTTCATGTAAAATGGTCTCTTTCAGTCCAGTTGCTTCGTCCAATCGAAAGCCTGCCAGTCTCGGCTGAAGGCGGCAACCGATTGCTTCTGGGCGTCGGAGGACTCCTGCCTCTGCCGCCTCCTGTGCATGTCCTCCTCGGGCAACTTGAGCATTCCCCTTATCACGTTGAGGCCGAAACCGCTCTTGAACCGGTCCTCGTCCTCGATCACGTGGACAAACCCCCTGTTGAGCCCGAACTCGACGTGGAAGTAAGGGAAGTCCTTGGGTATGGAAGACCTTAGTCCCTTCGTGCTTGTGTCGATGAGTTTCTTCGCGTTGTGCTGGCTCCATTCGTCCTCGGCCTCATCTATCGCCTGAAAATGTAACTTTCTATCATGCCACCATTGGCATCACTGACAGACCAACCTTGATTAAGATAGATTGTTTACCTTTTTGAAGTATAGGGGAGCCTCCTTGGCGATGTCAGCAGGAAGGGGAATGCACTCGATCAAGCAGTGTCGGCGCTGCTGCGCCAAGCCCATAACCGTTTCGAGGAACACGAGCTCTTTCTCTTGCTTGGCGAACATCATGATCAGGCATTTCTTGAAGTTCCTGAACTCATCCCATACATCGTCATCCACCGTTCTTGTAGACGACTCGTGCTGTGCAGACACAATCAACTACTGGTATGAAAGACAGAAACATGTATGCACAACAAGAACAATAGGAACAAACAATCAACCTGTAGTGTAACTATGCAGCAGTGGCCCGACACCACAGGCTGATGCTGCGGCAACATCAAGTACGTGAAATTCGCGATCGAAATGACCAGGTGCTTCGGTCTGTTGGGGTTCTCGAAGCAGAACAGGCAGCGTTCCTGCTGAGTTGTGAAGCGCCTGCCGATGGCCTGCGTCACCTTTGGGTCTCTGCTAGCAGCAGTCTTCTTCTTAGACCTTTTACTGGGAGCCCCGTCGTAATCGTACTCATCATCAGCCCGACCGGACATACTGTATTGCTTATTCTGCATTATAGATCGTGCTAGATGCGAGTCAGCATCATCTTCCTTCTTCCGCTGGGCGGACCTATATTTTGAATCGTACCTGAGATGCCAAAAGTGCCATATTTCAAACCATTAGCTTAACAACATCATGTCCCAATGGACAATTGCCGCATTACAAAGATTGTACCTGGTTGCAGGTCTATCATTTCGCACATCACGTGGAAGGTTATCATTAAGCTGCCTGCTCTTCAGCTTCTCAAGCTCCTGCTATTGAAACCGGAAAAAAAAAAAAGATAAAACAAAACGATGATCAAAGAATACTAAGAGATAAGAGCAAACTCATCAAAACTTTAGATGATGCAGAATCATCTTACCAATAGTTTTTCAGCTTCTTCATGCTTTCCCTTCATGCGGAGCTGCATTGCCTTTGCTGCCATCTGGTTTGCAGTCAATCCCTCCGGTAATTCTGGAATCGCTTCAGAAAGTTTATTAGTCTCATTAAGGTTAGGTCTCTCGTTACTCGCTGGTTCGCTACTCGAGGAAACACCGGCATTGTCCCTGCTCTGTAAAAGAGCCTCTTGCATAAAGCTTCCGTCATTCGAGAACTTATTCAAACATGAGACTGCGGCTGAAATGACAGCAGCATCCCTGGAAGGCATATTCTGAGTCCTTCGTTTGCCCCATGACAAGGAATCCCTAACCTTCGGTACTCTCATTTCTGGATGTTGAAGAGATACGTCCTTCAAATAGTCTCTGTTATTCTGAGAAATAGAAGAAGACGGGAATTTTCAGAGAGAAACCGGAAAATATTATTTTGCAGGTCATTCAGGCAAACAACAACAGTCTACCTTTCTAGTATCTCCGTCAGTTTCTTCTATTCTGGGTGTCTTTATGTCTTGTGTCTGTCCTCTTCTTCTCTCGTTAATAGCTCGTAAATGAGCCCGAGAAGGAGCAACTCCACCAGCGGACACGGAAACAGCTAATTCACCCAAAGACCCCCATCTTTCTGCTACAACCTAGGCAAGAGCTTCAGTTTGAGCAATGCTGGAACTAGTAGTAAATCAGCTTGCATACTTATCGAATAACAAACCTCATTAACTTTTCTTCCCTCTCGAGCTGCCTGCTCCTGAGCTCTCTTCAAGGCTTTTAACCGCCAACTCGCCCCTCCGTCTCCCACCACAGACGAAGACCGGAGATTGCCTCCATTTGCTTTTGCTTCATCTTCTTCTTCAGGATAACCACTCCCACCATCTTTCAGATAGGGATTTAATTCCCTTGGATTTATCTTCACATTCTGATTAGACATCAGCCACATATATTGTCAAGAAAAAATAATTTTCTGACAGCAGAAGAACGACTTTTTTACCACAGATACATCAAAGCATGGTTCTACGTAAATATCACTCTTTTTGACAATAGGATTCAAAAGATGAAATGTACCTCTTCATTTGGAACTTCCAAGGACTCTACATCCTCTGTGGCAATTGGCTCTTTACCTTTCCTGTCACCGGGCCTTAACATCCATTCCAATCCCATTTCCCTCCTCACAATTTTCTGGTCATCAAACTCACTGCCAGAGTTGTTCATGCCTTCAGACCCAGTGGGGGATGCATCATCCTCGGATGAGTATTCCTTCCTATTACTTCTCCTGTTCCTTTTCTTGCCGCCAAATTCACGGTCCGATTGTTCACGGTGAGATCGTTTCTTCTTTTTCGAACCTCTACGCTTACTTCTCTTACGCTTATCATCATAGCCATCATCAGTCGAATAACTAGACGAATCTTCATCGGAACTATTATAACGGGAAGACTTCTTTCTATTGAGTTTATCCTTCCCACTCCCTCCCCTTTCAGTCTTTTCTTGTGTTGAAGCACCCACTTTCTCACCTCCTTCCTGGGAAAAATTACAATTAATTCAAATAACCAACACTCATTTTCCAATATTCTTGAAGAAAAATCGACCAAATACTCGAGATATCCAAAAAGAAGTGAATTACTCGATCGATCTGGTCCCGAGGGATAAACTTGACTCCCGATAGCATCTCTGGCTAAAAATGGGAACACAAAACTAGCAGATATCAGAAACCCGACTAAAATTCAAATAACAGAACATCCCAGACAGATTAAAAACAATAAACCGCAATCGTATAGTACGAATCCTACACATACTATCAATAGTAAAACTCTCGAAGACCCAATCTTCAGCCACAGTAAGCTTGATTGCAACACGGGGAATCCAAACGGCAAAAAGAAAAACCCTAAAAAGAAAGACAAGAACTTCCAGACTTTGTACACTACAAATCGACAAACAGCGACACCCAATTCCAAAATCATAACGTGGAACAACCCCACCAAAGGAAATGGCCGATCTAGTGCAGGAGGATAGCAAAATCCGATCTTTTACCTTCTGGACGATATCACAATCGTTGGACAAGCCTGGAGAGAAGGTTCGGACCGACAAAGCAATGTTAGGGCTTCGAGAATATTGAATTTAATTGAAATTAAGGGGCATGAAAATTGGAATCTAATACTTTTAATTGAATAAATCCGATGAAAGTTTTAAGAATTTTGAGAATTCGATGTTTAATTGAGTTTTATTTGATTGATTGAACTCATTATTTGATACGACAAACTTCGTATTTTTAACGTTAAAAAAATTATTTAATGAATTTAAAAAATGTGATGGAAACATTTTTCGGCCTAATAGATTTTGTAACTTATCTCAAGATCTGCCGCCATCTTTGTAAACTTCATTTATTTATCCCCCACCTAATGTACACTATCCAATTTGATGCTTTTTTGTGCAATTATTTTCTTTGAAAATGATTACATTTTCTAAGAAGGTTAGTATTTTTATAATCCAATCATTTAGGGGTAATAATTCGATCCAAATTCACATGCACCATTGACTTCTTTTAATCGCTTGTTGCCTATGCCTGACAATTGGGGAAAAAAATAAATAGTATATAATTTTTTTTTTCATCGGATACAAGAATTACAAAGAGATTTCGACAAAAAAAAATAAAGAAAAACGAAAGGAATTATTTTTGGGAATTTTTTAAATGAATATTACAAAGTATTCGTGTAATTGTACAATTTAATATCATGCGTATAGATTTACCGAGACGGTCGTTCGTGGTGGTCCCTAGTATTTTGGGACGAAGGTGCCGACGTAGCCAACCCCGGCGACGAAGAATGCGACGGATTGTATGGTTAGGTAGAGGAAGTATCGCCTCCTTCCGTGGACGAAGTCGTAGTACGCGCAGCAGAAGAGGTAGACCCCTGTGAACAGCTCCAGCAGGTGCAGCCTCTGCCAGATCCTGAAGCGGAGCTTCTTCGTCTTGGAAGATGACTTGGTCTTGAGGGCGTCCCCGAGCTTTTCTGTGACGACCCATTCGTTCACCCTGCCTGCCTCGAACAGGCCGATCAGTGTTCCCTTGGTCCTGTGCAGCGACATCACGTTCTCGAACAGGAGCCAGAAAACCAGGAGGTGAATCGACCTGAAATGGCAATCACGGAGTCGTGTTACCGTTACTCTTCCACTAGGACTGGTGCCGTGATTTTGGAGCAGTTGGGTTTGGGGTACCTGGGGGTGCTGAAGGCGTGGAGGGCAGTGATGATCGTGGGGATGTAGATGGCTGCCCACCTGGGGACGACCACCTCAGGGAAGAACACGGTTGCAGGGAGGACGACGCAGTAAAAAAAGAAGGAGACAATGTGCCCGATGATCTTCCGGACGAAGAAGAAACTGTAGAGGATGTGAATCTTCTTCCAGAACGACACTTTCTGTGATCATCAACAGGAAACCATTATTAGTCATCGAATTGCCGATGTCGTTAAGGTGACTAACAAAGAGATTGGTGCCGGCATACCCTTGTCTTGATAACTTCAGGGACCATCTTCCTGAAGAGATTAGCCGGTCCGGCTGACCACCTGTGCTGTTGGTAACGGTAGGCTTGGAACGTGCTTGGCAACTCGCTCTTGACCTTGAGGTCGTTCAAGTAGACGAACTTCCACCCCTTAAGGCTAGCACGGATGGCAAGATCCATGTCCTCGACAGTCGTCCTGTCTTTCCATCCTCCAGCATCATTCAGCGCCGAAATCCTCCACACGCCCGCAGTCCCTGCACAGCCACATATTCCAGTCAGTTCCACAGAATCATCACCTTGCGAGTCCATGGACGGGGAACTATGTTTCGTACCATTGAATCCAAAGAAAGCATGAACTGCGGAGCCCAATTCTTGCTCAATAGTGAAGTGGAAGTCCAGGAAAATCTGCTGCAGCCTTGTGAGCATGCACTCACCGGCATTCACTGCAACGAGAACAAAGTTCGCAACTCCAGGTTAGGCTCGGGAAAAAGAAACAATTCAACCATGTATGAGACAGAATATGTTTTTGGGGCTCACCAAACTTCCAACGGGCTTGGACTAGGGCAAGCTCGGGGTTGTGGACGAGGAAAGGAATGGTACGCCAGAGGAAATCAGGGTCAGGCTGGAAATCAGCGTCGAAGATGGCAACGTAGTCGCACAGGTTGACGTAGCTGTGCTTCATGCCTTCTTTCAATGCCCCGGCTTTGTACCCCTTTCTGTTCTCACGGATTTCGTACTTCACGTTGACTCCTTTCGCCACCCACCTCTGGCACTCCGTCTTCACCAGCTCCTGCAACGTTTTCCGAGCTGTTAAGTCAAAAGTCGAATCAATACAAAGAGTAGCCCCTGTCGGTTAGTTGACCATGCTTTAGCCGGTCCAGGGGCAAACCTTGATGGCAGGATCAGTTGAATCGTCGAGGACTTGGATTATGATCCTGTCAGCTGGCCACGAAAGCCCACAAGCAGCGCCGATGGAGAGCTTGTACACCTGGTCATGCCATGAAACCGCCATCAAGCACCGAAGATGGAAGTTACCTATAGAAGATCACGGGCATCAGTGCGACACCTACCTGTTTCTCATTGTACATGGGAACCTGCACCAACACCATGGGGTAAGACGAATGCCCTTCCTCGATATCATCCTTCATCTGCTCCCACTTGTACCGCTTCTCGGGCCTCTTCGCAAATAGTTTCACGAGCACGATCACGGCCATCATGTATAACTTCTCTATGAAGTGAACCACAGACATGACCAAACAGACAGCCATGAGGAACTTCAACACGGGGACCATGAACGGCTCCTTTGCCTGCTGCCATACCAACCCGATATTACTCGAAATCTGATCTTTTGCACCTTGAAGGGCCTCCACATCTGGCATTATCGATGTAGTCATGGAGTTAAGCTTGCAAATTCAACTATTTGCAAGCTAAAACCAGATGGGGAGCCTCAGGCTAAGGTTAAGGCTCAGGCTTTCCGTGTGTGTGTGTCTCTGCGCATCTTAATCCTTTTAAAGGGGGAAGATGGAGTTCAACATCGCGGATTAGTTAGGGGGGGACTAAACAAAAATTAATCCCGGGTTCGATCCTCGGAGTTGCGAACTGTGAGAAACAGTTAAAAAATGGGACGAGTTTGGTCAATGAGACAGGGACTTGGGATCTGCAGAACATGAAGGAATGTTGCCCATTCAGACACACCCCTCATGGAAGAACTGACGGCAGTTAATCCTACGTTTTGATCCTGGTTGTGATTACATGGGTGTTAATCAAGAGTTTACTTTTTTGAGAATGTTGAGCTTATGGGCAAATGATTACTCAAGGGGATTGATTATAATAACGAAGATTGGGCTAATCAGGTGTTGGGAAAGATGCAAGCCTGGATCACCAGGTAATCTCCCACTGGTTCAATTTCTGAGACTCTGCTGGCTCATCATCACTTCCTCATTACTAGTTGTAATCCCATTTGACTCGATCAAAAGATTGAGTCCTTCAACCGGGCGGATCCTTTCCGCGCACGAAGATTCGCATGAGGAAAACCGAATTGCTTGTGTTTTGGGCCAAACTAATGGTGGGGGACTAATCAGTATTTCTGTGCTGCTCTGGTTGGAAATACATGGGCAGGAAGCAAAGGTCACTGTTGATGTACATTCACCAGCTACTTAAAAGCTTTGATTACGGAAAGCGCCAAACTCGTGGGGGATTGGGCGATAATTGCATAAAGAATCCTTTGTTGTTTAGTACCACCTAAGAGGAGGCTAAGCCAGAAGTTTGGATGAAAAACACATCTCAACAGAAGAAGAAGGAAAACTTGGAGTGAAGCTTTTGTTGTAATAACAGTTGAGATGTCCTTCAATCCATCACTGTTGGCAAACCAACCACGAGTACAAGAAGAATTAAGGAACAACAAATAACAAATGATAGTAAAACATTGTTATTATAATAATCCCAATCCCTCCCCCTCCCCCAAACACACATGACAATGATAGCCCTCCCTCCCTCATCAGAAATAAGTTCAACCCCGTTGCAGAATTTTCTATTGTTCCATCCTCCCGGCATGAGTGTTGCTTTTATTTTAAAATTATAAAACCATCACCAAACCTCCTCAAAAAAGAAATGATTCCTTGAGGGGGGGTAATGTATGTTTGACCTAGCAATTCTGTATAGCCAACTTCCAGATTGGAACTGGGAGGGCAAAAGAAGATGAGTCGGTGAGGTCAACTCAGCTTGCACAACTAACAATTGCCAGAATCACCCCACCCTACCCGTTGTCGGTATGTTATCTCATCTGTTATGCGAAGTAAGTGCTGATTTATTTTTAAAGGGCATTTATGTCAATTCACATGTCGGGCCGGACAGCACCAACCTCCTCGCTCGTATTTGGGCCTTTTTCCTTGTCGGCGATTCCCCTGTATTTCGTGAATTATTAAGAATCTCAGGACACTTCTCTGCTCTGGCTTCGTGAATTCTGAATTCTGAGTGCGGTTGAGTTTGATTGCGTCAAGAAGATGGTTGGTCTCCGAGTTGTCCCTTACCCTCGTTTTATATTTCCGGTGGTGTATTTTGAACGGCTGTTTTCCAAGTCAGACCGTGTACACCAAGGTCGTAACTACCAGTGGAAGCTGTTCTGCGACGAGGATTACCCAGAGAAGCCCACCCAGCGCCTCTTTTCGTTCCAGGATCAACATGAACCGTGTTGATCATGACACTAAAGTGTGAGCAGTGATGTTTATGATCTCTTAACTCTGCAATCCGAGGGTAGACTGGTTTTCTTCCTCCTATGAAATGTGGATCTAAAGAAATTCAGGCGACTCGCAACATTGGCAGAGAGAATACGCCGCAGGAGAAGGAGATGGTCCATCCTGTAGAGGGGACCTTCTAGCTCTTCGTCAAAGCCACGAGGAGGGGGTGTTTCCGCCCCGGTTCGATTCGCAACGGGGTGGGCAGTTGATGGCATTTTCTTCTTCGGACGTTCATGTGTACGTCGAACACTAACATTGTGTATTCGTTGTTTGTGACCGACTTACTTAGCTCTCATAAATCCCTACCTCCACTGCTAATCCGACGACTATGAAGTTGATCGCGATGCCTATAAAAAGGGACGGGGACAAACACTATCCCGGACGTTCGGATTGCCGATGGATTCATCGGCGTTGGAAACCCTCAGTCCGTCTCGCTACGTCACTCTAACCGTTCCCTCCCCGGGCACCTCTCCACATCCGCCGCCGCCGCCTCCTCTCCGCCTCTCCGTCCTGGATTCTCCGTTCCACGATCCATCTTCATCCATGGTCCACGTGGCTGCCATCCGCGTCCCGCCGGTCCGCAGCCTCGACTGGACGTTCTCCACGGAGCCCGGCCTCCTCCAGCTCCTCCTTACTCTCCCGTCCTCCATCTGTCGACTCATCGTCATCGACGCCCTACAGGTTGAACATCAGGACCTCACGGAACATCGCCTGGTTCCCCTGGTTGAGGCGCTCTCTCCTAAGCGAGGTATTCCGGCAAAATTAGGTGAAAATGCATACTCCTTATCGCCTGAGGTCGTGTTCTTGAATTACGAGGACGGAATCGTTGCCTCGAGGACGCTGGAGGTTTGCATTGGTGATGTGGTGGGGGAGATGCTGGTGGAGGACGTTGAGATGGAGGTTGACGGAGGTAGGGAGTTTAGGCGGAGGTTGAGGTTTAAGAGGATGCCTAATCTCGTCCAATCACAAGTCAGGATTGTCCCTAAGGATCGCAGTAACGACGGGGGCGGCAGCAAGCCTAGTCTGTTAGGGAAAGATCTAATTGAGTTTGGATTGTATGATGGTGATGCCTCTGGTAGGGATTTGGTGCAGCCATATTTGGGGCCGATGGTTGCCAGCCTCTCATTGATGGCCGACCACATCGAGATGAGGTCGGAGTCTGGGCTCAAGGTCAGGGTGCTATGTTGTGGCATCGGTGGTGGTAGTTTGGTTAGGTTCTTAAGCGAGGAGTTAGGGTTTGAGGTTGTCGGCGTGGAGGCCGATGAGGCAGTGCTGAATGTCGCTCGAAAATACTTTGGGTTGAAGGACAGTGAATATGATGTGAACAGAACCAGGCTTGTTGTTGGAGATGCCATCCAGATCTTGGAGAAGATTGGGAGTAGAGCTACTACCGGTGGGTGCAGCGAAGACAACGACGGAATTTGGGTGGGAGGAATATTCGATGCTGTGATGGTGGATCTGGATTCCGGCGATGTTAGGAGCGGCGTGGTCGCACCGCCACTGGAGTTTGTTGAGAAGAGCGTGTTCTTGGCTGCAAGAAGGATTCTCTGCGATAGAGGTATTCTCGTGGTGAATGTGATTCCTCCCGATAAGTCGTTCTACCAGACATTGATGGAAGAGATGAGGGAGGTGTTCCTGGAACTCCACGAGATCGACGTGGGAAATGAGGAGAATTTCGTACTCATTGGTGCCGCAAACTCCGTCAAGGAGCAGCCATCAGCTGGTGCAGGCTGGTTTGTGAAGAAGCTGAATGCAGCAATCCCAGGTGAACTCACGGCCTCCATAAAAAAGGTTTGGTGATGGCAAACATTTAACTCCGCCATCCTCACACAACGAAATTCTTTCCGGGTCGGAACCTCGCCCGGGTGAGCATTTCATTTGTCACAGTCAATACGTGTTGATTTCATACTGCCTAGTGATGTACAGGGTACTCATAGTGAAGCATGCAAAGCATCTTCCCGTGACAAAACGTGAACAATTAATTCACCACAGTTTAGTTCAACGTGGAAATGAGCCCTGAAAAGAGAAAGCCCATTTAAGACAATAGAATCCAGCCCAGTGATAGGAGAAAGCCCAATTACGCATTGAAGTCACACTTTACCTAAACCCTAGTTCTGCCCCCGTCACTTTACTCCCTCTCCCCTCCACGCCATATCACCACCTCCGGCCGCCGACGAACCGCCTCAACGGGGTAAGGCGGCGCAGCTAGGAATCTCGAGATAGGTAATTTCCTGTCCCCGAAGTCGTTAATTTCCTCAGGCCTATCGAATTCGGTTCTCTGGAGTAATTCTGGTAAATGTTATTAGGAGATGGGTGTTAAGGGAAAGAAATCGATGAGGAAATCGTTGAAGAAGGCCTCCATTCGAGTGGAGGATCATGGCTACGATAGCGACGCGGCTGATTTCCTGGTAAGTTGACAGCCCTGTGCTAGTTCGCCGCTGCTATGAATGCTTGGTGGGATTTTGGAGTCATCGACGAGTGTCTGTGCTTCTCTCAGCCGCTTGAGGGTGGTCCCTCTAGGAAATTGCACAGAGGAGGGCCTTTGGAGAGTGACTCTCCGCTTAACTCTACAGCTCTGTACATTGGCCGAATTCCACATGGATTCTATGAGGAGGAGATCGAAGGTATTGGGCTTTACCTATCTCAGATTCAGTTGATGGTGTTGGGTGCTGGTTTTTTTTCTATTTTCTAAACTTCTTATTCTATCGCAGGGTTCTTCGGTCAGTTTGGTAAGGTGAGGAGGTTGAGAATCGCCCGCAATAAGAAGGTGAGATTTTCTCTTTGTTTGCATTCGATAGTTTTTATAAGGTTGCACTTGTTGAAGCCCCCGTTAAAGTGAAGTTGATTTTGTTTGTTGTGATTTGGAGCATTTAAGCTGGCATGCCTTTCCATTAGGTAACTAGACCTATATCTTTTACAAGTCGGATAGAAAATGCCTATAATGTTCATATTATATATATGGTTCCATAAGAAGATTACTTGTATAGTTCCTGAAGTCGAGGAAATTTGTGGTGAGTCAAAATTTACTTAAAAAAATATGGCTTTTACCTTTGATTGTGCTTTCTATTATAGTTCTTTTATGTGCCTAATTCATTTCCTTGGAGCTTATGTTGACTATTATTGTAGCGATGGTAGAAATCAAGCTTTCAATTTGATTGCTGACTTCTCTTATTCCTTCACAGACGGGAAAGTCGAAGCACTTCGGATTCATACAGTTTGAGTCTCCTGAGGTGCTTCTAGATTAAATTTATTCTATAGGAGAGACTGATGATGTGTTTACAGCTTTTTCGTGACGTTGCTCCTTACCTGCAGGTGGCCAAAATAGTAGCAGACACAATGCACAACTATCTCCTTTATGAGCATTTACTGCAAGTTCATTTGATTCCGCAAGATCACGTTCATCCAAATCTGTAAGTTCTGTTCTGTATGTTTCTTTACTCTTTGAAAGCTTGGTTTTGTTTGTGATGTGATGGCAATAGAAGCATCCTATAATTGAGAATTTAGATGAGGTGAAGGGAGAATTGGTATTGTTGTAAATGGGATGTCAGTAGTCATTCTTTCATGCAACCACTGATCTGTTTCTGACTTCCCGTGTGTCTCTTAGATGGAAAGGATTCAATTACCGGTTTAAGCCAGTTGATCGTGTTCAAATTCAGAGACAGCAACTTAATAAGGTACTTCAAAGAGTGGATCCTCTCTGGGCATTTTGAGTCTTTTCAATGCGTTGTCTTTCTTTCCCGACCCCTAATCAGGAACACCATTAAAAAATAAAGAATTTTTTATGAGAATCCTTTATAAAAATAAACATGGATTTTACCGATAAACTATCTATTCATTTTGCTCGCTCCAAAGATGACACATTTCTGGTACGATATTACAGGAAAGAACATTGCGAGAGCAGCAGAAGTTACTGAAATCTATAGTCAAACGTGACAGGAAGCGGCAAAGGAGTATAGAGGCGGCTGGCATTGACTATGAATGCCCCGAAATCGTATGTGTGGATACTTTGTCATTTTGCCACCTTCTCAATGCCAAACACTCAGTGGAAAATTAGCTAATAGCTTTGCTGTTAAACTCTGCTCAACATAGGGTGTCCGCTGCAAGTTGTGATGACTGTTTTGGGGTTCATTTTGCAGGTTGGTGACCTCAAGATAGTGGCACCAAAGAAGATAAAGTTCGACAACGTCGTGTAATTCAAACGAAACTGCTGATCAATATTTCTTCTATAGAGTGGGTAAAATTTTGAAGATTAGGTAGTATGTGTAATGCGGATCTGATAAATGCTTGGGGCACATGATGTTTGTTATCTCAAAATGCCTTAGCTGTGGTGAAGTAACAAATTAAAGGCGTAATGTCAAAAAGCTATTTGCCTTTATTCTTCCCTAAAAATGGTGGACAGGGCTCTCGAGTTCACGAGTGGGCTAGGCATTAGACAGTGACGATCATGATGTTCCCTTTCCTCACGATTGATTCCTTCACTCGGAAAAATTGGAATCCCCACCATAAGAAGAATGATGACAGCTCACTCCTTTATACATTATATATTGAAGGGAACATTGCCCCACTATTGTAACGTGATCTTGTGTACTTGATGTACAACATCCTTTTAAGAAAAGACTAACAGTGATGATACCACTAACCCTACAACTGATGTTAATGTGTTACGCAGCTAATGCCATTTTGCCAACAGTAAGCAGGAAAACAACTTCATTCCACCATTAGTCAGGCCCTTGATTGGCTTCCGGCGTGATCATGGCCTGTGTCCTACGATAACTGTCTAGTGTCATTTAGGGAAGGGGGAGTTTGAATGCCATCGTCGGCAGTACTTGCCTCGTGTGCGCATCGGGTTACTTGGACGGGGTTTGACATCATAGGGCAGTCGTGGGATCTCGATGGGAGGCTTTGGTTGGCTAGTATACAGTGAGGGGAGTGGTATGAAGCCATGCCCCTGTGGTGGTATCGACGAGCTGAACTAAACAAGGGTTGCATCAGGCACCTTTTCTCGGGGAACTCGCGTAGTGAGACTCGGCAGACTGGACAGGTGGAGTGCTCCTGGAGCCATATGTCGATGCAGGTCGCATGAAAGGAATGCCCACAATTTGGCAGGATACGCAACATATCCCCGTGGCGGTACTCGGATAGGCATACTGTGCATCTGCAAACACGTGTAGATGAAATTCTAAAACAGCCAAACACATTAACGCGTTTAGGCGAAGTGGTTAAACAACCAAACACATTCAAAAAAGGGAAGCCTCGATAAGTCCTACGCATGCCCAACTATCTACAGAATGCTCAGGTCCAATTTATTAGGTGTCCCTACCTGCCTTGTTCAAGAGTGAACTCCTCTTCAAGAAATCAATTCCCAGTAGGACAGATGTAAACCATAAGATCAAAAGAGGCGAAATTCTCCACCTAACTTGGGAAGAAGTTGCACCAACTCCATACTTCTTCGTTAAGAGACCAACCAAATTCACTTGTAGTATACACCACACAACGTGACAGAACCAATGAAGGTGGGGAGAAACACGTACTGGGAATGTTCGACACAAGGGGAGAACCCGTCTAGGCCGTACTTCTTCGTTGGGAAGTTGGATATCATCACTGGCTCCAAACCATGCAAACCCCTCTCTAACTGTCCATAGACAAACAAGAAAAACATTCAAGCAGCAGTTCTATAGAAGGGACTGGGACGAAGCAATCCCCGACCAACTCCGTATTTTCACCAGATGGGAACAGCAGCAATCGGAAACATCCCCGGGACGAAGAGAGGCGATGCACAGCACAACGGAGATGATGAAAACGGATAAAAACAGTTCACTTCCACGCCATGGCACCAGTCGAACGGAGCAGAAAACCCAACGGAATTCCTAAACCAGACAAGCGAGTCGCAGAATGGATCAATGAGCCTGTGAGAACTCACGACGGCGAGATCGGTTAGGGAAGAGACGGGGAAAGAAGAGGCAGCGCGGCGCCTCCGGATGGCGTGGAGCTGGATACGGGCGCAGATGAGGCGAGCGCAGATGAAGACTATGAACAGGGTGCTGACGCCGAAGCCGATCACCGTCATCACCAGATTCATCCCCGAAGATATCATTCCTCCAACCTTTCCGTTCCCTTCCTTCCCAGAACGATCTCCTCCTAGCTCCGCCTTCCGATCCCACCAAAAACTTAAAAAGAAAAAAGAAAAAGACTCAACCTTTCGACAATAACGAGGAAGATCTGCCGGAAATAAGAACAGGGTCTGTCTTCATTTCTCCGGCAGCGCAGAGAATCACGGAGAAACGGGGCTACGGCGCTGACAAAGTTGAAGACGACGAGGAGTAAACATCGTGTGTGTGTGGTGGGGGGGGGGAGATGAAGTGGAGGAGGAGAGACAGCGACTGAGGTTTTGTCTCTTTGCCGGTTTGTCCGAAGAATTCGAAGCGTGCGGAACAGAGAGCCAGCAAGCTCTCGAGGGTATCACCGTCATTTCACATCCCAATTGAATGGAGAGGATTTTATGTTGTGTTTCCTTTTCCTTTTTTTTTTCTATTCTGGCTACTTATAAAAAGAAGGCAAATTATCGATATTTAGCCCCAACTATACGCCAACTTTACGTTTTGTCATATCGTTTAAAAATTTTTTAATTTGGCCTTATTTGAATTTTATTTTTCGATTTAGCCTAATCTGTAACGGACGTTACGGTGTGTTGACGTGTCTCTAACGGCCTTTATTCTGTTCCTACGTGCGTCTGACGTGTGTCTGACGTGTGTGTATGTTGGCGATTCTATACAGCGTGGACAATATTAAATGAAAAAAAATTCAGAAAGGGGATTAGGGTTTGAGTTTCAGTTGTAGGTATTCTGGGACAGAGGGATTGTTCCTCCTTTCGCAGGTTAGAGTTTGTTGTTAATTTCCTATGTTTTTCTTTGTCGTTCCTCTATTCCTTGATTGAATAGCCTATCGTGTGATTCCTTGTTGATTCTGTTACGGTTGTGGGTTGGGTTTTTGTAATTGTCTGTGTTGGGGTAGAGGCTTGTTCGTCCTTTAGTTGGTTGGGTTTGCGTTGTGTTGATTTTGTCTACGTTAGGTTTGTTTTTGCGATTCACGTTTCTTGTTAAATGCACAGGTTGGTTATGGTGAGTGCTAGCGAGAGTTTTGACACATGTGCGGTATCGGCAAATGCCAGCTATGATACTAGTGAAAGGAGATGCAAACATGGGCTGCGAGCCGTATTGTATACCTCATGGAGTAGAAGTAATCCAGGGAGACGATTTGTTCGTTGTCGGATGTGGAAGGTTGTTTATAGTTGTTGTTTGTGTCTGAATATGGTTGACTGTACCTGATTAATGTTGTTACTGTCTTTGTTTGCTTTAGGATGATGATTGTGGATTTTTTAGCTGGTATGACGAGGTTGTACCCCCTCGACAGAAAGAAGTAATATTGTACCTTGTTGAGAATAAGAAGATGCTAGAAGGTAACATTCAGATGATGCAAAAGAGAGAAGGTGAAATGGAAGAGTTGATCAAGCATCTCCAGACTGAGGTGATCAAGTATAAGACATTGCAGTCAACCCATCAGCTGGAAGAATCAGCAAATGAAGTGATGATGAAAAAAATAGATAGAGGCTTCAAGCTGATGACTTTGGTTGTAATAGTTTTAATTAGTGTCGTTGTATATGTATGTCTGATGTAGTTGTTATCTTATGTTGTGTTATGTTCCACTTTCCATAATATTGAACAATGTTATGTTGTGTTTTGAACACCCATGGGATGTCTGACAGAAACAAGAGCCATAATTCCAAAATTCCATAAGACATAATTCCAGAATTCCAAAAGTCATATTTTCAGAAGCCATACATGGCAATACAGACAGCAATTCGAAAAGGCATAATTCCAGAAGCCATACATGGCAATACAGACTTTATATCAAAATATTGGATGGCTTCTCTCATCCATTCAGGGCTGTGCAATATCAGGGATGAACTCTTCAGTTTGTGTTGCTTGACTGGAGCCTGCAGTCGCCTGTCTCTTGCTGCAAGTCCTCCTATTATGGCCCTTTTTGCCACACAACTTGCACTTCACTCTCCAATGATGACCAGAACCTGTAAAATATAATAACATTTTAAAAGATGGGCCATAATAAATAACAAAGATGGGCAGTTTCATACCATAATCTGGATAGCCGAATGGTACTTCTTCTGCAGCTTCGGTGGTCTGCTCAGATGGGTTTGGCTGGGTATCGACTGGCTGTGATGATTGTTGAGAAGATGGCTGTCGCTTGCAGGTTTTTCTATTGTGTCCCATGTTGCCACACAGCTTACAAGTCATGCCAATTCCCTTCCTACTCAACTGTACCGAGCTTGTCTTTGGGTCCTCTTATTTGCTTTTCTTTCTTTTTTGCTTCCTAGGTCTTCCAGGCAACTTCTTATAAGGAGGTGGCCTAATTGGATCGCTCTCTTCATGTGGCCAGAATTTGCTGCCTTCCAGTGGATGAAGAACATGCATATAGGCTTGCCGGTATGTGTCCATTTTGAAACAGGGATCTACATAATCCTCTACCCGTCTCTTCATGTACAATATACATGACAGCGTATGTGTACATGGAATCCCATGTAATTCCCAACTCCTACAGGTACATGTCCAAACCTTTAGATCCACTAAGAACCTGTCTGAGTCGGCCAAAGGCATTGATACTTCAAACTTTTCAGTAATGGATGGTTTCACCACCCATCTTGCTGCAACTTCTTTCATGGCCTCTATTTCTTTCCTGACATTTTCTGTTAGTATATCAACTCTCCTAGTAGCAGCTTTGTTCTTCTCTACTTGCCTAACCATTAGAAGACGTCTAATACGCTCTAACATGTCAATCAAAGGTAATCTTCTAGCGGCCACAATGTAAGAATTGAATGTTTCGCACATGTTATTACTATGTGTACCACACTTGCTGGAAAAGTTGAAGAAAGCCTTACAGAAATGATTAGGACCTTGTTTCTGGAAATCTTCGTAGGCTTGGAGGGATCCAGGGACTCCATCTCTTCCATATTTCAATTCATTCATTGCAATATTGAAGTCAACTTCATTGGTGCATCTCACGGCTTTGTAGAAACAACTCTTCAGGAAAAGGCCTCTATTCTTCACCTTCCAATTTTGGTAGATATGTCTTGAGCAATTCCTGGACTCGGCTTCAGGTGCAAGAGTGGCAATGCCGTTCAGCAAACCCTACAACATATTAAGAAATCCATCACTAATGGCTGTCACGGCAACAGATAAATAAGGGTGTAGAACTTACCTTTTGTTGGTCGCTAATGAATGTCCAACCGTGCCCAGATCCCACTTTCAATTCTCTGAAAAGAATTTCAAGAAACCAAAGCCATGAGTTCTGGTTTTCTCCCTCCACAACTGCCCATGCAATGGGGTACATGCCATCATTCCCATCGCGTCCTACGGCTGTTAGTAAGATTCCACCAACCTTGTTCTTTATGAACGTTCCGTCAAATCCCACAAACTTTCTGCACCCACTAAGGAACCCCTTAATCAAAGCCTCAAAACCTATGAACAGCCTTCTAAAAGTTGTGTGTAGTCCTGTTGATAACGTTAAATCGCAAGACAACTCAAAGCAACTGCCCGAATATTTGTTCCTCAAAGCTGCTAGATATGGTTTAAGTTTCCTGAAATGATCATCCACATTACCAACCATCAAACCATCTGCAATCCAGCAAGCCTTGTAAACCTTCATCAGGCCTACCTCAATTGTGTACTTCTTTATGACCTCCTCTTGAATTTCCTTGGCCGTGGCACCATCTCTTCTTATATGACCTGCCATGAACTGTTCAGCTAACCAACGGGTAGTAGCTTGCCTGTTTTGCAGCTTCCGTACACATGTATGAGTTTCAGACACATTTTTTATGGCAAATGACCCTTCCTTCTTCATCCATGATCCATAAACCTTCCAGGGACATCCAGATTCACATATAGCCTCAAGCTTCGCTTTGGAACTACGCTTCCAACGTAAATTTATTCCATTAGCGATGGCATACCTCTGCACAGCATCATGCATCTGCTTTGGTGTCTCAAAACACATGCCGGGCTTGAAGTTGATCTGCTTATGATCACAATCTGGATCATAGTTAAATAATTCTGCCTTCAAGCGCTTCCTCCTGAATGCTATTGTGAAAGAGCCATCGTCTTCTACCATTTCCTCGTCTGACTTTTCATAATCAGATTGTTCTACTTCATCAGTTTCAACAACACTACTTACATCCACCCTAACGGCACCAATAACCTCTTTAACTACAGGATAAACTCCAGCAACCATCTCCTGGACATCCACATCTTGAATACCTACATCTACTTCATCATCCTCTCCAGCAACCCTCTCCTGTTCTGGCTCTGAGATACCTACATCCACTGTTTCATCATCGTTGTCCGTAAGAGAAAGACTAATATCAAAACTACTTTCATCATCCACTGCTTCATTTTCTGATCCATGCTCAATCAGGGTCCCTTCACAATAGATAGTCACTGTTGAACCATCAGTATAGGCATCACACATCTCTAATACATCCTTATCAGAAAATATCTCCTTCACGGTACCATCGGGAAGAGCATACCACATCTTCCTCAGACTGCAACCTGAATCTTGACAAAATGCTACCAGAGTAAAATAACCCATCAGATCACAGTCAACATTTCCATACTTACACACCCTACCACCAATGTATTCAAAACTCTTCCCCTGCGACACTAATCCACCTACATGCATTTCCATGGAAAGCCGCTTCATTCTGACCTGCCAATCATCAACGATCGTGGAAATGCGAATCAGTCCCGTCCGCTAAACCCAAGCAAACACAGTAAACAAACATACACCCTAAACCCATTACGATCTGAACAAAGAGACACAATCGACTTACCGGGAGGAAAGACAACCAAGGAGTCGTCGAAAAACACTGCAAGATGGTCGAAGTCGATGCACAGATGAATAAACCCAAATCACGCGTGTTACAGAACCCTAACCCTAACCCCTCTTATCGATTTGTTTCGTCCATATTATCCACGTAGGAAAAAGCAAAAACAGTTTTCGTGCCACGTAAGATATTCTACCACTTTTCCGTCGACACCGTAACGTTCGTTACCGATTAGGCTAAATCGAAAAATAAAATTCAAATAAGGCCAAATTCAAAAATTTTTAAACGATATGACAAAACGTAAAGTTGGCATATAATTAGGGCTAAATATCGATAATTTGCCTAAAATATATAGAAAAAGAGAGCAACCGTATGATGATTGTGTGCAATTAAAATAGACAAGATTTTCACTTTTGATTCACATTCATTAGTTATCCGATGCCTCGGCCTGTAGGCATAAGTAAGATCAATTAGGACAAGTCATTAAATACATGGCAATGGAATGGAAAGTGATGGTTCCTTCAACCTTTTGACTTCGTAAGTTGTAAGAACAATGAGAAATTGGAGCCACTTAATCCCAACCCCATTAAGGGCTTAATTTAATCCCATTTGTTATTTTGAACAAGTAGGGTGGTGGAGGTCAATCAAGCAAAGAATCATCATCATTAGAGGAGGATTTGGACCATCACATAACCTCCCCAACAAAGGCTTTCCTTTCCCATGTTAATCCCAACATAGCCATCTTTTTATCAACAAAATGGGGAGATGCTACAAAAAAGAGCAAATCCCACTCGCACTGACACAATCACACTGTTGTCATTCTCACTAGTGGCCTACACAGGTGTAGTTTATAATCTACAGTAAAACACAGAGATTTCGAGTTTAATTTAATGGGAATGTTTAAGGGAATTCCAAAGGGATGTTGTCACGAGTGATGCTAATACGAGTGGGGATTTTTCATTTAACTAACCTTGCCCTCCATGCCAAGACATCACTCATATCAGATGTCATAAAATCTTAAGGTCCACAATTAGGGCGGTGGCCCTTAGTCAGTTTCATAATGCCATCAGATTAGATTAGGTTAGATCAGTGAAATGACTAGGACTAATGATGGATCCTTAAAGTATCCACTTCCAATAAATGACTAGAACTAGCTTATTTCCCTAATTTCCTATCTGCCCATATTTTTTTGTACCCTCTGTAGATTAGTGAAACCTTAATTAGGTAGGCCTAACAACCCTTGACAATGACTTCATCTGTGCCCCCCCCCCCCAATGAAATTCTTACTCTAATTGGCCTTTATGTAGAGAAATGACGTTTGTGATAAAGTTACATACCATCACATATTGACTTTCAACCGATATAGGATGGTAAGGATGATTGAACCAGGGTCCAGTAGGACTAAAATCGGATTTTTGAGCTTGGATCGATAGGATCGGATGTAGCTAGGAAGAATTGTAAACGATGAGATTAAGATCGGAACTTTTTTGAATCGGCCTGATCGGAATTTTGACAATCTCATGGCGAGTGTCCATCAATTCGTATGCACATTTCCTTGTCTACAATTTGGGGGTCAAGCAATGACGGTACGATACTAAATGTTTGTTGGGCCTTGAAGGCCCATTATACTGGTGGAGTAAGTGGGCCTTTTGGAATCAAAACAATAATTGGGCCTACAAGCCCATCACAAACAACACAGCTAAACTCTCCACACTTGTCACGGTTTTTTAGTTTCAAACACACACAGTCCCTGCCCTGCTGCATTACCTACTTACTGTCTAAATGAACCTGGTCCGGCATAGTGACGGTCATTACACGATAGGCGAGTGAAGCGGCTCACAGGAGGTGTCAGGCCTAAGGAGGGATGAGGTCTTGGAATTCCTCCAATGTTGGGAAGCGTTCCGGATGGTTGGCGTGGCGGATAATCATGCATGCTCCTGTCCGAGCAGGGATAGGTGCTGAGATCTGGGCTCATGGTTCTTGGACCCACATTGAAGAATTGTCCAGAGACGAGTCGATCGTCTATGGGGAAACTGAGATTGCTTCCTACGTAATGGTATGGATTGCCAGCAGATGGAGAGGGCTGGCTTGTGGGATAAAAGCGTGCCGAGCTCGACCGAGTACTTGAGCAGGGCATATCGCCTTCGGCATAAGTAGCCAGAGGAATGTCGGAAGGAAGCCTAAAGAGCCCAGAAAAACCACCGGGAATGTCCACCCTGTTCCTGGATTCTGGTCTTAGCAAGCATGGCTCCATCACACCTCCGAGAAACCTGTTATCTGAACTCTGAACTCTCGAAATCTGGTTGTGCAGCGTCAACTTGGCTTGTTTCAGTGAATTGATGACATCGGACAACGTGCCGGCAGATCCATGAGGCACCAAGGCATTAACAGTGGAATGAGGATTATCCGCTACTTGCTTCACGGGGGTATCAGTACGTAGGGAATCGTCAGCAGCAAATGGCGGCCTCAGAGGTGGTTGAATATGGAAATCTACCCTCTGGTTCTTTCCGTCAACATTTGGCAGATGGGACACGCGTTGATCCAGGTCATCCATGACCTTCGAAGGAAGTTCCTGGTCGGCCGTATGTAGGAAATGACCATGCTCAGCTTGTAAGGCAGGAATGGAGAGTTCGTGCTGTTCTATTTGAGATGTCCTGGTGATGGAAGCATCTCTGACTTTTGATTTCGCTTCTGCATATGGTACTGTAACTGCTGGAGGTGATAGTGGAACTTGAGATTTCTCCTCAGCCTCCTCCGTCACATCTGAATGATTACTTGGATCGCAGGTTTCCTATCATTAATATCACCAAAGAGTTAATCATCTGATTCCAGGGCTACGTGAAAAAGAAAAGGATCAAAAGAAAAAAAAAAGTAAAACATGGAACTCGACTATGAAAATATGAACTTTTCACTGTTGACCAATATAGCACGAGTGAAGCCAACTGAATCGAGTATAAGAAGAGTATTAGTCCAGTTTTTAAAGTCCATACCAGGGCACTACTATTTTCTCGAAACTTCTCTTCCCATTCTCTCTGGGCCTTCTCCATTGCTTCATACTGGCCAATCAGCTGTTCTTGATGCTGTAGCGCCTTCTCCATATTTGTCTCCTCTCCACGCTCATTGTATTCATGCCTGGCAGCATCGACTTCGTTTCTTTCAGGTACTAGCACAGAAGTATCTGTATCTTGGGGTTGTGCCTTCTCTTTGTGAAACTCAAAGCTTTCATTTAGAATGTCAGGCCCATCGCCATCTGCTTTTAGGCACATTTTGCCACTGGCAACTTCATCATTGCCATGGTTTGATTGCTGGGAGATGTTCATACCCTCGGATGCTTCTAATCTGTACCAAGTGAAGCAACAGTAATATACGCAATGTCAGGAATAGGTTACACCTTGATCGACCATCTAAATACATGCAGCAACTAGGCAGTGACAGAATCTGGAGACATGTGAAGAGACGAGAATCACCCTGCCCCCTCCATCCCAAAACACAAACTCACACCCGTAATCAAAGATTAATAAGTATTTAAAGATACGGGGAACCTCTGATCTCTTTGTCTAATCTGGCGGCACGATTTTCCGAGGCGGTGGTTAGAAGGTTTCACAATAGATACTAGACCACTGCGCCTTCTCATTGATGCTTCCTTATACCTGTCAGGAGATGGTGAGGAATCTTTACGGCCTTTCCAAGACAAGCTTCTGCCAAAGACAATTTTGGGAGAGGAAATATCCTCTGACTCATTTCCTTGTTGCTTTGAAGTAACGAAGCTTTCTTCTGCTTTTGTGTGACCATTAGCTTTTGCCAGTGCATGAGGTGTTTCATCATTGTCGGAACTCAAATAATAGTCTTCTGAAGCATCACTTATCCCATGGGTCTCCAATATAGCAAGAACATCTGCCGTAGCCTTCTCGGCCTTCTTCCTCTGGATGGACACTGCTTGTAGCTGTTCTTCCAGCTCAATGACCTACAGTTTACCGCACAACGCAAAGAGACATATAAATACATCATCTAATCTCTTCGGAATCTGAAAAACAAAAGATTTTCTGTGAATGCATAAATTTCATTGTCCACACACCCGTCGTGCCAGCTCATCAGCTCTCTGCCTAGCCGTTTTGGAGACAGCTCTTTCAGATAATAAACGAGCGCGGAGAAAATCAACGGTCATTGCGTTTGAACCTTCCATCTTTGGAATTATGCTTATTGCAGAAGTACAGAGGGGATCTTGACTACCGTAGCGTGACAGCAATCCAGAGCAGAAAAGTCTGAAAGTAAAGGATATGGATGAGAGATATGCAAAATGCATACTATTATCTTTGACAAGTAAGATCATGTGGATGGAACCGATTTCCATCCAAGATGTTAGTAAAATGACAGCGGTACCTAGAAATTCACTTAACAGTAACTGACAACTACCATCACATCCCCCAGTCTTCAATGTCAGTGTGTTCCTCAAAACATACAATTCAGGCAACATACAAGTTGATACGCACACTACAAGCAGTGCATTGGGCATCCTGACGGCATCGTTCAATCATACTTAGCTGCGAACCACATTTGTCTAAAGGAAAACATCACAAACAAGCCTTCTTTGCAGAACTGCTTTAAAGGAACTCTCGTATTCTGCAATTTCATGTCTCCGAGAATTGTCCTCACTTCACCAAGTGCTATAAATTACTTCACTAAAGCTTCATACTACGATTAAGCTCAACTCTTCAAGCTTGTTGAGCTACATATAATTACTCAATTCATGGTCAACCTTCACAAAGTTGGAAACAGATGTCCCTGCAGCAGCAGCATCAAAGCACTAAATCAGAGTTTCTCAATATAAACAGCGACATCCAAGCATGAAAACTAAAATATATCATCATTACTCCCAAAAATATACTTACCTTCAAGCAGCCGAAGTAATACTATGATCAATCACTTGATCGCAGCTACTGACTGATGAACAACCAAAATAAAAACGAAAGAGAAAAAACTAGCCATTCAAAGAAACCGCACTAAAAAGTTAACCAAGAAAATTAAACCAAACACAAACCTCTGCTCTTGCCAATCCTGCTCTGATCAGCTTCAACACACGACGAAGACGACCACACGGCTTCGCAGAAAACAGTGCCGAAACAGCTCCTGCCGCATTACCTCACAGAAAACTCCTAACATCAGAGGAAAAGGAATCCTCCGAATTTCCCCCCTAAAGAATCCCTCCTCGCGAAGAAAACGTCAGCAAACAAAAGAGAGAGAGAGGTGAAAGATCCGCAGCAGCAGCAGATCTCGCCGGCGAGCTTGGTGGAGGAAAATGACAGCCAAGGACCGACGATCACGGGCGACGGAGATCAGGAGGAGGGGGAGGGGCACGAAGACTTCCAAGTTCGTTAGTTCCGAACCGACTTGCAACTGACCCGACTGACTCCGATGTTACTCTTCCCTTTTGGATAAGGGAAAAAAAGAAATTCTATAAAAAAAATCATAAAGATTAATTTTTTTTAATAGCGAAAATCGTTTTTTGTGACCGCTGAATCGGACGAGCTCGAAAGTTTCAATCTTTCCGGTTCAAGATCTGACCCAAGAATCGATCGCGCCTCCCTGAAATCGTCCCCAATTCAATCGAGCTTCGCCGATGCATTACTGGGTTCAGGCCTCGCCCGGTGATTTTTCAGGGTCCATTCCTCTCCCTCGAAGGTTCGATGCGATTCCTGCGTAATAATCCCTTGTTTGATTTTGATCTTTTGGGCTGAATACTGGTAACAATACGATTTTGTGCAGCGGGCACACGGCGGTTGGAATCGGGAGCTCCAAAGTTGTTTTTTTCGGGGGTTTTATCGACAAGAAGTTCCTCAACGACATCTTCGTCCTTGATATTGGTAGAATCACTCATTTTTCTTTTCTGGGTTCAATTTTTAGCTGCTGTTTGTTTTGTGTATAGTTGGATTTGAGTTCCTAGACGAGTTTGAAGTTAGTGTCCTGTGAGGTCGTGCATGTCATGATTGCTGCAAAGTCTTAGGAAGATCATGGTGCTATGCTGAAGTTCGGTTGCCATGTATTTGGAGGACTTCAGTGGAATTTAGTTCCACTCTTCATAGTGGCTGACTTCAGGTTTATCTGATTGGGCTTTGTTTGGAAAAAGGCTGGATAGCTGTAACCTATGAAACCAAAGTTGTTGGTACTGGGGTCCCATTAGTTTCGAGCTTCAGTTGGAAGGACCATAGTTGGCTCACAAGGATCAGATATTAAAAGGTTCTAACTGGAACAGTTTACGTGATTGGATTATATTTGGATCTGGATAACCACGTAAGCAGAGAGTAATTAATTTTGAGGTTGACTTGTCCTTTACGGGTCTGCCGGTCTGTGTAGCTTAATTCTGAATAATGAACTTTCCTGTCTGTTTCAGAAAACAACTTGTGGTTTCAACCAGAGTGCACTGGTAGTGGGTCTGATGGCCAAGTTGGTCCCTCTCCCCGTGCCTTTCATGTTGCTGTTGCAATAGACTGTCATATGTTCATATTTGGCGGTCGTTCTGGTGGCAAGAGGTGCAATGCCTAACTTCTCTTTACTGTTAAAATAGAAGATGGTCAGATACTATTTACACCTCTAGAATTTGCAGATTGGGAGATTTCTGGGTGCTTGACACAGGTAAAACTCTTTCAAGCGATTCTAATGTAGTAAAATATGAATGAAGTAGCAAATTATTGTCAGTTTCCATTCTTCGAATTGTTCCTCTGGTCTGAATATTTGTTTACCTTCCAGACATCTGGCAATGGTCAGAGCTGACAAGCTTCGGGGACTTGCCTTCTGCACGAGATTTTGCAGCTGCTTCAGCCATTGGAAATCAAAAGATTGTAATGTGAGTAGTAGGACAGTTTTTGGAAATAATGGTCCTTGGATATGCTTTCTCATCATTTTCTTGAGGAAGCTGTGTTCATGCAGGTATGGTGGGTGGGACGGTAAAAAATGGTTATCAGATGTTTATACATTGGACACAAGTAATTTCCTGATGACAGCAGTCTGATGAATTTATAATTAAGACTCTTTTTTGAGAATATGGCTACAAAAAAAAATGCTGGACCTTTCCATTATTTAACAGTATCACTTGAGTGGACGGAACTATCTGCCATCGGCTCATTACCACCCCCCAGATGTGGTCATACAGCCACTATGGTTGAGAAACGATTACTGGTTTATGGTGGCAGAGGTAAATCTCTCTTTTGCAGTTACGGCACGAAGTGCTGAAATCAGCATTTGCTTGGCCTGCTAATGGTCTTAACCTCTTGAACAACATAAATAAATAATTGAAATATCACATGAATGCATTTGCCCGATCCCTTTTCAGGATGTAATATTGCCATGACAACCTTAAGTTTGGGCTACTGTATGCCAATTCTTTTTAATATCCTGACGGCTCCTCTGTCATTTAAGGGCATTGCACCATTAGCACATTTCGTGCTCATGTAGGGGATGTCAGTCGAAAATTCTAGTTACATTGAAAATTGTCAACAGTTGTAGAATTTTGAGATATAAAATGCATAAATTTAACAGTGCTGAACCTCTTAGGTAAGATGACATGGGGGATTTGTATCATTGGTGAATGGTTTTGCAGTGGATTGTGATCATTGGAATTTCCATGCCAGCTAACCTACTAAATTATGTTATTACATGGACGTTGATGGTTAATATTAGTTTGCCTACATTTGCTAACGTTTTCTATTGTGCTTTAAGGGGGCGGAGGACCAATTATGGGGGATTTGTGGGCTCTGAAGGGCCTTATCGAAGGAGGTAAGTGGGGGCTCCGATTATGGGGGATTTATGGGCTCTTTCCATCAGAATTGTTTGTCCTTTAAAATCTTAAGAAAGGTGGTGTCGTCATTGTTTTCCTCTTTGAGTGAATACTTGCATTCTGCTTCTTCAGAGCAGTGTTAGCGACCCAGTTACCAACTGCACCAATTGAGACCGTCTTTCTTCTTTGAAAGAAGACAATGATACGATTGTATGCTAATGTTTTAAGAGTTAATTTGTTTATGAAGTTGTTGCGCTCACACTAAATCTTTTTTCTGGCTTCCCTTTTTAAATATCAGGGAATAATATTCTGAATACCGATATTTGATCAATGATTTAAATTTACCAGAAGAGTACTGATATTTGATCGATTACATTTGGAAATTAGATTCCTTTGATTTCCATCAAATGCGGACATTTCTGTCAATATATCAGTATCTGAAACAAAAGCCGATCGGTCAAGAGCCGCTCTGGTTGTTTCCTTTCTGTTACTTCCTTCTGTCTTTAGGCACTTTAGGATTGTTGTTGGTTCATGTAATAGCTCATGCTTTGTTTGACATGAGTTTTGCATTTTGTTTGTTGTGGAAGGAAGAGAACGAGACACCTGGATGGACACAATTAAAACTTCCTGGACAAGCACCTTCACCTCGCTGCGGCCACACTGTTACATCTGGAGGGGTTTATGTAACGATCTCTTCTAAATGCTACCAATTTTGCTCCTTGCAGTTACTTTCTAAAGGCATCTAATTGGCTTCACAGCAAAGATGAAGCCTAAACATTCTATTCTAATTGTAATAGGATAAACACGAGAGTGCAGCATCTTTGAAGCTAGATTTTCATATGAGGCACTGGAAGTGTCGAGATTGTAGATTGCATGGATATGGAAGTTTAAAAATTTCTTTTCTGTAGGTGCACATCAAAACATAATATTTTTTACATTTTGATTTTTTTCCAATGCTTTTGCAGCTCCTGATGTTTGGAGGACATGGAACTGGAGGTTGGCTAAGTCGCTATGACATATATTACAATGATTGCGTAATTTTGGACAGAGGTTTGTGCTTATGAGATACTCTTCTGTATCATCTAGTGTTTCAATTCATTGGCTCAGTGTCGTATATATATTTGGTATTGATGGACTAGTCTTGAAGTCAGTCAAGGCAAATGATACTTTTCCATTTTCAAGGAATCTAGTTGATTTTTAGTACTCTACTGATCATTACTGGGATCAATTGACTTTATAAAGTCTCAAGGACGCATGAGATGATGCTTATTGGAGTCATACCAACTCAGTGTGTATTTAAAGATTCTTTCCTGTCTGCCCATTGGAAATTGAAGTATCAGCACAGTGGAAGCGGCTGTCCATCACTAATGAGCCACCACCAGCTCGTGCCTATCATTCAATGACCTGCATCGGTTCTCGTCACCTACTATTTGGAGGTTTTGATGGAAAAGTAACGTTCGGTGATCTGTGGTGGTTAGTTCCAGAAGGTAGCTGACTTGCCTTCCAACACTTGCTGAGAGTGACTGTTTTCTTATCTCTGAACTGCTTTTGTCAGAGAAACTCTTAAAATGCAGACCTAATTTTCTTGGTACATGTTTTACTTCTTGAGGATACCTGATGGAAGTCTGGTTACCATAGAATGTGGATTGAGAACATTCTCTTTGGACCTCTAACACAGGAGATCCAATTGCAAAACGGCCACCAAGCTCTCCGCCTAGGGATTCCACAACTACAGCCTTGACAGAAAATATTGAGGTACTAAAATGGCCGCTTAGTTTACTTGTTTTTAACTCGCCGATTTGATTCAAATATGCTTTTTATCCTTGTTACAACATCTATTAACAGCAGTGGGATGAAATCAGATTCCTTGCCCAATAGCATATCTTGATACGCCCTTGCCCAATAGTTCTAACTAAATTTATCAATTGCTTGCTTTTTTTCTTAATTTCCCTTCAGTCTTGGCTTTAGTTAATCTGGAAACGATTCTACTTTCAGTTCTCAACATTTTTTGTCTGGTTCATTATCCATGAAAAACTGCTTCCTATCTTATTATATTGCGCTAACTTTTAATAATAGGATTCACGAAGGGAAGAATCTGCTGTATCGGCACTGCAGAAGAAATTAAACATCACAGTTCCGCTGTCTAGCTTTGGACGTCATATTTTGGATGAATCAGAAGATAAGGAGCTACGCGATTTAGCACTGATGTTTGCTGGAGAAAATGTTGCAAATGATACCAAGGTCCACTATTTCCTAAAAGTCACCGAAAGTTCTTGGTTATATTATGTAGAAATATACCAGGTGCAAAGTTGATGATGATATTCTTTCTTCTTAGGAGGCAATCGCAGCGCTTCGTGACCATTGGAAGACTGTAGAACCCACGGCCATCCGTTTGAAAGAGCTGGGGCCTCTACTTCGTGATTATCAGCGATTAATTACCAGGCAAATGTAAGAAATGCTTTCTATGGTTGATCCTTACTAGCAAGCCGGTCTTATCTAGCTTTGCCCCAGTCGCCTTCATGTTTTGTTCTATGGATCTTATCTGGAATAAGGGAACCGTGGAACCAGTAATCTACCCCACTTGCTTATTTGGATCACCTGCTTGTCTTCTGAATAATTTCTTCTCCCCAAACCATTTAGGCTGTTTACTTCTTCTAACCATAAGCGATGAGCAAGAGAGTATCTGGAGGACCTGATGATGGAAATAGCAAATTCTATTGAGTGTTATGCTTGATTCAAAGAGTGTACGAATATGTTACTTTTCTCCAAGTTTGCGGGTGCCTTTTTAAATGAATGATTTTATGGCTTGTCAGTGATGACGCCGGACCTAATCCACAATCAGTCGAGACTGGCTTGCCGAATAAGGAGCCATCTCGGTATTACCATTTGAGAAATGCAACTCAGGTACCATTTGCTTTAAATAGTTGTAACTTGAATGATTTCTGGGAATGACTCTGGAATCTGGATGACAAACAAGAAAAGCCAAGTCATGTTCAGTTATATTATCATATGGAATAAGTTTCTTAAGTCAGCCTTGACTGTATCTCCTTGTTATTAACTCTCCTCTCATTCTCACTTGGATTCCAAATGTTTCTCTCTCCATGCATAACTCACTGAATCCCATATGAAATTATCTTGTTTAGATGAAGATGGGCGATGTCTCGAAGCTATTGGCAGAATACAGGCAACTATTATTGACTGAAAAGCAAAAAGTGGAGAAGTAGAAGGGTTTGTGAGGCATCTGCGTCAGTGCCAGTATGTATCTGTGTCAGATGACTTCCGACATGCACGTTTTGTTTGTCTTATGATGTTGACCTGGAAGCATGCCTGTGATGACATTTTTGTGCGAGTGTTTGCTGTTATTGCCATGCTTCTCTTATATGCATAGATTTCCTCGAGGATTCACCGTGATAATGAGAAAGATTTCGGCATATACGAAGAAATTGGACTCCATCGCACTATATATCATTTCATTGTCAATAAATGGCCTGCTTTCTTCCAAAGTTGAGGATGATGTTTCTGTTGTCCATTGCAAAAATATGATGAAACTGAGAATGACATCGACAGGATAGTCTTTGCCAGCATCCTTTCTAGGCAAGGAAACCACTGTCACTTCAAATTCTAAGCGAACATGAACTTGCAAGCTCACCGGTAGCTGATTCTTTAGGAGACAATGCACACAATAGAAAAGTGCAGAACTAATACATTACGCTTCCAAAATCATCCCGACTGTCGTAGGCCTACCGTATGCGTATTCCCGTGAATGAACGAAGTGAGTCTTGAACACGTCTCTGCATCTTATCTAGGCGGCCCCGGTCGAAACAATATTGCACGTATTTAAGCCATTTATGGATCACGTGACTCTTCGCCTACAGCGACATGTCACTAGGAAAACTAGATGCCCTCGCCCCGCACAACCACACCTGACTGTCAGTGTTACGTACTTCATTATGTAGCATCCCCATGAGATCGACGTGTTCACCATGGACTCGAGGCTCCGATGAAGCGGCGATCTCGAGTTTACTTCTGCCGAAACGGAAGTAGTTTAGGCTTTTTGAGTTGTAGTTGGGCCTGGTGGATGTTTCTGATAATGGGCCCAAAAGGGAAATCAAAAGCCCATGTATGATAAATAAATAGACAGATTAGCGATTGATAATTTAAATGGATGATTTAATTCCCGGGCTGCTTTGCGTACTTCTAGCTGGGATTCGAGTTTACGACCTGACCGATCCCGTGGATGTAGTCTTGGGCTTGACATATGCGAAGGGTTACCACAAGCAGGGGGAGTGTAGGTGCTTACGAGCATCCGAGGATGGGCAGGACCGACAAAAATGCAGGCTCGAGCCTGTTGTCGATGGACCAGGGCTGTTGCACCACTACTGTCTTCGAAGGAACGTGAGGACTGTACGAGCAACATCGGGTGGATCAGGTGTGGCTCGTAATAAATGGAACTTATCGGGTTCATTTGTACAACTTCGTTATGCTGAATATCAACTCGTTCAGGTTCTGTCACCCAAAAGCGGGGCTTCTGCATCTCCAACGTCGATGGCATTGTCCCAGCCTGGCTCTTTCAGCACGCAAGCATAGCATAAGGATACCACCTGATGATATAAATATCCGAAAGAACCGAGTTGGCGAACAAGTCAACTGAATTCAAGGGAAAGTGTCTACTTAAAAGTTGTTGAAGTTATACCATGCAGATCGATGCGCACACGATGCTGAACCCCTTGCAGTTGAAGGGAGCATCCGAGGACAGGAACCACGCTGCGAAACCCAAAGGTCCGTCAGTCTGAGGAGCTTATGCTGATAATGGAGGAAAAAAGGTGTTCGTGGGGAGAATGGGGGGTCTGTTTACAGGTTAAGGGACTCATGGCAAGAGGCGACAGCAGACTTGCTATCGACTGAACCCCCCCAATGAATCCTTGCGCCTTTCCCTGATCGGTTGAGCTCGATGCTTTTGAGATTATGGCATACGTCTGCAAACAGAGAACCTGATGGCTTAATTACTGTGGGGTTGTTCAATAGGACAACCCTGCAGAAGACAGCGATTTTTCTTACGGAGGGCTTGAAGAGTACGTAAATGACCCCAAAAGACGCACTCAGGTACGGCACCTGTGTTTTCAGGTAAGAGATTGATCAGAAGCCCGGTATACATGAAAAAGGACAGAACGAAGAGATTAGCGCTTACCCATGATGCCCACGCCAATCCATAGAGGAGCGCCTGCGTATACAAAACCCAGAATTAGGCGATTGGTGATGCTTAACTAGAAAAATAGATATGGCTTCGACTTACATAAGCAATTGATGCAAGTAAGGCGGTGCACAGTATTGCTTTTTCGCCGACCAGGGGATTTACCAGAGGAAGAACCAACATCTGCAGCGAAACACCCACAACCTCAGTTTAGCATCATAAAGATCTGATGACGTCAGAAGCGAAGAGTGTTTCCAGAAGGTGAACGGCATAAATATGAGATGAACCTGAGAAACTATTGATCCCATGCCGACCATCATGAGGATCTCGGAGAACTGATTCTTGTTGAATCCGAATGTCGCCTTCAGATAGTACTGATCCGAGGAATCAAAAACATATAAATTTCAGACGTCGATCTTGAACTTCGCGAAAACATCATGGGAATTGAGAATGATATTATAGGTACCAATAGAACTCCAGTGACACCAGACATTCCAAGCTCGTAGAAGAAAGAAACGACAGCGATCCCCTTCAGCGTTTCACTGTGTTAACAGATAATAAAGAAAAAAGCAAGACTCATCACAAGGTTAAGGACGATCGATTCGGATCCCGTGCAATTAACTGATAAGATTGCCTGCATGTGACTATTGTTGCAGACTCTTTCATTGATCTGCACCTCTTCTGCAAAACCTTGGCAGTATTAGTTAACTTCGAGGATTCCAGTTCAAGTTGCAGAGACGGCGATTTAACAGTCTCTCCGAGGAACACTTGCATGTAGATGGGACAGAATATCAGGAGAACTATTGAAACCTGCAGAGTCACGAGGTCCAACGACCATTTTTAACTGTAAAACCTGCGAAAGAGCTCATGCAAAGAAACGGGTATGCCGTCAGCTACTCACATTGAAAACATACTTCTCGGGGAGAAAGCGTGCCAATGCGTTCCCAAGGACATGGGAGGCTGAAAACATGCCGGTAATCCAACTAAATGCTGCAGCCCGTTTACTTTCCTCGATCACATCAGCCTACCAGCAGGCAAGAAAACGTTAAATCGCCGACGTACTTTGGCGGGGTAGAAAAGGATGATTTCATACCGCGTAGGCCATGGAAATGCAGAATATGCTGCCCTGGCTTAGGATGTATGAAACCGTGCGAAGCAAGTAGTATGCATAGACGAATCCCCTCGACTGGTTCACGGCAAGAAGTGCTAAACTCGAAGGCACATGGGTGAAATAATGTCACCATCTCTTACTCGGAATCAGGGCTCCTAAGGATCAAACCAGAGACAGAAGCAGGCGTAACCAAGCTCATACCGAGAGGAAAGATGGTGCTGGATATGGTGAGGAGGAGAATGGGCTTGCGGCCACACTCGTCGGCGAGCTGACCAAGCACCGGCAGCACCACCATCTTGAAAATCCCAACTACCTAAAACAAGACGAGGATCATTAAAAGCTCATATTACATTTTCTTTTAGCCATGTAAGAAACATATTTTTCTACTTTGAACAATCGCCATCAATTTAACTATATATATATTTTTTCTGTATCTCAAGCCGAGTGCCAACACCGAATTAGTCTGTCGGAAAAACCAAGGATGGCATGATCACATAATGTAAAGAATTTGGGGAATACGAATGACAATGGGATCCGACGTTTCCACTCAACTGTTTGTTGGACGCCGTTGATGTCGATCGCCTGCGGGCAAGTCGTGTCCCCTGGACAAAACGCGGCCGTCGTGACATCGACCTGGACAGAGACCGTCATCTCCTCCGCCACCCAGTGCACGCACAACGGCAGCAGCAGGTTCGCCAGTGGCAGGATCTCCCTCCACCCGTTCCCTCTCCTTCCACCACCCCCGCCTCCGGCACGACCACCACAGCAAATCCACTTTCCCCGCCCCATCTCGGCCGATCCCGCCAGAGTTCAATCTATATAATATACAGGGGATGGACGAGGGGGTGGCTGCTCTGTTCTTTCCCCTGTTTTTATTCTGCAACGTTTGAAAAGGACGGAAACAGCAGACAAAAAAAGAAAAGTAAGAAAGCCGATGCAACTTGGATAGGGAAGTTTCCTCTTCCTCGTCTTGTTCCTGTTCCTCCCCAACTCCTTTATGGAAGTAAAGCCAAAGCTATCCTTGGCATCTGGGACTGGGGTCGTGTTCGGACAAAAGGATCACGTCACGTAGAAGATAGCTTGGATGTAGTCGTTGCTCTTTCTTTTCAGCTAAAACTTCATCCTCCCCCCACCACTGAAAGCGATGTATCGACCCACATCCTCCGCTCAGACTCAAAGCGAGTAGTACTCAAAAGTGTGGAAAAGAGGAAAATATCTGCGGCGGGGAGAGGGACAAAACTCGAGGCTGCTTCACTTCACTTCAGCCCCCTGTCTGAAAAAGACATAATGGTCTGCCTCGGCCTAAGTCATGTTTGGTTGGGTTCATGTTTTGCCTTCCACTCCAACCAAAACCCAATAAGTCTTTAACCAAACAAAGCCTCCGCGTAAAGCAATATCCAATCACTCAAGCTATCATTTTTAATCTCCCTCCCATCCATCCATCCACGTACATCATCATCAACAGCGTTCGTTCATCGTTGTACCTCCAATCCGTCGTCTTCCCCACTTCGTCCCTTCCGTTGCCTCCAAACCCTAGCCGGGCCCGATTAGATCATGTCGGGCCTCCCGGATGGCGGGCTGGCTCCCCCCGATTCTTGGGAGGTGGCCGACTTGGACGAGTCCATGAAGCGTTTGATGCTCTCCGCGAAGAAGCAGGACCGGGAGGCGGATGAAGAGGAGGATGACCTCGCCTCCGCGGCTGCTGTCTCTGCTCCTCCGCACAAGGCCGCTGTAGGGGATGCTCCTGGCGTCGAGAAGGTCGAGGAGGACATGCTCGAGCGGATCGATCAGTTCCTCCGCGAGGCGCTGCAGAATCCACGGGAACGGCTTTCCGGTGAGTTGTGGATTTCTTCGAGTTGCCTGTGGAAGTGGCGGTTTGTGATGGCGATGGAGCTAAGGTGGTAGAGGCTGCCTAAGATATGAGCTATATTTGAGTAAGTAGTTGACTCGAGTGGATTAAATCCAGCTCCACGACGGTTGCTAGTCCTTTATCATAACAAGTTTGTCTGACCTGTCATCTTCATTGCTGAGTAGCTCTGTGCTCTCTTTCTGTTCAGGAAGTGGTGAGGCCGACTATTGTTTTGAATGTGCCGAGTGTAGTGTAGTGCCGTTATGAGTGTGTGCACCAATCTTTTTCTGCCTGGACCGGTGATTATGTGTGCACAGAGTTTCTTTTTGGGATGACTTCATGCTGTTGTCTTTTAATTGGGTTTTCCATTTTTGGCATGTTTGCCTGGAGAGTGCAGGTGCAATGGTTTGCCTCTTTATATTGCTTTAGATGATTCAACAGAACTTCTAGTGTTTTTGTTGGTGTTTCTTTTGTAATGCTTGTGCATAGAAGATGCGACGTGGAGTGTAGCATAAGCATTTGATGGCCACAATATGTCCCGTCGTAGATTTTTTTTCCTGGGGAGAGGGTCCTTATTGTGCATTTGAAGTCATTTTGCATCTTTCTCCAGCAAGTGTTAGTTGCTGAAGTTTTTCATTATCATGTAATCTCGTCCTCTATTCCTGCAACTTGATTTATCCCTGTTGTCCTGTTTTAGTCCTTCGAATGGAGCAAGACATGTTGAATTTCATCCGTGATCCAACTCAGCAGCAAATGGAGTTTCAGCAGCTACCAACCTCTTACTTGAGGCTGGCTGCACACCGTGTTGCTCAGCACTACTGTCTGCCATCCACGGTGTTGCTGGACAGTAATTTCCCAGATGGCTCCAATTCTCGGATAATTGTGCGAAAAACAGCAGAGTGTAGGATGCCGTCCATACGATTAGCTGACATACCTGTAAGTTTACCATCTCCTGACCAGAATGTGGTCAAAGTTGCCATTAAGCAGAGACCTCAGAAAAGATATCAGAATTCAAACACTTTGAATTCGGGTTCTTTTAATTCGAATAGCTCCAAGAGCATGGAGGAAAGGAAAGAAGACTATAATCGAGCTCGTGCTCAGATATTTAACTCTAGCCGCTTCAATGCTGAGGTTAGCAGGATGCCAGAGACAGTAATGAGATACCAAGAAAGATCCAGCACTCAGCAATGTCCTATTGGAATTTCTAGGACAGAGGAGAAGGCAAGGGGATCTTCTTTAGTAAATGTGAACCTGGGAAGGGGCTTAGGCGATTCATCTGCAAATAGCAGTGGGCTGAGTAGAAGTAGTTCAGAGAAGGATCCTATTGGTAGATATGGACCAAACAATCGGGTGGCCATATTTTGAGACCGAGAAGTAGATCACAAAGATCCTGATTATGATCGGAGCTATGACAGGTTGACGGATATTTTTCTCATCACTGTCATTTTCTTCTGTGTCTGTTCTGATACTTTGCTTTTTTTTGAGGGGACATTGCTGTTGTCCTCTTTGAATTTAGTATCCAAGTGTTAACAAACCATTTGCTTTTCACCTAGTAAAAAATATACTTATTGTTTAGTTTGGCTCTGGGTCAATGCCTGGTAATGCTTGTTTTTCAATTCTAATTCCATAAAAGGTAGAAGTTTCAATGAAAATGTCTGTTCTTTCAAAGATCATTCATTCTGTAGACTGTCATCTGCAAGATGAGAAAAGGCCACTGCCTCGTTATGCCCAGTGCTTCATTCTGTTCTGAGTAATGTTGTTGCTGGGTTTTATATTTGATTGTAATACAAGCGACGGAAGGATATGGTCCATCTCAAATGTTTGGCGGAACTTACCCTTTTAAAACAGACCTATTTTCCATGCAATGATTATTGTTGCCAGCTGTTTGTTGAGTGTATTTCATTTTCAGATACATGCAAAGATTTGACCCAGGATTTGGCTTTAGTGGGGGACCATTCACTGTCCAGCCATTATACGCATCTGCATTGAACTATAACACAGAATTTCCACAGCTTGGATCTGCTGCCAGACCTCAGGCATCCCCTGACCACCAGACTTGTTCTTTGCCTCAACACTTACCTGGATCTTGGACTGCACCATCTAGTCGTGCTGGAATTGCATATGGTCATCCAGGCATAATTGCACAGTACAGCCCAAATCCTGCTGGTCCACGCTCATCCTCTGCTTATCTCCCTTCATCACAGTATACCTGTCAGCAACCTGGGTTGCCTTTTGTCGATCCTCATGAGCACATGCAACAATTTACGCAGGTATTAGTCCATTGAAGAAATTTTAATGACAAAATATTTCTGTGCGTATTCCCCATGGGATTATTTTAACACCCTTGAACATGCAACTAACAGATCACAAGGCGTAATTTTGAAGTTCCTAGGTTGAATGACATTAATTAGTTACTAATTCTCTGTATCAGTATCACAATTGTAGTAACATGATCTTACTATGTGGTTTGTAGTACACGTGAGTCATGAGCTCATAGTCACTTAATAGACCATGTGTATTCTAATGTAAACACAATTTTATTTATAATATTATAGCAACTGGAAGGGTCGTTGGACCCAAGAAATATGCGGTCTTGATTGGCATAATTAATTTGTGCTTCTTGCTTGGTGAAGTCATTATTGTGATTCTTCATGCAGTTTCATCATCAACAGCAAAATGATGCGAATTTTGGATGATCCCGGCCCCTGCGAGGGGCTCAGGCAATGCCTGCAATCCTGCCAACGGGAACCCGACCTTAAAATTTGCCCTGGCCGTCGGGGCCTTAAAACTTCCCTTCAGGATTGCAGGCATCAAGAGCCGAGGTGGAGATGCGGCTCTTTTGATTGGGGAGTCTGTCATCAGACACATTGCACTCTCCTTTCTTGGCTAAGAAGCAGCTCCTGATTCCAACTGTTGACGGTTGGAAGCAACTACAAGGATCTGTAACATGACAGATGAGGTAACCCCCCATTGATCGCGTGGATCCTTCGCGATGATGACGATAGAATGGCATGGAAATACAGTCCTTTGAAATACTCGCGCCGGGTTCAGATGAGGGTACCATTTTCATCCCTTGCCGATGCATTATCTTTGCTGACGTGAAGACCCCCGATGGAACTTGAAATGGAGTAAATTTGGCAGGCGGGCGTACCTCGGCATGCTGGACCTTCATCGACGCTGAGAGACCACCATTTACTCGAATATATATGCAGATAGAAGAAGTAGACAGGTCCTTCGGGTATGTCGATCGTATTAAGTTGGCTGCTGCATATGATGACGATATTCGAGGCATTTTCGATATCTAATGGTATGAGAGGTGAAACACTCGTCCTAATGAATCATCAAGATTGTGGGGGGCTTGTCTTCTTGTTTCAGGACTGGCCTTTATGTTTGGTCGAAGGTCTCTTTTGCCTTTATTTTCATGCAAAAATATAACCTTATATCAAATCTAAAATTTTGGGAGGATTAATTAGAGAAAACCGACAATAAATTTATTTCTACTCATCCTCAATAAAAAATTATTTTAATGATTTTTTTTACGAGAAGGCATGAGTTTGAGAAACAGTTAGTTAATGTTTAAATAGGAAATCTGCAACTAATTAAAGAAAAAGTTTTTTTTTTTTTTTCTTACAGCGTATCAGTTTCACGCCCTTGCCCACGTTGTCCATTTCGCGTTACTCTGGGGTTGGCCTTGCTTTCCCTTAGCCTTGCCATTTTTCGCGTGTCTTTCCTCCACCACTATAAATGAGAGTGCTCCGGCAATGGATTCTGCGCGCCCCCTCACTTGACAGTAGTAGTCGTGGTTCCTGCAAGGTCTGTGGCGTCCCTTGCGGCATTCTTTACTTCCTCTCCGGCCAGCTTTCCATGCGCGTCCCGCGGAGTCTTTAACCTCGTCGCGTCTCTTTTCTCGTTCCGGTTGAGCTGCGAGCGTTTTTTTTTAACTCTTTTAGATATGCCTACTCTTTTACTCCGGCCGGTTTTCACGGCGTGGACTCTTTTAAGCATGTGCGTCTTTTTCTCCGTTCGGGTTGCAGGTGTTTTACTGTTGATGTGTGCTCTTCTCCGCCGGATTACCGGATATGATAACCGGTTACGAATGAACTTCCCCTTTTCGCGTAGATTACAGCATTTATGGACGAGGGAAAGACGGAACTTTTCAAGAGAGCCCAAGAGATGCAGCGAGAGAACGCGAGGCTGTGGCACACGATCAAGGATCTCCGGAAGAAGAACGAGGCCCGTATTGCTGAGATCAGCAAGAAGCTGTCAGAGGTCATTGCGAAGAAAGAGTCCCTGGCGTCACCTAGCTGCCCAAGTCCTGGTGCTGCTTTCGGTTGGAACACCGGCCCTCCTGCTGCTGGCCCTGCTCCAGTCCCTTCTCCTTACATTCCCCTCACGGGGGAGGAGTATCTGTCTACGACTGGGGAGATTCTGCCTTACCCGAAATAAAGATTTATAGAAGTCTTGTTGGTTATCCGGCCGGTGTGATAAGAGCGAAAGATCAGCAGAATGAATGTAATAGTCCCAACTTCATGGTTCACAAATGAAATCCATCTTTACAAATGGAAAAAGTGATTTAACAGAGTTTGTTTTTTGGACTCTAAACTTAATATTCCTTCCATTTTCACATCCCATAAATTTCGCAACTTCGAAAGAGAATCATGGCAGTGGCAGTCTTATTACTGCCTCTGGCGCGAGCTGACGTGAGAGGAGTAGGAATCTAGTCGAAAATGGTTTCAATCCTTTTTGTCTTCGGTCGATGGTCGGAGTGAACTACTACGAGAAATGAATCTCGCATGTGATATCACACAGCGTCCGATCGATCTGTCTTTTCCGCGTGTATGGATCTCTTTCGTTTGGAAGATGCACGATCATGGAGGAGGATGGCGGTTATCTTCGCCAGAGGTACCGAGAGAATACCAGTTAAGAGAACGCGATGCTGAGGCTGTTTGCCGAGCCCGTTAGGAAGTCGGGTGAGGCGCTAGCCGAGCACTCCGGCCGCTGTCCTCCTGTACAGTTTTCTTCTCGTACTACTGCCATGGACGAAATTGGCAGCATGAGATATTCGCTATCCCCGATTAAGACAAAGCCTCTTTCTAGAAGCACTTCTATTTGGCTATAATGAAAGGTCGGACAGGTCAGGCGTCAACTTTGGTTACCGGCAGTTCCACGTTATTTTAAGAAGCACCACCCCACCACCCCAGTTTGGACAAAGACAATGATTGAAACAAACCAAAAGGAACAGAGAGAGAGAGATAGAGAGAGATATAGCTTCCAAATGTCCAAGCAGGCCTTGTTTGTACCCGTACTACTAGTTCTCTTGTCAGCATGGGTGTACAGCAGCCTACGACCGCCGCCTCCGTCGCTCTGCGGTTCCCCCGGAGGCCCCCCGGTCACGGCTCCCAGGATCGTGCTTCGTGACGGCAGGCACTTGGCATACAAGGAGCATGGGGTGCCAAGAGACGCAGCCCTCCACAAGATTATATTCGTTCATGGTTTCGGTTCCTGCAGGCACGAGGCACTCATCGCGACCGATACACCCCCAGTGCGTGCTCGGAGTTTTCTCGAACTTTCCTGAGATCTGCATGAGTTAACGTCTGGCGGCCACATCCGCTTCCCTTGGTTCTCTTTTATTTTTTTAGGAAATAATTGATGAATTGGGGGTGTATGTCGCGTCGTTTGACAAGCCGGGGTATGGCGAGAGCGACCCTGACCCGAAGAGGACGACGAAGAGCCTGGCCCTGGATATGGAGGAGCTCGGTGACAGGTTGGGGCTAGGAGCAAGGTTTTACGTTGCTGGATTCTCAATGGGAGGCCAGGCCGTCTGGGGCTGCCTTAAGTATATCCCTCACAGGTGATCGATCGACTATCTGTATATGATCATGCAAAAGCGAGATGGTGCTGATGGTTCGACTTTCGCTTCGGTGTAATTTAATGGCAGGTTAGCTGGAGCAGTCCTTATCGCGCCCGTAGTTAACTTCTGGTGGCCAGGATTTCCAACCAACCTGTCGACCCAAGCTTACGCCCAACAACCGCTGTCGGATCAGTGGGCGTTAAGGGTGGCTCACCACGCACCCTGGCTGAATTACTGGTGGAACACCCAGAATTGGTTTGCTCCGTCGAGCGTGTTTGCCGGGAGTCCACGACTGTCCCGTCAGGACATGGAATTGTCGCTGAAGCTCGTTGCAGAACAACAACAGTCATACAGGGCAGAGGTCAAGCAGCAAGGGGAGTTCGAGTCGATCTGTCGAGACATGATGATCGGTTTCGGGAAATGGGAATTCGACCCCTTGGAACTCGAGGACCCTTTTCCTAACAAGGAGGAAGGCAGATCAGTTCATCTGTGGCAGGGAGACGAAGATACACTCGTGCCAATCTCACTCCAGCGATACATCGTTGGGAAACTCCCATGGATAAGGTACCACGAGATCACGGGGGCCGGACACATGTTTCCGAAAGCAGATGGAATGTCCGAATCCATAGTCCGAACTCTCCTGTACGATCGTTAAGACATTGAACTCTGAAGCTTAGGCAGAATCACACAACCTTTGGATAACATTGCAGCTTTTATTCTATGAAATGTAAAGCCCAGCATTCAATGGAATACAGTTTTGCCAAGTTCTCTTCTAAGTCCATGACACCGCGGCACAGACCACAACCAAGGATCCTAAAGGCCTTTGCCCGTGAACAAATCTCGAACGCGGTAAAAAGTTGGAAGTACTCTTGCATAAAAAGGAGTTTATTTGGGTAGGCCGGTGTTGGGGTCGAGGAGGGCCTGAGCATCATCAGTAAGCAAGACAGGACCACGTCCGATCCGGGTGCAGATGAAATAGCTCACTTCACCTTTACTTCTCGGGGGAGGTGGGACTCTGTCCTTGACTTCTGGGGGAACCGGCAGACCCTCTATATTGCTTATCCCAACAATCCCGGCATCCTTCAGAATCGACTTGTCGCCGACAACATAGCTAAGGAAGAAATTGCAAGAAACCGTTTAAAATTTGGACTAAGGCGTTTTTATCAAAGATATCTTCTTTCAAAAAGACGCATGAATGAGGCAGCATCAGTTTACCTGTCCAGGTGAGATTCTGACTGGGGAGGGAAGTAGTACAGCATCCTTTGAAGCAAGAGCGCTGCAGTCTTCCTGTCACGGGCTACCATGACTGCGTTCGGCCCAGCATCGAATGTGTAAGCAACCTGATAAACGAAACCAGACATGACGGATTTTCTCAACGGACCTGTAACATGACGAGACCCTTCTACCCCAACATAGGAGCTATCCTCCCCAACGACTTCCTCCATTCTAAACCCAAAAATAAGTTACCTGAGGTGCTCCTTCGGCTTTGTTCCACTTTTCAATACAGCTTATAATCCTGTAAAAGGAGACAACATAACCTAAGGAAGACCCCCGACAGAAATTGCGCTTCTCATTTTTGTCAATTTAAATGTTAAGAATCAACTATAAGTCAAAAGAAATTTCCCAAGAAGTTGAATCGAATCAACGAAACTTGCCTGTGAGATGTATTATTCATGTAAAAAATTGGCGGAGTGGTATCTAGACACACTGCATGGAACTGATTACTATCTGCGCAGGTAAGTTGTGCAAAAGACGCAAAATCACGAGCTTCGATTGCCTTCTCCATTTCTACAATTCGTTTTGGTACCACTACCTAGACAAATTACAAAAAGAAAACAATTAACATGAAGTTACAAAACTAATAATCCTAATCAACCTCTAGGCGAGATAATCAGTTTGAGCAGAAAGAGGCCACTAGACAAAATAACTTGATCGTAAAAGGGTACACGCAATAAGGAAAAATACCTTCTCCCTGTGTTGCAAAAGTGCACTGGTCTCAACTGTTTCACGCATACCTGATGTGCTGCTAGTTTCCTTCTGGTGTGCTGATACCTGTAATCAATCATCATCGGTCCATGCCTCCTTCATCCAAGGATATAGCAACGAAAGTTCCCACAATTCCCAAAGAACACGAATTAACTACGCAACAGACAGCCTACCACGGCAACAATAATGACGAGATCACTCCAGTGGTTCTCATCGGCAAGTTGGACAGCAACGCTGTCGCCTCCATCAGCATCCTTCAAATTCAAAGCATTTCTATGTGATTATCATTTTTATAGAAGTTCTCTAATTAGATGGGGGATAATAAATTACTCACTTTGCCCATGATCCATTTAACAAATCCTCCGAACAAACTGCGACAAGCACTACCTGATCCCTGCCTGCCAAAATAAGGAAAAATGAGATTATTAAGTTTTCCACGTCTACTTGTCTGCTGAAATGATATGGTTCAACATCTCCCGATATTTCCTATTGGACATAATACTAGTTAGTACTTCTCAACAATTAATTTTCATCTATACAAACAGAATGACAATTTCGCCTTTTTCGTTTCAGGTAACTCAATGGAAACTCGGTAAAACACATCAATGGTTTTGATAGGACATCAAACACAATCGACTGTACAAAGAGATACCTTGCAATAGCCGATAGATGGCTCTGGCTTGCTTTCACATTCATAAGATTTGCAAGTGCAAAAACTGCAACATGACGAGGTGTTTTAGCCATATCTTTCAAACAAAAAAAAAAACCACAGAAACTAAAAACAAAATATAGAACAAGAATGCAAGAAAACAACTGGGGCACAAGCGACAGTTAGCAATCTCAAAATACCATCTCTCGTTTTCTGAATTGGATGACATAAAACCCCAAAAATTTTGGTTTTACAAATAGAAACCTCCCCTGTCCCTTCCTATCGAATAAAATCTTAATCTTTCAAGCATTCCAGAAACAAAAAAAAATTTCAATGCATTCCAAACAGTAATTTACCAAGACAAGCGAAACCAGCAGCAGAGGAAGCCAATCCGGCCGCAGTGGGGAAGTTGTTGTAGGAAGCAATATGAATATGCAATTTCTCCCAATCCTTCTTCTCTATCTTAATCCCCTTCTCGTTGTCTTCAAAGTCAGAAGCTTGGGAACGGAGCTCTCTCAAGCAGTTCTGGAACCTGTCTCCGGAAAGCGAGATCTCCTGCGGATTTATGAGGAATAAGGGCATTAGCTAGCGAATTACCCGAATTAAGAACCAAAAGGATGACCGTTCTGCGTTAAGAGTATCACCAAAAAATTCTTCTATTCGTTCGACTCAACACCAAAACATCAACATCAGTGGTGGACAAGGTATCAGAAGTTTGTGAAAAAAAAAAACCATTTCTTCCACTTAAGAACATTCAAAAGTCTAAGAAATTAAGATAACGAAATGGTTCCGTTGCCGAGAAAAAAAAAAAATCGGGATAAATTGAAGAACAGGCCGGCGGGGACTCAAGATTGTATCCAATACAAAGAACAAAAAAAGAAAAGGAGGAGAGGAGAGCAAGACCGGACCTTGCCGTTGAGCCACATGCGGTCGGAATCGAAGGAAGGGCTGACGGAGACGGTGGTGGTGGTGGAGAGGTGATCGGGATCAAGGGTCATGCTGATGCTGTCGTTGATGGGGAGGATGAGGTTCTCGTCCCTCTTCCCCCAGTACTTGATGACGGCGACGTTGGTGGGAGTCCTGGCAGTAACCATCCTGATCCATTCCCTTCCCCCACTCATCGTCGTCTCCTCTCCCCTATCAGACTGATCACACAGCCTTTTGTCTTTCTTTCGCATATACATCTTATAAAAACACCCCCCCCCCCCAACCAAACCTCCTCCCCCACTAGTGGGAGTGTCGGCGGTGGGCGCCCCGCCTTTATTGACCGTTTTACATGCTCTAGGACGTCGCATCGATACTACGAATTTCGTACGAAAATATTATTTTAAAAAAAATTTTATATTAACGAATTTAAATAATGCGCCCATTTGATAAATGATTAAGTTACGGGTTATGAAAATCCATCCCTTTAGTCGTTTTATTATTGACAGCCGAACCAAAATCTTTCTATTACTTTATATATATATATATATTCGGTTTTCTCTTTTTGTGCCGATTTGATTTTATATAGATTAGTTAAAATAGTTAGTCCGTTAAATCGTGAATGCTCTTGATTAATAGAATGGTGCAGATTTTGTAAAAAATATTGTTGTTGTTGGCAATGCTCAAAAGATTTCCGAGGAATAATATATTTGATACTTCTGGGTATCTCATTATATATATATATATACACAAAGGAGATGGATGGCTAGCCTTGGTCTAGGAATGCGTTCGGGACGAAGAAGGCGACGGACGGACGGGAGGAGAGTTAGGCATGGCCTGCTGTACCCATTGTCGAGGAGGAGGGTTGTCTCCGGCACGATAATGGGTACACCAGGTGCATTCCTCACTCTTCTTCCCTTGCCCTGAATCGATCATCACTCGGGTCACAGCCACAACAACAACAACAGGAGGCACACTTCCCAGGTATTATTGCTTTGTGGCGAAAGGGTCCGATGAAAGTGTCTTCAGCGGCGGGCGGAACCAACTTAACTTGAGTTGGCTTTGGTCGATAAGAGTTGAAGTGATCGGGGGGGATGCTTTGTTTGACTTTGACCCGATACAAAGGTCAGACGAAGGCTGCTCTGCTGGTGCTGTCTGTCTGTCTTTCACTTCGATTCTTTTATTCTTTCCTTTTTCTTGTACTGAATTTAATTAATTATCCCAGACTAATTAAAACGAGATCTTTATATTCATTATATCCATGTTGGTGCCCAGCGAACCGGAGCACACTCTTTCCCGCCTGAACTTGATCTTGTGAGGCAACTCTGCACACGACTCAGTGCGGGTGGAATTCACAATCGGGACCAAAGACTTCTCCTTTGAGAGTTCGAGTGTACGACGATATCCAGTTGATGACGTCCTTCGGCACAGTCTTAATGGGATGTCGTGGAATGCCATCCATACAGTCTGCACTGTCTGCAGTCAACTGCCATGAAGAAGGGAGGTGACGGCTCAGCCGAGGGGACGTGCATCCAAAGCCTCAGCGCTGGGGGTCAATATCCGATTGAAACAACAAAGAATCCAGGACATCGCTTCGTGGCTTCGTATCCCACCATCAACGTAGAAATTGTTGGAAGCCACTTCCAACAGAATCTGGCAGGCTAAATCGTCCAGAATCTTGACGAGCCGTATTTCGACATCCTTGAACTTCGACCCAAACCACAATGATGGGCTTCGTAATCATTGAAGCCCAAGGTGTAAACACCTCGTCAAGGGCAATTCTGGCACCGGATGCATTCCACGTTCCTCAACTATGGTGACGTTCGTTCCTTGCTTTCCAAGTCACGCTCCATGACTACCTACCATGAAAGGCTCTGTAGGATGACTTATGGGTTACTGTGCTGAGTAGCTGCGACCCGGCTCTCTTTTGGCCGTGGGAGGTTCGTAGTTGCCCTGGTCGAGTCCAACGAGTACAGGGCGCATCTGAATGGTCTGTCGTGGTTGGGCCTGTTCACATAGGGTTCTGTTCATCATTGTCGAGCTCATAGGGGAAATGGAAGCAGAGGAGGAGCCTTTGGTGAAGATCTTCCTCATCTGATTCTCTTGTTCGTGGGATCAGAGGATGCTCGCTAAAACCATCCACGGCACCCTATTGACTTTTCCAATATTCTCCAAAATTCCTCCGTTATTTCTATTGCTAGCCTGGATTCGTTGGAGACTATGGCCGCCGTGTCTCGGATCCTGCCAATTTCCAACATTTCAGTCATCCTTGCCCACTCGAGGACGGTTACCTGGCGGTAGTGGAATATATATACTTATACTACCGTCACAGGGATGAAATGCACCCAAAAATTTCTCGACCCTGGCGGCATCGTAACTTCCCCGGAAGCACGATTAGCCCTCTCGTTCGGATTCCCTTTAGTCCCGCCCATACTCACTCAAGTGTTTACTCACGTATTCTCGTGTATCGCTCTTACATCTCTTGTTTATAGGGGGCATGGGACATCATATAACCAGTAAGAGTTCAAGGGTCGTCCACTCTAGGCAGCCCAAGGGTCGTCTGCTCCCACCTAATCCGTCAGAGGTAGTTCCAGGGTCGCCTGCCGCAGCGCCAGCGGAAGTTTCAGAGTTGCCTGTCGCACCCTCCTGATCATGTCAGACTTGCCTGCGTATGACCCAAGTAAGCGTCGATGACCAGTTTGCTCGTGCCTCCCTCACGAGTCATACCCAAAGAACCGTAGACTCTTAAACAAAACGATAATAACACCATAAAAAGTTTGGGTTGGGAGCATGTGGTGATAATAATGTCTTGTCTTTATCCTCTAATCATTATTATAATCATTGTCGGTCGTGGATTTAATTGGAGGGAGGCACATAAGAAAAGGAAGATGAGACGAGACAGGATCAGATTACCAGAATGGATGAAGGACAAGACAAATTCTCGATTGACTTGTCTGAGACCGACTAACTGACTGACCTTTCTCCCCTCTTCCCCCCCACCGGTTAGAAAAAGGGATTCAAGGAGGGTGTGGGGACAACCTGAATCTCTCCCTCTCTTTCTCTCTGTGTCTGTCTGGAATCCATGGGCGACAACCTCGTATTTGGGTTCAGAACATTCTCTTATTCTTTATTCGTTGTCTTATGTCTTGTTGTTTAATTAAATTATGGGTGAAGATGGAATTATTCTCTCTCCTTCTTTTTTGTGGGATTTGATCGTTGAAAGTGTGAAAAGGTGGCGTCTTTCATGTTTGATCACGCCCAGGAGTCCAATGCAGCTTCTGGGTCGTGTTTGTTTGCGTGTCTGAGGCTTCATCGAGGCGAAAGTTTTGTTCTTGAACAGTATTTCATTGTGAAAAGAAGTTGATTTGGTCGTCGTTTTGAGTGGACTTTTCCCAAGTTGGGTTTTTGATTCTTTCGAGTGAAGCCAGCCTTGTGCTGTTGTGTTAGTGTGGTTACTTGCTGGCTAAGTTGCTGGATTTTTTGTTGTAGTTAGGGTTTGATCCGAGGCTTGCCCCATGATACCTCCCGGTCACGCGGCGCGTGTCTTGCAGGCGCCGCATGATCAAAAAGGACATGGGTTGGCACGTGTCTCGCCGGGGCCGCGTGATCGAAACCGACATGCGTCGGCGTGTGCCTTGCAGAGACCACGTGATCGAGCCTGTCATGGGTCCAAACGTCCCCTTGCAGGTGCCGCGTGATCGACACGGACATGAGTCGGCGCGTGCTATGTGGACTATTTCCTTGAGAAAAAAATTGGCATCCTAATTAATGATTCATTGTCATTAACTCTTATTGCTTGGTTAGGAAGTTTCGTCTCGGAATTCAAATTCAGATAGCTTGTTGCTTTTTCGGAGTTTTCGGGAGTTAACTCTAAGCTGCTCTTTGTCTTGCTGATTTTGCAGCAAAATCTGGGATGAACTACCGGTGTCCTAACGAGCTCCTAGGTAGGAAAACAGAGGAAATTAACCATTTGAGAAATTGGCAGATGATGTTTGATTTGGACGAGTGGTTTCTGCGTCATATAATCCATGTCAGGTACAATGCTTGTTTTGCCTAGGCTGCCCGCCATGATTTTTACAGAATCTGGAGTGATGGATCGTCCATTGTCGTCATCCCAATGATTGAAACTGATATTTTGTTCTAGTTGCAACGTTTAGGGCATGTATGGTTGGCTAACTTGTCTTGTCCTTTAGGAAGTTAGCTGTTTCAGGGGAACATTCCTGGGGCTGTGTCGTTCGTTAGGTTGCTTGAAGGAAAGCGCTGACAAAATGCAAGTCCCACATAAAGCTTCTGCAACACGTGGGAGTGCATCTCGATCGTCACCTTTGACGTCGCCGGAAGACGTTGACCCTAAATGTCAGAAATCTCCCATCACTTGTGGGTTGCCGAGGATATCAAAGCCTTCGCTCAAGATTCTTGCTGAACACAGCTCTCCAAGGACATTTGCTGCTCAGCCGAGTGTCTCCCACAGACCTGCTGTGGCCAAGTAAATTTATCTAGCAGATACTCCAATTACTTTTACTAGTTTCACATTTTTACATCCATCTCTGGATTATATTTCATGTCGTAAAGAAAATGATATGCTCCACGCACGTAATATGCATCCTATTTCATGCATTTGGAGAGTGGTTCAGCCAAAATCAAGCAACTACCAAGAGTGTGCGCACTCCCTAATTATTCCTTCTTGGGCATGGATGCGTTTGAGTTTCTGTTCTGCCAGTCCCTTGAAATGGTTGTATTGCATTTAAGTCATGTTCTTTTTCAGGAAAAGGACAAGAAGATCGGATGATTCCTCAATGAAGCTGGACAAGGATGGCGAATCTGTAAATTCAAAGAAACGATGTAGGAACGGGATATCACTTATCGAAAGATCTGACTTCCTGACGGTGGATAACTGGAATTGCTCCGGGGACTTGACTGTCGGATCTGAAGTGAGGGTTAATAACACCAATCCTAATAAGCAATCTCGCTCATCACCGGCTCAACCTCAGGTCTGTATTTACTATGCTTTCGTGCCGATAAGCTCATCTATAGCTGACTTCTGAAATAAGTTGATTGCCTCAATTGCATTAATTTACTTGCTTATTTCTGTTCTTTTGATCCTGAGATCACGGCTTTTAAACAAAAGGGGAACTTATCTGGACTTCCTGCAATCTTTTTATCACAAACCTTCTCCTATCCAGGAAATCTAATGTTTTGATGGAACGTCAGGGTGATTCACTACCAGTGCAAGCTTTAGAAGCGGAAAAATGCCGAGACACGATCCAAGATTGTGAACGTTCTGGTCCAATTGATGATAAGGGTAAAAGGTTGCCTTCTCAAAGAGAAAGATCAAAGAAACAGATTCCGAGAAAATGCAATGGTAGGACAATCCACTCTGCAGCTCCTTCCTCAATGAATCGGGAGATTGAGTCAGTTGTACCCGAGAACAACAGTAAACCTGTCAAAGAATCCCACAATGCTCGATCCAGGTAAAAGACTCGACAAACACAACTTTGGATATCTCAGCTCTACATATTAGTTAAAATTGAGGAATCACAACACAAACTTGATTTATAAGAAGCATTTCAGTTTTATATGCACTGGTAATGGCCCCTTTTCTTTTTGAAGACATTTTAGATTCTATTTTTTTTTTCCAACAAATGGTTTTAGCAGCCTCACATCAAGCTTTTAACTTAGTTTTCTCTTTCAGAGGGAACATTACCAATGATGCTCCTAAAACCAGCCATAGTTCAGTGTCCAAAATGAGCCGTTTGAGAGACCCCCGAAGGAGGGCTGGGATGACTGCAAGCCCAGCTGATAGATTCTTTCAGGTGCCCGTTTCATCTGGATCACAGGAACAACATATTCTGCATGAAAAATTCCCCGTCACTGGAGTGGCCAATAACAAGGAGCCCTCCACACCATCCTTTATGCCAACGCGTCAGTTGGTAAGTGTCGGCCGCAGACAACATAGATCTCGTGATGGTAGAACAAGCATCGCATTTCCTGTCACTGCCTCTTTTAACATGCAACAAGAAGAAGGATGTGATCCTTCACGACGTGCAATAATTGTTTCTGCCGAGTCCAACAGACTTGAATCTGCTAAAGATGGGACCAGTGGTATTCCTCACTTGAAGTTGAAAGTGAAACTAAACGGCTGCAAACTTCCTGCTACACTATCTGAATACGGTGCTAGACCTGGTACTGGAATCTTATCAACAGTGATGACTGCAGATGGTATTGAATCCAACCAAAAATCCTCGAAGAATGTTCAATTGAGTAACTCTGTTTTGGTGGCCCAAAAAAATACAAGGTTTCAACGTGAAGAAATTTCCGATGGTAAGAAGAGAGAAGAAAAAACTGGCAAGATCTCAAGGTTTGCTAAAAGTGGCAATTCTTCGCTAAGAGTAAGATCAAATGATAGAGACCTTAAACCTGTTGGAGCGGTAGACAACAATGAAAGGTACTCTTTTTTTTGTTCAGTCGGTTACATGGTAGTTTATCGAGATAACTGACTTTTCTCACGACCTGATGGAAATTACAGTAACACAGGATTTTCCGATCAAATGAATTCTACCCTTCAAGAGAATTCCCTGTTATATGGTATGCACTATTTTGTTGCAGAAAAAGCTCTCCGGCTAATGTGCTGTTAGAAATTTCATAAAGTCATTTGGCTCGTTCACTCGTTGTAAAGATTTGTCATATAGTCATGAATGTGCACTGCCTGATATTACTTTCTATGATTTTCCAGATGGAACATGTGATGACTGGAATGATCTCTTTGACACTCCTAACTTAGCATCTAAATCCAACTGTATGTCTTTCAGAGAGTTCTTTCTCGAAGAGTTTATTGGATTAATGAAGTATTTTTCTTGGATTTAGTTCTATCTTCCATCTCCTCCGCAGGTCTAACCTCATTTGAAGATCTCTGGAAGGAAATGGAATCTGTACAAGTGACAGACAAATATAGGTCCTGCCACAAAGAACAGGTTTAAAATTTGCCCCCGTCTCGTAGCTTGTTGTGTTTAGATTCCTTTACCGTTTTATTTCCAAACTTCCTTTTCCTTTAAACTACGTGATTTGGTCCTTGGAAACTAGTCGAAATAATTCTCTTCTTTCTCAGGCAGAACTTATTGATGGCCATAGCCCTGAGCTCCAAACCAAGATTAATGAAGAAAGAGAGCCAATTGTAATCAGTCAATCTGCAACAGTAAAGCCTGCCACTCCTTGTTGTCCGGTTCCTCAAGGGGATGACATTAGCACTAATAAATCATGCAGAGAATTGTATGGTCCACTTTTTAAGAGAGTACTGTCCGCTTTAATTTTCGAAGACGGAAGAACCTTGGAAGGAGATGAAGAAATAATGTCTTTCTTGCAATTTGGTGACGAAGATTACAAAGGTTGCAAATGGGAGGATAGTTTGATTCAGGGTCTTCCAGAATCGATGTCTTATGGTGACGAGGGAGATCCCTGTGATGATGGCATAAAGAATATCCAAAGTGGAATTTCTAATGACAAGCTACCAAAACGTACTCCTCGCTCAATGCAAAATGAACAAGGCTTGTATAACTTAGTTGAGGAAGGCTTCAGATCAGAAGAGTTGTCGACTTCTGGAAGTGCCTGTTCAGATGAAAGCTATCAGAGGATGTCCATTGATCTCAGACTGTTGTTGGAACTACAGTCTCTCGGCATTTTTTCGGAGTCCTTGGTATGTTAAAATTTTATATGTCATCACTTAACCTGCATATTTGGTCCCAAAAATTTCAGATCGAAGTAAATTACTCTTCATCCAAGATTTGATTCTTCCTGTTCTTGTCTTCTTTTTTTACTGCTGATAATGTAATCAGATTCAGCGTTTTAAGTTCTCATCCCATTTATTTGTGCTCATTAACTTTCCAGCATGCTTTGTGTGGAGCAACTATAATGCTTTAAGTATGCTACTGCGTTCTTTATTTGCCACTTTATATTTCGTAGCCTCATCTGATTGGTGACAAACATGAAGCGACGATCCGTAACATTTTTGAGGCTCAGCAGCAGGTTGCTGTCCAGGTGATTTTCTTTATGTTTCACTTGGACTTTTTCACGGATTTCATTAGGCATTTCAACAATTAGTGCTCTACCCCTTCTTGTAAGGATTGTTTTAGGAGACATGCCTGGCCTTTCAGCACTTCTTGTGAAACGTTTTGTATTCGTTTTGCAGCTCGGCAGAGAAGAAGCACGTTCCAAGTTATTGACTGAAACAGTTTCCAAGGGAACGCCCATGAATTACGAGTGAGCATTGGAGAATCTGACCATCTTTCATTAAGCTTTGAGATTTGAGACTCTGTGTAAACTTTTTTGACTTCTTTTCTCGTTGGTCAGTGATGTCGAAGGGTTAGCAGAGGAAGCAGCAGGCGACCCCAGTCACACTCCTCGGCTGGTGAGTTTCAGTTCTCTGGTTATGCAATCATTGCTACATTAAGCACAAACGTTTTTAGATGTGTGGACATTCACAATGACATTTAACCTGAGCTAATCTAATCATTCCTGATGATGCGGATCAATAGGGTCTTCGATTGTCATGACCGTACTCGATGCTTCTCTTGGCAGGTTCAAAGAAAAACAACTGCTTCAAGTTGTTCAAATCCTGAAGTTCATAAAGATGCCGTTAGCCTCCATACTATGCCAGTCCGCCATGCATCAGGTTCATCATCTCAAAAAATTCTTAAATATATGAGAAGTTGCTCGGGCATATGCTATACCTTACCCCTTTCTTCAGGTGCCACCAGTAACCTAGGGAAACAACATGCTCTTCTGACAGCCGGAGCCCCAATAATGAAAGGTCTAGAAAACGGTGGAGCAACATTAAGCTGCACGGGTGGTGCAGTGCCTAATGATCTGAATGGAATAAGGGCTGGAGTTTTGGTAAATAATACTTCGAAGAGTAAAACAAAGGATGAGAGCAACACAGAAACCTCCTGGGGGAAACAGACGGACAAAGTCTTAGCTGCAAGTGAAGCAACGACTAATAATGTGGACGGGAACGGAGAAACCGGGTCAGTGAATCCTGTAAGGACTGAAGAATCTTCAGGCCCAACGCACGACATGCTGGATGGCATGGAATTATCATACTGGCTCGACACTGGCAGTGATGATGCCTTGGGAGAGGGAGATTTCTTCGGTCTCGACATACCCATGGACGACCTTTCCAACGTGGGGCTTCTCCTATGAAGATAAGGTCTCCCTCATACAGTTTTAAGTACTTACAACACACACGGACACACAATACTGCACACACACACACACCGCGAAGGGGAGACTGGTCTACCTCCGGCGTGGTTGATCGATGAGAACTACCTTTTGGAAATGCTTAGGTTCATTGCCAGCAGAGTGTTATGATGATGATGTGCAGAAGAAACTCCCGGAATTCAGACAAAACTTTGGTCTGCATCATTACATAAGACAGTGACATAAGATTCAACCTCTCCACCACGTTGTTGGATTAATATTATCCTCTCGGACGTGGGGAGATTAGTTGTCGTAACCACTGTGCTGTTCTTAAACCCCGTGGCGCTTTATATACCGATGAGTCCGGGATCGAATGTCGAGAGGATGAAGATGAAGTATGTGAAGCTTTACAAATGCGAGCTCCAGCAGGACAGATGGAGAGCGGAACCGGAGGCTTCTGATCGTCGGGAACTTGCAAGAGGAGAGGGAGTCCGTGGTTATTGCGATCGTCGAGCTGTCAAACTCGCAGAAACCATGCAGAGGGTAATGAAGCTCAGAGAGCGGCGGAGTCTAAAGTCACAGGAACAAATCCCCAAGGATCTACACAGCGAGGAACATCTGCAGAAGCACTCTGCATGCAGAGATGTCCCAAATCCATCCCCAGAGGCGGGATCCGTGGTCATATGAGAAGGAATCAGGCCATTGTAAGGTGAACTTATTGTATACCATATCCTTGGATACCTTCAACTTCGAAAGAATCTACTTCTGCCCTACTCGTGGAATCAATCCCAAACCATTAACTCTAAAAGGTTCAAACCATTAAGTTGCCAACTGACCGTCGCAAAACCAAAGGCGGAACCATGTTCGGCTAGTAAGAAATTGAAAGGCCAACGTCCTCAAAACAGTACAGCTATGTGGGAGCTCGAACTGCCCACAGCATAACATGAGCTGAAAATCATGTGGTGGTAGCCCGGGTGTAGATCTGCTGGCTAGCATGAGCAGATATCATCCTAGTAAGGTCTCTCCCCATCCTTGATTGCTCTCAGTGCCAGCGAACCACTGACCTATCGATGTGATGCTGAGACAAAGAAAGCCAATCATAAAGACGAAAACTCAGCTTCCTCATCTTTTTCATCGATAGACGAAAAAGATTAAAACTCTGGAAGTGGACATCCGACCAGCATTGTTCCATGATTAAAAGGCAAAAAACATACCCTCAATCTGTCCGACAAGATGGAACGGTTATGAGCTTGTTCTTGGAGACTTCGCACAAAAGCTTGTCGTAGGTCCCCTGATCAAACAGCACCATGTCGTTCACCTTCTCCTTTTGCTTTCACTTGCTCCATTTCTGCAATAATAAAACCATACTCGATGATCTCCAACAGATTGACGCGCAAGCTCAACACTTCGTCTAATTCCTTCACGACTCTTGAGTAAAGCTAACAAACAAAAAGTATCAGCCGCACTGGGGGATCAATCAGTAACGCAACTACAATCATACCTCAGTGTGCAGATCCATAATCGATCACAACTATTTTTCCTGAACAGGGAACCATAAATTTCTAATCAGAACAAGAATTTCACGGAACTTAGGAAAACCACACCTACGAGCATCGGCACTGGAACACTGCCTTCTTCTGCTGCTTGCCCCCGCCGGACTTGTCCGGCTTAGAAAAAGGCGGCGGAGCCTTGCTGTCCTTATTCGGCGCCAATCGAAAAGCAACGCCAACGCAAAAACCACCACAACGACGTCAACCCCAGCTCGAATTCTCCAAACATTGCAGCTCCATAGCCGAAAATCGCACAACAAAAGCAAGAAAAACACGGCAAGGGGACCGTCGATCCCCCACCATGAAGCGTCAACCGCTACAGCCCCGCAATCGAGCTCCGGAATTGGAGGGAGACGCCGGAAGCTTCGGGGGAGGGCGAATGAAGACGCTTCTCTCGCAATGAATGGTCAGGTTTGGGGTCGTGGGCCTGGATGAGGCCCATTTGAGTCTTCAGTAGGCCCAAGCCCAATGAGAAGCAGTGATTTCTCCGCGGTCGTTTGCCTCCCAAAACGCGTTTGTATGCGACCGAGGATGAATTGCGGTCTTTCTCTGAGCAGGCAACAGCGAAAGCATCCGTAGACGGACGACTGGGCTGTCCTATTCCTCTCATCCACACAACTTAGACGACGAGGAGGCCTTCCAACATGTAGTTCGAGATCAGCCCCGCCTACGAAAAACGTTACATTCATTGTACCTTAACATCGTGAAGGAAATCCAAGACTCGGGAATGTGTTGGGATTATGACGTCAAGTCTTGCATAACACGATGAACTAGCGAAAAAGAGACGCGCATATAAGTGGTCGAGAAGAACACCTAATCGACAATGCCTAGGAACATTACCGGACAAATGACTGGCATTGTATTTTCCAGCAGCTGCAACTGTCCCTTGAGACTAATCGAATGCTTAGCTCTCCATTAGCTGCCGGTTTCTAATTATAAATAGATCTGCCCATTTGAAGACTTCCCAACATCTCCTGTTCTCATCGATTCTGCAACTTCTCCAATGGCCAGGCTCTCCTTCACCCTTTTGGTTGCGGCATTGGCTTCTTTCGGCCTGGCCACTGCCTCCGATCCCGACCTCCTGACGGACTTCATTGCCCCAGCCAACGTTACAGGACAGGTTCCCGGGAGTTTCTTCAAGTACTCCAAGATGAGACCCCTGACCGACGATAATGTAGCGTTTCCTAAGGAATTCACAGCGACGAAGGCAAGCCTGGCAGAGTTCCCGGCCCTCAACGGGCAGAGCGTATCCCTCGCTGTCCTCCAGTATCCTGCCGGCACGGTTAACCCACCGCACACCCATCCCCGGTCGGCCGAGCTCCTTTTCGTCACGTCCGGGACCCTCTTTGTTGGTTTTATCGACACCACTAACAAGCTCTATACCGAGACCCTCCAGGCTGGAGACATGTTCATTTTCCCCAAGGGTCTCGTTCACTTCCAGTACAACACTAACCAATCCGGCGTCGCCGTGGCAGTCTCCGCATTCGGTAGCTCCAATGCAGGAACCATCTCCATTCCCAAGACAGTGTTCACTGCGGGTATCGATGAGACTGTTTTGGCCAAGTCATTCAAGGCCAGCATCAACGATATCAAGAAGCTCGAGGATGGTCTAAAGCCCAAGGCATAAAGAGGGGGAACCCCATAAAAGTACCAACTAGTTATGACATTCCAATAAGATCATTTGCACTTCGATCCTTGTTTGAAGTTTGATCCTTGTTTAATGTTTGATCCTCTCATCAAGCACAGATCATCACCTGACGGGATGGCTATGATTCGGATTCACCAATGGCTTTCAGCGACATTACTTTTCTGACACTTGACACGATGGTTGTTTAAATAAAAACCTTAACTGAAATGGTTTCTATTACCTTCTAATCAGAAATTGGAATTATCACCCAACAGATCCCTAAAGAGTAAGCTCCAGTAAACTACTATCTGATAGACAGCCGAGTTTCATTAAAAACCTCCATTCTTCTACACAGATTGGCCACAAAGAGTCAAATGGAACAACCAACATGCCAGCAAATGGGAAAAGCATTTCCATGATGCGTTTCCCTATGCATAATGCAACTTCACTGGCAGAAACACAACCGTTGAAACTATATAGCACACAACATCAGCAGGCAACATGCTCTAATGTCTATACGGCATTCAAAGCTTAGAAGAAAGTGCCTTCTGGGGGCTGGACGAGCTTCCTGTTCTGCGGTGCTGCCATTTCCTTCTTTAGCTGAGTTAAGATATCCTCCATGGTATATTCTCTCTGCCAATTGGCTAAAAGACCAAACTTCTTCGGTTCCACCTGCAGAACACAAAGTTTATTAAACATCCTGTCTTTTTTAGTCAATAAATTTAGAAGAGTACAGTTAAAATTAGGAGAACTTGCAGAGGTGTATACGGCATTAAAGAAGACATTCAGAAAGTGATAAACGATAACAATGGAAAGCGACAGTGAAATATTCAGATGAGTGAGCATCCATTATTTTTAATGATCAGATCCTGGACCATCTTAGAGAAGCCGGCATCCACGTGAAGCATATTCAGATATCCATCTAGTGTCAAAAGCAAAAGTTTATTGCAAAAAATTCACCAAAACAAAAGAAAATGGCAACAAGATCATCTATGTTGAATATAACTGCAGATTGCAAGACCAACACAGAGTAAAATATCTACCACTCCAGATTCATGGTTAACACAGGACATGTTGACACGTGAGTGAAATCGAACGTTCGGTGGCTTTTCTGGATAGTTTTTGTCGCAGAAGAGCTTCAGTTGATAGATTCTACCTTCATGAACAGTCTAAACATCCAAATGGGAGAAAACAAGTAATAAAAAACCCCATCAAAACTTGTAAAGAATACTTTCATGACAACAAGACCATCCGGAAAGTAGTGGGTAACGTATTTAAGCAGCCACCACATGCTACTGCCAGAGGGAGATAAGGAAACAGACAATTTCTTCACTTGTGAAGAATGTGGTATCATATCAGAAGAAAAATATACCATACTATTATCACCATGTCTCACGCACGAATGTCAAATGATAAGAGATAGAGAATGAGGAAGGGAACACACATTGAGAGGACCAATTATTGTGCCGGTCCAAGACCGCATGTAGATGTCATCGCCATCGTCCATTCCGTAGCTTACTGTGCCATCGCCAATTCCTTTCTCCCCGCGTTCGAGTTCCTCCAGTAATCTGAAATTTCGGGGAACTACAAGCCAATGCAACAGGTTCATTTCTCAGAAAGATAAGCGAGAGCATCACCAATGGGGAACACAAATAATCAGACATAAACTAAGATCCTATTCATATGTCAAAAATATGTTCCAAAGTTCATCTTAATTCCTAAATCCCACACCCATGACACAAATTCCTACCCTACGCAGGTCTCCCCGTCAACAGCTCTCCCGAAAAATCAATCACATCGCCCTATAAACCACCAATCAATCAACAGCGACCGCACATTCCGCCTAAAGCGCGAGAAATCATCCGGAAAAGAACTCTGTCACACGATCGCCGACCAAGAATCCATTCCACGATCAAGAAGCCGGAAGTCTCCGAAATCAGAGTCAAGAACCGGCGAAATTCAGGCGGACGGAACTCACCTACCACACCGGATCCGCCGGAGCCGAGCGTCATCGGATGGGATAGGGGGCTCAAGATATAGGGCGAAGAAATATCTCCGATCGACGAGCGAAGAACGGTGGGGACGGGTTCGATGATTTGCGTTGCAGAGTTTGAAGGATTCCTTCGTATTATTGCCCTTTCCGTTCTTATAAATATAAATAAGATTCTACTTCATGTTTGTTTGTGAATGAACGGATGGGATTAGTTTCAAACAGTCAACGGTAATATATACCGGAGCGGAGTCCTGGTCGAGCCGGATAATGGACCGGGCCGGACCGGGTTGTGCTGGAAAACCCCCGGCCCTTCTATATAACGGCGAAAAACTCTAAACCGACCTCCCTCACCTCCTTCCAGGCTTCTGTCGCTTCTGCTTGCGCCGTCTCCCCCATCCTCCTCCGGTTACTGCTCCTCCAAGGTTCCTCCATCTCTCCCCCTTCTCTTAAAGGTTTCCTGTGCCGATCTTCGTCGAAGTTGCTATTGAGATTGTTCATTTGATCGTTACCGATTTGATGGAGTAGCTTAGAAAATTCTAGGTTTTGCCAATATATTCTAAAAATTAGGGTAAAAATAACAACCGTTCATCTAAGGTTTAGAAAAGAAATCACGACTCCGATGGTTTTGTGGTTATGGCGTGGAGACGAGAAATTAGTTGTTGTTTTTTTTCTAGTGAAGTGGCATTGCAGGTTGTTTTCTCTTGATGCTCGTCGGATTGAATTGTTTAGTCTCCTGGATTCTCTGTGTTGTTGACCTAATCTGATCTTAATCTACTGGAAGAATGATTCTTCTTGCCGAGGGCTTGCATTTGAGATTTCATATTTATTTTCTTCTGATTCGGGTGTTGTTATTATCATGGAAATTGGTGACCTCCGAATTAAAAACTAAAAATAAAAAAATGGGACGTTTGGGTGGTTTGATTTAAAATTACAAAAAAATTTTGTTCTGAAAAGTAATCGATTGGAGAGGAGAGATAATGACGGAGTGACTCGAACCCCAACCAAACCGACCCCTCAAATTGTAGTTGTAGACCTTCGACAATAGATTAAAAAATTCTCCAAAATCCTTTATACGTACGTAATAACCAAAAGACATCCGCATGAACCTACACGATCCCTGTTACGATCATCATAAACTGACTCAGTTGGGAATTAACCAAAAGGTGGTGACAGAATTTCTGTTTTTTTTCCTTTACTTTTGTTAGTAATGATAGAATTCCGAGGACATAACTAAAGCTTCCATGGTAGAGGACTCTACATCTAAATTGAAATCCTATTTCAATTTTCTTTTATGTCCAAAGATACGAAAACAGAATCATAAATAAACAGAACCAATGTGTTTTAATTAGTGATCTCCATCCCAGATATCTCCCTAGCCTCGAGAACACTGGCTGCAACAGAGACAACGTCCTGATATGATGTCATTAACGAGTCCACAAGGTTGTCCATAGTCAGGCACCTGATGCTCGGGAGCTTCCCTGCCGCAGACGAATTTGTAGTCAATTGTCCAGCACCGATACAAAACAACCAGAAACCGTTTCTCATTCCGTCAGACCAAGCTAATAGAATTAGGTTAAGAAACAGCAATGGTCAGCACAAATCGTTCGCGGGGGACATTATCTAGTGCAGATTATACGGGTGCCTAGAACAGCATAGGAATGAAGGGATATAACAAGAAGCCGAGTATGATGGTTTACAAAAGTCCAAATTCGGAAAATCACGAGGAAACTTGAAATATTTCAATCAGAAGAGCACCAAACAGAGGTAAAAGGAAATAAAATGCTCAGATTCGCCAAGGCTTCAATTGGGATGACCTCTCACGTCCACTGAGTTAGCACTCACAGTTTCACATAAATCATGTCCAAAATATAAAGCTCTAATTCTCTTAAAAGTTAAACTCAAGAGGTTTAAATAATTTCAACTGCAACATAATCTCAATGGAGAGAAAGAGGAAGTTGGATGTCCCCGTTTGGGGGCGGAGATGGCGGTCCTGTTGAGCAACCGTAGCCTTAACTCCATCGTCTGGATGAGCAACCGTAGCCTTAACACCAAAACTCTGCCTTCTTTCCATCATCTTGGTGAGCAACCGCAGCCTTTACACCAAAATTCCACCATCACTTCATTGTCGGATAGAGCAATGAAGCATTGACAACCAAAATTCCGTCTTTACTTCATCGTTGGGGTAAGTAACCGTAGCCTTGACAATCAAATTCCGCATTCAATCTGACACTGTGGTGAGCTCGTAGGGCCCTTAGTATCCAAATCCATTACTATCTTCGTCTACATTTCGTCTACATTTCGTTCAGAGTTCAAATTCCACCACTCCTGTCCATAGGTATACAGCACCAGCAGCGAGTCTACGGCGTCACCACCATCCGCTTTAGGAACTTTTTCTTTATTTTTATGATTGTAAGATCTTCAATATTACTATAAGACATTGTTTTAACATCATTGATAATATAATTTATCTATTTTTTTACTGGCGATCACATCCGAATTGCTGGGAGCGTTCGTGCCAAATTTTCTTAACGTGATCCGTTTCTGACGTGAACACGTTTTCAGCAACCACAATGGGTGTCGAAGAAGATGACCATTTAAAATGTCAAGGTATACCAGGAGCTCAAGATGACCATTTAAAATGGCAAGGTATTCCAGGAGCTCAACCAGCCCCGTCGAGATAGTTTCTACGCGAGAACCCATGTAGACGACTCTGTCTCTAGAGCGAAATCATTTGTGAAACAATTTGTTATAGATGTCCATAGAAAAGACATGTATCCCTAAGCAACTTCATACCATGAATACATAGACTCGTGGCGAGTCTACGAGAATGATCAGTCCTAATCAAGTTTACGAAGACGACAAAGCAGATTGGGACAAAGTTCGACACGCAAATTATACTTTACAATGTTGGGTATGACTTTCAACTAGTCTCACCATAAGAGGAGGATTTATGTTGTCATGGCAAAAATTTAGGGCCTAATTATGATGATCCCATAAGTTCAGTCCTTTTTATGAATAACGTTTTGCTGATCCATGTCAAGTCTACCAAGACAAAACAGAAGTTTTGGGCCCATTTTACACGAAGCCATAGGTCCAGGGGTCATTAAGAGTGTTTACAGACCCACTGTTATCTAAAGCCCGCCCGGGAAAAACTAAGTCTAAGGCTCAGAGTCAAAGAAGATCAGAAAAGATTTAACTCTGAGAATTTCGGAAAAAAAAGTTACGGGTTTGGCGTATTTTAAGGCCGTATTTTGAGTTCGTAATTAAACTCATTGTTTTGTCTCGTTTATTTTCTCGAAATTGTAGAGGGGTAATGGGGGATGGAGGATCAATAACTGTGGCCCATCTGAGAGCCCATTTTCTTTAGACGTAATGAAGCCTAATATGTCCAAGCAATTACGTCATCGTTCCGACAATCCCTTCCCCTCAACCACCACCCACCCAACACTTCGGGGACGTTCCTCAACTGGCCCGCCGCCTCTGCCCCCGATCGGGGACTTCCAACTTCCTTTTCCTCTCCATTGAGGTTAAGTTGCAGTTGAAACTATTTAAATCTCTTGAGTTTGCCTTTAAAGAGAATTATGGCTTTATTTTGGGGGCGTGATTTATGTGAAACTAGGAGTGGTAACTCAGTGGACACGAGGGGTCATCCCAATTGAAGCCTTGGCGAATCTAAGCATTTGATTTCCTTTTTCCAATGTTTGGTGCTCTTCTGATTGAAATATTTCAAGTGTCGTCGTGATTTTTCGAATTGGGGACCTTTGTAATCCATCAGACTCGGCTTCTTGTTACTTCCCTTCATCCCCATGTTGTTCTGGGCACCCGTATAATCTGCACTAGGTAATATCCCCGCGAACGATTTGTGCTTAGATTATTATCCGTCCAAGAGATGTTAATTATGTATCAGAAACGACCATTTCTGTTTGTTAACCTTTTTTTTGTTGTAATTTGTTAACCTAATTTTATTAGCTTGGTCTGACGGAATGAGAAACGATTTCTGGTTGTTTTATATCGGTGCAGGAGAATTGATTACAAATTCGTGTGCGGCAGGGAAGCTCAAGAGCATATACTTGGCCGGTGCTTGACTATGGACAACCTTGTGGACTCGTTAATGACAGCATATCAGGACTTTGTCTCTGCTGCAGCCAGTGTTCTCGAGGCTAGGGAGATATCTGGTGCCCAGAAGATAGCCGCCACCGATGCTGCCCTAGAAAACTTCAAGCAAAGGTGGGAATTGTTTAGAGTCGCATGTGACCAGGCGGAAGAGTTTGTGGAGTCAGTTAAGCAGAGGATAGGTTCCGAGTGCCTGGTTGATGAAGCAACTGGATCTGCTGTGGGGAAGACTGGGCAGACTGCTTCCACTGGTTTACCACCCATCAGCGCTGTTCGGTTGGAACAGATGAGCAAAGCTGTGAGAGGGCTTGTCATCGAACTTCAGAATGGGTCTGGAGCTGGATCTCAATCCCATCCGCCAGCTCCTTTTGATGCCCGTTTTTCTGACGATGCTGCTCAGTAGTATGATTTTGTCTATTTAGATGGTCACTCTGCTTTCATATCTATTGGCTCCTGAATCTAAATATAGAAATGTGGTTTTTTGTATATAATGGATATTAAAAGAAAAACTTTCATGGGGACTTGACTCCTTTGAAGGATCGGGTGCTGTGTTGATATCATTCAGGAGTTGCCTCCTCTCGAAAGAGTTTGGGATCGCCATCATGCATTTGCTCTGTCATAGATTGATAGTGAATCCAATGGTTGGGATGGAGATCACGAATTAAAACACATTGGTCTTTATTTGTGCAAGAACTATAAAGACTAATGCAAAAGGAATAGCTACGAGTTGAAAGATGTCACTCTCATGCCTAATGGAGCCCGTCAATTCAAAAAAGAGGGGATGACAACCCATCCCTGACTCAAAATCTTCATTTGCTGCACACACAACCAAATATTCAGCCAAACTATGAAGGAAGAGTCATCAATCTTATAAGTACAAGAAAATGCATAAACGAGTCATTCGTAAGAATAATTCCAAACTTACAAAGATGTAGTAAACTCCGGTGATTTTGTAGGGATTCCCAAAATCCAAGTGAACTTCTCTTTATGTAAGGATTCCTCTTTCTCCTTTCCGTCTACAAACACACACAAAACACACCCCGTCCCTATTCTGCATCACCCATCGAAATTAACCCCGGTTCAGATGAAGGGGATGAGGAGGTGAAATGATTTCTGGGTTTTGCTCTAGGATCGAAACCCACCTCGGAGGCTCCGAATCGCCGTCCATTGAGTCCGAAAGTTTGGATCTTTCTGTCTTTGATTTTTTTTGGGTGTTTGGGTGGGGGTGTGGGAGGGTTGTTGTTGTTGATGATGATGGAGAAGCAGAAGAGCTTCAAGGGGTTGTTGGAGAAGCAGAAGAGCTTCAAAGGGTTGCTGGAGAAGCAGAGGAGCTTCAAGATTTCCATGAAAAGGCAGCTCAGCTTCGTCGACCCCAAGAGCGGCACCATCCTTAGGTCATCCGCAACCCCGAGGGAGTTTCCCGGCAAGCGCGGCGACTCTTCCCTGCATTCGGCTGCGAGGTCCGGGAACTTGGTCAGGGTCAGGGATGTGATCGGCAGTTTAACAGTTCCGGAGAATCTCAACAATCCCATTTAATTAATTCATATTTTCAGGAGTTCATCTAATTAGTTTAAATGAGAGGATTGAGAACTTGGGTCTAAAAACTTGATAGAATGCATTACTCATTTGAGGCAGTCACAACACAAAGGAAAAGAAATAAAAAGTAATAAGAACGTTTAAATCGATGATTTAACATTAATATTGGTCACTGTCCAGAACCGTGCAAGAGTCTATTGAATAACTTGACTAAGTAGATTTGAGAATTATTCTTCAAAGCTAGTGCACCTTCAGCCTTTTGGAATGAGATCAACTCTTGAATCTCGTATGTGGGGAGGCGGTTCGTTCCAATTTTCACTTGGATCGCTGGCACTTCTCTTTCTCGAATGGCCACCTCAGCTTCACCTTTCTCTAACTTCGTTGACAGTTATGCGATCTCGACCTTCGGTCGTTGGTTTTCTTCGACCAAACGTCGTTGTTCAATAACAATCGTTGTCATCTTGTCTTGGGCAGACTGGATATCGGTCAGCTTCGAAGAAAATTCCCTCCCTTACTTATCATTCGTAAGAACCTTCTCCCGGTCTTCTCAGGATCTCGAAAACGATTCCTTGACATTTTGACATATACCTAGCAGAGTAATTGGTGTTTTGTCGTGTCTTTCAACGGCGTCAATGATCTCGAAGTTCTCATCGAAGTTGAACCTTGACAGTTCTTCGCGACGCAGCGCTTCAAGCAATTTCAGTGTAACCCTAGAAGGTTTGTTTGGATCGATATTCACTTGATCCACATTGCTCGATCCTTTGTTCATTTAGTTAAAGGGGGGGATTTTGAAAACGCGCTCCCCGTTAAACGTCCATCCATTCACTCGTCGAATGAATATTTTTGCTAAGTGTTGAGAGAGTGGGTTTTCAAAACCCGCCCCTGCCTATTTACATGAAACCCGCCCTCTTTGCATTTTAAGGAGCACGTGTCTTCGACGGTAAAATCGTATTTTACGAAACTCGACTCGTATTTCGCAAAATTTTTTTAAAACTAGTACACTTGATACTACCATTTGAAAGTTATTACGAAGGTTAATTTTAAAAAATTTTGTAAAATACCATGTCTTCAGGGTTGAATGTATCGGAGGACGAATTTTTAAAACAAGCTTTTAAATGAAGGGCGTGGGCGAATCACGAAAAAAACATAAAATTATTTTTATTAAATCATGAGATTATTTAATTATCGACAGCCGAACCAAAATCTTCCTACAACTTTTATATATATTTGATTCGGTTTTCTCTTCTTGTGCTGATTTGATTTTATATAGATTAATTAAAATAGTTAGTCTGTTAAATCGTGAATCCTCTTGATTAATAGAGTGGTGCAGATTTTGTAAAACATATTGTTGTTGTTGGCAATGCTCAAAAGATTTTCAAGGAATAATATATCTTATACTTCTGGGTATCTTATTATATATATATATATATATACACAAAGGAGATGAATGGCCAGCCTTGGTCTAGGAATGCGTTTGGGACGAAGAAGGCGCCGGACGGACGGGAGGAGAGTTAGGCATGTCCTGCTGTACCCATTGTCGAGGAGGAGGCTTGTCTCCGGAACGATAATGGGTACACCAGGTGCATTCCTCACTCTTCTTCCCTTGCCCTGAATCGATCATCACTCGGGTCACAGCCACAACAACAACAGGAGGCACACTTCCCAGGTATTATTGCTTTGTGGCGAAAGGGTTCGATGAAAGTGTCTTCAGCGGCGGGCGGAAACAACTTAACTTGAGTTGGCTTTGGTCGGTAAGAGTTGAAGTGATCGGGGGGGATGCTTTGTTTGACTTTGACCCGACGCAAAGGTCAGACGAAGGCTGCTCTGCTGGTGCTGTCTGTCTGTCTTTCACTTCGATTCTTTCACTGTGTCTGCTGGGGATGACGAGTATTTTTCCATCTTTATATTCATTATATCCATGTTGTTGCCCAGCGAACCGGAGCACACTCTTTCCCGCCTGAACTTGATCTTGTGAGGCAACTCTGCACACGACTCAGTGCGGGTGGAATTCACAATCGGGACCAAAGACTTCTCCTTTGAGAGTTCGGGTGTACGACGATATCCAGTTGATGAAGTCCTTGGCATGGTCTTCGGCACAGTCTTAACGGGATGTCGTGGAATGCAATCCATACGGTAATCCTCGGACTTGTCGCACTGTCTGCAGTTAACCGCAGCCATGAAGGGAGGAGGCGGCTCAGCCGAGGGGACGTGCATCCAAAGCCTCAGCGCTAGGGGTCAATATCCAATTGAAACAACAAAGAATCCAGGACATCGCTTCGTGGCTTCGTATCCCACCATCAACGTAGAAATTGTTGGAAGCCACTTCCAACAGAATCTCGCAGGATAAATCGTCCTGAATCTTGTTATCCTCTGTCACTTCTTTTAGAAATATAATAACAGAAAAAAGATTTATCAACAAGAACACTTACACACTTTACACATGTTTTATTTATGCTAACTCTGATTAAGTTCCTATCGAAAATTGACTAAGTGTTAAAACCTCAACTAGGGCTCACGCGTCCGTACTTTGACACACCTAACTTCGACGAGCTGTATTTCGACGTACTTCGACCAAACCACAATGATGGGCCTCGTCGTCATTGAAGCCCAAAATGGCTTACGGTGTAGACAATTTGTCAAGGGCAATTCTGGCACCGGATGCATTCCGCGTTCCTCGACTATGGTGACGTTCGTTCCTTGCTTTCCGTGACTACCTACCATGAAAGGCTCTATAGGATGACTTACGCGTTACTGTGCTGAGTAGCTGTGACCCAGCTCTCTTTTGGCCGTGGAACGATCATAGTTGCCCTGGTTGAGTCCAACAAGTGCAGGGCGCATCTGAATGGTCTGTCGTGGTTGGGCCTGTTCACATAGGGTTCTGTTCATCATTGTCGAGCTCATTGGGGAAAATGGAAGCAGAGGAGGAGCCTTTGGTGAAGATCATCCTCATCTGATTCTCTTGTTCGTGGGATCACAGGATGATCGCTAAAACCATCCACGGCACCCTGTTGACTTTTCCAATATTCTCCAAAATTCCTCCGTTATTTCTATTGCTAGCCTGGATTCGTTGGAGACTATGGCCGCCGTGTCTCGGATCCTGCCAATTTCCAACATTTCAGTCATCCTTGCCCACTCAAGGACGGTTACCTGGCGGTAGTGGAAGATTTCTGTTGCCGTGTTTGCTCGGCTGCGATAACCAGCCTGACTACGACACATGTTCAAGCTACTAAACATGCGCCAAGCTGCCCCAGCATGTCGAACCCCTGATCCACTCAAATACTCTGCGATTAGGTCTCCATCTAGTGCATCGTTTGCAAAGCCAGAGAAGACCCAGAAGAACCCATTTGGATGCTGGTTTTGTGAAGATCTATTCGTCCAATACAAATGCATCGGCTCCCTGAAGAACGTCATCGAGCACCGACTCCAGCCCCATCCGCTCAATATGGAGACCGTACAAATCACCTGCTACACTTGCGGCAGTGATGTTAAGAACGTTTGCTCCTTTTGCAGGGAGCACGAGTTCAACATCCACCCAATATGTGCCCTCAATTTACCAAATCCCGTCTGCCACAAGCGTCACTAGGAGCACCACATCGTTCTGAGCATGCCGCCGGATGACAGGACAGATGAGTACTGCTGCAAAGTTCGCGAGAAGTGCAAGTATGAAGCTCGCCTGCACTGTGCGATCGAGGGTATTGCCCCCTTATGCCTATGATGAGGGAACAGATACCTCCGCGGCGTCTCGACCCCATGACGAAGACAAACAACTAGAGGATGATACGTGACAAACTTAATGCCATCTTAAAAAGAAAGAACAATCTTCTTTTTCTTCTAGCATTAATATTTTGCATCCCAATATCCAAGAATTTGCAACCTTAAACTCCTAAACGAAACGATAATAACACCATAAAAAGTTTGGGTTGGGGGCATGTGGTGATAATAATTTCTTGTCTTTATCCTCTAATCATTATTATAATCATTGTCGGTCGTGGATTTAATTGGAGGGAGGCAAAAAAGAAAAGGAAGATGAGACGAGACAGGATCAGATTACCAGAATGGATGAAAGACAAGACAAATTCTCGATTGACTTGTCTGAGACCGACTAACTGATTGACGCACCCCCCCTCCCCCCGGTTAGAAAAAGGGATTCAAGGAGGGTGTGGGGACAACCTGAATCTCTCACTCTCTCTCTCTGTGTCTGTCTGGAATCCATGGGCGACAACCTCGTATTTGGGTTCAGAACATTCTCTTATTCTTTATTCGTTGTCTTATGTCTTTTTGTTTAATTAAATTATGGAAGAAGATGGAATTATTCTCTCTCCTTCTTTTTTGTGGGATTTGATCGTTGAAAGTGTGAAAAGGTGGCGTCTTTCATGTTTGATCACGCCCAGGAGTACAATGCAGCTTCTGGGTCGTGTTTGCTTGCGTGTCTGAGGCTTCATCGAGGCGAAAGTTTTGTTCTTGAACAGTATTTCGTTGTGAAAAGAAGCTGAAGAAAGCCTTGTGCTGTTGTGTTAGTGTGGTTACTTGCTGGCTAAGGTGCTGGATTTTTTGTTGTAGTTAGGGTTTGATCCGAGGCTTGCCCCATGATACCACCCGGTCACGCGGCGCGTGTCTTGCAGGCGCCGCATGATCAAAAAGGACATGGGTCGGCGCGTGTCTCGCCGGGGCCGCGTGATTGAAACCGACATGCGTCGGCGTGTACCTTGCAGAGACCACGTGATCGAGCCTGTCATGGGTCCAAACGTCCCCTTGCAGGTGCCGCGTGATCGACACGGACATGAGTCGGCGCGTGCTATGTAGACTATTTCCTTGAGAAAAAAATTGGCATCCTAATTAATGATTCATTGTCATTAACTCTTATTGCTTGGTTAGGAAGTTTCGTCGCGGAATTCAAATTCAGATAGCTTGTTGCTTTTCCGGAGTTTTCGGGAGTTAACTCTAAGCTGCTCCTTGTCTTGCTGATTTTGCAGCAAAATCTGGGATGAACTACCGGTGTCCTAACGAGCTCCTAAGTAGGAAAACAGATGAAATTAACCATTTGCAAAATTGGCAGATGATGTTGGATTTGGACGAGTGGTTTCTGCGTCATATAATCCATGTCAGGTACAGTGCTTGTTTTGCCTAGGCTGCCCGCCGTGATTTTTACAGAATCTGGAGTGATGGATCGTCCATTGTCGTCATCCCAATGATTGAAACTGACATTTTGTTCTAGTTGCAACGTTTAGGGCATGATGGTTGGCCAACTTGTCTTGTCCTTTAGGAAGTTAGCTGTTTCAGGGGAACATTCCTGGGGCTGCGTCGTTTGTTAGGTTGCTTTAAGGAAAGTACTGACAAAATGCAAGTCCCACATAAAGCTTCTGCAACACGTGGGAGTGCATCTCGATCGTCACCTTTGACGTCGCCGGAAGACGTTGACCCTAAATGTCAGAAATCCCCCATCACTTGCGGGTTGCCGAGGATATCAAAGCCTTCGCTCAAGATTCTTGCTGAACACAGCTCTCCAAGGACATTTGCTGCTCAGCCGAGTGTCTCCCACAGACCTGCTGTGGCCAAGTAAATTTATCTAGCAGATACTCCAATTACTTTTACTAGTTTCACATTTTTACATCCATCTCTGGATTATATTTCATGTCGTAAAGAAAATGACATGCTCCATGCACGTCATATGCATCCTATTTCATGCATTTGGAGACTGGTTAGCCAAAATCAAGCAACTACCAAGGGTATGCGCACTCCCTAATTATTCCTTCTTGGGCATGGATGCGTTTGAGTTTCTGTTCTGCCAGTCCCTTGAAATGGTTGTATTGCATTTAAGTCATGTTCTCTTTCAGGAAAAGGACAAGAAGATCGGATGATTCCTCAATGAAGCTGGACAAGGATGGTGAATCTGTAAATTCAAAGAAACGATGTACGAACGGAATATCACTTATTGAAAGATCTGACTTCCTGACGGTGGATAACTGGAATTGCTCCGGGGACTTGACTGTCGGATCTGAAGTCAGGGTTAATAACACCAATCCTAGTAAGCAATCTTGCTCATCACCGGCTCAACCTCAGGTCTGTATTTTCTATGCTTTCGTGCCGAAAAGCTCGATGGCTGACTTCTGAAATAAGTTGATTGCCTCAATTGCATTAATTTACTTACTTATTTCCGTTCTTTTGGTCCTGAGATCACGGCTTTTAACCAAAAGGGGAACTTATCTGGACTTCCTGCAATCTTTTTATCACAAACCTTCTCCTATCCAGGAAATCTAATGTTTTGATGGGACGTCAGGGTGATTCACAACTACCAGTGCAAGCTTTAGAAGTGGAAAAATTCCGAGACACGATCCTAGATTGTGAACGTTCTGGTCCAATTGATGATAAGGGTAAAAGGTTGCCTTCTCAAAGAGAAAGATCAAAGAAACAGATTCCGAGAAAATGCAATGGTAGGACAATCCCCTCTGCAGCTCCTTCCTCAATGAATCGGGAGATTGAGTCAGTTGTACCCGAGAACAATGTTGAACCTGTCAAAGAATCCCACAATGCTCGATCCAGGTAAAAGACTCGACAAACACAACTTCGGATATCTCAGCTCTACATATTAGTTAAAATTGTGGAATCACAACACAAACTTGATTTATAAGAAGCATTTCAGTTTTATATGCATTGGTAATGGCCCCTTATCTTTTTGAAGACATTTTAGATTCTATTTTTTTTTTCCAACGAATGGTTTTAGCAGCCTCACAGCAAGCTTTTAACTTAGTTTTTTTCTCTTTCAGAGGGAACATTACCAATGATGCTCCTAAACCCAGCCATAGTTCAGTGTCCAAAATGAGCCGTTTGAGAGACCCCCGAAGGAGGGCTGGGATGACTGCAAGCCCAGCTGATAGATTCTTTCAGGTGCCCGTTTCGTCTGGATCACAGGAACAACATATTCTGCATGAAAAATCCCCGGTCACTGGAGTGGCCAATAACAAGGAGCCCTCCACACCATCCTTTATGCCAACGCGTCAGTGGGTTGGTGTCGGCCACAGACAACATAGATCTCGTGATGGTAGAACAAGCATCGCATTTCCTGTCACTGCCTCTTTTATCATGCAACAAGAAGAAGGATGTGATCCTTCACGACGTGAAAGAATTGTTTCTGCCGAGTCAAACAGACTTGAATCTGCTAAAGATGGGACCAGTGGTATTCCTCACTTGAAGTTGAAAGTGAAACTAAACGGCTGCAAACTTCCTGCTACACTATCTGAATACGGTGCTAGACCTGGTGCTGGAATCTTATCAACAGTGATGACTGCAGATGGTATTGAATCCAACCAAAAATCTTCGAAGAATGTTCAATTGAGTAACTCTGTTTTGGTGGCCCAAAAAAATACAAGGTTTCAGCGTGTAGAAATTTCCGATGGTAAGAAGAGAGAAGAAAAAACTAGCAAGATCTCAAGGTTTGCTAAAAGTGGCAATTCTTCGCTAAGAGTAAGATCAGATGATAGAGACATTAAACCTGTTGGAGCGGTAGACAACAATGAAAGGTACTCTTTTTTTTTTGTTCTGTCGGTTACAAGGTAGTTTATCGAGATAACTAACTTTTCTCACGACCTGATGGAAATTACAGTAACAAAGGATTGTCCGATCAAATGAATTCTACCCTTCAAGAGAATTCCCTGTTATATGGTATGCACTATTTTGTTGCAGAAAAAGCTCTCCGGCTAATGTGCTGTTAGAAATTTCATAAAGTCATTTGGCTCATTCACTCGTTGTAAAGATTTGTCATATAGTCATGAATGTGCACTGCCTGATATTACTTTCTATGATTTCCCAGATGGAACACGTGATGACTGGAATGATCTCTTTGATGCTCCTAACTTAGCATCTAAATTTAGCTGTACATCTTTCAGAAGCTTGCGTTCTTTCTCGAAGAATTTATTGGGTTAATGAAGTATTTTTCTTGGATTTAGTTCTATTTTCCATCTCCTCCACAGGTCTAACCTCATTTGAAGATCTCTGGAAGGAAATGGAATCTGTACAAGTGACAGACAAATATAGGTCCTGCCACAAAGAACAGGTTTAAAATTTGCCCCCGTCTCGTAGCTTCTTGTGTTTAGATTCCTTTACCGTTTTAATTCCAAACTTCCTTTTCCTTTAAACTACGTGATTTGGCCCTTGGAAACTAGTCGAAATAATTATCTTCTTTCTCAGGCAGAACTTATTGATGGCCATAGCCCTGAGCTCCAAACAAAGATTAACGACGAAAGAGAACCAATTGTAATAAGTCAATCTGCAACAGTAAAGCCTGCCACTCCTTGTTGTCAGGTTCCTCAAGGGGAAGATATTAGCACTAATAAATCATGCAGAGAATTGGACACTGGAGTGATCACATTCGGTCCACTTTTTAAGAGAGTACTGTCCGCTTTAATTTTCGAAGACGGAAGAACCTTCGAAGGAGATGATGAAGAAATAATGTCTTTCTTGCAATTTGGTGACGAAGATTACGAAGGTTGCAAATTGGAGGATAGTTTGATTCAGGGTCTTCCAGAATCGATGTCTTATGGTGACGAGGGAGATCCCTGTGATGATGGCATAAAGAATATCCAAAGTGGAATTTCTAATGACAAGCTACCAAAACGTACTCCTCGCTCAATGCAAAATGAACAAGGCATGTATAACTTAGTTGAGGAAGGCTTCAGATCAGAAGAGTTGTCGACTTCTGGAAGTGCCTGTTCAGATGAAAGCTATCAGAGGATGTCCATTGATCTCCGACTGTTGTTGGAACTACAGTCTCTCGGCATTTTTCCGGAGTCCTTGGTATGTTAAAATTTTATATGTCATCACTTAACCTGCATATTTGGTCCCAAAAACTTCAGATCGAAGTAAATTACTCTTCATCCAAGATTTTATTCTTCCTGTTCTTGTCTTCTTTTTTTACTGCTGATAATGTAATCAGATTCAGCGTTTTAAGTTCCCTTCCCATTTATTTGTGCTCATTAACTTTCCAGCATGCTTTGTGTGGAGCAACTATAATGCTTTAAGTATGCTACTGCGTTCTTTATTTGCCACTTTATATTTCGTAGCCTCATCTGATTGGTGACGAACACGAAGCAACGATCCGTAACATTTTTGAGGCTCAGCAGCAGGTTGCTATCCAGGTGATTCTCTTTATGTTTCACTTGGACTTTTTCTCGGATTTCATTATGCATTTCAACAATTAGTGCTCTACCCCTTCTTGTAAGGATTGTTTTAGGGGATATGCCTGGCCTTTCAGCACTTCTTGTGAGACGTTTTGTATTCGTTTTGCAGCTCGGCAGAGAAGAAGCACGTTCCAAGTTATTGACTAAAACCGTTTCAAAGGGAACGCCCATGAATTACGAGTGAGCATTGGAAAATCTGACCATCTTTCATGAAGCTTTGAGATTTGAGACTCGTGTAAACTTTTTTTACTTCTTTTCTCGTTGGTCAGTGATGTCGAAGGGTTATTAGAGGAAGCTGCCGGCGACCCCAGTCACACTCCTCGGCTGGTGAGTTTCAGTTCTCTGGTTAGGGACTTTGAACGCTGATGCAATCATTGCTACATTAAGCGCAAACTTTTTTAGATGTATGGACATTCACAATGACATTTAACCTGAGCTAATCTAATCATTCCTGATGATGCGGATCAATAGGGTCTTCGATTGTCATGACCGTACTCGATGCTTCTCTTGGCAGGTTCAAAGAAAAACAACTGCTTCAAGTTGTTCAAATCCCGAAGTTCATAAAGATGCCGTTAGCCTCCATACTATGCCAGTCCGCCATGCATCAGGTTCATCATCTCAAAAAATTCTTAAATATATGAGAAGTTGCTCGGGCATATGCTATACCTTACCCCTTTCTTCAGGTGCCACCAGCAACCTAGGGAAACAACATGCTCTTCTGACAGCCGGAGCCCCAATAATGAAAGGTTTAGAAAACGGTGGAGCAACATTAAGCTGCACGGGTTGTGCAGTGCCTAATGATCAGAATGGAATAAGGGCTGGAGTTTTGGTAAATAATACTTCGAAGAGTAAAACAAAGGATGAGAGCAACAGAGAAACCGGCCGGGGGAAACAAACGGACAAAGTCTTAGCTGCAAGTGAAGCAACGACTAATAACGTGAACGGGAACGGAGAAACCGGGTCAGTGAATCCTGTAAGGACTGATGAATCTTCAGGCCCAACGCATGACTTGCTGGATGGCATGGAATTATCATACTGGCTCGACACAGGCAGTGATGATGCCTTGGGAGAGGGAGATTTCTTCGGTCTCGACATACCCATGGACGACCTTTCCAACGTGGGGCTTCTCCTATGAAGATAAGGTCTACCTCATACAGTTTGAAGTGCTTACAACACACACAGACACACAATACTGCGCACACACACACCGCGAAGGGGAGACTGGTCTACCTCCTGCGGGGGGCTTAATTAGGAGCATTCTTTTCGAACCTTTTATCGCCTAGGGAATAATTGCCTTGTGCTTTCAAGGGACATATACTTATGTTGGTTGATCGATGAGAGCTACCTTTTGGAAATGCTTAGGTTCATTGCCAGCAGAGTTTTATGACGATGATGTGCAGAAGAAACTCCCGGAATTCAGACAAAACATTGGTCTGCATCATTACATAAGACGGTGACATAAGATTCAACCTCTCCACCACGTTGTTGGATTAATATTATCCTCTCGGACGTGGGGAGATTAGTTGTCGTAACCACTGTGCTTTTCTTAAACCCCGTGGCGCTTTATATACCGATGAGTCCGGGATCAAATGTCGAGAGGATGAAGATGAAGTATGTGAAGCTTTACAAATGCGAGCTCCAGCAGGACAGATGGAGAGCGGAACCGGAGGCTTCTAATCGTCGGGAACTTGCAAGAGGAGAGGGAGTCCGTGGTTATTGCGAGCGTCGAGCTGTCAAACTTGCAGAAACCATGCAGAGGGTAATGAAGCTCAGAGAGCGTCGGAATCTGAAGTCACAGGAACAAATCCTCAAGGATCTACGCAGCGAGGAACATCTGCAGAAGCACCCTGCATGCAGAGATGTCCCAAATCCATCCCCAGAGGCGGGATCCGTGGTCATATGAGAAGAAATCAGGCCATTGTAAGGTGAATTTATTGTATACCTTATCCTTGGATACCTTCAACTTAGAAATAATCTACTTCTGCCCTACTCATGGAATCAATCCAATCCCAAACCATTAACTATCAAAGGTTCAAACCATTAAGTTGCCAACTGACCGTCGTAAAACCAAAGGCGGAACCACGTTCGGCTAGTAAGAAATTGAAAGGCCAACATCCTCAAAACAGTACAGCTATGTGGGAGCTCGAACTGCACATAGCATCATGAGCTTAAAATCATGTGGTGGTAGCCCTGGTGTAGATCTGCTGGCTAGCATGAGTAGATATCATCCCAGTAAGGTCTCTCCCCATCCTTGATTGCTCTCAGTGCCAGCGAACCACTGACCTATCGATGTGATGCCGAGACAAAGAAAGCCAATCATAATGACGAAAACTCAGCTTCCTCGATCTTTTTCATCGATAGACGAAAAAGATTAAAACTCTGGAAGTGGACATCCGACCAGCATTGTTCCATGATTAAAAGGCAAAAAACATACCCTCAATCTGTCCGACAAGATGGAACGGGTTATGAGCTTGTACTTGGGGACTTCGCACAAAAGCTTGTCGTAGGTCCGCTGATCAAACAGTACCATGTCGTTCACCTTCTCCTTTTGCTGTCACTTACTCCATTTCTGCAATAATAAAACCATGCTCAATGATCTCCAACAGATTGACGCGCAAGCTCAACACTTCGTCTAATTCCTTCACGACTCTTGAGTAAAGCTAACAATAAAAAAGTATCAGCTGCACTGGGGGATCAATCAGTCACGCAACTACAATCATACCTCAGTTTACAGATCCATAATCGATCACAACTATTTTTCCTGAACAGCGAACCATAAATTTCTAATCAGAACAAGAATTTCACGGAACTGAGGAAAACCACACCTACGAGCATCGGCACTGGAACACTGCCTTCTTCTTCTGCTTGCCCACGCCGGACTTGTACGGCTTAGAAAAAGGCGGCGGAGCCTTGCTGTCCTTCTTCGGCGCCAATCGAAAAGCAACGCCAACGCAAAAACCACAACAACCACGTTAACTCCAGCCCGAATTCTCCAAACATTGCAGCTCCATAGCCGAATATCGCACAACAAAAGCAAGAAAAACACGGCAAGGGGACCGTCGATCCCCCACCACGACGCGTCAACCGCGACAGCCCCGCAATCGAGCTCCGGAATTGGAGGGAGACGCCGGGCGCTTCGGGGGAGGGCGAATGAAGACGCTTCTCTCGCAATGAATGGTCAGGTTAGGGGTCGTGGGCCTGGATGAGGCCCATTTAAGTCTTCAGTAGGCCCAAGCCCAATGAGAAGCAGTGATTTCTCCGCGGTCGTTTGCCTCCCAAAACGCGTTTGTATGCGACCGAGGATGAATTGCGGTCTTTCTCTGAGCAGGCAACAGCGAAAGCATCCGTAGACGGACGGCTGGGCTGTCCTATTCCTCTCATCCACACAACGTAGACTACGAGGAGGCCTTCCAACATGTAGTTCGAGATCAGCCCCGCCTACGAAAAACGTTACATTCATTGTACTTTAACATCGTGAAGGAAATCCAAGACTCGGGAGTATGTGTTTGGATTATGCCCTCAAGTCTTGCATAACACGATGAACTAGCGCAAAAGAAACGCGCATATAAGTGGTCGAGAAGTACACCTAATCGACAATGCCTAGGAACATTACCGGACAAATGACTGGCATTGTATTTTCCAGCAGCTGCAACTGTCCCTTGAGACTAATCGAATGCTTAGCTCTCCATTTGCTGCCGGTTTCTAATTATAAATAGATGTGCCCAGTTGAAGACATTCCAACATCTCCTGTTCTCATCGATTCTGCAACTTCTCCAATGGCCAGGCTCTCCTTCACCCTTTTGGTTGCGGCATTGGCTTCTTTTGGCCTAGCCACTGCCTCGGATCCCGACCTCCTGACGGACTTCATTGCCCCAGCCAACGTTACAGGACAGGTTCCTGGAAGTTTCTTCAAGTACTCCAAGATGAGACCCCTGACCGACGATAATGTAGCGTTTCCTAAGGAATTCACAGCGACGAAGGCGAGCCTGACAGAGTTCCCGGCCCTCAATGGGCAGAGCGTATCCCTCGCTGTCCTCCAGTATCCTGCCAGCACGGTTAACCCACCGCACACCCACCCCCGGTCGGCCGAGCTCCTTTTCGTCACGTCCGGGACCCTCTTTGTTGGTTTTATCGACACCACTAACAAGCTCTATACCGAGACCCTCCAGGCTGGAGACATGTTCATTTTCCCCAAGGGTCTCGTTCACTTCCAGTACAACACTAACCAATCCGGCGTCGCCGTGGCAGTCTCCGCATTTGGTAGCTCCAATGCAGGAACCATCTCCATTCCCAAGACAGTGTTCACTGCGGGTATCGATGAGACTGTTTTGGCCAAGTCATTCAAGGCCAGCGTCAACGATATCAAGAAGCTCGAGGATGGTCTAAAGCCCAAGGCATAAAGAGGGGGAACCCCATAAAAGTACCAACTAGTTATGACATTCCAATAAGATCATTTGCACTTCGATCCTCGTTTGATGTTTGATCCTTGTTTAATGTTTGATCCTCTCATCAAGCACAGATCATCACCTGACGGGATGGCTATGATTCGGATTCGCCAATGGCTTTCAGCAACATTACTTTTCTGACACTTGACACGATGGTTGTTTAAATAAAAACCTTAACTGAAATGGTTTCTATGACCTAATCAGAAATTTGAATTATCACACAACAGATCCCTAAAGAGCTTCTTGCTCCAGTAAACTACTATCTGATAGACACAGCCGATTTTCATTAAAAACCACCATTCTTCTACACAGATTGGCCACAAAGAGTCAAATGGAACAACCAACATGCCAGCAAATGGGAAAAGCTTTTCCATGATGCGTTTCCCTATGCATAATGCAACTTCACTGGCAGAAACACAACCATTGAAACTATATAGCACACAACATCAGCAGGCAACATGCTCTAATGTCTATACGGCATTCAAAGCTTAGAAGAAAGTGCCTTCTGGGGGCTGGACGAGCTTCCTGTTCTGCGGTGCTGCCATTTCCTTCTTTAGCTGAGATAAGATATCCTCCATGGTATATTCTCTCTGCCAATTGGCTAAAAGACCAAACTTCTTCGGTTCCACCTGCATAACACAAAGTTTATTAAACATCCTTTCTTTTTTAGTCAATAAATTTAGAAGAGTACAGTTAAAATTAGGAGAACTTGCAGAGGTGTATACGGCATTAAAGAAGACATTCAGAAAGTGATAAACGATAACAATGGAAAGCGACAGCGAAATATTCAGATGAGTGACCGTCCATTATTTTTAATGATCAGATCCTGGACCATCTTAGAGAAGCCGGCATCCATGTGAAGCATATTCAGATATCCATCTAGTGTCAAAAGCAAAAGTTTATTGCAGAAAATTCACCACAAACAAAAGAAAATGGCAACAAGATCATCTATGTTGAATATAACTGCAGATTGCAAGACCAACACAGAGTAAAATATTTACCACTCCAGATTCATGGTTAACACAGGACATGCTGACACGTGAGTGAAATCGAACGTTCGGTGGCTTTTCTGGATAGTCTTTGTCGCAGAAGAGCTTCAGTTGATAGATTCTACCTTCGTGAACAGTCTAAACATCCAAATGGGAGAAAACAAGTAAGAAAAAACCCCCATCAAAACTTGTAAAGTATAATTCATGACAACAAGACCATCCGTAAAGTAGTGGGTAACGTATTTAAGCAGCCACCACATGCTACTGCCAGAGGGAGATAAGGAAACAGACAATTTCTTCACTTGTGAAGAATGTGGTATCATATCAGAAGAAAAATATACCATAATATTATCACCATGTCTCATGCACGAATGTCAAATGATAAGAGATAGAGAATGAGGAAGGGAACGCACATTGAGAGGACCAATTATTGTGCCGGTCCAAGACCGCATGTAGATGTCATCGCCATCGTCCATTCCGTAGCTTACTGTGCCATCGCCAATTCCTTTCTCCCCGCGTTCGAGTTCCTCCAGTAACCTGAAATTTCGGGGAACTACAAGCCAATGCAACAGGTTCATTTCTCAGAAAGATAAGCGAGAGCATCACCAATGGGGAACACAAACAATCAGACATAAACTAAGATCCTATTCATATGTCAAAAATATGCTCCAAAGTCCATCTTAATTCCTAAATCCCTCACCCATGACACAAATTCCTACCCTACGCAGGTCTCCCCGTCAACAGCTCTTCTGAAAAATCAATCACATCGCCCTATAAACCACCAATCAATCAACAGCAACCGCACATTCTGCCTAAAGCGCGAGAAATCATCCGGAAAAGAACTCGGTCACACGATCGCCGATCAAGAATCCCTTCCACGATCAAGAAGCCGGAAGTCTCCGAAATCAGAGTCAAGAACCAGCGAAATTCAGGCGGACGGAACTCACCTACCACACCGGATCCGCCGGAGCCGAGCGTCATCGGATGGGATAGGGGGCTCAAGATATAGGGCGAAGAAATATCTCCGATCGACGAGCGAAGAACGGTGGGGACGGGTTTGATGATTTGCGTTGCAGAGTTTGAAGGATTCCTTCGTATTATTGCCCTTTCCGTTCTTATAAATATAAATAAGATTCTACTTCATGTTTGTTTATGAATGAACGGATGGGATTAGTCTCAAACAGTCAATGGTAATATATACCGGAGCGGAGACCTGGTCGAGCCGGATAACGGACCGGGCTGGACCGGGTTGTGCTGAACCGTCAGGAAACCCCCGGCCCTTATATATAACGGCGAAAAACCCTAAACCGACCTCCATCACCTCCTCCCAGGCTCGCTTCTGCTTGCGCCGTCTCCCCCATCCTCCTCCGGTTACTGCTCCTCCAAGGTTCCTCCATCTCTCCCCCTTCTCTTAAAGGTTTCCTGTGCCGATCTTCGCTGAAGTTGCTATTGAGACTGTTCTTTTGATCGTTACCGATTCGATGGAGTAGCGTAGCAGAAATAGGAGAAATCACGTAAAAAATTAAAAGAAAACGAATACGAATTGGATGAATGTAGCTCTTAATATTATGAAATTTAAAAATAATAATATGCTCCTGTATCACGATTTCGATGGTTTTGTGGTTATGGTGTGGAGACGGGAAATGAGTTGTTTTTTTTTTTCTAGTGAAGTGGCATTGCAGGTTGTTTTCTCTTGATGCTCATCGGATTGAATTGTTTAGTCTCCTGGATTCTCTGTGTTGTTGTCCTATTCTGTTCTTAATCTACTGGAAGAATGATTCTTCTTGCCGAGGGCTTGCATTTGAGATTTCATATTTATTTTCTTCTGATTCGGGTATTGTAATGTTGTTTGATGCATATTGAATGGATCGGTTAATTCTCTCTGTTGTAAGTAATGGCTTAGGTTTTTTTGACTGGGATTGGCAGGGTAGATAATTATTTCTAGCATTTACGGAAATTGTATGTGGTAGCTGAAAATCGAGTGAGTTTCACCTAATTTATTGATCTGGTTCAGCTTCAGTATATCTTTGACATGATACCTTGGAGGTCCATCCTCCGCCCTGTGTAATGTTTTTGGCAGTATTGTCCCCTATATTGTTGCAGAGGCTTTGAGGCTTCTGGGTTAATTACTATCTTCTAACCCAACAACTCCGTTTTCTTCCTCCCTTGAGACAGCAGGCACTTTCGAGATGGGAAGAGTCCGCACCAAGACCGTGAAGAAGTCCTCCCGTCAGGTCATAGAGAGGTACTACTCGAAAATGACCCTGGACTTCCACACAAACAAGAAGATCCTGGAGGAGGTGGCCATCATCCCCTCCAAGCGCCTCAGGAACAAGATCGCTGGGTTCTCCACCCACCTGATGAAGCGCATCCAGAAGGGACCTGTCCGTGGGATCTCCCTCAAGCTCCAGGAGGAAGAGCGCGAGCGCCGCATGGACTTCGTGCCTGACGTCTCCGCCATCAAGACCGACGAGATCAAGGTCGATAAGGAGACCCTCGATATGCTCGCCGCTCTCGGGATGTCCGAGATCCCAGGGCTGGTCGAGGTTGAGCCGCAGGCCATGATGCCTACTCAGGGCTTCGGCAGAGGCGGGCCCAGGAGGTACTAACTAGTTGGGAAGCACCTCGGGAAACAATTGAAGTCTTTCTTAGATTTAATTGCTGCAATGTTTTGTTCCTTGAGCGGATGATTTTGTTCTAAGGGTCTGGGCAGTCAGCACGACATGGAATGAATCTTGTGTTGACCTTAAAATCGCCTAAGTTGGAATTAATTTCAACTAATTGATACCGAGTTCAATTTGTTCAAGTATAAATAATTCATAATATTGAAGGATTTTCCCGTATATATTGTCTCCTCTAAGAAGGGTTTTTCATTTTTTTAACTCGAAACCCTTTTACTATAAAAATTGTTTTTTTTTTAACAAATGACGTAAGCTAACGTCATGCAAGAACTATCCCCAGTAATCACCTTCGGTTTCGCTGGGCTTTCTCCGGACAGCAAAAGGAGATAACGCCGCCATAACCACAAAGCCAATGGCGGCGGTGTTTTCCCTCTCCATCCCTCCTCCTTCCTCCTCCCCCATCCGCCGCCCCCAAATCCACCAACCCACCCCCGCCTCCCACTCCCCTTCCCCTCCCCCACCACCTCCTCCAACCCCTAAACTCCCCACAAACCCCCTCAAACCCTTCTTCATCACCTCTTCCCGTTCAGATTCATCCCCCCTCTCCAACAAACTCCGCCTCTCCTCCAAACTCAACCCGCCTCCCCCTCCTCCTCAGCTCCCCCTACCGGCCACCTCCCTTCCCCCGACGCCTCCCTCGAGCGATGATGAAGGCGAGGACCGCCCCGATGGTCCCCCCGGTCCTTCTGATGTTGTTGACGAGTTTCGGCAGCCCGGGAAGATATTCGTTGGGAACTTGCCCAACTGGGTCAAGAAGCACGAGGTCGCGGAGTTCTTCCGCCAGTTCGGCCCTATCCAGTCGGTGATCCTCATTCGTGGGTATAAGGATGGGACGAGGAATGCCGGGTTTGGTTTCGTGATATTCGATGGGGAGACAGCGGAGAGGTCGGCCATGAGGGCTGTGGAATTTGATGGGATAGAGTTTCACGGGAGGGTGCTGACTGTGAAGCTGGATGATGGGAAGAGGTTGAAGGCGAAGGCTGAGGAAAGGGCGAGGTTTGTCCGTGGGGATGGGAAGGAAGCAGGAGGAAGGTACAGGTCGAAGTGGCATGAGGAGAGGGAAGGGAGTAGAGGGGAGTTTAGGAGGGTGCTGGAGACAGCACCGGAGAATTGGCAGGCTGTGGTGACTGCATTTGAGAAGATCCCGAAGGTATTGGTTGGTGTGCTGTCATTAGGTTCGAGGTGTTGTTTTCTGGCCTTTGCATAGGAAGCTGGTCTGCCTGCTTACTTTAGTCTCATTGGGTTTTTGTGTTTCTGTCCCTGTTCATAATACTAGCCGTCGAGAAGAGAGTTCGGCTTGATGGTGAATTACTATGCGAGAAGAGGAGATATGCACCGCGCTAGGGAGAGCTTTGAAAGAATGAGAGCTAGGGGGATAGAGCCCACTTCCCACGTATTCACAAAGTAATTTTGTTTTTTGTATTGGTGAGAATCGTGAATGACATAATTTATTAATTTTTCAATGGTTTGGCTTAAAGGACTGTAATTGATGCAGCCTTATACATGCTTATGCTGTGGGTCGAGACATGGAGGAGGCACTATCTTGCGTCAGGAAAATGAAGGAAGAAGGCATCGAGATGACTTTGGTGACTTACAGCGTGCTAGTGGGCGGGTTCGCTAAAGTTGGCGACGTTGAGTGAGTAATGAACTTTTTAAAAAAATTCTTGTATGGACATTTTGGCTTTATTGTATCTTAAACCTCCGCTATTTTCCGGAAGAGCTGCAGAGCACTGGTTTAATGAGGCCAGGGAGAATCATGCAGAGCTCAATTCGATCATCTATGGGAACATAATTTATGCCAACTGGTAAGTTTCAAAGAAGGCTGCATTTTAAAGAGAATAAAATGCATTAAAAATTTGTTGTTTGGTGAATGGGGTTGATGTGCATTTTAGGGGCAAATAGTCTGCCTCTGTTTGATGACCTTGCTCTCACAGTAGCAAAATCACTTGTTGCCAGATGTTGGAGAAAATAGTCGTGGATTCCCTTCTATTTCCTCTTTAGTCAAGGACCAGTCTGATGTTGTTTGTCTCTTATTTATTTGTAAGCATATAATATGCATGATATAAGCTGACTTATTCAGTCCAAAATCTACGCTGAAATTTAAGCTGCATTTAGAAGCTCACATGTTTAGTATTCGTAGTCATCGTTTCTTCTTGATTTCTGTCACAGTCAAGCATCCAGTATGGATCGAGCTGAAGCTTTAGTGAGGGAGATGGAAGAAGAAGGTATAGATGCTCCAATTGACATCTACCACACGATGATGGATGGCTATACCATGATCAATGACGAGGATAAGTGTCTTGTCGTTTTCGAGAGGCTGAAGGTACATGTTCTTTCAACACTTTCTGTAGATGGACATCTCCTAATTAAATGACTTGGTTCCTCTCTATTGAAGTTTAAGCTAGCAGAAAATCTTATGATGTAATTCCCTTCTATGGAATGCAGGAATGTGGCTTCACGCCTAACATTGTTACTTATGGGTGTCTTATCAACCTTTACACAAAGGTAGCTTTTGTGATTTTGTGCTAATCTTTTCATCAGTATTCATGGCAGATTTCACCATGTTGCCTCTATTATTTCAAAACTCACATTTGTGAACTTTGTCTACTCCTCTTTTATGTTGTTAATCTACTTGTATGTGCTGTGTCTCAGATTGGGAAAGTTTCCAAAGCCCTGGAGATCAGTCGAATGATGGAATCTGCTGGCATAAAGCACAATATGAAGACCTATTCAATGTTGATAAATGGCTTCTTGAGACTTAAGGACTGGGCTAATGCATTTGCAATTTTTGAAGACGTAATTAAAGATGGGTTGAAGCCTGATGTAGTGCTGTATAACAATATCATCAGGGCATTTTGTGGAATGGGCAACATGGATCGTGCCTTGAGTACCGTGAAGCAGATGCAGAAAGAGAGGCATAGGCCTACATCACGATCATTTTTGCCCATCATACATGGCTATGCACGAGCTGGGCAGACAAGAAAGGCGATGGAAATATTTGATATGATGCGACGGAGTGGATGCATTCCGACTGTCCACACTTTCAATGCTCTGATTCTTGGATTAGTAGAAAAGGGTCAGGTGTGTCAGAATTCATCAGCTGATTAATTCTCGGGGCATTTGCTCCCTTTGGTTTTGTTTTGTGCTCTCGGGCATGTTGATGGATTTCTGATCTTGCTAGTGCCTTGCACCCTGCAGATAGAGAAGGCTGTTCAAATGTTGGACGAGATGGCACTAGCTGGCATCAATCCAAGTGAACATACATACACAACTATCATGCATGGCTTTGCGTCACAGGGCGATACAGGAAAAGCATTTGAATATTTCACCAAGATGAGAGATGAGGGGATGGAGCTTGATGTGTTTACGTATGAGGCATTGTTGAAAGCATGCTGCAAATCTGGGAGGATGCAAAGTGCTTTAGCTGTCACAAGGGAGATGAGTGTGCAGAAGATCCCGAGAAACACATTCATCTTCAATATATTGATTGACGGGTATATGTCCCCCCCCCTCTGTCAAAGCTATGTTATGGGCATCAATATTCGTTCGCCGCATCATTTCTGAAACTTGGGAAAGACAACGTGGTTGCCTATACATATTCCTTTTCATCTTGGAATCGTCAGACTGAAATTACCTATTCTTCAGGCTCCTTGGGTCTGGACTTTGCTTGTGCTCATGTTATCATCGTAATTATACGGCTTTATTGTCCAATCAGTCTTGTGAACATTGCCTAAGCTGCACTATCCTTGATTCACAGATGGGCTCGGAGAGGCGATGTGTGGGAAGCTGCAGACTTGATGCAGCAGATGAAGAATGAAGGGGTGAAACCAGACATCCATACTTACACTTCCTTCATCAATGCTTGTTGCAAGGCCGGGGATATGATGGTACCATCCTGTTTCGTAATTGCATCCATGTATTGTATTTTCTAACTCCTTGTCAAGCGGTCGCCTGTTCGTCACTTCTTCTCATCTCTGTTTTCTTGTCCTTCCCAGAAAGCGGAGAAAGTAATTGGTGAGATGAAAGCTCAAGGGATAGAACCCAATGTGAAAACCTATACTACATTGATTCACGGGTGGTCACGCGCCTCTCTTCCGGAGAAAGCATTGAGATGCTTTGAGGAAATGAAGGGAGCTGGGTTGAAGCCAGATAAGGCGGTGTACCACTGTTTGATGACCTCATTGTTGTCGAGGGCCACTGTCGCCGAGGACTACATCTACTCGGGCTTATTATCCATATGCTCGGAGATGACAGAGTCTGAGGTGGCTGTAGATATGGGTACTGCGGTTCACTGGTCGAAGTGCTTGAGGAAGATCGAGAAGTCTGGAGGCGAGCTCACCGAAGCACTGCAGAAGACGTTCCCTCCGGACTGGAGTTCTTTTCACGCCGTTGGGATCTCGGGCTCAGAGTCCGATAACGTAGATGACATCAGTGACGACAACACCTTTTATGCCGTGGGGTCGGATTCTGACAGCAACGATGCTGACGTCTCCGGTGACTTGGGCAGAAGGATGGGGCTATGATCCTATGAAGGTGCTCATGTTTAGAAACTTCTTTGATGATGTAATGGAGGACGTGAATGTGAAGTAACTACATACATCATCAACCGGCTTATCATTCAAGGAATTTATGTATAGTTTATACAATCTTCCTCTTGTTAATTTAATATGGAAATCATGTTGATCCATTTGTGCATGGCATTATAAAATGGGTAAAAAACAACCAAGCTTTTTATCTGATCAGAAAGAAACTTTCCTAGTTCCCACTAATGGCTGTTGCCGAAGAAAGGAAGAAGGTGGTCGTGGTTGGTGGCGGAGTTGGCGGGTCGTTGGTTGCAAAGTCGCTTCAGTTTAGCACCGATGTTGTCCTCATCGACCAGTATGTTTTTAACTCCCGTTCGAAATACCGATGGCAACAGGAAAGAGTACTTCGAGATGTCTTAGGCGGCCCTGCAGCGGTTTCTATTTTGATGCAATGGCGGACAATGAAACGTCTCTCGGCAGCACACAGCACATCCGAAGTGGTAACCCCAAAACGCGTCCTGTGAGGAGAGGTCTCCACAGCCTATATAAGGCCTGCTTCGTTCCCCTCTCCAACCGATGTGGGACTTCACATACTGTCCTGCTAATTGCTGGGACAGGTACTTTGACGGAGTTTTCCAAAATCCCCAGAAGCTGCAAATGGTTGGTGTGATGATCATCGGGGAGACAATAAAGGTCTGGATTCATAATAGAATGATATCAAATATATAACAGAATGCAGATGCTTCATCGTTCCACTCATGCCTCTTGGTACTGACCACTTTCCTGAGCAACTGCAATGCCATCTTGGCAGCCACTCTGCAATGACCTGCCTGCATCACTGGCATATTTTTTTGTTATTGTTCCCACAAAATTGTGGTGTTATCATTCCTGCTGTTGGTATGGAAGTTAATCCTTGTAAGTTAGGCTGGTAGTGAAAGTATGTGATTATTTTTGCCTGCTTTAAAGTTGGCTGGAATATTTGGAATAATCATCCTGTGTGGCCCTAGTCTTCTATTACTAGTGCCACTCTAGGTCTAGATAGGCATAGTTGGTTTGTCGAAACCTATGGGACAAGAGAACAAATTGATTGAGAATTGCACTTCTGTATATCAAAGTCCCTTTAGTTCATTCCTCATGAATTACTTTTAGTCCCCATGTCTACCTTGATCGTGCGCATTCATGTTAGTGTTGGTGCTTTGCATTGCTTTCTTTTTGGGAATGATTGGCCTCGAAAAGAAACAAGAATCACGTGAAAGATCAGTTAATGGAACTCACTTTAGGGGACAAATCTTGTGCACTTTATTCTTTTCTGCGCTGCGATTCTTTTGATGCTTTATTTTGTTCTTGACTGAGACTGGACTTGCAGGAACACACACGGCACAATAGTCTACTGCTTGTGTCTCTCCACAACTATTAACATTAGTGCCTCGCGGCATGTGTTAGGCGCCTTTAAGAGCTGCGGGTCAGACCTGAGTATTTATTCTGGCCATTTCTTTGGAACAACTCTGTCTTTACTTTTTCTAGTCCACCACTTTCCTTCCTTTATTCACTTCATTTATTCATGCTGCAACCATAGGACCCAAAAAAGTTCTCTTGAAGAAAAGGTGGACAGTGAACATCCATATTCTGATGGAGATAAGTAGGGAAAAAGTCAGTCTCATTCTTTACCACAAATCCATGCAAACCATCAACTAGAAGAAGCATCTGCAGAGCAAACTCCCTTCAACTCATCCTCAACAATGGATACAGAGGATGTCATCCTAACACAACCATCCGATCACGTCGAGGAGGAAACCCCAGAAAACAACCACCATGTGGCCCTGGTTTTCTCCGAGCTCCTTCCACAGCTTCCCAAGCGGTACTTCTGGGAGACCCGTGAGCTTTACCTGTGGAACGGGTATTGGTACCGCCCTCGCCACCTCGAGGCTGCCCTTGTGCTTCACTCCCGTTTTGAGCCCCAACCGGACGATGTGCTCCTCACGTCATCCATGAAGACTGGGACTACCTGGCTCAAAGCCCTCTGTAGTTGCATTGTCACCCGGGATGTCACCCAGGGTGACCTTCTTGAGAGTAACCACCCAGCACACTTTGTCAAGACCCTGGAAGTGCAGGTCTATACAGAGAACCCACCGCCGGACCTCTCCCTTGTGAAGCCACCGAGGCTCTTCCACACCCACCTCCCCTACAGTGCACTACCGCAGTCGGTTATTGACAGCGGCTGCAAGATCGTGTATATCACCCGTAACCCAAAGGACACCCTTGTCTCCCTTTGGCACTTCTTCAACCGCCTAAGGGAAGATGAGGGTCTAACGCCGTACCCCTTCAAGAAGGCCTACGAGGGGTTTTGCGAAGGTGTCACCTTATTCGGTCCTTTCTTCAATCACGTCCTTGAGTACTTCCACAAGAGCAAAGAGCATCCGGACCGAATTCTCTTCCTGAAGTACGAGGACCTGAAGAAAGATCCGAGCGGAGGTGTCAAGAGGATCACTGAGTTCATTGGAAGGTCGTTGCCCGGGGATCAGGAGGTGGAAGATGTCGTTTGGAGGTGCAGCCTGGAGAGGCTTAAGAACCTCGAGGTGAACCAGAACGGAGTCGACCCATGGGTGAACATGGCAAACAGCAGCTTCTTTAGGAAGGGGATTGTTGGAGACTGGAAGAATTACTTCACCGAGGAGATGGCGGCGAGGTTGGATGCAATCACGAGGGAGAAGCTTAGTTGCTCCGGGCTTGTGTTTGAGAGCGAAATTGGTTCAAACTCCAGCGGTCTGAAGTGACATAGAAATGTTTAGATCACGAAGCTACTAGTTCCATCATAATCCCAGTGTTGGTTTCAATGTTCAGTAAAGGTTTTCCAACCTCGATAAATTAGCCCTCGCGGCATCATCTGACGTTCGGTCGCTTCCGATGAGGCACTAGAGATGTCATCAGATGCTGGAATGCGTACTCACCTGGATTCTTCGGCAGTCTCATGCATTCACAACTTAAGAAAGGAGATAACTTACGACTTGTATTGAATTTGTTGTTGGGCCAGACGTTGGGTTCATTCGCCCGACCCATAAAACATAAATGGGCCTTAATTGGGCCTAGAATCCAAGATTTTATCCTGACCGTCCAAATATGCCCAAACAGGGGGGCCAGCCACCAGGGGCAGAGCATCTTCCGTGGCCTCTTCACCGAAGCTCTCCCCCTCTTCTCTTCACTCTCCCAGCCGTCTTCCTCTGCCTCCTTTTCCCTTCGATCGAGGGTTTGTATCTTCCCTCGATTGTCTTGTTCGTCGTTTGTTTTGTCAAGTTTTTTAGTGATGATGGGGTTTTTGTTTTTTTAGCTTGAAGGGTCGATCGATCGGTTGGCGAAGAGAGGAAGACGGGGAAAAGGGAGGTCGGGGGTGTGTGAAGATGTTCGGGAGGCCGCCGACCAGGAAGACTGACAACACGAAGTACTACGATATTCTCGGGGTTTCCAAGAGCGCTTCCCAGGATGACCTCAAGAAGGCTTACCGCAAAGCCGCCATCAAGAACCACCCCGACAAGGGCGGTGATCCCGAGAAGGTCTCTCCTCACCCTCAATCTGACTCTTCTTTGTTTGGATCCTTTCTTATCCCGATCTTGAATCTCGATCTTGTTGGGTTTTCTTGGCCTGTTTTCTGGGATTGTTGGGGTTTTGGTTGTGGGTTGGTTTCTGGATTTGTTCGGGGACTTCTTATCTGATTTTGGATGTGATTGTGAATATGATTATTACCGCCAAAGGTGTCGACTAGGACGGTAATTGGACTGGTGTATATTTCATTCTTAGGGCTATCTAAGGCCCTGGATACATCTGTCTGTGGGGGGCATTGTTTGGGTGTATATGCAGGTTGATTTTGGGCGGAGATGTTGATCTGATCAGTGTGGCGATGCAGTAGGATTAGTCCCACTGAAGCTGTTGAATGGGCGGGTAATTGGACCTGTGTACATTTAGGTTTTAGGGCTATTATATTATGCGCTGGGTACATTATCTGTGGGCATTGTTGTTCATAGATTAGAGTTTACTTGAGGAGTGAGTGGAACCTACCTGGTGGTGGCTTCGTGAAATCCTTCCTGAAGTAGTTAGGTATCAGTTGGAATCCCTAATCTGGAAGTTAAATTCGTCAACGACACTGCCCTGAGATTGATGTTTAGTTTAAATTGCATTTGTTGATTGCCCGTTCATGCAATTCTTTCAGAAATATTCTCTTTTGACAAGAATGGTGAATATTTACAACTGAGTTTCCATTGATATTGCTGTATTACCTTTGACCTACCCTAACAAAATGCATATGTTTTTCATTGTTCAGTTTAAAGAGTTGGCTCAGGCCTATGAAGTTCTGAGTGACCCGGAGAAACGTGAGATCTATGATCAGTATGGCGAAGATGCCCTTAAAGAAGGAACGGGTGGTGGAGGTCACGACCCATTCGATATCTTCCAGTCCTTCTTTGGTGGTAGCCCGTTTGGTGGTACGTAGTTTATGGATCTTGGGAGTTCCTTGTAAGTGGTGTTACCTGCTGATCTGGTTTGTCATTAGGTGGAGGTAGCAGCCGAGGGCGTCGGCAAAGGAGAGGAGAGGATGTGGTTCATCCTCTTAAAGTTTCTCTGGAAGATCTTTACAATGGGACGTCCAAGAAACTGTCTCTTTCTCGTAACGTGCTATGTCCCAAATGCAAAGGGTTAGCATGGTTTCCCATTTTCAGTGTCTTGCCTTGTAATCCTCATTATCATATATGAAATTGTTTTGCTTGTGCTATGATATAACTTGCAGTAAAGGTTCCAAATCTGGTGCTTCAATGAAATGTGCTGGTTGTCAAGGCTCTGGGATGAAGGTCACGATCAGGCAACTTGGTCCCATGATCCAGCAGATGCAGCATCCGTGCAATGAATGCAAGGGAACTGGGGAGACCATTAATGACAGGGATCGTTGCCCACAGTGCAAAGCTGAAAAAGTCGTTCCTGACAAAAAGGTCCGGGAAGTAGTAGTTGAGAAGGGTATGCAAAATGGACAAAAGATAACGTTTCCTGGAGAGGCCGATGAAGCGGTGAGATTATTTTGCTTACTTTTGTTTTGATGCATCAAGTGTGGCTATATGTTTTTGCTGAACACTAAGAACCTTTTTTTCTTTGGCATTGTAGCCGGACACGGTGACTGGCGATATTGTGTTTGTGCTACAACAGAAAGAACATCAAAAGTTTAAGCGAAAGGGCGATGATCTGTTTTTTGAGCATACCTTGTCTCTGACAGAGGCGTTGTGTGGCTTCCAGTTCATATTGACCCATCTGGATGGCCGGCAGCTGCTCATTAAGTCACAACCTGGAGAAGTTGTTAAGCCGGGTAACCGATTGATGGAGTCACTAATCTCTTGATTTCTGTTTAAGGCTGTGTCAACTCACTTCTGTAAGTCATGCAGATCAATTCAAGGCCATAAACGATGAAGGAATGCCTCAGTACCAGAGGCCATTCATGAAGGGGAAACTCTACATCCATTTCACCGTGGACTTCCCAGAATCTTTCAGCCCAGAACAATGCAAGTCCGTCGAGGCTGTGCTTGTTCCTAGACCCTCCGCACAGCTGACCGACATGGAACTTGACGAGTGTGAAGAGACCACCTTACATGACGTCAACATCGAGGAGGAGATGAGGCGTAAGCAAGCACAACAAGCTCAGGAAGCCTACAATGAGGACGAAGACATGCACGGTGGTGCCCAGAGGGTGCAGTGTGCTCAACAGTGAGGTTACATCAAATGATCGCCAGGTCCTCAGGGTCTACTCTCTTCATGTAGCATGGTGGTTATGTTCGAGGGTCGCTCCTTTTTTCCAAGGTCAAGTTTACCCTTTCTGCTTTACTAAATTTAATCGTTGCAACTCATACTCTGAGATGTTTAGCTTCATGACTATCATCTTCACTGTGTTGTAGTCATTATGTCTGCTAGGTGTTTGTCTTTCATCTTTGGAACGTTCATTTCAACCAAACATAGGTTAATTGCAGCCATCCATGCTTTCCTTGTCAAAATGTGGACATCCGGTGCCGTGTGCTACTGGGGTGTTGTTGCTCTGGCCTGAGTCAATCTGTCTATGGTTGTTTAGATGTGCACTTAAAAATATAGTCCATGTTTGAAAGTAGACATGGTCAGAAATTTACATTCCAGAAAAAAATGAAAGTTAAAGGAATGGGCTACGATTCGCTAACAGCGATGGCCCTTGGGTGAAGACTACCCAGTGTGTCTCCTGGTAGGATCGTGCTGTCTCTAATGGTAGGCAAAATGGCACCCATCATAGCCTGCATATATTCGATCCAAAAACAGGGGAAGTTAGATGATCTTCGAACAGCATCCTGCATTTTAGTTTTGGGGAGGTACATAAATGAGAATTGGTAATATTACTCAACTGGGATTGACAGTGACGAGCATCGCCGTGCCTCCGGCAACTTTAGTCCTCTGCCAATAACTATTGAATGCGTGGGATGCATGTGCAAACAGGGTATTGGGTTGAAAGCACGACCCTGCTGGCTGTATGGATGAACAGTCTGCGCCCCATCCACAGGCATAGTTCATCGCCTCCTGAACAATTGGGTCAGGAACCGATGGCTTCACAACGAACCACAGGGCTACGCCCGGTGGCGGGGGAGCTGCTGGTGGGGAGTAAACAATCGGTGGGTGGAATGTCGGCGGATGAGTCATGATTACCCCTCTGCGAGGAGATGGGACATAGGATGGTGGACTGGGAGAGAATGTAGGTGGGCTGTGGATGTGGAAAGGTGGGGCACTCGCAATTGGTGGACTGGAAGTCATTCCGGGAGCCGATGGAGTAGGAGTAGTTCTAGGAATTGGGGAGCTAGGAACACTTTGGCGACCTGGAAGAAGTTTCAGGAGAGGGGAATGACTCGGGGGGACTAGGAGTTGGGCTTTGAACCGGGATCATGGGGGGGAGGTAGACATAGGGCGTTGATGGTGTGGAAGTGTGGAGGCTATTGAGGTGTTAAAGGTGGGGAAAGGCCACACGGAGGACCAGTATCGGGTAATGGGATTGGCGGCAAAGACTCATAAGGTGGAAACGTGAAGGCGAGCTCACACCATATGGTTCCGTATTCAACGACGAGGGTAAATGCAGGTTCTTCACCGCCCTCGTCTTCTCCATCTGCCGAATGAGCGAAATCACAGATTGCTTCCCATGTCTGAAACTGGGGATTGTCCTGGTTGCATTTGAGGCGAAACCAAAATGCAGATTTCAGATTCAGGGAAAGAAACGAGAAAATAAAAACAAGAAAATGTGACCAGATCTTTACTCGAAGACGGGGTGAGGAGGATGAGGAGGAGCAGGAAAATGGCAAGTTCCAAACTAGTTCTGCTTCTGCTGCCCATGTTGGTAGGCAGAACGTAGTCTTGATCAGAGCATGAAGAGATTCGGACAGTGAGTTTGTCAGCGTGAATTTGGTGGGGGAGACATCCTGAAAAAGAGGGGGTGAAGTGAAGTGATTAAACTGAGGTTTGTTTTATCAATGGCATTGGCAATGGCAATGGGCATATATTCTTTCTTCCACTGCACTCAAACTACTTGTTTTTTGGCTCCAAGAGAACAAAAAGAGAAGGCTTCCCTTTGATTCAGTTTGTTATTCATTTCAAGGTGAAGATTAAACTGAAGCTGATTTGAGATCAAGCATGAAAGAAGCCAGAGTTCTGTCCGGAGAAACCCGCTGTTTTGTCCGATTGAAACCCGGGAATGCATTTCGCTCGCAAAGACAGGCCGCGTGCTATCATCATCATGGACAGAAGCAGAAGAATAAACAACCACCTAAAAAGAGTCCATGTTTGATATATGAACATGAGATCAAAAGAGTAAATTCATCATCAATATCAGTTTGCCTTAGTCTTCATCATCCCGTGCTTTCACCGCAACTCCCACGCCCCCACCCCACCCCAGCCCCCTCCCATCGTGCTGCTCGATCTCTTCCCCTTGTGATCCATGGTTTGACCCTGCTCAGTTGCCCCAGGATCCTCAACTCCCGTGCAGGGGCAGTGGAGCTACGTGTCAGCATAGGCGACAGGTCGCCAATCCACAGTTGCTCCATCTGCTTGGATGATTACTCCGGGGGTGATGTGCTGAGGGTTCTGCCGGATTGTCGCCATTTCTTCCATTGCAACTGTGTAGATCCTTGGCTGAGGATGAAACCTACTTGCCCCATATGCGGGAAGTCCTTCCCAACACGAGCAGCAGTACCGGAGTCAAACAGTCTTCCCGGGTCAGGAAATGCCGCGTCACGGGGTCCAGAAGATGAAAACACGCCGTAACGATGCGATGGGCACTCGGAAAGAACAATACAGAGAAATTCCCTGTTACGGGATTCTTGTAAAATGGCTCCAAAGGTAGTATGATAAGGTCTGTTGCAGCCCGAAAGTTACTCGTCTTCTTTTGCTTTTCACGTCAGCAATGACTCTGATCGGAACATCTTAAAATCAAGAAGAGATAACACCCACTTCAAACTTACGCTTTCGTATAAGAACATCGCTGCGGAAATCGTGCTCATATTAATGCCCTCGCCCGAGAAGATCAACGACAACAACAGAACCTGGTGTGAAAGTATCCGATATGTACCAAAGTTTCCTCTTCCGATCGATGAGAAAACTCACCAAGAATCGAGGGACGGAATCGTTTTCTTGTACGATTCTTCCTCATTAAGACCTCAACTCCCACGAGTTTTTGCCAAGATCACGCGAAAGAGGCGAATATTCGATCATCACCACCCGTTCCTCTATTACGCCTGTTTATTTAAGGCGCGAATGGTGGCCGTGAACACAACCTCCTTCACGTGGATAAGAACACAGCCGCTCCCCACAAAAGTTCGGCGATCTTCAAGTCCTCCATGGCCGGCGGAGGCATCGGAGAAGTGTACAGCATAGCCTTCCTGATCGTTGTCATCCTCACCATCCTCGTCCTCGTCCTGTTGGTCGTCTACGTCTTCATCACCATCGTCGTGACGGTTTTCAACCTTGACCGTCCCAACAACCTCCGCCGAGCCATCCCGCCCCGCCTCTTGAACCAGGTATTCCCCTTCGCCGAGGATGCTGGTGTCTAGTACGGCAAGCCGAACGCCTGATTCGTCTCCCTATGAAAGTAACCGCTGGGGTGGTGTATCAGTAAGGGATGTAAAGCAAGAGTAGCCCCCATATCATTGCATACTGCATAAAGGGACATGGGGTTCTGCATGTAAGAAGAGAAGAACGTCAATATAGTTTCTTTTGGTTGGTGATGAGATGTAGAAGACGAAGAACCACCTCGGTTTCGGGCATGCCCTCCGACATGGACCTTAAACTTCATGTGTATTTGCGTCAACTCAGTCGAAAACGAAATTTGTAATAATTGCTGAGGGATAAAATGGCATCTAGAAGGTTAGAGGGGGACCATGTCAAGTCCCAGGCTAAAAACAAAAGAAAATCCGATCCAAACTTGTCTGAACTATCTCACTTAAAAGAGGGCCAATGAACCTCGGCAACACGACCTCAACACATGACTCCTCCCCCACTCCCTCTACTGTGGCCGCCGCCTCCCTCACCATGTCGGACAACATAGGTGCCTTCGCGTACGACATGGCCTTCATCCTTGGCTTCGTCGTGCTTGTCACCCTCGTCATACTCGCCTCCTACACATGCATCTGCGCCAGCCGCCATCCGCCCCTCCCTTCCCGTCTCCCCCACAGGCCCCCTGCACCCCGACTCGCCCCCAGGATTAATGAAGCGGCCCTGTTGAGCTACCCGAAGATCCTCTACTCGAGCGCCAAGGGGGAGCAGGGAGCCGGGACTTGCCCCATCTGTTTAGGGGATTACAGGGACAGCGACTTGCTTGGGCTTTTGCCAGACTGCGGCCACTTCTTCCACGTCAAGTGTGTCGATCCGTGGTTGAGGTCGAGCCCGACTTGTCCTGTATGTAGGAAGTGCCAGTGTGTCGAGAGAGTCCATGACTCCGTTATTCTTGGTAATTGATTCCCCGTCTTTGATCTTTTCTGGGACTTTGGAGTTGCTTTCGCTTTCAGACGGAGATGTTTGAATTAGTTTTTTTTTTGGGGGGGGGGGGAGTGTAGATAAGGGTGGCCGGAAACGCTAAGGCGACCGGATCATCAAGAAGGTCGCTGTCGAGGAGGTAAGGACCAGCCAAATAATCGAAAGAGACAGAGATACATTATGCCTTCATAAGAAATGCAGATAAACTATTCAAATAGAAAACGATATAACATTTATACAAAGAACAAGTCAATATCCTCCTGATAAAGACTTTGCAAGTGGGTCGAAAAAAATTTTTCAGCACTAATCATATTGAGTACTACGCGAGGTGTTTCAGCAGCCAGCCACTAATGTCCGGCAACAGCGATAAGCGCATGGGGATTAAACCCGAGTAATTCCTCGTCAGATGGTTGATCTCGAGTTGCGAAAGAATACAGTGATGTAACGAAGTTTGCATAGGAGAAAGAACAAAGGAGTCTCACATATCATTAGCAGTCGGCTGGGAAAAGGCTGGAAAACGGATCAAACTATACCAACATGGGAGCATCATTCTGTCAAAAGAGAAGGGGAGGGACAATTATTATTGGGACATGGTGAAGAGTTGCAAGCTCACTCCTTTGAAAGGAGAGAGACTTACCAGATAGACCAAAGTCGAATGCTCACCGGTAGCTGCTGTCAACGTTACCCTCGATATCCTGATTCCAGAGAAAGTTCAAGGGTCGAGAAATCAATTATAAACATACAGAGAGTATTACTATGCTTTGAGAAAAAAGCTATCCATTACTGAGAACTGTAACGTTGTGATTGCGTCCAACTGACTAATTTTCATATGGCAGGCACACTTCAAGGGAGAACACTACACTACTGTCTTGGGATTGCTAACAAGAATCCCCAAAATTTCTCAGCCCTCTATATTTTATTAAAAATAAAAAAAAAAAGAAAAACTTGTGCGTTACGTTACGGTCTGGCTCCCTCTGGGCCCAATACTACTTATGGGCTTCATCTTGTTGGGATATCAAATGGGCCATGAAAATAGGCCCGCACAGAAAAGGGAACAACACAAGAAAAAGACAACCACCACCTTGTTAAACAAAAAAATAAAAACCACCCTATACACCCAGCCAAGCCAACCCCACCCCCCAAAATTGATTTTGTGAAATTACAGATAAGAAGACCGTCCTCCATTGGCCGAAAAGCTAGACCTTTACTCCCATTACCTATCCAGGGGAGGGCAGTGGGGGAACAAGACAGTGTGCGTATCCCCCCCCCCCCCTGTATAAACGAAAAAACACAAACCCAGCACTGCTCTGCACTCGTTGTCAAAATGAAATTGTACAACTTTCTACTACGCCCGCCCGCCAGCCAGCCCCCACTTCCTTCTAGTGCGGCACAACCCCCTCCCGGATCTTACCATCGACCGTTTAAGGGATCATTCGCAGGGAGTTTCAAAATGATGGGGATCCCCTGTCCACGGAGGCTTCCTCAAAAACATCAATTGTAGATCCTCACTGGCTTCTCAAACGTGTGCCGGTTCTGCAAAAAGGGCACACAAATTCGCTGAAAATTACATCCAATACTCTTTCCGAGTTACATGAGTTAATCATCAACCCGTAACTAATTCATCCTCAAAGGATCAACAATCAGTTATTCTAATACTCAACCCCCCCACAACCATTTCTTTCCATTATTGAAAGAGCAACCTACTTCCATGCAACAATTGATTATTTGTATCCTTTTTTGTCCAGGCTAGGAAAGCAAGACACCTTTGCATGCACTATTCTGACGGTTAGTTTTCTTCTGTTATGAACACAAAACCATTCTACATACCTGATTCACGGTATACGACCTCTTTGGAGCATTATCAGCATGTTCCAACCCTAAATATTGCTCCCAAGCTCCATAAACGTCCCTCCTCTAGTAAAAAATATGTACAAGAAATAACAATCGTATTCCAAACAGACGTAGAGAAAAAAAAAAATCTTCAAATCAATTATTCTCTTCTGGCACCTGCATGTGTGTGTGTGTTTGTACGAACGTCTGAATGTAGTGTAGTGTATCATGAGATAGGAGACAAAGTAATGTAAGACAGATAGAGAAGGAAACCTGAAATCGAGCAGTCACAACATCCGAGTCCGCAAGATACTCTGGACGGCCCAGAGACACAAAGGCAAATTTCCACTGAGACAAATGCATAAATGAAAGTCAATGGACGAGGAGAAGCAATTCACGCATTGAAGACCAATAAAGGGAATGTCAATGAAACCACCTTGGCAAATTCATCATCTGCAACCTGAAGCTTCTTCTGGATGCGAAGTTTAATGTCAGACAAGGTCTCGCCATCATGGATAACCAAGAGAAAAGGCTCCCCAAAATTCTGGGCCTGTTATATAAGCAAATAAAAGATAAGTAGATATTTAAAAGGAAGAAGGGCTTCTGACGTAATACTAACTAAAGTGGAAAGTACTACAGAAAAGCTTAATTAAAAAAGTACCATATTAGAGAAAATTTGACTAATACCAACATCAAGAAGTTAGTTTTTACCTGGTTCTGACTTGTATCTTTCATAAAATGATACACATGGATCAAGCGATCATCAGGACCTGTATTTTTCTCCTCCTCCGGAATCTAACATAGAATGTGACAAATTTAGTAACATAAATGAGAATCTACCCGTCGAAGAAATGAGAACTGGAATTTCATTTTCTTTTTCAAATGGGCATCAATATCAGGGAGGAATATAATTAACAGTCAATCACATAAACAACCTTAATCAGGGAATGTTCTATTTAATTCCAATACAACACTTATCTAATGCTATCTATCCTTTCACTACCAAAAACATAACCAAATGAGAAACAATGCAGGAGATACAAAAAGTGTTAAGACACTGGCCCTGCCAGATGATTACGAAATCATCTGACGTAATAGGCATGTCGGCTACGTCCAATGACCCAAGTGTGTAAATCAGGGTGAGGGAGGGGCATATATTTCGGCAGCCTTGTGTATGCAGGTAACACAGAATTTAAACTTATAAAAAAACACTGAACTAAAAAGATTTTTGGATTAGCACAGAAAATCAATGATCCAGTACACAAAAAAAGCCCATTACATACCTCTTCTGCGCGCAATGTCCAGTACTGGTCATTAATATTTTCGATCTTCTCACTGGGAGGGAAAATCTGCATCGCAAACAAGAAATAATTTGAGGAGTCGACTCTCAGAAAAGCATGGCCTGAGATGTAACTAGAAATAGATTCATCATGGCAATTGAGTTCACTTTAACAAGCCTTGAGTTCATAGTAACAAGCTAAAATAAAAAAATTACAGCAATGCACTAGAATCATCACCTTATAAATTTTGTGGTAAAAAACTTCAAGTAACCTGACTTCTGCATTTGGATGACTCAACTCAACCTGCAAACAGAGTTGAGAATGTCAAGGTACTTCATTTTGTAAGCTTAAAGTTGGATTAAAAAATAACCACTGTTACTTTGACATAATAAGTCCAAAAACACTCCCATAGCATAAACTCCTCTAGATCCAGAAATATATTAGTTGTTTCTTTTCCTTTAGCTTCTGAAAAGGGGGCGTATGTAAGTTACCTTGGTTTTGAGTTCATTAATTACATCACCAACTGTGCTGTTCTTCGGCAACCGGATTGTATGAATGACAACCTTGACCCACAAAAAAATTAGAGTACTAAATTCTGGGAAACAGAGAACACAGGACTCACAAGGAGATAACAAAAACTTACTTCATCTTTAGTTGCATAATGGAAAGCAACCTTCAAAGTTTTCAAGCCTTGTAATTCTGGCAGGGGGATATCCAATACTTCATAGTAAAGAATATCCGAAGTCTAGCCAAAATGGAGATATCACACCTTATTCAGCTAATCAGGAATATGGCATGCAGCCTGAAAAATCATTATGAAAGCAATGACAATGCAGAACCTGATTATAGTGAACAAGCATGTCACCCAAATGGTCAACTCCGCGGTACTTGATTGGCTGAGGCTTCGGTTGCTGGGAGTAGCAATTATGAGACGTTAGCCTTATTTTGGACGGATCATTCAAGCCGAGGTGATGGGCAACTCTTTCAACGACATCATCATAATTATGGAGCTTCGACCTACACACACCATTGAACAGAAATATTCAGCAAGTTATGACTTGCCAGGATAGACATCTGCCACATATTTAGGGACTCAAGACTATCCAACTTGGCCACCCAATAAAAATAATATAACTGAAAAACTTACAATTCAAGTGAGAATTCATCCTCTTTTGGCTTTTCCAAAGAACGAAACCGGACGACCTGTCATGACCAGCTTGATCAAGCTTTCATCACTTACATACCCCAAGATCACAGGAGTCAAGGATCCCATCGTTAAACTTCATGCGCTTCGAATTTCCACACCTACCTGGCGATTATAGACATATTCCATAAATAAAGGAACATCGGGGTAGCGATATTCTTCACCACTGCCAACTTTGGGAGACTTCTGAAAACATAGAATGTCCCCATCTTCAAGCTGGCATGAGAAAACAGAATCCAATAGTTAGCCATCAAACAACTCAGTGAAGATTGACCATTCAGTAAATTCTTAGTCTCATTAGTTTTAGCAAGTCCAATTTATTAGTCACACAACAACAGCAAGGACCCCCATTTGGAGAGAGAAGATACCCAACAAGTACCTGGCTAGCACGAAATGTAAATTTCTTATCCACCGGCTCACACATGACATTAGGCTCGAATTTGATCTCCTGCAAACAGAAACAGGCCAGTCAATATTCTAAAGCAAAAGAATGCAGCTAACAACAAGGACAACTGACCTCAAAAAGCTCAATTGATTCTTCAGGAGAAAAACCAGCCATCTCATTTAGTTTTGTAAGTATTTCCATTGGTTTACTGGTAATTTTAACAAAGAGCCTCCCAACATACCTGCATCACCAAATATAACACTTCAATAGAAGCCGAACTATTGGGAACACAAGAAGTTCCAGAGTTCAGTGCATACCGAAGTTCCTCTCTAACTGGGTCATAAAGCTTGAAGAAAAGAAGGATGTCTTCTTTAGTCTTTTCAGGTGGAGGGACAGGCTTTAAATCCTGAACAATTAACAATTAAAACACTGATCATCAATGAGTATGAAATTCTGATAAAAGGAAAGCAGTAGAAGGTGCATATCTATTCCACAGGGTAAAGTACGACATGCATACTGTGCATTTATATATCCTAAAGGAGAGGAGATCGAGATCACATTACCAGTCCCATTTCTACTTCAAGAAACAACTTCAATTCGGCATTGCTTGCTTTATTTGACACTTCTTTCAACTGCCCCACCTACATTTGGACAACATTTTCTCCATCAGATGGAAAAGAAAACAAAGCAAGTGGCTAAGCTATGAAAGAATTTTGCTCTCAAGGGTCAAACAAATAATAGTGGTTGGATACACAGTGAAGACACATTCTTCCATATGTCAGGTTTCATCCTTTCCTCACAAGAATTAATGTGCCAGGGCAAAATTTAATTCAATTGTTTTAGGAAACAATATATCATTAAGGTTAATGAATTTTCGTAGCCTCATAGTTTCCAAAATAATGAATATAGCTAAGATGAAGACTAAAGGTTAAAGCATACTGTCTGAGCCTCCTCCTGAGGTGTCAATGGTCTGTTTGGTCGATATGTGTGGTTCTGACGCTTTGCCCATAGCCAGAAACGTTGACATTGAATGGGTATGCCAAACTCCTTCGCAACTTCTTCCTGGAAATAGATTTCAGTTAAAAAAGCCATCATCACATGCATTTGTTTGGAGAAAAAACATAAACTTATCAAGCAAATTCAGAGTTCAAACAATCCAATTGGGCCAATTATCATCCCCTATGAAGTCCCAGAAACAAAGGTAGCTCTACAGATTTCAAGAAACCTGGAAGAACAATGAACGGACATACAAAGTATGCCAATTCTAACGTCATAGTCTGCAGCAGGAAAGGAAGTCCATAGTCCAAAGCTTACTATGACCCACTGGAGTGGATGTCACTGTAAAGATGCTATAATTCACAACTCCACAAACTAAAACAAGGATAAACAGGTTTATGGCCACAAAAGATGGAGGGTTATCAATGTTTTCGAAAGACAATACATATTTCACTTCAGCAGGAAAAACATGAGAACTTATCTTAAATGAGTTCAGAAGTGGGTAAATGAATTTTTCCTCGTGTGGGAGCGTGAAAGAGAAAGAAAGACCTTAAAAACTTGAAATGGCATCTGCTTTTGAACCCGGAAATTACGGGCTTTATCATGATCCACCAAGTCAAAGAATATTTCCTTTCCAATTTGACCGCGTAAATCTTCATCACGAGCAACCTGTATTTCCCATAAGGATATAATATGATTACACTTGAACAACAAACCAAAGTGATGACTAAGAAAATGTATTATATCCAGGAAACTCACCTTAATAATTGTATACAAGTGTGCTTCTGCCTTTTCCTTTCTCTTTTTCTCCTTCTCTTCTTGCTCTTTTTTCAGCCTTACCTGGAGAGATGCCAAAGATTTACTTCAAAGGCCAAATAACAGCATACTGTCAAATCGCAGTACTCGTCCTCCAACTTACCCGGAGGTGCTCGGCAATATCCTTCTCGTCCACATCACAAATAATTTTTTCCTTGTCACTTTCACGAATATACACGAGCATATAGGCATTTGAATATTTCGTAAACTTAAAGGGTGAATTATTGAAGCCGGGATTTGTCAGGGGCAGCTATTGAGTACAAAAAACAAGAAAAAAAATCAGAGAAAAAATAATAAAAAATGGCAATCTTACTTCCCAAATGAAAAAAAAGCAGCTGCAATACATTTTGTCATACTTGGGGATAAAAAGAAAAGATACCAAAAGATGAAAAAAAATGAAATTATGGCTAAGGCATGACTACCTCTTCCTCCCCTCCGTATTGCTCCTCTAGTGCCCTTTTTATATCTTCTTTTGTCACCCTTTCATCCTCAAATTTAAACCTGTCGACAGCCAAACTTGTTAATTTAAACAATAAAACAAACTGAACAGCTGTCCAGCTACCAAAAATTACAGAGCAGCTTTATGGAATAATAAATAATTCATAATAACATAAAGCACATGCCAGATCCATAACAGCTATACAGGATCTTACTTGAGAAGTACATAAAGAAGCAAAACTGAAATTTTGACCCGCAAGCTTGGTAAAGACAAAGAACTGTCGAAATAACCTTTGACAAAAGCACTGATTCCAAAAGGGCTCAATCACCCACATTCCCAGAAGCCAAACACATTGCGGACATGCTAGCCAAAAGAGCGTTACTACAGGAGGAGCCATCAGGCACCTTGAACTACCCTCCAGACTACATTTTGGACTTACTACATAGAGATATCCCATCTTATTGAATCGGATGTGTAAGGCGTGTACCTAAAGGTTTGATCTGATCTATCCATCTACCTCCCTTTATTACCAAAAAAAGGGCTGGCTTACCACTGATCAGAGAGAGTAGGCCGAATATAAGCATAATAATGTCCACCATGAACACCACCGCTGTGAACCAAAACGCTGTTCCAAGAAGAAAGCCATAAGATAATATTATTCAACACGTGAAGTAATCAAGAGGATCCTAAGAACGTATGGCTCTCAAAGCTGTAATATATTCAGCAAAAGAGAGACTCCTACTCCTAATATACATGACAGGTAAGAGGAGAACAGGAATTCAAGTATGCAACCTTATACTTGCACTTTTCACAAAATAACATGTTCCCAATAATAAAATATTCTTAGGTAAACATCTTTCCGTTTTATAGTTGAAAAGGTCATGAATCCCTTATAGAGGGAAGCAACAGGCGTCCTCATCATTTATCCACAAGTATTCTTCCACTTTTACCTTCAGATCTCTTATCTTTTCGGCACTTGCTATCAAGAAACGAGTTCGCATTTTTTTCAGATAATTTCGTAACTGAGCAAACAACAGGTTGCCACAGAGCAGCCTGGGTCCAACTTAACATTGTAGAGAGTAGGGAAACCACTGCAGCCGAGAAGAAGTGGCAGCTCTTATAGGAATCCTACACTCCTCAAAAGAACATTGCGTCTCCAGAATTTGATGCTTGCATAAGTGATCTTGTTATGGAGAAAATCTTAAGCACGCTAATTTGTCCATGAACTTTTTTTTTTACTGCTCATCTTTCAGCAAATATCATATTAATCATCCTCTTTTTGTACTTATAACTGCCAGTTCATGATTTCCTGTAGCCATGATCAAGAGAAGGTAGATGATGCATCGGTCAAAAGATCTTCTTTCCTTTATCGTTATTTTACTTTGTTGTTAGAAAACAAAGAAGTTCATGATACAACAGCATTAGAACCTTCCTTCAGTCAATTTTTCTGTAACACATTATTATAAGGGCTTAAATCTTGTTGCTCTATCACCACCACTAGTCCTGTTATATTTTATTCTCTTCATGAGCGAAATCTCAATACCAAATTGAGCAATCATACAGTCCATAGGGGCCATAAAACACAAATTTCAGCTAGAAATGAACTTCCCTACAAATAAGATCTAGATAAGTATTAACGCGGAAAAGATATAACAACTATAAAATGCTAAGTACCTGTGAAGTGTATACAGATTCCGAACAGTTCTGTCTGCCTCGGGAGATAAATATTTTCCATTATCTCTATCAAGATCCAGTTGCAAAGGGAATTCATACCGATCATTTATCTGTATGCCATTTCATTACAAATTCGAGAAAATATATATTCTCAGAGATTAGGATTACTAGACCAAAACATAACCATATAAATGTAACCAACCCAATTAGAGAACCCTTCTGAAATTAGGGCAGCCAAAAAAGTCAACTACGGCCTAATAACACACTATGGTAGCTTGAACTCTGGCCCCAGCTAAAGATTTTTTGACAACTTGAATAAAAATATCCACATGACTGTCAAACAAAGTATAGCCTAAGCTTGCAAGCAAGAATCCTATGCTTAATCTTTGGAACTTCAAATAATTTAGTCTTCTAATCTTTCAGGAATTTACACCGTATATTCTAAGCTCTTAATTTGATGAAATGCCATGGGATAGAGATGGAGATAATTTTTAAATTTCTAGTGACAATTTTTAAAGTTTCGGCTCTCATTAATTCTCACAGATTTTCACAAAATCTCCTCAAATTCCCTACTCTTCAAACAGAGAATAAATTTGTGTACTTATAGCCCAAAAGACGTATACAGGCTTCAATCATATATATAGAGGTGGAAGCGGGAAAGCAGCAAATGAGGCATATATCTGAGACGTAAGAAGCATAGGGTATAGCGTTAAGGAGTTCTCAAATTCTTTTCAAGGGTAAAGATCCCCCCTCATTGTTACAGATCTACCACACAACAAGGTCCTCAATATCTAAGTTACAAAACCAAAAAGAAAAAGGTTGATGCTGACCTTGACCATGGTGTCTCTCATAAAATCATATTCGAACCTTTTCAGTTGAAGTTGAAGAACAGGGGGGAAGTCAATAAACAGAACACCCTTCTTAGCATCCTGAAAAATGTGACAATATATATAGGCAGATAACTTTTGGGAAATCTCCACAAAGGGATTGTCAGATGCACTAAAAACTTTCTATTCATCTTCCTTTGTGTGTAGAATTACTCCATCAAATCTTCAGAGCTTATAGAGCAGGAAAAATTGTACACCAACATTTATATTAGCAGGCACGGTGTATCTTAACTCTGTCTCACCTGTAAACCATGTTGCTCAGCGTGATATCTGTTATCACCTTCAAGTCTCTCGACCTCCACATACTTATCAAAAGAGGCATACACATCGCGGCAGCCTTTAACATCAAGTTGAAGATCTACGGATTCAGATATACACCAAATCAATCCATGTACATGCTGGCATAGACAAGGAAAGTTTGTACCCCATGGCCCGCATATTTCTAGAAATGGAGCAAATAGGCAGTAGACTCGCAAAGTAAATACATACCATAGTAAGATTCTTTCCTGGTTGATTTGTAATCCACGTTAATGCATTCAATATAATTCATATGGTGCCCTTCAAATAGCTGCTGAATAGTACCCTCCACAACAGTTCCCTAGAAAAGTAGAACCTTAAAAATATGCTAAGCAAAAAGCTAAAATATGATGCTACTGGATTTACTGGAGGGATGAAAATGCTGAATAAAACCATATTAAAATAATCTTATAAAATTACGTCATCTTTTCACAAAGATAACACTTATACTGCTAAACGGAAAGAACGCACGAAGTGACGCCATCACATCACCGAATTCCACTTAAAATGCTATCTTGAGATTCTATCTTGTCACTTCAGGAAATTACTGATCACACCTTTCTCACACTAAAAGAAATGCAAATAGCCTCCCAGCATGTCTTCACATTACTTGAATTACCAAATCCTAGCAGCATATCTAACGTTGGTATGGAATAGCGAGTATATTTCAGTCAGAACAATCATACCTTCATTTTGTCCTCAAGTTTTTCGCAAAGGACTCTGTTAAGCTCTTGCACGTCATGCTGCATAAAGGAATCATATGTATCCCACCCAAAAGACTTGGTTAACTCCTTTGTAGCCACACTGGTATCGCTGTACTGGAGCTTGTAGAATAAACTTTGCAAAGCCAAAGGGATACTCCCTGAAGGCATGTCATTCTCAGTTGTCGGCATATGGTACACAGCCTGATACCGATTCTCCCGTTAGTGCTTTCATAGTGTAATGCTGCATAAACATGAAAGTAGTATAGCCTACCTTCCTGAAATAAGGTATATGATACAATGTCTGAAGAAGAGAATTCATATAACATGTCGCTCCTTGATTCTTAAGTCCAACATAACCGGTCTCTTTTTTAGAGTCGTGGGACCAGTAATCTACTACTCTACGAACAGCAACATCGGCTTCAATGACGCAAGTGTCATTAACAAGGTAACCTCTGGTGGGATTATACAATTCACTAAGGGGCATGAATGATGTAAATCCCCAATCACTCTCCCTCGCATTAAACTGGTGTTGAGTCTCTGAAAAAATAGATTTCAGAGGTGAATTATACATTAATTTTCTCACAAAAATACAAGAGGAGATTCAGTTCGTTAGTTTCAAGGTTCATGCAGAAACATAAAAACTGAGAGCGAAATCCCCGTATAAGATTAACTTTGCTTGATGGTAACTTACAAATTGAAAAACATATACAAACAGAATGGAGTTCTATAACAAATATTTGAGATATTAAAGAAAATTATACCGAGCAAGCTCGAAAATGAAGGTCAAATTCATGAGGTGTTATTCCAGAGAAAATAAGAGAGGACCAAAATGCTTCTTTCCACGGGCATTCTTAAAGATATCCATACAAATAATTCCATTTGGAAAGCATGAATGTGTGCGAAAATTAAGTACACAGGAGGAGGGTTTCAAGTCGCTTATCCGCTCTAACAAAAAGGGATCTTTACTGATATTTGATGCATACACCGGTGGTGGCGTCTTCAGTGCACAAAGAAATTCTCAATGGTGAGTAAGGAAAGCATTGGTGCAGATGTATGTAGCCCTTCCATAAAAAAACTTTGGCAAAAACCATGTTTTCATGCCTAGCGCCAAAGTGCAAGAAGTCAACAGAGTGTTGCACCAATCTTTGCCCTCGATGAAACTCTATTGACAGGATGTGAAAAATGGTTTTAAAACAAATTATGCCAAAAACAAACCTACAACAACAGATGCCTCTCCATAGAAGCGCTTCTACACGCTAGAATCCAGGGGTTTAACCAAGATGTTTACTGGATTTCAATTTTCTTGGCAAATATTCTTGCAGTTCTGAGGGTGTACGTCTAGATATATCTGCCCGTACACTTCTCATGTACTTATTTGAAAAAGATGATACTCATATAGAAGGAAAAGGATGCCTCCGTCAAGGTCACCTTATCTTTTTGGTTCCATAAAAGAAAGTATGCAACACAGAAAATGTCCGTCAAGTATAGGTCTTATTACTTCAAAAATATTTCATTTATTTCATCAGATTACAACAAAGGGATGACCATCAAAGTAAAGTAGCACCTCCCTTGGTCATAGGGGGAAAAGTCAAGGGGAAAATCACCAGCAAATGGAAAACTTGCACTGAGAAAACATATTATATGAGGTGATAATATTAAGTAAATAAAATAACTACTCTGGGTGAATATGACAAGTACAACGACTTCCAATGTTGCAGGTAGGGTATACCTTTTCGAATCGAGAATTTATTATGTATCTGGTTCAAAACAGCTAAGCTGAATTGTGCATATCTACTCCAACCATATGGCAATGATGCTGAGTCCGCAACATCCAAATATATGGACAAATGATCCACATTATTCCCTTTCGGGAAGATAAGGATCCGCCTATCAAAAAAGAACTTCAGTACATTCTAAGCAATGCAGAAAAAAACAACATCACATCTCGCATGGTCCTAAAAGTAAGAATAAATGAGTGTACCATTTATATCCTCCAATATGGAAAATATCTGAGTAAAGCTTCTTCATACTGAGCCTTGAAAAATTCTCAATTGTCCACGTAAATCTCCCAGATGGGGGATCCTCAGCAATCTGAGTGTCTGCCGCGCTTGTTGTATCTGCTTGAGCTACAAGATAAGAGATGAATAATTTAACTCTCAGTTTGTTAACAAACTCCACAACTGCAACCCAAAAAGAAAAAGAGAGTTACCGTAAAACCAAATCATATCAACACAGGCATGAGCAACCATATAAAAGCATAGTGAAATAAAGTCGAAAAAGATTCTTAAGAGGGTTATAAGTGCTTATTCAGGGAATAGTAATAACAAATTGGTAGACACTTGTTGGCATTCCAGCCTTCCATTTCCTTTCGTGCGCACGCTTTTGTCAGGAAATTAACGCCTTAGATGGCAAAAGAATCATCAACCGGTATTACCTCCATCAAAGCTATAGTTCAACACCAAACCCTAAAGGGCCATTGAACATCAATGCCCTGTCCTCTCCTACCCCACACTAGGTTGTTGTTCAAATCAGGAACCAGTTTCCGACTTAACTCCCCTGACACAAAACCTCCACCAGCTAACAAAAACACTAAAATCTCAAGAACAGAAATCAATCCCTCCAACCCTATATGACACAAAGCCCACGGCGAAATAACACAATGTCTGACATGAATTCATAATACTGAACACTCTTCTCCCTCTCCCCAGTCCCTCCCAAAAAAAAAAATAAAAGAAACACATCAACTCTTACGGAAACAAACAAAATTAGGTAAAAAAAATCCATGAATCTAACCTCGAAATCACACGAAAAGAAAAACAAACCACAATCCCCCAGCTCCGCCCAGTGAAATGCCCCTCACTCCTTATAAAAGGAGAAACACCACTAAGTCCCACACCACCCATGCAACTAAAACCTTGACATCGGACAAAAACAGAAAAAGGTGAACCACGATCCCTATTTCCCCCAATCGCATTTATCCCAGTGACGCGCACAAAAACCACCCGATACGAACCGAGAAAGAAAGAAACGATTCAAAAAGCTAAATCACCTTCCATGGGCTGAGGACCATCGGGGAAGTCACTGTGCGGGACCAACATCTCATCGTCCTCCTGCTGCTGCACCACCAACACAAACAAAAATCAGCCACCGCCCAACCCCCGACAGAAGCAAAATCACTACCGGAATAGCCACCCAACATTACGGATCCACGCCAATCCAAGCCCTAAACTAACCCCTCCCCCAAGAAAAAACAACCATTGCCCGCAAAAGTCAAGTCACCGCCTTTCGCGAAAAAGGACGAGACCCAGAACAGCAAACGTAAAGAAAACACGAAGCCCGGAGAGACCGTTGGCGTTGGTGGGGGGCGGAGATATTTACATCTAAAGGCGGGGGAGTCATCAGAGTCATGTGGCGGCGGGGGGATGGAGGGAAGGTGTGGGGGATCGATTGAATCCGAGGGAGGAGAGGGATTGAGTGAAGCGAGGTGGGGAAAGTGGTGACCGATTTGGCGATCGACGAGGGAGCGGTGAATAGATAGAAAGAAAGAAACAAGTAAAGGAAGAAAGGGGGAGAGAGGGATGGGATGGGATTGTAGAGCTACTAGAGCTACAGCTAGAGAGAGAGACCAGGCTAGCTAGGAAGCAGGAGATGAAAGAGAAAGAGGTTCGAAGTTTATGTTTTGTTCCTTTCCTCTCTCCAAAGCTTGGGTTTGGGGGTATTTTGGGTATTTTGCTGTTCGTCTTCTTCCCCTTCAGCGTGTCGTGGTCGTGACTGTTTGGAAAGCACTTGTTTATTTGTTTTCTATCTTCTGTTTGGAAAAAATTATTAATGGGCATTAAATAAATTATTTTTTAAATTTCGTAAATTTTTTTAATGAATTAACCGTACAACCAGCGTGGAGGAAGAAAGCAAACCGTGATTTTGATAGTTAATTACATTTGGATTAATTTCCATTAGGGAGAAAGTGAACAAGTTGAATTTGCTTTAGGGCGACGGGGTGGTGTGTGTGCCTACTTTTGTAATTTCACAGGGGCGAGAATGGAGCCGCCCCGTGTTAAAAGTCCTCCGACCTTAGCGGCCGTTTGGTTGGTTCTTGAAAGATTGAGCTCCTCCACTTTCATTTTACAAAAAAAAAAAAAAACATAATAAAAACAAATCGAAATTAATTCAGGCGAACGAAAGTGATTTCAGTTCAACGTTGTTTTATAATAATAACCTCTCTAACTTTTTTTAATTTCATCGATTAAATTTAACTTGTAATGACGCGTGACCTAGCAAGCTTAATGTTGAATTAGACCGGAAAATGAATTAGAAACCTTGAAGCAATAACTACTTGGTAGGAGTCCTGACTTCGGACGAGATGATTACACTTGCTAAAAAATGTATGTTAAAAATAAAAATATATAGTATGTCGTACTTTTACTTATAAATTTAAAATTTTAAAAAAGTTAACGTTAACTACTCTGATATTATAGTCAAAAGTTAAGATTTCACGTCCGCCGAATGAAAAAAAATTAAAAACACCCTGACAAAAAAAGTTAAGGTTTCCGAAGTATTTATTATTTTATATTTGAAATTCATAATATTTTAGTAATCACATCTTTTATAAATTAAATGTTAATGATTTTTAACCGTGATATACTGAGAGAGTTTTTCAAGCAGTAATCGTATTCTCCAAAAATAAAATCAATGAATTTCCGTACAAACGTTTAAATTAAACACCGTTCAGACAAAACTCACTGGGACTACTACTAAGATCGAGGCGGACAGCTCGTCCGTGGTAGCCGTCGTCGTCTTCCTCCGACAAAAAACCGCGTTATTCCCCTCAATGTCAGCGTCTCTTCGCCATGGCCGAAAAATTCGACTACTTGTCCAAATGCTAATTGCCCCAAAAGACTACTAAACCCAAGCCCCTCGTTTCCTCCCCCGTTCCTTCTGCGCGAAGAAGTCAAATTGCACCTCTCGATCGACCCCCAGGTGGAACTCTGGATGAGCTGTTTTCCTTTTTCGGGTTTGGCTGTTAAGGCGTTAAATTGTGAAGTGGACGCCAATCCCTTCCCTCCTCCCCCCTCACCCCAAGTAATCCGTGTTAGTCAGCCCCAAGGATTGGGGCGTTGAGTCATGGCTGGATTTTTTCTTAAATCCGCGTGTTTTCAGAAATACTGGCCTAAGGATGACTAGGTAAATGCCTAGCCCCCACCTCCTATTCTCTTTTCTCTCCCTCTCTCTCCCCCTTCAACCTTAGCCTCATCCGTGCCCGTCTTCCTGACTGCCCCAGCCTGAGATCTTGAATCCGGGTTGAGGCCTCTCCTGGAAGAACAGACCCATCATTGTTTGCAGTACTTGTTGTTTGACCCAGGTTGTGATTTTCGATCTTTTCACTGTTTGGAGTGTCGGGGTTTGAAAATTGGGGGTGCTTTCAGTTGTTATTGATGGGTGCGTGAGTTTTAGTTAGTTGGTTGGATGGAGATGATTGGATTTTGGGTAGGGGTTGAAGGATTTCGGTTTTACTGATTGGGGATCAAAGTTGCCTGCTTTGGGAGGTCGTTGAGTTCATCTCCATCCTCCTAGCCTGCTGTCTGAAATTTCGAGAAGTCAACTCTGGTGGGAATTGGGGCTCTGCTCGGATCATTGATTGGATTGGATTTGAATCCGATTTTTATGCTAGATTTGGGAGTTGGGAGGAGCTGGGATTAGCTTGGGGATGGGGAATACCTGCGTAGGCCCAGGCATCAGCAAGAATGCTTTCTTCCAGTCGGTTTCTGCCGCAGTGTGGCGGTCAAGGGAGCCAGAGGATTCGACCCATAAGAATGAAGAGAATGTCCATGAGGAACTGAGGAATGAACTGGAATCTGTTTTACCTGTCCAGAATAAGCCTCCAGAGCAGGTAACCATGCCCAAACCAACGGCTGCCCCAGAGGAGCCTTTACCCCCGAAGCCAAAGAAGAAGCCTCAGATGAAGAGGGTTTCCAGTGCGGGGCTAAAGATGGATTCAGTCCTCAGGAGAAAAACTAGGAATTTCAAGGAGTTCTATGGCATGGGGAAGAAATTAGGGCAGGGTCAGTTCGGGACGACGTTCTTGTGCTTGGAGAAGGCGACGGGGCAACAGTTTGCATGCAAATCCATCGCAAAAAGGAAGCTGATTACAGAGGATGATGTGGAGGATGTGAGGAGGGAAGTGCAGATAATGCACCATTTGGCGGGTCACCCGAATGTGATTTCTATTAAGGAAGCTTTCGAGGATGCGGTGGCAGTTCACCTGGTGATGGAGTTCTGTGCCGGGGGTGAGCTTTTCGATAGGATTATTCAACGAGGGCATTACACCGAAAGAAAGGCCGCCGAGCTCACAAGGACAATAGTTGGTGTGGTCGAGGCCTGTCATTCTCTTGGGGTGATGCATCGTGATCTGAAGCCTGAGAACTTTCTGTTCGTTAGTAAGGAGGAAGATTCCTTGCTTAAAACAATTGACTTTGGGTTGTCGGTCTTCTTTAAACCAGGTATGCAGTACTCGAGATTTACATTAACTCTGATTATAACATCCACCTGAGCTCTTGTGGATTGGCTTTCCGATCCACTGGCATGTCCACCTGAGGTTGTGTGGCCTTTAAGTGGAGCAAATACCCATATATGTTTTTTTTTTGTTGATGACTTAGAAAACCCTCGGTAGTTTCTCAAAACCTAATGTTTCTTTTACAACCTGGATGACTTGTGATGTTGATATTTCCGAAGGCGAGACTTTCACTGATGTGGTGGGAAGCCCATATTATGTGGCGCCCGAAGTCCTGAAGAAGCGATACGGACCTGAATCTGATGTCTGGAGTGCTGGGATCATCCTTTATATACTTTTGAGCGGAGTTCCCCCCTTTTGGGCGGGTGAGAGTTATTGAGCATGCCTGATTTTTTCCTTGTGTCCATGGAAAGCATTAGTTATTCTTTTTTTTTTTCCTATTTGTCTTGTGTTCATGAAGAGAGCGAGCAAGGAATATTTGAGCAAGTCCTCCACGGAGATCTCGACTTTTCTTCCGATCCTTGGCCTAGCGTATCAGAAGGTGCCAAAGACTTAGTGAGAAAAATGCTCGTTCGAGATCCAAAGAGAAGACTAACAGCTCATGAAGTTCTATGTAAGCAGTTGAACATGATTATCTTACCTTTGAGCATGGGACGTTAAATTGCGTCTCCATTCATACTGACCAGTCGTTGCTTTCACCACAGGCCATCCTTGGGTTCAGGTTGACGGTGTTGCTCCTGACAAGCCTCTCGATTCAGCCGTCTTATCTCGTCTGAAACAATTCTCTGCCATGAATAAGCTTAAGAAAATGGCCATTCGAGTAAATATCGAAACTCAAAAATCATTGCTTGGGCCTAGTCGATCAAATCCATTTGATGTTAGGTTTGATTTTTGTTGTCGTTACTTGCTTCAGGTCATTGTGGAGAACTTAACAGAAGAGGAAATAGCCGGCCTTACTGAAATGTTCAAGATGATCGATGCGGATAACAGTGGTCAAATTACTTTTGAGGAACTCAAGGCCGGGCTTAAGAGGGTTGGAGCTAACCTCGAGGAGTCTGAAATTTATGACTTGATGCATGCTGTGAGTACCAATCGTCTTTTGCTGCCTGTTTGTGTTCGATGAATTACACAGACGGCTGATATGTTTCGGGCTGATTAAAAAATCTCCAGGCCGATGTAGACAACAGCGGAACAATAGATTATGGGGAGTTCATCGCCGCGATGTTGAATCTGAACAAGGTCGAGAGAGAAGACCATCTCTTTGCCGCATTTTCCTACTTCGATAAGGACGGAAGCGGTTACATCACCCAGGACGAGCTTCAGCAGGCATGCGAGGAGTTTGGGATCGAGGATGTCCGCCTCGAAGAGATGATTGGCGAAATCGATCAAGATAACGTAAGTCGACGTTCTCTTTCCCAAATGCCACCGCGTCAGCTCCCTACCATCGCTGGCTAGTGTTTCCTGCATATAGCGACTGATGTTCTGCGAAAATCAGGACGGGCGCATAGACTACAACGAGTTCGTGGCCATGATGCAACAAGGAAGCACGGGCGGCTTCCTCAAGAAAGGCTTGGAGAAAAGCTTCAGCATCAAGTTTAGGTAAAGAAGCTTATGATATCCGTCCGCCATTTTTCACCGAACGATTCAGAAGAGCTGATGCAATGTCCCGAGGCCGCAGCCGCTCGTGCGTGATGCCAGAATACCATGAACTACTTTTTCACGAAAAAATCGCGACCTCCTACCGGATTGCTCGTTTTTCCTTTCTTCTTCCCCGAGTTTCTCTTGAATTCAAGCACCGAGAAGGATCGCTCGCTGGCCGTATTGTAATCCACATCGTCGTTTGATCATTCCAGCTTTCGCGAGAGAGAACCCCGCGATCTGAATGCTCGGAACTTGGTATGTCTACGCTGACGTTTCCGCGGATGAAACGTATGTTTCTCGCGACGAACAATCGACGCTTGTGTTGGGATGTACGCAAACTTTTAAAACTTTGATCTTTCCCCATTTCGACGGGAAGAGTTTGACATTTGCTTGTCGGATTATCGTTCTCTTGTCGGCACAGGATACAAATGAAGTAAGTCTTCGGACACGTCGATCCGTTGTCTGAACGCTGACTTGGATCGCCTCGCCGTCCCATTTTGATGATATACCTACCATTTATGGATTGATTTGCCTCTCCAACAAACCCAAAAGGAAAAGTGGGAGCTGTCGATATCAGCCCCGTTTCTCGTCTTCATGGCCTCGACCCTCCTGCAGTTCGCGTACCCGCCTCCCTCTTCCCTTTTGCTGACTGCCTTCACCGCCGCCAGCGTGGTCGCGATCCCCTTCCTAGGGTTGTCGGAAGTGAGAGGCGTTCACCTTCACTACTCCAAGTTCTGGAATGCCAACGCCGCGAAAAGGGAAGCTAGGACTGTACCCGGTCGGACCGGGATGGTGGTTCTGTACTTACCGGCTCTCCTCGGCGGGGTCGCCTCCCTTGTGATGCTCCCCGACGCCGGCCTCAGGTTCCTCGTCCTCAGGTTGGCCGTCACCGCTCATTTCCTGAAGAGGGTCCTCGAGGTAGGTTGCTTTTCCTGTTGTCTGCGTGTAGTTCCCGGCGATGCTGTCGGAGGATGGTGGCCGAATTTTCTACCGGGTTGAGTTTTCGCCGTGAGATTCTGCAGGTGCTGTTCCTTCACAAGATCACCACGCGAATGGCCGCCGACTCGATGGTCCTCATATCGTTTAGCTACTTCATGATAGCCACTGTCACGATCTACTCGTTGCGGCTCTCCCAGGGTCACTTCCCGGAGCCGTCCATCGATCTGATGTATCCCGGGATAGCTCTGTTCCTGATAGGGATGATCGGGAACTTCTATCACCACTTGGTTCTGTCCCGATTGAGGACCAAGGGCGAGAAGGAGTATAAAATCCCGAAGGGCGGATTGTTCGGCCTGGTCATATGCCCGCACTATCTGTTCGAGATCATTGATTTCATAGGCATCGCCTTCATCTGTCAGACGATCTATTCCTTTGCCGTGGCTCTGAATACGATCGCTTACCTGGCGGGCAGAAGCTACGCTACTCGAAGGTGGTACAAGTCCAAATTTGAAGACTTCCCGGAAGGCGTTAAGGCTCTGATCCCTTACATATTTTGAAGGATTTCATAGAAGGGGAGGATACCGTCGTTCTCTTTTATTACAAAACAGTCAGCGGCTGCCGTCGATTTCACGCCACGGCCGACTGAGATTCGTGTATGTTTTGTTCTGCTGGTGCATCAAGATTGTTCCTTCGTTTCTTACTTAGCGCATCGCTTTCGGTTCATTCTCGTTTCGGTCGCCTCTGGACAGTCCATTTCTTTACTCCCATATTAGATTAGCATTATCAGCAGAGGAAATCAGAGGCACGATCCACAACGAACTGGTATAATTTTTTAAGAAGTTGATCACAGCAATCAAGGAGGGTGACCACCTCATTCCTCCAATAAACAATTCCCCACGAGGAGCAGCTGATGAATATTCAATAGCAATTTCCTCCTTCTCTACTCCTCTTTTTCCAGATCGATTGATTCATCATCAATCCTTTATCGAGTTTCAATTGTCAGACCATGGAGTTCCTGCATTCCTTTGTCTTCCCATCGCCATCTCCAGTTATTACAGTCATGTCGGCGCTGATGCTCATGTTGCCTGCAAGATCTGCCGTCTTGGAAGCTACGGGGAAGAACTTGGAGTACTCCAAGTTTGGTAGGAGCAGGACTAAGTCCACGTCCTCCCCTGGGAAGAAGATGGTGCCAAGCAGATTAGGCTTCCTGTGCGTGTACATACCGACGTTCCTCGCCTCTGCGTTGTCCCTCTGGGCGTACTGCTATGACGACTCCCGCATCTGCCTTGTTACATTCGCTTTCTCCCTGATGTTCCTGAAACGAATCACGGAGGTAACTTTTTTTCACCTTCTCGACCGAGTACAGATTTCTCGTCCTCCGATCTGAATGTCTCCTCCCAACTCTGTCTCAGGTCCTGTTCGTCCACAAGTATAGCGGGCAGATGGCCGCAAAGTCCTTGATCCAGATGTTCCTCGGGTACTTCCTCTCGACAGTCTCCGTAATCTACACCCAGAAACTAAACCAAGGATTCCAGGAACCAAGCATCGACCTCAGGACCCTCGGAGGAGTCCTATTCCTAGCAGGAATCCTCGGCAATTTCTACCACAACTACCTACTGTCGGGGCAGAGGGAGAACGAGGACGACAAGGAGTACAAGATCCCGAAGGGGGGTCTCTTCAGCCTGGTGGCATGCCCTCACTACCTGTTCGATATCGTGACGCTGCTGGGCATATCCTGCATCTCTCAGACCGTCTTCGCGGTCAGCCTGAATGTGGGATCGACATTTTACCTAATGGGGAGGAGTCATTCCACTAGGAAATGGTATATGTCGAAGTTCGAGAACTTCCCACCTCACGTCAAGGCCGTGCTCCCCTACATTTTCTAGCTATCTTTTTCTGCTCGTTAAGGTCTGTAACTTTCAGTGGGATGTAATTGATTAATCAAAATTCAAATCGCTAAGTGCAAAATCAAGTTAACCGCTGCTAACCATTTACATGACCCCCTATCCGATCCTTGTTTATCTCTCGTCGTCCTTCCGACCTACCGTTTTTTCGATCGCCAGAGGGAGGCCCTCGATAATCCCCTGTGCGGTTTATGCACTAACCTTCTGATATCTTCAGTCAGAAACTGAGCAAAGACCTTTCAAGGCTAGCTTTTTCATAAACAAAGATAAAGCCGGAAGTGTAATCGAAGATCTCTACCAAGCTTTAGGGAACCATGGGGTATGCTGAAATGTGTGTGTTCGAGTTACTGCTGCACATTGTCATGAGCCTATATTATTTAAAGGTTAGACTGGAGTTCCCAGCAGGTTTGATGATATGCTCGATGCTTCTGATGCTGCAATGCAGCTTGATGTCAAAATAAGCTACAGCAGTGGCATCCCATTGGACATATTGCCTCAAGGCGCCGGCAAGGGTGGGCTTAGCTTACCTATAGAAGAAAGTCGAAGCTCGCATAATCATCCCTTTGAGAGCTCTAGTTCGTGGCGACTTGGAAAATGATGCCGAACTTTTCATGGTCCCTGGAGTCTTTGGCATGATGGTACACAGCGAATTCTGCTGTATTCTGCGTCTGCCACAGTGCTGCTCTAATGTTTACCTACTGTTTGTTGCAGGTGATCAATGACCAGGAAGAGTTACTGCAGTGGCATGCTGAAAATACCAGGGGTAATCCTTGGATAATCCACGCGACAAAGAGATGCTCAGCAGGAATCATCGAAGCAATTGGATATTTTGGCTTGGGTCCATCAGACATCAAACCCTGGTGTTGAAGTAGTTAAGTTTTATTTGCTATATGAAAGATGGTGTCTGTGGAGAAGTCGAGGAATCCAACCAGTTCATTAGAAATTTACAACTCCTCTTTGTAAGATTTATCGCATTTACGTTGCAGATGTTGGGTGTTAGTAACTTAACAAGATTTAGCCTTTTCCTCATGTCGACTTCAGATCAGATGGAGTGCTGGTCCATGCTTCCAGGATAGAGCTTCCATTTTCTCGTGTCGTTGATATGTTAGCCAAGTCCTACGGGGACAAGCATGGTGAAAAGTTCCGGGTATGGGTCGATAAACTCCCTTGCAGCTCCAACACGTTCAGACACATGGCTAGTCCAGTTCTATAAATGGGAAATGTCGGGTAACATGAGGAAAGTAGTTGAGGGAACTTCAACATTGATGTAGGGACATGTTACTTATTCCCTAAGCGGGAACTTTCCAGATTGATGAAATTGCAGATGGACTTTCGTAGTTTCACGTGCATCAGACATGGTTGGGCAGTTCTTTGACTAAGGATGAGAATGATTGGTTATTCTGAAAACACGGAAAGAAATGTCCGATAGCTGGCAAAGCAACCAGTGAAACAAAGTTGACATCGGTAACATCAAGGAAATGTATGGTTTTCCGATTTATTCTGCTGAAATCACCGAGCTCCTGACCGAGGTTTGCGCCCCAAAGCTGTTTCTCAATCCTCCTTGGATGCTGTTTCTCAATCCTCAGCAACAGCCATGTTATTGTTCTCTGGTAACGTCTGCAGTGCAGGCCTCTTCTCGTTCTGCATCTGGTCAAATTCAATAGGGTGGTCCTGTTAGCAAAACTGGCCAAGAAAATGCCATAGGAAAGGGTTTGGACCTGTTGTTACCTGAATTTTCTCCTTGTACATCTTCCTCAGCTGCAAAAGACTCTTTGTTGTCAGGGGATTCGGCTTCTGCTTTTCTTCGTCAGCCTTGACGATGAGTTCTGGGACCTTCTTCTGCTTCCCAAATTTAACTGCTGATCCTACATTCTCTTTGTCTCCATCCTTTGATTGCAGCTTCTTACCAGAGGACTTCAGTAGAGTCGGCAATTCGGTCATCCGGCCAACTGATGATGGTAACTGAGGAACGCTGTTCACCTTACTGATGATAGTCGAAGCAGGCGTCTTCTCTCCAACAATATCATCAGCACAAAAATGGTTGGAATCTTTCACAGCCTTGAGAGCTTGTCTGATCATTTCCACATCAACAGCTTCAACTGATTTTTGGGTCTGAGGAAGTCCCATTTGTGCTTCTACCAACCGTGTCTCTGCTGCTATGCATGGTTGTGCGGACAAAGTAACCCCTTGAATTTCTGATCCGTCACTGTCATCATTAGGCGACTTTACCTTTGCAGTTAATTCGGATAGTCCATCGGTATCTGCGAGGTATCCATCCCACGCAACATCTTCTCCATCCCCCAGAATGCTAGTATTAACATCAGAAGCTGCAATGCTCACTACTTCACTGTCCATCTCCTTGTTGCTATCCTCCTTTGGACAGTCAAGGTTCCAGGAAGTAACTTGTGCAGTCAATTCCGCTATGTCATCCCCATCATTTGGGGCAACTTTCCCAGCAGACGCCGCATGAACATATCCATTGGCAGCTTCCTCGAATGATGTCAGCCCTACCAAATCAAAGTTTACCCATCAGAAATAACAAAAAGCAAATCCCTAAAACAGTACATTGGTCAATGAATTCATAAATAAACTTCAGTATTTTCTACCGTCATGTGATGTCCCAAGTCCAACTAATGACCCGTCCACTTCATCAAGCTTCTTATTTCGACACTCGGTGCCATATTCAACTTCAGCCGGTGCATCAACCTCTGATTCAGCTGCTGCAATTTCCTCCTTTCTATATATCTCAGCCGAATGGCTTTGCATTTCTTCTTCAACCTCGCTCCAAGCTTTATCCAGGACTTCAAGCTCGCTCACAGCTTCGACCAGGGCTTCAACCTCTTCGGCCTCTTCTGTAGACTCAGTAAACTTCTTACCCTGTGCATTGTTGCTCGCACTTTCAACTTTGACAGGTGTGGCATTAAACTTGGATTCAGCTTCACCTCGCATTTCTTCTTCAACCTCGCTCCAAGCTTCATCCTGGACTTCAACCTCACTAACAGCTTCAACCAGGGTTTCAACCTCTTCGGCCTCTTCTGTAGACTCAGTAAACTTCTTACCCTGTGCATTGTTGCTCGCACTTTCAACTTTGACAGGTGTGGCATTAAACTTGGATTCAGCTTCACATGGATCGCCGGGTTCGCTTTTCCCTTCAGCTTTAACATCAGGCCCAACTTCAACCGAGGTTACCACCTTACATACAACAACTTTGGCCTCAGTATCCTCTTTGACGCTATCTGCATATGAAATAACAAAGATCACACAATAAGTTCACCCGAGAAAACGTCCCTAACAAAAACTCTTTTGAAGGTTCATACCAGATGGATGTTCATCCTCCGTTGTATCGACCGACTCCTCGGTCAATTCCTTTTCTGCAATCAAATCACCCATTTTTATCGGCTCCAAAATCATGGTCACCTCGTTGGACAGTTTTAGATCATTCATTTTCTTTTCCAGCAACCTTGCTGATCTCCTTGTTGACATCCTTGTCGACTGGGCCACAGGTGCCCGAGCCTTCCCCTGCCTAGTTTTCGCCACAGTGTTGGCAGTTCCATCAGCGATGGAATCTCCCTCCTCATTCTTCTCATTCTCCGCCTTCTCCTTTTCAACCTTCAGTTGAACTGAAGCTGGCTCAGCCCTCTTTTTAATCCGTGAAGCTATGGGAGTCTCAGTGAAATTCAAGATCTTGGACTCCTTGTCAGCTGCTGCAGCATTTCTGTTTCGCATGCTACATCCTCCAGTAGTTTGAGAAGGTAGCTGCTCTGTCTCCGGAACCAGGACAGTTCTCCTTCTAGTGGACGCCCTGTTCATGGACCTGGTAATGACCGAAGCCAGAGGATTCTCTTTCTCTGGAGATTGAACCGCATCATGTTTGGGCTGGTTCAGAAACTCATCAAGGCCCTCGACCTACCAAACAATCCACGTGTTAAAACTCCAGAGAACTTAAAATCCAAACAATCAACGGCATCTTCCTCAGATATAGTCATTCCAAATCACAAACAAAAAATAATCAGTCAATTGAAATAGCCACAATCTTCAATTCGTAGTGCAAAACCTCGATCCGATGACGGCATGGACAGAGCTTAAGGTAACAATTTCGATGCAACTAATTATCTCATCAACAAATCAATGCTTTTGTAAGGATTAAAAAATGACTCCAGAGACCGCCGGGAATCAACATCAAACTATTGTAAAACTCTGATCGAGCAATCAATCCAAAGCTGCACGTGAGGTTCATCACCGCATGCATCAATCGAAATTCAGAACAGAGAACGACAATCAAAACAGGTCTATCAAAGTCTCAGAATAATCCATCACGTACGTGATCAAGGGAAGTGAGGGCGTCAGCCATGGCAACATTGGTCTGGTTGGCAGCGATCTGGTTCTTCTTGCACAGGGCCTGCAGGTCTCTCCTGGCGAGCGCGTAGAAATCCATCTCCACTTCCCTCTCGGTGCCTCCGCCTCAAATCAAATTCCACTGAGAGAATCCGCCGGCAATCATGTGCTGAATTCAGCCGAAGGGCAGATATTTATAAGGTGGAGGAGGAGATGGACGAGGGTAACCCTAGCCGAAATGTGACCGTTTGAAAGGGGCGGATCTTTTTGAAAATTTGAAATCTATTGTAAACGATACGGTGTCGTTTTCGAGCATAGATTCTTAATGGGCCTTAATTTGGGACTCCGTTTTCGGCCCTGATAAATTCTCATTGGCATGGCCATTACTCCCAAAAAATATGGAAAATCCAGACGTTTTAAATAAATAAATACCATCTACGTCACATTTCTGTTCCCAGGAACATGAAATCTTAATCAGCGACAAGAATACTACAAGTCAGGCTAAGAAGACTAACAATAATCCCACAAACAGGGCCGGAGAAAGGCCGGAAAAAATAATCCACCTTCTAGGCCTGTTGGCCCACCTCCTAGCTTTCATCAGACTATGGTTTCACAGACCTATCTCGCTGCGAGAGACAACGGGGTGAGGAGTTAATGGAAATTAGAGAACATGGTATTACCCCGAGTTGCAGTTGCAGATGGATTCTACATTTTTCAGTTACCTGTTAAGTAGACGATGGCGAATGTGCAGGCAGCGAAGGCCAATGTGCGTGGAATTGCAGCAGCGACTGCGTCGGATGTAGCCCTGATAATGCAGACAAAAGGATGGAGTGAGTCAGAATTGTTAAAATAGTATAGAGTGGAGACCTTGCGATAAGGGCCGATACCTTGTCACTAGTCCAGGGACAGACTCGGTTTTCATCCCGAAGTCGAAGGGGAATAGCGGGTCATAATGTGGATCCCCAACATTCATGGGGAGTTGATCCACTGACTTGAACCATGTCCTTGGGAGCTTCCCGCTAAACCCGAATTCCCCAAATATGACGTCAGCCACCCCCTGACCTTCCGTGCCAGGTAACCATGCCGCCACCAGTGCATCCATTGAGGATAGGTATGGTTCAATTACCACAGGCCTCCCAGAAATGATTATGACCACACATTTGACATGCTGGCAGACATTGTTGATGACATTCGGACCAGGATCTGACAATGTAAGGGTATCGCTGTCTCCGGCAGTCTCTGCATAAGGATGCTCGCCAACAACAACAATGGCATAAGCAAAGTTATTGGATTTGACAAATTCGGCATCTGGGTTCTCTTGGTAAGTGACTATCGTGCTGGAATCAACCATCGATGTTATGGCACTCAATATGGTGGTTCCTAGACAATGGTTAAAACATCAATGTCAATACCAGGTTTCACCGACGGATAATGGAAATACAAGTACAGACTCCAAGGTCCCATCCAATCTCATTCAATAGACATATGAGGAGTAAAAGAAATACCCCTGGTATAGTTGTTTCCGCTAAACCCTTGCCAATTGATCGTCCAACCACCACATTGATAACCAAGATTATCAGCATGGCTACCTGCAACTAAGATCTTTGGAGCTTTCTTGGAAAGAGGGAGCAAAGGCTCAGTTTCATTTTTCCCATTCTTCAACAGTACCAAAGATTTCCTCACGGCTTCCCTGGCTAGTTCTCGGTGCTCCTGCAGGCAGATGAAAACAAAAGTTACAAGAAATGTTCCTTATTAATTGAAAGGATTGAAGGTGCTCTTTCTAATTGTCTGTTATGGATCCCAATTTCTTCGAGCAATCACAACTTCGCAATCTCATTGAGATGGATCTGCCTCAATTTCTCCAACATCACAAAAAAAGATTCGCTAACCTGGCTTCCAAGATCATTGACCAAACTATAATCAGCAAAAGGGCTTTCAAACAGTCCCATGGTGAACTTCACTAGCAAAATCCTCCCAACGGCGTCATCAATTCGTTCCATGGGGATAACGTTTGACGAAACCAGGAATGTGAGATCATCGATGAATTCAGTATAATTGAATGGTACCATGACCTGCAGAAGACAATGAATGCCAATATAATAAGCGCAAGAGCTAAGAACTTCAATAACAAGAGGCGGACGCAGGACAGCAACTAACCATGTCGATACCAGCCAAAATCCCTTCTTGAACAGAATAAGTATAGTTTGCATGTGGAGGTGTAGTTATCCTATCAATGCCTTGCCAATCTGAGATTACAAACCCCTGCGAGATCACCAAGCATGTAAAATGATGGAGCGGGACCCATTATCACAAACAATGTTCATGCAACATAAACAAAGTGAGCGTGCTTTCAGTTGGTTGAGCAACAGAATCGGTGCATTCGATCGTACTTGGGGTCAACAAGAAACTATGGACCTAGATAGTTTATAAACCAAAAGTTGATTGCAATGCAGATATCACCTTAAATTTGAGGGTGTTCTTGAGAAAACCAGTCACAAGTTCACGGTTGGCGTGCATCTTTTCCCCATTCCAGCTAGAGTAGGACACCATGACAGTTGAGACGCCTTGGATGATAGAAGCAGAATATGCAGGCATATGAATACTGAGCAATCCGTGCAAATCAGTGACCGTGTTATTTTCATTAATTCCTTTCGTCGTTCCACCATCACCTACAAAGTGCTTTGCACAGGCTGCAACCTTCTTCCTGTAATGATGTACATACTATAAGGAACATGCATTTCTTTCAAGTACAACAGCAAGATTCTTAAGATCTGACACCTGAAGCCAAAGAGGATTCAAGTACAGCTATTAAGCAGCTCAGAATCACCATAAGCAGCTGGAGAACGGCTATTTCTAGATACTATAAAACAAGATTTAACAAATACATCCAAACTATAATATTTAAATAGATTTTCATGCTTGCACTTTGCATCCATTTCTTAATAACATTTTTTTTTTCTTTTTGGATGTATGCTTACTTGCCACCAACATATGGTACTCCCTTTCGATTCCCGGGAATGTCTCCTTGCAGACCTGGTATAATCTCTGTCATCTGCTGCACAACTTTGTCATCCTCACTGTAACTCTCATAGCACCTACCCCACCGCGGGTCCCTGCAAACCTAGGCAATGGAAGAAATCTGGGTGGGCCACATAAACTGCAGATAAAACCTCCCACTAGATGATTTAGGATGGATGATAAGATTTACTGCAATGCAGGGAGCAAAGACGTAAGGAATTCCCGTGGCCCGGACTTCTAGAGCTGTTGCAGCACCAATCCGCTTCACCAAATCAGGATCCCTGTCAAAGTTCAAGAACTTTACACTGAATCTAACAAATCAACAGGACAAGGACTAGCAACTACAGAGAATTGAATAAAAATATAAATAACACTAAATTCACCCACTAACCTGGTAGCTCCAAGACCGACATTATGCGGAAAAATCGTGGCATTATAGACATTATTATGCCCATGAACAGCATCAATACCATAAATCATGGGTATGCCCAGACGACTCGACATGGAACCATTTTGGAACTCATTTATCATGTTCACCCAATCTTGAGCACTCGCCTCGGGAAGTGGTGTACTCCCCCCACCACTCAACACGCTACCTGCACCAATCCAAGAAACATTTCAATACCCTAACCGTTGTCACTTTTTCAAATCAATCAGAACATAAACAATACAAATGCTGGTAAAAATCACAACAAATGACATGCCTATACAGCATCTAAGCACCTACTTGTCCAGCAATCAAACAAAGAAACATACCAATCGAGTAAGTCCTCATTATCTCCGGGGAAGCGACCATCCTATCAATCTGGGTCATCTGACCAATCTTCTCTTCCAGAGTCATCCTGCTCATGAGGTCCTTCACTCTGACACTCACAGGCTGGTTAGGGTCTCTGTACTTCACGTACTCCGCCGAGACAGCAACCATCACTGAAACAAGCCATACACACCACCACTTAGCCGCTCGAGCGATCCCCCTCCTCATCCTAATTTCCCAGAAAAGGAACACTCCCCTCCACTCCAACCTACAAAAGTTAAACGCAAAAGAAAACCCCTAGTGATGATTACCACCACCCACATTCCAACAAAGGATCATCAATCTACAACCGGGTCAGCATTAATCCAACATTTTAAAGAGAAAACAAGCATCACCAGTAAAAGAAACAGCCTTTCAGGGGGAAACGGTAATAGGAAACGGCCGAACTTCACTCAACAGAACTAAAACCACCACCGCCAAGAAAAAGAATCCATCCCTTTCGAATGAGGAAGTTGGTGAGGCATGCGGAAAGATGCACTCTTTCAAACTAAAGAAAAGAAACGAGGCATCAAGAACAAGAACCGCTTACAACAAAACTTGGGGGGGGGGGGGGACACAGCAGAAAAAGATGGGACCTTTTGAGGACTTAAGGACGAGATGGGCAAATGGAAGGGGGACAGCCGAGGGGGAGGTACGAGTAACTGAGTAGGCCGTGAATGGTGGGGGTGGGGGAAAGTGTAGATTTTGGTTGAGAAATTACGTGAAAACGTGGGGGTTTCAATCTTATCTGTAGATTAACTGCTCTGTTTCTTGTCAGTCTGAACATCATTGTCTTAACGCCATTACTGAACTTGTGTTAATGTTAGACTTAACATCCCGCTATCAGGGACCTGACTCGACGACCATGTAATGTTGCCAACGAATGCCTATCCAAGGTCATCTGATAACAACCATGGGACCGTCTTGGGAACCGCGAAACTGTCATTGTTCTGCTGTTTTAAGCTGGTGTCTTCGAGCATATTGTTGAACAGAACATGCCCAGAATTTGGCCTAGCGACAAAGAAAGATTGCCGACCACCCGGTAAGCAAGCCTTGTTCGTGCCTGTTTACACCAAATTATTTTGGGCCGTCGATTGTGATTCAAGCAGAGCACAATTTACGAATATAATAGTTAATACTGAAAAAATCTCAACCGGCAAAACCCGATTTAGTCGATATGATTGACTGAGAAAAAAATCTAACTCCATCTATGAATGATTTTTGGTGAGAGAATCTAATGGGGATTCTCTGGGAGAAAATATGATTTGATGGAGAATTCTCTCGTTCAATAGAAAAAATACAACTTGGAAAAAATACAACTTGAAAAATTTTCGTTCGGAGAGAATCTAATCGAAAAAGACGGAAGATTTTCCCTATTATCTATATATAACTTTGTTATTTTAGGAAAAAGCAACTAACGACACAAATTTCAGCATGGTTTGTAATTAGTTTCATCAATGAAAATCTTTCTTCCTCTCTTTTCTTCTTTCTTTTTCTTTTTCTATTTAAACTCAATGGGTTCGCCATAATTTGATCGCGACGTGTTGCGGTTTCCACCGGAATCAATGCCTTAACCCTGTCCGATTTCAGACATTTCGTTGAAATGTAAAGTGCATTGCCTTAAGATGTTTACCTCAACGAGTTTAGGAGAACAAGTCCCCTTGTACCCACTGTCCGAGCATTATTGGTAACATGGAGGTAAAATCTAAACCAAAACACCGGTAGGACTCCACGCGGTTTGTCCGAATCAGCACACCAAACAATTCACCATTCTCCAAGTCCCTTATGATTATACCATTACCAGCCATAAGTACAAACCCAAGATCTTTACATGGTACAGCTGCGGGCAACAGGGTTTCGTTTCCCATTTGATCTCACGCCTTCTTAAGGGGTTGTCGTTCATTTGCTTGGTTTGAAGAAAAAGAGCAACATTTTCGAGCAAGCCCCAAAGAAGGAAGTTACCTGACAATTCCAAGGAGCTACATCTGTTTATCGTGCTGTCAAAACTGGGCAAAGTATACAGAGCTTTATAGGAGCATCAGGTGTGGAAAGCCTTGACGAATCTGGCACCATCTATGCATGAGCTCGACCACAATCACCGTCGAGTTCTGCAATTGCTGTAAAATTTCTGATTGATTAATGATGGACAAGCAGAAGTGGTGACCGTGAATGAGAATTGAGCGGGGGTGTCTAAACCTTCTTCATCGTCCAACATGACAGGATTCAACAAGTCCCCGGTTCCTCTCTAGATGGCCAACCCATAAGTCCCAGTCCACCTCGAACGTAAAGGGTCAAAAGTGTTCAAGAAAGCCTGTAATTGATACAATTCAGGGGAAACATCATATTTGTCACTGTACCGTGGAGGGTGGCGGGAGATCACCAAGGAATAACCAGTCACAGAAAGAGCATGGAACCATTCCGTTGCAGTACAGGCATGAGAAAGATCGAGTATAATAGGAGTAGCTGTCAGGGATCTGGGCAATGAAGGCTACGCACGAGCGTAGAGTACACTGTCTCATCGGGCTTGAGGCCGGCTTTAACCATCTCCTCATACAATGCAAAAGCCTCATCTGACCTGCCATGTCGAGCTAATCCTGATATCATTGCAGTGTAAGTGGCCACACTCTTAGGTAAACCCCTTCCTGACATTTCCTTAAACAATGTCAGTGCCTCTTCAAGCTTGCCATGGATGCATTCACCGTGAATGAGGGATGTGAACGTATAAGCATCGGGCAACATCCCTCTTCTGACTATTTCATCCCTCAATTTATTAGCTTCAGAGATCTTCCCTTCCTTTATGTATCCATTAATCAAAGCATTAAAGGAAACGATGTTTGGTCTCTCTCCCTTCTCTGTCATCTCCTCAAACACCCTCCTGGCCTCCACCAAGTTACCCTCTCTGCAGTATACGTTAATCAAAGTGGTGAAGTTCACCAAGTTGAACTTCAAACCCCTCTCTTTCATGCCGAATAAGAGTTGAAGTGCTTCTTCATGTTGACCCAGCTTGCTCAGTCCACTGGCAATCGAGTTGTAGGTGAACTCGTCACCTTGAATCCCCTTATTCTCCATGATTCTCCGAACTTCAAGAGCTTCATCCATCAATCCTTTACTGCAGTAACCATTTATCAGCGTGTTGTATATCACTAGATTTAATTCTATCCCCTTGCTCTGCATTTCCTTTAGTAAAATATCAGCTGCATCCATCTGCCCAGCCTGGCAGAAGCCATCAATCAGAGCACTGTAGGTGTAAACATTCGGGACTATGCCTCTCCTCATCATTTCATCGAAAAGCGAAAAGGCCCTCTTCACATTTCCCGCTTTGCAGTTCCAACTGATGAAAGTCGTAAAGGCGTTAACATCAGGAACCACCCCTTTCTCAATCATATCCTCAAACAATACCTCAGCTTCTGTGATTTTTCCACAGCAAGCATACCATTCTACCAGAAGGGTGTATGTCGCGACATTGAACTTCAATCCTTCTTCTTCTATCAATCTCAATACACTGTCGACTGCCTCCGAGTCTCTTTCTCTGATATAGGCATTGATTAAAGTATTGTAAGTGACAATATTAGGCCTCACCCCTCTTCCAATCATGCCATCGATCAGTTCCCTAGAATCTGTCACCCTACCACACTTGCACAGCAAATCGACCACCACAGTCAGCGAATAAACAGTCACCAAATCCAACCTAACCATCCTATAGAAAAACCTTTGGCAATCCTCTGCAGAGCCAAACTTCTTCAGAGCTAGCAGAAAGACCATGCAAGATCTCTCCTCGATCTTAAACCGGTTAACTTCCATGAAGTCAAACACTCCCATGGCCTCGCTAAACATCCTATTATCTGCATAAACCCTGAACAACATATCGCAAAACTTCGCGACAAACCTAGGCTCACCCTTGACCATGCCCTCCACTAATTCCATAATATCCCGTGCAGAAAAATGTACACCGTTGTCCCTCACAAGCGATTCCAAGACATTCTTCATCTCAGCAAACTTTCTAGACTCGTACAACCTACCGATTACAATACCATAAGCTCGAATATCCGGCTTATAGGAAATCGGAAAAGGGTTTCCCTGCAAGTACCTGAAGAAGCTCAGGCAACGACCCGGAGGCAATCTGGGATCAGACAGAACGAGGTGGCATGCTCTATGATCGAACCCAGAGAGCAAATCCCTGTTCCTTTCGACATCCCAAATATCCTTTTTAGACGAGCAACCTCGCGATCCTCTCTGCGGCGGCTTCGCCGGATGCGGAATCAAGGAGTGAGGGGATTGTGTTCTTGAAAGAATTGAACAATTTCCGCTGAACCGACGTCATCCCAGGCCCAAAACTAAGAATCTCACATCCGTTCAGCGATTGGAGATCGAAGGCGTGCCGGTAATCCAACCCTAAACTATCAAAAGAACCCAATTTTGACGCTCTTACCACACCAGAGATCAGGAAATTAAAGAAACCCAGTTCAAACTCAGCGATTGAAACTGTGGGCCAAATGATTGTATTGGGAGTTAATCCAGTATAAGATCAGCAAAACTTTCAAAGTATTTAAAACGTTTTTGGGATTCCGCGGCAACTTCAATATCCAGAAATACGCTAAGATCGGCTGCAATGGTTGAATTTAATTCATAGGAACTGGATCACGTATCAGAAAGAGTTCACTGAACAAGAAATGGCCGAGAGAAGTGCTCAACTTCACGGGATGTCCGAAGGGAAAACAAAGATGGGATTGAAGCGATCAGGACAGGGCCACACGATCATATTGCAGCATTGCTGCTAGATTGTTGTTGTTGGAGGCAGAAGCTTATCATTCCAACTTCCAAGGTGGGAAATGGTGCGACGATTCGGCTTTTCTTTATCAGTCGATGAGAGTCAGGTGCTTCTGCTTGGATGAAACCGCAATGAAACTCGAAAGTGTAGTACTTGGTGCCCTCTGATCTCGGGATAGTTGGTCCTATTGTTCCCATTTCAGGGAATCATCCTGCCAGAAGCAGACTAGCAGCGGCTGTATCCGTTTTTAGTCCACCTCCACGACATTGGTGCACTCCAGAGTTTACTTGAAAACTGCAGAGAGACAGCAAACTAGCAGGCGATAAAAGGATTCCTGCATCAGTTCCATCAACTCCGGGTTCTACCCAACCGGCCCACGTCTCGAGGCCTCAACATTGTAGCTCCACAGGAATGGACCCCGTATTATGCAGCTCACCTCAAATCGAGATGGATCAACTCTGCAGTTACAAACACCTTTGGCAATCTCAGCTTCTGGTTGTTGCACCCATGATGGAGAACTGGAGCTTGTAATAGCAGGAAAGAGTTTAGCAAGTTGAGTCACTCGTTTAACAGGCATTTCCGCTAATACTAGCACAAAGATCCTTCCAAGGGAAGGATTTCATTGCTCACGTGATGCTGTTTTCTGGTAAGATGGCGATGCACCATCTTCACTGTCGGTCATTGTCAGTCATCTCTTCCGGTTGAAGCAGCTGAAGAAGCTGGACATTGGTGAAAATCATAAGACACGAGGGAATCTATGTTAAAATGGTTAGAAGGACGCCACAATTTTCCAGGCCAATGGAGAACAAAGGGACCAGCATATCTATCTTAATTCAATAACATGTTGACGGCAAAAGAATGCAATAATGAATTCACCACTAATCATCCCATTCATCACCGCCATAGTTACCGTTACTAGATTCAGGATCAACGACTTTAGTAGATTTTAACAACTTCCCCGATGTTTTAATGGGTTTCGACGGCTTCTTAACCTTCTCTGCCTGCAATTCCAGTCCCTTTTCCGATGGCCTTCGCCTTCTTTTCAACCGCATGCCTTCAGTATCCTCTGCAGTAGAATTTTCAACAGCTGCACCGAAGACAAAGACACGACATGACTGTGGCGTTGAAAGCGTATGAGTATGTCAAATGCAACGAATAACGACAGGCCGAGATTATGCTGGGAAAACAAAAATGAACTTCTTCTAACATCTCAGTCACATCTTGGGGGATAAGCCAGCACCATCAATCACAGCAAGGATAATTATGGAAGAGGAGTATGGAGCAAAAGTTACCATCAAGCGGACTGGGAGTATGATTCGTCAGCTGTCCATCCTGGCCAGCCTCTACTGATAATGGGGATGTTGTATGATTACTGTCTGGAAGCTTTGAAGAACTTTCAACACATTTGTCCTGCTGCTCAGGAACAACGGGACATGGTTTTACAGGCAAGAAACACAGTTCATCCTGGGACATGTCTGAGTCGCTAAAAGCTGAATCCTTCTCAACTGTCATTATATCTATCTCGTCATCCTCATTGACATCTGAAGCTTTCACCTGCACATGGACGGACCAGCGACTTAGATTAGATGCTTCCAAAAGTTTGTGCAAAAACGGGGGGAGGGATCGTACTGTTGAAACCTACCTTTTCAGTTTCAGGCACGATGTCAAACTCATCTTCCCGTTCCACGTATTCCTCATTTTCCTCCAGCTCCTTGAAATCCGGAGCAAATGCACTCCAATTTTCTGTGTGGTCTTTGGCCCAAACGTACACCAGACCAGTTAGAGAAACAGATACAATTATTGGATGTACAGGATGCCATGTCAAATCCATCAGCGCTTCCTTTGGACCTTCAAGAATTTTCACAAGGCTCCCAGCCTTATCCCATATGTAGATTTTGTGCTCGCCTCTGCTAGCAGAAGCACCAATAACCCACTCACCATCACCACTAAAACAGGGTGCTTTCCACTGGATCCTCGTAACAGAATCTTGAAACTCGTGAATAAGTGCTAAGCACTTCCCTCCAATAATCTTCAGCCTCTCTGCATCACTTGTCCCTCCCTGCATCTTATCAAATTCATCGAGCTTCTTGAGACTCGCTTTTGAAGGTAAAAGATTCTCATAGATCCTAATGGTCCGATCGCTAGAATTTGTCAGCAAGTACTGACCCCTTCTGTCAAATACTATGTTCTTTATCGTGGCACCACTGGAAGCGGGAATCAGTGCACGAACTTTCACATTCTTGTGATCTATTATGAGGATTTCCCCTTTCGAATAGCCCGCATACACCAAATCTCCATACTTGTTAAAGCATGCACTGCAGGGAGAGTATGTTATGGATCCATCAGAAGGTTTGCGAGCTAAAGGGGAAACTCCAACAGCTTCATCTGAAGTCAAAATGGGAAGAACTGTTGTGTTTCCCGAGTTAAGATCCACAATTAAGGGTGCAGACGACAGCGGGCATGCAAGACAAAAGGATGGAGTTGAAGATCCAGGGTACAGACGAGCTTGTAGCACTGTTTGCTGAAGTGTTGTTCGGCCAATCTTCTCTCCAGTGAGTACATCCCACAGAGTCAGCGACTTGTCAGAAGCAGAGGCAAGCATACGGTGCCCGTATTTGGACCAACAAACACTTGTGATAGCAGCTGTACATTCTTTATCTCGCAATTCCTTTGCAATGCCGCGGGTTTCAAAGTCCCAGATTACACAGCCTCCATCAGTACACCCAGCTGGAAATGAAAGCCAAGTCAGAGATAATCGCCACAGAATTTCTAAAAAATCAGACAGTACCCGGTAAGTGGCAAGATTGGACGAACCATGCTTCTTTAGTTCATCACTATTACTGGTAAGAAAGTCCTCAAAGCAAACACTACTGCCACCAAATATGAGGAAAGCTATACTCCCAATGAATTAAGCCTGCAAGTTGCTGGCGGCACATGACAAGCCGGTTGAGGACTCAATAACACCATCCGATAACTGGGAAGCCAAATGCACTATACCAGACAATCTACAATGGGTCGTGGGGCTAACATCGACCATGTTACACAAGTTGGTCAATTTGATCGAACAATACCAAAATCCCAGCTGGTTTTCTCCTTAGTCACTTATCAACTAACTGATCATACAAAGCCCCAGCCACCCAAACCAATCAACGAGCTCATCTCAACCACACATCCCTAACCTCTAGCCAAATACTAACCCTCCCCCCCCCCCTCCGCAACCACCACCACCCAAGAAAACGATCTAATCAAACCCCGCCAAACAAAACAGGGAAAAGAAGAGGGGGTTACCGGCGAGAAGGGTTCCGCGGCGATTGAAGGATATACACTTCATGATCCCATGTTCCAAGTACTCCTCGATCACTTCCGGGAAATCCCCTTGCAAAGGATCTGCCAACAACAACAATTAATCGACCGAATTTGAGAATACCCAGAAAGCAAAAGGATGAGAAAAAGAAGTGGGGGCGACAAATTACCAACGATTGGGGCGTTCATGGTTTGTGGGTGTTGGGGGAAACTTGGTTCAGCGGGGCAAAGTTGGGAGCTTTGAACAGTCCCAACGCTCTCCCACGAAGAAGAGAAAGAGGGCGAGAGAGAGTGAAACCCTTGGACTTACGCCATTGTCCGAGACAAAAATACTTTATATTTTTCTTTTCTGAAGATTTTATTTTCGCGGCAATGAGATTTTTATTTTAATTGAAGATTGGTGTAATTACAGAATAATACTTGGTTTTGGGACAGACAAATGTCAGACTTGTTGGTTAAGAACAAAACATCATGGCTAGGAAAAAGACAGGGCTTTTGTCTGATGGCGCTTGTCAAAATTTTGAATCTTTCATTATTCCCCCACCATCAATCTTCCTGATCTCACTACAACAAAATAATTTTGTGTAATCAAGTTTTGGACCTGTGGCTGCTACGCCTATCTCCGCTTTGAACGCTTCCGGCTCCCCAGAAGCTTCAGCATGTTATCGGTTACGTCCAGAGGGGAGTCGTTGTCTTCGTTCCTTGCGTCGTCGGAGGTGTGAGTTAACCACGCCAGCGCCTCGATGGCGGCGTCCCTCTCGGCTGACTGCTTGTTCCTCCTAGGCTTCCCCACGAACTGCATCCCCTTGAACTCCACGAGCGCCCTGAACTCGTTCGTCTTGAGGTGCTTTGTTTTGTACTTGGGAGGAGAATGCCCGGCTCTCATAAGCAGTGTCTGGAGCAAGCTTTTCGGGTTCGTCCCGTCTTTCGCGAACTTGTTGGGGTCGCCTTGGGGTTCCCTAGGCTTCCTCGTGTCACGGCCGAATACGAACTTCCCTTCACATTGGTCTCCGACAACCAGCTCTTGGACGGCAAGCATCAAGTACTTTGCTTCCTTGTAGATATCCAGTTTCGGGTCATGTAGCTGTAAAAATAACGGCAATTGTCGGAAACACATAATGAAAAATGAATACAACGCCATTCTCCCATTTCTTCAGACAGATACACGTTTCCTTGGTTTGACATATGTACTGAGGAAATGATTATTCCAACCAACCTTTTTCTGAATGAGCTTGTCAAGCTCTTCTTTCAGTTTTGCATAGCAATCTGCGAGGTTGGGATCCATGAAGAAATCAATATAGCCTTCCAACATCTTCAGATGGCCAGACTGCAACATTTACAAACGATGAGAAAATTCATCTCACAAATCACAGCATTCAGAATCACATATAGAAAGACACGGAAGACAGCCTTCTCTTAGTTCCGGAGAGGGAGGGACATGACCAGGATGGATCTCTTTGTCACCGTTCAAAAACATGTATACCGTGAACCATACAGTGACTTCATGAATTGCTCAAGGAGTATACAAATTACCTGCACTCCACGACTAAGAGCACCACCAAAAAGAATGAGTATTGAATCGGATACGCCTGTGGAATCCCTTAGGAAAACAGTGTTGACTTTTACTTTCTCCCCAAACACTAGCCATGGATAAGGGATCGTCTGGTACTGAGCATTGACAGAATTCTGGGGAAAAAGAGATAATAATGTCACTACTTCAAGCAAACCACATAAAAATGACTAATAGATTATGAAGCCAACGCATAGATCAGTTTTTTAAGAATCCATGAGGTAACAGCACCAGGAAATCGAAATAAAATTAAAAGCTCCTTTAGTAAAATTTTAAAAAAATCTAGGATGGCTTTATTTGACATATTATTTATCGAATATATGGCTTTGAATCCTTCATTTCAAAAGAAAGATAATCTAAATCAGATTATGCAGCCATAAATGAGAAAGGCCTGGTAAGCTACCCGGAGTTAAATCAATGATCTATACTGGACATTTATTAGGAAAATAAGAGCATTGTTCTATGCAAACTCCAAGTGGAAAAAGATGAAGAAATGGCACCACTGATCAATAATCTCAGCAAATGGTATTCGAGATATGGCGTAACGGAATGTGTAGAACGTAGTACACCAATAGAATGGAGCTCTAACCCCTTACCGTGTAAAGAAGGACCAGGCCATCATCCATCGTTTTGAACGACATGCACGTTTCCCTGTGCTGCAGTATCCAATGCCCAAAAGGATTAGGAAGATAACTTTCATCCTCAACAATCTTAATTCATTACTGTGCTCAGATATTTACCACCACAGACGCAACGCCAGGAAAGAGGCCACAGCATATGATTGCCCGGACAAGAGATTGGTTGTGGCTCAATTTATTGTTACTACTTGAATCTTGTTCTATCAAGGAAGCGTCCTTCAAAATGAAACTAAATTGTTTCCTGAGAGAGTGGATAGCCTGCAATGTCTGAGGAGAAAGGAAATTTCTCCAGCAATACTCATAAGCAGAGCCTTCTCTGTCAGCATCTTTCCATCCTTCATAAGCACGAACAAGGGCCATGTGGTCACTGTAGTCCTTTGCAGAGAATCTAGACTTAGCCGTTCCAGCTAACTAACAACAAAGAAAAAGCAGTAATCAATAGCACACATCAACATTCAGAATCATCCAGGTAAGTCATAATTTTATTTGACAGCATATAAGGTAAATGCATGATAGGTGTTCTGGACTTTGTTGATATCTTCTTCCAAATAAAATGCCCATGTGTCAATTTAACATCAGAACCATAACCCAGAATTGTTTTGTTTTGTGCAGTTGAAAAAGATTAAGATCCACATGGCTTCAAGGACAGATTGCAAGTAATAAGTGATCCCCTCAAAAACACCTTGAGTTCAACTGCATTTAAGCATGTAGCTGATGATTGTTCGAGATATGATGAATACTGTCAGGTATGAACTAGATAAAAAGAACTAAGAAGAGATAATTTTAGGTTAACTAATGGACAAGGGTATCACTTACATCCCTCTTATCCTGAGGCAGTAGAAAAGGATCTTTGACACTTAGAGCAGATACAACAGTTAGAATTGGGTCAAAGCAGCGAAATATAGCACCCATGATGAGCATTTTTCCCAGCTTTGGATCAACCGGGAGAATTGACAAGTATTTTCCTGCCAAATACAGGGTAAGGAAAAAGATGCATCGAAGGCCATTTCAATAAGAATAGAAAACACTGAGCAACACGGGTATATAATAGAGATTACCAACCAAGATCTGTAAGATTTTCTTCATTGTCAAGTGCCCCAATCTTTTTAAGAAAATCGATAGCATTTTCAACCTGAAAATGCAATTAAATACAGTCAATCTATCCAAATGGGAAAGGTTTAGAAAGATATATCCCTTAGTTAAAAAATCACAACTTTACCAGCCAAAGAAAACTTAATTAGTCTAGGGTTTCTTTTTTCTCAAACATTTCTTTTATAACTTAGAGGTTCCTGAGCCGGTTCAAAGGCTTTGCCCGACTCAATCAAACATGTTTGAGCACAACTAGCAAGCATTACTTTAAGGGCAACAGCCAGATCCTTGTGTTATCATTGTACAGCTTTTTACATGCATACCACAAACTACAATCTAAATGGAACAATGTCGTGCCTCCACCCAACATAAAGCATAAGAAAATCTTTTCACAGAAAGACTACTCACAGCAAGTGGTTCTGGTGGCTGCAGAGCAGCAGACAGGAATTCCCCTATACTTCCAATCTGTAAGCTTTTTATTTGCAAGCAGAGAGAGTTCAAAGGAGTTCTCAAAAGCTCGGGAAGTTGATACTCCGCAAATGCATCATAAACACAACTTGGGTATAGATGGTAACATTCACCAGGTTGCACACGGCCGGCCCTACCCCGTCTCTGCAATCCAAAAATAGAAGCATATTTTATTACAGAGTATACCGTCTTTATGAAGATTCAAATAAAGGCTTAAAATTAAGGCTCAATACTTCCTAAGCACATCACATACCAAATATATTCATTAGTCGATAAGATTTTCTTCAATAATAAATTGATAGTCCTGGTTCACAAATGATTTGAACTGATGCAGATGTAGTGGTAGGTTCTTTTTATCATTTTCCGCCCTCTTCAAGTATGAGGTTGAAAAATTAGAACAACACATAACAGAGAGACGGACCTGTCGTGCAGATGCTTGTGATATCCAAGAAGGCAGTAAACAAGGAGTGTTATTCAGCGCATCATAAGTGGTCTCTTTGGCTTTTCCACAGTCGACCACAAAAACTATGTCGTTAATTGTAATACTTGCCTCAGCCATATTTGTGGCAAGTACTATTTTCCGAACATTGAGAGGTGGTCTCTCAAATATTTGTCTCTGTAAAATTACCAATGACTTGAAGTATTACTAACAGAATGAAGAATGTTATAGCAAATTCATTGCAACTCTGGTAAACACACATATAATCTAGAATATCAACAAGTACAAGCAAAAGATTGTTCAGATTTACAGGCGACCATCATAGAAAAGCAGAAATGACGAGTACCTGTTCAGATGTCGCCATAGAACCATGACAGGTCAAAAGTAGAACCCTGTTGGGATCTCCTAAAAGGGGGTGAGCTTTAAGTTGATCCCTTAAACAGCTGATATCCTCCCAGCCAGTCATGAAAACTAGCACAGCACCTGGTCTTTCTTTCCGGCATATGTGACACAGCGCTGCTTCAATCAGGTTGAAGCCCATGGAGTCAGGTGTCCAAGAAGACAGGGAATCGCGCACCCTAGAACTGTAGCTCGCAAAACTTGATTTATTAAGAGCATCCTGTAGATAAAAATGGAGTATCATTAGACATTAAGAAGTTGCAGATGTACTTTTGAGCAGATATGCCAATTAAGCTGTAGGGTTGAGATAACTACTCAATTTGGTGGATCATGGGCCTCTGCCTACTACTATATGAGCCTCCACCAGTAACAACTCAACTATCAAGAGGCCCATCAATAAATCATATATTGGTCAGACAAATGGCATACCTCAACGAGTGCAGTGATTTGGTTTTTCTTTTTTCTTGGAGCCAACTGCTTTTGTGTCTTCCATAATTTCTCTTGACCATAGTCATCAATTTGATTGAAAGAAGTTAACTTATAACCCGTAATTTCCAGCACATCCTCCAGAAATTGAGCCCTCACGGGATGTGTAAAGCCCTAAGAAGCAGAATTTCACTGTGGTCATACAAAATTAACCTATGACATACTAAAAGTAAAACACAAGTAGATTAACACAGTTTTTAATTAATCAATGACATAGCATCATGCTTCCATGCGCTACAATCTATGGCTGCTTCTGCACAATGCTAGAACTGGATTTTAGTCGACGTGCTTGTTCGATTAAGTTTTATACTTAGAATTGAATACTTGGAGTATTTTTCCAAACCAAGAATATTATATTATGTTTTCCTATTTGGGGCACAATATTGTCACAACACAACAACGAGCTTACTGGTATGTGAATTTTTGGGGCCTCTCCAAAATAGTTTGAGAAAAGCTCTGCATTCAAAGTGGCACTCATCAAAATTAACCTCAAATCTCGGCGCCGTGAAAGAAGATCCTTCAATATAATCAAGAGGAAATCTGCAATAGGAAAATAGAAATTCGACTTAAAAACTGAAATCTATAAAGGAAGATGTGTCACCAGTATGAAAATATGTGAACATCCTAATGCTGGGGAAATGCACCTTCATTCATGCCCCTCTCATGAATCTCATCTACGAATACATGGGTTATGCCAGCCAAGGTCCGATCACTAAGCAGTCTGCGCAGCAATATTCCACTGGTACAGAACAACAACTGCGTATTTTTTCCTCTCATACCTTCCAGTCGAACTTTATATCCAACCTATCAAAGCAATCTAATATTTACTCAGCACGTCCAGTAAGTAAACCTACAATGCAAACAAAATTAAGACAGCCCACACTAGAATTTACTGAAGCAAATTTACTCACCGTATCACCAAGGGGCTCTCCCCTCTCAGAGGAGACTCTTTCAGCGACAGCCATTGCCGATATTCTCCGGGGCTGTGTGCAGATTATACTGCAAAATGCTCCGCGTCCTGAATCTATTTCTGACTCCAACACGTATTGAGGAAGTTGAGTTGTCTTCCCACATCCTGTCTCACCAGATATGACAATTACCTACAGAGATAACCATGTATAATGAAATTCTACATATATCTACATTATTAGAAGGTATAAAAGAATAACATTGATCGTCAATAAAATTATCAGTCTCGGGAAGCTCGTTGGCATCCGACCTTCACATAAATAACTGGAAATATCTTTTCAGGCATTACTTGCATTCAAGTGTAGGAGACAGTCTTCTCATTGAACAGGAAGATGGCAAATCCTATTTGCCAACATGAAGACCTAAATGTGTCCATGAAACGACGGTATGATAGAAATGGATTGACCCTAAACCAAAGCAACCAATATATAATTGTTTAAAGTTTACAATAAAATGTTAACCGTCTGCCAATTTGAAAGCATTCCGTTAGGAGTGCATAATTTAACACATCAACAAAGAGAACTAGCAATATCATTAAATATCGAATGGAAACACTATACCTGATTCTTAGCAATCGCTTGAAGAAGCTTATCCTTCTCCCGGAATGCAGGCAGAGACCTCCTAAATTCCAGCATCCTCCTGCCTTCTGGTGACTCCTGAGGGATAACCAGCCATTAGATAGAAAAGAGAAGTAGCACCATGATGTTCACATATTGAACAGATCATTGCACTAAGGCCAAACTAAAACAGTGCACAGACACCTGCCAGGTTCTTTGCATGTTTCTCATCCGCAAACTCCTCCTCTGAAGTATCTTTTCCATGACAGAAGCATCCATGAACGTTTGTTCATTTTCTTCAGAATTAAGAACTTCATCCAAATTCCTGGATTCATTCACGCAGGAGTTATGTTCATCTTTTGTTACACTAAGCTGCAATCTATCCAAATGCTCCTGTAGCAAACCTTCCACCCTCCTCTGGAGGCCGAGAGGCATAACAACCTGAACAGATTGAAAAATTGAGAATTGAATTGAATTTTGGGCTTCGAAACAACTACATCACTGCAAAGTATTCATGATAATTCAGTCAAGTTTAATGGCACAAAGATAATAATACCTCTCTTTGAGGCCGCTTGTCATCAAGGTCCGGCCGATAGTTCGGGAGAGGGACTTTACTCGCAACAACCACTTTCCCGTATAATTCGCTGGATGAGCACAGAGATAAATGGTTATGATGCCAAAATCCGAGAAATATAGTGAGAGGAAATGGAAAGTGAGAGCACTTGAACCTGTAAAGGCCCATTCTTTTTGCGAGATTAGATATCTGCTCAAAGTCTCTCCTATCTCTCTTATCCCGGGATACAATTTCCTGGTCCTTCTCACTGCGGAGCAGCAGGCTAAGCTTCCACTTCCATTCATCGATGTTCGCAACAGATGATGATGCCTACAACAAAAGCATTATCAAAGCACTACCCGTGATCCACCCAATCCAACACATGCCCTTCCCACGAAAAACCCACGGGATAAACCCAGAAAATCAATTAAAAATAAAACCACTGCAAAAGAAGCACAACTAACCCTAAAATTCAATCCTCTCCCATGGAATAAAGCCGTCAAGACAAGAAACGAATCAAATGAACAACAACCTTTTGGCCCTCGAATTCGCACTCGTACTCATCATCCGAGAACTGCTCAACGGCGTACCCACAAAACCCCCGCTTCGCATCCCCAAACCCTCCATCACAAAACTTCACTCGCCACAGGGGTCCAAGAAACGAACCGCCAGCTCCGGCCAGGCTCTTCCCTCGGCCGGCGGGCAGAGACCGAGCGCGTGCAGTCAATAGGACGCATCTCAGCACGGAGTTCCGCATCGGCGGCCGGCGGCCATTTACCGGAAGGGAAGTGGCCGTTGCACGTAGGGAAGGGCAAGTCCAGGGCTCGACTGAAGTCGCGGGAGTCTCCGAGGAAGGAAGAAAGAAAGACGGCGGCAACGACGTCGTCGTTTTAATGGGCCTGCTCGAGTCCCGCTCATTGGGCCTTTCTTCCATAAGTTACATTGGGCTTTTAATTGGGCCTAAATCAACCGCAACGAAGCGGCCCAATAAATTCTCTAAGTGCAGATGCATCCATCCCACCAGCAGTCACTGTCTGCTGATTGAGATGATACTCGTGCCACGAAATTTACAAATCCCCAGTTGAGGAAAAGGAAAAGAACAGGCTCTTTCTTCATCATATACACTCAGTAAATAAATTTTTCAAAGAATACAGAGGGACCTAAAAATCTACCCTTTTTTTGTAAAGAAATACTATCCTTTGGATAGTAAGGTAAAAAAAGAAAAAAAAGAAACAGAGAGAAACCACAAAGAATGTGGCATCATTCATCACTACATCTTTGTATGCCTGGAAGAAAGAAACCCAGAAAGAAAGAAATGAATTGCTGCTGCTACAACCCCCAATTTACAAAACCCAAAATGGGACCAAACTTTTTATTCTTGTACTTGTTCCCCTTGTTATCTCCTCTGACTTGCCATCGTCATGGAGTTCATTTCTACTTCTAGCTGCTCCACCTGCCTCAGATTCCCGTACTTCTCTGCCTCCCTCGCAATCTGTATGTCGTTTGGACGGTAGTACTGATACAAAACTTTTATCACAAGACGGGGCGCGAGCGCCGTAACGATGATGATGAGCAGCAGTGCCCAGAATAGCGATGTTTTACCAATTTCGAAAATGGACCTGCAAGGGGCGGGGGATAAACCAGAAAAAAGGTTGGGGTTGAGTCTTCTAAGATGAAGTTGATTGAGAGATGGGTGGAAAGGGAAAGCTTACCAGAAACCGAATAACATTGGGATCGCGTCGATTATCATAACGCAGAGGCAGGTCGCGATAATCGAGCCCCATATGGCTGCATGGGTGATCCAGTTCCACCGGATGACATCCATAGCCAGGTGAAAGTTCACCACGATGACAGTGGCGATTGTCCATAGATCTCCCAAGCTCGATATATCGATGGTGCTGTTCCAATATGCGAAGAGAGGAATGAAGTAGACGACGATGCTCTGCCATAATGTATCCGCCATTGCGAGCCAAAACAATTTTGAATTGTAACTTTCGTCTCTCTGCCCTGACCCGTAAAGCTGAGGGTACTCGAGGAGAGTCCTTCTGCTCAGGTTTTTGTCGAGAATCCCGACTACTATCGTAGGAAAGGATGTATATATCACTGAGTACAGTACACTGCTCCACTCCGTGATGGCTGTTGTCAACGTGAAACCGGTGAAAAGGGTAAACCTGAGAGCAAAGTATAGGTGACTAAGAAGAAACTCAACCGGGCCGATGGAAACATAGACAATGAGGATTGAGACTCGTCGTAATGGATAACCTCCGTGATGTGAGAAGTACTTACCAAAACATAAGGAAAACAAATACGGAATTTCTGTAGAAGTTGTAAATTATCATGTAAGCCATCCGTTGATAATTCCAATGCCCGTGGACTAAGAGAAGGGGAATCAAGAATCTGAACTGCCCCATGGAGAAATCAGATGCCATCACCGCTTGTCTTCCCTCTTGCCCGGAAATGCCGACTCCCACGTCAGCCATTTGAATCATAGATACATCATTTGCGCCTGCAAACAGAAACAAGAATCAGAATATGGTATCAAACGAGAGCTCTGAAAGCAAAATGAAGAAGATAGGCGGCACTATATCAAAGTGAAGTGGCATAATTACCGTCGCCGATTGCAAGAGTCATGTCTGCAGTCCGTCTCTTCACAAGGGCAACGATGCCAGCCTTCTGTAATGGAGCCACACGACAGCACAGTACAACTGAACATTTGCTGGCCAGTTGGAATAGCTGCAGGCACATCAAGAAGTAACAGGAGGTAAGCAATAGTGATCAGAAGCAAGCAGCAAGGGATGAACATATATAAGTAATGAGATATTATCAAAGAAGAAGATCAAACTCACAAAATGGTTACCTGCTCCTCGAGATCACTGTCAAGAACATACACTAGACTGGTTCCGTCTATGATCAATGCCAACTGTACTTTACCAGTACCAGAACTCCGGGCTGCATCACTTTCGATTGTAGAATCAGGCATCAGCTTTTTGGACATCAAAAGGTTTTCTTCCAAATTTTTCCGGCATGATTCTTTTGAGTTATTGTTGATTATTATTTGTGTCATGTTGCCAGTCAGGAGCTTCGAGGAATAGCCAATTGATATGGCTGTTTCTTGCTTGTCGCCTGTCAGGACCCAAACCTTCATCCCTGCAGCTCTTAGAGACTCTATCGCTTCTGGAACCCCTTGCTGCAACTTGTCTTCAATTCCTGAGGCCCCAAGCACTTTAATCTTCGTTTCCACATTGCTCGCGACCTTGCGTAGCAAGGCAGCCCTGCCCATCAAAGCTGTGCTAGCAGCCTCAAAAGCAGAGTGCCACTGCTCAAACTCTGAAGAACTTAGTTCCCTCACTCCGACGACAAGCGTTCTCAATCCCAAGGAGGAGTAACTGTGAAGGTGATTTTCAGTCGCATGGACAACATGCTCTTGATATGATCTATCAATTACACTGAACATTGTCGTGTCGGCACCTTTCACATAGACCTTCACCGATTTATCAGGGCAACCCAAAATTACCGACATCCTTTTACGATCGCTGTCGAACTCATGCAGTCCCAGCACATTGAATCTGCAGCAACCAATAAGCAATCTACCATGAGTAAGTCGCAGGCAAAGGAGAAAAATGAAAAAAGGAAGCTACATGTCATCTACGCTCAAATCAACATTGTTAAGACTTGGAAGATAGCAAAAACAGCATTTACATTACCTTTGCTTTTCTCCTTGAACGTCTATAACAATATGACCTGAGGATCTCTCTATTAGCATGTATCCATATGCAGCAGCTGCATAGGCCAATGCTTGTTCATCAGGAGACTCGCCTTGGTAGTCAATTATCTTCACTGCTGGATCAGAAGTGTCGATGACAAAGGGAACGAGTGTATTGCATGATGCCAAAGCCAGAAAGAAGTCATGTATATACGTTCCCCCAGGTGAATCATTTTCACTTCTTGCTAGTTGGAGAAGCTCCGGGTTCGCCTGGACAGTCACCTTAGGCTTCATCAACTTCCCGTCAACTGGCAAACAAACATCACAAATTAACTTGACATTTCATTATATATCCCAGTGACCCAATAGATACAAGGGATTCACGATAAGAGGGTGAAGATATTTTACCTTTGACCATGTAGGCAACCTGGTCACCTTGCATAGAAGCCTTCGTATTGCTGTAATCTACTCCGCCAATACTCGCACATTGGAACTCCATCTTATTTTCTGTGAGTGTGCCGGTTTTGTCCGAAAAGACGTACTTTATTTGCCCCAGATCTTCGTTTATGTTCAGGGCTCTGCACTGAAACCTCGAATCGGAGGCCTCGTCATACATGTTCATATCTCGAACCATAAAGTAAGCCTGCCCGATGCGAACAAGTTCCATGGATATGTACAGTGATATGGGTATCATTATCTGGAAGACAATGACAGCCATAAGGAACGTGAAGAATATTTCCATTCCCCAGCCATAATAGTTATAGTTGTCAATGTCGACCATCCCTTTCGAGTAGTCCTTCTTGTGATAAAATACGATAGAATCTAACCTATCCTCAAAGTGCTTCAGCCAGACGGCAGCGCCAATGGAGACCACCATGCACAGAGTAATCAGGAAAAATGAAAGTATGACGATTTCCAAATTCATCCGTGTTTCGAGGCTGCTCCTTTTAGAAGGTGCTCCAGAGCTGTTGAGCATAGCCTTTGTCTCACGTCCAGTGTACACTGCAACTCCTACGGCCCACGCTGTGTTCTTCAGTTCGCATCCTCGCAGAACAATATTAGAAGGCCCAAGTGAAAGCTTCTTCCCATCAAGCTCCATATTTGCCTGAAACCCGTATATGTTCCTATTCGGTTTCTCGCACTTGATTAAGCCCACAATCTTCTCCCCCTCGGGGGACCTCAAAAGCGTCTCCTGCTTCGCATACCGGGTCTTCAGATTTGATTCCCCGTCCAAGTTGATGGTCTGCACGTATGCGACCCCTGTCGGGTCACTAGTCGAAAGAAGCACCATGTCACAAGGAAGAGTTTCGTTCGCCTTTATTTTGATGACCTCGCCCACCCAAATATCTTTCCACTTTTTACTCTGAAATTGCCCGTTATTCAATACAAGCGCGTGCCTGTTGTTCTCTATCTTGTCGGCACGGTGGCGTCTATAGTCTTCGTATGCATCCTTAACTGCTGTAACGAACAACACGAAAGCTAATGGCAATATCGACGCTCCCCTGCCGAACACCGCTAGCTGAGGAAGCTGGTTGAGGATAGCTATCACTAAGAAATAAATATAAGCAACTCTGTGGAACTGCTCGAACAAATTCCGCGGCAGGAAAGTAATCAACGAATACTTCCCCGTTCGGACCTCATTCCCCGTGAATTCGTACTTCTCATTGGTCCTCTCGGGATCGTTAATGTACACTAACCTCGCGTCCTCGTCGTTAATTTCTTTCAAGGACATGCTGAAGAACTCTGAGTCGCCTCCCCTCGATGACTGCCTCACCCGCTTCGATCCCAACTCAGCGACGCTCACTTCCCTCAAAGAATTCCCGCCCGACATCCTCGACTGGATCGAGGAAATACTCCGCTTGGAGGATGAATTCACGCTAGAGGTTCTCTCAATCGCATGATTACTCGTCTCCATCGCAGGATCCCAGTTCAAACACCCCACAACCAGAAATTTCAGCCAAACTCGAAAAACAGAACCCGAGGATCAGGAACTACTCCGAGCAGACTACAACGGAATCGCAAAACCCACAACCTTCCACGAAAGCCAAAATCTTTCTAACATAAACACCGAAAGCAACAGACCCAACTCTTCCACCAGACCTCCTGGGAATCCCCTGATCCTCGGTTATTACAACATGGGTTGTACCCAGAAGGACATCTTCAAGAGAGAGAGAGAGAAAGAGGAGGCTTTGGAATAGATGACTAAGCTACAAATTCCTCCCCCTTCAATTCCACCTTATGAACGACCCAGGTAGGATGTCTACACAACGTGTTCCCGGGGGGCCACCCGATCCATCTAACTTCTAGAAAAAGAATAAGGGGGGAGGGGGTTTGAGGAAGAAGAAATTTTTTCCATCCCAGGGAAAGTCAAACTTGGGGGGCATTCGACCTTTATATCCTACCGATCTAGAAAGCGAGGGGGAAAACGGGGGAGTTGGGTAGGAAAGGGTGGTGGGGACGGGCGTATAGTAACAAAGTTTCTCCTAGCTAACCGTATACACTAACAAAGCTCGGCGAACAAGAGTGACGAGACGAAATAGTCGTCGCCGTCGTTGTCGTCAAGGGGATGGCGACGACAACGAAACGTCCAAAAGGTTGGAACTTTGGGGATCAAATCAACGATTCGAACGACGAAATGCGTACGAGATTGAGGGGAGTTCTTGTACATGGTTCGATCGATTTCTTAGGTGGGATTAAGCGGAATCGACAGGGATTGTCCGAAAATTATGTATGTTATAAAGACAAGACAGGAAGTAAGTGTCGGGGAACTTCTAGAAGAAAAAGAATTGGGGAAGACGGGACAGATTGACCGCCGGTCGAACGAATTGCCTTTCGCGATTTTAAGAACGTCGTGAATGGAATAAACTCCCTCGCCGGCCCGCGGCCGTAAAAATGGTTTCGAAAGTGACCGGACGTGGCGCGACCACCCCATACCCATGATCGTGTAAGGCGGCTTCGCTTACACGGTTCGATGCGACGGATACGACTGAAGCACTGTATACGAGACCCCGACGCATCCCCTTGGGGCCGGGCGGGTGGTTAAGTAGTCGTTGTTTAGTTATGTCATCTTGCGTTAGTTAGCTAACGAAGAAATGATTATCTTAATTTCATCAGTAGAGTGACGAATGGATTAGGAAGGCGATTTTTGTTTGAGCTCCGTTTGTCTCTTTATCTCCCCCGGGGGCACGGCGTCCCTCGCGACGTGGCCGAACGGAGGATCTCCGGTAGCTTACGATGGCGAATCTCTAGCACCGGCCTTCGACGAACGCGACGCCGATATCCAGACAAATCTTTCTTAAGTTATTTATATAAAGTAAGAGTGAACACACGTCACGAACAACTCCGGTTTGCATCACTGATGACGTCACGACCTCCGCAAAGGAAACTGGTCTTGACTTTACTTTGGGAAGCGTCGTCATTAAATAATTTAGGGGATGAAATTACTTTTATAACCAAGTTAGCAACACCACGCTGCGACGTCGTCGTTGCAGGGCCTCTAATTAAACTGATATTAACGACGATTTTAATTAATTTTTTTATTTATTTTAAAATTAACTGCATGTCTCTCCTCCGGCAGCCCCCTCGAATTTTCAATCCTTGGATGCTTCTAGAGATTTGACAAGTTTGCAAAGACTTTTTCTTCCATTGATCATGGGAGATTGACATCGATTGTTTTGATTTAAAAATCAAAATCGGGACTTTGGAAACCGCGTTTGTGGGGTGATTCAGCTCCTTCCAATGTTTATTTTCATATTATCATTCAATCTCGCCTGCCCTCTCAAATTCTTTCGTCCGATTTGGACGACGTGTCTTCTGATTTTTCGAGCATAAATAAAATCAGGGCACACGTAAATAATGGTTCTAACAAAAAAATAGCAACGTGTTCTTTTCATTGTTTACTATGTATGGTACGAGGTTGATACCAGACCTAAGATTTCAAGGCCGAGCGTAAAATATAAGACTTGGGCTTATTACAGATATTTGAGGTGGTGCGTCGGCATCGCATTCTCTGAACAAAATCAAAATGGCCGCACATTAAGTGACAAATAAGTCAGTCGGCCTTCGGAACAACTTAGGCAAATTATGTCTAAGTCACCTTTTGAAATAACAACTTAATCAAATTATGTAAAAGTATTTATTTAAAATGAGTTTTTTTAAATTGAAAGTCGACGTTTCGAACAACGATGCAACGAGTGTTTTGAAAATTTAAATCGTATTTCTTAAATTTTTGTCTAAATTAAGAATGTATAAAGCTCCAGTCTCCATGCAGTTGGATACATCCCCGATATGCTCTTCGAAATTTTCTGATAGTCCGAACTTGATTCATTGTCCGTAAAGTCGCCACAAGACGAGTGGTCGATATTTAATCATACGTCCATCTAGTTTTACAAGACGCTTAAATTTATGAAGTTTTTTTTCAACTGTAACCTTAGTTGGTAAAATATATCGCCTCGATGTAAAAGTAAGTTTCAAAATTCTTGATATATAGTTGCAAAATTACAAATAATAAGTTCCATTAAAAAAGAAACTCATTGTTTGCGATTCTTCCTCGGAAGAAATATTTCAAATAGGTCACAAACTCATTATTTTTAAAATTTAGTTAGTTAGTCACTATTCTCAACAATAAATTTTAAAATTTTATCCTTTAAACGTTAAATTATTTCGCATAATAACCGCGAGCAAGTGTCCAAATTTTCGTACCCGCGACCGTAGAAACGTTCGGGAGCATGTCCCGTTTGGATTGGACCATATGAAAATTCATTAAAAAGACGATTGATCAAATTTCGAAGGACCAGTTTTGGAATAATACGAGAGTTGAGTACTAATTTCGAATTTTACCAAAATGAACCGTACGTCCGACGGTGTATCAATGCCTACGCCCTCCCCTAAATGCAACGGAGGCCTCGGCTCGGTCGGCAGCCTGCGACCGGCGGCGGCCTAAGACGACGACGGCGATGGTGACGATCAACATGCCCGAGGTGGAGCTAACGCCGGCCGGCCGCCCGATCCTCCTCCCAACTGAGACCGAGTGCTCCCTTCTCTCCGGCGTCCAGCTCCTCTGCGAAGACGACGACCGCCTCTCTCACTTTTCGCTCCACCTCGACCCGGGACTCCTTACACTGACCACCCACCGCCTAATCCTCATCCCAGAGAACTCGTCCACCGCAGCGCCGTCCTCGTCCCAGTCACACCATTCTTCGTCGACATCGCGGCCGTGTTCCATCCCTTTAGGCTCGATCACACAAATCTTTGTCCTCAAGAAGTCCATCAAGGCGATGTTCGGCTCGCCACGGCTTAGGTTCCAGCTCTCGGTTGACCCCGAAGGTAGAGTTGGGAAAAGCGGTCGGTCGGTGGTTGTTACCGCTGTAATGAGGGGGAAGGGTGACGTGGAAGCGTTTGTCGACAAGTTTAGGAGAACTTGGGAGGCTAGGGTTTGGGAAAGAGATCCCGATGGTTCGGCTGGTGGTCAGGGATCAGGGGGCAGTAATAGCACGGGCAATCATTCGGTTGGAGATTCGGGTTCAGGGTCGGGCCGGGGAGGATTTGATTCGCGGGGAATGAGGGTGGTCGGAGTTTCTGGGATATTAAGGAGGGAACAGGAAATTTGGGAGAATACGGATAAGAATCTGCAGGAGGCATTTCAGGACTTGAATGCTCTCATGGTAGTTTGATTCAATTCAAGATTTTTCTGTGGTGTATGCATATATGATTTTCTGGTTGGTAATCTTTTGGCAAGATAGGCTGTAGCGCCGGACTGGAATAGTTTCTGTTAGATTAGTCTTTTGGTTACTTGAAATTGGCTATCCATGGAGTACCAGGGCATTGTCATTATTGTGCTTGTCTCACTCATTTCATTTACAGAGTAAAGCCAAAGAGATGGTGATGTTGGCCGAGAAAATGAGGCTAAAGCTTTTATCTGGCCAATCCCAAGTCAGCGATGAGGAATTGGGCACGAAGGAAGAGATGCAAGATTGGTTGTTGAGTGTTGGTGTTATATCCCCAGTTACTAAGGAATCAGCTGGAGCTCTGTATCATCAACAGTTGTCTCGACAGGTCCTCTTCTCCCCTCTCTTTATGATCTGTGCTGTATTTAATTGCCTCGTTGCATTGTTGTGACACTTGGCAGTGTCCCCTATATAGATGTAAATTGATTTTTGATTCTATCCTTGTTATTCACTAGTTTGTTAACAATAGCTTAATTGTTCTTTCCTTTCTCTTAGCTAGCAGATTTTGTCAGAATTCCCCTTGATCGGGCTGGAGGGATGATTAATCTGATAGATATGTACTGTCTTTTCAACCGTGCGCGAGGAACTGGTATAAGGCAGTCTTCTGTAGTGTTGAATTTGTTGCTGAAATTTTTCTTTCTAAATCGACTTAGTTGTTAACACTCTGATCTTCTAATACAGAATTAATATCTCCAGAAGATTTATTCCAAGCATGTTCTTTGTGGGAAAAGTTTGACGTGTAAGTGCCGTGTGTGATTCGATTTCGAAGGGCTTGATTTTGACTCTATCTGATTCTCACTACTACTCCTCTATGTTCATATGGCTGTGAATTTAATCCTTTCTCAGTCCAGTAATGTTACGGAAGTTTGATAGCGGAGTCATGGTCATCCAGAATAAAGCACAAAGAGATGAAGAGGTGACTTCATGTTTTTCCTGTGGAATGTCCTTGATTGGCTGTAATTTTGTAAAAGTTCTTGAGCTTCGGAAACATTTGACAATTTCATGTGGTCATTTGGGTCACCACCGCTAAAGGATATACACTATCACTTTAGATGAATATATCAGATATAACCAGATTTCACACCATTTTTATATTTGTCCATCCTACCAGGGGCTTTTTGAAAGGAGTCAGTCCCTTTTATTAGTCCCGAGTACCTGAAGATTGGGGAGAGACAAGCCTTTTTTCTGGCCCTCTCTCTTACCCATTTTTCTTTCTTGTGATGTGATGTCTGTCATTTGTAGGTTTTCTCCAGGATTAAGTCTCTTGTTACACGAGCTGATGCCCTTCGAACGGGTATTAGTGCCAGTGATGCTGCCATTACTCTTGGCATTGCCCCTGCCCTGGCTAAGGAGCATCTTTTGGCAGCCGAGAGCCAGGGTATGCTACTTACAATGTCTCATAATAGGTTTTCAGATGTCGCTGAAGCTTGGAAGCTCGACCCATTGAACAAATGTTCTTTTTTACTTTGCAATTTTGTAGGTCTGCTCTGTCGAGACATAAGTCCTGATGGATTTCGTTTTTATGTCAACCTATTTCCTGAGATCTGCATAGATGACATTCACCTGTGAGTGAGACATTTTTTACTTATTTTGTCATGTTTTTCTTTGATTTGAAGACATTTTAGAGCTTCAAGCTTGCCTGATTTTTTTTTTAACATGAAGGTAGTTGAACAAACACAAATTTTAGGGTCGGACAACCATACGGGGATTCTAACTACAAGGATTTTTCCTGGAGATTATTATCATAAAAAATGTCTCAATTTAGTCATTCGATGTGGTGGGCTCATGTCATAAATCATGCTTGGGTTCAAGTTACTCTGGTGGTTCATGGTCATATTGTCACTTTCTCTTCGCCAATAGGGTGGGCTAGACTGGGGGTATTGATAGGATGGCATGTTGATTTTGATCTTAAAATATCAGGGAACTAATGCATATGTAGGAGCATCATCTGCCTTAATCCTTGATGGATTACCTCATGAGTCATGTCCTATGTCTTGAATCTGATTTACCTTTTTAAATGTGACTGGTTGTAAATTTGATAGTTCATTTATCTTCCTGGGAGGTGTTGACTATGAACTGCATGTCTCTTGAAGATATATTATATCGTTCATCATTGCTACGGCCGTTTTTCCTATTATGGACTGGACTGGATCTTGTTGTTTCGCTCTGTGGTGTGATGAGTTAGTTCTCTTCTTGCTAAATGTTGATGATTGGCAACAGAGTCATGGATGAGGGATTATACACTGCATGGATAAAATCTTCTTCATTATCAAGGCAAGAAATATTTTCTTATTTCCTTGTATTATTAACTTGAAAATTCTTGTCTTTATGCGTTCTTTGTTCCTATGCGTATTTCTAATTTTTTAAAAATTGATTATTCCAGATTAATGGAACATTGATGAAAGGATATTTCTGGATGGGTCATACATGACTGCGAATTTTCCACCCTTCCACGCCTCTGGTGCCATATCAGAAACCATCCATGCAACCTTTTTTAGTGTGCCAGAGCTTCCTGCCTCAGCACCAGAGTGGTATAAATTTTGGTTCGACGCTCCAGACGTAGACGCCACAACTGCATTTTGGCCCCATGAAAATGATCGCTTTTTTGCTATGCTGTGACTTATGTACCACAGAAGTTTCACTCTATTCATTATTTCGAGCCCTGCAATTGCATGGCAGTGTTTCAAAGTCTGCAAACTCGCCCTCTTTCTTCTCATGCAAGCTGTGGTCACAGCTGATGGCATATGGCAATGGCAATATGTTACTGTTATCCGGTCTTTGTATCTTCAGCCACTGAGTACTGGTATGTCTCCGCAACGTGAAAAGTCGAGCAAGAATGACGAGCTGGTATTGGAGAATATATATAAACATGTACCATCATAGGGCACGGTGGACTTTATTTGGACGACTTCCATTCCTTCAGTGGTTTTGTCTGTCGAGTTTTGTTCCTTAATGACGTCATTTGGCGAATTATTTCGTCAAATGACGTCATCACTAAAATATTTCGCCAATTAACCCATCAAAAAGGCCGACTTCGTAAAAATAAAAAAAAAAAAAAAAATTGTAAGGCCGACTTCATAAAAATTTTGAATGAAAGTCGGCCTTACAAAGGCCGACTTCCATTAAATAAAAAAAAAAAGGAACGTAAAGGGTTTGGGAGGTGCGAGGAGGACGAGGGGTTTGGGGGGTTGTGGGGTGTGAGGGGGACGGAGGATTTGGGAGGAGGTTGTGGGGTGGGGGGGTTTGGGAGGGGGTTGTGGGGTGTGAGAATGAAGGGGGGGTGGAGAGACTGGGGAAATTTTTTTTTTTTATTTAATGGTAAGGCCGACTTCCATCCAAATTATTAATTTCACGAAGTCGGCCTTCCCCAAATTAAAAAAAACAAAAATTTGCAAGGAAGTCGGCCTTTGTAAGGCCGACTTTGATGGGTTAGTTCGCAAAATATTTTTCAAACTGCGTCATTTGACGAAATATTTCGCCAAATGAGGTCATTGTGGAACAAAACTCTTTGTCTGTCGACCAGGTCCGTTGATCTGTTTCGTTCTTGTTCTTTAACCGATGAGGTCATGCCTTAGTATGAGTTGAGGAGCAGATATTACTGCTTACTGTTCACCATTTAGACGATGCTTCGTGATCATCCATCTACGCGGCGGCGGTGAATAGGAAACGTACATGACTGATGTAGCAGGCAACATTCACGAGAACAACAAACACGAAAGGTTTTCTCGTCCTCGGTTTAAGACCCCTCGAGATCACGTTGATCCTTGGATCGTCCCCCATTCGGAGGTTTCCCGTATGCTTCTTTTTTGTAGTGTAAAAATAAACCTGAGTTTCCTTTTCCTTTTCTTGTCTTAATCATAATTCTCGCTACAAAAAAAGAAAACAATCTGACCCAATTAGGTAGGAATAGTCTTAGGCATATTCAAAGTTTGAATAAAGTGTGTTCCTTTTCTTTTATCAATGATAATTGGCAAAATATCAATTTATAGCATCAACTTTGGACAAGTTTTTTGTTTTGTCATTAACTTAGTTTGTTATATAATTTTGTCATCAACTTTTATTTTTATTTTGATTTTGGCCTATCTTGAATTTTATCGCTATAAGCCAAACAGATCTTAATAGATAATTTTAATTTATCGACTAAAAAAAAATTACAAAAAATGTGAAATAATATTGAAACATCTTATATGTTTTTTTATTTTAAAATATTGATGGACAAATTAAGTGAATTGGAAGTCGAAGTTAGACAATAATTGCTGATGCTGTAAAAAACACGCAAAATCGATGAAGTTCGAATGATATTCTATTAGGAGTTTCCTAGTAAAGTGGATTATAAGGCGAATAAATGAGAGGTTGAAACTCCACTATTATAGAAAAGGGGTCGGACTATATTAAGACCGTGTTTGACTTTCGTTAGAAGAAATTTAAAATTGGTCAAAATAAAAATAAAAGTTGGTGACAAAATTATATAACAAAATAAGTTAACAAAAAAACAGAGAGTTGGCTCAAAGTTGAGGCCATATATATTTTGTCATAATAATTAATGCAAAATACTTTTTTGGGATTCTATTAAAAGTGTACAGGGGGGAATGGATTTGAGGGAGGGGACTGTTAAACTAAAAAATCATTAATTACTTTCCATTGTTTCATTCTTATTTCTGCTCTCACGCAAGGTTCCAATTAATTAATTACAATGAATTTCCTCAATCCCCCCGTTGTCTTTTGTCACTTCCAGTTCCAACTGTGTTGTGTTGCCATCTTTCTCCAACTTGGGGTAAATGAGGAATGGCGGTTTCCGCCTTCAAATCCTCGTCCAGGAGGTCTACACAGAACCCGGGTTCGGCTGGTTCTAGCGCCAGGGATCCGGACAAGAAGCCTCCCCCGCCGCCCAGGAGATCCAGGAGTGTCAGTGCCTACTCCAGGAGGGGTCAACAGCAGCTGCCTGAGGTGGTTTCCCACGAGTTCTTGATCAAGAGGGACAACCCTCTGTTCTCGAGCGGTGATGGGTCGGTCTGGGATGAGGGTTTTGGAGATGGGCCCCCGTTGAAGGAGAGGGTTCTGGGTTTGGGGGACGATGTGAGGATGATCAATGGTGGTTTTAGGGGGGGTGATGGGGTTTGGAGTGGTGGTGGGAAGGGGAAAGGTGAGGTTTTGGGTGCTGGGGATGGTAGGAGAGGGAGATCCGTCTCAAGGGACGTTGGGTCTGTGCTGGTGGGGAGTAGGAAGGGCGTTGGCAGGAGCTTGTCGAGGGTCGATGCGGGGAGACGGAGCCGGTCAGTGTCGCAGAATCCGGTGCCCAGAGGATATAGTGTCACTTCGGAGGTACTCTGTTTGTGTTTGACTAGAGCAGATTCTCAGAATGGTCACAAATTTCTGTTATTTTTAACTTCACAGAAAGTTCACGGCATATTCATTGTGATGTTTGATGAGAGGTCTTGCTTGCAGAGTGAAATTGACCAAGCCAGTCACTCAGTTGCTGATTTTAATAAGGGTATGCCCAACTCAAAGATGGGAGCAAGGGCCGCAAATAGTTCGGGAATTTTGAATGCCACGGAAAATTTGCGTACTTGGACGAGTCAGCATCCCGTTATGGAGCTGCAGTATGATTCTGCAACGAGTTTGGTAGGAGAATTTGACACGCTTCCATTCTGGATGTTTTATGGTTTGAGACGTTTTGGTGTAATATGATGCTTGATCACTTGATGCATTTTCCGTAGGCTTGTTCTCGAGATGATAACACTTCAACTGGTTCACTGTCTGGGGTAGAAGAGAAGACCATTAGAGGTATCTCTGAACAAATGAAGGTGGTGGATGACGATTTTGTAGACGATATGACTAATGGCAACATCTACGAAACTGTTCAATCCGAAGTTAGGCGTGCAATCGCAGACATTCAAAATGACCTAGTAAGTGAGAGAGGGTTCTTCTTGTAGGAGTTCTGTTCTTTTTAATGCAACCTTCTCTGGTGTCCTGATCTCTAGTTCATCGTGAATGGTTTCTGAAGCCGAGTACTTGTCATGAGTCATATTCCTTACAGTAGGGACGACATTTCATTAGTCTCTCTCTTCATAGGGACCCCTTTGTTCTCAGTATTCGGTAGTCACTGTTGTCGTAACTGTCTGTTTGCTTGATTTTGTTTCCAGGACAACCGATGGCGATACCTTGGCTTGTTTTCCATATTGTAATTTCTTAGGTGCGCAGAGAAATCTATTGTGCGCTGCAAGTTATAATTTGAAAGACTCGGACCTTATCCTTGTCCTCCTATTTTTGCATATCCTAGGCTATTTGCCGAAGCAGTGGTGCCACAATTGCGGGCTCTAATTTGGCTGATATTTCTCCCAACCTTGTAAATCCTGGCACAGTCGAATTAGCTATGGACATCAGAAGTGAATATGCCAAAAAACTTGAGAAGGTTCTCACTGCTTTGCTCCCATCATTACTATACAGTTATGTAGATTGGTTACTAGATCATTTTTTATTGATTTTCTCAGTCCCAGGAAAGGGCCAGGAAACTACGGGCAGACCTCGCTGTTGAGGAGTATCACGTGCAAGAACTGGGCAGGATTCTGAAAGAGATTGTTCCAGAGCCAAGAACATCCATGCAGAAGACCCGTCCAGCAAGAAAGGTTAGAATTTAATTGTAGTGCCTTATTGGCGGAGGGTAAATTCAAAACACGTGCTGTGGTTTGCTTCTATGTTCTCTATCTATTAATCAATTCGAAACACATAATGAACACATCCTGTCAAGGCCATTTCTTACAGAACGTGTCCATCACTAGGCCGCAGGTCATACTATCGAGCAACTTGCCCTTCCCCCCTTAAGCAAACCGTAGTAGTGATGATAAGGATAAAGTTGCGCAAAAGCACCGAAAAAAATGAAAACATAATTAATATGAATATGGAGATTTCTACATCCTTAGTAGTGCATTCCCTCAGAAAATGGGCGTCTTAACATACTTGTCAAAAATAAAGAAAATTTGATCTTGCAACTTTCTCTAGCTTTATCTGTAAGCTTATTACAATAATGTGCAGGCTAGCATTGAAAGGAGGAGAATGTCTAAGCGCTTGACCGAAGAAGCCATGGCATATTTTGACGAATGTGTTTCTCTGTCCACATTTGACAGTTCCGACTTCTCCTCGACCGAAGATCCGCTCCTTCAATTGGCCGGAGATACCAACCCAGTTAGCGTACGTGTTTATCCTTTTTTACTTTCAATGTCTCAAACCTTCAAACGATTACGCAGCTGGTCCGCAGTATTTCTTTCTTGGTTGTGAATTATCTCCAGGGATGAGCCTTTGCTTTTATCATAGGACATGATGGGCTGTTTTAGATGGGTTAGTTTGGGATTTTACTGTAAATTGATCTGGAGCAGCTAATAGCCTCTGTGCTTGAATGGCAGGAACCATTTACGGATGAACGACTAAGACACCATAATGAATATTCGAGAGCAACGGACTGTAGTGCCGACAAACACAAGACAAATCCATGTTATTCGCAAAGCCACAACTCTGACCCCTCACCTGGGAACAAGCTTTCTCTTTCCGACAAGTACTCCGATCTTCAACAAGACATTAAGAAGTTGCTGAAACGCTCTACGGACAACTCCAGAAAGGGCGATAAGGACACCCTTGGTTCTTCACAGAAGGGTCTCTATCTTGTGGAAGAGTACAGTTATCTGGCTACAAGTGAAAGCTCGTTATCAGAAAGAGTGGTAAACAAGAAGTGGCTGGAGTCCGGTAGCTTATTACTCTGCGACGAAGAGACTTTTTCTCCACTTGGGTCCTTCATCTAGAAGGTCTCCATGATTTGAGCAGAACAACACAGTGATAGTAAATCTCAGGGTTGATTTTGTATGATAATTTAGGCTTCTGGGTGGATGATAAATGGGAATGGCAATGAGTTCATATATATAATATGAAATAGAAGGGGTTCTTGTATAGAATGGAATGATCTTCACCTTGATTATGTTTGTGTGATCTGGATGTACCATTTGACTTATATACCTAAAGGCCAAGTGCCGGAACTCAAAGGATTATGATGATGATGATGCTTTTCAATGATTATGGCGTGTATTTTTGTTCTGTGGAAAGTGATTTGTTTTTCCAACTCCATTAAGTGGGAATCGGTCATAACCTCTGGATTTGCAAGAGTCAGGTCACATAATATGGATGAGAAGAAATGCAGGTGTTGTAGCTTCTACTCTTCCCTTTTTGGTTTCATTTATCAGACGATGCTAGTGTAATGAATTCTTGGAACCGAAGAGCTTGACATCACTTCCTGTCCTATTTCCCTCACAAAACTGCAGGACCATCATGATGAAATCTCACCAGGACATTGGGCACTTCCACTGCTGCTATCTGTCGTCTCGTAACTAGACTGGTCGGAGTGATGAGAGGACTACATCCTGCAGGGAGCTGTCTCTCTTCATGGCGGCTTTGAACTTGTCAAAAGTGACCTTCCCATCGCTGTTGGCATCCATGAGGTCGAATATCTCATCCAGCTTGCCTGGTTCAGTGATGTCTGCTGGAAGGCAGTCTTCAGGTAAAGCCTATTAAATTGTTCTTTCAACAGTTTCAGCATTTTTTGAACTATTTGTCAACTCGAGCAAAGGCCGGTCTCATAGCACTTACTCTGAGCATTGAAGCCACTTCTTCCTTCGTTATGCTGCCTGATCTGTCCGTGTCGTACATCTGTTTGACCGAGGGTAATGGGAAGATCAGTCTCAAAGGGATGGATAAGGTGCAATCCTTTCCATTTGAGTTTTAAGGATATACCTGGAAACACAACCACAGAGCATCATCACCCTGTGATTTCCTCAGGCTTGAAAACCCGCATAGTATCTCCCTCATATCGACCGTGCCGTCTCGGTTATTGTCGAACAAGTCGAAGATTCGGGCAGCAAGAGGCACTAGAGATGACATGTTCATTGCTCTTAGAACCTCCTCAAACTGGGAGAGCGTAGCATTTTCTCCATTGGCACATCTGCAGAAGAACAATCTATCGACTGTGACTGGCGTTGACAACAGAACAGGAAAGGAAATAGGCAGAGATGATGGATGCACTTGCATTTTGTTGAAATTCATCCGCAGATTGTTCAGTTCTTCCGGCATGAGGTCACGATACCCCAGTAAAGATCTCAGTTTCTTTGTCCTAAGAAATATGGCGCTGCTCCACACACTTGCGAGCGCTGCGGCGCGTAGCTTGCGCCTGGCGTTGAAGCTCTGGAGCCTTGACACGATTTCAGGGTCCACGAGTTCCTCCTTGGCCAGGTCACCTATCACCCACGGGTGGACAAGAAGCTGTTTGAAAAAGCATCCCATTATATCTGCAATGAAGAAGGAGACGAACAATGTAAACTTAGACTTCAGATGTCATACATACATCTTGAGCACTTGGTCTTCCAAGGGGATCGACGGTGAGAAGATTTGATACCAGATCCCTTGCAGAAGCAGAAATATTCTTCCAGCTCCTTTCGTCAAAGGAAAATTCTCCCTGCATACAATTCGAGAAGCTTTTGTGTCAATTCGAAAAATAGCCAGGTATCTCCGTGTCATGGCTTTGAGCTTGTCGGATTGTTTACTTTCATTATCATCTGTTGCTTCTGCTGGTTGGATTGTGCAGCAAATGGCGGATACCTGAATCTCATGGAGAAATATATGTCAGAAACGGCTGATCTAAAGCTTTGCGATTTTCCGATAATGAGGAGCAAGAATACTGACTGCAAATCCTGGAAACCTGAAAAGCCTACCCTGAGAGCAAGATGTATAATATAACTCCCAGTGACCACATGTCGCTCTTACTGGTTATTGTTCCTTGACCCAGAGCTTCAGGAGAGACATAATCTATTGAACCGAACAATCCTATAACCGGATCGGACTCCTCAACCGAGCTTAACCCAAAGTCCATGATCTTCAGGGGAGAATCCTCCCTCTCATTCAAGAACAAGCAATTCTCGGGCTTCAACTCCCTATGGACAATATTAGCCCCGTGGAGTGCGCTCAGTCCCTGGGCGATCTGGAGAACGACAGCGGCGGCCTCGGCTTCTGAGTACCTCTTCCGGGCCACAATCCGGTCAAACAGCTCCCCTCCAGCGCAGAGCTCGAGTATGAGATGGACACCACTCTGGTCCTCGCACACATCTTACAGTTCAATGACGTTATGGTGGGGTGAAACCTTCTCGACGATCTTCCTCGTCACCAGGATCTCGTTTGTCAGCAGGGCATCTGAGATAGGAACCCGTTTCCACATGGGGAACGTCATTGAAGCAAGCGACTTCTTCCCGGGAAGCGACGGAGGAGGATTTGACGAAAGACCGAGTCTCTTGAGCGTCTTTATCGCGACATGCCTCCTGTCTTCACCCGACTTACAGATTCCCCTCCTTACTACAGAGAACCCGCCTCTTCCCAGGACATCAACGACTTCATAGTCGTCGGACAGCGTTCTTGCTTGCTGTCCCATGAGAAGTAGTTATGGGTCTTCTTCCTTGGGAATTGGTTAAGATGAAGGCTTCGAGAGAAGAAGAGGGGTGACTCTGAAACTCAAAGAGACAAGTTTTAAGCAGAGAGGAATTGGTAATGAGAGAAGGGAGGGTTTGGAGGACTGACATAAGCAATGTGAAAGGGGAGGTTTTAGCATTTGTTTGAGTTCATTGTGCAGTTCAGATGGGAACAAGGGAACAATCCTGAGGGTAGAGCAGCTGGTAGGAAAGCAGACAAGGACTTAGTCAACCCAATCAACCCATCATGTCCTCAATCATGGAGCACTAGTCCAAACCCAGCACAACAATCATCTGCTGCAACTTCTCTTGTAAGAACCAAAAAACTCAGCTTCTTGTTGGTAATCAGTGCGGTGTATGTATTTAATTATCTGAGACGTTGGTATGCAGAGTTGCGAAGCCGCCGTATACACTCCAAAATACAGACGAGATGAGGTTAACATCCGACGAGCGGAACAAGAAAACTTCGACGCGCAGATAACAGATGACCTCCTGACCGTTCGAGTAAAACCCAAGTGATCTACAAGGGTCCTCATTTTGTCATTTCTTTTTTCAAAGTTCAGTGCGCATTGGGCTATTCATTCAATGTCAACCATCAGTAGCCTATCATTCTCATTGTTAACAGGTAGGGGTAAAAAATCAGAGGTGCTTATTCTAATCATAATCAGGCCTGTAAAGCACCAACACTTTGGACCAACTGAGTTTGAATAAATTGGGGATTTCCGATGAAATCATACAATATACTAAAGAGGCATGATAAGTAGCATTAAGCCAATGGAATAGTTTCATTTCAGAGGGAAGATCTAATCACTTTGAATGGAATAGTTTCCATCTTACCTGAAGGATATGATGGAATCAAAGGAGGGCATGAGAGATTCACAAGTAAAAGCAGTCGGTAGAATAGAATTCTGAAACTACTATTATCCACACAATTTGCTGAAAAGAGAGCACAGCAGTACAAAAAATTATTAGTTGGTTCTTCGAAGGTCCTTCAATTCACACAAAGCAAAGTAGTACATCACCACCCAATAGGCCGTAGAGGAAAGGTCGCGGAGTACCTAATTCTATCAGCAGCTCTATCCTCTTCAAGTATACCACATTGACGTGTCTTGCTTCCGTGGTTGGATGGCACCTACCGATCCCAAATCAAAAGGGGAGCTTGTAACAGCCCTACTGAAGGCGATGTCGAAAGAAGAGTCCAACAACTTCCACTGATCACATCGACTGTGCGAAGAAGCCAAAGCAATAGGAGGATTTCCCGGCATTTGAGTTCCTCGATGTGATGTTCCCTTCACAAAGTCTGCTGGTTTACAGTTTTCATCAGTGGGAACATGGAGGACAGTTAGCACATTATCCTTAGTTCCTACAACAGAAGCATCTAATGGATTGTTGTTATCGTAGAACAACATTGGGTCAGATAAAATTCTTTGACCACCCTCTGGTCCATATACACTTGAGGTTGGGGATCTCAGCCCTGCCGAAGGAGGACCGGACTTCAGTTGAGCAGGCAGATTTGAAGAAGATGGTACGTCATCACTGACCAAGAACGCTGATATTCCAGATTTTGGACGAGACCTGTTTCTGTAAAGGCATAGCATCTGATGATTATTTCTCGATACCCTGTCATCAAACCCGAGACCCGCATCGCTATATGGGCACTCAGGAAATTCACAAGTATACTTTTCCCGGTGGTTATTCATATTAGACCCATCAAACAATTGCTTCCTCTTGGGCATTAATAGTTCGTCACTGCAGTTGGACTCCAAACACTCGCTTTTAATTTGATATATGGATGGAGGCATCACAATTGCTTCTTGTGAAAATTCTTGCCTGTGCCCAGAGAACCCAATAAGTGGCTTGCGCTCCTCAGACACAAACACCTGTTCATCACACGCTCCTTCGACATCATAATCACCAACATCAGTGGTCAGAAAAGGTGACCCATATGCACTTCCAGAGAAATTATGGCTGATTCCAGGGTACAACTTCCTACACAGAGCTTCCTCCTGATTGAGGATGGCCAACCAAGTAGCGCTCTCCTTTGCAGTCATTTTATCTTGCAAGCATTTGCTCTGATGAACAAGCATCCGGATCTTAGCAATGTTGGGAGACAAGTGCTTGATAACAGCTGTGAGAACAACAACCTTCCATGCTTTTTTCAGATCATGCGGCTTCTTATAAGGAGGAATGCCCTGATCCTTGGGCAAACCCAATTGCACCCACCAAGTTTCATTTCCAGTGGGCCACCAAGGTGGAGGAACACCTCTCTCTAATGGAAACCGCCGCTGTGGCGGATTGCAGTGCTGCAATAACGCTGACAATATGGACCCGAGAGTGGTATCCTGCAACTCTTGTAAATTGTGTGTAGTAGATGCCACTGTATACAGCTCCGGGTTATTCCCTGGCACAGAATGTTCAGCCACATACTTTGAAATTGCAGCGGGCCCATTCCGATCAAACCGGACTTTTTCTTTCCACCATGCTCGGAGATTGTCAGATGCCCCTGTCACGGGTTTGCCCTTCTCGGGAATTATCCCATACACGAAACCCTGGGCTTTACACACCTCCATCATCTTCAACATATATTTCAAGATCCCATCTTGAGCCCTCGACATCTTCTTCCTTCTCACCTGCTCCTGACACTGTCTTTGCTTTGCACTGTTATGTTCTCTTCCTTCCACATCCTTTCTCTGCTCCTTAAGATGCCTCAAGAGCATCTTGTCCCTCCAAATCCTACTCTCGAGTTCATCCATGTCCATTTCTCCATCGCTGAAACATTCTTCTGTGGCAGTTTCCGTTTCCTGCCTCACAGGTGTATCGCCAAGGACACCGGACAGAAAATCCAGGTTACCACAAATGCCCATCTCTTCTAGGATCTCCATCTCAAGAAATCAGCGAAACAAATAAGCTACACCCAAAAGATGCAGCTGATGGTTTCGCTTGCTCAGCCAACCAAAAACTTCTTCAGATTAAATCATTTTCTGGGATTTGAGATCCTCCGTTCCCATCAGCAGAACAACATCATTAATTATTGGCGTATTTGGAACCCCGAATCTGACCTGTCCAAGGAAACAAAAGTTTAATGGTACAAGCAACTTGAGTTTACGCCCGTAGACATCAATCAGCGAGCAATTAAACTCCTTTGGGACAGAGCACTTAGACAACTAAATGAACCCAAAAACATGAATCAGACAAACAAGTAATTATGCATAATATTACTCCCTCGAAATTAAAAACGGACATAATTGCACATCCAGAGCCGTTTGAGAAACTTCCCAAGGCAATGGAATACCAAATCATCTTTCATATCGATAGGGTTTAGATGAAGAAGAGCACCATAAGGATCCAACCATCTAACGAAGACTGATAACAAACGGGTTCTCACAGCAACATCGCACAGACAACTGGGAGAAGAAGTATAAACCGCCACAAGTACCCAAACCACATAATCAAAGATTGACGACCGACAAGAACTCGCAGCAAACACCGCGAACAACTGAGCCTTTCAATTCACAAGCGCTAAAACAGAAAGAAAAGGAGAAATCCTTACCGGAACAGCAAAGGACACCCGACCAAGTCCACTCATAAATAGGAAAAAAAAAACAATCTTTTCAGGGGAACGATCCCAGAAGCATCCCTCGAGGCAAACCCAGATTGGGAAATCTCGGGTCGGGTGGGGGCAGGCAATGACTCTCGTTCAAACCTGGTGGATCCCCCCCGTCTCTTTCTCTCTCTTTCTGGGAGAGTACAAAAAAAGGTGGTCGCCTGGCAAATGATTAGAGAGAGGCAAAGGATGAAGCGTTTGAGATGGAAGGGAGTCCCGTGTTCCATCCTCAGGATCCGACAATGAAATTCTACCGAGTGTTGTTGGCCTGGGTCCCGCCGCCGCCGGAGGAGAAGCCCCCCCATGTGCATGTTCTTGCGCCGTCTGAGATATGGACACGCGTCCGTGTGTATCCCCCTCCAAAGGGTCGGACACGTGTCTCGTCCTCCATGCGCCGCTGGTTTGCACTTTTGTCGTCTTCCTCTCCAATTATCTTTATCTTTAGGAAAAGAAAAAGGCCAAATAAATATGACCAGCCAACTTTTTGTTTTGTCATTAACTTAGTTATGTAATTTTGTCATTAACTTTTATTTTGATTTTGATTTTGACCAATCAATTTCTTCTAACGAAGGCCAAATAAGGCTTTAATATAGTTTGACATGTGTCCTATAATAGTGGAGTTTCGACATCTCATTCATTCGTCTCATAATCCACTTTATCCGTAATAGTCGCCCCCTAATAGAACATCATCTGAATTTCATTGATTTTTCATATTTTTTAACAACTTCAGCAATTATCGTTAACTTCGGCTTCCAATTCACTTGATTTATCCATCAAAATTTTATAATAAAAAAACAAATGAAAGTTTTCAATATTATTTCTCATTTTTAATTTTTTTTTCTTTTTAGTCAATAAATGAAAATTGTCTATTAAGATCTGTTTAGCTTACGCACTATAAAATTCAAAATTGGTCAAAATCAAAATAAAAGTAAAAGTTGGTGACAAAATTATATAACAAACTAAGTTAATGATAAAACAGAAAGTTCGCTCAAACTTGACGCCATAAATTGATATTTTGCCAAATAAAAAAACTAAGTAATATCACAACAAAATGAAAATATAAAATAAGATAGTTTACAGTAATTAACACCATATTAAACTCTACCGAAAAGTTATAATAAAAATGGGAATGTTCTAGAAAAAATAAAAGAAAGGAATTTCTCTTTTAAATGGACCTGCAATAAATCATAAGGCCCAGCCCATTGAAGCCCATGGATCGGCTGCATCGACTACGATTTACTTCTTCCATTGCCATTCAGTTCAACATGAGAACCACTTCACAAAACACGTCGTTCCATAAATTTATGCCTCGCACGTAGCCTCCTTTCTTAAGACTCGCAACTTAATCATATCGTATAAATACGATCCCCACTTGATGTAAAAATGTCATCGGGTCCAAAACATAGGATTTTCTAACAAAGTAAGGGGGGTTTGGTCCGAGGAAATGGGTTCCATGGTGCGTTCCTACAGTAAGATCAACGAGGCCGACCAGGCGAGGCTCGAGGCTCATCGTAAGACGTTCAAGAGGACCCTTATCATCGCCCTTTCCTCCTTCGCCCTCGTTGGGATCATTGTCGCTGCTGTCGTCGGTACCACTGTGCACAACGACAAGAGCGGTGGCGGGAGTAACGACCCCCAGTCGATGTCGACCTCTGTCAAGGCCGCGTGCGACGTCACCCTGTACAAGGACACGTGCATGAGTAGCCTTACCCCGATGGTGGGCTCGACCGGCGAGATCAAGCCCGAGGACATTTTCAGGATCTCGATACAGGTCGCGCTCCAGGAGCTGGCCAAGGTCGTGAGTTATTTTTCCAGTGGGGATGGTGGGCTGGTCGCGGCATCGGATGGAATGTCAGCGAGTGTTGTCGGGAACTGCCGTGACCTTCTGGGCCTCGCGTTGGACCACCTTAACATGTCGTTGGCGTCGGCGAGCGGGGTCTCGTCGTTGGTCGACGCGGTGGATGATCTTAGGTCGTGGCTGAGCACGGCCGTGACGTGCCAGCACACGTGCATCGACGGGTTCTTGGAGTCGGCCGAACTGGTGCAGATGCACGATGGTGTTCAGAATCGTCTCCAGAGCTCAACGGAGCTGACGAGCAACAGTTTGGCGATTGTCACTTGGCTGTCTAATATCCTGAGCACATTTAAGCTTCGGAAATTGTTGAGCCACAGGGGTGACGAGATGCCCGAGTGGGTGAGCCCCGGTGACCGGAAGCTACTCCAGAGCACTGACCTGAGGAGCCAGGCGAATGCGGTCGTGGCGAAGGACGGATCAGGTAAGTACAAGACCATTGGGGCAGCGCTCGCCGCCGTGCCCAGCAATAGCAACAAGAGGTTTGTAATATACGTGAAGAAGGGCGTCTACAACGAGCACGTTGTCGTGGACAAGACGAAATGGAATGTTGTGATGGTGGGCGACGGCATGGACGTCTCGATCGTCACCGGCAACCTGAACGTGGTTGACGGGACCCCAACATTCTCGAGTGCCACCTTCTGTGAGAAAATCTTACTTGTGGATCCCGTGTTTAAATGACTCGTCGTCATGTATCAGAACATATTGTCTTTTCGCAGCCGTATTTGGGCAAGGATTCATCGCTCGGGACATGGGATTCGTCAACACAGCCGGAGCGATCAAACAGCAGGCGGTGGCACTTCAGTCGTCGGCGGACCTCTCCATATTCTACCGCTGCAGGATCGACGCCTTTCAGGATACCCTTTACGTGCACACAAACCGACAGTTCTACCGTGACTGCAACATCTCTGGGACTGTCGACTTCATATTTGGGAACTCGGCCGTGGTCCTCCAGAACTGCAACATCCACCCAAAGAAACCCATCCTGGGGCAACAGAACACCCTCACGGCGCAGGGGAAAATCGATCCCAACCAGAACACCGGGATCGTCATCCACAACTGCACAATATGGCCAGGGGCAAACCTAACCTCCGTGCAGACCTACCTTGGCAGGCCATGGAAAAACTATTCCACCACCGTGTATACCAAGACATACATGCCTGGCATCATCGCGCCGCAGGGGTGGCTCCCCTGGGTAGGGACAACTGCCCCAAATACTATTTTCTACGCAGAGTTCCAGAACTACGGGGCAGGGGCTTCCATGAAGGGCCGAGTCAACTGGAAGGGGCTGAAGTTCATCTCCGCATCACAGGCGAGCAAGTTCTCGGTCGGTTCGTTCATCCAAGGTGGAAAGTGGATCGACAAGACCATCCCTTACAATCCCAACTTGTGATCCTCTGCGCGTTTGATCTTAACATTCGTACAGAACTCATCGCGTTCTCATTGCTGCTGTTGATTTCCAATGTTGTCTGCATTTTTTTTGGTCCGAATTTAACTGATGTACTTCCTATATATTCGATTATATGAGATAACTACCTTACCCGATTGTTTCCTAATAAAATATTCTTTTATTTTAGGCAAAATATTAATTTATGAACTGATTTGTCATTAACTTTTGCCACTAACTTTTATTTTTATTTTGATTAGGTTCGATCATTAATTTCTTCTAGCAAACAAAGCCTTAATAGACAATTTTCATTTAACGAATAAAAAGAAAAAAAATTAAAAATAGGAAATAATATTGAAACATTTCATTTATTTTTTTATTATAAAATTTTGATGAACAAATCAAGTAAATTTGGAGCCGAAGTCAATGATAGTTGCTGATGTTGTCAAAAAATATGAAAAATCGATGAATGTCGGATGATGTTCTATTAAGAGGCGACTATTACGAATAAAGTGGATTACGAGACAAATGAATGAGATATCGAAACTCCACTATTATAGGACACATATTAGACTATATTAAGGCCTTGTTTGGCTTTCGCTAGAAGAAATTCATGATTGGCAAAATCAAAATAAAAATAAAAGTTGGTGACAAAATTATATAAAAAACTAAGTCAATGACAAAACAAAAAATTGGCTTAAAGTTGTACACATAAAGGTATATTTTGCATTTATTTTATAACTTTTGCATGTTATAACTTTTGCTAGATTGAAACCAACAATTAATTTGTGTTTGTGATGTGTCGATTTTGTCTCCATCGTGAAGAAAGTATTATATATAATAATATATATGTGGTGTATAAGTTGAACTTTGCATTCCTGTGTTGACAGTAGAGACAGAAACACAGGAATAACTCGATTCGACCTAACGTCTGATCCAATTGTCTGTGGTCCGAAAGTTCCGTCATTATTCTTCCAAAGTTGAGTCTGCGAACGAAGAAAAAGAATAACGATTTTCTGGTGAGGAATCAAGTCATTAGTAGGATGATGATGCTTTTGTTGTCACCATTGGCTATTTGTCCCAACTGGGAGATGACATGAGACTTGGATTCTCGTCCTAGTTCTGCTTCTTCCACACATCTGAGGATTTCTAGGAAGGGAGGCGAGAGATGGCCGGTGAAGAAGAACAGAAGCAGAGGTTGTTGCCGAAGAAGAACAAGGATTACTACGATGGTTGCCCGGGTTGCAAGTTGGAGCGGACCAAGGAGATGAACCCTGGCCTGCCCGTCAAGCTGCTCGTTTCCATGTGGATCGTCGTCCTTGTTGCCGGTAATGGAATCACCTTTGATGATAGATAGATAGGTAGTTCATGGTTGTTACTGGGCGATGGCTGTCACTAAGTCTGAGGATTCCCAGTTAGGAATTGTTTAGCCAGTTGGTAGTTTTCGTCATGGGAGCGCTTTCTCGCTATTCGACTGTCTGAATCCATCGCCCTGTGTGTTTCTTTTGCAGCACTGCCGATATCTTCTCTGTTTCCTTTCCTTTACTTCATGGTGAGTTCATAGGCCACCGGCTCTTTCTCTTTGCATCCGGAGATCAGCCGCGTCTTAGATAGATGACTCAAAAAATTGTTATGTATCCAGATTAGGGATTTTCACATTGCGGAGCAGGAAGAAGACATCGGGTTCTACGCAGGATATGTGGGTGAGGCTACTCCCTCTGTCGTTTGTCTGTCCTTTCTCGATGGCTGCCTTCTCCTGCATCGCGTTACCCCTAATCTGTTGCCTCGATATCTTGATGCCTGATCTAGGTTGCGCTTTCATGCTTGGTAGAGTCTTGACGTCTGTTCCATGGGGTATTGCAGCCGATCGCTACGGCCGTAAGCCCATAATTATCTTTGGGACCATCTCAGTGTTCGTAAAAAGATTCACCCATTGCTTTCGCTTTTAGCCCTTCACCGTCGATGTAGCAATCAAACCAATTTTATTTCCAGGGTCGTGTTCAACACTCTGTTTGGCCTAAGCGTGAACTTCTGGATGGCTGTCGCTACGAGGTTCCTTCTCGGGAGCATGAACGGCCTGCTTGGACCAATAAAGGCTTATGCTAGTGAATTGTTTCGCCTAGAGTACCAAGCTCTAGGAATATCGACAGTCAGCTCTTGGCGTTCTTCACCCGATGCTAAACTTTGATACACTCACTTCTTATCTTCTGTTGGATCTGAAAGCCGTGCTCTACTTTTCCAGATTAGCACGGCGTGGGGAATCGGGTTGATCATCGGTCCAGCTGTCGGAGGTTTCCTCGCTCAGCCGGCAGAGAAGTACCCGAGCATATTTTCAAAGGATTCTTTGTTTGGAAGGTGAGTGGCTTCGAACTGACATTAAATGACATTCTGGAGTTCCCCTTTTTATGTACCGTTCTCACAGGCAAGTCTCATCGGGTTGATTCGACGCAGATTTCCATACTTCTTGCCTTGTTTGGTGATCTCATCTTTCGCGGCAGTCGTTTCGGTTGCCTGTTTTTGGCTCCCGGTACACACTCTGCGGCTGCTATTTTTGGTTTGACTGCACCGAGCAGTTCTTTTCCGATGCTTAAAAGCCAGCAATGCTGCAGGAAACGCTGCACAAGCACCCCGTGAGTGAGAAAGTTGAGGATGCGCCCTACGAGCATCTTGAGACTGCCTCCCTGGATTCAATCATCGAAGAGACAGTGCAGGAAAACACATCAGCAAAAGCTCCAAAGCAATCCCTGCTTCGGAACTGGCCTTTGATGTCATCCATCATCGTTTACTGCGTCTTCTCCCTTCACGACATGGCTTACTCGGAGGTATGGCTTTTCCTCGTTTCTCAGGCCCTGCACTCATCTTTACTTCCCAAGTACAGCAGCCTTCTGAAAACAGTTACTTTTCGAATGCTGCCGTCAGATCTTTTCCTTGTGGGCCGTAAGCCCCCGGAGGCTTGGAGGCCTGAGTTATACCACCAAGGACGTCGGCAGCGTTCTCTCCATCTCAGGTACTCCCACGACATGATCATGTTCTGTTACCGTGTGGGCGAGTCGCAGCAACAGACCTCTGATGGCATTACGAAATCGATCTCCAGGCTTTGGTCTCCTTGTTTTCCAGACTTGCTTGTATCCCTACGTCGAGAGACTTCTCGGTCCCATCCTCGTCACCCGCATATGTGGGGTACGTTGTCGTTTCCCCCTGACGAACATAATTCCGGCGATTGGTTGACGTGATTCTATACAGGTGCTGTCGATCCCTCTTCTGGCGAGCTACCCTTTCATAGGCATGCTATCCGGGTTCAGCCTCTCCGTCCTGCTAAATTGTGCTTCCGTCGCAAAGAACGTCCTCGCCGTAAGTCACTTCCCCCCCCTCAAAGAAAATCATTCTCATCACTCATCGCTCGGCGAGATCTACTTTCTAACCATCCCGACATTGCAGATTTCCATCGTCACATGCTTATTCATCATTCAGAACAGAGCCGTGGTAAGCTTGCTTTCCCGCCCTTCTTTTTTATAATCTATCACGCATCAACGTTCGAGTTCTCCCCTCATTATCCACAAACTGCTACAGGACCAAGACCAGAGAGGAGCGGCCAACGGCATCGCAATGACCACGATGTCGCTCTTCAAGGCAGTCGGTCCGGCTGCAGGCGGCGCGCTGTGAGTACCAACCAACACCGACCTCCTCCTCCATTCTCTTTTCCGAAACAGAATCCGACCACCAAAAGGCCTCTCTGACCGGCGGTCGAACTTCTCTGGCAGCTTCTCGTGGGCGCAAAAGCGTCAGGACGCCGCGTTCCTACCGGGCGTGGGGATGATATTCTTCATGTTGAACGGGGTGGAGGCGATCGCGGTGTTGATGACCTTCAGGCCTTTCCTCGTCACAGCCGGATGAGTCAGTCAGTCAGTCAGACAGGCATCATGGGTCTGCTTTAAACTAAGGGGATATTGGGCTCAAGTGGGCCCGGCCCATTAACAACTCCGTACCTTACTATTTATTAGGTTTTTGTTTGCCTGGGTCCCCAAATAATTAATAAGTATTAATTTTGGTTGGGCCCCTCTCCTCTGCATGCTTACCTCGTGCATTTTTGTCATTCAATGAAACCATGTCTTTTTGTATGTTCTTGAATTGTTACATCCCCCCTTCTCTGTCGGTGCCATGATATTATTACATTTCTCCCTATCACATTCGAATGTTGCAAGTTTTTTTCCACTCCTCTCCTCTCATTTCCCCATCATTTCCTTTCTTTGTTTATTTCAATGGAATTGATGAAAAGGGCACAACCCCAAGGTCAAGCAAACCTACTACCACTATTACTACTACTACTACTCTTTGCCCACCTCAAAATTCCAAAGTTAATTTGGTTTTAAAAAGAAATTATTGCAATTTTGATGGGACTCGAACAAATTGGGGCCTAAAATGTTTCTTGGGACCATGACTATAATTGTTGTAGTGGATCCCACGACACAAACATGGGAATTTTTCAAGAGAAGTTTAGGTTGGTGAGGATTTATACTCTCCATCACAAATCAATTTTGATGGTTAAAAGGCAGGTTTCATTTCTTTTTTTATAAATAAATTTTCAAAATCTCACCATTCAAATCAGATTATACTTCCAGAAACAAAAAAGGGGCTGAAAAGGGGAGTTGGGTCTTTTTCCATTCTCCTATTATTGGATGTTTTGGTCATTGAAGGTGGTGTTTGGTCACATTTTGAACCAAAGATGAATTTGAAGAAAACTTTAGTGAAAGAAGGAAGAAAAAGGGGGACATGAAAGAAATGATAACCAAGAGCATTTTCATTCATTGCAAGTTAAAAAAAAAGACATGGTAAGGTGAAAAAGAGAGAGAAAAGGAGATTAAAATTGAATTACATTTGGTGGGGTCACAATTAATTATTGTTAGATTTGGACCCAAACCCATAATCTTTTGTGTTTTTTCTATCTTCACTACTGTTTTCAAAATTCTAGGATGGATTGAGAAGGGCAAAAACAAATGGATAGAAATTCCCAATGTAAGAGGAGATGGATGGTGTGTCCTTTTCATGAAGATTGGGGTCTTCTCTCAACTCTCCACAATTGATATTTTTCATTTCAACACAAATAAACTATCTATATAAATTCACAATTTCATGTGACGTATAAATAAAAGCTGGTTGAATGTTGTTGTGCAGGAACTTCTTGTCACTTTCAAAAATTTAAAATAATAATAATAATGATGATGATAAATGAATAGAGAGTTGGTACAAATAACACATGTTTTTTTTGTGATCAGACACCAACATTAACCCTAAAGCCACCCTCAATTGCTTAATCCCTTCTTACAAAGTTTTCATGGGGATTGTTAAGTTTCTTCGAATTTTGTCCGAAGGTTAAAATAAAAAGGGAGGGAGGGAGGGAGGCAGGCGAATCTTGAAAGCAACCTTTTTCTTTTCTCATTTTTTTTAGCATTCCTCTGGGGATCCCTTGGATTTCCAGGAACTCGAATTCCTTCCGCCATTTCTTGGTCTTGTGGGGGGAGGGGTTAGCCTTGTTGCTCGTTTTCTTGTCTTGGTCATTTGTTGAGGAGTGAAGGAAGGAGACAATCGTTTGCTTGGGGAGGGTGTACTTCAAAACGCTTGTGTCCTACTCATTGGTTGGGATTTACATTGGTGAGGTTTGGAGCCGTTGTGTTAGCTGAGAAGGGGAGGGATTTGGAAGGGAGCGGTAGGAGTTGCGTCCGCTTCTTTTGGAGATTTGAAGCATTACCCAATAGAGGACTTCCGGTATTTTGTGGGAAAGGAGGTGTTCTTTCTTCTTCTACTGCTTGCTCGTGCATTGTTTGAATTGGATTTAGTTTGGAGTCGCTTTGAACGTTTCTGTTTTTTTTTTTCCTGATCTGGGTTTGGTTTTTTTGAAGTGATTTGTGGGGATGAGAGTGAAAAGGGGGTGACTTGATTCCTGGGTGTTTGAGATCTGGCTTTGTCAGTCGGATCTTGGTAAGGAAGTTGGAATATTTGGATGTCTCCGGGGCTGTTCTTGGGAATAGGGTTTTGGGTTGCGCCTGTGCCATGACCACCAAGCGGGCTTACAAGCTACGTATCCTTATAGAGCATGATGATGTTTCGTCTAAAGCTACTTTTTTTAACACGGTGGTGTAAATGCGGAAATGGGGTGTGCTTTTTTAGTGTCAGAGGGGCACGCCGAGTGTTGGTTTCAGATAGTTTTGGGTGCCTTAATTTGATGCAAAAACAGAGGAGTTCGTGGCACATTCTGCGGCAGTGAATTGCCTCAAGATTGGTAGGAAGTCGTCCAGAGTCCTAGTTACTGGAGGAGAAGATCACAAGGTCAATCTCTGGGCTATTGGAAAGCCTAATGCCATAGTGGTTCGTTCTCTTCGACACAACAGTGCTCTTTTTTGTACATTGTAGATTACTTTTTTCAGGTTTCCCAGGTATAATGCCAAATGCTGGTAGATCAGCTCATTTAATGAATTATGGATCGACATGCCCTTTAGCTGTGCAAAAGTGGATGCCTGAATGGTGTTCGGCATGGCGAATGAAATGCATACACCAAATAAAAAACTTTAGTGGCCCGAACAGCTAATTATGTGCATACATACGTAGTTAGATGTGAGAGAGGTGGGAAAATGCATGAGAATTATTTTCTTTTCACGATTTTTCTGTATGCAGAGCTTGTCTGGGCATAGCAGTGGAATAGATTCAGTGAGCTTTGATTCTTCGGAGGTTTTGGTTGCTGCTGGAGCCGCAAGTGGAACCATTAAGCTTTGGGACTTAGAGGAGGCAAAAAGTATGTTGTCGGTGCTTGTGCTGTTAATTAATTCTCTTGATAAGAAAATGTTGATCCAGCATGCTAATCTGTGGTTCTGTGAAATTCTTATCAGTCGTTCGCACCCTCACTGGCCACAGATCCAATTGTATATCTGTGGACTTTCATCCCTTTGGTGAATTTTTTGCATCCGGCTCTCTCGACACTAATCTGAAAATATGGGACATCAGGAAGAAGGGTTGCATCCACACGTACAAAGGCCACACTCGAGGGGTCAATGCCATAAGGTTTACCCCTGATGGCCGATGGGTTGTGTCAGGAGGAGAAGACAACACCGTAAAGGTTGGCATTTACAGGGGAATTTAGTGTTATTCGGCCGCATGGTGGTTTTGAACTTTTGATTCACATGAAACGACTTTTTTCTTTGCCAGGCATCATGCTCCTCAATTTGCTTGGATTATGGCAAGCTTAGAATCTCTGCATGTTTGTTAGTAAAAGGACTGTCGGACAGTTCAAGGCTTGCAGAATTGTAGATTGTCAATGTTCGTCGATTGCTATGATAATTTGCTTCTGCATGCTTGCTCATTGGAGTTGTTTAACTTTCTGATGATTGTGCTGAGTCGAGAAAGGTTTTTGTAAGCACTCTCTGGTCAAATTGTTGGCTCGTATTTGATGGCGTTTCTTACTGGTTATTATAATTTGTTCTTCTGGATATGTGCCTCATTTTTGGCTGTGGTTGCATAGTATGTAAAAAAATGTGGTCATAACTGTATCCAGTAATTTGTATTCCAGACTACGTTTAAATATTTTGCCCTGAAAAGATAAATGGAGTGTTCTTTTCTGGGCTTAATTAACCTATGTTTATCGATTCCTTTATCTGTTGTTGTAGCTGTGGGATCTAACTGCCGGAAAGTTATTGTACGATTTTAAGTGCCATGAAAGTCAAGTTCAGTGTATAGATTTCCATCCACATGAGTTCTTACTGGCAACAGGCAAGTGAGCATTTTACCATAGTACTGTCGCATTTGAATTTCTTGCTATATATGAGATATCATGTATTAAAATTTTGTTTGTTATTTCATAAACAATACTGGTTAAATAGGACGTTTCTGCTTTTGGAGGTGGCTTGAAATTATCACAATCTTAATTATCAATCAAACTAACTCTTGAATATAGTATTTTTGTGTATATAATACATTTTCAGTGGAGGCTGTTCTGTCTACTCTGCTGGATGCTTCTTTTGAGGTTGACTCATTCCTAGGCTGGGTCTTGACTTTTCACAGGTTCTGCCGACAGGACGGTAAAATTTTGGGATCTTGAGACCTTTGAGCTAATAGGTTCTAGTGGACCTGAGGTGAGTTTTCTGATGGGAAAAAATAATCTAATGTACTTATTGTATGTGATAGTTTACAAAGATCTGGAATCTCTTCATTCTTATACTGTAGACTACCGGAGTTCGATGTTTGACATTTAATCCTGATGGGAGGGCTCTTCTCTGTGGATTGCATGAAAGTCTTCGGGTAAGCTTGGTAGCTTCTAATGTGTAATAACACTGTAATAATCAGGACTGATTATCTTTTTAATCCTTATTCAAAGGTCCTTTCTTGGGAACCAATTCGGTGCCATGACTCTGTCGATGTGGGTTGGTCCAAATTGTCCGATCTAAATGTCCACGAGGGCAAGCTCCTTGGCTGCTCCTTTAATCAGAGCTGTGTTGGTGTCTGGGTTGTCGACATCTCGGTAATGCCCCTTGTCTATGCATGGTGCTTCTGGCCAAAACTCTAGCTTACACTGACAATAATCCCTTTTCAGCGCATAGAGCCATATTCTCTTGGTAATAACATAACTAGTGTAAACTCTGAAGCAAAGAGCCGGGCAGGTGAGATTCCTTCCATCTTAAATGAGAACTGTGCAAAGGTTGGATCGGGGAGACTATCGGTTTCGCAGACTGTGGATAATTTAGCAAAGGAGACGAAAAGCTTTGGGAGATTTTCTGTCTCTCAAAATTCAGACCCAGCCAAGGAGTCCAAAAGTTTAGCACGTATGCAGATTTAGATCAGTCTTCAATTTCAATTTCTTCATCTTTCATCCTATATTTCTTCAGGACTGTTTATAAATGTTAGTTTCATTCATTGCTGAAGCTATAGGAAGCATACCGAGTACCCCTCAAAGAGTTCACATGAATGCGGGTGCAAAAGTCAATTCTATGACAGTACCCAGCACAACAGCTCCAAAGAGAAATGTAGGAAAAGCACATTCGACCATTGGTATTCCTAGTTTTGAAAAATCCGACATTGTACCAGTTGTAGTTCCGAGAAATGATGCAAGGGCAGAAGTAGCGGTTGAGTCCCGAAAAGATGTCGGCCTTGCTTCAAGGACAATGCCCTTTTCTTTACAGTCCAAGACAATTGAATTGCGGGGATCTTCAGATGGAAGAGGCGACTTGGACCAGGCAACAATCTCTGCTCAGCCTGAGGCTGCTAGTCCTGGTGGCATTGTGAATAGGAACTTGTTTCCTGTTGTTAGAGTCCCAACCCAAGGATTTTCTGTTTCTGAAAGGAGCTCTAGGGAAGATTCTTCCACTTCCTTGGGCAAGCATGAGACCAACTCAGAAACAGAGGCTCACATTGTTCCTCATGAAATATGTATGTGATTCTGTATCACTTCAATGGCTTTATTAATCCTTCAAGAAACATGATTCTTCTGCAGAACTTGAAATTTCTATTTTTGTCATCTAACCATCAGACCTGTGGATGTTCCCTCTATTTCAATTGTGTTTTGTAGATGTCTCATTTTTTCCAGTCATATCATCTGATTGTAGCTTTTCAAATAACTTTTGTCGAATTATTTTTAACTAAAGCTAGTTCACTTTGTTATTGCAGATGAATCACGCAATCAGAAGTTAAATCGAGATCAACTTTTTGCTGATAGACAGAGGGCAGGTACACCCATTTAACATTTTCATTATCTAGTTTCTATAACTCCTGCGATCTGCTTGTTTACCCAGCTCTCATGGTAGGTCGATTGCGATCCCTTGCTGTTAATTGGGAAAAGAGGGAACGATCAAATTTTGGAACTCCTGACTCTGGATTGTCGTCACAGATAGGGTCTACCATCAATGGGGTCCAGTTCAGTGTGGTAAATACATGCACGAATCCTTCATGCGTTTCTGACTTGCATTGCCAACTTTTACGACACTGTTAAGAGGTTTCATATTGAAAATAAATAACGTTAGAAGTCTTCTTGGAGGGGCATGATTTTGTCAATCTTCTTGTTTGACTAATGTCATGTCCGTCTATGTAAATTAGAGAGGACACCAACCTTCTGTGGAGAAAGAGTCTGTTTCTGCTAGTGATGAGGATACTGTGGCTGATGTCATGGAACAGCATGATCAATTTGTCAACTCTATGCAGTCTCGACTTGCCAAGCTTCAGGTAAAATGTTGTATCCTGGAATGGTTTGGTGATTCCTTTGTTTTCTTTTTTTTTCCCTATGGTAAGGTTATCTTCGTATTGGTTCCCTTTAGGTAACCGTTTTTGTAGATGGATGTTTCTTTATCATTAAGCGTGTGTTACAGTCTAGCCAACCCCATCTAGCAGGATTTTACTCGAGTCTATCAGTATTAAACATGCATTGTAGCAGGCAGTACGCTTTTTCTCTTGTTACTTTCTTGCTAAAAATGTATCTCCAGTTTGTTGATTGCCTCACGAATAACATTGGTATTGTTATTAGAAGGTGATTCCCGGTCCATGATTTTTGGTGCTGCCATTGCATTAGTAATCTTTAGATTGGTGGGAATCTTATTTCTAGGTTGTGAATGGATACTGGGGAAGAAGAGATCTTAAAGGGGCAATCAGTTCTATGGAGAAGACGGCTGATAATTCTGTAAGCTATTTTTCCTTCTTGTTGTCAATTAGGTTTGTCGAAAATGCGATTGCATACAATGTATATCTTAGTTCTCTCCTCCAATCAACAGGTCTTAGCTGATGTAGTCAGCACCATGTCAGAGAAAATGGACTTAATTACCCTGGACATTTGCACCTGTCTTCTACCACTTCTTACGGGGCTTCTTGGCAGTGATCTTGATAGGTAACGCAGTACTGCATGCGTGTTACACGGTTTCTTTTAATCTGAGGTGCAGACAATATGAGAATAATCATAGTCATTGGGTTTCCTTCTTTCGTTTTATCGGATTAATATCAAGGTTGATGGAATGCTCGATGCAATTTGCCATTTGTTGTAGGCATATAAGCATCTCCTTGGACATACTTCTTAAACTCATCAGAGTGTATGGTTCCATGATTTACTCTGCTGTGTCGGCATCGGCACCTGTTGGTGTGGACCTCGAAGCTGAACAAAGGTGTGTCCTGTTTGTCACCCTTGCTTTTTGAGTGTTTATGATTAAATTCATATCACATATCCTCTTCCTGGATTCGACAGGATGGAACGCTATAATCAATGTTTTGTCGAGCTGGAAAAGGTTAAGAGTTGCTTACCTTCTCTAACCAGGTTCGGTTGGATTTTTATCTTGTGAGCTTCCTTCACTATTCCAATTTTCATAGTTCTCGAGATGACTTTTTTGCTTTCTGATGTTTCTACCTATAGACGAGGGGGCTCAGTTTCAAAAGCTGCACACGAATTGAATCTGGCTCTTCAAGCGGTTTCATGAACATGGTCACCGTGGCCGACCTGAATCAACCCATGGTTAGAGGTGTGTAAATTCGGTTCGTTGTATATCTTGGAGGGAAATGATTTCGCTGCCTTTCGGGAAACTTAACCACGTCTACATGCGAGGCGAGGCAGATGATATCATCTTCTGCTCACTCACACCCTGTATCTGCCAGTCTGACTATCATAGTGCCTCGGAAACGGCTCTACCAGATGCATGGCAGAGAAAACTACTAACCCTGACACGAAGCTCAAGTTGCAAGCTGACTTACCCTTTATTATATCTTCGGACTGAGGCAGTGTGTATTTAAATGATCGATTCTTTAGGACGCAAGATGCACGCAAAACTTCCACAGCTTTCTTTCGTTTTTTACAGCTTGGGCAAATGGTAAAGGGTTTTATTGTGTTGAAAAGCATTGCCAGACCATTTGTGGCCAAAGAATTTCCACACAGCAGTGGTGCTCGTGTTATCTTAGGCTTTTCCGGCCAACTTCTGTTCTTAGCTTTTGTACACACCATCAGATGCTTGTTGCGTTAACTGCATAGGAGCTCCTTGGCAGCACTAATTTTCAGTGTGAAGTGTAAGAAATGGGATAATACGCCGACTAAGCAAAATATGCAAGTTATATATCCATAGAAAACGTTAAGAATTCGAGGCTTCAAAGGTTTCTCAAGAAGGCAGGACAGCAACCGCAACACTTCCAAACTACTCCCTGATTACAGAAACAAAATCCATCCCATGTTTGCCTTGTTCTCTATTCCATTCTCCAGGGGGTCTTGCTAATTCGGAATGTCTTCTCAACAAATTATCTACTGTTAGATTGACTACTTTAGAAATGTTTAGTGGACTGCACATCATACACGCTTGGGAGGCACATACTGGACGTGCTCATCCTCGCATAGATTCTGTGAGAAAATAAGAGAAAAGGCATCACTAGTTTTACCACAAAAATCATCCAATCATTAATCCTGGTTAATGCATCCCCTGACAGAAGAATGTTATCACTGGCTTGTTAGTAGAAAGCGCGGAGAAGAAGGCAATCGCAAAAGTCCTCCTCCAGACGGAAAAATATTCGTACTTATTTTCTTGGGATAAGCAGCATGCCTTTGTTAATCAGATATATACAGCAAGAAAAATTTCTTTTGCACATGGTGGAATTAAGCACACAAAGACATAGAACACCCTAGATAGTCATAACAATACTCTAAATACAAACCTGTAAATCCTCTGGCAGAGCTTCGGAGACTGCAAGAGTATAGACACCAGGAACAAATTTACCTAAATAGAAAAGATGCAACCATCCTTTTACATTGCAAATCACGAACAAAAAGTAGCAGTGGCACCACAAAGAAAAGAAAACCAAGCAAATACCTACCAATCCTCAACCACCGTGCAGCCCAGCTCCGGCTAGGATCCATCACCGAAATTATCCTGCAATTGATGCGATCGATAACCAATGCATCATACTAAAAAGTAAAGAACCTCATTCATGAACCACACAGACCAAGCAGAAGTTATCATGCCCAGGCAGAAAGATCCAACCTCTGACCGAAACAACATCACTACCACTAAAACCCACCAAGAAAGTCACCAAAAGAGTTACCAAAGAAAAGGAGAAGTCCAAAGTGAATTCAAAGAGGGTACCCATTGAAGTTAGGGGTAGTGCACTCGACCACGCGCTCCTGGTCCTCATCCATCTTGAAGAAGGGGCAGTTCTCACATCCCGACTCCCTGAACTACTCGCAAATACCACGATAATACCCAAAAGAAAACAAGGAAATCAAAGGTAAGTCAAGAGAACAACTCCAAACAACCACCCAGGCAATCCAGAGGAGGTCAATTTCAACATCAACGACGACAACATCATACCTGGTCGAACGTCTTGACGAGGCGACAACGGAGACAAGCCCTGAGCCCGTGGCCGAAGCTCGTCGGGATCTGTGCCGGCGGCGCGTTGCTCCCCATCTCCTCCTGCCAGCCTCTGCGGTTCGCTGGTGTTGTTGGGTGGGAGGGGAGCGGGGGGAGGTTTCGATTTGGTCCGATGTTTGAAGTACGAAGAAAAAGAAGATCATCAATCAAGTGACTCTATTGAAACGATGGAGAACATTAAGGACTAATTCATAAACAATTAATTTCGTACAAATCCCATCCTAATAATATCCTATCCCCCTCTTCCTAATTAATTATCCATTAATCGCTCAATTAACGATAACGAACGACCCCTTTCAAGAAAGGCACAAATTACCGTTTGGCGCCTCCGCCACCGTCCCCGGCCCCCTGGTTAGCCGGACCAACAGCCCAACTGGCAATGCTGTGGCTTCGATGTTCGATAACTTTGTGAGGACGCGACGGGAATCCCTCAAGGCCTTGTTCAAGCGAAGGAGATCCAACGCCGGTGATGTCATGGATTCGCCTAAGGACTTCCCGTTCATGTCCGATATCGCTAACTCCGTCGTCGCGAGGTGTTCCAGGTGAGTGATACATTTTCCTTCTTCGGGACAAGTGTCGGTTCTTTGTTCCGATGATGTTGCACAGTCGGAAAGGGAAGGAGATGGTTTGTCTGTGGGCGGCTTGTTCTCCAATTACAAATGGCCAAACTACCTGGAAATCTTTGGTTTCTTTTAGTTAAGTAAATATTTTTTGGAAATGCACGACCTTGATGTTCCCGCTGCAGAGTTATGTCAACGTTTTGAAGAGGAAGTGCCTGAAAGTATTCGGCAGCTCCCTAACTACACGAAGGTATTCTTAGAATTTCGCTCGTACAAGGCATTGAGTATAGTAGCCAAAGGTCCTGCTTACTTGAGCGACAAAGAGTTTCATCGATTGACGTTTTGTATGATGCCTGCATGGGAGGCCCCTGATGCCGCAAGCAGATCAGTGAATGGGGTGAGGACGCAAATCGCCATGCCACTTTTTGAGATACTTTCGGAGTAATGCCAGCACAATCATTGTGTGGATGACTATTTGGCCTGGTTATTTGAAAATATTTTCTGGGAATTCATGAACTGTGACAAGTCATGCTTGAGTTTCAGGAACCATCTTCAAGCAAGGATGAAGAAGACGGAGATCGAGATCGATGTTCACTCTCAACTAGGATGGCCGTGGAGGTGCTTTTCTGTCCTCCTGAGCTTACTCTCCTCTAGGTTGATAATCAGAAAACTGTCACAACAGAAGCATTTACACGAATTGCACCTATCTGTGTACCTATTGCAGATTCAATCATTGCCCCAAAATCTTTTCGATGCTATAAACGGCCTCTTCAGGAAAAGGCGTCTTCAGTTCATCACGTATGACAAGTATCTCAGAAGCCTGGATAAGTATGACCTTGCTCCTTTCCTCAGCTTTTGGTTTTGTATATTGGTTCGGGTTATCTCAGTTAGAGCAAGCAACATAGAATTTGAATCGTGTTTCCTCTGGACTAGAGGATGACTGCTGTAGGGTAGAATTCGTGTGCTGCCAGCAAAAAAAACGCATTGGGCACAGCCAAGATCTTCCCTCAAGCTGCGAAATTGTTCTTGATAACGATGGCACTGTTCCTACAATGCTGGTATTGCAGCACATTGGGATTTTAGCATGGCCCTGGTCAGTGCTGTTGTGTTAGAAAGAATTTGTTAAAATTGATTTCGGTGCAACTTTAACTGAATAGATTTGGAATTTGGACTTCCAGGTTATTTAAACAAGCCCAATCATTAACGGGACGGCCCAATTAGAAAAAAAGGGATCCCCGGCCGCCGTCGCTACCGGATTCTTCCCCGGCCACGGTGGAAGCGATGTTCGGAATCTCGTACGGAGAGCTGTTCCTCCTGATTGGGGCCACCGCTGCACTGATCGGTGATCGCCTCGATTTTCCTTTCTCCCGCGCTTGGATTGCGTTACCGTTTGCCTCGTTGCTTTGGGTTAGGGTTTTTCTTTTTCGCGGTAACAGGGACGAAAGACCTGCCGATCATAGCGAGGACTGCCGGCCGACTAGCGGGCCGTGCGGTGGGGTACGTTCAGTTGGCGAGGGGACAGTTTGATACCATCATGCAGCAGACGCAAGCTCGTCAGGTCGGCCGACGTTTGAATCCGGCGTGTTAGTCCCCAGTCGGTGGAGATTGGTTTTGCATTGACTAGTTCGGAATGCGTTGCTGTTTGAGTGGGAACAGGTACACAAGGAGTTGCAGGATACTATGGCGCAACTGGAAGCAATTCGCCACGAGATTCGGAGCATTTCTTTCGTGAATCCTGGTCCGAGGACCCGTAGATTTGTCGATAACGTTGATAACGGATCCATGAGCGACGGTACTGTGCTTCATTGAGTTTGTGGGGAAGAAAAGGGGATGCCCAACAGCTTTTCGTTGAGCTTACTGCTTTGTTTTGGCATCTAGGCAGTGATCCTCCGAAGACTCCTGTCGAAGAGAATGGACGGAATAATGTCGATGAGGGAAAGGTTTGTACAGAGTTCTTGTTGCTGTTCAGACTTGGTTTCTTTCCTGCATCTGTGCGAAAGAGTTATGATGGGAAGTATATTATGCTTGTAGGCCAATGCAAAAGCAAGATCAGACCTTAGCAACATCCACAGCCAATCAATAACTTACTCTCGGTTGGCTGAACAAAGCTTACAGTCGGGCATGGATAATACTTCTGGGGTAGCGAACCTTCAAGATGAAAGCGGCGCACCTTTTGTTTTACCAGTGTCTGCCGAGAGCACTGGATTGTTACCAAATCGGAAAGGTAACACCTTCAACGATATAATATCTAGCTTCGGTTATGGTTTCATGGAACTTCAATTCAAGTAATTGTTCCTCCTGTGGGTCTACTTTCAGTTTCTTGTAGGAAATCACCGTGTTGTGCTTTTGATGGTCTCTGCTTTACGACATGTTGTAAAGCAGATTGGCTTTCTCCCTGAGAATCTTGTCGTAAACCTAAACATGCTGTCTAGTAACATGGCATCCCAATTGTGCGGAAGTACTCCATAATGGTTGCTTGGGGTGTGAACGACATTGCTATTTTTTGCTTCACTTATAATTAGGGTTTGGAGTTTAAGTGCCTTGGCTTGTGAATGCTAGGTTTTTTTGCTGTCTCTGAAGTGTGAATATTCTTGCCAATATAATCTCATCCAAATTGTTTCCTCTACTGACAGATGATGTTAGTGGATCTGATGTGGTCCTGGAGGCCTTATTGGAGGCAGAGGTTGCTCAAAAGGCTAAAGATTTTTTCTCTCAGCCTCAGAATCTGACCAATCCTTGAGTTGGATAAAAATGCTCAACTTTCTTCAAAGATGTGGGTAAGTTGGCTAATTTATTCATTACATCTGCTTTGAAGCTGTTTCCAGTTTCCCTGGTAGTGGTCTGAATAATAGTTCAATTGCCGCCATCCTGAGGGCAATTATGAATTTTGAATGTCGCTTTTCGTTCTCCTCCACAATGAATGATATTTATTCTAGGAAATGGGTTATGATTTTCTGTTCTCTCTTTTTCTTTTTGGATGAAGTTTAGCATATATCAGGTGGGTATCCTCATATTAGTACCAATTCTCTGGTGTATCATTCAGCCGAGATTCATTTTCTTTAATGAAGTTTGGATCATATACTTGTCTTATTAATTGGAAAAGATTTTTCCAGGACTATATTAACATCGACCACCCTTCTATCAGCTTGATAGGTGCATATTAAATTTCGAGGACATTGTCGGCCTAGCTTGTTTCTAGAATTGCTGAATCAGTAGTGGAACCCTGTACTTTTCATTGGGACTCTACTCTAATCCCCCAGGGCAGCTTATTTTTTTGGTCAGTATCAAATGCAGATGAATGAAAATCATCCTGTTGTTGCTTCTGACTAAATTTTTGGCGAATATACTCTCTTGGTATTGAGGTTTGTCCATTGTTCTCTTCTCTGAGGCATATTATATACTTGTGTTGATCTTTTGATAGATGGTAATACAAAATTATTTGTTACTTTTTTTCATTTATGGCCCTAGCCGTTCTGGTTACCTGTACTCATGAACAGGTGTTGAAAGTTACTAGAACAACACAGTAGTTTCCTTATTACACATTACTAGAACAACGCAGTAGCCCCTCATTGAGTCCCTGGTCATCGTTGAGTACATTGACGAGACGTGGACACAGAACCAACCCTTGCTGCCTCGAGATACCTATGAGAGGGCGACTCCTGCCATCTCTCTGGATGCACTGATGGTTACGCAGTTCTCATTGCATCGCAGCTCATGGCATCACTGTGGAACATGTTCCTTAGTTTGGGGGGATGCACTTGAAGTCACACTGGTTGAAGCCGTGGAGAATCTGAAGACGTTACAAGTAGAGCAGGGAGGGAAGCAGTCCTTCGGAGGTGAGAAGATTAGGATTTCTAGACAAATCGTGATGTGCATTTTGGCTTACTTTACCAGAGTCATCGAGGATGTATGCAGCCTGAAGCTGGTTGATCATCAGCAGTTCTTGCTTCTGTCGGCATGGATGGACGAATTCTACAGTGAGCCTGTTGTCTAGGAGTTACGTCCACCCCGTGATAAGCTCATTGCAGAGTTTGTGGGTCTTTGCACGGCATACCATGCTTGCGCCGGCCCGACCTTTCACTGCACCACCAACCATCAAGTATCCCTCAGACATGTTTTCTGCTTCCAGTTTGTCTCGCCAACAGTCCGTCCAAACACTCATCGGATGAATTAAAGTTCGTCTTGGTTGGAGTTAGCTGTAAGCTCATGAACCGTGTCATGAGGACGGTATAGCAGTAATAAATGGAGATGGAGTCAATCTACAGAATCATGCTGACAATATCGCAACGTCCCACAACTGAACCTTGCAGATTCGTTTCGTCGGGGAAGCCTAAAGATGGAACATCATTGCCCGACATGCTAATCTTGTGTTTCACATGAAATTCCTCCTGAAAATAATCTTAATCTGCAAAACAGTAATTGGACAAGCTTTCGAAATCTTGCTGCCTTGACATGGCAAACGGTTCGCCTTCTTGGTTCAACTTTCTGATACATTTCACCCGTCGAACAATCAACTTTGTGTGCATTTCCGATCACCATTGGCCGGTTTCCCATCAGTCATTGTTAACATGACCCATGACGACAAACAAGGCCTCTACCACCACATTCTGCGGGATACTCCAACAATCTGCTTCCTGAATTAAATGGAAAAGGAATAAGGCATCAATACAAAATTATCGGAGGATGAATAGATACGCCACAATATTAATAGCATATAACAGAATCACCACCTCTCAAAAACTAAAAAAAAAAGGAACTTGGGCAATCATCTCTTGTGCCGGTGACATTTAAGATGATACTGAGACTAGCAACAGAACACGGATTATCTTACGTAAGCAATCCATAAAAAGAAGTTCTAGTCATTAGTCAATTGCTTTGCCTTCAGGAAACAGGCAAATGATATTGGATAAAAGAATCAGACAGGTAGCAAGTTCAAAAGCGGTAACACCACTTTCATACAGTTTAAAGCCGGAAGACCCTTGGAAATAGCAAGGGCACGAGAAGTGAAAGTAGTCATATGGAGCACTTACACTGAAATGGGAAAATGGCTTCATCAAGAAGTAGGAATGCTACGCCAAAACATCGTTTCCACTTTCTACATCAACAAGAGCACAAGTTCGTCTGGCGGTAAAGTGTATGGAAAAGAAGATGGCTCCACTCACATACAACAAGTGTACTTGGATAGTATGGTATTGAAGTCCAGCGCACTCTTTCCCATTGATGAGGGCTTCAATCAGCTAGAGGCTTCACTTAATATCCCCACCAAAGTCCTAAGAAAGGATCAAAACATGAATTCCACCAGTACAATAAAATTTAACTGCAGACAATTGTACTCAGATGTCACCTGCTGCAACAGCAAGAAGCCAGAATATTTCCATGTTCGATGAACTTTCCCTATCCTCGAGGAGCATTCATCCCAAGCATGCACATAAGCATGACATAAGGAGACCAGCTTCATGCCTGATTTCACCCATGACATCAGAGAGAATCATTATCGTAAACAACCGACTTAAGAAGGATCACTGTCTCCGGGAAATTCTTCATCCAGCCCCTTAACCGAGCTTGATCAAAGATCTTCATGGTATAACCATTTGGTTCACGTCCATTCATCAACATATTTCCCAACAATGCTATAGCATCTCGTGACTTCCCCCTACGGATCATAGCCTTCAATAGGGAATTATAAATGGAAGTACTGGGCGTCAACCCATCTTCCAGCATCTGATGCATCACAACAAGAGCAGAAGATATCTTCTCATTTACGCAGAGCCCGATAATCAAAGCTGCATAAGTTATCGAATCTGGTTCCAAGTTCTGCTTCTTCATGTCTGCAATGAGCAGATCAACCATTGACCAATCTCCCTTCCTTGCATGGGCATTTAGAAGAATATTGTATGAAATGAGATCGGGTGCCAGTCCAGACATCTTCATACATTGGAAAACCCAGTGTGCAGTTTTAAACATCTTCTTCTTGCAAAATTTGTCAATAAGCAAATTAAAAGTAGCTGTTGTTGGACTAGGACCATGGGATAGCATATCTTCTATCATCATCATGGATCGCGATGCTTTTCCTCTAGCAAATAGATACTGAATCCAACAAGTTAGACTAGTCACGTTCGGATCAATGCCTTCATTCTCCATCTGATTAAGGACTGCTTTAATCACTGGATAGTCATGTTTCTTACATGCTGCGGACAATAATGTGTTAAAAGAAACAACATCTGGCCCACTACCTGTCCATTCAAAAAGGTCCAGAGCCTCTAATGCTTTATCCACGGAATTCTCTTTGCAAATTCCATTCAAGATTGTGTTGTATGAGACAGTAGTAGGTGCGTAACCATTTTCCTTCAAGCCATTCAAACAGGACAAAGCCATACTCGATCCATGCATCTGACATAAACATCTCAAATATATATTGTACACAACTATGTCCAAGTAGTGGCCTGCACAGATCAAGTCAGACAAAAACTCTTTAGCTACTGTGGTTTTGCCAATCTTCAACATACCTCCTGCCAAAGCCGAGTAAGTATAGGAATCTGGAAAGAACTCTTTCTTCTCAAGAGTACGGATAAGATAGAATATATCACTCATCTGATATTGAGAAGACAAATCCCTAAGAATAATATTATAGGTACGCAAGTCCGCTTGACACCCTTCAGTTTCCATCTGATTTAGAAGTGCCATGGCCTTGTTAGTTTGTCCATCGTCGCAAAGAAACTTGATCATAACCGTGAAAGTGACAACATTGGCTTCACAGCCATCTTTCCTCATATGATCAAAGAATCGAAATGCTTCATCCCACAACCCTTCCTGGCAAAACCCATAAACCAAAGCCGCAAAAGAACACATATTGGTCGTAATGCCCCTCTTTTTCATCAAGCAAAACAATCCCAACGCGCTGAAAGTCTCTCCAGTTTTACCCATGTACCACAATATTGGATTAAAACAATAGGCACCTAATTGAAAACCCCTATCCAAGATATTCAAAAGCACATCACAGCCCTTCCGAACCATCCCTGTATCACAAAGCAAAGAGACTAAAGACCACAGAACATGCTCGCTCATACAGAACCCCAACTTCAACATCAGCTCGAACACATTCAAAGAATCAGACACCGACCGTAACTTTAGCGCCTTCTTCAATGTCCTCATCAACAAGCTATACGAAGGTTCATGACCGTTCCTACACATGTCCTCAATGACGGCACACGCATAACTGAACGAACCCAGGTTCACCAACCCATTAGCGACGACATTAAAAGTCGATGCATTTGGCCTCGGTCCAACTTCTTTCATCCCCACATAAACTCCGACCAGCTCATCCAACTTCATACCACCCTTAGACTTACTACAACAATAAATCAAGGCATTGTAGTCGTTCGCCGTTGGCTTCCCAGAAAAACGTCTCATAAAACCCAACATCTCCAGCGCTTCTTTGAGGCGTCCTGACCGAGCATAATCACGCATAGAGGACTTAAGCTCTTCATAATCAGGGAAACTCATTTCAGCTAAGTCGGCAGTCTTCAGAGCACAACTAGAGGCAGAGAAATTGGCCAAAGCTGAAGCGAAGCTCACACCTTTACGGATCGCCCGTTGCTTGTGAACCAACAAACGGATCATGGAGTTCAAGAAAGATAAAATCTTTTGCATCCCCCGTCCCTCCCGCCAAGAGGGTCAAATCATGGTAGGCTATAGCGACTACTAGGGATTAGGGTTTATGGATTTGCACCGGTGCGGAGGAACGAGACAAGGATTTGGACTTATCTGTAAAACAGGCCGTTTAAGCGGTACTGAGAAGAAACTGTCGGTAATAATTGAGGGACTATTTCTGAAAATTCGATCCCCTCCCGACTAGCAAACAACCGAACCCAACTCGACCGCTTTTCTGTTTCATCTTCTTCTCTTGTTTGTCCGAACGAAATTTGGATTGGGATGACGAACTGAACTGAAGCAAACGACTGAAAAGAGTGAAAGATGCTTCCTTTGTCGGCAAATTGCGCGGTCTCCGCATCCATTCCCCCTCATCTCATCAGGTTCGGTCTGAACCCCCGCTCTCTCTATGTTTGTTGTTTCAGCTTTGCTTTTGCACCTGAACGGTTGTGCGATGTAATCTGCTTGACTGGCCAGAACTAAGGGAACCCGTAAGATAAAGGGTCTAGGTGGGTTCGTCGTAAAGGCGGTGTTGAGGGGCTCTATCCGGCCGGATGAGCCCGCTTTTCCCAGGAGAGAGTTGTTGGTGCTGGGGATTTCATCCCTGGTGTTCCCATCTTTAGGTATTCTGCTGACTGTGTAGAGAGTTCTGGAGATTTTTATTTGGAGTGGACTTGGGAAGGGAAAGATGAGATCTTGATGTTTTGCAGGATATGCCGAGTTGGCAGCTACAGAAGAAGGAGAAGGAGGATTGAGAATGGAATCTCAGGTTGATGAGATAAACTCCTATTCTTACTCTTACCCAGTGGAGTTACCTTCCAAGAAGCTCGTCTTCAAATGGTATGCCTGAATTTTAAATTGGGTGGGCTTTCGATGCGTAGCAAGAGCTTCTGGATTTGTTGTGAATCGATGAACTGTATCCGCAATTCATTATGTCAGTTTGTGTCATGTTACTTCGCCCAGTTTCATTAAGTGACACTGGGTTTCTCGAGAGGATGTTTTTGTCGATTCTTATCTCCTTAGAATTGCATCAAGATATTGCTAACTTCATCTGTTTGAAGGGTGGAATCCAGAAAGCCGGAGCGATATTCTTCAGCAGCACCATTATCACGTAAGTTGCATGGGCAGGGTACTACAGTGGATAATCTTTTATGAATATAAACATCATCTATGTTGATTTTCCTTGAGCTTGTAATGAATATGATCAAGGAATGTTTTTAATGGAAATGCAGCTGATGCACGTCTGCGAATTGTGTCCGAGAGAGTTGACTTCCTTGATAATGTGATAATCTCGGTTTCGGTGAGAACTGTCTTCCCGGCTACCCTCCTAGAGAACCCAAAAGCATGAGGCGACTAACTCTTTTCTGTTTCAGATAGGCCCTCCCAATTCCCAGATTATAAAGTCCAAGGAAAAGAGCAATTGGACAGCAAAGGAGGTTGCCGATTCTGTTTTAGCGGATAAGTCTGCACTGGTAACATGTAGAACTGACCCTTTGAAGTCTCCACTCCACTAAGATAAATGTGACGGTCGAGACATATTTTGCTAAAAATATATGATGCATAAGAATGACAGTTAGCTTCCTCGGAAAAATTATGGCTTCTTCTGACATCTTCCTTTGCAGAGAGTTACATCAAGCCAGCGCCTGCAGGAGAGTTCACTAATAGATGCCCATTCTAGCGATGTATGATCCCTGGTTCAGTGGATTGGATTTTAGCCAAAACTCTGTATCCATCCTTTGTCGTAGATCAATATGATATAATTATGTCACTTGAGAGCTGGAGCTCATAATACCCTTCTTCTGTCAGATAAATGGCGAGCCATACTGGTATTATGAATACCTAGTTCGCAAGTCTCCAACAAAAACGGTCAGTCTTTTCTTGGGAAGCAATCTTACTCTAGTTTTGATGAAATTCTGTCTAACATTGTAAAGGAAACACACAGGCCCAAGAATCAAATCTTTACAGACATTATGTTGCCTCAACAGTTGAACGAGACGGTAAGACGAGACCAAGTTTAATTTCCTCTCTGGTTATCCCAAATCGAAAAGAACAGCCTTGCTATCATCCCAATTGCTTCATTTCAGGCTATCTGTATACATTGAATGCTTCGACTCTCGGCAAGCAATGGCAAAAGGTTACATGTCGTTTCTCGAAGTGAATACATGAACTCCTCTTTTTAGCTCTTCTCTAATAACAGATAGTATTGAACTTAAACTGTCCAACTGCTCTTTTTCTTATCTCTATGCAGATGGGGCCAATTTTAGAGAAGACTGTTGCATCGTTTCGACTACTGCCTCCGACAGAAAACTATGTCCCTCCTTATAAAGATCCCTGGAGATTTTGGTGACTCAGATTTGATAGTTTTCCTTGCCTTTATGTTCTCTCGTGGTTCAGTTTAGGTCCACCCAAATCCTCCATTCTGACGAGGATCTCACCGAGCGAGCAAGAATTGGCTATTTTGCCTTCCCTTGATTTCAGATATCTCTACAGAAGAAAAATGTAAAGATTCTGCGCATTCTTTGCTGCCTTTGAGGTTGAATTCAACTCACAAAAAGAAAGGGATGGTTTTGGAACAGCAATGGCACTTGCAATTCCTGTCAACAATCACAGGTCAATATTGAAGTGGAATTCATGAGAATTTGACTAGAACCCATGGAAACTGTGCATAAGAACAAATAAGATCTGCTGCAAACATTGGTTGGTAGACACTGTGCGAGCAAAATTCAAAGATTTCTCATGTGACTTCTCAAAAAATGATTTCTCGTGTGCGCTCTCCGTCATGATGGCTGCGATGAACTCCTGCTCACTAAAATAAACTGAGGAAATGAAATGCCGGCTAATAGCATTAAAGTGAGTTTTCATTACATTTCAGTGGTGCTTATCAGATTTAGCCCAATCAAACTTCTCTCGTTTTGACTTTGTCTGACGCTCCCGTTCAGGTTCAGACAGCCGCTTCAAGAGGTAATAATCAGTTTCAGTCCCCGGTTCTTTGCCCACTTCGCCCGTTTGAGGATTTTATTGTTTTTTCTGTCTCGGTTGAGTTGATAACGCGGTTTTGCTTGCTGGGTAGTTGTAGGAGATATTTGTATTGATTAGTTATTGAGTTTGGGAGGTTTGAAACGGGTGAAGTGGGCGAAGAACTTCCACGGTTAGTCAGGTAGGGTTAATCTGCCTCCTTATAGTTCTTCCACGGTGAGTTCAAGGTGAATGATGGCGCCGAGTCTTGTGGAGAGAAGGGGTGTAATTTTGGGAACTTTAGCAGCGAATCGAATCATGTGGGTAAAGTTTCGAGATCGGATTAGGACCGTCGCAAAGGAATTGCTTGGACTGAAGATGAACACGGGTTAGCTTCCAAACTGAAGCAAACTCATTCTATTGATGAAACAAAATTTGCTTGTCGTTCATCAATTATCATGGCTCCTTTGTCACATAAGATCGCACAAAGTTGATATGTCTTGGAAATGAGACGGTGGATATATATAACGTAATGATCCTCGTTTTGCAGAGAACGGAAAAGGTGTTTCATAGTGTTAGTTAGTTAGTTGGTTGCAAGGTGGCGAGCTTTTGATGATAGAAGCAATGTAAGTTTTGATGTTAATAGTAATAAAAAACATGAAATCGACTTTCCGTTCATAGGAAGGAAAGCTTAGTCAGGGGATGAATTGGAGGAGACATAGTAACATGGATCTGTCATCTTTCTTCCACTATTTGCTGCATCTGTTCAATCATTTTCATTCCAACCACCTTATCGACTCCTGTCAAATCAGGTCTGATGTGGCTATGACATGGTCATTCCTTTATTCGAATTCTTTGCTGGCCAAGATCTTCCTTAAAGAGTTAGACTAACTGTCATCTCCCAAAAGTGCAGTGGGGACATTCGAAGAAGAAGCACTAGTGCTTGGCCTTGCTGCATGATCATGTGATCTTTGGGTCAGAAGTTCTCTCTTTGTCTAAGCACGGCACATGATGGCCAGGTGAATTGCTTCTTCCTATTATGCCGAGGGATTGAATTTGAGTGGTGCAATGAAGGATGAGTCAGACATGTGCAATCAAAGGTTCTTTAAATCGAGCCATATCTTGTCTGGTCAAAACAGTTGATCCACTGTCATAAAGTTACAGATCCAGCTCGAAAAGTTTTTCGTGGGCGTTTCTTGGGCACCTAGGATAGAAGTTAGCCGCCTTTTTGTCCTTCAAGTGACTCTTGGAAGGCATGATTATCTTCATAGGAAAGCAACTTATTTGATAACTATAACCAAAGTTCGCAAAGTGAAGGACGACGCAGGCATTGCCAAATACAATAACAAAACGAGTTTATTCTAAAGGATTAAAAATTATCATCTGATTTCATTCAAAGATTAGAGTAGGAAATTTTGAGATGTCCCTTTTTGCTAAAGTTGATGGCCGTATGGCATTATGATAATCAACCACCCTTGCGCAATTTTTTTTTCGGGTAGAGAAGTTGATGGCAGTATGATAATGTCCGCAACTTTTTAGCCTGTTGATGATGCAAATCTGAGTCACAGTGGGAGAATAACCAATACCGAGTCGTTTCCGTTGATTATATAAACCCAAAACACAACACAAGTTAAAATCAAGCAATCCAAATCCGCAGTCTTTGGAGAATCCAGCTATTTGTAGTTATTTCCCACACCAGGAAAGACAGGTTTATCTTGCAACAGTTGGTAAGAGATGGCACCTCTGCAAAATTGTGTAGTAGGGTCCCCGGTCACTTCATCGGCATGGGAGGGCTCAACCGTGTTGACCGTTGCGCACAGCACAAATGGTGTAGAATCAATTATCAAGAGGAGGAGCAAGATCAGAAGAAAAGCTGATGTATTTTCAGTTGCAAAGAGTGTCTTAGAGCATGGTATTTCTCTATCCTTTGCTAATCTCTGGCTTCTGGTTATAGAAAAGCATGGCTGACGAAAACTTGGGACTGGTTTTAAATCCACAGTGAGGTTAAGCCCCAACATATCAGATGCTGTGAAGGGAAAGCTGAGTTTGGGAGCCCAAATTCTTCAGGTCAGAGGGATGAAGAAGGTTTTCAAGCATCTGTTTGGTGTTACGGAAAACGAGAGACTAGTCAAGGCTTCACAGTGTTATCTGTCGACGACAGCTGGTCCTATAGCCGGTGTTCTCTTCATTTCCAATGAGAAAATTGCCTTCTGCAGCGAGATAACTCTCAAGCTGTCCTGTCCGAATGGAAAATTCATTCGAGTCCACTATAAGGTAATTGAAAAACAAAAGATCAGGATCTGCCTCTTTGAAAGTTTCTCCACATCAATCGTACTTGAAGCAGCTGATAGATGGTGACTCTATTGGAGCAGGTTGCAATCCCACTAGCAAAGATCGGGACAGTCAATCGGAGTGAAAACATGAAGAGGCCATCGCAGAAGTTTATGCAGATAGTCACGGTGGACAACTTCGATTTCTGGTTCATGGGATTCTTGAATCACCAGAAATCGTTCGAGTGCCTTCAGCAAGCGATCTACCAACTTTAGCATACGGTTTATTAGGTTGCTTTCTCTTCTCTTATCCATTCTTCCCTCTGCAACACTAAGCAATATATGTACAGAAAGTAAGGTGAATCCCTTCCACAGGTCGTGGAACCTGTAAAGAGGATGATATTATCTATTGAAATGACCATTCAGGCATTAGTTCCTGTCTGAGATAAAACATGCCCAGTAGTCTGAAACACCCAGATGCAGGAAATACGCAGATCCGGTTCGTCATAAACTGAGATGGGCGTTCATCACTTATATGAAAGAGATCTATAATGACTATATGACTATCATAACTTCCCATAAAATACATGGAAAATAGAAACAGCCATATGCATAAACAGAATATCTGATCATCAGAGTAAGTTTATTTACAAAAGCTTTTATCCCATAAAACAGTCTCACGTAAATAGAGCTGCCTTAAGTTGCCAGTTAAATATTATCCTTATTGGAGTTCTCTTATAAGGTGGGATTATTCAGTTTCTATCCAAAAAATGTGTGATGTCGTCTTGGAGTTTTGAGACCAACAGAAAGCAGCTCATACCAGTTGTTTCATCCCCAAGACTCGGAGGAGACATCTAAACATGATTTCATCAGCTTTGTTCCGCTACTTACAGAATGTATTCAAACTTTTGCTATCCAACCAACTGCTACTACCTCTACTTTTTGTGACTGCACTATGATATCCCACACCTTATCATCTCATCCAGCAGGAAGTGGGTCTGTTGTGGCCATGACATGGCGAGCGTTCCCCTTTTCAAGGAAGGTTGGCCAAGAGCTTCTTCCTTAACAAGCCAGAAAATCAGTATCCTCCCAAAAGTAAGTTAGGAGACATTAAGAAAGGGAAAAGCAATTCTGCATCATAATGCTGCACGATCATCTACACATCAGCCTGCATGCAGAGCATTTATCAAAAGTTCTCTTTCTGTTTAAGCACGGCACATCATCAGGTAATAGCTTCCTAATCCAGCTTTCCCTCGTTCTTTTGCTTTTTTTCTCCTCTGCGCAGTCCATGGTTGAACTCGGGCGATAAAAAGCTACGTCAAACATTACATCAGAGTTTTCTCTACAGATCCTTATCATGTCACGTTAAATAAACTAGCCAAGCACCATAAAGCAAATATTTCAATATAAAAAAGCATCGCTCGATCAACGTTTTCTAAGAGTCTTGGCACAAATAGCAGACAATATTTGACATTTATCTAGCATATTAATTCTTGAAATCAATTTAACTTATCCAAGAAGGAAATACTAAACACAGCTGTCCTGGTTAACAGTAAGGCTGTGGAATTATCGTGTAATTATCGAAACAAAAAGATATGTTCGCAGCTCTCTTACTTGAAATTAGACCCGATAAAGTTTGCTTTTGCTTTTCTTAAAGCGTGGCCTGCATGATCATCATCTTACCTCTAGGAAGAAATTTCTAGCTAGGCGTTAGTGATTGATGAGTCTTGTGGGACTCACCACTGTCGCCTTTCCTCCCTATAAGTACCCGACCATAACTCAAATCTATCATCAAGCAATAGCAATTCCTTTTCCTGAGAAAAAAGAGATAAGTTAGATCCACCATCCTGCAACTGATGGCAACTCAACTTCGGAGTCATGTTACTGGAGTCCCGGTCGCTTCATCAGAAGGGCAAAACTTTACCATGAAGGCGGTTGTTGTGAGATTGAACTGCCAGAGACAATATCACGATCTTCATCTTACAGAAAACACAAGCAGAAGTCTCATTACCTGCTCAGTCATGGCAGAATCAGTGATCAACGGGAAGAACAGGAACAGAAGAAAAGCCGATGTGTTTGCTGCTGCAAACAGTGTCCGCGAACACGGTAATTACCGCACGTATTACTTCTAACTTGTGCTTATGAAATTGGACTAGTAAAGATATTTACAACTGATTTCAAATCCACAGTGCGATTAAGCCCGAAATTATCCGAAGCTCTGAAGGGAAAGCTGAGTTTGGGAGCAAGAATCCTTCAGGGAGGAGGGATGCGGAAGGTCTTCAAGCATCTGTTCAGTGTGAGTCAAAAAGAGAAACTAATCAGAGCTTCTCAGTGCTATCTATCGACAACCGCCGGTCCTATTGCCGGCATCCTCTTCATTTCCACCGAGAAAGTTGCCTTCTGCAGCGAGAGGACCATCAAACTGTCCTGTCCGAACGGAAAATCTGTTCGAGTCCACTACAAGGTAATCGAAAAAACGGGAAAAAGAATTTTAATCCTATTCAAGCAGCCATATCTCATAAATCTTCTGTATGGATCAGGTTACGATCCCGCTCGAAAAGATCGAGACAGTCAACCAGAGCGAAAACATGACGCGGCCATCGCAGAAGTATATGCAGATTGTTACGGCGGACAACTTTGATTTCTGGTTCATGGGATTCCTGAATTATCAGAAATCACTCGAAACACTTCAGCAAGTGATTTCCCAAGTATAGAAATTGGTCATCGCGAGGTTGTGTCTTCCTTTTTCTTTCTTATCTTCCTTTGGCTACACTGAAAAGCAGATGAACAGATAGATAGGAAAGCTCTCCACAGCTAGTGGAACTTGTAAAGAGAATGTGGGAATATATTGAACATTTCTCCTTCTGAACAAGAATTTCACAGTCATCCAAATCACAACAAAGGCTCAAATTATACTAATTGCATCTTCACAAGCCACAGAAAGTGTAAATGACTCAAGTTCGCCCCATTGTTACACCTTTGTCAAGGAAAACTAGAATTTGCGGTGCATCCTGGATTGAGAAGATTGTTTGCGATCAAACTATACGGGACAATCACCTGTCGCTTCTGAACAGTCTGAATCATGTAGCAAATTAAGATGCACTTTTTTAACAAAGCTTTTAGAAAAATGGCGATGGCTTGAGCAAGAGATTCAAAGAGATTGGATCTGCGATAATTTGTATGTCAGTGCATCTACATGCTGTTGGAATGGTTGTCCAAAACTAACTTCAACCGCAGACAGACATTCCTACTACTTGGGGAGATGACTTTTGGTTTGGTTCTCTTAGGGGAACCGAGTCAGCCACATGCAGGAGAAACAGAAATGTCACAGCATCACAAAAAGCAAGGCCTCCACGAAGCTTTTATCTCACTTAAAGTAATCAAAATTGGCATGGTTGTTTCTGGCATCATAAAGCGACAATTCCAGGTCATCCAGGGAGATGAGTGCTCCCTTTTCTGGAAAGAGGACTTACTACTGCCTTAGGAAATTGTTTCCCTAGTGTTATTTTTATCTCATGAAGAATAAAACCGTAGAATCTTTGTTGGATGTTGGCGAATACAAAATGGTCATACGACGTTCATTCGGTACTATCAAACTGTAAAGAAATTCGCGATGAACATCAAGGAAGCCAGTCCGGACCATGTTTTTAACTGTCCATATATGCTACCAAGATCGTAAGGAAGTATCTACGACAAATGTCGGTACATTGTTCCCTGTTACTTTTGGAAGAGGTGTTGATAAGTGTCTTTGACCAGTAAGTCAAGAATCCTGGAGATCTTCCTGTTCACATCCTCAATCTTTTACAGCAGTTCATAAGAAGAAGGGAAAAAAAAGAATATACCAGTCCTCCCTCGTGCCAAAATTTCATTATTTCAATTCCCTGTTCAAAGGTACGGTATCTTTTTGCGACGAATTGGCTGTCCTCTTGAAGAACAACTTCCGTAAGAAGGCAATGGCTAGCAAGTCGATCTGGTTGCAAGAGATTCGGTTGGTGAAGGCGCTTTCTGGTCAGTCAATATGCATGATCTACTGCATAATCATGCATCCATCAGCATACACACTCAATGAACATGATTAAACCTTTTTTAAGACGATCTTGTTGTCCAAGGAAAAGCAAGCGAGGCACCAACACCACAGCCGGTTGCTTCTCTGCTAAGTCGATTTTGGCTACCAGCAAGTTGATGTCGTGGTTTCACCATCTGCTGCAGGTCTTTTGATGGTCCAATTGTTGATTGCTATTTAGTCGAAAAAGGTGGTAGAAACTGACAAGGCTACAGTAGGAATACTACAACAATAACTCCCATCTAAATGTCATGTACTTGTTTTAGCGCAGCACGGGATGTAGGGAGGATATAGCCTAAGGCCAGAGCCATGTGCCAGAAAGAAGAACGCAAAGAAAGATGAATGCCCTGCGTAAATACCTTATCCTGTCCAACAAAATTGGTTGATTTGACGTCACGAAGAAAGATTTCCAGCTCATAAAGCAATCCACTAACGTTTCCTGCAGACAAAAGGGAGGAATTGATGGCCTAAGTAAATGTGATGCTCTTCTCTCCAAATAGATTTGCTGCCTAAGTAAAGCCATATCTTTCTGTTTACTTTTCATGGGACAATGCTACAAGATTTTAAAGGCGACATAAGTCCACCGATGATATAGGGGCAGCCTCGGGGGGCCAGCAGCAACAGGTGAATGACTCCATACAATGATTCTGGTGGCGTTCTCACACAATTCAAACAATCACCGGAAAAATATAAGCACACAAAGTAATCTCATTTTGCATGATTTGTTGCTCTGCAAAACAAACACCTCATGAGGCTCCGGCTCCTGGAGATACACAAAGGACAATTCGCACTAAGAAAACCGAAACAAATCACAAGGAGGTATATCTATACAATATTCTGATGCAGCCCGACACGAAAATCTATCTGGTGTGGGTATTGATAACAGGCAGCGAGAAAAGCTGGCACGTTATTCTAGCGTATAAGATCATAACAGGAAAGCTGATGAGCATCTTTCCAGAAAGTAAGGGCTGCATGCTGTTACGCTCTTAAAGGAGGCTCCCCCAATACGTGTTACCGCATATGCCTGCAACTTCATGCTTTTTGATGATCCATGGATGAGTCAGGCACCAAAAAGTGTGGGACTCACTTATCTAACCTTACCTTACCCCTTATATAAAGCTCGAACATAACTATGATTCAGCAAGCATCCCACTTTAGCGATTCTCACAAGATCCTACGATCCCTCCCACAACACGGAGCTAAAGAAGATCAGAATCATAACATCCCTTGTCATAACAGATGGCCACCTGCATTCAGAAGCATGTCACTGGGGTTCCGGTCATCCCGCTGGCAGCAGAAACTGAAAATTCAATGAGATGGGCTGTCGCAGATCAAAACAGTGGCTACTGGCAACCTGATCACATTGTCTGCCAGCTCGCAAAATACTCCCACAAGATTTAACCCAGGAAAAGCAAGCAGATCCGGTTTCTTGACTAGAAGAATGAGCAGGCTGGCAAGGAAAGAAGATGGACTTGCCAGTTTCCAAGAACATAGTAATTGTTTATGTCCCGCTTACTTAATATTGCATGCTTAAGAACACTGGATCGATGTTTACTAATTTGTGCTTACTCTGCTACTTTGAATATGCAGTGAGACTAAGGTGTAAGTTCACTGAAGCTGTGATGGGGAAGCTGAGTTTAGGGGCAAGAATTCTTCGAGTCGGAGGAATGGAAAAAGTTTTCAAGCATTTGTTTGATGTTAGCGGAAAAGAGAGACTAATCAAGGCTTCACAATGTTACCTATCAACAACGGCAGGCCCTTTAGCCGGACTTTTGTTTATCTCCACGGAGAAGGTCGCCTTCTGCAGCGATAAATCCATAAAACTATGCGGTCCAACAGGAGATTCCATTCTAATCAAATACAAGGTAGCTAAACCATCGACGATCCGTTCTTACATTCATCATAATGAGAGAAGCTAATATCTTGCTGAACTTGTACAATGGGGGCAGGTCGTGATTCCGCTTTCGAAGATAGAGTCAGCTAACCAGAGCGAGAATATGAAGAGACCGAGGCAGAAATACATACAGATAGTTACAGTGGACAACTTCGACTTCTGGTTGATGGGATTTATAAGTCACCAGAAGTCATTCAAGTGCCTCCAGCAGGCGATTTCCCAACAACAGACGGTAGACAAAGCCACCAAATGTAAATAAACCATGGAGATAACTCCTCGGGCTGTGAAAATTTTGTACAAACTATGTGTAACTTATGATCAGTTCAACCGAGTCTCGAGCTTCTGGACGGTCGCGATTTGTTCGCCAGCGAACTCCGAACTTCCGAAAAACTATAAACTACCGGCAAAATCAATGAGCAATCAAAGTTGATCCTCATATCAATCGATCTTGATGTTCATATACCACATGAAGCCAAGCAATACTCTCGAATGAAGAAACATTTCTCGTTGGTATACATTTGTACTAAACAAAAGTAATTAATCAATTAAATTGAACTGCTAATTTCAAAGGACTGAAACAAAAATGAAGAATTGGGCCTCCTTAAGATGTTACCCCTAAGAGTATCATGTCCTTAACAAGATCAACAATCAAATGAATCAATCAAATGTAATGTATTCAGATGATGTATGTGGTTTCTGCATCGGCCGGCCTTCACTCAGGAGGAAGCTCTCCTGCAACCGGCAAGCACATAGTCCTCTAAGAAATGGGTGAGCTGCGTGGTGTACAGCTTCGGGTCGTTCCTAAAGTGATCCACGTGCGGTGTCGACACGAAGTTGCAGGCCCTGACCTCGACTCCCAACCTCTTCTGCTCCTTGATGAATGACTCGACATAATCCGCCGGGATCACCCTGTCCGCAGAGCTGTATATGTACAATTGTGGGCAGCTTGGAGGTCGGGATGACAACACATCCAACACATCGGATAGTCTCCTGCGTTCCGGAAAAGACGTCATTGGACCACACAAAAACATAGTCTTATTACACAATCAGGTGGAGATGAAGAAGTTTGCGGCACCTGTTCACGGTTGGAAGTTTCAGGACGACCTCAAAGAACTTCTCCAGGATTAACAGCAAAGCCGATTCAGTCAGCGCTGGTTTTGTTTCTTCCTTTTCGGTCGATCTTGAGATGCCCTTTGTTGCCACACTTTGTTTCTTCAGAAACGCGGCGGAGAAACCAGATGCCCAGACCTAGAACCAAAATACAGTACACTGAGATTACTATGCAGCTCTACACAAGACCACTGACTTCTGCAATAAGCCTTAGGCAGGTAAATGCAGATTCATAATCAAAAAACATCAGCCACCCTAATAGATGGTTTGATTCATGGAAAGGAGTTAAAAATGCGATCGATTTTGTTATTCCCTAAAACAAAATATATTTCATTTCCTTCTCCTTCTGACCAATGAAACACAACCTTAGATCATCCCTGCAGAATAAAACAATTGTGCCCAGGGAATTATGTGTAGGCACCGAAAAGTATAGGCTACCTGTGGATCCGGCGCAGCCACCGGTGCAGAATCAACGACACAACCTTTGATCTTTCCCATTAACACTGGATCCTGCTGCTGGAGTTTCTCCAGGATTGCTCCATATCTGTCACAGACAACAAATCGACAATCAGAAAATTGTCAGAATCTGTGTAACTTTCGTTCACTCATTTGGGTATAGGACTAAAACATTCAATTAAAGAGCAAGGTGCCGAACAATCACTTACGTCAACCACCCTGTGTTGCTAAAAGTGTGGAAAACCAGATTCCTCCCGTCCTCGTCTTCTAACCATTCGACCAAATGTTTGACCAATAATCCCACATCCTGTTCTGCTTTGCCTCCTACTTGATAACTCAGGATCTCAGAAATCGGAAACGTGAAGGTGATAACATTAAACCCCTTAGACGTGTACCACTCGGCATATTTCTTAAGATGCTTCTGCTTCGCTCCCAACCAGCCAAGCAAAACCACCACCGTCCTATGCTTCAACTTCGAGCAATCTTCACTTCCCGAGATATCAACAGCACTGGGCTCAGGCAAATGCCACCTATACAATACATCAGGGTTCGAACGTGACGTTGACGCCGAACTCGAACATTCGCTTGGCTTTGGCCCCTTCACTAACTCTGCTGATCTATACGGACTCAGCAAGGCAGAGCACGGCACCGCATTTGGGCACAACGAATTGACGATGAGGCTTTGTCTGAAATAGGGGACCCGGTGGCTGATCTCTGGAAGAGGCACCCGAATCCTCGTCACAAAAAAGAGATTCGCGAGCTTTGAATCTGTAATGTGTGTAACCCAGGATGTCCGCAATTCACTGGCCGGAGCAGAGGCCCGAGAATCAAGCTGATGTGAGGTGGAGCAGGTCTCTGATGCCCTCGAGGGCGAAAACTTCTCAGGTAGATCGACAGTGACAGATGCAGCAGCAACAGCCGCCGCAGCCACCAGCGGGCGTTGGATGATCCCGGGAAAAGAACCCATGGCGCCGTCTCCGCTGCTCCACTCGAATTATCCTAAAAACCAACACCAGAAAATCAATCCGATCACCAGCTGTTTTGACCAAGTCGATGAGGCAGGGAAATGCAAGAGACACGAATCACCAGATTTCTATCACATCAGAAAACATCCTTTAGAGCACGACTTGCCCTGACCTTTTCTCAACGAATATGGAGAGGAGGGGACAACCGGGCTGTCGTGGAACGCGGGTTGACAGCCCGATTTTGCTTTGATCGTGACTTGACCCAGAAAACACCGACCAAGTCAAAATGTCCTCCTGGTCCTCACCAAAGATCTCTTTGTAGCTGCCAAAACGAAAGGAATCCCAAGACCCAGAACTTAATTCGACTAAAGCACAACACCCATTAAGCAAAGCAATCCAAAAAACTCGGGCACAAGCAACAAAAATCACGGGCAAAAGGAAAAAGAAAAAAGAAACCGACTTTCTGGTGGGGGGGGGGGTGGAGAGTGGAGAGATGAAAAACGACGGGTGGATGTGAATTGGGCTTTTTGTGGCTCCGGTAAAGCTGGAGGAAGAGGAGGGGGGAAATTTAGAACCCCACGTTAACCCCAACCCCCACCGCCGACAACGTGAAAAAGACTGTCCTAACAAAAACCCAACCTTAACCCCCCAACCCTGCCTTTTTCTTATTCCGTTCAAAGTCCCCCGCATTGAATTTGAGGGGGTGAACGCGAAGAAGAGGGGGCAAGTGGGCGGCGTGCGGGGGGAGCCTCGGACACATGGCTAAGAGTAAACGAAACGAAAGACCCCCGTGAAAGATAACAGAAAGAAAGGAGAATGGGAACCGGCTGTTACCCCAGAAGAAATGATAAACGGAAGGTGAAGGCGGGGGGAGGCGATGCAGGTGGAAGGACGGGGATGGAAGATTGCCCGAGGAAGAAGAAGAAGAGGTTGGTGGAAGGCGGGGCACGTATGTTTCTGGCTCTTCCTTTCAAAATTGGGTTATATACTAAAACAAAACCTCCTCCTCCTCCTCCAAGTTTTGATTTTTTTGGTCAAAAGAGAATATACTCTCCGCGTGCTAATTAATCATGCCCACAATTCGTCTCCTTATTTTCTCAGAGAGGAATTTGGTTTGGTGGTATATTCGCAGCACCTTCCCCTCCCCCCAGAAAAGAGAAAAATCCTCCATTTTGGTATTTGTTGTTGTGGCCCTCACGGAACGAATCTTCTTCTCTGCCTCGGCCATTTCCCCCACCACCACCCAATAAATAATATAAGAGGAGGAGAGGAGAATTTGGGAAAGAAGCAAAACTAAAAGCAGGAAAGAACAGAGAGTGGACAATCCAATCCCATCCCATCCCGACACATCTCATCCGGTGTCCGACTGACTGCCCGCCCCCCCATCACTCCTCCTCGTTTCCCATGACTCTCTACCAAATAATTGTCCTCCTGTCCCCAATAATAATAATAAAAAGAAAGAATATGATGTTAGAACATGTTCTCCTGACTTCATAGGAATGGGGAGAGTATGAATGAGCAGCCACCAGGAGGAGTTCAATGGCTAAAATACTACATTATGTGCCGCGGGATACAATCGGGAAAGAAAGATAATTGATTTACATCCCCCTGTCAAGTGTGTAGTCTTTTTTCTGAGATCTGCAGCTTTAGCTTTGTATATTTACATCATCCACCTCTCTCGCATATTATAAGAAATGGCTACCTGAGTTCAGTTTATCTTCGAGCTATTCCTCCTCCCCCACCACTTTTTCTTAACCCGTTCTGCAGATGCGCCATCGCTTCCGAGTTTGTTCAGTACTACCCTCGTTTCTCGCAGCCTGATTTCGTAATCCTTCTTCCAGGCGTCAAACAGTTGTTTAAGCCTTCTCAGCTCCTTGTCCGGATTCAAGCTAGCTTCGATCTGTCCAGACTTCACCTCCACCAAGAATTTGGCATCGTCGCCAAAGACTTGACTCCTCTGCTCGAATTCTTCGGCCAACCGGCTAATAACACTCAGCCCGGCACTCATCGGCCTCATCCCATTACTGTCCTGGCCCTTGTGACTACTCGCTGTATCCCAGGTCGCATCTCTTTCGTCGCCCGCATTGACCGATGCGTCAGAGTCTCTACTGGAATCGTCGATCGCTAGGCTCCTCTTCGCAATTGAAAGGCTGGATTGCAGCGACCTCATCTGTTTCTGCCACACTTCTTCCATGGACTTCATCTTGAGTTCATACTCTGACCAGCGGCTGTCGTATTGCTGTAGACGTTGGTGGAGGATGTCATTTTCCTCGTCCTTTTTCCTCAAGGCAGCCTCCGCTCTAAGAACACGGCGCTGCAGTTCGGCCAGGTAGGAAGCTTTGACAAGTACCTCGTCCTGCTCGCCACCCTAGAAAGTGCAAAAATTCCAACACGTCCAAATAACTGATTTTGAGAAAAGTCGGATTTTGTTTCCTTAAAGCCATAACTCAAATAATCGGAATAGGAACAGAACGATACCACCACTCTGCCTAGTTCTATTAAAAAATAGACCGGAAAAACACTTGTGAAAACTACCTCAATATCTAAGTTTTATGAACAAGTCCAACGTGTATATACTGTCCCTACTTTACCGTGTTAAAAACCTGCTATGCCAAAAGAAAGAGAAGCACAGAAGTACCTTTGATCCAGACTTCAGAAATCCCAGATCTCCTGAACATCTTCTAACAAACCATCCTCGGATTGCTGCAATGGAGCAAAGAAATGAACTAAATTAGTAGCAGGAACGAACTGCTCGGTTAGACTCTAAAGGCAATGAAGACAAAACATTGCTCAAAGCCAAAACTACAGTTTATACATAATTCCAGAAACCGAAAAGAGGCACAATCCTCATCCACATTCTAGTCTTTGAAATGTTACCAGATTGAATAATGATCGATGCATCAGACATTCTCTGAAATCGTTTCCAAACAATCCTTCCTTTAACCTGCTTTTGTATCAGCACCGCAGCCCTTTGCCTGTTCAATAAGACAGAATATTCCTTCCGAGCTTGGTCCGCGCGAATAACTATCATTAACATCAGATAGCACTCATCAGTGTTCAGATTGTCATCAAGCATCGTTCTTGGTCCAGATAAGGTGATAAAATAAGTTACTAGTATTACATGATTGAAGAGTTAGAATTCCTTTCCGGAACCTCTTCATATGTAAGCGAGCTTGATGCCCCCTGAAGCAACTCTGAACTCGAAGTATCCCATGAAGGGTACGGTTTCTGGTGTCCTCAAGCACTCCAATCTGCATGAACGGTGATATCAGCTACAAACCATGAAAAACAAATTATGGGCATAAACTGAAGGACATATATAGAGAAATCTCATCTACCTGGCCAGTTCGGAAAAATAACTTTGTATAACCAACTTGGTACATCTCAGGCAAAATATTGAACTGATGAAGAATGGCAACTGAAACACTGAGTGAATCCTGAGCCGCCACTTCATCCAGAAGAAGGAAACCGTATCTGCAGAAAAATGGCATTCAAAATAAGAAGGAAGCGACTGACACACAGAAGCACTGATAAAAATTAGCATTACATCGATTTTGCTTTTACCTTCTAGCAAACTTCTGGTGGGTCATTCTTGTCGGAAACCCAGACCTTGATATTCTAACTACTTCTAAGACTCCACAGCATCGCAACTGCTGCAGTACAAGTCCTTGCTCATACTTTCCAGGAGATTGGCAGTTATTGGGTTTGATACACCGAATGAAATGTGGTGTCGTGCTTTCAAGCCTTTGCATCAATTGAAAAAGTTGACCCTGGAAATTTTTTGGGCAGTTAGTGCATGCTTCTCATGAGCACTTTGTTAGCGAGATCTTTTTTAAAAGAAACTCTTGCAGCAGATTGTGAAGCGGTATTATGAAGAAACGTTTATACACGGAAGAATCATAGTTCAAGCAAGGACAAGCATAAGGCTATCAACAAAACACTGTACCTTAAATTTCATAGCAACACTGAGCTTCTGTGATTCTGCACCACCTGCCTTATGAAGAGGCCCAGTCACCTGCTTCTCAGACTGGTTTAACATACTTGCAGCAAAAATCTTTGGGAGTTGACAAGAGCACGACGAAAGAAGTTGGATGGAGTCCAAGTGTAGCAAGTCCCTGTTTTTCTCCAAGAAGCTTGTTGTGTCGTAAGTAACCTGAGACAAAAAACAATGCATGTTGAGCAATATAACATCTCTAATTCCCAAGACAATCAGAATCGAAACCCACAATTTCAAACGTCCAGCAAGATCCAAATTGTTTAACTATTTGGTCAAGCTATTCCGCGTTGGTCTTTGCAATCAAGTCGAGCATATCATGAATATCCTAATAACTGGTAGAATCACCACAACCGAGTCATTGCCCACTTTTCAGAAGAACTAATGGCAAAGAATAAGTCATAAAGCATTAGAGTTTATTATTGTGTTTACCTTCCCAGCATAGTGGGAAACAGCAAATGCTTTGCCTCTACTCCCTTTAAAACAGGAATTAGAACGGAGATGTCGCTTAAGCTTCTCGGCAAATGTCAAATCCGTGCCATTTGGGAAGGTGGACTCTTCATCCAAAAGGGACAGTAAACCTAATGGCTTCTGCAGAGAGGAATTATTAAGAAATGAAGGAACCACCATGCGTTAGTCAAGGTTGAAAAATCATATCTAGAAGCCTTGTACAAACTCTAGCAATCTCGCGGCCAACCCTGATTAGACACCCAGTGATCTTCATTCCAGAAAGATGATATTTAATCACGAAATTTTCTTGAACTACAACAACAGCTCTTTACAAAGATAAAGATGGAACAGTTTTACATGATACCAAGAGCATAGCACCATCATGCAAAACTCCAAACTCTTAAAATTTAAACTCGACAAGTATAGGGAATGCCTCCATCGTCAAGCAATATACTGGACAAAACATTGACATGTCACGAAAAAAGGCCAGATTCGTACCTTCTCAAAAAGGTTAAGACAATCCTGGTTATCTTCAAAATCTACTTTTGCCCAGTCAATTCCATCTTGAATATATTCCTGAAACAAGGACCACCTTGGTTATTGAAATGCAACCCAGGTTTACGAGCCAGATGAACTGAACTCTAGTATTAAAATAGATATTGAAAAATGCCGTGATGCATAGAGCATTTCTCGGCTTCTGTGAGGTAGAGAAGGGACAAAAGTGCAGAAACGCAACCTTATCCTAGCAAATATTTGCAAAGAGGCTGTTTGGACATAATAATTGATGCATTGGCAAGAAATATATCCGAACTTTGAAATGAGGTGGGGAAAATTACATCCAACTGGCAACAATCAAACCTTTATACCACAAGTTGGAGGAAGAAATGACAATAGTCCAGATAAAACATTCAGCAGACCCTCTATGATTGTGTTTTTTCCTTTTTTTTAGGGGGGGGGGAGATAAATCACTACTTATTGTTTAGCAAGCTCTACCAATCAATTGGATCGACTTGCTGCTAAAGAAAAAACAAAAGGTAATCAGCCAAGGCATCCAGAAGGGCAGTAAACGCAACTCACCAGGAACAGCATACTGACATAATGTGTAAGCTTTCAAAATCACTACCTCCAGTTACTAAGATGATGGGTCTACTTTTAATTGACTTAAGCTGACTCGGAATATACGTTAGTTTTCCAATTTAAGAAAATAACACCTTCCTTACCTCCTGTTCCAACTTGAATAAATGGCGATTGAAATGTTGCTGTAATCTCTCATTGGCATAATTTATGCAAAACTGCTCAAAACTGTTCCTCTGCAATGTCAACATAAAGGTTAGCTACAAACACAGAAAAAGGAAAGACAATTAACAGATCTTCAATATTTTAACAATTACATCAAAGGACTCAAAACCATAGATATCAAGAATACTGATTGTTCTTCCACTCCGTCGCTTGCCAACAGAGAGTGATTTGTTTATTTGTTCCACCAGCCAATCAAATAAACAAGCATAAATTGACTTCGCCAACGCATCCCTTGTCTCAATTGCCTGAAAATCAGAACGCAAAAGAATTTTCCATATGAAGCAACAGATTGTCACATGAAAAGGGATACAAAGCAATGTCCAGACAACAATTTCAATGTAGTATTTGCATGAAGAAGACGGATGAGAAAAGGTGCTCTTTCCTTGGCATCAGATACATTTGGAGGTTATGGAGACAACTCAAACATTGACAAGGTAATATAACAGTAAGATCAATGTTACTACCTGTGAAAGAGTCAGATTCTGGACAATAGTATCGGTCCCAACTCTCATTTTACGGGTGGAGAGGGCTAAACTAAGTTCTTCCACACTGCAGCCAATTAGCTTTGAAACAGTACTAAGGCCTGCAAAAGAACAGTATCAGGGATCACAAGTAAAATATACAGAAGCTTACCAAAGAGAGTATACAGTTAATGCAAACCAAACATTTCCTGATCATCAACCGCTAATCATTCAAATATATTAGAAGATTTGGATTCCCAAATTTATACACAAAACGTTTCAGAATAGATGCCCAATACAATATCTCTCAACTGATCCTAGAGAATATAAACTGAAAGTGGTTGACTGAACGGTTGATGGTAACACAAACTAAACAAAGAAAATGATCTTACAAACAAACAAGAGAAAATAAAATCAACAAATTCTAAACACACTGCCCAACCATCGCATTTTGACTATACATACGAGATGTTGCCAATAGAAAGGTAAGTTGTGAAAAAAAATCGTTAGATAGCTTTACAAAGGAACCAGCAAGTGCTATAATTTAGGATTAATTAGCTAAACGTTACATGTCTAATCAAATGTAGCCAGTTCAAGTATGCTTTCATCTTCCAGTAGAGCAGGTTTCATCAAAAAATGTACAAGAAATGTAAGAGAAAGAAAATGAAATAGATGGCCTGCATGTACTCACTTTCTCCTTCCACAGGCTTCACATGATTTTCACTGTCAATCATCTCAAAAGAAATGTTTCCCAGCCATAAAACAGCAGCAATCATTGCAAATACATTATCCTGGTTTTCTTTACTGATGTGGACAACATCTAGGGCTTCCTGTAACGGTAGGCAAAGACCAGAGAATGCTATCGCATCATGAGTACAGGGGCACAATTTGTCCATACACTATCTTGATAGGAAAAGGAAAAACTAATACCATGACGATCCGGAAGTCTTCCGCATCGTCCACGCCATCAATAGATATGTTGGTCTGCCTCAAATACTCATAATCATCGGCATTTTGAAGGTTTAGTTTCTCTGTGCAGCAAAAGTGAAGAAAAAGATACTTAAGAAAAAAAAAGTGAAGACTGATTCACAGATCTATCACCTGGGAGGAATCAGGAGACGACAACTGTAAACTGGGTAGGTTTCAGCACAAAAGCGTTGGCTATCAAGGGATCCTGCTGACAAGGAACATAGGACTCCAGAGACTATAAATACAAGTGGTGTAACTGTTACAACTACCCCCAATAACCTAATCCCACCCATTATTGAAAATTTTAGGTTGCTTTTATATAACTTCAAAGACACAACCATCAACCACCCCAAGAGAGAAGGGAACCACATAGAAGATAGACAGGCAAAGATGGCGATTCATCAGGAGGAAAATTTTTCAGCCATTTCCTTTCCACCTATGTAAGAGTCCTTTTACATGGAGACATTTCATGTCTGATAAATCGGATCTGTAGCTAGAAACCATACTACTTAGCTAATGCATTGCCCTCCCCAGCGCGCAAAGGAAAAGAAGAAAGAAAAAAAAAACAGATCGTTAAAGGTCAAGCACGCATTATGAATTAACCGATGCATATCAGGAAACGGTTCTATTCTCTTGTTTCTCACCATTGTGATTCAAACCCCCAAAATATAAAGGTTTTCCGCATATAGATTTCTCGTCCAAAAAGATCACAATGAAAACCTTGCCAGACCAAATTAGCAGATGGAATATATGAGAATTCGTTAGGTATAAAACTTATGAAGACCACATTTTCACATTAAAACCACTAAAGTGCACTCCAATGCAAGAATAGGTAGATTAGTGGAATTTGTTGTTGAGAACAAGTAGTTACCTTTGAGGGAACGAGGTGCCCCTGCACATAACTGATAAAAGATATGATAAGATCTTTCTCCTTTGGCACATTGGACCACCCTTGACTGTTTGTTCAGAAGTCATTAACGTTAAATTGGAATATTATCAATTCATTAAGAATGGGCAAATGGTCTTACCTTCTCAAGTAGAACTATCCATTGTAGCAGCACATGAAATGAAAATGGGACATCATTATGTTAGGAAACCTTTTGAGATAATAATTCTTAAAGCTGAAAGCAGAGAGGACTATAATCATCTCACAGGTTTGTATCCTTGCACCGGAAATCTTCCCAGTTTCGCTGAACTGAATTTCAATTAACTTTCCCTGAGAAAAGATTACTCACATTAGAATAACTTCGGCTCCCTTTGTCATTACACATCTACTTTCTCTTCATGTACGATAATATCGTCAACTCCGCCCATATATAAGACGTACAAAGCGGCTTGAGTTGTTATTCCTCGACGTCTTTGCATTGCCAAAGGCTTCCAATATCGGATTGGTCTTTAAGATTTCGTTCTCAATTCCGCTACCACCGCCGAGGGCAGCCAAGTACTGCATTGATATTTTTGCCGTCTCAGTTTTACCAGCTCCACTTTCACCACTGGAAGAAAAAATAATTGTCAGACCCTACCAATCAACACATTATTTCCTGAACTATACTCAAGGCTCAAATACAGAGCAAGCATACACGTGCAGACAGGTGGATTGAAGATGAAAAAAGAGCAAATAAATCAAGCACGCAAATATTTCCCAGAATGGGAGTTATTAAGCAAGGTCTACCATCCTTAACAGAAAGATTCATAACCACAGAATGTTTGTTAAGACCTTTCAGCAAGCGTACGAGGATAGATGGTTGGAGACTGGAAAGGAATTATCCCGCCCCAAGGTAGAATCTATTAATTTACAAAAACAGGAAACAATCATATCAAACTACTGACCTTATAATTATGGACTGGTTAACCTCATCTGCACAATCAAATTAGCAGAAAAAAAGTTAAGTACAACATCAAATTTGACATGTCTAAAATGAAACTAATATCAAAGCAAAAACCACCTCGTATCATTTCCCTCATTGCAGTATCGGTTATGGCATAAACATGTGGACTGTCAATCTCTTTATCCTTGTATGCCTGAATAAAGTTATTCCCATATAGAGCAACTTTCTTGAAGGGATTGATGGCAACTAACACAGGCCCTGCTTTAGTCTTGGCCACAAATTTTGTCAGGATAAATAGCAATTACCGCAAAAAAAAAGAATGTCCCAACAGATGAATACTCACATAGATCATGTCTCGATCATATCGATACTGAAGATTATACAAAACGGACGGCTCATTAAGATAACTTAATTGCATCAGGTCGTTGACTCCATCCAGAATATCAGGATTTGCTGGGAGCAAACTTTCACCTTTCACCCGTGAAACCTTCATTAAAATGAGAAAGTGAGGATTCAGGTAAAAAAATCAACCAAAAGCAAAGTATTTTGAAGTTTCCTGGGTCATTCACCTTCCCTTCTGGTATTGAAATAACGGTCTCGTCCGCTGAGGTTGATAATACATTAACAAGTTCCCAGTCCCCATTTTCAAGCTGATACCAAGACTGAAGTTTCTGTAACAGGAGAGTGAATTGACAATGAGCTTGAGTTCGCCAGCAGCAGCTGCTTAATGTGAAAATTAAAGAGGCTATGTTTCCTAATATGCTGCTCAACCAAAAAACAAGTTCTTTCATCTCTCACATACTTCATGCAAACAAGAGCTAAGGCCGATTGTCAAAGTTATCGAATTATTAATCACGAAAAACTAATCAAACATCTGGAAATGATAGCTGCTAGCAACAGCACATATACAAGTGTAAACACATGAGAAGAGATGTGCACAGTTATTGACTCGTCAGTGTCACAAGACTCATATCAGTTAAAATTATATCCCCATAATCTCATATACCCATGATCAAACTAAAACAGGTTCTATTTTTTACTATGGTGGTTGAAGTAAAATCCAACAATTGAATACCACCACAGAAAAATTAGAGAATATATTATTATGTAAATAACCGGTGCTAAAGACTCAGAATAAGCCAAACACACTTAGTCGAACACCTCATCCTGATAATGAATAAAATTACGGCCGAAGATCTTGGAGCAGATGGCTCCAGAAAATAAAAAAGGAGTTTGTTATTTATTTTTTGGATATACTAAATGTTAGAGAAACTCCATTTTTGGTAGAATCACGCTTAACAAGACAAAAGAAAAATTTTGCATACCTTCTTCGTAGCGAGTGGAGTGGTGTCCCCCCATCTTCCATCATTATAAGATCTGGAAGTGGAGGGCAACTGCATATTGCCGGCTTTTGAGTCATCCTCAGCACTGGAGGGCCTCTGTTCAGCTGAAACGGCATTTCCATTATAGGGAGAATCCTCACTAAGTGGATCCAGATCACCGGAACCATTCCCAGTAACTTTAGAAGAGCCATCCTCAGGACTACCATTTTCAGGAATCCGATCTCCCCAATCATTCTTCATTGATGGACGATCAGATGTTGGCAAATTCAAAAATCTAAAATCGCCGGGTAATGATTTGACTGCCTGGAGAGAAGGCGGGACCTGCAGGCTCCCCAACATTTTCCAAGTAGAGCTTTTTCGCCGGAGGAAAAAGAGATTGCTTGCAAGCTGTGGAGAGGATAAAGATTGGAATAAAAAAAGGTCTTCCCTCATGCAATGAGAAACTTTTGTTAAGAAGACCAACACTTAGTGACCAATCAAGGACAAAGGAGATGATTAGAACATCCACAGCCTAACACCATCCCACGTGAAGACTAAACCTCCTACAAACAAACTACAAAAGCAACTACCACGAAGCTTTGCATAGGTAAAACCCAGAAAAATAAACCCCAACCCAAATCAGTGAGAACGATACAGATCCACCAAAATTCCAGCAAGCCAAGGAATGATCTACAGACGACATTGCTAGCAAATATCAAGACACGGGTTCCATTGCCCTCAAATTCCTTTTTTTCCAGCAAATTACCTCCAACGCTAATCTTGCATTCTTTCACCGTTTAACAACCAAAGAAAATCCCCGGTTCCAACAAAATTACTTCACTTTTTAACCGATCTACACAAAAACAATCCAAATACGCCCAAAAAAAGAAACCCAATTCACATACCTGCAGAAAAAAAGGCACCGCCCGAATCTGCCACCACCCCAAGGCTCCCACAAAAGACCCACGTCGATCTCACCAAAACCACATTCCCTAAACACCGGTCAACAAAATCCCAACCCCGTTAACAGAATTTCTGGAAAAAAAAACGAAACTGAAAAAAGAAAGATCCCCAACAAATGGCACGCGACATTTGCAACGGAATACGACCCGAGTGGGGAAATCCAAGCGCCTGCGGAAGAACAGCCGCTCGGATTCACTTTTTCTTTTCACGTTCTGGGTTTGCGGTTCCAAGGTTTTAAACCAAAAAGAGAAAGTACCCGAATTCTGAAAAGAAAAGGTCTTTGATTTTCTTGCGCCAAGACTCCAAATTCTGGTCGAATTAACAAACTAACTTCGCTGTCTTTTGTTATAGTTTCTTGGAAAAACTCGCGGGGGGGTTTTGGGAGAAATAAAGCAGAATCCCGGTGGGTTTCTGCGAGACCGACCAACAACAAAATTTTCGGGACAAAGATGGGAAAACGTGTAGGCGTTATTACCAGCCTAGTTATTTTCGAAATGACGGTTTTGCCTCTCGCATCATTTATGGGAATGGAATATTCATCACACCGCTAATTGATCAATTAGACACAAATTTTTACTTATTATAGCATTAATTATTTTGCATTACCAAAAAAGGATAATTTCATAAAGTTTGCATTTGTTTTGGCGATCATATAGATTAATTACTTAATTAATATGATTTTGTGCTTAGTATTAATTCTAAACTTACCAGTATAGAGTCAAATAATTTAAATAGTGATAAAACCAGAATGACAAAATAAAATGATTAATGATCGGCATATACTGTTCTCTTTTAAATGTTTGCGCCAAAGGAGGAGGGCAGTGAGGTCATTTCAAAGGGACAACCCAGACCCCGACCACCACGGTGTGTTTGTGTTTTTTAGTAAATAATATGATTTGGTCCGAAAGGCACGCTGAATGTCGTTGACGGCCAACCCTGCAATTGTGATTCGAGCGTGGAAGGAGTTCTTAAAATCACGGCCGTTCGTGTGTACTACTAATCCAATGACGCCACGTGTCGTAGTTTTGGAGTGAAAAAGAATAGGTTATATAATCTTCTATATTTATTAATTGGACTGACGTCAGAAGGGCTTGTCTGGTTGGTAGTTTGGCTTTGGCTTTATTGTTAGAATGTTTCCATACAAACAATCTCCTTTCTTTAGGACATGAATCTAATCATCATCCCCCCCAGATCCCATTATTTTTATCAATGGGAGACATTATTATTTTTATATTTGTGAGTTTTGTATGGTTGTATATGACCCTGACCAATTGGTGTAATGTTTGTTTTCACATGCCAATTTTTCATGCATGACATTATCCACTGATCTGCCGGGGAGCCCTTGATCTGTCCTCGTGCGTGTTGTCCTGTTCCACAGCCTGCTGTCTCAAAACTCTTTTTTAGCTAACTAACTACAAATGGAAGTTCCAAAACTCATGGTGCCAAAGCAGAAACAGTCTGCTGCAGATGCTGCTGCTGCTAAGCACCCACCCCCCTGCGACTGCAAATCGGACTTTGTATCAACAACTGAGGTCAGTTCGGGATCAGGATCACGTCAAAGGTGGAAGTGTGCTGGTCAGGCGGCTTGCGGGGACAATCATAGAAGAAGATATAAAGATGGGATGCACCTCTCGCATGTTGGTTCCCCCTCAAGAAAAAGCAACAGGCCGAAAATGTTAGTAAATAAAAAGTTTCGTGGGTGGTGGTGGTGTATGCAGATCATGGTCTCGATTATTAAAAAGCGCAGTCTCCCTCATCTCCCACGCCCAAAACTCATCACAAAATTGCTCAAACGCCACACCAAGATTGTTACTTTCCCTTTCTAAGTATAAGTTGAATATTGAAGTGTGTGCAAGGGATTGCATGAGTTTGTAAGAAGACCAAATGTTTACGTGCCTGAAACCAAATGAGGCATGAACCTGTACTGCTTGTCATGGTATCCATTCCATGAAGCTGACTAGATTTTCTAAACGATTGATCCATGAAGCAGCTCAGTCAGATACAGATCAGTGCATGTAACTTCTGCTCCCGAATCATTCCAGGACATTGTTTAGCAGCATAACACAACATCTAGCGATATGAGTCCTTTTTGCTGTTCTGGTTGTCAGTTGGAATGATCCTGTTGAGAGCAGAAGAAGCAAAAGAGATGGTCTTCTGTGTGTCTGATGAAGTAGTTGAGGTGGATGTAAGCACTGACATGGATCAAATAGGGGTGGGTTTCTTGACTTAATGTGAATACCGGCCGGCAGAGAGCTCCGTTGTGGATACTTTTTGCCTAACGGATATTTTCTCAAATGAAATCCCGATGGCGAAAATTGTGGGAGCATGCAGCTTCAAATGCACAAGCTAACCTTACAGATTGGCAAAATGTGAACATTCAAAAAATTGACGGTAATCGGTCATTGGTCAGTGGTTGCCAATGAGCTCCGGTAGCTTTTGCAGCAGACTTGCCTAATGTGACCCCAAAAATTGACAACCACCAGGATCCGAGATCAGCAGTGCCCCTGAGGCATATCCGCTGTTGTGCCCTCAACTGGAAATGGGCCTCGCCAAAATTGATCCCGCAGACTCAGCTTGACAATGGTCGGGTATGACTCATCCCATTGATCATTAGACCGTGCTTAATCCAGGTAATAAGCATGCTGCGTGAAAACGAGAGGAAAAAAGGAACTGTGGAAGAAACGAACCAAAGTCCTTTTCAATCTGTGTTAGAAGACCTGGCTTCAGCATATCCATTAGGCAGGATTGTAGATTGGCTCTGCAAGTCCATGCTTCACAGATGCAGTCAATCAAAGTACGAATGTACGAATGGTAGTGAAAACAAGCACACCTAGGCATTATGTCCATTGCTAACATTTCAAGAGCATTCAACAGCGGACCGGAAGCAACCCAACACAAGCACGCATTGTGGTTACACTCCACCATTCAAAAAGGGAAACAAGGTCCATCACCATGCCCCCCATCAAGGTCGAATATGACATAATCATCCCCAAGTCCAACGATAAGAAGAGATGGAAACACGTCACGATCCTCAGGAGTTGCCAAAAAAGTCAGTAACAACGATGATGATTGACGGTCTTCTTCTTCTTCTTGGCGGTGGGGTCCAATCCATCCCATGGTTTCCGGTGGTCAAATCCGTAAATAAAATCTTAAGGAAGGACGGTGGTGGGGTCCATCCATCCTACTTACGGCTCCGGCCTCCCCTCTTGACTTCTGACTCTTTTCTTATATTATTACATAGCCTTTCCAGTCCTATCCCACAGAGGGCTCTAATCATTGAGTGGAAGGATGGATGACACGCCATCGTTAAATATGTCGTGGAAAAAACATCAAGCAGAGAAAAACACAACATGCCATGCGTGTCCTTTCATTTTTGGTGCTGTCTCTCTGCAACAACAGAAAAGAGTAACTGCAAGTAATGCAGCAGGAGGTGGTACGGAGGGGGGGAGTCATTTAAAACCTTAGACCTTTTGGTCCGCCGGTCACATTTTCCTTTTAATTTTACTTTTGGCAGGGTTGTCGGCGGTAAAAGATACAACCAGGCCAATTTTACTTGCATAAAAATTTAAGATTAGAAAAAAGAACTCCCCTCCGCCCCCAATGTGCAAACACCAGTTGCTGCTGCCTCTCCTCTCTTTCTTACTACCCCCTCAATCATTACAAGCCCTCTCCACCTCCAGCCATGTCATCCTCCTCCAACCACCACCACCTCCACCTCCACCTCCCTCCTCCTCCTCCCTCCTCTAATGCCTCCCTCCCTGTCAAGAAACCCCCCTCCAAGGACCGCCACAGCAAGGTCGACTGCCGAGGCCGACGCATCCGCATGCCCATCATCTGTGCCGCCCGTGTCTTCCAGCTCACTCGAGAGCTCGGCCACAAGTCCGACGGCCAGACCATCGAGTGGCTCCTCCGCCAGGCCGAGGCCTCCATCATCGCCGCCACCGGCACCGGCACCACCCCCGCCTCCTTCTCCCTCATCTCCTCCTCCACCTCCTCCCGCTCCTCCTCTGCCGCTTCCCTCCTCCTTCACCACTCCTCCAATCACAACCACAAGTCCTCCCCACTCCTCGCCTCCGCCCCGTTCATCCTCGGGAAACGAGTACGCGCTGACGAGGATCACGCCAAGGATGACGTCCCGGTAGGACAGCCGGGGATTGCCGCGGGCGGGTTCTGGGCTACCCTCCCTGCCCGGCCCGACTTCTGGAGCTTCGCCACGGCGGTCCCCCAGGGTCCAGAGATCGGCGCCCTCTCAATGCCGCAGTCTACTCCGTCCATCTTCATGTCCCACCACCCGCAACAGTCAGGCATCAGCGAGGCCTCGGCCACATCCCGGGGTTACATCCCGGGCCACCTAAATTTGCTCGCGGCTTTATCCTCCGGGCCTGGTGGGTCAGGCAGGTTGGAGGATGACCCGAGTTGACGGGTCTGAGGCCAAGATTTGCTGCACTACCGCAATGCCGGTCGCCTGTGGCAAGATAAACTAAATAAATAAATAAATGTATAGATATGAACATCATCTCCAGGGAGGTTGTCGGTGATGCTGCTGTCTGTTGATGTCCAAATGATTTTTTGGTGTGTGTGATTGTGAGTCTTGAGTGTGCGATGAGAACAGAGAGATTAAGGAGGAATTGGTTTAAGGAGGAATGAAATATATTAAGAAAGGCCGAAATGTGGCCTTTTAGTCTGCAATTTGGGGAAGATGACAACGATTGTAATCCACCCCAGATTCATGATTCGACATTAGGATGTTTCTTTTTATGTCGATTTTGCCTCTTGGTAGGGGAAATTGTTTAGGCTTGTATGCGTGTTAAGGTGGGGTTAATAGATTTGATATCTCTTTTTGGTCCCAGTAAGGTTGGGAGATTTTGGGATTGGCTTGTCCTAATCGGACATCATCCTTCCTTCATGTCGGGTGTCTTAAAGAGTGGTTGGCGTCTGCAAAGGGAGTGTCTGGTGGGGGAGGGGCAAGAATTGAAGGGCAAGTTCTTGCACATCCTTTGACACACTGTTCTGGGTCACATGGTGATTGATGAGAAGACAGTGGGGTTGAGAATGAGAGGAGGGCTGGAATTCGAAAGGAATCGGCCTTTACCCTTTGGTGGGTTTCTTTGATCTTTCTTCTGTTTGGTCCCCTGAGTTTGCAAGTGGTGAACGATTCTGTCCCGGGCCGGGATCATTGCCCGGTTACCGTTCTAGCATCCTCCGTCTAAGGAAGGGGATGTTCAGCCGGTCAAGATCAAGATTGGAGATCTGGGAAGGGAGGAAGACGAGGGTGGTTCATCATATGTCCTTGCCCATGTAAGAAGAAGAAAGAAGGGAAAGACAGAGAGAGAGAGACCATGTTGTTGTTGGCTGTGGTGTAATAATTTATTCATGCTGTAATTCTTTGTTATTTTTCTCCCTTGGTTTAGATTAGAAATCAGCATGAAGAAAATAAAACATGTTGATTTGTTCTCATGATCCCTCCTTGAATCACTTGGCTGCATACTGCAATGGGTTTTTTGGATTGAAATTATGTGATAGCAGAGGGAAAAGGAGACAAAAGAAATTCACATGAAATTGTGGACAGCTGGAGCCCCTCCCCCCCAACAATTCTAAGCAAATCCCTTCTTGGTTGGTCCCCATGAAATTGACTTCTCCATTGAAAGCAACTTACTAGATTTGAGTGTCTTTTGAAATTTTGGGGATATGCACTTGATTTTATATGTTTTTTTCGGAGTTTTATGTTATGACTTAATAAAAAAATTAATCATTTGTACCCTCCTTTTCAACATTATGATTTTGATCATCTTGTCCAACCTAATCTCTAACTAAACCACCAAATGACTTGTCGTTGTTGTTGTCCTAATCTATTTGTTTCAAGGCTTTATCCCCTTGCTTAATAGTTTGCTATCAAGAAAAAAAAAATGAATGGACAATCTTGAAACCTTTCTTGACTTACTCATGTCATAACTCATAACTATGAAATAATTACTTTAGAGTTCTCAAATTCCTTGATTAATGCCTTTAAATCGAATTTCAAACATCCATTTTAAATTTTTAGAGAAGTTAGTATTTCAAACGTCTATTTTCCTATTTTTCTCGGGCAAAATCGGTGCTTTAAGTATCAATTTTCTTAAGCAATCAAATCGGTGTTTCAAACACCGATTTAGGAGCATTGATAAATTAATTTGGAATGGGTACCTGATCTTCTTAGCTGCCTCACTGGCCTCGATTAGATTGCGAAACTCCTCTTCGACGTCATTTGTGCCAGGGACGTTCCTTCGCACTACCTTGGCCTCGTCGGAGATTCCCCTATCCATCAGATGGTTCGGGTCACGGCTAAAATCCCATGTCCGGGACTCCCGTGAGTTCGGACATGTAATCGTCGCATCGACAACTGTTCAATTTTGTTCGAAGATGTGCACACTTTTTTCTATATATCGTTTTACTGTTCAGACATCTGTACGTGCTTCCATACTATATCCGAACTCACTAGAGTCCCGGACTTGACCGAGTATTCGGGGTGTCATGCAGGCACAGGGACCCAAGGGTCACCATAACTGCGGCACGGTCGCGAGGCCGAATGAGATTCTCAATCCCCATCCCTCCTTAATCTTATTGGTACCATAGGTAACGATATTCGCCACTAAGATCACGATGGTGATCGCTAGTTGGGATCCCATGCGGAGCGCCCTCTTAACTTCAGCGGGGCCATCTCCAACAAGTGAACTGGAACGGACTGGTCAGTGCATCCGACTCCTATCCCAGCAATATCATGTTAATGATGAGCATGGCAATGTTCTTGGCAGCCATTGCCGATCGAGCAGACGAGGAAAACCACCCCTCCGGTAACCATGGAGTTCTTCCTCCCAATGATCCGGGTCCACCATGGAAGCAAACAAGGAGGAGATCACGGCAGCGATGTCTCGCGAAGACGTGAAAGCTTTAAGCACCTGGCCGTCGAGCGTGCAGTAGTTGCTCTGGTGAATCGACCGGTCGTTCTTCTTCCTATAAACCTGTGGGAAGAACTTTCTTAGGAAGGGATCCATAGCCGAGGATGAGTCCTCCCATGGCTGTGACAGTGCATGCTATGATCACCTCGGCAGTCCCTCGGCCCTCCCCCGTAGGTGGCCCCGCCCGGTGCAACGCAGGACTCTCCCGCCATACCTCCTTGACACTTCCGTGGGAGGTGAAATGTGATGTACAGTAACGCAATGTCACGAGGTTGTAGGGAGAAAGAGATGGATGATGTAAGAGGTTGTCTTTTTGTGTTCTCTGGGGCCGATTCCTTCTTATTTTGAGTAATAAGTATGTACGCGCACTCTCCGGCCTAGCACGCGCACTGCGGCTCCAGCAACAAGAGGATCCGGGCCCGCTCTCCGAGGCCTAATTTGGTCGACGTCGCGACTCGAGCGTCAGACGCTGCGGAAGGGCATTGGGTTGAATCCTCCCTTGGTTCCCTAGCGGATCTGCGGGGCGTTTCGCCAACCGTCTCCAGTCCTTGAAGGCGACGGGCGAAAGACTGCGTGAGACCTCACTTGGGAAATTCAGGGAGGATCCAGGGAGCGGCTCGTGTTGCCGTCACCCATCCAAAAATTGCTCCGTTTGTAAAAAAATGTGTTGTTGTTTAACCTAGGTAAACTATTACGGAGTCGCCACCGACTTTTATTTTAAAACTGTTAAGTCGGAAAAACAGCTGGTTCGGGGATTCCTACTTACTAGTCCTTACACTCTAAGCATGCGAAGAAGTGGCGTTTGCTCCAAAAGAGTTTGGCTTTTGTTTAACAGGCATCGGACCCGGTCCGGGCATGACTCCGGACTCATGTCACTGTTTTACGGGCTTTGGACCCGATTCAGGCGTTGGACCTGAACTCATGTGTATTTGTTTAACAATCACATGCGAAAAAAATCCTAAAAGCCTAACAACACTCACAAACAATAACTTGGATCAAAGGGGGCGGGGAGATGTGGTGACTGCGGGCCTGGGCCCGCAGTTCGTTACACGTGGAAATTAGTAACTCGAGGAGGCCCGCACCTCCCCTTTGTACCTCCAGTTTGTCGGTTGGGGTCGTCTGAAGCATTTCCACTACGGTCCCCCATGCGTCATCTTGAAGCTGGAGATGGAAGCGTACGATCCGTCCGTTCCTCGTCAATCATCGAAGTTTTGCTTGTATACGCATTCCTCATGTGATTTATGCATAAAAAGGATAAGACGTGCTTAGACATGTTCTAAGCAAGAAAGCACAAAAACTTCAAGAAGCAATGAAGTTCGAAAGAGTGACTTACATGAGGCGTTTGAGTCCGTTGACCTCGAATACGTCCCGAACATTATTCGGATTGATGGGTTTGTATTTTCACATGCGAAAACGTCGAGTTAGAAAAATGGTTAGCAAACAGTGATGTATGCACGCTAGAAGCGGACATCACGAACTTAGAAATATATAAACAATGCGCATAATGAACGATTCTCAACCACGACAGTTTGGTTGCCTTTCAGAAAAACATGCATAACTTTCGGCTCTGTCCAGTAAAACGAGCCTATTTATACTTGAAAGAAAGCTCTTTAAGCCAGAAATCCAACAATGTAAGTTTCATGTCAATATAAGGTCTAGAACGTATGTTGTGAATGGAAGAGTGAGGTACCAATATGCAGATTGAAAACCTCGGTAGTTTTGCTGCCCCTCAGAAAAACGTGTATAACTTTTAGTTCAATTCATAAGAATGAGCCTACTTATACTCAAAATAAACTCTTTGAGTCAGAAATCTAATGGCATATGTTTTAGTTCAATACGAGTTCCATACAGAAAGTTATGAGTTAAAGAGTAAGGGATCAACATGCAGATCCAAACTTTCGACAGATTTGCTGCCTATCAGAAAAACGTATATAACTTTTAGTTTAGTCCATAAAAATAAGCCTACTTATACTCAAAACGATGGTCTTTAAGTCAGGGATATAATGGCATACGTTTAGATCAATAAGAGTTCCAGACAGAAAGTTATGAGTGAAAGAGTGAATTGTCGTCATGCAGATCCGAACCTAGGGATGTTTGGGTTCTTCAAAAGCACTCCATTCGTGTGTAAATGCCATGTCATTTTAAAACCACTAAAACTTTATGTATGAAACATCATATACAGCTAGTGTGACATGTCTAGAGTATATTTGAAGTTCGACGTATGGCAAAAATGTAAACGAACATATCCAAAAGTGAGAAACTCGGTTGTTTGCAACCAATATAATGTTTTGTTCGAAACTCCTAGGGTACGAACTCAAATTGAGCTTGGTTAGTGTTTTTAGAACCGTATTTAAGTTAGGAATCAAATGCAAGTAGTTTTGTGTGATTCCGACAAGTACACAGAAAGATATACAGCAAAATCCGAAGGTTACGCAGAAAGATCCGAGAAGTACTTGGACTTACCGAGTTGTTGTGACTCGATTGGGGTTTGTAACACATCCCACCATGCTAAAACGTGTGAAAGAGAGGGAATGCGAGAGTCTTGGGCTGCTGTAACTCCGAAACGTCTCTGGAAGTCGGCTCCCGGCTGTCCCAACTTTACACTTACGCAAACAAGAAGTCGTCGAAGAAAAAGGAGCCCTTCCGCGAAGCCATGAGGCTGCGGGAGGTGTCGGTCGAGCCTTCCCTATCTTTGGACAAGGAGAGACAGGTTGGGGATGTAAAGAAGGGGCTGCTCAGTCGTTGGGGATGACAAGGGGAAGACGCCGAAGGTTGTTCGGGGCTGCCATCATTCTTTCTTGCCGCGGCCATCGACTTGTGAGGCGGCAGCTAGTTCTTCGTGGTTAGGTTGGCTGTGGGGTGCTTCCATTCTTTCGTAAGCTTACCTTGGTCGAGAAGCTCGTCGGGAAGAAAGGGAGAGGCTCGAAGGACGCTTGGAGGGAGGATTCGTCGTGTGTGTGTTTTGGAGGAGTTGTCTCTGCGTGCTCCTCCTCTTCCCCCTTCCTCTTTTTTTTTTTTTTGAAAGAGACCTTTTTGGGCAGGAAGATTGGAAGACCTCCGCTGGATTCTGGATGGCAGCCCTTATCCTTGGATTTATGTGCCAAAATGTGTAAATAAACCATTGGACAAGGAGGGAGGATTCGTCGTGTGTGTGTATTGGAGGAGTTGTCTCTGCGTGCTCCTCCTCTTCCCCCTGCCTCTTTTTTTTTTTTTTGAAAGAGACCTTTTTGGGTATGAAGATTGGAAGACCTCCGCTGGATTCTGGATGGTAGCCCTTATCCTTGGATTTATGTGCCAAAATTTATAAATAAACCATTGGATAATTGGTTGCCGTATTACCATCAAACCCCCATTGGTTATTGTCCTATTTGGCTCTATTGTTCGGAGAATTTTGGGGTGGCTTGTCTGCTGTAGCCCTCATCGATGGGGGGCCGCGAAGGAAGAGACCAATTTGGGATATCTACAAAGTATTCGGACGACAACCTATAATGGAAGCGGCTAACGTTACGTGCACGTAACGTTACGTAGTTTACTAAATTTCATCAATCGGTTAGTAAAATTTACTAATTTTTTTAGTAAATTCAACTAAACAGTGACAATTTTTTTAGTAAAATTGTTAGTAATCGGATGGATACTAACGGGGTTAGTAAATTTCATTAGTAATTTACGAACCCCGTTAGTACCCGATTACTAACGTTACTAACCCCGTTAGTATCCGATTACTAACATTTTTACGAAAAAATATGTCTTGATTCGTAAAATCGGTAATAATTGGATACGAACGGGGTTAGTAACGTTAGTAATCGGATACTAACGGGGTTCGTAAATTACTAATGAAATTTACTAACCCCGTTAGTATCCGATTACTAACAATTTTACTAAAAAAATGGTCACTGTTTAGTAGAATTTACTAAAAAAATTAGTAAATTTTACTAACCGATTGATGAAATTTAGTAAACTAACGAGGTAATCGGGTACTAACGGGGTTCGTAACGTTAGTAATCGGGTACTAACGGGGTTCGTAACGTTAGTAATCAGATACTAACGGGGTTCGTAACGTTAGTAATCGGATACTAACGGGGTTAGTAAATTACTAATGAGATTTACTAACCCCGTTAGTATCCGATTACTAACAATTTGCCTAAAAAATCACTGTTCAAGTTTAGTAAAAATTACTAATTATATTTGTAAAAGTTCGAAACTTCTAGTAAAGATTTAGTAAAATAAAAAAAAAAAATTGTTCGTAAATCTCCGCTAGGTTTAGTAACGCGTTACTAAATAGTTTAGTAATTTACTAAAATTAACAGTGAACTCCGAACCTAATTACTAACATTTCGCTGGTATGAAATTACGTAAATGCCCCCGTTCGTTTTTACTAAATGATTTACGAACCTAGTTAGTAACCCATTGTTTTCCCTTTGCTTTCACGCTCGTCGTTGGCGACCCTCCCCTCCTCCCCTCCTCCCCTCCCCTCCCCTCCGACCGTCCCCTCCGAGCGCATTCTCTGCGCGTGCGGTCCGAGAAGTTTCTCTCCGACCACATTCCTCCCCGCCCCTCTTTGCGTCGTCCTCCCCGCCCCCTTTGCGTGGTCCTCCCTCCGATCGTCCGTTTGCACCGGACCCTGCGACCGTAAATGGCATCAGGTGAGATTGCATTGTCTTCGTCCTCTTCGTATTGACGTGTATCCCGAAACCCTAATCATCACCGTCGACCTGTCTCTTTCCGTTTGCGATTGGAGAATGATTGTTACGAATTTAGTTTCTGTAAATGGTTTCCGATTGTGGTTTGATTCTGTTAAAGTGTTGGTATCTTAGGATGAGTGATTTGTGGTCTGTTGAAATCAACATTATCATTTTCTGTTACGGCAGAGGTTGAAGGAGATGCCGAAATGGCCGTTGGAAATACAAACACTCCTGAGAGTTCGAAAAAGAAAAAGGCTACAAGAGTACGTGTTGGTCAGGTAAGTTAGTGGTCCCTGTCCCTGTTTTGTTTATTTTGCCTGTCATTAATTGAATGGTGTTACTCTGCATTATGTGGTTATTCTATTACAGGATTACCTGTATACTCGATGTAGTCCAAAGAAGTTAATGTCGGTCCTGGACACATTCGATGAGGATAGGAGGTTAGCGTTAAAAGACTTAGGTTTTGATGGTCTTCTTCGTCTGGCAAGTAGGCAGGTGAATCACAGCGCAGTGAAGTTGTGTTTGAAGCTGTTCGATCCACAGAAGAAGGTTCTGGTCATCGATGGTGTCAAACAACCCCTGCTTTCGACTGATGTACATGAGCTAATTGGCATACCATCTACAAAGGTTGGTGTCCCATTTAGCGGTCACATGGAAACCGTACGAGAAGAGCTAAAGGGACACCTAAGAAGAGGTAAAATTTCTCTGAAATCTGTTGAGAGTAGTCTGCTATCAAGAACTGGTCCGGACGAGTTGTGGAGAGCAGAGGTAGTCATTTTCATCATAGGTTGCTATTTGTGCCCAACAATGAACTTCGATATCCACGAGGAGTACTTGCTTGCAACCCGCGATGTCAATGCAATCTGCAAATTTGATTGGGCTACTCATGTTCTTGATAACTTGTGTGCCCAAGTTAAGACATATCAACAGAATGAAGCAAGATACATCGGGGGTTGCGTGCAGATACTTGTGGTGAGCATTTGGATGATACGACGCTGTTAATATATTCTGCCCACTGATGTTATTGAACTCATCATCATTCGTTGTTCTTTTAACCAGCAAGCTTTCGGGTTGTGTTTATGGCAGTTATTCTATGCTAGTAAAGTGTCCATGGCTGCCGATATGTTAGGAAAGATGAACATGTCATTGCCACTTTGTCAAGATTGGGACGACGATCGGCTCAAATGCGTTTTCAAAGGCTGTAATGTTGAAGCAACATATATTGTAACTTCTTATTCCAATTATTTGTTCATATTCGAGGCAGCAATACCTGAATTGTTTTGTATAGTTGTATTCATTCCGTTGTGTTTGATGTGAATGCACTTAACAGGATGAGAACGAATTGCCAAATGTGGCAGATGAAGAAGCCGACTTGGTCCACGACTCGGAGACTATGCAAGGTCTAATGCGCCGGTTGAAGGTAAGTCGAAAATCATCGTGATGTACAATTTAAATGTCAATGTCCTTCCCTTTTACATTGGTGTAAGATTGACCTTTTCTGTATGAGCAGAGTTTGAAATTCTCTGTGAGAGTCTTGCAAGGCAGTAACATCGACATACTACGGAGATTAGGTCTGATTCTTACCGAATTGCGAAGAATCAGAAGTGATTCTGATATTCCAAAGAGTCAACCCCACCCTGAAAAGAGGCTGAGTCCTGCAAGCAGTGGAAATGTTGAACATGGCGAAGGGGGAGGTGATGATGTACATGATCCAATGAATGGCGATGTCGGGGAGGTAGGTGTTGACCAATCAAATGAGCCATGCCCTGTCCAGGAGACTGCCTCGCCACCTACTGCTCGGGGTTTAGAGAACCCCAGGGAGGTTACACCAGTCTGTGAGGTGGGATCGACGATGGTATCCGAAAGAAGCTTGGTGCCCTTCCAACCTGCTGAAAAACGACAGCCACTCCCGGAGGGCAGTGACGATTACTCAGATGTTCGTGAGGTACGACTCGCTCGTACACTGAACAAGTTGGATGACAAGTTGGCGGCATTGCTGGACGATGGTAATTTAAACAACCCTGATTCTGAATCTGAGTTCGTAATGACGAAATCCGAGGAAGAGGCGAAGTTCTACCTTACGCCAAAGAAAAAAGCTGATGAAGCAGGAGATGTATCGACAGATGACAATGTTGTCACAGCACCAAAAGGCAAAGAGAAGATAGGAGAAGGACAAGTTAGTAAAGATGACAAAGGCAACGGATTGATTGGAGATCCAGATTCGCTTCCTGAGCAAGTGTTTGTTGAAGATCAAGTTCGTAACATAGCAGGAGAAGAATCTTGTGTGGTTGTAAAGGTAAGTACTGTTGTCACTTTTGGATAGCATTTACATTAAAAATACAGGATACCGGTCTAAGCAGCTATTTGATATGGTCATTGGTTACAGGAAACTGGTTCATCTACGACAAATGTGTTTAACAGAAGGGTTACACGTCGTACGGCGGAGAGGAAGCCCTCGGCATTCAAGAGCTCACCATTCGTCCCACCAAAACCACTGACGCGAACAAGGAAGCGCCAACGCACAGCAGTACCTGAGGTATAACAACGGATTACCTCTGAATGGACCCATGTCACCGGGGCAAGACCGTGATGAAGTTAGCAGCTTTGACTAGTTGTTGTAATTTTTCCTTTTTAGGCAATTCTAAAGATCATTCCAACGGATATGCCCGTGAGTGAGGTGAAAACATTTACGCCAGCTCAATGGAATATCTTAGAGTATGCATGGAATGAGGGCAGGGATCATAGGATTGTTTCATTGACTTTGGCCTTCATGTATTGGATTATCATTTTAGTTTTCTTTGTAAGCTACCAACTTTTATTTCCTATTTGTATGCAGTGAATGTTTGTGTACCACGGACTTTGTCCATGTCAATCGATCATCCATACTGACACTTAAACCAAATGCTTGGATAGACAGTGATGTAAGAATTACTTATTCATCACTTAACATATTCTGCGGGATGCACGTTAATCGAAGTTGCAATTGCTGACACAGATCATTGACTTCCACGCAATGATGCTCCAGAGAGATGTGGATCCTGCCAAAAAGAAAATCTGGTATCTCACGAGTTGGTTAGGGGTTAGTTTGTCTTATCCTACGGCACATCTTCATATGCACTGTTTTAATACATCTTCTCACCATGCATCGTTCTGCAATAGAATCTTGCAGCCAACCAATACAGTGGACACAACATGCCCAACATTTCAAAATCTGATGCGGCTAACCTATATTCACATTATAGGGCACACATCGGGAGGAATAATGAAGTTGAATGGGTAATCATTCCGTCATACATCTTTCTAATGAATATTACTATGTATTGTTGGTAAGTATACATTTGATTTGTAATACTGTCTGCCCTGTAACTTGTTACTGTGATTGTAGATATATATTCCGGTTTGCATATCGGAAACCCACTGGACATTACAAGTTCTCTCATTCAGGTCATCACAAGTGTTCATATTGGACACAATTAACAACAAGCTGAGCAACCTACATGGGAGGGCAGACCTTCATCGACGTGTTATTCAACTTCTAAGTGTCATCATGCAAGAAAATGAGGGGGAAATCCAAGATGAAAGGTTTTCAAATCCCGGACATCTGCTCCTGGCCTATAACATATCCAACAAATGTGCCTGACCAAATGGCGGCCGGTCACCCGTAAGTAGAGTCGGTCATATAAACCCAAAATCAGCAGTTATAACTAGTTACACATAAATTCCTATGTTTTGATTTTTTCAGCAATGATTGTGGATTATATGTCATGAAGTTCATGTCATTGCCCGAAGCACCGAAAGGAGTTGAGACTGTGGTATGTTAACGACGTCTATAGTTATGCTACCAAGTTTTCCCGTAGAGAACTCACTTCATTGCGCTGCAACTGTTTAGAATGTAGGTGTTGCTGATAGGCTTAAGCTGGTGATATCCCTTATAAAGTGGTCTGGAAATGTTATTCGAAAGGTTATATATCAAAGGGTGAAAGACAATACCACAATGAAGAAAAAACGGCAGGATGACAGTAGCGGCACAACAGCAGGCATGGAAGCTCGTAAACAATGACTCAGACGCAAGATGTACCTTATGCTTTTTGATTTGGGTCCGATGTACAAAGCTGTTACGTCGTATATACATTTAGATGACGTTGTAATGTAGTTTATATGTGGGGATGACTTCTAACCAGGGGCATGCATTTAGATATAACCAGGGGCATGCAATTTTGAAATAGCAGGGGATGTAATTACTGTGTAAACAAGGGATGTCATGCCAGATTGATGTAATACTTTCACCACTGATTGAATGACAAGGGGTGAAGTTAAAGATTACATATTCCACTGACCAAACACATAGTTATCATTACAAAACTCATCCGATGTACCTTCACTACGCGGATTGACGTCACAAAGGGTGTTGACACCATATTGTTTAGGAGATTGAGGATTGCCGAAATCCCTGCGCATTTTGGATGACGTAAATACATATTCTTTGCCATCATCATCCGTCTTGTTACTTTCATCATCACCGCAACTGAGCTCCAACTCCGCCGTCCAACTTTCAATTTGTTTCTGCAATTTACGGAATGAGTTCTCCGATTTCCCGGCCAAGAAGCACATACGTCTGCAAGATGTCATTAATATACCCTGGCGCAAATCATCAACGTTCACACCGTTAGCCTGGTGTGAAAATAGAGCATCACTTGTTTTTTTGGCGTTAATTGTCCACCTTTGCTTGACAAGATGACTAGGTATGGACAAGAATCCTTCTATTTTGGCTACGTGGAATAGGTGGGAACATGGATAACCAAATGTCTCAAAATGTAAACAACTGCAGCTCAGTTGGATAGAAGACTTCGCAGATGTACATTGCACGCACCTATGCTCACCATCATAACACGACAGAGTGTACACCATGACAATATTTCCGTCTAGTACATCTTCAACATAAAATTTTGATTCCTTCTCTATCTCAGCCTGAACTTTACGAAAAGACTTCATAGTATATATGCGACGCGCATCCTCCTCAAGTCGGCGCAGCATGGTAATAAGCCTTAAAGATTTCTGAGATGACTTGAAGTCCTTCTCATATTCCTTGTGACGAATATCTTCAACTGCACGCTCAAAATTGTGCACGAAATCATAAAGCTTATGATTTACATTCACATATTCCTTCATATATGCATGCATCCTTTCGCACCGTTGAGTGCTTCTAAGCTCTGCCCAAAAATGTCCAACCAGATACGTTTGCCACCACATATGCCTGCAATCGTAAATCTGTTCTAGCCATCTGGTACTTATCGTACCTGTATTTGTCATTAAAGAAGTCCACTCTTCTTCAACTTCTTCGGATGGTCTACTATTATACATAAAAGAGGAAATACGTCGTCGTATTTGTGCATCCTGTACACGGCGTGTTATGTTCCTGCTGAAATGCCAAAGGCATAACCTGTGCCTAGCATTTGGCCAAACTTCTCTCACAGATGCAATCATCGCCTTGTCGGCGTCAGTTACAACACTTATCGGGTGTTTTCCTCCCATGACCAATGTATGTGTGCGCAATAGCCAAGTATAATCGGCAATGGTTTCAGAAGCCATCAAGGCAGCCCCAAAGACGGTTGTCTGATGATGATGATTCACACCCACGATGATGACCATTTGCATTCCATATTTGTTCGTCTTAAAAGTAGAGTCGAAAGCTATGACATCACCAAAACAGTGGTAATCAGCTATTGAAGTACTGTCCGCCCAATATATTCGACTCACTTCATTCTTCTCGACAAATGTGTAAAAGGCCATACCCGTATCACTATTCCTCCTACACATAAGATATGCTAGCACAGAATCACAATCACCATTACTCCCAACTGAGTCTTCCTTAAGCTTCCTGTTATTGAGGTCCTTCATTAAGAAACCAACACGCGGATGTCCACCAAATACGTGTACAAGTAGTCGCATAATATCACACTGTCTAAACCCAACTTCAAGCATTCGGGTTATAAATGTCATATCTTCATCTGAAATGTTGCGCCTTTCTCGCATGAAATAAGACAGCCCATTACTCACCATTTCATGATTGTGCTTCAACTGAAGAGCTACAAACTTCCATTCTCCAGTCTCTTCAACTCTAGCTTTGAAGAAACAATTGCAAGATGTCCTCATAGATGCCCTCACCCGACTATTGGCCGTTAACATAGCTGAATCAGAACATACCCCTTCCCTTGAGCAAACCCACTTTCTCATGACGCATTCTCCGTTTCGCAGTTTCTGACGATCCCTTTTCCTAATTGAAAATCCATGCACCGTTGAATACATTTTAATGAACTCTTCAACTTCTTCGGCAGTACGAAATGACATAATCATCAACTGATCTTCATTCATACCCCTAAGTATATTGAGGAAGTCATTCGTATCCTGCTCACCTGCACACACATACGGCATTTAGTAGTCCCAAAGCCTTGGCTGCAAAGCAAATATATGCATTAAGGTAGAAAGCATTTACCGAATGTTGCGTGCTCTTGGTTGAAGACAAATTCCATATCTTCAAGAATGGAATGCGGCTCCACACCCTTGCATCCTAGGTTGAATGTATCACCAACTCATTCTAAGATACATCCAAGCACACATCCCGGTCGTCATTTAGAGGCTGCAAAAAAATACATCGTAATGATAAATTGCTACGAGGCAATGCTGATGCAGATCAATCGTTCAGCAACATTCATTGTCAAAACTTGCAGATCACCTGCAGATCACCTGCAGCTCACCTGTGAAGTTCGCAACTAACTTCACTAACACATTGGGAAGGGCAGGCAGCACACTTCACTACGGCATTAACTTCCCATCGAAATCAAACCTAATGGAGATTTACTTAAACCCAACAGCCGGAAGAATAACGTGCACAGAGGCGGATCTTCCTCTCAGCAACAACCGTCGCCGTATTCGGATCCAGGAGTTGCTCGGACCTTAAATGGAAAATCCGACAGATCACAAAAGAATCACAGCTGCTGCATCCTCCTTAACAACCACAGCTGGTGCATCCGCCTTCGAGATAACCGCATCTCCTACTACGTTACTCCTGCGTCCTCCGAATCAAGCAACTGCAGCACCGGCGAGAGGAATGCGGTCGGAGGGAAACTTCTCGGAGGGGACGCCGACCGCCGACGGTCGGAGGGGAGGGTCGGAGGGGACACGCAAAGAAGCTGCTCGGAGGGGAGGGTCGGAGGGGAGGACGTTCGTATGGCAACGACGATCGCAAAAGCAAAACGATGGGTTACTAACTAGGTTAGTAAACCATTTAGTAAAAACGAACGGGGGCATTTACGTAATTTCACACCAGCCAAAGGTTAGTAATTAGGTTCGGAGTTCACTGTTAATTTTAGTAAATTACTAAACTATTTAGTAACGCGTTACTAAACCTAGCGGCGATTTACGAACAATTTTACTAAATCTTTACTAAAAGTTTCGAACTTTTACAAATATAATTAGTAATTTTTACTAAACTTGAACAGTGATTTTTTAGGCAAATTGTTAGTAATCGGATACTAACGGGGTTAGTAAATCTCATTAGTAATTTACTAACCCCGTTAGTATCCGATTACTAACGTTACGAACCCCGTTAGTATCCGATTACTAACGTTACGAACCCCGTTAGTACCCGATTACTAACGTTACTAACCCCGTTAGTATCCGATTACTAACAATTTTAGTAAAAACGTTAGTAATCGGATACTAACGGGGTTAATAACGTTAGTAATCGGATACTAACGGGGTTCGTAACGTTAGTAATCGGATACTAACGGGGTTAGTAAATTTCATTAGTAATTTACGAACCCCGTTAGTATCCGATTACTAACGTTACTAACCCCGTTAGTATCCGATTGCTAACGTTACTAACCCCGTTCGTATCCGATTACTACCGATTTTACGAATCAAGAAAGATTTTTTCGTAAAAATGTTAGTAATCGGATACGAACGGGGTTAGTAACGTTAGTAATCGAATACTAACGGGCTTAGTAACGTTAGTAATCGGGTACTAACGGGGTTCGTAAATTACTAATGAAATTTACTAACCCCGTTAGTATCCGATTACTAACAATTTTACTAAAAAAATGGTCACTGTTTAGTAGAATTTACTAAAAAAATTAGTAAATTTTACTAACCGATTGATGAAATTTAGTAAACTACGTAACGTTACGTGCACGTAACGTTAGCCGCTTCCGCCTATAATTAGTATTTTGAGTAAAAATAACAGATTTCTTTCCTTGGCCTTTTTGAAGTACGACGAACGTTGATATCACGATAAGCTTCGATTTATTATCGTCCGTCCGCAACAGGATAGTACTGCCGCTTCTTATTTCAACCATACAAACCAAGACGTAGTACGATGAGGTGGACTGAATTCCACACAATCTTCAAGTTACGGGTAGACCTGGATTAACGACTTTAACCCGAGATTAAGGGGACTAACCTCGTACCCGCTGAATCCGGCATCGCCAAATAGCTTCACCCATTCCTTCTCCGTCCTCTCTTTCCCGGAGAAGAGAGCCATCATCATGATATCGTAGCACAGCTGTGTTTCAGTCCTCTTCTCGCTCCCGCTCCCCCGTGCGTCCTCAACCACTACGTCGATTATCATGACCTTCCCTTTCTTGTTCTTCTGCGAGATCGATTCCTTGCATCTCTTTAGTATCTTCACGCACTCGTCGTCTCCCCAGTTATGGAGTATCCACTTTTTCCAGCCAGTCGACGGTTTAAAATTTTAGATCCTTAGGAGATCTCGACTAACTATATCGTTAGAGAGGGTGACGGACTCACCTTCAGTAGAACCGCATCTGCAGGGGGTACTTCTTCGAACATGTCCCCTGGCACGTACTTCAAGTTGTTATGGCCTTCGAGGCCGCCGACAACATGCAGGAGATCGAGGACGGTACACTCTATTTCTGGGAATGCGTCCGCGATCGCCCTGGCCAGGGCTCCTGTCCCTCCACCGACGTCCACCAGGGAATTGATACCCTCAAAGACCTCCCTCCCCACCCCATTGACCAAAACGCTCGAGATCAACCTCGTGTCGCTTGCCATACCCTCGTTGAACGAATCATTCCACGAGGAGTCATGGGCGGCGCTCTCCCAGTATTCAAACCCAAAGGCCGTCCCGAATGCAGTGTGCTTATCATTGAGGAGCCACTCGCCAAGCTGGTCGCATGGGCTCATGGTCGAAGGAAGCAGAGCCAACTGCACCAGGGGCAGCATGCCGAACTCATTATCCCTCAGGAGGAGTTCGGAAGAACGGTTCAAGACGTAGGCCGGTTCTCCACCGCCTTCCGGCTGCTCGATCTCGAAGAAGCCAGAGAGGACGAGGAAGCGCATGAGATGGAACAAACCGTGGGATTTCTCCGGGTTTACGCCCGAGGCATGAACCAGTTCGGGGAGAGTCATGGGGCGGCCGTGCTCGTGGATGAGGTCAGGGATCCGTAACTGGATGGCACATTTGAGCGATGCCGAGTTGACGAACCCGAGCATCTGGTTACACACGTGAGGGTGAGCTCGGAGCAGCTCATCCACATCGCGGTTACGGCTGCCTTCGGCTGCGGAACTCATGTTGGCCTTGGAGTTGGAATGGTGTGTGGTTGGAATCCATCATGGGATGATGATGATATAATGGGATGATGATGATATAAGCAGACAACGCCCTTCTGCCAAACGCCGAGTCACTCAACAAAGTTCGAGTTTAACAGAGGAAGATCCAAAGGGAACATAAATGCTTACGACAACGTGAGCGTTAAACGTGTTTCACACATGGCCTCATCCCAAATCTAAAGTAATTAGCTCGAACAATCCATGGATTCCTTAATTTCTATCCCACGTCGATCAGTTTATTGGAATACCCTGACCAAAACATTATCGTAGTAACGAGTTTTGTTCCGTAATGACGTCATCGTAGTCACATGTCCCGTCCCTATCACTTTGCCTTCTATCCGCTTCCGAAGATATCCCACCCTCACCTTCCAGACCCCTGCCCAGTAACTGTAACAACCTCCGGGAATGTCCGAAAACCCCCTCGATGTTGCCAACCGGAGGGTCTCCGTCGTCGCCGGCCACCTCAACGTCGTCCCACCCCCGGCCGACGACGTCCGTCCTCTTTCCGCCTTCCACCTCCATCCTCGACCCTGCAGCAACGACTCCTACCACCGAGTCCACGGCGAAGTCTCCTCCCTCCCCGTCCAGTGGAGGAAGGTCCCCGGGGATGACTCTGGCAGGGAGTTTGTGGACATCGTCTACGAGAAGGCTGTTGGAGAAGGGATCGCCAAGGTGAAGGCATTGGGATTTGTTCGAGGCTGGAGCTCAGTTGGATCTTTCCCGTGAGTTTGGGGCGTTTTTGCAGGTTACGATCAACAGGCCGGAGAGGAGGAATGCGTTCAGGCCGCGCACTGTTAAGGAGATGATCTGGGCGTTTGGGGATGCTAGGGAGGATACGGCCATCGGAGTTGTGATTCTTACGGGAATGGTGTGGCCCCGTGTCTTCGATTTTGTTTGGTTTGGTGGAGATTTGGCAGTTTAAGTTGAAGTCTGAAAAAGTTCTTGTGTTGATACAGGGAACCGATGCGTTCTGTAGTGGAGGCGACCAGGCCGTGAGGACGAAGAAGGGATATGCGGATGCCGGTGGCACGGCCAACCTCAATGTATTGGACTTGCAGGTGTTACTCAAACTTATGCAAACACGAATGTCGGTTGTTGAATTGGAACTTTGCTTGGTATTATAGATCGGCATTGTGGCTTATGCAGATTTTGATTCGCCGGATTCCTAAACCAGTCATTGCCATGGTATGATGTCGAGTAGTCTCGAATGAAATTACAGATTCCCGATTCAAGTTGAAGAAAAATGGACACGTTGAATCTGAGTCAATGGATAATTTTTCTGAATAGGTTGCTGGTTATGCTGTGGGAGGAGGACATGTCTTGCATATGGTCTGCGACCTTACGATCGCGGCAGATAACGCGATCTTTGGTCAAACAGGTCCAAAGGTGACTATTGCACGACTCTATTTTCAAAGAAAGAAAACCTTCATCAATGTTTGATCTTACTTTGTATTGTTGGATCTGGCAGGTGGGCAGTTTTGATGCCGGTTATGGGAGCTCGATCATGTCTCGATTGGTAGGCAACCACTATGAACTTGCAATGTCGAGTTCATTTGCATCTATTTTGCTGTTGTTGTTGTTAATGGAACTCACAATGTGTAAATGATGCTGAACAGATTGGGCCCAAAAAGGCACGCGAGATCTGGTACCTGGCGAGGTTCTACTCCGCTTCGGAAGCGGATAAAATGGGCCTTGTGAATACAGTTGTGCCGGTTAGTGTATCGTCGGTTTCTAAAGACTCTGCTGCTTCAATGTTATGCTGCAATTTAAACACGAGCCTTTTGTTATGGCACAGTTGGAGAGTTTGGAGCAGGAAACAGTCAAGTGGTGCAGAGAAATCCTCAGGAACAGCCCAACCACGATCCGGATGCTCAAATCTGCCCTTAACGCCGTTGATGACGGCCACGCAGGGCTCCAGGTATACGGATTTCATTTAATTTAACAAAACTATCATTATCTCCGGTCTGAGCACTCATCTCGTCCTCTGCAATCTCCTTAGGATCTTGCTGGCCATGCCACGCTGGTCTTTTATGGCACTGAAGAAGGCAATGAGGGCAGGACGGCCTACATGGAGCGGAGGAAGCCTGACTTCTCCAAATATCCTCGCCTTCCCTGATTCCCACGCCATGCAGCCTGCTTTCTCGGCCATCTCCTTTTCTGCACACTGCCTCGTTAGATGCTTGTTAAACCATTATTCCTACATTTGTATCTCATTGATGATAAGCCGCTATACACGACCGAGATCGTAACGCGACTCCTGTTCATGACCTGTTGTGCCATTCGACTAATATACCGTGCGCGCATTCCTCAAGTCGAGCACGTTCCGTGCACGTACGCAGTCATCCGGCCAAGCCCAAGACCGTCAATAGAACAAAATGATCAAGCCCAACCAGCCGTAATTGGGCTCAGGCCCTTTACCGGAATATCTTCCAGCTCCTCCCCGTCGTCTTCGTCCCCCTGCAAGCAACAGAAGGGCAAAAGCAAAGCAAACCAACCTACGGCAAAACAGACCGTTCCACCGTTGTCAACCACTCGAAGACGGCCGAAGGAAGGCCTCTGCAGTGGAGGAAGAGGCTGAGATGAGTGGGAACGAGTTCAGGTTCTTCCTCTCGTGCGACATCAACCTCCCCGTCACCTTCCGGATCGAGAATCTCGAGGGCGCTTTGCCTCCTCTACCAACGCCGATCAATCTCCCTCCCACGGGTGCGTGTTCTTCGTCTTCGGTTTCGTTGTTTTCAGGGATAGAGCTTGATGTTTTATCAATCGGAGGGTGTTTTTTTGGTGATTTGTTCGTGGCTGTTTTTTATGCGGCAGAGGATAGGAAGCCGGAGTTGTACGTAGAGTGCGCTTTGTTCATTGACGGCGCCCCTTTTGGTCTCCCGACTCGAACTAGGTAGGAAGTGATAATTGATTTTGTCTGAATTTACTTTTTTTTTTGTCTGTCTGCCGGGAGATGGTTTGGTCTTTGGTTGTTGCGTTATAGTTTACAGGTTTTTGTTGCTTATGAGTTTGAATTTGGCTATGAAAATTTTTTAAATTTTTATAAAGGGGCTGATTAGCTTCGATTAGTTTGAGTTGATATTCTTTCCTTTTTTCCCGGGCCAGGCAGGTTCTGTTTGAGTTTTCATGTAAAGTCAATTTGAACTTGGGCAATTGGTTTAGCAAGGGCTTTGGAATGGGGAATAAGTTTCTAGAATGAGGATTTTCCTTAAGTGTTCTTGGGGAGAGTGGGAGAAAGACCGGTGAATCTGGGAAGCACTCATCTTAAGCTTGGTCCTCTACGATTTTCACTTGCATAAAGAAATGAATAGTTTGGGGTTTTTTATTTGTGCCAGTGGCTACAATTTGTTCAGGCTCTTCTTTTTGAGCGAGCTCCGTGCAATAGTTGTCATCAGAGAATAATGAACTATTGAGCTAATTTTAGAATTAAAATTCACCAAATGAAAGATGTTACTGCTAGAGTTAGCATGCTGCATTTGGGCACCTATAGCTACTCAAGGTGCGTTTCGTTCTCAGGTAGTTAAGATGCTGTTTCTTGGAAAAATCCACGAACCCTTTGTCTGTATTATGAAGGGAAATTGAGGTCATTCGAGGGAGAATTAAAAGGAGTTGCAAAAACTTTAGGCAGTTTTTTTTTTTGTGACGACAAATCCTGTAAAGCATGCACTTTGAATGTGTCCTTCCCCCTCCCCTAGGGATTCATCCAAACAGGGCCTCATTGTAATGTGTGAAGAAGAAATAGACTGCTCTTCCATTTCCTCGGGAAGGAATGAATGGAAAGAGTCTATCAAGGAGTCAGTGACCATTCCAGCTTGCTTTGCTTGGCCCCTGATCTGAAAAGAATATCAATCCTTGTATCCTGATAGTAATAGAGGAAATCAAATGGACCAGTAGTTCTTGCTCGTATAGCATTGCAAAATCAGAAACGATGATTCTTTTTGTAAGTTAGAAACAATTCTTATTTTTTGTAATTTTTATTGGTAGTTTATTATTGATAATTGTGCTGAAAGTAGATGATTGTAATGTTAGTATTATGCACATTTTCCTTGTAAAAATGATTGGAGGGAACGAATAGTGAGGAATTGGGTTATATCGACTCGTTCGTTTTGCATGAAGCAAGCCTTCGTCATGCAGGTTGGAATCATCTGGACCACCATTCTGCTGGAATGAGCTCATTACTTTGAGTACTAAATACAGAGATTTAACCGCTCACTCTCAACTTGCTTTCACGGTGAGCTAGAAATATGCTTTTACTTTGATTGTGTCAAACAATGATTTAGCATCTAAGGCTCTTAATAAGAGTTATTGGTGTCTGGTTATATCTAAGGCAGCATGCATTTGAATTGCCATTATCAGACAATGCATCTTTAATTTTAGAGATATGAAAAATATAGGTATGGGATGTCTCTCGTGGAAAAGAGGATGCGTTAATCGGTGGGGCTACAATCCTTCTATTTAGCAGTAAAAAGCAGCTAAAAACTGGGAAACAAAAGCTTAGGCTCTGGCAAGGGAAAGAAGCGGATGGATCATTCCCTACATCAACTCCAGGAAAGGTTGTTTCTTGTTAGTGTATTCTTATTGCTTAGCTATACCTGTTTGTTGTTGCTGATCAATATAATACCATTGTTTTGCAAAAGGTTCCAAGGCATGAACGGGGTGAATTGGAGAGGCTGGAAAAGCTGATGAATAAGTATGAAAGAGGGCAGATTCCTCGTATTGATTGGTTGGACCGCCTTGCTTTCAAAGCCATGGACAAGGTCAAGGAACGGGAGAGAAATAAAACTGGAAACTCTCATCTATACCTTGTAGTTGACTTCTGCAGCTTTGAACACCGTGTGGTTTTTCAGGTAATTTTCATGAAGAAAGTTTTAGCTGGTGCCATCTCTATATTCAGCGTGTAATGAGCGATGACTACGTAACATGAATGGGTTATTTAAAATTATGCATGCAATTTGTTTAAGTTTAGGGAAGGCCTCTTTGTTGTTTGGCTTTGATAATAAAATGATGTCACTAATGTTCTCTTATGGATTTTTTATTTTTTTATTTGAATGGGTTGTTTTGTGGTTTTAGTACTGGCAAGTTAATACTCTAAAACAGGAGCTGTGCTAGTGGGTGTATGTGTGTTGCTATCTCTCTTTGCCTCATTGTACCCTTTTCTGTAAGTTCCTTTTTCATCATCAAAATCATTCTTACTTGGTTGATTTTTATGACACGTGCTTCAGAATTATTTTTAGTGAGCATGTCATCTATTTTTCCTTGAAAAAACTAGATATTCTGATTGCTTGTATCATGTTTAACAATAGGAGTCTGGATCAAATTTCTTGTTACCTCCTCCAATTGTCACCACAAATGAACTGGTTATAGTATGGGACCCTGAAGTTGGAAAGATAAACCCATCTGAGCACAAACAAATAAAGCTAGCAAGGAGTTTAACCCGTGGCATTATTGACAAGGATCTCAAACCTAGCAATTCTGAGAGAAAGTAAGTCTCAGATCTGTTTCACGATGGGGACAACTATTAGTCTTGTTATGGGGTAATTCTTGTAATCTTCTTTTTGTTTTTTGTGGTAACTGTTGAGGATAATTTCTGTTCTGAAGTTTATATTACCATTAACATTATTTGTTTGTCCCTTTTCATGTTTATGTAATTAGTAGTGCTCTTAAGTCATTTACTTTGTTGCATATTGCATGCTTTCTTCTTTTCTTGTTTGTAACTTTCATCATTTGGTAATAGCCAACTCTTATTGCTTGTTTTCATAGCAGATAAAATACCTCTTCTTTTGGGTAGTGTCTTGATAATAAGTGCTGAGGTTTTTTATTTTTTGTATTAATAGCTATTGAAATTTTAGTCGTCCCTACTGTGGAAAGGGTGATTCCCGCTTTTGTTTTACATGTTCACTTGATAAATACTTCTAGTTTTGTATATTTAACAGCTGTTATATTCTTCTTACTTCTGCTTATTATTTCTAGATCAATCCAGAGAATACTAAAATATCCTCCCACACGGACTTTAAATGGAGATGAGAGGCAACTTCTTTGGAAGTTCAGGTTTTCTTTAATGTCTGAAAAGAGGGCTCTCACGAAGTTTCTGCGTTGTGTTGAATGGAGTGATCTGCAGGTTTGAAGTAAATCACGTTCTTATCCATTTAATTACATTACTTAGAAAGATGACTTGTTAGTCCAGTTTTCTTCGGGATCCAACATGTAAAAGTTAATTCACTGATTATTATAGCTGCTAAATGATCATTACACCTCTGCGCGGCAGAATACGGTGATGTACTAGGTCTGATAAACCTTTTCAAAGAGAGATTCGATATGATTTAGTCACCCATAATAGTAAAAGATTCCATTTCTAGATGTCTCCTCATGCAATGAATAATGGTAAGCTACCTTAGAGTTTTATTGCTTGCAGGAAGCAAAACAGGCACTCGAACTGATGAGCAAGTGGGAGACAATTGATGTGTGTGATGCTTTGGAACTTTTGTCTCCTGTTTTTGAAAGTGAGGAGGTAGGCTTGGATGTCTGTGTTTGGCATGTAGTAATTTTGGCGTACATTTATGCGTCACTTTCAGCACAACCTGAATTCATCTCACTTCCTTTTATTCCTTGACCAATACAAATCTTTCTCACTCTTGTGGATTATGAACTATACTAGTCATTGCTCCACAGTCTTATATTGCAGTCTTTGTAGATAATTGAAAAAAAGATGATAAAAGTGACTCACAAGAACTATTTCCCCTCACTCATTCTGGCCCTGAAACTGTTCAAAGTTTGCAGTGTTTTAAACTTCTTGAGTGAAAACGACTAGGATTTTCTTGTTCCACTCTGATTCCTTTTCTAGTCTTTATGATTGATGTGCAAGATAATGGCCGTCACTTGATAAGATTCTGCAGATGGTTCATGCATTTCCTTTTCAGTAAATCTCTTTGTGTGCATCTTTTATTAAACTGTATCCATGATTGCCGAAATATCCCTCTAGGAATAAAATCTGCCCATGCTTGGTGTATCACGGTATGTTAAGAGTTATGAAAAGTAGATACCCATCTGGATAGGCAGGCAATGTTAAACGCTATTTCTCTAGTGAAGGGAGACAGTATTTTAGAGGATTCTTTTCTGGCTATTGAAGTTTCATCTGGCACCTAAAATATCTCTTCCTTTTCATGACTAGTTAGTAAGATAAATTCAACGATGTGCTAAAATCATTCCAGGTTCGCGCATATGCTGTTAGTGTTCTTGAACGAGCTGATGATGAAGAGCTGCAGTGCTACCTGCTTCAATTGGTTCAGGCTCTTAGGTTTGAGCGGTCCGATAAGTCTCGCCTTACACAATTTCTTGTGCAACGCTGTACGCCCTCACCCATTGATTTTTGTAACCTTCTGCTATATAATGTTGTCTAATGCTTTTATGATTCTAATAAAATCTAAATCATAACAGCATTGCGTAATATTGAGCTTGCCAGCTTCCTGAGGTGGTATGTTGCTGTTGAGCTTTATGATCCCGCATATGCAAAACGTTATTATTGTACATACGAGATTCTGGAAGACAATATGATGAAGGTGATAGCTCTATAGTTATCCCTTTCTCTTGATTTCATTTTATGCTAAGGAGCTCCTTTATGCCGAGAGCATGTACTCCCTAATTGCTTGAAGTTTCTCTGAAAATCTTTAGTAGTTAGTGAAAAAAAATGAAGCACCTAGAGAATGATTGGTTAGCAATAAAACTCGAAATGTCTTTGACTGCAAGTGCTGCATCTGCTACTATTTTGTGATCAACATCCCACAAGATATTTTACTGTGATACGCTTGGACAACTACCGCAGCTGTTCTATTCTTGTTGATTTTTCTTGGTTAGCGGGCTAACTTCTTACTCAACTTTAATGCAGTTAGCATCTACTGGAAATGGAAATGAAGATGGATTTAAATTATGGCAAAGTTTGGTACGACAAACGGAGTTGACAGCGCAGCTATGTTCTATCATGAGGGATGTGAGAAACGTGAGAGGAAATACCCAGAAAAAGATTGAGAAGCTTCGACAGCTTCTTTCTGGTCTTCTAAGCGAACTGACATACTTTGAGGAGGTATTATTGTTATACTTTTAGTGGGATTTCTTCTTTTGCTGATATTGGTGATCTAGCCATTTCTGTGAATTTGTTGATCTATCAGCCAATACGTTCACCGCTTTCTCCTGGCATCCTTATATCTGGTATTGAGCCCTCCGAGTCTTCAATATTTAAGAGTGCGCTGCATCCTTTGCGCCTTTCTTTCCGAACTGCCAGTGGCGGAAGTTGCAAGGTGATATTCAAAAAGGGAGATGATATTCGACAAGATCAACTGGTATGTGAAGACATCATGTAGAACGGAGAACTCATATGCTCACTTTTCTTTCTACCCCTCTTTTGCAATGTGTGGAAGCATGCCTGTTAGTATCGGCTTTATCGTTGTTTTGGAAGTATGTTTCCAAGTGGGATCTCTGAGGTTGGGAAACTTCGTCAGTATTGACTCTGTTTCTTGTTGCTGTAGGTTATTCAAATGGTATCTCTTATGGATCGATTACTGAAAGCAGAAAATTTAGATCTATGCTTAACTCCATATAAGGTGCTTGCAACGGGACAAGACGAAGGCATGCTGGAATTTATACCCTCTCGATCTTTGGCACAGGTTCTAATAATCTTCATCTTCAATATCAATTTCTCAAACTAAATATTCACTATACCTGTAATCTGTGCCTCTAGCTTACGATTACAGCAAGCGACCTCTTCTTTACTTATCAAATGGTCTGAAATGTGTGCGGTATTGACAAATACTAACTCTGTTATTTGTGTAATATGATGTATTGCCAATCTGAAACTCAAGTCAGATTGTTTTTCTTTTGTGACTAACTCGTCCTTAACCTGCCAAAATTGCACATTCAAGCAGTTGATGGATCTCCCTGTTATCTGGCAGATTCTTTCGGAGCATCGAAGTATAATAAATTACTTACAGAAGTTTCATCCTGATGAGCACGGGCCGTTTGGGATTACTGCGACTTGTCTTGATACATTCATTAAGAGTTGCGCCGGATACTCTGTTATAACGTACATACTTGGAATTGGAGACAGGTAATCAGTGTACATCACTTCAGTTCTGGTATCCACTTATACGATTCATTTCCCATGATATCCTAATAGAAGTTAGAGTTTAAAATGTTGTTTATTCATTTTGGGATTTTTTTTGAAAATCAGGCACCTGGACAACCTTCTCTTAAGGGATGATGGCCGTCTGTTTCACGTGGATTTTGGCTTTATTCTTGGCCGGGATCCAAAACCATTCCCCCCACCCATGAAACTCTGCAAAGAAATGGTAGAAGCTATGGGTGGTACAGAAAGGTGCACGACTGTCTCAGCGGTTGTTTGGCATTTTCAATATTAGTTAGAACACGCCTTATTAAATTTTTCGTTCTCTTACTATACTACGTCTTGAAAAGTTTTCCTGCAGTAACTGCTTATGTTTATGTACAGTCAGTATTACACGAGATTCAAGACCTACTGCTGTGAAGCATACAACATACTTCGGAAATCAAGCAACCTAATTTTAAATTTATTCCATTTGATGGCGGGTTCTAACATCCCGGATATAGCTTCTGACCCAGAGAAAGGCATCCTAAAGGTGTGGAGGCACTCACGTCTTGGTTACTTCCTTTTCTTTGGCGATTATATTGTTCTAAATTTCTAAAACTGGTTTACTCTCGCACTGCTGTTAGCTTCAAGAAAAATTCAATCTGGACCTCGATGACGAAGCATGCATTCACTTCTTCCAAGGACTTATTACCGACAGCGTTAATGCTCTGTTTCCTCAAATGGTTGAAACTATTCATCGGTGGGCTCAGTATTGGCGATAATAGGGGATCATAATGAGAGGTGTTGGTCTGTCCTTGTAAATGCGGTGAGCCTCATCTTCCTTGAACCTGAAAGTGGTTGGTGATTTCATTTATCTGCGTGGAGACGAATCTTAACATACATTCGATCATTGTTTGCTCAGCATAGAATGTTGTCGATTCTTGTCGCAGCTAGTGAGCAACTCACGGGCCCTTCATTAGCAGCCTTGCAGCCTGGGATCTGGTATTTATGCCTGTTGGTTTGGTACAGTTACCTTGACGGCCATGTGGACAGGTGGAGTGTTTGGGCGAGCGATGACAGGGAAGTACTTCCGATTGATCTATTATATTACATAGTCTGCTGGGTAGTGAAATTTAATGAATAGGCGGTGGTGATTCAACGTCATCGTCAGAATGCATGCATGGTTGGTGTTAGGAGTAAGTAGTATTTCAGTATGGGGAATGTGCTTCATACATAGTTTGAGACAGCAGCGCCCGCGCCCTGCCCTCGTAGAAGATAAAGGGGGGGGTAATGTCTATATTGATTCTCTACTATTTGGTATTTTTGGGGGAAGGGAAGAGATAGAGATTCCTTGTAATTGTCATGTGGGCTGCTGTGCCGCAGGATCCTCTCTTTACCCGGTTTCATGTCATGTCGTTGTTTTTTGACGCATGAGCGATTATAAAATTTAAGAAATCTAAATAATAATCGGAGGGTGCAGGAGGATGATGGATATGCTTATATTTGTATTCGTTTCCGTTTCTGGTGGTTCTGATAATAAAAACCTTTTGGAAGAGGTGGATAATCAAAAGGATAAACTCTCAACTACGATGATTTTTAAGGGACCCACTATTTCGTAAAATATTTTCTTATTTTGTTTTCTTCTGCCTTTTTAAATTGCTTTTAAAGTTAAACAAAAAGAAAGAAATTTGTGGTAGGTCAAGGTCAACATTATTAAAGTAAGGAAAGGAAAAAAGAAAATAGTTACAAGGCCTTAGACTTACTAAGTAAGTAAGCCCAAAGTAGGATCCCTAGGAGGCCCAGGGTTTATTAAGGAAAAAGAAAAGAATGGGTATGATGAGGTGGCGAGGTGTTATTGGAGGAATACGGTGTCAGCCTTGACGACAGCCTGGGAATTCGAAGAAGAAAAGGAAAACAAGCGTTGTTCCTTCCTTCTTTTAAAAAAACAAAAAAAAAAGAAGAGGCAGCAGAGGTGCAGGTAACCCTATTTCTTCTTCCCCGTTCCATTTCCATTCTAAAGGTTTAATTCCCTTTTCCAGATCGGGGGGCTCCTCTTTCTGTTTTTCCTGTGATCCGACTAGATCGGATCTCCGAATCGATTGATTTTCGTTAATTTCTTCTCGTTGTTCCCGCAGGGAGAGACCAGTGAGTCGGTCATGGGGTTGACATTCACCAAGCTTTTCAGCCGGCTGTTTGCCAAGAAGGAGATGAGGATCCTCATGGTCGGTCTCGATGCCGCCGGTAAGACCACCATCCTCTACAAGCTCAAGCTCGGAGAGATCGTCACCACTATCCCCACCATCGGTCTGTCCCCCTCCCTCCTATCCCATCTATGCCCTCTCGTTCTTCTCCTGTGTCCTCGTATCATGGGATCTGGCTTCTGAATTTTTTTTTATTAGGTTTAGGTGGTCTTTTGTTGATGTTGTGGTTTTTATTATCCAGGTTTCAATGTCGAGACCGTGGAGTACAAGAACATTAGCTTCACTGTTTGGGATGTCGGGGGTCAAGATAAGGTTGTTGGCCTGTTGATATCATCGCAGGATATGTTTTTTTTTTTTATCCGTTAACGTAGCCTTATGAATATTGCCCCGGCCTATCCCTGTGTTAAATGAGAAGATGAATTATGCAGATTCGCCCGTTGTGGAGGCACTACTTCCAGAACACCCAGGGTCTCATTTTCGTCGTCGACAGCAACGACAGAGATCGTGTCGTCGAGGCCAGGGATGAACTGCACAGGATGTTGAATGAGGTGAGATCGCTATCTATACTACATTTATATGCTTGGTTGCTTCCAGCCTTTTGACAAGTTTGTCCATATTATGCTGCACTTAATGCTGAGAGTTTCGACATATCCTTTTAAAGTCATATAAATAAATCTGAGATCAAATTGAGGAAGGAGTATATCTTCTTTTGTACTTACTGTTTCTGCAGTGTCCATTCTTCAGCATGGTGTTTTATTTAGATGAATTGTATCTAGTGACAAGCGTTAGTGTCTGTCAACTGCTGAGTAGCTTCTGCTCATGTTATTTTGTTATCGAGATGAAATGGTTGTCCAATTTGAGTTTTATAGACTCAGGTTGTTTCCTGCATTGTGCGGTCATTTTCAGGATGAGCTTCGAGATGCTGTTTTGCTTGTGTTTGCTAACAAGCAAGATCTCCCCAATGCAATGAATGCTGCCGAGATCACCGACAAGCTTGGTCTCCACTCTTTGCGCCAGCGCCATTGGTGTGTTTTGTTCACCAACCTTGCTTGATATCCTTTCATTAGTATTCAGTTCTCGTGGCTGATTCATAATGTGTTTTTTACAGGTATATCCAGAGCACTTGTGCTACATCTGGAGAAGGGCTTTATGAGGGTTTGGACTGGCTCTCCAACAACATTGCCAACAAGGTAACTCATCTTCTTGAATGCAGATATTGTTTCCGCAAATGTTTTTTTTTTGTCTTTTCTGGCATTACATTTTACATATTCCTTTTCCCCATATCTAGGCATGATGATCTCGGAGGCGTGTTTTGGGGACACCAAAATTTCTGGATGCAGGGGTGAATGTTATCTAGCTTCTTTTGTTTTTTTATCATTTGTATCTTGTTTGGGGCTATGTCAGACCATATTGCATGTTTCATTTTGGTTGAGGAAAAAAAAAGTTTCTTTTAGGTCCTGTCCTGTGGCTATGAATTATATAAAAAACCAATGTTGAACATCCACCTTTTGAATTCTATTTGGGGAGCTGCATCGTAAGAGCTCCAGGGTCGACACTACATGGTGAGCTGTCGAATATGCTGTGTTGGCATATTCTTACAGCTAGTTCCCGATGCTTTGAATTAGTAAAAGGGCGGAAGCTGGGACAGTATTAGGTTTGTTGGACGTTTTCCTTCGATTGGCCTATTCGGGACAGGGTGATGGCATCATTTTGGCTTGATTCTGACTGCGATGATTTATGTGTCGTGAAACCTTTTTTTCCCATCAAGCTTTGTTCCTCTACATATTTTAGAATTGTCTTGTTGCGTCAGTCTTATCGATCGACATCAGGTCTAAATGCACAAAGCAGTATTTTTTTTGTGATTTGAACCATGACTTCCTCTCTCATCCTTGTTACTCGTGTTTGTTTCTTGGCCTTGCGTCCGTGTCGACAATGAAAGGAGGCAGCTGTATTCTGATTTTGTTCGCCATAGCTATGATGTTTGCTGTTCTCTTGGTAGAGGAACCATAGGGATTCAATCCAACACCAACCGTAGTTGGTTAGCATTTCTCTGGCCATTGCTGTAGAAGCTTTTGTGGTTCTGGCTTACTGTTTCGATCTTGTGGAAGGGAGTGGAATATGTTTTTAGGAGGCCAAGGGATGTGTTTGTGTGTGTGTGATGATGCTTCATATTATCGTAAAGTTGGACGGATATAAAACATCCACCTCTAGATTACAAGAGGCTTTAACTTTCCTCCCTTGGATTTTTCAACACAAATTCTTTCTCTTCCTTTTTCTTTCGTTTCCTCCATTCAATTGTGAGTACATCGTGGCCATTCGAGATGGACTGTGTCTCATGCAATGGTCCCGGCACTAACGTCATTGTTATTATTATTACTGGTTTTTTGGGGTCCCCCCCCCCCCCACTTCCCCCTTGGGAGAAGAAGGCTATTGGGGGTTGAGAGAATATTGAAAAGTTTGATGGGAATCAAAATATTTTTCGTGTTGAGACAAAAATTGTCAATCTCATTCTCAATTCTCTTGCCCTTTGAGAATTATTCTGTTCTTACAGGAATGATAACGAGAGAGCTCTCTCTTGAGATTTTGAACCGTCCATGGACATTGCGTGCCTCATTCTGTGTTTGTCCTCATATACCCCTGGTTGTTGAGATCAGACAGACGATTCTAGCATCCTTGACGGAGAGAGCTCCAAAAAAATGTTGTCATGGCTGAGATCCCCGCCTCTCCATTCTCACGCAATGGCGAGAACAGAGGGCTGCCGGCAATCTCGGGAACAGAGGCAGTCTATCTCCTCGTCGTGCGGCTAAATGATTCTGCAAGATTGGAAACTCCTCGGATTTTATTCTTCCTTGTACGGGGAGGCGTGTAAAGTTTGCTTCTCTGGAGAAAGTTGAATCAATTAGGCACGAACAGGGTCAATTTATTGGACCCACATGTTAAAAGTTCGAAACTCAATAATCATTACAGCAAGAACAATGTGGTTACACCAATTCGCTCTCGATGGATGTGGACAACATGTTTTCCTATTGACGACTGTATGCTGGACTAATGTAGGTAAGATCTTCTTTGTTTCTCAATCTCAAGTGATTACTACTACTTCTATTTACTCACGAGTGGGTGTGATTTTGTATGGTTTCAACGTCACTTCATGACACTTTTCCTTTTTTTTGGGATCCTTTCCTGCTTTTGCAAGTCATGTTTGTCTTTGGATTTGGATGTTCATATTTTAGCTAAAATTGGAGACTCTCTCACCAACTCAGGAAAAGAGAATATTTACCTTCCTCCGATTCGCGTTGTCTTGTACTAATACTACATGAATTTTTTTAAAGTAAAAAACATATCGGGAAGTAAGAGAAGAGAGAAAATATGGTCCACACAATCTAAGTCTTCGAGATTTGATTATCGTGACTTTCGACTTTTACATCTTCTCAGATTCTACATCTTATCTTCTGTCTAGGAAAGGATTCAAGATCCGTTGGCTTCAATTAGTTTGTTTGTCAGCATCCTTTGTTTTTCTTTTCTTCTATTTCACTCTATAATAAAAAAATATTTTCGATTTCTCAAACCCGAATGCCCTCAAATCTTCTCGACCACCCATAGAATATATCTCTTTCAACAAAAAATTTGCTTAATTCTTCCTCAATCAAGGGTCCAAAATTATCATGTATAAACAATAATAAAAGGAAAGTTTGGAGTTTCTCCACACGACATCCCTTAAGGCTCACTCCTACTTGCTTCCTCTTACAAGTGATCATCACTTGTCCCAACTTCTGTAATAGTTAAAGGCATCGAATAAAAAGTGAAAAGCATGAAGCTAAAAACTTGTAGTTTGTCTCTGCCACCCTTAATCAGTGACCATGATTGACTGACTCTCACTCATCCATACCCTTGTAAGAAAATAGAAGATGATAAAAGTGGTTGTGTCGCGGTTAAGGATCGAAGATGTTGGTCGAGGATTAACGTAAGACTCGAACAATGAATGACGATATCACTTTCGAGAAAGACAACGAAACGATCAAAATGAATGTTGATGATATTTTTATGGGAAAAAAAAAGTGTGGACGCAAACAATTTAACGATGTTCATAGAAAACATTTTTTCTTGATTTTTGTTTTCCTGTTGTCGTGGGAGTATCCAAATCCAACGAAGCACCAAAAACTTTAAAATCTCCACTTTTTCTGATGCCCAAAACACTTGAAAGTGACACGAGACCCATGAAATTCCTGCATTTCAGTTTGAACCTAAATTTCATCTCCATTTGAGGCCTTTATATAGCAAAGCCAGTGTTTTGCCCATTTCCCATCACCCTTCACTCACACACACACAAGAACGCGAACTAATATATCATCTAGAAGAAACTCGCTAACATCCCCAAGGCCAGAGGTGATAATGGCCCCAGGCGTGCCGGTCGATGTGTTTTCCGGCACTGGCAAGGAGTGCATGGTCAACAACGATAAGGATTCGAGGAGAGCGTATGTTACCTTCCTTGCAGGGAACGGCGACTATGTAAAAGGAGTTGCAGGACTTGCCAAGGGATTGAGGAAGGTCAGGAGCCCTTACCCGCTCGTGGTGGCGATGCTCCCTGATGTTCCGGAGGAGCACCGTGAGATCCTTAGGTCCCAAGGTTGCATCCTCCGTGAGATCGAGCCAATCTATCCTCCGGAGAATCAGATCCAGTTCGCCATGGCGTACTACGTCATTAACTACTCGAAGCTCCGCATATGGAACGTAAGTCTCGAGAACTTCTTGTTGTTTCTTTGATCGCTCCTTAACGTCAATATGTGATTAATATCGCGCGCACGATGCAGTTTGAGGAGTACGACAAGATGATGTACCTGGATGCCGACATTCAAGTGTACGACAACATCGACCACCTGTTCGACATGGAAGATGGATACTTCTACGCCGTGATGGATTGCTTCTGCGAGAAGACGTGGAGTCACTCGCCTCAGTACTCGATTGGTTACTGCCAGCAGTGCCCAGAGAAGGTCCACTGGCCAGCCGAAATGGGCTCGCCGCCTCCCTTGTACTTCAACGCGGGGATGTTCGTCTTCGAACCGAGCAAAACAACCTATGATGACCTCCTCCACACCCTCGCCATAACTCCACCCACCCCCTTCGCGGAGCAGGACTTCCTGAACATGTTCTTCCAGAAGTCCTACAAACCCATCCCTCTGGTGAACAACTTGGTGCTCGCAATGTTGTGGCGACACCCTGAGAACGTGGAGCTAGAGAAGGTGAATGTAGTCCATTACTGTGCCGCAGTAAGTCACCCCTCCCTCATCCTATTACCATCCAGTTTATAACGGCGATTCCGATTTTCCTCGTAAACAGCTGGTTGTATCATGCCCAGGGTTCGAAGCCATGGAGGTACACGGGGAAGGAGGCGAACATGGACAGGGAGGACATCAAGGTTCTAGTGAAGAAGTGGTGGGACATATACAACGACCAGTCGCTCGATTTCAAGGCGACGGATGCTGCAGATGACCACGCGCTGTCCAAGGCGAGCATCATGGCTTCGCTTCCGGAGGCCTCCATTTCTTACATCCCAGCGCCCACCGCGGCCTGACGGAGAGACTGAGAGGATACAAGCCCCCAAATTTGTTTTTTCCAAAAAGACGAGAGTGCTTACTACAAAAGTTTCCTTCCTTCACGGTGCTTGCTTAGTATTAGACCTGACATACCATATGCTATACAATATTCATATAATATTTATCATAGGAGTATTGTCCGAAGCAAACCTTCTTGGTAATGTCTGTCCCTTTTGGGTTTTTTGCTGTCCCTGTCGTTTGACAGACAGTGATTCTCTATATATATATATCTTCGCTAAAGGAATGACAGAAAACAGTACAACACACACACACACTGCGTTTTCCCAACGTTCCAAGCAATGGAAAGAGATGAAAACACGACTTACAACCAATATATGTTTTGACTGGAGAGGTTGATAAAATGCTTCCTAATTTCCCCTGGGGACAGCTGAGCTGCTGTGGCCACACCACACCATCTCTGGAACCAAGCAATCAACAACTGCATCAACATTGACAGTTCAATTACACGACAGTGACTCCGGTAGGAGACGTTGCAGAAAAAGATAAGCAAAAAAATATTCCCCAATGAATAGTGACCACCCGAATTTCATTTTTCCGGCTATTCCGATCAACATTATAATTGTAGTCAATTTAATTACTGTCCCCATCACGAGGAGGCCCACCACAGTATACTTATTTATTTGTTCTCTTCGTAGTAAAACGGAAGTTGTTTCTCCTTGGCGCAGGACTCCAATTATGAACTGACCCACGGAACAACAACGAAAACATCCCTCGATTTTGACATGACCAGTTTAGGCAAGACATAAACATAAGGTTAGCATGATAAAGAGCCTGCAGCTTCATTCAGACGACAAATCGCTCGGTGGATGGAGTCAGAAGCGTACCTAGGGTGGTCTGCAGGATCACAGCTCTGTTATGTCGCTCGTACGATCACTGCCTTCTACGTAGTCCTCTTCGAGGCTCAGTACATGGCGACAGGCATCGTCGTTGTCCTTGAAAAGAAATGGTGCTGCCGCCTTCTGGCTCTTTGGTTTCCTGTCGTGCAGTTCCATTACTGAGATGAGCTTGTGCTTAATACGTTCCTCTACTGATTTGCTGACAATTCCATCATAATCAAACCCCAGAAGAGAGAGGCATTCTCCTTGAAACGTGATGTCATTGGATGACATGATGAGGCCGGCAAGTGTTCTGGCGAGATCGGGGGCATGACTGCATACCTACGGACACCAGCAAAAGCCGAAGTCATGAAACCTATTGTAAAACAAGCACATTCATCTCGTTAGATGTCACCATAGATTTGTGTAAAACCTTGACAGCATTTTCGCTCAGGAGAGATCCCGCGTGCTTCTCCTTCAGGTCATCCAGTGCAAGTTTAGCTGCTTCCTTCAGGAGCTTCTTGTAACAAGGGTCCTTCCGCTTTTTTGGAGGAAAGCTGGGCTTACCATTGTCAAGGAAAATATATCGATGTCATAAGCTGGACTTAGACTCTGGTAAATGGTAAGAAAAAATCCAGTTTCTTATGATCGAGGATATTTTGCTTGATAGCAGTGGAAGACAATGTCAATACTAGAATCCAGTGACGAGTTCCCCCATTTTAGAGCAGTGCAATCCCTCTGATCCACGATGTTCTCCAATGTCAAGCCGTAGGATTTCCAGTTAATGCTCCGCAAGGCAGCTTGGCATTTCGTGGGTAATGGCATTGGGGAAAAATCTTTGAAGTAGAACACCTGGAAATTAGATTGGAGTTATCCTCATCATATTGTCGGCAAGATGATCCTCAGGGCCACAGAATTAGAAGAAATGATATCCAAACCTTCGTGAGGCAATTGGACGCTCTCAAACATGGACCTTCCACCTCTGGTGGATCATTCATTACAACAACTGCTTCCATCATTATTGCAGATGTTTGTCTTCTGTAATTTTCCGGCTTGCATATACTTCCAATGCCAAACTTAAAATTCGGCCTACTACAGAAGGAAGAGTATTAACAAGATATTTACAAATTTCTGAAGACTATTTTGCAGCATGATTCTGATATCTGATTCTGAAGTTTTGGGGAAGCTATGGAGTCTATATTCAACTTAGGCCATATTTTCTGGATCATAATACAATGATTTTGAGAGACTTCTTAAAAATTAAAATGAAGGCATGAAAGAGGGAATCAATGAGCATGTCCACAATAACTGAATGGCTGACTCTACAAAAGGAAAAAGTCTAGTAGCAAGTTTATGTCATTTCAAATGGTTTCAGTGAAGCTCAAGTAAAGGAAATCTAGTTTCAGGGCCAAAGGGATTGTAACAGAACATGAGTTCAAAAAGGAGAGAAAAGCAGCATGGAATTTGTCAGGAACTTGCCTGGCACTTAAGTCTACGGTATAGTTGTTCATCGGCTGGGATCTCTTCTCCATGACATAAAGCGCTAGGCCATGCTTCAATTTTTCTACGTTTGTCGCTGGAAAAGGGATAGGTTGCCACATATTTGGCAGGAATATCTCCTTGTAGATCGGCTCATGAGAATTCTCTTCTTGAATTGCCAGCTCAAAAGTAATGTTCTGAAAAGGCAACGAAATCCAAACAATTTTATGGAGTCAGGGAACCGGAGAGGTATCCAGGTAACTATCACTAGTAACCATGCCAAGCATAAGGAACTTCCTTGGCACAAGATTCTAATGGATAGTAAGGCAGGAAATGCCTGTGTGGCATCTGTCACGAATCTCCCGTAGCTAACTATATGACTCTTATAGCCTTCTCAAAAGGTGACAGGACTCAATATCTACTGGAACTCCATTGGGAAGTACCTTAGTTTTAAGTTAACACTTACCGGCATATTTAATATCAGCATCTGCAAAAACCATAAAGAAAAATAAAATCAGCATATTAATCAGCATCAGCAATACCACGTTGTAGAAAGCAACTTTTTTAATCAAACTAAGTAAACTTTGAATAAATTATAACAAACCTCCTCTCTTTTTTTATATTTCGATTCATGATATCTTTCTTTCTTTTCAACTAAAGATCATGACAGATGAAAAATATGTTGCCTGGTATAATTTGATAATGCGAGCTTCCAATGAGGTAACAGAACAAAAGTATGACACCATGCTTGCTCTCTACAAATCTATCAGGTAAAGCACATCTTGTGGTGCAAAACAAACCTTCTGAAAAAACTGTTTGCTCTCTATCACAAGAAGATCCAAATTCTCGAGAACTGTGAAGCATACTTCAGTTCCACTGACCAGGAGAAACAAACAATAGTTCAACTCATATGCCATAAACTAAATCTATTGTTACAGATTCCAACTGATGACCAGTGATCACAACAATAACATAATACCTAAATTTTACGCCATCTTTTGCAACTGAAGGAAGCCTAGTCAGCCAACTGTTTGGGGTACTGTCTTTTAGATTCAAATCATAAAAGTGGAACTCCTCATCTGAATTTCCTGTAATTTCCATAGGACTCTCTGAAAATATTACTTTAACTAATATTTCTGGATGTCAAACACAGGCAAAGGAAGGTTTGTAGTGCCAAACACGGGACAAATTGCATCCTCCCAAGTAAACTATTCAACAGTGGTAATAAGAGTGTGGGTCCATCATATTTTGTTTATAACATGAATGCATGAGAGTGACCACAGTGAATACCACTGCTCAGCTGCAGTACAATGCCATGTTAGAATAATGGTGCATAAATAACCCATAGTTTCATTAATTATAAGAGATTGGAACATACCTGTAGTCATCACAGAGAGAATACCATCTGCAACCAATGCAGCGGTCAACCAGAATTGCAGGAATAAGGAACACCAAGTTTATCTCCTTATGGGATCCATGTATCCTATGATAAACATTCAAAAACAAAATTGACATAGCTCCACAAGATCGAGACGAATCATACCCCACTTTTCTGATGAAGTATCTTCTCCTTTAAAGCACAACAGCTGAAATTCTTCCAAAGTGCTGGCAACAGCAGTGTCCGAAACTGTATGGTGTTGAGCCAAAAGCAAAAAGATAACGTCAACAACTTCGGTGCAGCATGCGTGAACTAATGAGGCGGTCATCCTTGCAAAACCAACCAGCTGAGACGTAGGTTCACATCAAGCCTAGGAATGCTCCGTAAGAAAGTCACGAGCATTCTGAAGCAATTACATGTCTGTTTCTAAACCATGCAATGGTGTGATTGCAGTGAGAACAAGCTGACGAGCGAAGAATTCACTCAAAACTAACAATGTGCCCTTCAATCGGCGCTTTGACGACTACTAATTTCCACTAACAACTAATTAGGCCGAAGCATCAAACGCATCAGCGAAGCAAACGCGCCAGAGGTGGCGAGAACGATTCATACCGGAGACGCGGACTCCAGCGAGGTCGGAATGTTGACACCGACTGAGTCTCACGAAGATCTTGCAGAGCTCCTCAGAGATGAGACATCTTTGGAATGCGAACGAAATCAGCTGCCACAAAGAGGAAAGGAGGAGCGAGTGGAAAAGACGTCAGCGGAATTTTGAGAACACGACTCGCTGGAGAAGGAGAATCCGAACAAGTATAGAGTGATCGGAGCTGACGCGGTGGCAGAGCTCCGGAATCCGATCATCGGCGACGGCGGCGTTATCCATGCCAGTGGCGGGAAAGAGGGGATGGCGATAAAAAGGGCGGTTGGTTATTTTGCTCCGTTTCTGTAGATAAAGTATTTATATACTAATCGTCGTCATTACTGGAAAGTACACAATCCAAGAATCGTGGTAGACACAAGTGGAAAATTTTTCAAATTATTCGAAATAGCCGTAAGATCAGTCGTAGACGTCAACCACGTTTCCTTGCGGACCTCCTCCGCAACGACCATCTCGCTTTGATGTCGTTAGCAATCGGTACCTGCCGATCCAAGACATCCGGAGAAGTTTCGGACATGCCATAGGCGGAATCCGTCTCGGTCTCAGAGGTCCTCCCTCTGATACGGGCTGCTTCGACGACCAAATCGTTTATGAGCATCTCCGTGGTTTTCGTCGTTATGCCTCTCAGGTACCATGAAATAGGAGGCGGCGGGATCAGTGTCGGCTGGATTACTTGCTCCAAGCTCACACTCGATGCAACCCTTCCTTTGCCTCCAGAACACAACCTGTAATCCTCCCATGATTTTGGCCTGAAGCGGCGAGTGCAGAGATGTTCGTCGATGAAGAGAGGTTCGACTCTCCAGAGACCCTCAAACTTGTCCATGAATCCTGTCTTCAGTTGCTTGAACATCATCTGAAAGCGGATTGAGCGAAAATCGGACATCCATTCTTAAAAATGTTGCAGTAGAAAATGCAGGTGGCGGTTCCGTACAGTATGGTCAGTTCGATTCTGCTCAACGAGGACGTGGACGGAAATTGTCCCGGACCACCAGAGGAACTTCCATATGGCCGCTTGTTCCACATCAACAACCTGCCGTAGGCCATCATCGACCAGGACTTCCCTGGATATCACTTCCTAAACGACATTGACAAGCGGCGACCTGTTAAGGATATCCCGCATTTTGCCAAAGACGAAGATGTAGTTCAATAAAAATCTGCAGGTACCACCTTGATGTTTTTGAAAACTCGCTTGTTGTCGGGATCGATGACAATGTTGTACACAGCATCCGGAGGCAACCCTACATTCACCCTGGCGCTGAGGTTGCAAAAAGAACCCTTTGGTACAGTCACCTGTCGTTGTAAACATTACGGGTTAGATCGAGCATTTCCGTCTCCAAATCCAGCCGCCAACGGCATGCTGTACCTTGATTTCCGGCGTCGGCTCAACCCAGGTAGGATTTTCCTTCCACGCTTGCATCTGCTCCTTCATCTCGGCCTCGAAATCAGCCAGCGACTTCCCCTCCTTCCTTGCCGAGCTGCCGAACTTCCCCCCCTTCCTTGAAGGGCCGCCAAACCTCCCCCTGTCACGGACTCTTTCCATCGCCTCGAGCCGAAACTAAGCCACCAAAAAACCCAATCAATCCCCAACTCCCCCTAATTCAAAACGACAGAAGCAGATCAAAACCCTTGGCAGATCTCACTTTGATCCCGTTCTGAAGCCTCTGCGGCAGCTGCACGAAGAACCCAGCTATCCCCGGATTGAATCCCTTCATCCGTCCGCTCGCCTTCTTCTCATTTCTATCCGCATTCATCTTCTCCGCCTCTAAACTAATCAAGTTCATCCTATCAGACCCAAAATCAAGATCTATCCCATTCCAAGTTCCTAGTCCTTCAGACAGCAGAGATTGAAATCGCCGTGGCAAGAAGGATTCCGACCAATACCCAGAAAAGAGAGGATGCGAAAAGGAGGCAGTCAGTCTTACCAATCCTCGGCCGCCGCAAAGGCAAGGGACACGGGAAGGAAGTTCCGGTAAGAAGTTCGTCTCAGCTGGGTTTTCCCGACAGAGTCAAACGTTTCGGCTTAACTTGGAATGACGGCCGTTTGTGGGCTTGTCTTACACGACAACCCTGGATATCAAGTTTCGCTCGTATATCGACCATCGTTAGATATGTTATCGACCTCATTAGCAAAACACTAAGTGCCAATTTAACGGTTAATCCCAAGTCATCCGTGGTGCCCGTCTCATCCACCAGACCGCCTCATGGTCCTTGTCCAGGGAATGCGCCACGCCATCTTCGGGCGCCCATTTGCGAGCTCCTCGAGCTTTGCCTCCGTCTTCTTGATATAAACTTTGGTGGACGGATACATGTTGGCCCCGAATGCCTATCACTAAATTTGCAGTGTATTTGATGAGGGTTCGACCACTGGGGCAAAGGGCGATGACGATCGCAAGGGACTCTTGTAATGAAGCCTCGACCTCATTGCTTGAGACAGAGAAGACCTTGAATGCTTTGAGCCTCCAGCAGAGAGGGCAGTGCCAGGGAATGTTCGAGAGAAGTACTCCTTCAAGGAGCTCTCTCGTTCTCGTCGTCGCTGGACAATATGAACATTTCAAGGAGATCTGCTACTAGCACTACTCCAAAGATCAGGGTTATCCGCCGATTTGACTAACAATCAGATACGATAGTATAAAAACATGTTAATTCAATAATCCGCTATCTATGAATGCCAGACATGGTAGTGAACACTCCATCACTCTAGGCTTTATAAGTATGTGAGTTTTGTTACTTATATGATACAAAATTTCATCTTTTAACATGGGAAATCAACAGACAAAAGGGAAAGAAAAATTCCAATCGTTTCTTCAACATTTCCCCTGCTTGCAAGCAAGTCATTTTCTAAAATCTCTCGACACACTCAACGAACCCAATACTCTCTTCTCCAATCTCTCCAATATTAATACACACCCCATCGTAAGCAGTACCACAACCCAACCATGTCCTTCCCACTTCTCCAACCCCCTCCTCCTCCTCCGCCACAGCAACAGACCATCACTGTCTACCCTAACCCCGTCGTCACCACGCACCCCCCTTTCACCCAGTCACCGTCCTCCCACCACTCATCGGGCACCTTTGGGACTGCCCTCCTGATCCTCGCCATCGTCGTTGTCGTGTCTGCCGTCGCCTGCTGCCTGGGACGGTTGTGCAACCGCGGTCGAGACCGAAGGCACGACGCCCGTCCGGATATGAAGAAGCAGGAACGGGAGGATTTCAATGGTGGGCACAGGGGGAACAACGTTGAGTTCGGGTTCCGCAGAAGGGACCGGGGGCCGAGTAGGCCGGACAACGGACACCGCGACGAATTGAGAGGCGAAACTGGGGGTGCACCTAAGGCTTATGATATGGACGGTGGTGGTGTTAAGTCGGGCGGGGAGGGTGCTGAGCCAAGTGTGCAACCTGCATGACTTTGTTATGTACATTTGACATGTAACACACTTCAAAATGCTTATGTACCCGGACGATACATATGTTTGTAGTTATATTTTGGTCATTTGTATGATTTTTCCTTTCTGTTGTACGATGAAGTAAGGGAAGAAAAGAAAGGGTGGTTTGCTTTTGTTGAGGTACTGTCAGAAAACCGTAGAGCAGTGAAGGGAACAAAGCCAGGGAAAAGGGGCGATCCTCCCAGAATCATTTACCCGGAAAAGCACAAATTTGATTCGTTTCTTCAAATAAATAAGTTGGGAAGAATCCGCCATGGCTGATGTTGCGGATGAAAAAGGATCCCACTGATGCTGCTGAGGATGTTAGAGTGGCTGAGGAGGCCCTTGGCTTATGGAAGGTTCTGGGGCTAAGCCGTGGTCTGGAAACTTGGTGATGACCCTGCCGGGTATGTTCGATCGTCGGGAGGGTTGTTTTCGGATTCTGGTGATCGAGTTTTCCCGTTTTTTGTTGGTTGGCATTGGTGATATGTTGCGTGCAGGGTGATTACTCGGGCGGGGTGTTGTTCCTCCAGCGGCCACAAGTTCGCAGATGCTGTCATGGCCGGGAGGGAAGAAAAAGATGGTGTTGGAGGAGGAGGCAGCACCCGTATTGAGGGCAAAGGGCGCAGGGGGCTCGGTTCTGGCCATTTCTGCAGAGATGGATTCATGAAGCACTGGGTGCGGTCAGCTCAGCCGCCTGCGAGAGGCTCGCTTCTATATGAGTTCACTGCCTCTGCAATTAACATATGGCGAGCAAACAAACTAGTGCTCAAATTTTCAGGGAAGATTTTACGTCAATTTCTGGTCAGTTGCTTGATGTGGATATTCAATCATCAGAATCCACGGAGAGGTAGGTGGTGCTGCTAAACCAAGCGGCATGGATTAGTGGCGGACGAGATGTTTAAGTTGGAAAAATTACTCGCTAGTGTTCCGTTTTAGAGTAATGGGCTAGGAAAAGAGTTGGGTTCGATACTGGGCTTTTCTCACGCGGTTTTGATAGCCCATAAATTCAAAATGGGCCCCCACTCCAGGCCCATTAAAAACGGGTAGGGGCGTCCCATGTTTTGGTGTTGTTGAAACCATGAAGGTAAAGGTGGCTAAACGTGTTTAGGGGTCACCCAATACCTCTAATCATTATCGATCATACATAGTAAATCTGTCCCTTAGAGCCTTTTTATTGACTTTGGTCTTAAATCTCATATTAAATAAAATAAAATAAAACAACGAGGGAAAGGATCGTTTTTTTCATTCTAGAAGGAAAGATTGCCAGCTGGAAATAACTCGATGTTGACATTTCTTTCTTTTTTTTCCAACTTCTAGAAATTCGTTGATGAATATTTCCTCACATTAAATAATTACATGGCAATGGGCATGCAACACAAAACTACTTGCCATATAATAAATAAATAAAGAAATACGTAACCAAAGCGGCGTTCAGACAATGGGAATATTGGATTGGTAAGGAATTGAATACGTGTGAAAACATTCAAAGTCCCCCCAATTTGTCCCTAATCCATTCGTCCATTCCCACTATTTCTTCCTTCGTCTCCTCGATTCCGTCAGTTGTATATAAATAAAACCCCCCACCTTCAGTTTCACACCGAAATCTCTGTGTTAGGTTTTTTTTTTGGTATCCCGTTTCATCGATTGGTTGTCGGAAGTCAATAGCGGCTACTGTAGTCATGGAGGCACAACGCCCGGAACGAGGAGGAGGAGGAGGAGGAGGAGGAGATGTTGGATCCCTTGCCAACGAGTCCCAGGAGGCGGTGGTCTTACGAGATGGCCTCGGGGAATCTGGTTCCACTGGGAATTCTGATTTGTTTGTGAGCAGGGGCGATGAGGAGGAGTCGTGTTTCGACGAGGAATTCGCTGAGGAATTTCGGCGGGGAGTGAGACTCGAGTCGACGGAACAGGGAGGAGAGGAGGAGGAGGAGGAGGAGGAGTTTGAGTTCGTGTGTGAGAATCCGGATGGATTGATTATCTCGGCGGAGGACGCTTTCGAGGATGGCCAGATCAGGCCGTTCTACCCTATCTTTGGCCGGAACATCCTCCTCGACGAGGATACGTCCCAACCCGGGTCTCCTTCGGCTTCTTCTTCTATAGTGAGGGGATTCCTGCTGGAGGAACGGATGAGAAACCCCGTGGCGTCGTCGTCGTTGTCCTCCTCCTCCTCCGATGGAGGGGACCCGCTCGAGGGGCTGGCAGAGGGAACGTACTGCGTGTGGGGAAAAGGAAAACCCGTGGCGGACACCAAAGCCGCCTGTCGTAAGAGCAACTCGACGGGATTCTCGAGGCTGTGGAGGGTGAAGGACCTGGTATTGCGGAGCAACAGCGACGGCAAGGATGCGTTTGTGTTCCTCAACCCGAAGAAGCTGAAGGAAAACAACACGACGACCGCAACGACAACATCACCAACACTGGAGATGAAACCAGCTCCTAAACCCAGCAGCAGTAAAGCTAAGGCATCGGCATCGGGATCGCCATCAACCTTGACAACTAAGGAGGGTCGACGGAGCAGCCACGGGCATCCTGCCCGGATGATCATCGACAAGAACAGGAGGAGGTCGTATCTGCCATACAAGGTCGGGTTCTTCACCAACATCAACGGGATGAGTAGGAACGTCCATCCTTACTGAGGGCATGTTCGGCCGACGAGAGTCCCAGCCGAGAGCTGCCGTTTACACACTACTAGGCCGACGGTGATTAGTGTACATTAATTACATCGCTGTACAGATTAATATCATACGAAACATTTTTTTATTACAGTTGTCGTTTATTTTATCTTTGTGAACGTTAGAAACCGTCCACAACATTTTCAAGTGGCTGAAATTTTCCTCCACCATTAATTGGGACCATTCTCACCTACACGAACGACAACAACATCAACGATGATGAAAGGGTACGATCCAGATGATGTGTCTTATGATATAGAGAACCTCCTCCGCCCTCGGCTTCGGACGTCGGGAGGACTGCCTTGGTTAGACTGCCCGGAAGGGCGAGGCGGATGCTGGTATTCACTGCCAACACCAGAGGCAAAAGAGACTCAGCCGAAACTCTCATTGCTGAATGAAGACCTCAGAAGTCATCTGTGCTGGTGTTTTTCCTCGCCGATGCTCTGCAGGTGGATCGAGATTGCGCTCCCAATCGCCGCCGGCTGCGTGCATTTTGATTGAGCAGTGAATACGGTTCAAGACTTGTCATCCGATGGTTGTCCGAACGGCAAAAGATAACTGTAATGGCAGGGAGAAACAGATGCATAGCATCCTGACTTTGATTTAGGATCACATTATCCTTTTGATGTAATTAAATTTAGATTTTTTGACGCCACGTGGCTTGTTCGGGCAGCATGTAAATAAATAGTAGCCAAGCCCAGCAAATTATTATCGCCTAAAAAAGATAAATCTCTTTGCTTTTTCTAGGTCAGATCTTCTACCGACCGACAACATCTCTTCCCTTGGATCCCTCTTTGAATCGCAAAGGTAAGAAGGTGGGGGAGGGGGGAGGGTTCTGAGATTTGATCCGGTACTTGTCGTCTTTGTTTGGATCGTGTTTTCGTCCCTGTGATTTTGCTCCGATCCGTTTTGTCGTCCGGTCATGATCTGTTAAGAATTTTTGGGAATGAATGTCGTGTGGGTAGGGTAGGGACTACGTGATGCGTGATTGGATGATCCTTCCGTTTGTGGGTTTTTGGTAATTGAAGGCGTCGATGCCACCGCGATCAGTGGTCATGGATGATTTTGGATTTGTGCTTTTGTGATATTAATGTTTTGTTTTTTAGCTTTAGATAGGATCGGAGGGGGCGGGGGCGGGGGGATACTGGTTGAATGGATTTCGGCAGTGTTTGTTTTGTTTCCGGCCAATGCAGTCGTTCTGGTTAATGCAGCTTTCTCTATCCGATAGCTGGAGAGACATGTGGTTGACAAAGCTAGAATTTTGATCCCTCGTTGTAGGAACTGAAAGGATTTATCTTTAGTTTCTGTTAGCATGATCGAGATGATTTGAGGATTTGATTTTTCGCTTTTTCGCTTTTTGTTCGACCGGTTCAATTCATTTGCGCATGTGGGGGGACTTTTACGAAGTATGAATTTACGTGTAGTGGGGATGATTATTTATTTGGCAGGGTAGTCTGGAATGGCTGATTCATCGAAGCCTGAATTAAAGAAGCCTACTTTCAAGAAGGTTTCTGAACTCCGCCCACTTGATAATGGGCTGTCTCTTACTGTCAAAGTGATTGACGTGAAGGCCGTGGCTCCAAGGGGTCGGCAAATGAGAACCACTGAGTGCTTGGTGGGCGATGAGACGGGAATTATCGTCTTTGTAGCCAGAAACGACCAAGGTTTCTTTTCTTCCCTTCAAGTGTTAGATCTATTTGGTTCCTCCCTCCATCTATTCCTGCCATTGGTTAAGCCTATAATCTACGGTGCAAACATTGTTCTTTTCAAAGATATTAGTGATGTTCAGAGTCGAGATTGACTTGGACTTATGACTGCAGAACCTCCCATAAATTAAGTGGTTGCTGTTCTATATATTTCCGTTCTTCCATCATTCTTAAAGTAAAAATCTATCAAAACTAGGCATTCTGTGCATGTTCTTATATGAGCCATGAATTCATAGATTGATTACTGTCATTTTCCTAGAGATCTGCCCAATCCCAGATAGAATTCATTCCTTATTTTCCATTCATCTTGAACTCTAAGGGTACAGAATCAGGATTTGCTTCTAGCAAACTTTGAGTGACTTGAGTTTTTTTCCCTAGCTGTGATTTCAATTGGTAAATGATTTCATGATCAGATCCCACTTTCAAATCTTTTTATTAGCCTATAGCATATCCTTGCGACATGGGTGAGGAAAGGATTACAAAAATAGACAAGAGATGCCTCACTATGATCTGGAATTACTTTGACATTGAATCCCATCTCATTTTCCAATTCAGTAGATGTCTGTGTGCATTCTTATGAATCAAGCGCAATAAAGTAAACCTCGACAATGCTTCTCGTTAATGTCATGGGAGATAATACTCCCATTGTTTTCTGCTGCCGTTCTATCAAACCAACCTGAATTTCTCTTATTTGATTGTCTATGCAGTTGAATTGATGAAAGAGGGGAACACCGTAACATTGCGGAACGCAAGGATTGAGATGTTCAAAGGATCGATGAGGCTGGCAGTGGACAAATGGGGCAGAATCGAAGCTGGCGAACCGGTAGATTTCACCGTGAAGGAGGACAATAACCTCTCTCTGATCGAATTCGAAATGGTAAACGTCGTGGAGTAGAGTGTTTTCTTATCCCGGTTTCTCCTCAACAACCTCGAACCGTGGCGAGTAGCATAGCTGGGGTATATTCCGACAATTTCACGGTTGCTTTTCGTTAATTAAGTCGAGGCGATTAACTTTCTTCGAGTTACCACCGTTGTGGATGTGGACCTCTTGATTGAGTGTCAAAATGTAGTTCTCACAAGGCTGTTTTTGGGTCTTTAAGGTTATGGTAATAAACCATATCTAGTGAACTTAGTGACTCTTTGATGTTTCATTTCGAATTCATCTGTCATGGTCAAGGACCAGTCCGCGCAGAGGTGTGGCCGTGTCCCTGGTTTGCTTACACTTTCTCGGCGTCGACGCCTGACATTCGTCTGTACAATGACATGTCTCATTGTGAGCCATACTCTTTTTAACTTTTGAATGTTGCGGCATTCTTTCCACAATTCCCTCTGAACACAACGCAAGCTTTGCTGGCAAAGTTATCGAGTCTCGTTGCTTTGGGTCTTCCTACTATGGGCTTCATAATGGGCCACGATGAATTAATTCCCCTCAATGCGGGCTTACTGATTGAGCCCATAAGTGACGGGCCCAAGCAATCTGATACCGGCCCATCTTCAACCCTTTCTTTCTTACCTCCTCGTACGAAGGAAATCGGGGAGGGAAGAAAATGGCGGCGAGGAAGCTCCTGCATTTCTCCGCCACCTCCGCTTCCTGCAGGACGTCTCTCCTCCGTCCTTCCCTTCCATCTTCGTCCACCAACTTACTAGGTGGAGTAAGAGTGGGAGAAGGATTGGGGTCTTCTTCTTCGTCACCATCGCGCCTCCTCGCGAATTCGCGCGCCTTCTCGAGGTTTTTAGTTTTGTGATACGGATCGCGTGTGGAGTTTAGATGAATGTTTTGGATCATGGTTATGTTTTGGTGGGCCGTGGAAAGTGATTGATTTGATATGTTTTTTTTGTTCTGTTAGGATTCCCGTTGAATTAGGTGGGGCAATGACGTTAATGCCGATGCACAGCGCGACGGCAACTGCATTGCTGACTTCGTTGTTGTGCTTGAGCAGTCGGAGTTGGGGTTGTCTCTCCGAAGGTAAAGTACACTGTTCCCGTTTCTAATGCAATGTTTTATAATGGATTGGACAGCCTCGATGTTTGTATGCATATCATTCCTTGCAATGGATGATTCGTTTCGATTTTGATTGAAGAGTAGTTTATTGGCAGTCACGTTTGAGATGCTTAGGTGTATAATGGTGGATCAGAGGTAGACCATCTGAATATGAGAATTCATTAGTGTTATGTTGCCGATCACCTAAAGTAGTCTCTTTGGAATGCGTTCACCAGAAATAAAATGATGCAAAGCTGTATAGAAAGAGGTCGCGAGGTCACAACGACCAGAGTTTAATTCCATATGGCTAAGATATCCTTTGTGCCTCTTGAAGAACACTCTGCTCCCTCTACAACCCAGGATCTCGTAATGCATCGAGCCGAGTGATTATGCATCATTAAATACTTTTTAATTTTGTTAATTATGATTGGTTAAACTCATATGATGTGCTGTGGATTCAATTACTTGGCCATAGCCTTGTTGGAGAACACTGTTATTGAGCTTGGGCATTGTTTATTGGGCAGTGCTGTTGCTTTGACCTGATTTCCCACATTGATCCTAAGTATAAGCATGTGTTGATTGTGCTTTTTGATTTGGAATTTTCATTTGTAGGTTTTGCAACCCCTCTATAACAATGGCAGAGAACCCGTCAGAGTTGCATTTAGTTCGAGCTGGTCTTCTTATTTTAGGTGTTTCGGGTTTGCTGATCCATGAGACAGAGTCACGCCTCTGCTAAAAGTTGGGCAGTGTTATCGTTGTAAGAAGGAGAGCAAAGGCGCATAATCGCCTGAATGACAGGCAGCATTCTCTGAAGGTTTCCTCATTTTGCGCCTGGTAGACTTTACATGCCTCAGATTGCTTTTCGATTTGAATGACAACATCCAAGCCATTTTGTGACTTTTCTTCATATCTTCACCTTGGGGATTCTATACTTTTGGACTGTAGCATAAGTGAACTTAAAGCTGAAACAAAGTCTTGATTCTTGCCCTTTTTCTTTTTCCTTTGCACTCCAAGCTTAGATAGGCTGGTAATTGGAAGAATGCCATGAGCAACAAAACTATGATTACAATTGCTGAAGATCTTGATTCTTAATCAATCCATAGTTTCATAATTACATGAAAATTTGTTAAGCTACAAAGTAGTACATCATTCACAGAGGAGTTTGATAAGTTTAGCAGAAATTGGACCAACCCAAATGTAAACCCCTGCTAAGAATTCCTCCCAGACCAAGGAAGTGGCGCTGTACACAACCAGGACAGCACCAATCAGGGGGTAGGGCAGAAAGTCCCCATGCTATGAGAAACCAATGTTTAGATAACCCAAAACCAAGCGACGACAGAACCGGTGGCCAGACCAATAACCAGGAATAGAACGACGACAATACCTGCTGTCTCGGCATGCTGCAGCTCAACCACTTTTGGAGCCAGTATCATAAACACGCTCGTCAAGTATCCATTTGTCAAACCCAAGAGACAAGTCAATATCGTTACGGGGATCTCCGTACTTAAGAATTTTGGGCCATGAAGACAAAGATAGAAGAGCGGGAAGAAGAATAGCCTCCCAACAGTACACCAGATGGCTATCTTGGCATTCTCCAGGAGATAACACGCCGTCAACGACTTGCCGATGAGATCAAACACATTGTAGGCTGAGATCAGCATGACTGCATACCAATCCTTGAGAATCTCAGAGTGCACGTCCTCAGTGATGTACCCTGGGAAGATAGCCAGAGTCACAACATAGATGAGAACAATGCCTAGCCCATGCCACTTAATTCTCCCAACAACGCTCCATAAAGACAGCCTCCAAGCAGCCACGCCCTTCTCTGCTTTCTCCTCATTCACAGCCTGCATTTTCAGTTCCTTGTAGTACTTGATTACAGGAAGCCGGTCTGCTACATTGTAAAAGACCATGCACACGGCCATGATCACAATGCCAACAGCAAAGTACAGATTGGCACTTTTTCTTAAGCCTTCAGAATCTTGTGGGTAGACAGCTTTTGTGATAACCCTCAACAATGAGATCAGAACCCCTGCAATCGGCATGTGTATGGAATCAAATTGGATGAAAAACAATTACTCAGTGACAGAAATGCAGACGCATGATCAACTTGGGCCAAATTTAGTAATGACACAGTCCCGATCTCAATTCTACAAATAGACGTAATTTAGATAAGCTACTGCAAATCTTAGCAAAGAATTTGAGACGTCCAGCGAATTATCTCGCCAATGCCGCTGGACCCAAACAAAAACAAAACTAGACTTAGCAGCCAGCATGCACAATTTCCACCTAACTGTGCTAGATTCCCAGGGTTCACATCCAAAATAATTACCCCTAAATTTGAAGAGGATGAGATAAGAATCTTTATGGCCAGCACCAGAAATCAATAAACCAAATTCAATCAGCTAATCAGAAGCATCTACTTCCCACGATCACTGACTCACCTGAAGCAGCAGTTCCAGCCACAACCGCCTGCATGTACCTTTCCGGCATCTCTCCGGCGGAGCCAATAATGCCCCCCTGAACGAGGGCATCCGCGATAGCGGACAAGGCGATGGCACCCACGGTGACATAAAATCCGTCGTACAAACCCGTCCTCCCCTTAATATAACCAACATCCAAGACGGGGACGACGAGGAGGGCAACCACGAAGAGGAAGAGGCCGAGGTTGATCCTGACGTAGGCGTCGCTGGAGGAGGCCTTACGGCTGGAGAGGAAGAAGAGGATGGCGAGGAGGGAAACGAGGGCAACGAGCATGTAGACGACGGCGAAGACGCGGTCGACGGACTCGCCGGGGTAGAGGTAGGAGAAGTAGTCGACGGCGGTGATGAAGGCGTTCCAGGGGAGGAGGAAGCCGGCGCCGAGGGTGAAGAAGATGACGTAAGCGAAATGGAAGGAGTCATCGGGGACCTTCCTGGAGGATGGCCGCAGGGGAGGAAGGAGGGCGGCGGTCTCGAGGGGGCGGTCGGAGTCGCGTTCGGTCCTCCTTCCCATTTTGCCCGATCGATCGGATGTCTTGGTTGGAGGGCACGAGGGGGGGGGAAGTTGACTGCTTTTGGTCGTGTTTTGTTGGTTGTTAAAAGTCACGGTAACGGTAACGGTGTCAGGATTGGGATTATAATATTCAGACACGGTTCCTTCTTCCACGAGGGATTGGGATTTGATTCGGACAGCTCACCGGACGAGGATATATAATAATAAAATGAAATGACTGAGAAGCCAGTTGATTCCTCCTCCAACCCCAAATAACCATATCTATGCCAAAACTACACCCCGAAACTGTTTAGAAGCTGAACAATGGGTGTGCCTGCAACTCCTCGGTGGTTAAACTCGACGACTTCGATCGATCGATCACCCTGTTTTCCCTCTAAAAATGGCACCGGACTAGCTATTCGCCTGCACGCTCCACCTACCTGCACTGTTCTCAGGCCAAGACATTGTTCAATTCGAATGGTTTTTCGCATAAGACCTTATTATGTATCTGTCACGCCACAAATTCGAGTGCTGGGAAGCTTTAAGAACCTGCCAAATGCATACACAGGCTTCCTGCCTAAAATCCACATCCTAAAAGACAAGAGCAGAACAGAAGAACTGTGAAAACAACTGGATATATGACAATAGAACATGCCACGAAAGAAAGTCGAATGAAAAAGGTAATCCGAGGCCTTTCCTTAGAACACGAGGGGTGCTGGAGGAAGTATACCTGAACGTGAGAAATTTTCAGCCCGTAACGATCGCGACTGTAATTGATGATTCCGGGAACTCCTTCAACCTCCTGCAGCCACAAACACAGAACATTCTCCAGTATTCCGGTAATCATAATCCATCTATCTACAATGCTTTACACCTGAGCAGAATCCGTTCCAGATCTAAGCTCATTAGGATTGCTTATACAGAACTTTATCCGACCTCGTCATCAGTTTCCACAACGATAACCAGACTGGATGAACCATCTGAAAATAGCTGGCTATTGTCAATCTGTACTAGGAAAAAGAAGTATATACAAGAGCTACAAATGGACCCAGCTACAAGGGTTAACCAGGTTCCATAGGAAGATCAAATATTCTCTTCATACCCTTTAAGTAGATGAACTCAGAATACCTACAACAATGCATAACACTGCTGTCTGCGAAAATGACGGTTACTCCGTCACCGTCACTATTTCTAGCAAGACACGAGAGAACAGCTAGGCAAAGATTCTGTTATTTGTATGCTCACCAGTGATCAACGTGCCTCGACGACCTTGTTCTTCTTTCCTCACGGAAAGAACATACATAAGCAGTGTGGCCTCTTCTTTGTCTGTAATCTATACTGTACATTCTTATACTGACCAGCAAAAAGACTTATATACAAGAGTTACAAATGGACCCAGCTACAAAAATTAAGCTGGAGTTCCTCTATAGCTCATTTAGAAAAAACAGAGAGAGAGAGAGCTTTGTTTCTGGGAACTGGGGAGTTCCCTCGATGCTTCTCTCCGGGTTACCTGCAACTATATTCGCTGATAGACTTATTACCATACAGGAACATATAGTTCTTGCAGGAATATGTGTGGGGGCTGGTTGCGGGACCTCTTCTCAGAGTAATCCTGAAGAATTCTGATAAGGCTACTAGCCTTCTTGCTTGCGCGTGAAGTGCCTTCGCTCAGCAATGAATACAGCGATGTCATTAGAGAGGTGGATTCTGCCAAATGAGAGACAGCCCCTGTTCCTCCATTTTTGCAGATATTCAGCAACAGGTTGATGCAGTTTTCGCTTCCTACCCTTGAAGTAGATGAATTCAGAATACCCGCAACTATGCATAACACTCCTGTACGCAAAATGACGGCTGCTCCTTCACAATTTTCAGCAAGACATGAGAGAACGGCTAGGCAATCAGATGCAATATCTTCCCTGGAACACGACTTCAGTTGTTCCTTGAGCAAGGGAATTGCACCTGCGGCAATAACTCTCCTATGGTTGCTTTGATGTGGGAGCAGGCCAAAGATTGCAACAAGTGCGTTCTTCTTTCCATGATCTGATCCATCTGTCGCCATCTTCACTAAAACCTTGACGGTTTCAGGAATTTCCCCAATTAACCTCCGATTCTCCTCGACCGAAGAGAGATAAAATAAAGTAGCGGCTGCATGCTGCCTTCCTTCCACTTTAAGTCCATTTTTGAGAACATTTGCCACCACTGTCAGACCACCATTATCCACTATAATAGTCTTGGCAGCTGAATGCTTCGATACGTTCAGCAGTGCAGCAATAGCATTCTCTTGCAGCGATGCATCTTTTGAAGATAACATCCTTAGAAGGTGAGGAATACAGCCTGCTTCCACCAAGCAGGAACGATTCAAAGTATTTCTCTTGGCAAGAGCCCTAATCTCATATGCAGCTTTGTTCTTGTCCGAATCATTTCTCCCATCAAGTTGACTTACGAGATATTCAGCAAGTGATTTCACAGCATTCTGCGCTGCTAAGCTTGCGGTCAGAACCTTCTGCACTGCTTCCTTATCAACTTTCCTAGACTCAAAGACAGGGATATTATTCTCTGCACAATAAATCTCAACCAACCGCTTAACTGCCACGTTTGGCACCAGCTTCTTATGCAAAAGGGTCTCTCCTGTCTTAGGGCATGTGGAATTCCCAGCCCTAAACCACTTCAAAATTGAGCACCGGTCATATGTATGCCCCGAAGAAGTGACCACAGGGTCCATCATCAACCCGAGCAATATTGGACACCAAAAATCATCTGGGTTAACATTTTGCAGCAATTTTACCTTGTGTCCCTCTCCTAGACCACCTCTCTCTAGATTTTTAGAACGATCCATCACCTCAAAACAAACGGATCTGGAATAACACATCAGTCCTAACAGATCACTCGGCCAATTTGATCTCTCTTTTCTCAATGCTAGCATGCTCCAACGCTAACTCACACTCCAAGACCCGAATCTCTTCGTTACACGAACTCCAGTCATGTACTCCTGCATAATTGAGGACTTCCCTCAGACTGCACCCATTAGGGACGATCCCGGCCTCAAAATAACTCAATATCGCATTCACGCCATTCATCGCTTTCCGATCGGAAGGTTCTACACCATACCTAAGCTTCCTTACCTGCCTGATAGTAAGGTCCACGACTTCCCTAACCTCCACATCCACACCACCACCAGCAACATCCCACGGGAAAACATCCACGGCAGTCGCGATCGCTCGCATGAGGCAACAAAACTCCCTTGCGACAAGTTGTGAGTGCATCAGCATCCAGACTCGAGCTCCGTCCCTGCTCAGGTCCTCCAACAGGCACCGCAATTTTTGGAAAGCCGGGCGGAGCTCAGACAAGCAGAGGTGGAGGTCACATGCGGCAGGACTCGCTGCCACAGGTCGAAGCTCCTCGAGCAGGAGTAAGAGGTTTGACACGCAGCGGACGGCTGAGGAGGCGTTGCGCTTGTTGCAAGGGAAGCGGAGGGTCCTAGCCGAGGCAAGGTCGAGGATGGACACCGCGGAAGCGACGAGGGAAGACACCATAGCAGGCGGAGGCGTTGACTCGGGCGGGTGGAAAGCGGGGGAGGCCAGCCACCGGAGAGTGGAATCAGCTAAGCGGATCATGCAGCGGCTTTTCTTGATCCTTGTTATTCCGTTATGATCCGGTGAGGAGCTCGGCAGGGAGTATAAATAAGGGAGCGGGAAACGGGAAAAAGGGCGGTGGACACGCGTCGAGGATTCATTGGGCTATCGGTACTGATGGGCGGGGTGTCGGCGGGGGATCGCGGGAGGTGGGACGCGTGGCGGCAGGTGATTGGTAGATGGGCTGGATAATTCCAGTAGCCGACGTTTCAGGGGGGAAAGGGGGTGGACGTCCGTACCGAGAGGGGCCATACTTTGAAAATACTTTATTTGTTACTTTACTGGAAATGATGGGCGAACCGATCTTTATCCGATAAATGGAGTGATATTGGGCTCCTGAAGATATTTGGGCCTTAATTGGGCTTCGTCTTGACTTTCGATCCTTGGGCCAGCACAAGAGTGGGTTCTTTTTCTCTCTATCTCTGACCTTAACCTATTAATATTAATTCCCTTTTGGACAATTTTTTATGTGCTGTTTTGAGGTACTTGTCTAAATGACTCTGTGGACTAAAGAAGCAATGATTTAATAACGATGAGTGTGAATGCAATCGATGCCTAAATCACAATTATATGATGATAAGACAATTTAAAAAGGCGCATAAGATTCGTACTAGTAGTTGCGTTGGGGGTGCATATCTTCCTATTTGAGCATCTCCACTTTTAGGACATGAAAAGAAATGGAGATTCTTTTATATTTTCAGATATTAAAAAAAAAATCCCAATTAGCTAAAAATAAAACAAATTGATTCATGATTAGAATTCTGAAATATATAATTGAATAAATACAAATATGCAATCATGATGGAGTCGAATGGGCGATAATTTAGTTTAGTCCTAACAGCCGCCGCCGCAGCAACAGGGGGTATATAAAGTCTTAAGCGGTGGCGCGCGCACACTCACCAAGATCGTGTTTTCTCGTGTTCTTGTTCTGTTCCGCCTGTCCGAATCCGATTCCGAAGCCCAGAAGACAATCGCTTTCCCCCCACCACCTACCCTCCTCCCCTTTTTTCATCCGTTTCCTTTGAATTTGTCTTGTTTCTTTGATGGCCGCGGAGGAAGTTGTCATGGGGAAGAAGCCCGCGGACGAGGGTGGAGATGGGGCAGGTGTTAATGGGGTTTCGGCTGCTTCTGCTGGAGGCGGCGACGGCGGAAATTGCATGCCGTCCGTTATCCCCGGGTGGTTCTCTGAGATTAGCCCCATGTGGCCAGGTTTTCTCTTTCTGGCCTGTTCTCTTTTGTTATTTCCATCCAAAGTTTGCATCTTTAGTGGCTATTTGATCCAAAGTTTGCATCTTTAGAGGCTATTTGTCTGGAGTTTGCATCTGGATGGCGAGCTGTTTGTCTGTGGATCGCATTTTCTTGGAATCCGTCGTTGTTTAAGAATGAATCGGCTTGCCGTATGGATTCCCGTTCTTTCTTGGAAGTGGCTAGTTTCTTGTTTGCCTTTTCTTTACAGTGTTGGAGTTGCTTCTTTTTCTGGGTTTGCAATTATTTTCAGAATGTCTTTGTATTGATGCAATTAGAATGCCGTGCTTTTTATATGTGATTTTCTGCGACCATGTTTTTTTTTTTTATCAAAATTGTAAAAGTTTTAGGTGTGATCTACTTTGAAGGCGTTTCCTCTTACTGCTCTTGTATCAAAATTGTACAAAGTTTCAGATGTGATCTAGTTTGAAGGATATGGTTTTTCCTCTTACTGCTCCGTGTGATGGTTTGTTTCTTCAGCCAAAGTTGATTAACTGCCGCAGCCGGATACAGGGCTAAACTTGCTTGTGTTGCTTGGTGTCTATGATATTGCTTGAAGTTCAAGCTCCTTATTGTTATGATTTGGAAATGTTGTAAAATGAGAGGTTTTGGAGTTTCGCGCTTCAACCGTTTTATTCTAATTTCTCAAATTACTCTTGGTATGAAGATAATGAGGACTGTTGATGATGGTGCAGATCCCTCTGTTGTATGTGTATTTCTGAATCATATGATAATTGTGTCCCTTACCAAAGTTCTCTTTTTCAAAGCGTTTACGATTCAGGTGATGTTGAGCCGGTGGACTTCAGTTACATTTTTCAAAGTACTTCTGGTGTAGAGCCTGTTTTATAGTTGTAGGAGTATATAGTTTTACAGTTGGAGAAGTACCCTGAGTATTTGGGCTGGGAAAGGTGCAAGATGCTTTTCATAACTGTGTGTGTCTGACTTGTGGCATGATTTGCTTGTTGTTGCATAAGAACTAATGCAAATCACTTCGTCCAGGGGAAGCACACTCCTTGAAGGTTGAAAAGATACTGTTTCAAGGAAAATCTGATTACCAGGACGTTATTGTTTTTCAGGTATATATAGGTCTAGCCTGACAACTTATTTCTTTAAGCACCGAGTCTTAATCTGATTCTATATCCAAGAACTTGTCCTCTGATTGTTTCAGTCAGCAGCATATGGAAAAGTTCTTGTTTTGGATGGGGTGATACAGCTCACAGAAAGAGACGAGTGCGCCTATCAAGAAATGATCACTCATCTTCCATTGTGCTCGATTCCTAGCCCAAAGAAGGTTATTTTTTTGTTGATAATAATGTTTTCAGAATTATTTACATCTTTCCACATACTAAATCAATGAAGAGGATTTCTGTCTGTCTATTACTTTTGCTTAACAGTAGTAGAAAAAGCAGTTGAATAGAGCTGTAGGACTTGTTGAACTAAATGATTATAGGAAAGTGTGAGGCTAAATGAGTAACAGCAGAGTTGGTTTTTAGAAAATTTGTCCTTTTCAGCGTCAACTTATACCATCCACTTATCTCTCTAATTTGATTTTCTTTTCAGGTGCTAGTTATTGGTGGTGGAGATGGAGGTGTTCTTCGTGAAGTCTCCCGCCATTCATCCATCGAAAAAATTGAAATATGTGAGATAGATAAGATGGTAGTTGAGGTGAGTCCTCATAACACGCCTTTTTAATGAAGCCATCATCATGTCTCACATTGATGTAGAGTATACGTAATTAGGCATACAGACAGGATATACAATATTTGGTTCTTCATCAATTGCTCGCCAGCTTATCTCGTTAATTGCTTTCTAAAATCCAGGTCTCAAAGAAATTCTTTCCCGATGTTGCTGTTGGGTTCGATGACCCACGTGTCACACTGCACATTGGTGATGGTATGTTATTTTTGCATTGTGTATGAGGTGCTTTTGAGTGGTTTTGCTGTGTCCTCGTTCAATTTAATGCCTTCTATTTTCAGGGGTTGCTTTCTTGAAAGCTGTTCCGGAAGGGACGTATGATGCAGTCATAGTGGATTCCTCAGATCCAATTGGTGAATGCATCGTCGAATATTCCCGACTAATTTCTTTGCCCTTGTCTTCGGGTTGGAAATGATGGCAATGGGGTTGATCATTGCAGGTCCTGCGCAAGAGCTCTTTGAAAGGCCCTTCTTCGAGTCGGTGGAGAAGGCTCTTCGTCCGGGGGGTGTCATATGCACTCAAGCAGAGAGTATGTGGCTCCACATGCACATCATTGAGGATATCGTTGCCAATTGTCGTCAGGTCTTCAAAGGCTCAGTAAACTACGCATGGACTAGTGTTCCTACATACCCCAGGTGTGTCATTATTCTGCTTCACTTCTTGTTTAATTATCCATTTGGTTTACGATGACTCAGTATCTTAACTTTAGTTTTGCTTCTCCACAATTGCACTTGTAAAAAGGGTTCTAAAAGAACTCAGAACGCAATTCGTTACCTGGGATTTATTCTGACACTTGCTTTCATTTTGCTTGTGTTTTCTGGCAGCGGGGTGATTGGTTTCATGCTTTGCTCGAAGGAAGGACCGGAGGTGGATTTCAAGCATCCCACAAATCCGATCGATACTGATGAGAATATCGCAAAGTTCAAGCACCCCTTGAAATTCTACAACTCAGAGGTCGGGTTTCTTCTCTGCATCATTCATTCCGATTCCTGCAGTTTCATTTCATCGTCGGTGCCTTTTCACCGTCTTGACGGATATTTTTTCTGTTCACATGCTCCAGATTCATACAGCAGCATTCTGCCTGCCCTCGTTCGCGAAGAGGGTTCTCGACTCCAATCCTTAGCACCAGCCGTGGTCCTACTATAATCTCAGTCTCTTAATCATCTGAATAAAATTTCTGTTTCGAGTCACATTCATGACCTTTTTTTGCCCGAGGGACTTCGCATGACCGCCATGTCTATCTGTTGTCGGGGACGTATCGGCTTTACGAATGATGGGTGCCACATTTGCCTGTATCATCATCAATACAGAAGATAAACAGTTTCTCAGGCTTATATCCATCTATTCACATCCTTTTGTCCCAAGATAACCATTTTTAACTTCTATCGAAGTATAGATGTGATGTCTGCTGAACACAGTTTTTAAAGAGGCGAGGCGAGGCGAGCTGAAGAAAACCGCGCCATGCTAAAGGACAGGCGAAGAGGTGGTGAAGTTTGTCTCTTTCTTGTATACCAATCGCATCTCGCCACGTCATCAAATCCTGTCGTCCAACGTTCCTCTCTGTTTGCTTCTCCCAATGGCCTTCCTCGTCCCCATGCTGCAATAATTCGCAACCTTCCAAAATTCTTCCGTACCCCGCCAAGCCCCACCCCAAAACCTTTCCTTTTCCTCTGAACCGTGGGACCCTATCCCTACTCTGGTCCCGGCCTATCCTCGACTGTACCGGACTGCCGCATTCTCTGTCAGATGGTGCCGTGGCGGAAGGGGAGGTTATACAGAACTTGTAAAGCGCAAAGATTGAATCTTTTTTCTGGGTTTTGCGATTCGGGTTTGGTGAAGGTGTTGGTAGCGAGCATTTGATGGGAGGAGAGGATGTGGAAGTTAACGTGGTTTTGGTAGCGTAGAGGACTGCGTTATGGGAGTGGGGGTTTGGCGAAAGAATATGGGGAAGGACAATGAGATTGAGGAGGGGAGCAGTGCTGGAGACGGCAGGAGCAGTATCAGCGGCGGGGAGACGAGGTGGGTCGACGGCGGGGAAGTGGGGTCGGAGTCGCCGGAACGGCCATTCTTCGGGCAGGATGAGTTGAGGGATAAGCACAAGTCGATGAGGAGGAGGCTTGTGAAGAAGGCAAGGAGGGTGGATTCCTTTGATGTCGAGGCCATGGAGATCGCTGGTGCCGGTACTCATCATCACTCCAAGGTTTTTCCCTTTTTTATTTCTAACTGATTGGAACTTTGATTGTTCGTTTTGTTTGTTTGATGTTTCCTGTTGTGATCGGGTGCCTACCTGTCCCAATAGTTCTTGTGACTGTTGCTCAATTATGATTTTTTTGTTGGTCGATGCCAGGATGTTTCTATCATGGTGACCCTTGGACTGGCCTTTCAAACGCTTGGTGTGGTGTATGGAGACTTGGGCACTAGTCCATTGTATGTTTTTGCCGATGTGTTTAGCAAAGTGACCATTACTTCCGAGGTCGATGTGTTGGGTGCTTTGTCGCTTGTTCTGTATACAATTGCTCTCATTCCCTTGGCTAAATATGTCTTCGTGGTGCTCAATGCCAATGATAACGGCGAAGGTAAGAAAGATCAAGCTTCCCACTAGTTGTTTGTCATCTTTTTCTCTTTTCAAATGTAATGATTACTTGAGTAGCTCAATGGATGTACTGCATGGTGTATTCTTGTAGGAGGTTCTTTTGCTTTGTACTCGCTGATATGCAGATATGCAAATGTTAATATGCTACCGAATCGACAACCTGCTGATGAACGGATCTCAAGTTTTAGGCTCCAATTGCCGACTCCAGAATTGGAGAGAGCCTTGAACATAAAAGAAGCTCTTGAGAGCAGGACATCTCTCAAAACTGTTTTATTGCTGTTGGTCCTAGTGGGAACATCAATGGTTATTGGAGATGGAATCCTCACTCCATGCATATCTGGTATGAGCCAGTGCTGTCCTTTCGTGCAAGTAAAAAAATTATTCTGGATATTATTTTATGGAAGATTTGTGCTGATAACTGCTTGGTTTGTATTCTCCTTCTGTGGAAATGAGTCATAACTGAAACGATATCTCGGGAAGGCCTTAAACAAACAGTAGTCAGTCAAACTACATGCCTGTGGGCTCGCATTTGCTAGTTGAATTTACGATTACTTCCTTTTTTGGACTAACCAGAATAAAACTTCTTCCTGTTGTAGTGATGTCTGCCGTGAGTGGGCTTCAAGGAAAAATAGAAGGTTTCGGTACAGGTGTGCATCTGATTCATTTGCAAATTCAATTTCTATGCCTTTGTAGTGTGACGAATATAGAAAACATTGGTGACCGATGAACCTATGAGTCTGACGTCTAGCTACTCGTGCTCTGTCTGAGATTTCCCTCAAATTATAGCTTATTTCGACTGATTTAGAGAGTACTAGAGCACAAACTAATATACGTTGGCTTTCTGTTTTACTTGAAATGTTATGAACTGTCATTCCTGACGTTTAGCAAAAAAGTTACTTGCAGGTGCTCTTGTTGTTCTGTCAATAGCTATCCTGCTCATGTTGTTTGGCATACAAAAGTTTGGGACCGGCAAAGTGGCCTTCATGTTCGCTCCCATTCTGGCTGTGTGGTTCTTTTCACTGGGAGCTATTGGACTTTACAATCTTCTCCAGCATGATATATCTGTCTTGAGGGCAGTGAATCCTGCTTACATCTATTATTTCTTTCAGAAGAACTCCAAAAATGCGTGGTCAGCGCTCGGAGGTTGTGTTCTTTGTATTACAGGTATATATATTCTTACATCTTTGTTGATGATAATTTCCAGCTTAAGATTACGAATTCAGCTTCTGCTCCCATCACCTATTTTCCTATCAAAATTATGTAGGGGCAGAAGCGATGTTTGCAGATCTTGGTCATTTCTCGGTGCGATCTATACAGGTCTGAGTCATTAAGAATTTTACAACAATGTAATTTTCTCCTTTTAATACCTTGTTTACCCCAAATAGGAGTCTTCTTTGCAGATTGCCTTCACTTGCGTTGTCTTCCCTTGTCTCCTCTTGGCTTACACAGGCCAAGCTGCATATTTGATGAAAAACCCGGGTTCTGCTCGCAACATCTTCTACGATTCTGTACCAGGTCAGGAATCAAGTTTTGTCCCAGTGATGGTCCATGCTGCCTTGATGCTCGCATGACCAGCTTGTCTTGGTCTGTCTTTGGAACTGCAGGTAGTCTCTTTTGGCCTGTTTTCGGGGTCGCAACGCTTGCCGCCACAATTGCCAGTCAAGCGATGATTTCTGCTACCTTTTCTTGCGTCAAACAAGCCATGGCTCTCGGGTGTTTCCCAAGGCTTAAGATAGTCCATACATCTAAGAAGCAAATGGGACAGATTTATATCCCTGTGATCAACTACTTCTTGATGACTATGTGCATAATTGTCGTCTCCATATTCCAGAGCACCACCGACATTGCCAACGCATATGGTTGCGTATCTTCTTTTCACTTTTCTGTTGGTGTGGTCGAGCAGTTTACTTTTTCTCATTTCCCGATCCTTTGCATGCAGGTATTGCAGAAGTTGGTGTGATGATGGTCAGCACGATCTTGGTGACGCTCGTGATGCTTCTGATCTGGCAGACCAATATATTCCTTGCTCTATGTTTCCCGCTTGTTTTCGGATCCATCGAATTCACTTACCTGTGTTCGGTGTTGTCAAAGCTCATGGAAGGCGGCTGGCTTCCTCTTGCTTTTGCATGCTGCTTTCTCACCATAATGTACATTTGGAACTATGGCAGCGTATTGAAATACCGAAGCGAGGTCAGAGAGAAGATATCAATGGATTTTATGCTCGAACTCGGCTCAACCCTTGGCACCGTAAGGGTACCTGGAATTGGACTACTGTACAACGAGCTTGTTCAGGGTATCCCATCAGTGTTCGGACAATTTCTACTGACCCTTCCGGCGATCCATTCAACGGTTGTATTCGTATGCATTAAATATGTGCCCGTCCCCATCGTCCCTCAAGATGAACGGTTCTTGTTCCGAAGGATATGTCCGAAGGACTACCACATGTTCCGATGTGTGGCAAGGTATGGGTACAAGGATGTCAGGAAGGAGGACCATCATGCGTTCGAGCAACTCCTTGCCAAAAGTCTCGAGAAGTTCCTGAGAAGGGAGGCAGAAGATATCGCCTTCGAGACTGTCCAACTTGAAGCCGAGCTTGACGACATTTCAACTAGGCCACGTGATTTGGGCATCGATGAACTAAGAGTCCCACTCATACAAGGGCCAACGATGGAGGACTCCAAGGCGTCGGCATCGGAGGAAGGGCAAACGACCATGAAGTCCATCTGTGCGGCCCAAGAGATTGACCCTGGGCTGGAGTACGAGCTGTCTGCACTAAGGGAGGCCACAGAGTCGGGGTTCACGTACCTGCTGAGCCACGCACAGGTGAGGGCGAGGAAGGAATCGTTCTTTGTGAAGAAGCTGGTGATAAACTACTTCTACGCATTTCTTCAGAGGAATTGCAGGGCTGGGGCAGGGATCTTGAGGATGCCCCACATGAACATCATAGAGGTCGCGATGACACACATGGTCTAAGGATTGCTTGTCCGAGGATGCTGTGCCGACTCCCAATAGTTAGTTTCGGCCCTCGGCCTCCTAGTTTTGACCGGATTACATATATGGATGGCTGGTGATGGCAAAAGAACAGGTGATGGGAGGACAACCAATGTTTTCGGAGGAAGCAAGTTACTAAGGACAAGTGATAATGTCCGAAAGGGGAATGGCCCGTATGATAACATATGATTGCTAATGTCGAGACCTTAGGATAGATGTGTGTCTGCAAAAGAATAAGAAAACCGGCTTCGTTAGATGTTGGGGTTGCGAGGGGGTGGCCGTGTCGAAGCTGCAAGTGAGGTGTCTCTGAGGTTGTCCTAATGGGAAACAGGGTCTCCCAGGTGAGGGCGGATCTCCAGGAACTTGCACGCGACGCCTAGTTGAAGATTCCGTTGCCGTCGTCGTCGGCGTGCATCCAGAACTGACAATATCCGGGATCGACGACGGAACTATCGGCATGTCAATGGGCCCTGTCGTTGAAATGAGAAAGGCCCTCGATCCGATGAAGCCCATGAAAGCCCATTTTAACAATTCCACTTCTAGATTTTAAGATTTACAGCAATCAAAATAAGAAACGCGAATTTAAAAAAAAAAAAGAAAAAAAAGGCATTTGCATTTGTTTCGTTGGTTCATTCCTTCCCCCACTCGCACCGGATCCGACGTCTTCAGCCCCCAGATCTCTCTTGCTACGACGACCTCCGATCGCGATCCCCTTCGATTCTCGGATCTGATTCGTTCCGTTGTTGTAGTTGTCGTTGTCGTTGGTGGTGGTGGTGGTGGTGGGAGCTATTGTAAAGGAGGGATTCAGTATGGATACGATCATGAATCCGTTCTCTTCCTCGACCCGCCTAAGGTAAGCCCCGAGTTTTACTGCTCCGTTTAAATTCGTGGAATTGAGGATTGTTGTTAGGGAGGGAGTTATGATGACTGTGAGTTTGGAGATACCGAGGGTAGCATTAGTCCGAACGATTTTCATTTTTTTTAGGTCCTTTGACATGATGCAAATGTCTATAGCTACAATTTCAGGACATCTCTTTGGGCTATCATTTGCGGTTTCGGTTTATGTCTTGGAATAGGAGTGGGTTTGTAGCTTGTAGTGTTTGTAGGGGGCTCTGGTTGATAGGCAATTCACTGATCTTGAATGTTATGTGCTCGTTCCTTGTTTGATAAATTATAAATGTTTAAGTTCTGTGAAGTACACTGAGATTCTGCAATAAAATTACTGGGATTCTGCAATAAAAGTAAGAAATGTTATAATTGAAGATTCAATCTGTCATAAAGTTATGTTGAAGTAGTTCATAACTTTAAATGTAATTTACTCTTGCTATCTAAAATCAGTCATTCGTGAAAGGTATACTGGTGGATAGTGTTACTGCATTGTGTCTCAAGTTGAAACACGACAGGGATGTGCTATTGGCCAGAGGACATTAAATGGTGTTGTGGGAGGATGATCTTATGTGATATACTTGCACAAAATTCTTCTATTTCCAAGGAACATATTTTCACAGCCTAAAAATCTCTGTCTCTGCAGGGACATGATCCGGGCCATACGCGCCTGCAAAACTGCTGCAGAAGAACGTGCTGTAGTGAGAAAAGAATGCGCGAGTATTCGGGCTTCCATTAATGAGAATGATCATTATTACAGGCATAGAAACCTAGCAAAGCTCATGTTCATTCAAATGCTTGGCTATCCTACACACTTTGGTCAAATGGAGTGCCTCAAGTTGATTGCGTCTTCTGGTTTTCCAGAAAAGAGAATAGGATATCTTGGTCTTATGTTGTTACTTGATGAAAGACAGGAAGTGCTTATGCTGGTGACTAATTCATTGAAACAGTATCCTTTTTCAACTTCCATTTCATCAATTGTTCTTTATGAACTTTTCTGATTTTACAGTTTCCTTTTGCATGTTCTCTCTGAGATAATAATAGAAGGAACAGTATTGATCTAGAACCTGTGCTATGCTTGCACGATAGGTTATTGTCTTCTGTTGCATATTCCTTACCTATGTTCAGAGACCTAAATCATACAAACCAGTATATCGTGGGACTTGCTCTTTGTGCTCTGGGAAATATCTGCTCAGCAGAGATGGCACGTGATCTTGCCCCCGAAGTCGAGAGGCTATTGCAGTTTCGAGATCCAAATATCCGGAAAAAGGTTCCCTTCTGTTTAACTGCCACCGCCGCTGCTTCTCATGCTTTTGGCACTCACAATACATCTGTTTTTGTAGCTTCTGTTGGCTTCATGCCAGTTCCTTCATTGAAACACGGACTGCTGTTTGCATAATATTCTTTTATATCTAATCCTAAGATACTTCCGCTGGAGAGATAGATTGCTGTCCTGTCCGAAGTAGAACAGTAGAAACATGAGTTTTGGTAGTCAAAATAATCGCTATTGAGAACAGAAGGAGGCCTTTCTGTGATGATCATTCTTACCCGTTTCAATCATCATCTAGATAATCTAGAGACAGTTTTTCAAGAAGCTTATTTCATGCTGTGAGATCTGCAGTATTATTACCTTCTCAGTTAATATTGTTGACAGCAACATGTGGGTTTCCATTTTTCCATTAACTTTATCTTATGATTATGGGCCAATATGCAGGCAGCCTTATGCTCAATAAGAATTATAAAGAAAGTGCCGGATCTTGCTGAAAATTTTATAAATGCAGCTGCCGCTTTACTGAAAGAAAAGCATCACGGAGTGTTAATTACTGGAGTCCAACTTTGTACTGATCTTTGTAGAGTCAGTTCTGAAGCGCTCGGGTTCTTCAGGAAGGTGAGTTATGTAACATCATTTTTTGTTTAATGTTTCAAACAATAGTTTGACAAGCTACTTTGACCCATTTTGTTCTGGTCTATGGTTTTCTGTCGTCACCATAGTAATATTAAGATGTTTTCCTTATAATATCTATCGTGCTTTTCTGCATATTTATCGTGTTGTAAACTGGGTCTTAGCTTTCAATGGTATTAGATTGTCAGAATAGAAGCTACCTTGACCCAAGTTGTGTACAGTTGTTCCACCGGCTTCTTTGTTAATATGGTTGACATGAAAATTTTGTTTTCGAGGTAGAAATGCATGGATGCTTTGGTCAAGACCCTTAAGGATGTTGTCAACAGTCCTTATACACCAGAATATGACATTGCGGGCATCGCGGATCCTTTTCTCCATATTAGATTGCTCAAGCTTTTGCGAGTATTGGGCCAAGGAGACGCGGATGCCAGTGATGCTATGAATGATATCCTTGCTCAGGCAAGTATTATTTAGCTATTAGTCTATTGTTTTTTTGCTTTTGTTCATCCTTTAACGGCAAAATGATGGGCGATGCCTTCCATTTCCATGAAAGATCCTGTCAATTGCCGTCTTTGTGCATGTTCACGTGGTTTTTGAGTAGCTGATGTTTTATATAATGTCTTCTATTTATAAACTGAATTTTCCTTGAAAGGATGGGAAAAATGTTGAAATGTCAATTTAGTGGAGATGAAATATTGAACAATAAGGTTCTCTTTCTTTCGTCGGTCGTTACCTCAAGGAAACATCTGCATGTGAAATACGTACTGTTTTTGTGCACAGTTGGAGTGGGGGGGGTCATGTCTAGACACAGTTTATTTCTCAAATTAATGAATAAACAATTCCCCGTGGAAACATTATTATCATGAAGCTTTTGCTTAATTAATGTATTGTGATGCATTGTTACTCACTTACTCATTCACATTGCTTGAGTACTTCTGTTTTCTTCTTAAGATTAGTGAATTATCTTGACATATTTTTCTGTTATTCATTTAGAACAAGCAGATTCTTTGTTTGTTTATTATCTAATACAGTAAGGTTTTGAGCGTCATAGTAAACGCAAATGCCATGATCTTTCACGTTGCCGGTGCATGCTATTGGTTATGAATTTTCCTTAAGATAATGTATTTTTGTGTTCTTGTATAGGCGGCAACCAAGGCTGACACAAACAGAAATGCTGGGAATGCAATTTTGTACGAGTGTGTGGAAACAATAATGAGCATTGAAGATAACGGTGGATTGCGTGTGCTTGCTATTAACATATTGGGAAGATTTTTGTCAAATCGTGACAACAATATCAGGTTTCAGTTTTTGAATATTTTATTTTTTTGTTATGGTATGATTATGTTCTTATGTCCATGTTCTTGTTTTTAATTCTTTGCATGCATTGTGGTGCGCATTGCTTCTGTTTCTTGATGTGTCTATATGTTAGTTACTTTCCTTTTTTAGCAAGTCTGTTTTTTTTTTGGTAGTGAAGGATAGATAGCATTAGATAATCGTTCAGGGTCTTAGGTTACATATTCAATAGTGCCTGTTTTTCTTTTCCTTGCTGGACTGATCTTGGCTTCTGTGACCATTAAAGATATGTTATAGTTCTAGTCTTGGTAATGGGCTTTCCTTCTGGGTAACATTGAAGAAATTTATAAAGATGTCCTGTCTCTTCAATAGTGGTGATTTACTGATAAAAATGCTTTCTTCCTTGACACAGAAAGAAACAACGTAGTTTTGTGTGTTGAGAATAGCAGCTCTTGCCCTGTTAATCTTTCTTCTTCATCAGCTTCCAGTTTCACTCTTGCAGGCTGTAGCCTAAACAAGTATTCTGATGTTAGGGATAGTTACTCATTTAGTACAATGTCAAAGTTATCTGATTTAGTTTATTATGGTTGAAAGCTGCAGATTTTCAATTTAGATTGGATTATTCTCAGCTTGCTGAATTGCATTTTCTTAACAATGTTTTATCTGGTTGCTGTTAGGTATGTTGCATTGAATATGCTGATGAAAGCTATATCAGTGGATACTCAGGCTGTGCAGAGGCATCGAGCTACAATTTTGGAATGCGTTAAGGTACTGAATCTTGGATTTTTCCTTAGCCATGCTATTTTCTTTAACTGTCCATCCAATTTTTCATGGTATCCAACATTGATGACCTTTTTTCATTTGGTTTTATCTTCCACTTGAATTTCTTTGAAAAAAGGCATGGATTGTTTGTCTTCCGTTGTTTCGACCTGTTTTGGCGTGAGGGAAATAGAACTGACCCTTGGTGTTCCAGGATTCAGATGCATCCATTCGGAAAAGGGCCCTTGAACTCATTTATCTTCTTGTAAATGAGACCAATGTAAAGCCATTAACGAAAGAGCTTATCGATTATCTGGAAGTAAGTGACCTGGAATTCAAGGGAGACCTTACTGCCAAAATCTGCTCCATGGTAGAAAAGTAAGTTCCCTTCTGGCCCTTGTTGTTTATGATTTAGTTCCCTGTTTGTCCCCTCAGTGAATATATTCTTGACCCTATGTGCATGACTATGGTAGATTAGGATCTAGACTTACCATGTGATGGATATTATTTTAACTATGAACTCCATTCTTTATTTTATTTTGTAGATTCTCCCCCGACAAAATCTGGTACATTGACCAAATGCTGAAAGTACTATCTGAGGTATGACTTTGATTATGTTAGTCGTTTGTTTTGTTTGTTGCAGATGCTAATAGTGCTGTTGCCAAAAAGTCTTCTTTACTTTATAATGATGTAGCGTTCCTAGATGTGACTAGTTTGGCCTTCTGTCCTTGGCTAAGTTATCCTTGTCTATCTCAGGACGATGAAAGGACAACCAAGTGAACAAAAAAATCTGATTTGGCCTTACCAGATTATCTCCTCAATTTGTTATCCTTTTATAAAGCAATTTTTGCAGGCTTTTTTCTTTGGTGGAATTCTCGACATCTTTCAAAGACTGTTCCATGTTAAAAACCATACCATGTGGCGGTTTAGGGCTGTAACAATGCATTCATCTTAAGTGAAATTCCATCTCTTCTGTTATTTGCTTGTAAAGAGCACAAATTAGCTGGTACTAAACACGAAGCTTGAAATTCTGAGCATCAGGAACTGCAAAAATTGCAATTTGTAATAGGTCCCTTTGCTTCTAAGACCAAAATTCTCTTATGCTTAATGATGGTTATAATCCAAGGGAATTGTGGGACTGATCTTCATTGTTTGATCAATTACCAATAGGCTGGAAACTTCGTCAAAGTTGAAGTATGCCATGCACTGATCGTGATAATATCGAATGCTGCGGATCTACATGGGTACACTGTTAGAGCTCTCTACAAGGCATTCCAAGCATCCGATGAGCAGGTATTTTACTTTAGGTTGGACCTCTACTTGTATGGATAGTATGGATCATAGTGTCTATAGCTGTAACAGCTATTGTCCTGACTGATTTGATCTTTCTCCAGGAAAGTCTTACACGGGTTGCTGTCTGGTGTGTTGGCGAATATGGTGATATGCTGGTCAATAATGCTGGAATGCTAGATATAGAGGATCCTGTAACTGTGAGTGTCCCAGCTGAAATTTTTTGAGTTGCTGATAGTCTATTTACTGCTATAAACTTTTCTAGCTTGGTAATTGGTCTGTGTGATCTTTTATCATGGAAAACTGTCTGCACCAACGATAGCATTGGTACCTTATTCTTCTAATTTTTACTCTGAAAATTGTCTTTCTTTTTTCTTGTGAGATGTTGCTCCTCATTTGACTAATGCGAGTGAAAACCAATTACTTAACTATTGTTCTGCGGATGGGCAAATCTATCCATAATACTGATTTTTTCTCCCTTGTTGGTGATGTGGCTTTAAGCCATATAGAGTAATATAATACGAGTAAATCCTTGAAGGACTGCAGTGCTATCATCCCTGCTACTTAACCTGAAATTTTTTAATCTCATTGTTGGAGCTTCGATTATTTAAAATATTGTATCTTCATGTTTTGCGATGCAGAATTCAGATGATAGTTCTGATTGACAAGTTTAATTGGACAGGTTACGGAGTCAGATGCCGTTGATCTTGTTGAGACTGCCATTAAGCGGCACACTTCCGATGCGACAACGAAAGCCATGGCTTTAGTTGCTTTGTTGAAGTTGTCTTCACGTTTTCCTTCGTGTTCAGAGTATGTTCTTACTCAACAAGTCTGCTATCTCACGTTGATTATATCTAATTGCTATTTTCCTAGTAATTCCATGATATCAAGATACAAAGGGCTCGTATGTTAGTTGTTATTTTTGGTACACGGTTGTACAATATATTCTTACATTATTTTTCATGTCCAGTGACTGTTTAGGTCTGCTGATTCTGATTCTCATTTTTCTGTCTTCCTGTAGGAGGATAAAAGAAATAGTTGTTCAGCATAAAGGAAGCTTTCTTCTAGAATTACAGCAGAGATCTCTTGAGTTCAACTCTATAATTGAGAAGCATACGAATATCAGGTAAACAACATGGATGCGTTAACCTGATTTCACATTTCCTCTATAGTGAAGTCTTCCAAAATTGTTGGTCTCATTGTTGTACTCAGTCTATATATACCTCACTTATGCAGCCAACTGATGCTTTTTGAAACTTTTTGGTTAGGTCTGCTCTGGTTGAAAGAATGCCAGTCCTCGATGAGGCAACTTTCAGTGGACGTCGGGCTGGTTCTGTACCCACAGCTGTTTCGGCGTCTCCAGGACCGTCTACTGGGGCTTCTCTCAAAGTTCCTAATGGAGTTTCCAAGCTGGCTGCTGCTCCTCTGGTAGACTTACTCGATCTCAGTTCAGACGATAACCCTGTGCCTAGTTCTTCTGGCAGTGATTTTCTTCAGGATCTTCTCGGAGTTGATTTATCACCAGCAGCAACCCAATCAGGTTAGTTTGGCTCCTAGGAATGCTTCAGAAAAGCTTTTAAATTTTTTAAAGGCTGGAAAATTTTACATAGTATGGACTATCAACTGCTGCTTAATAGCAGAATAAAGACGTTCCCAGGAGACTCAGCCCTCCGATGATTAATAATGCCCATGAGCAGTTATTTGTCTGATTCTCTTGTAGTAATTCCTCAGCTCAATTCTTTCGTTTTAATTGCCACAGTTTGTGTTGGGTAACTGACCACTCTAGGAGTATGAAATCCTTACAGAATTTGATTAGAACTTTGAGGTTAGTGCTTTCTTAAAAGGGCTATGTAAACCTTTCATGTGTATCGGGTATTTCTTTGGTAATTTTGGCTTTAGATGGTTTTTGGGCTATATTTGGATGGTATTTATAAAATGTAGAGAGGGCATTTTTATCTGGGTCTATATTTCTCATCAGGTACCCAGCCTTCGAAAAGTGGAACAGAGGTACTGTTGGATCTCTTATCCATCGGAAGTCCTGTACAGCAAAGCAGCTCACCTGTGGCTGACATATTTTCTTCCAACATAGCAACAAAAGCACCAGCTTCTCCATTAAATGGCCTCACATCACTTGCGACACAACCCGTCCTTGCAGCTTCTCCACCAGCTGCTTCTCCTAAAGCAGCTTCTCCTATCATAGATCTGTTGGATGGCCTTGCTCCAGTTCCTTCCATACCAGGTAATATCTATCAATCTTGGGGACGTATGTTAACTTGCAGTTTCTAACACGATTTTGATGAACAGAAAAGAATGGTCCTGCATATCCATCAATTGTTGCATTTGAAAGCAGCTCGTTGAGAATCACGTTTGACTTTTCCAAGCCACCTGGGAACCCCCAGTCAACGATGATCCAGGCCACGTTTACGAATCTGTCTTCTAACAACTACACCGATTTTATTTTTCAAGCAGCAGTCCCAAAGGTAATTCAGGATTACTTTTTTAAATGTGTGGTTTTCTTTATGATGCTCTATGCATAGGAAGTTAAACATTTCTGGAAAAAGGCGTGTTAAGTTGCTAAGACTTGCATTTGGTTACATTGTGACATTATGCCTTTGTTTTTTTTGAAGTGTTGTGTTTGGTAGTTGTAATTTCGAGGTGTGCTTTTCTTTACCAGTTTCTTCAACTGCATTTGGATCCTGCCAGTGGCAATACACTTCCTGCCGGTGCAAATAGTAATTTGACTCAAACTTTGAGAGTTACAAACAGCCAACATGGAAAGGTAAGATCTTTTTATCCACAGCTCTTAGCTCCGTGATTATTACGGTTATCACTATTAGTTGTAGTTCGTGGTTCGACCTGGCATTGAACAATCTTCTGCATTTATTTGGACCCACTCACTTTTATCATCTTTAGAATTATGCAAAGGCGACAATCTCATTTTGTTTTACTAATACCTTCAGTCTTTGTGAATGGCATGGTAAAACTGAAAAAAAGTGATGATATTTTTGGCAAAAGATAGCCGAGAATGAGATTACAATTGCTCTGATCTATTCATTTCATGCTATAGTCTTACCCCCTTAACAACGACAACATGGAACTTAATTTTTTTCTGAATCTCAGAAATCCCTTGTCATGAGAATAAGGATATCTTACAAGGCCAGTGGCAAGGACGTTTTGGAGGAAGGCCAAATCAGCCACTTCCCACGTGATTTGTGAAGGACTGCCCGTCTTTCCTAAGACGATGCCGTTTATTGTGGCAAGTTCTCAACTCATGGAAGCCCCCACCATTGATAAGATTTCTACTCGCTCTTAAAGCATCAGGGGAGCTGCTGCATCACCGAGTACTGTTTGATAACCCGGATTTTCCCGGAGCTTCTATGATATCTGTACCCTTCTCTCTCTCTTCATTGTATTTATAGGTGTCTCTCCCGGCTCAGTAGTTGGTTTATGTACATTGGCTAAACCAGAGAATGGGATTTTGCCTCGGAAGAGTAGGGTTTCCTATGAGAGTTTCCATCAAACCCCCCCATGTGTTGGGGGGGTGTTTAATCCAAAAGAATGCGTTTGGTGGATTTTCTACTGTATCTCATTTGCCTCTCTCATTCCTTTTGTAAGCCTGTACTAGGAACTTGGAGATGTTAGTGCATTCTTTTGATGTTTTAAAGATGTCGGACTCGGGAAAATGGTTATCTCGACCGAAACCTGGGGAACAGTAGAGCGAGCCTCGGCAGAGCGGGCAAGTTGAGTCGGAGGGCAACCACGTGTCGATGCATTCAATGCGGAAAACATGGCCACACGACGGGAGCAACCTCAGCAACATTACCTACTGAAGAACATTCAGGCGGAGGCAGTTGACACCGGCATAACCAAGCAAGGAAGAATCTTTATCCCCATTGGACACGAAACCCAACTCGCTTTATGCTTCAATAGCACGGAAAAACCCAAGCTCAACTCGGCCCCAAGAGAAATCCAAGACAACCTCAACAAAATTGCAGGAAGTCAGGCGGTAAGAAGGAAGGAGAAGTCAGCCTGACAAAGACGAAAGGCAGACAGGTGGATCGTCTAATTGGGGGGCCCAATTAGCGGGCATTCAAAAACGCAAAACTTAATCATGGGCCGAATTGGGCCCACAATTCATTCACGAGATCGTTAATTAGACGAGACCGTCCCCCTTAATTATAGGTTTATGATTTGAAATTTCTAAAAAAGGTACGATGATGAGGACGTTGCAACAACCATAGTTTCTTTAAAAAAAAAAACAATAATATATATAGCTATTGCCCCCTCCTAAGAAACACAACATATTATAAATAGTAGTAAATAAATGACCATGTTTGTCGGAGATGAAGCAAATCTAACACCCCCACTAGATTCCCAACATCATTTGGGGCGCATTACAACTACGGAGCTTTGCATTAGTAGTGAAAAATTTTTTTCTTTAGTTTTAAAATTTATTGACTAATGTCATGAAATGGATCTTTATAAGGCCAATTTCATAATCGGTATTATAAAGACCGATTTCCAAATTTAAAAGACCGACAACCCTATTTTACAAGTAAATCTGTCTTTTAAAGGTCGACCTCTCTATTTTAAATTTGGAGGAGGCCGATTTTCTTGAAGCACAAAATTGGCGTTACAAATGCCTATTCGAGGATATTAGTTAACAAATTTTAAAACTAAAAACCATATTTCACAATAAATATGCAACTATTGCACTGAGCTTGATGTCTCATGTTGGCGTTAACCAACACAAAAGAATGCTTAGAATAAAAGGACGTATTTGTTTAGGAAGAAATCATCATTCCCTTCTTCGTTACATACCCCTCTATTCCGCAAATCAGAACACCCCATAAATGTCGTGCATCGCAATTTGTGTCAGTCCTGCCAAATATTTGTATCGTATGGGGGACACACCACAAGATAACTCAGTAAAAATATACACTTGTAAAAAATATAATAATAAAATAAAATGTTTCCGGGGACATGAACAGATATTCAGAGGCAAGAACTCGAGTTATTCTGATGCCCTTATTAATTAATGAACGAGATCAAAGCATAAGGAATATAAAAAAAAGTCTTATCATTATCCAAAAACGTTAGAAACTTATATATATTATCAATTGTGGTAATAAGAATTATCACAGTCTACCTCATTCTATATATATATTATATCTACAGAAGTAGTGGCCATTACATAACGTAATCATGCATTAATCGGAGTAGCCGTTATTCTCGGCGCTGCTCGTGTCGTTCCTCGGCTCACGAATGTGGTGTTGGTAGTGGTGGTGGTGGTAACCGCCCCGCATGGATCCGCTGCTCTCCCCTACTAACACGTCGGACGCGATAGGTTGGCGGTAATATTCCTCCTCGATCTCTTGTTTGGCGGTGATCAGCTCCAAAGTCGTCGCCCGGTTCTCGGGGGATGCCAAGAAGTGGGTGGATTCCTGCTGCGGTGGCGGAGGAGGGGGCATGACGGCGGGGAGTTTAGATAGGAGGGCCTCGAGGCTGCTCATCGACGGCGTGATCTTGATCACCGGTTGATGCTGTTGTTGTTGGCTGCCAAAAGGGTCCTCACACATGTCGACGGCGTTTATCGGGGGGACCATGCCGGCCTGGTGCTGGAAATGCCACGCGTCTGGAGTTGGGGCCATGCACATGCCGGGGTTAACGTAATGAGGGAAGGGAGCGGAGGAAGGGTGCGGCAGGAGGACGCCCGGGATGCTCTCAATGTACCCGAACCTCTTCCTTATCAAAACCACGTAGCTAAGGTCCTCGGCCACCTTGAAGGCCACATAGAACCCACATGAAAAACCAATTACACAAGGTTGTAATAAAACTCTCAGAACAAAAAACTAGGTTAAGCAATGTGATCATGGAACTGAAGTTGCAAACCTTGTTGATGGCTCCAAGTTGAACAACCCCTTCTCTAACTGCAATCAAAGCTATAGTCTGTCCAATAAAAAGAAAACAAAACAAAAAAACATTATTTCTGCTTCCTTTTTTTTTGGTTTTCCTCCCCAACAATCAGACCCTTGAAATAGCAAAGCATATTATTAATCCCAGAGAACAAAACTCGAAATGATCCGAATCCAAACCTTAATGCCGGCCTGAAATTGTGCTTCCCATGTCCTTGGAAACTGTCCAAATTATGTGGGTTGTTTTAGAATAGGTGGGTCTCGGCAATTGAGGAATAAATTTTACTTACTATTCGGATGATCCCATAAAAGAAAATTGTTAAAAAGAAGATTAGGAATAAGCAAAGAGAAAGAAGAAATGGGATTACAGAGTCGGCTGAGTTGTGCCAAGATGACAAGAAGTTGATCTCATGTTCATTTGGTGGCTCCTTGTATATCCACTTATGGCTGTAATCTGCTGCCACTTTCCCAATTACCCTTCACCCCCCCCAAGCAAATATATAATGATATTATAAAATTTTCCCTTTAAAAATAAAATAAATGATCATGCAATTTATGGATTTGTATTGCTACCCTTCGCCGTAGTTGTAGATTTCATGTGACATCTTGAAGAAGAGCTCCGGCTGTAACCCCTGGTACTGCGGGAATTCGCTGCCGTATCCGGAGGAGGAAGAGCTGGGACGGTCCCCAGGGCCATTACCGTCTCCTCCGGAGTCGACGGCCGTGGACGCAGCAAAGTTACAAAACCCATCTTCCCATACAAGAATCCTGGCATCAAACGCCAACCGAAATGTATGCATAATGGTAAATAATAACCAAAAAATCAGAAGAGACACACAAAAAAAAATTGTCTTGTGTTTTTTTACTTTACCAGTTCCTCCTGTTCCCTCTGGATCTTTCGTAACCACCATGGCTATCCCATCTTAAACCGAGAAAGGAATCAAATCAACAAAACATGGACGGACACTTCTTAACTCCAAGCAAAAAGGACAACAGCGTAGTAACTAAAGAGTAGACTTACTTGGGAGGTGGGTAATTCCTGGGCAAGATCCTCCAGAAGACAGCATAAACCCACTGAGAATTCTCATGGAGGCATATGCTCCTAAGGGTGTGCTGAAGAAGGTGAGTGATTGCTAATGGGTTGAGCTGTTGATGTTGTTGATCCTCCATTCTTCTCTTGGCTTAAGACTTTGGTTTTGAAGGTGTTTCCAGGGGGTGAACCACACCAACACCCACTCCTCCTTTCGATCTCTCCAAAAATTGGGTCTCCTCACACTTTTGGGAAGGGGTGGGAGGTTTTGTTCCCCTTTTTATACAAAGGGAGTGCCATCTCTTTCTTCCTTATTTTCCTTTTATCTGTCTTCGTTTGTACTTAAATCATGTCATGGATTTAATTAGGTATAAAGAAGGGAACCTCTCCCTCTCCCTCTCCTCCTTGTAGGCCCACCCGCGTTCCTTTCTTTCTCGCGCTCGTTTCATCGTTATCCCTATCGTCCTCCACCGTAGCTTTAATCTCTGTGATTACCATACTGTCCTGATCCTCCTCGTGCATAACTCGGTCCTGTGTGTCTGATCATCTAAACAAGGATGGGATCGAAACATCTTTAGAGGCGTAAGCAGAGCTTACAATGACCAATCATTGCTTCTCCTTTTCCTTTTCGTCCCCAATTCTAGCAAAACCTTTCGGAATACATTTTCGAGGGAAGTCCTTCCTGTAAGTAGCATGACATGTCCTTATCTTGCGGTGGGTGGGTTGCGGGGGGTCATGCCATCCGCAAGTTGTAAGAAGAAAGCTGGTTCAAATCCCTAATGCCAAGTTCAGACACAAGTAAGTCGTCATGGAAGGCAAAAAACAAACCAGGAACAATATCATTTGAGCAGCAGAGACAATACTGTCGTCGTGTCCGTGTCCGACCGAGCACGATACTCGCATCATCGCGCGCTCGTATCCGAAACTGTCCCCTATACTACTACAGTATTACATTTGCCTTGGCCTCCTCAGTTTAATAATCATCTGCATGTATAAATGTTCTTCTTTTTCCCAATTTCGATCGCTTTCTTTATTTTTTTTATTTTATTTCTTTTCTGTCCAGTTTGATTCTTTTGGCAAAAGCTGCCAATAACTTCAATAATACGTCAGTGAATAAATACGAGTTCTCCAATTACCCCCCAAACAAAAATAAAAAAAAATAAAAAAAGTCGTCGTGGCCTCCCGACCAATGACAAATATTTCAGTCAACATTTACGGGCGCCTAAGAAGCATTTCATTTCCTCTTCCTAAAAGGAGAAGTTCTCATCAATGTCGATTGAAGTAATGCTACGATCCATTTTCCTCACACGGGTCTCGGGTAGAAAGAAGCGTCTGAATATAATACATTGCCCCTTGTGTTGGGGAGTTTTCTTCGTCTTCGCCTTCTTCTTCTTCGTCGTAGAATGTGCATAAATCGACCGGAACACATCATAAGCTCAGAAGATACATGAGCACCAAAGAAACCTAATGAATTCGGATCATGAATATGACATAAGATGGACTATATATCTACTAATGAAGGCAACCCTAATCGCTGTTTCTTCATTTTTTTTTTAATAATTTCTGGACAATGAACAAAGAAGAAAATGAGCATGTTGGACTGTGATATTTACTCGAATTGCACGATGACAAGAATTAAAAAAAAAAAAGTAGCTTTTGTTTATTTTATTTTATTATTACTATTATTTTTGTTCTTCTCCTTTCTGACACCCACGAAATTTTTTGCAGGACAATAATTCCCCCTACCTTTGACCATCTGTTTCCTTCCCTTTCCTTTACTCATTTATTTGCCAAGCCATCTCTATCGATCTCGCTCTGCGTCTCTTACGATGTCTCTTTCTTTTTTTCCCTTAGAGAATTGTTTAGTACAACTTTTATCGATCGGTAGTTTTTTTTAAAAAAAAAAAAAACGAAAGGGAACGAAACGAAGCGACAGTACAATGACCAAGAAGATACACAATTTACCCCCCACCCTCTTCTTCACACTTGCCATCTCGAAAGCGACGTCTTTGTTCATTACCCGCGAGCGAATCGAAACTTTTCAAGTACAACAGTGAGCTTGATGACATTATTCCGAGTTTCGTAATCGAGTCGTGATCTCGCTAGAGTGCTCCGCATCGACCCGGGTCGTCGGCGCCCTAATGTTTCGTCGGGGGATACGACACCTTTTGTAAAATGTCGTTTCTGTTCTGAGTTTCGAATGGTTTTGTTGAGGAAACCTGCTAGCGTTTAGGGAGTGAAGCCAAAACAACTTAGGATCAAGAGAATCCGGCATATGCCTAAGACGAAGGTGTGTCGTAAGCGAAAGGCTTGACCAGGACAGCGAGACCAAAGTGAGGGAGGCAAAGGAATGAATTTCCTGTCTCGCAATTTTTATCCCAATGTTGGAGATAGGCTTGTATTGGCATGGCTTGGACGTATCTAAAACGCAACAACAACATCTGCCACTTGTTATTATTGCATCGACCAAACTTCAGACACCATTTGTATATAACGTCACTATGTGTAGTGATGCTTAGGACATTTAAGGGCATGTCGTGCGACAGTCATTGTAGAAGAATAGCTCTTGGTCAAGGGTTTGCAGAGTGTTGTGGGTTGGGGGGGGGGGGGGCGAGGGAGTTTTTTACATACTCGAATTGCCACACCACCAAATTTACAACATGGGTTTGGTTATTATGATCTCAGGGAAGAGAAAATTGGCATGACAACAAAACATCATCGAAGATAGGAATGTTTTATCCAAAAGAAAATATTATTGAATTTGGCCATACCTTCCCCACAAACCCATCACTGTCTTATTCCTCAAAGTTTAAAACATAAAAAAATGTAATCTCTCTGCAAACCCTGCTCTCTTTCTCTTTCCCTTTCCCTTTCCCTCCCATCCCATCCCTGTCCCAAACCCTCAGCCGGGAGATGTCACATATTGTTGTTCTAATAAAAAGTATTTCACTATGAAAATGAGCTGACACTGTAATAATGTGCTCTCATTTGGGATTGCTTCCCAATCCCAGAGCATATCTCGCAGTACATCAAATAATCAAACACAAAATATCAACCACAACCAACACTATCTCAAACCATGCTTGGCTGAAGGCAGGCAAAACAATCCTCTCTCTCTCTCTCTCTCTCTCTACACCATCTTACCATGTGTTGTTTCCTTTTGCTTTTTCAAGTACAATACATGTACATAAGCAAGAATATGGGACGCCCAAGTTGCAAGGTGCGGGCTGTCCCCCCCATGAATAATACTCCATGTTGAATAATATAATATAATCTATCGAGGCCAGACATGACCTCGTCGTGTGAGTTGTATTATGGTAGGAATTCAGGAATGCATAACTCTCGGTCACCTGGAAAAAGGTTTGATAGAATTAAGGAATGAATAAATAAATAATGATTTTTGGTAGTAAATGTATCCAAAACGATGTAAATTTCAGTGCACTCCTCCTCCCTTGAAATGATAAAACTCTGAAAGGGGTTGTCTTCTTATCCTCTCACTCTCGTAATAATAAGGTTAGGATTTATTATTGTTTATTGTTGTCGCCTATGTTGTGCTGCTGTGCCAGCCATGATAATATAAAAATCTGAGTCTCCATTTCCCAATAACAAGTCTGTGAGGGGGGGGGGGGTGGTCAGGTTGGGTCAGGTTGTTATTTCTCTCGGGAATTGATGGCGAGGAAAAGAAAAGCTTTCGCTGGATCCAACACTAATCAGCTTCAGACACACTTATATCACCACAGTGGCATACATGCCGCCCTCTTCTTTTCCTCGAGATAGTAGAAAAAGAAAAGAAATTTGAAAATCCCCGCCATCACTAGCAATGTGGAAGAAAGGATCTGAGATGAAAGGAAGAAATAATAGTAGTTTGAAGAGGGTCACCCATTGAAGAGAGGAGAGGAGAAGTAAAAAGATGAGGTATTCAAAGCCAAAGGAACATATATGAGATGTGATGATGGGACCCCAGAAGGTGTAAGCATAGCACAGCACAGCATATCAACAAAAGAGATGGAAGCAAGTGGCGGATTTACGGTGGCAACCCTACTACTATCCTCCTCCTCTCTAACACCTCCCTGTCTAGCCTATTTGCTTTGAGAACCTATCTATTTCTTTCTATTTTAGTCCTTTTTGAAGGACGACCACATTATTGGATTTGGGATTGGATTTCGATTTCGAATGCCCTTTTCTTTCTCCATCGGTTTTCTCCTCCCTCCCTACCCAAATTTTGTTGGTCATATTTAATGGTAACACAGACCTACCTAGTCAAATGAATTCATTTGAATTCCATGTATATTTCGTGTTTTTATATATTACGTGGGGTTAGTACACAACACTAGTTCTGATTCGTCGTCGAACATATATTTTAGGGCAGTACTCTTCTTTCTTTCTTTTTCTTTAAAGAAAAATCTCTTCTGCTTTTGCGTATATGTAGTCAACATTCTATTAAAAACACAAGAAGTACACACTCTCCATTTTGCATCCGTAGGTAGCAATTGGGTGGATAGAAAGAGATGTTTATTATTATTGTTACTTCCGAAAGAGAAGAGGGTTGGCGTGTGGTTGCATATAAGGGTTGTCTACCACCAAAATCATCATCATCGTCATCAATGTCTTATGGGTTTTGTGCCCCTTGCTTTTTCTTCGTCGAGGTAGATGGGAGGGGGAGGGGATTCGGTTGGTTGTTAGGCATTACATTGAAGTGGGGGAAAAAGGAGGGTGGTTTCTTTTCTTTTCTTTTTATAATTTCTTTCGTTTTCAGTGTTTTTGATGACTGAGTTTGTACTACATGATCATGGTGGACAGAGAGAGTGAGAGAGATAGGGGAGGGGGTGACAATGGTGATGGAGCTGGATAGCATAAGTAGTAGGAGTTGTTAGTATTATTAGTGGTGAGTAATATATTATGTAGGCCATGGTTGAATTAAATACACAAAAAGAAAGAAAGTAAAGAGGAAGGGAGGACAGTTCTACAAAGGATGTCGGGTGCAATTATTTCATTTATGGGGAACAATACTCTTTCTCTCATAATAACATTACTTCTTGATGTGCTCGTTTTAGTATCGTCGCCTTCTCCTGGTCGAGAACAATACTCTGTACGTCTCGCGAACTTGGGAACGTTCGCAAGATTACGAACCGGCACGTACAAATTTTTTTTAAAACTCTTAGATGGGGATAAAGTTTTCGTTGACGAATGTGGATGGGGGTGGGGGGGGGGGTGTTTTTGAGAGGGAGGGTGTTTGATAGTTCCATGACATGGAATTGGAAAAATGCTCAAGTACTGTTGGGGAAAGAATTCGGTCAAAAATGTCGTAAGGGAAGAGTCGCTCCCCACCCCACTCCACTCCACTTGGAAGAAATTGCATAAATTCGAAAATGCATCATCACGTGAAGCCATTGGTGCTAGTCCCTTTCTTTTGCCTACTTAGAGTAATCTTTTAAAAAGTAAAAAGGTAAAAATGAGAAATAGGGTTGGGACGAAAGCTTGGCATAGTGACGCCAATTTGATTGGTAAGCCTTTCGAGATCCTTACTTAGTTTCATCCCATTAATCAAATCACATGTCGAATAAAGACTTGGTTGTTTTTTTTTTTTAACAACTTTACTATTATGGAAAGTTTTAGTTAACCTGGCAAAGGAAAGCAAAAAGATAAAACAAAAATAAAAAAATAGTTATTTTTATCTGTTTTCTAACACGAAGACAGCAAAACCCATTTGCATTTATCATTTAACCCATCAACATCACGCATGAGTGAAGGTGGTGGAGGCAAATGACAGCCAAGATGCAGGTCGTGTTCACATCCGGACACGTACGATCACGACGCACCGAAAGCTCCTTGCTCCTCCGGGATGTCCATTTGGCTGCTGCAATCGTGATCGAGGAGGTCAAGTCAATTTTTCACATTTGAAAGTAATATGGCCATAAGGAGGGGTGTGGTGGGGGATAGGGGGAGCCAAAGTCGTTAATACCTCCACTTTAGGGACAAGGATAAAGGTTTGCTTAATTAGAGAGAAAAAGGAAAGAAAAAAGCAAAAAAAAAAAAAAGAAACCCTCCCTCCCTCTCATTTTCTCTCTTTTATTTAAGGTTCTTGTCTTGTGAGTGTTTAATAACATTAATCGGGTACGAATCGCGCTAATGACTATGACAAGACAATGAAGATATACCAACTTTATGATGGGGCTGAATGTTGGGGCTTGGCATATTGGCGTTGTCCATTGATTGATTGTTTTCATCTTTGGTTGTGTGTGTGTGTGTGTGGGAGGCCCCCCCACCACCACTATATCACCACCATCACCACTACCACCACCATCGCCTTCAAAACCCTTCTCTATTTTTTATTATTATTTTAGATCGATGATGATGACTTGTTAAGCCAACAGAGCCCTGAAAGGGACTCGTAAATGCATAATCATAGAGATTGGATGGGATGGGCATCTAGCAACAGTGGACATTGTTTTTCTTGAAGGACAACATGTCTGAGATATGTGGGACAAATTCGAGATGGGGACATATGATTCAAATCGATAAAATGAAAAGAAAAACACACACACATATACTCACACTCACACCCGGTTTATTATTATTTTTTTTTGGCCAAATTATCCGATTTATCCTAAACTATTCCGGTTTTTTCCGATTTATCCTATCGTTTGTATAATATCACCATATATCATAAACTTTCACCGTTATTCCATATTTATCCTCCGTCAGTCGACCGACTAACGGAGGTTGACGTGGCGAGAATGTGGCGGTAACACAGTTAGTCGCAACGTGAACGGAAAAGTAATTGTCATAATGGTCCCCAAATAAATTTTAGTATTTTAATTAAGTCCAAAATTCACCAAATCTAAAAACTCTAATTCCCAAATCAATATGGTCTCCCCCCAACAACCTATTCCTCCCAACCCCCGAAGTCCTCCTCATCCCAACTGCTCCGTCACACAGTCTCCGACCTCCGCTTCCTCCAATCATCTACGATCTCATCCTCTTTGTCCACGCCCGACCTTTTCCCCTTCGCCCACGCCCGACGCCAGCCCGACCGCTTCCCCTTCGCCCAAGCTCGGCCACAACCGACGCCCGACCTCTTCTCCTTCGCCCACCCTCGGCCACAGCCGACGCCCGACCTCTTCCCCTTCGCCAACGCTCGACCTCTTCCCTTTCGCCCACCCTCGGGACCTCTTCTCATTCGCCCGACCTCCTCCTCTTTGCCCAGCCCGACCTCCTCTTCTTTCCCCACGTCTGAGTCATCTTCTTCCCCCACCTATGGCTGACGGAGATGGTGGAAGCGGCAGGGGATAGGGCAGATGAGGTTGGGGTGAGGAAGAGGAGGAGAAAATGGAGGTCCGGATAGGGGAAGAGGAGGTAGGGGGTGGGGGAGGAGGACGCGGTCGTGGACTAATGAGAAGCGGAGGTCGACGGGTGGGGGTGGAGGAGGTCGGCGCTGCTGTATGGAGGAGGAGGTCGGGGGGATCGATTGTGGGAATTAGGGTATGTCCGATTATTTAGGATTTAATGAATTTTGGACTTAATTGAAACGAACAAATTTATTTGATGACGATTATGACAATTACTTTTCCGTTCGCTTTGCGACTAACGGCGTTACCGCCACGTCCTCGCCACGTACTCGCCACGTCAACCTCCGTTAGTCGATCGACCGACGGAGGATAAATATGGAATAACGATAAATGTTTAGGATATATGGTGATATTATGCAAACGATAGGTTAAATCGAAAAACATCGGAATAATTTAGGATAAATCGAATAATTTGGCCTTTTTTTTTTCTATTTTCTTCTCCTAGGGATGTACTCTTCGATGGTACTGATTTGCTTACGAGGATGATTCTGCGAGGTGTCGGCTCCTTACTCAGTCACAGAACATGTTACGGCCCGAGTCTACGAACAACGATGGCGCGTCGGAGGGGGGGAGGGCCGATTGCCGTGACCGCGGGACCCGATGTGATTGTTTCCGCGAGGAGCCTATAATTGAAGCCTGGGGGGAATTTTCTAGATACCCAATCGAGAAAGCAATTGACACACACAATCACACACTTCATGTCATGAAAACCCTTCAACCACCGATACAAAACAGTAATGTGCTTGTGCTTGTGCTTGTGTTGTGTGTGTGTGAGAGAGAGAGTGCAATGACATGATTTTTCACACGACCCCCTAATCATTCACGGTTCATTTCACCTTACGAAATGTGCCCGATTTCTCCAACCGAGCAAGTCATCTCAATTGTCAAACATAACCTAAAAAAAAAAATAGAAAAGGCCACCCAAGAGGGACACAAATTTCCACCATATATCCCAACCCCCCCTTTCTTTACAGAAGGGATTGCACATGGAATTGAAATGGGGATGTGTTGGTTGGAGACTGAGATATGGACCCTCCTCCTCCTCCTCCTCCTCTACTTATTTCAACTCATAAAAAAATGTCTCCCTAATAAAAACACTCACTAATGTCGGGAAATTCAATTTCCCCATGATTGATTTGTGTCTATATACTCATCAGATCCAATCCATGTTGTAATAATTGGGCCCCTCTTTCCCATCACTAAATAATAATAATAATAATAACATGGGCCTGGGTTTGGTGGGCCATGGCCCAATAAAAGGAGGCCCACACACATTTCTGACTCCTTTTAATCATTTTGTTTGGGTTAGGGGGGGGGGGGGTGGCAACTAATGTCCCATACGTTGTTGCATCCACATTATGGTCCTTCAACATAATTATCTCCTCCTCGTTCCTTATGCTCTATCGTGGGCCCACACGATGCTCCCATAATATATACTCATTACGTAAAATGTTGTTCGAGGCCCACGTGCTTGGATTTCTTGAATCGAAGGCCACTACTTACCCTAAGGAGGGAGTTGTCATTCTACTTAGTGGACTGGCGGACTCCCATTTTGAGTTTGGGCTATGGGCCTACTACTTGGATGGGCAGAGGGCCACATTGGGCCTTTAATGTATTTGGGCTTTTTGGGTCCGGAAGGGACACCGAGAAACGATCGGAGTCCCCAGAACAAGTCAAAGCCGAGACAACAAACGACGAATCCGAAACTGAGTCGAAAGACAAAAAGGATCGTAAGGCTGTCTGGATTTGGATATGGCACGTAACTAAGACTACATTCGTCGGACGACTTATTGCCCTCCAGTTTGTGACTTCTCCTTCCCCTTCCCCTTCCCCTTCACACCGGTCAACACCTCATTAGCTTAGCACTAGTCGGGAATGGGGGTGGAGACGAGGGGAGGAGGTGGAGGAGTGATTATGATATGGCCGACGGTTGGGGTGTTGGCTGCGGAGTGTGCCCAGGTGGGGCTGATGATAATCGGGAAGGCCGTCATGTCCCGAGGGATGAGCAACCTCATCTTCGTCTTCTACTCCAACGCCTTGGCCTCCCTCGTCCTCCTACCCCTCTCCCTGCTCTTCCACAGGTTGCCCCCTGTCTTCCTGCACAATTCAGCTGATTGCCTTTGACCCCATCTCGGGAATCGCGTTTTGGAGTTAAAAGTTCCAATCTTTTCTATGTGGGTTTATTGGGATTTTTGTCTGCTGCGATTGAGATTCTGTTGGGTGCCTCGTTTTGTTGTGGCAGAACGCGTCGTCCTCCGTTGACTCTGCCCATTCTCCTACAGTTCATGGCTTTAGGATTTCTCGGGTAAGTCAGAGTGTAGTTGCCTGTTACTTGTGCTGATGAAATTTGAGGGATCTGCTTTGACTATTGATGTAGTTACGAATGGTTGGGAGGATGTATATATTGGTTTGACACGTTCTTTTTGACAGGTTCCTGGCCCAAGTTTTTGGTTATGCGGGGATCAATTACAGTTCTCCCACGCTCGGTTCCGCTATGCTAAACCTGGTCCCCGCTTTTACTTTCATGCTGGCTGTTTTATTCAGGTGTGAAGATCTTATGCTCCCTTAGATTCAGTCTTTTGTAGAATATGCGGGAGTGATGCTTGTGGAAAGAGTGAATCCTTATTAATCCTTATCAGTTTTTTCTTTACTTTCTATTGATGAGGTGAGCTCAGTAGTTGGTGATGAAGGTAAAAGGAAGACTCAAATCTAAAAGTAAATGGAGAAGGCCAATTTTGCGTGCTTGCATAATTTTTCCTCTGGGAGTAGTAAATTGATGCTGTTGTGTTGCATTTTTTTACAATTCATGGCCAGTTTGAATTGGCCCTCTCACGTGTCATTTGGAGTTGTAGTTGAGCTTAAAATTTTATTTGTTTTTGCCATCTCTTCTATTGTCATGCCCCTTATTATAACAGCCTATGTGCTTTAAATTTTTAGCTTTGGCTTATTTAAACGTGGTCCCTAGTCATGGTGATCCTGCTCACCTGGTTAGATTTGAAGTAATTTTGAGTCACCAGTTTTTCAAACTCAAGACGTGTTTACTCTGAACTGATGAATTTCTTCTCACAGAATGGAAAAAATGGATTTGAGGAAGCCGAGTAGCCTGGCCAAATCTGCTGGAACTATAGTGTCTGTTGCGGGTGCGCTGATCATCACTTTGTATAAAGGGCCTGCCCTTGTGAAAGGATATTCAAATCTAAATTTGCTACATCAGGTTCTGAACCTACAGCCAAACTGGGTCATCGGAGGCGGCCTTCTTGCAGCAGATTGTGTGATGACTTCAGCTTGGGTCATTTTACAGGCAAGAGCCGAAATAAAATAAATAGATAACCCAAAACTAAAAATCAACGACCCATTATCACAAACTTAAAGTAGAAGCTCATTCCCTTCTCCTTTTATTTGTTCCAGGCATCAATCCTGAAGAAATACCCTGCTGAGCTCATCATCGTGTTCTTCTACTGTTTCTTTGTCGCCATTCAATCTGCTATAGTGTCTCTGATCGTTGAAGGCCTATCAACCGCCTGGAGATTGGATGACAACCTCCGATTGTATTCCGTCCTATACTCGGTAGGGATAAAATATATCCATTCCAGTTTGAACATCATGAAGTATACTAAAATATATGGATTATCAGATAAATATTTTTTAGTACATATGAATTGACTTGTAGCCTTACTTTCCAGTTCGATTGCATTACACTGTCATGATTAACTACTTTTATGAGCTTTACTAAATGTGGGAGTCGCATTCCTTTGCAGGGCGTGTTTGGTTCGGCTTTTCAAGTGGGTGTTGCGACATGGTGCCTGCACAAAACGGGACCTGTCTTTGTCTCCATGTTTAAGTCTGTTGGTATCGTCATCGCAGCGGTCGCCGGAATACTGTTCTTTGGGGAAACCTTTTATCTTGGATGGTATGCTCTAGCTGCTTTTCCTTTTTTCTCCTCATCACATAATGCATACCCATTGCTATGCATAATTCATCATCCGGTGATTTTATGTATGCTTTACTGTGCAGTTTGTTAGGTGCAGTGGCCATCGCCATCGGCATTTACTCTGTAATGTGGGGGAAATCCAAAGAGGTGAAGCTGGACGGAAGGACGTCGGCAACAATTGCACAAAAGGAAGGGAGAAAGGTTCCACTTTTAGAGCCCATTCTCGAAGAAGGCTGGTGAAAATAATCGGCGGGCAGCCCTTCTCCATAAGAGAAACCTTGAATTATTATGTTTGGTTCATGCTCGTTGTGTACATATCTCCATGCTACCTATTCCACATGTCGTGCGCCTTGGTTTGCCGCTAGCGTGACATTAATGTGGCCGCACCAGGGTATTGTATTCAGACGCTCCCAAATATAAAAAAGGAATCTTTGCTATCTGGGTCGGCAATAGTTATTGATGTTGTGCCGGGGAGTTGAATGGAGCAACTTTGGTTGTTTCCTGGGCAAACGCCTGGATAATTTTTTCTGGGAAAGAATAACATAACAAGAACACTTATTGGGAATTGGTTGTGTTGGCCACGTTGCCCGAAAAACCAGATGTCTGTGCAAAAAGATCAGATCAGATCAGATCTGACTTAATCCAAAAAAGGGATGTCAAACTCATCTAAAATCGGCGTGTTCCTCACCTATCAGTCACCTTTCTACTTTGATACCCCCTCCCTGCTGGGATGGTCAAAAGATCAGGCAGCAGCTGACTGATAAGTAGGACAGTCTTATCCCATGCTGTAAGGGAGAAAACAACCTTGACCTCTATCAATGCTGTTAGGTTGATCATGACAGTCTCAATCATTAAAGATTTAACCTTGATTTTCGACGAAGTCCAATGACTTGGGAAGTAATTGTGAAACAGGATATTTCATTAGCCCTCTCTACACAAAAGGTAAAATGACCCCAAAATAAGAAAAGAAAAGAGAATTAGGTGTGCAGGCATGAATGGCATTTATTAGAAAAATCATGCCAAAGATCTTGGCTTAAATTATCAATCGCTTTGACAAGAAGCACTACCTGATTCAACAGCATACCCCATAAAAAACCTACTAGTACTTTCCCTTCCTTAGGCGCTACATGGCATAGATAGGTGGCCGGGCTTTGTCCGAAGCTCGACCACGGATCGGCCACCATGGGGATGGTGATGATTGGCGCCATGGAAGTGCTGCCCTACGTGGTTATGTTTATCATGGAAGGCTGCACGATCGGACTGACCATACTCGCCAAGACGGCCATGTCCGACGGGATGAACCTTTTCGTCTTCGTTGCCTATACCAACGTGTTGGCGTACCTGATCCTCTTGCCTTATTCTTTCTTCTACCATAGAAACGGGTACATTCCTCTTTTGTGCTTTGTTTGATCTGGTTCCTGGGTTGAGGTCGGGGAGGGTGACAATGACGGTTGCTTGTTATGCAGGAGCACTCAAGCGCAGATCGGCTTGGGGCTGTTTCTGCGGCTCTTCTTCATGGGATTGACCGGGTTTGGTCGTCTTCTCTGTAATGCTATCTGCTTTAGATTCATCTGTTCTTCTTCTTTTGTCGCAGTGGTTTGAACGTCAGGTGTGGCCAGAATCCTTAGGATAGCAGCCGATCAATCAATGATTAAAAAGTTGTCTTCGCAGGATAACGATTGCGCAGTACCTCAACTTCATTGGGTTATACAATAGCTCGCCCATCATGGTGTGTGCAATGGGGCTGTTGACGCCGATGTTCTCTTTCCTTATCGCTCTCGTCCTCAGGACGACAAAGCCAGAGTGGAGGAGCACGAGTGTCCAGGCAAAAATCGTCGGAGCCGTGATATCGATTCTTGGTGGTATTTCGACGCTCATATACTTGGGCCCTGCAGTCAAAGGATTACACGTCCCGTCCTTCATCCAGGTTCCACCACAATCCGTCAACTTCGCATTATCCGAGGATTGGATCATTGGCGGCCTTTTGCTTGCCGGCTCTGCCATATCGATTATCGTATTTAACATCATACAGGTACAGTGGTATCTTATCTACCGACAACACTAGCTTAATGAAGCATCATTATTCACAAAAAGCGTGTTGAGATCTTGACGGTTAGTAACTAATGATTCCTGATCGATCAGCTCAGCACACTCGAGCTGTACCCGCAGGTGCTGAAGCTGATGTCGTTCTCGGGCCTAATCGGGACTGCCCTTTGTGTTGCCATCTCTTTGTCTGTGGAAAGGGACCTTAGCGTGTGGGTGCTAAAGCTTGACTTCGAACTCGCACTGATAATCGCTACGGTAAGCCGAAACAAGACGACGCCCCTGTTCATTAACTTTTTTCCAGTTTTAGAATTAACGTCCGGGGGCTCGTTTCGTTTGCGATAGGCAATTTTCAGTGGACTGATACGAAACCGTGTTCACCTGTGGTGCACGCACACGAAGGGTCCTCTTTATGTGCCATTGTTTAGGCCGCTTGGGATCTTCTGGGCGACTCTCTTTGGCTCTTCCTTCTTCCCGACTACCATCCATTACGGGAGGTAACCCGCGGAGTTCCGCCTCAATTGCCCATCAATCATACTGCCAAAAAGGCCTCCAATCCGACCATGCTTGTGTTTGACTTCGCAGCATCGCAGGGTCATTGGTGATCGGGGTCGGATATTATGCGATGATGTGGGGGCAGATAAAAGAACGCGAAGCGCAGCGTGGTCATGAAGGCCGCAACGGGGATGCCTCGGACAACAAGGTCCCCCTCCTGCACGACGAAACACAAGAAGCATGACATTGTCCTTTACCGTTAATGCCATTTTTATTCGATTTCTTTACACCCGGCTTTGTTACTTGTTTTCATCCCGAGTTACCGGTTCCGATGATCGGAAAATAATCGAAACCATCCAACGTCGACATAAGAAGAAAGAGTATCGCACTAGTACCAATATATAACACGAAAAACGATCCGAGTTTGGCCTCGGAACACACACAGTCGCTTGCCGATCTCGAACCAACGTGACGTTTGGATTAGACTAGAAACTAGAAATTATTTCATAACATTCTTTGTACTGGTCAGACTAATTCGATTAGAGGGAAGCAACAAATTTGAACATCTTGATGGGCCTTAAGATTTCTAGGCCCGATAAACAACAATAGGCCCAATCGGACAACCTTTTCTTCAGACCACCTCTTCAGCCCCCCCCCTCCCCCGGCCGCACTCCTCCCGGACCCCATCCGCCGCCGGAGGAGAGGTCCCCGTCCGCCTCCCGACACCCACTCTCCTCCCTCCCCCCCCGGACGACCGAAGAACCTTAAGGGTGCATCCATGGAAGCTGCGAGTATCAACAGCAATGCGGAAGAATTTGCGATCGGATGCTTCCTCTCGATCAAGACGACCTTCGGGGACGAGTTCAAAGGCCAAGTCGTCGCCTTCGACCGTCCCTCCAACTTCCTCGTCCTTCATATCCTCTGTCTCTTTCTGTTTTCCTTCTGGGTTTTGTTCCCTTTACTTGTTGAATTCCACCCTTCGAAGTTCCCCCTTGACTCGTGTTGTTGTCGTTGGGGCGTTGCCACAAGAGGAGAGTAGCAAAGTTGGCGGAGGGAGGAAGAACGTTAGGTTTTTGAAGGCGAATTACATAAAGGAACTTGCTTTCTTGGGGCAGGGCGATGACCCGGTTGATTTGTCCAAGTGTTGTCTCGATCTCATTACTTTGCAGGCTAGGGAAGAATTGGCGTTGAGGTTCTTGGATTTTGATTTGCTCGACTTGTTTTTTTATTTCTTTTATTCATTTAGGACTGCATTTTGGGTGTTTTGATTGATTAGGTTGGTGTTTATTCGATATGGTGGCAGGCAAGCAGAAGCCGAGGCCGAGAGGATTGGAGTTGGAGTTACTGCCGAAGCACAGAACATCTTCGATGCATTGTCGAAGACGTAAATCTCTGCCATTGGTTCACTCTTTTTCTTGCCTGGATATTTTGGTCTTCCTTTAATTTTTGTTCTTTAATCGATGTAGTGTTCGCTTGATTTAGGAGACAAGTGTTTGGATAGGATGGAGCAGTTTAGGTTTTTCCTTTCTGATTTTATGCTAGAAACCCTGATAAATTCCCACCCTTTATTCTTCTATGGATAGACCCTGTAGGACATAGTAGTTTATCGGGTATAATTCTGCAAATGTCAATCGTTGGGGTGCCATATAGTCGATTGAGGGTATGGAGTGGGTTGAATCGACTGAGAGTTATGGAGATAGAATTGATGGGTGTGGGACATTTAATTTTGTTGTATGCTTGCATTTTTCGAGTTTTGCATTAATTTTTTGCTGATGTGTCATGCACTACTTAAGGATAGGATAACCTTAGATTGACTTGCATTTGATCCTTTTTAAGGATTAGATCAGTTATTTAAATCGCGGCAGGTGAATGGCTAACATCCATTCTGATAGTTCTGTTCCGTTGAGAACTCTCATTTGTTCAGCTTTTTTATCACTTTGCATCTAATGAAAAAGGCAGAGTTGGTATTAAGTAAGTTTTTCAGTTTTTTAGGGGTTCAGAAGGCTTGATTTAGCTCTGAGATTAGATATTGGTAATTATTGTCCAAATCATGGAAGGTGGATTCTCTGACTGTGATATCGGATCAACCATACTCGAATCATTTCCACATGATTGAATGGAAATCTGGGTTGTAGATGGAATTATCCAGGGGGTCCTTTAGCGGTTGAGTTTATACTTTCTTATTGTTCATATTAAGTATATTTTGTTCCTCTATTACTTTCCATTTTTTCATTAACTTTTGTGAGAAATCAAATGCTTCGTGTTTTTTGTGAACTAAAAGGAGATTGTGAATAAAAACATTATTAAAATTCCGGTATTCAATCCTGGATAAACCGACTAATTTGCATTGGAATTTTTTATGTTTGAATCAGGCTACCTGTGCGTTGGGACAAGACTGTCATTGTCGTGATGAATGAGGTCCGTGTTAGTAGTCCATATGTAGCAGAATCTGTTATTGGAGGAACTCCAGCTGCCAATGAACGTGTCAAAAAAGTGGTGAGACGAGTGACGACTTGTCCTTTGATGTGCTCCCTTTGCTGGGAGATCCATGGAAACGATATTGACTCCTTGTTTCTTGATTTAGTTGGAGTTGGAGAGGAGGAGATTACATGCACGAGGTGGTCAGTGAGTTTCTCTCAATAACTTAACTTCTGGTGCGGCTTGGTGTGGTGGAATGGCTAGGGATTTACACCAGTAACTTTGAGGTAAAACTTGCCATCTTTGCCTCCAGCACATTCGAGGAGAAGAGGGATTGCATATCTGGTGGCTGCGTCAAAGGAATGTTGTCATGGAATTCTTTGTTCAATTGATGCCGATGTGCAGCCCTGTGTCTGGTCTGGGGTTTGTGAAAGAGGGGTTGTTACTGTGATGTTGCTGATTAATCATCTGATGTTTATTTTTGTGCCTGTCAGTCTTCTTTCCCTAATTGGAAACTCGTGCTCCAATTTTGTTTCAAGCAAAGAAACTACTTCTTTTTCAAGTGCTAACATGCCCAAAATGGATCTCAAGCTGAATCTGCTGAACTATTCGAAGGAGAAATGAATCAAAGCTCGATGCCTTCTGTTACTCTCTGAAGATGCTTTGTGCTCAGATGCAGCATATTGTTGGGTTTATCATGTCTGTTGGAAGTAATACCATTTACCAACTGCGGCTCTTTGGCTCAAGCGCTTACCCTCCAGTTTCTAGCAGAGAAACTAATCCAGCATGGAGTCCACAACAATACATGGTTCGCATAGTTCGTATCTCTGGTTATGTTTCTGAACTGATTTGCATATGCTCCCCATCTATCCGCGATCTCCTTATATTTGGTTTGCGGATATTCTTATAAAAGCTAATATATCTCCATCTGTGTGTCCGAGTTTTTCCTTAATTTTAAGTTTGTGCTAAGCCTCTTTTGCTAACCTTTTCCCTCTTCAACTGCAATGAGTTTTCTCTTGTAAACGGGAACCCCTTTGCAGAGAAAGAAAAGGAAGCCTTCTTCCTGATGAGACACCCCGCCCCCCCTAAAGAAACATTATGATTGGCTGATGCTTCTGTCAGGAAAGAAACCCGGGTTTTGCAGGAGCATGTTCCAATCCCAGTCAGACACAAACCCCTTGAAGCTTTTTCCCTTGATTATCTCCATGCAGTCAAAACGTTTCTGTCCTGTCCTGAACAAATCTCCCTGCAGTTCAGACGGGAATCCAAATGTGGAGAGTAGGATGGGGCAAGGGAGGTAATAATAATCTTACCTGTAATAAAGGATTGATTGGAATAAATGCTCATGTCGGGTTGCTGACATGTCGATTAGATTATTAAATTGGGGGCCTAAAACATGAACGAATATATGCTCTTCTCCATTTGAAAGCAACGAACCCTTTTTTTGTAGACTTCTCTCGAGACAACACTCTGTATTTTACCAAGATCAGGGGATCAGATTTTTTTTCCCTCTCCAAAAACCATTGGAGTTTGCTTTACACGCCAAGTCATTCTCAGCAATGTGTCAATCTTTTGCTGGACTAAAAATTAAAGGAACTCCATCTTAACAGAGTCTGAACACAGTGCAAATGCAAACCCAGTGGAGAAAAGAATGAAACTTCAAATGTTCTTTTTTTTTTTTGTATGAGGTTATTACAGGGATTTCAGAACCTTCTGCCAACCTGGGCCCTGCTGCAACTGCAGAAAGAAACCCATTTGTGTTGTACCATCCAACCAAAGCTTACAGGCACATATATACTTCCCCATCTGCCCAGTAAAAGAATTAAAGGGAAAGAATAAAAACTCTTAAAATATTAAATGGACGAGGAGTAATGATTCCAATTCCCAACAAGTTAAACTAAACACTAGTCTAAATCTTGTCTTTATTTATTTTGACAACTTTTCTTTGATAAATCTGTGTTCTGGGATTCCCTTCACTTTGAGGGGGGGTGTGTGAAGGTGAAGCTGAAGGTGTGGAAAGTTTGAAAAAGGATGACAGCGGAGCCACGCCCTTTTCCTCTTTTCCTCTTTGTTTTTCCTTAAAGAGAGCCAATGGAATGGATTAACATGAAGTTTGAAGCGAAAAAGGGATGTTGGGGAATTTTCTTTATTGTTTTTTTCTGTGTTGAATTCTTATTGTGATCTGCCCTCATCGTCATCATCACCTTTCCTTCTTTTAATTTTCCCCCCTTCTTTCTGCTTTATTTGCTTTTGTTGGTCTACAGCAAGTTGGGTTCTTGCTGTAAGAATGTTTTTTGTCCTTGTTTATGTTTTATTGAGAAGAGGGGTGTGGTGAAGTTTCAGTCTTTGGTTAGAGTTTGTGCTTGTAGTCAATAGGTGTGGGATTTCCGTGGCAACTAAGCTTGATTGATTTTGGGATTTGAAGAAGAAGAAGAAGAAGATGGCGGGTGGAATGGCGCCGCCTCCGAAGCAGGAGGAGCTGCAGCCTCATCCGGTTAAGGATCAGCTCCCCAGCATTTCTTACTGCATCACCAGTCCTCCTCCGTGGCGTGAGTCGCCATCGTGCCGGCTTAATGAAATGATCCGTCGTTAACTTTCTGCTGTAAGCTTTTCCTAATGTCTCTGAGACTGCGATCCGATTGTTACTTGCAGCCGAAGCTGTTCTCCTAGGCTTCCAGCATTACTTGGTGATGCTTGGCACCACCGTCCTTATTCCTACTTCACTCATCCCGCAGATGGGAGGAGGCAATGTAAGGTTTCCCTGCCCAGAGCAAGTTGTATGTTTTTGGCCGCGATGGTCTCTAAATAGGGAAAACTGGATGTCTCCTCAGGAGGAGAAAGCGAAGATGATACAGACGATCCTTTTCGTCGCCGGGGTCAACACCCTTTTCCAAACTTTCTTTGGGACTCGTTTACCAGCCGTAATTAATGCCTCGTACACTTTCGTTCCGACGACTATCTCGATCATCTTGGCTGGTCGATACAGCGACATCATAGATCCTCAGGAGGTAATCTGTTTCTGACAGTAAAAAACTTCCGCCTGAAATGCAGATCATGTCTAAACTTACCTGTTGTGGCGGAATTTCAGAAATTTGAGAGGATAATGCGGGGAATCCAGGGTGCTCTCATTGTGGCCTCAACACTACAGATTGTGTTTGGCTTCAGCGGACTGTGGCGCAATGTTGCAAGGTCCTGAAAAAATGCTGCAGACCATTTCTTCCCTTAGTTTTTCGAGTTCGGTTTGTCATGTTTCAATGAGTTTTCTCACAACGCAATCATGTATACCTGTCCAGATTTCAGAGTCCCCTGGCTGCCGTACCACTGGTAGCTCTTTCTGGATTCGGGCTGTTCCACATTGGTTTCCCTCTGGTGTGATACCCGACCTTCTATCGTATCATCGTTCTATGTCAATCTACTCATTCGCGATTCAACACTGACTGATTTCATCTGGTCTCACCCCATGCAGCTCGCAAATTGCATTGAGATCGGAATGCCCCAGCTTATTCTCCTGATCATCTTTTCGCAGGTAAACAATCTGTATTTTCATACATGTTTGAATGTATCATTTCACGATTTCTCAATGTCAGATGCATGACACTGCATCTTTCTTTGGCAGTATATACCCAATCTGATACATGGGGAGAGGCCCGTCTTTGACCGATTCGCTGTCATTTTCTCGGTGATAATCGTCTGGATATATGCTCACCTTCTCACGGTGGGCGGAGCATACAAGAACACGGGGCCCAATACTCAGAAAAGCTGCAGGACTGATCAAGCTGGAATTATAGCCGCTGCTCCATGGTAAGTTCGTTCTCCACATGGAGATACACAGCGAGAAGGCTAATTGTCTGGGTATGATGTGAACAATGTCTTTGTACAGGATAAGAGTTCCATATCCCTTCCAGTGGGGAGCCCCGACATTTGATGCCGGAGAAGCATTTGCAATGATGGCCGCTTCCTTTGTCACTCTTGTGGAGGTTTGTTTTTTCCGACAGTTGCGTGCCCTTTTGTTTGCATTCAGTTGTGGGCTGTTAATCGAGTCTGTCTATTGAGCAGTCGACAGGTACATTCTTGGCTGCATCAAGGTATGCAAGTGCGACCCCATTGCCACCTTCTGTTCTCAGTCGTGGTGTCGGCTGGCAGGTACGTCGAATGCTCTTTTTTATTGGCCGACCTGATGAAATTCGTTGTAGCTTTCCATTCTGTTTCTTCCCTTCTTTATTGTGATTTGATCCTTTCTCCTTTCTTCTGATCTGAAGGGAGTTGGGATATTAGTTTCTGGCATATTCGGAACTGGAATCGGACCATCAGTTTCAGTGTAAGGACCGGATCTCCATTCTGAAATGTCCAATTACAACTTATGCATTCTTGTTGATCAGTTTCCATAATATTCTTGATCCTTCCCTAGTGAGAATGCCGGGTTATTAGCTCTGACCCGGGTCGGGAGCCGAAGGGTCGTACAGATATCCGGTGGCTTCATGATCTTCTTCTCGATACTAGGTAAGTCGAGCCAATGCTAGATATTCAGTTCTGCCGCACCATGTCAGGGTTCTTTTCGGTTGCACTAAAACTACCATATTTCAGGAAAATTTGGAGCTATCTTCGCATCCATACCTTCGCCGATAGTCGCGGCTCTGTATTGCCTCTTCTTTGCATATGTTGGTACGTCACTGATATCCCAAATCACACGTATCTTTGAGTCCTAGGGATAACGGATCGAATTTTGTTTGTGCAATGACCAGGCTTGGCTGGCCTCAGCTTGCTTCAGTTCTGTAACTTGAACAGCTTCCGTACAAAGTTCGTCCTCGGCTTCTCGATCTTCCTCGGTCTATCCGTACCTCAGTACTTCAAGGAGTACACGTTGGTCCACGGCTATGGCCCCGTCCACACCGGAGCAAGATGGGTAAAAAACTACATGAATCCAATCCACTTCCCCCTTCCTCATTCCCTCTTGCCTGTCTGGTCCTCAAAATGCTTTGTCCCTTGTCGACACAGTTCAACGACATGGTGAACGTGCCTTTCTCGTCAGAACCATTCGTGGCTGGGTTCCTGGGCTTTGTGCTGGACATAACGCTTCGTCACAAGGACAGCAGCACCAGGAGGGACAGTGGGATGCACTGGTGGGACAGGTTCAGGTCCTTCAAGACGGATACAAGGAGCGAGGAGTTCTATTCGCTCCCGTTCAACCTCAACAAGTTCTTCCCCTCAGTTTGATACACCATCGACGGAGACTCCAGCAAACGATGCCTATCCAAGGTGTTCTTCTTCATCATCACAGCTCTCCCCCACCCATCTCCCACCTTGTGAAGACTTCGCTTAGCACATACCTCAACTGTTTGATCACGCACGCGTGACGCGTATGTTTTAACTGGTCGATTTGGACAATAATACTACTAATTATGGGTTGGAGTGTGCTTACTAGTTTAGTCTTCGAGAAATGTTGTCTTGGCTTGGCATGCAAAAATATATTTAAAAATGTTGTCTGTATCAGCTTTCCTCGACTAAATTCATATCATTGAGACAGTCCTCCGGCCACCCATGCCTCCCTCATCATTCCGATACAGACTGAGGCTGACGGGGAAAGGAAGAAGGATAGTAGTCCCACGTTGTCTAAAAAAGGCTCATCCAAGTTCTTAAATATAGTTGGGATTCTTCACCTAATAACTAACTTTCAGGTGAAAGAACCCATCACACAATTTCTACAACGAGGATACGCCACCCCCGTTGGAACCCTTCGCTCCTCCGGCCCGCCGATCAAATGTTGTTGTCGGAATAAAAGCTTTTTTCTAAGATAGATGGAAGCAAACGGTAGCCCCCCCACCCGGTTAAGAAGGGATATTCGTCTTAATGGGCCGAGCGGGGGAACTATTTTGGGCCCACACACCTAAATGGGCTTCATTCTATTTACGAGGACAATCGAAAAACATCCCATCAAATTATTTGGGACATAATCACTACCGACAAAGGGCACACGTGCATGGTGCTCCCATCTCCCTCCCTCCATTTTTTTTATCATTACACGACACACCACTCTCTCATATTCTGCAAAAGAGAGATTTTTTAAGGCCATCCAACTTTTCCAATATGTATATTCTCCCACTAATCTTAAAAGGGCAAACGCTCCTCCTCCTCCTCCTCAACTCCCCAACCTTTTCCTCCTTTCCTTTCAATTGGGTATCCAAAGTTCTTTTTAAGACTCTCGTTGCTTTCCCTTCTCATTCCATAAGATGAAGTATTTATTCATACGGGTCAGTGGAGACAAGAGTTCTAGTGACATACTTGCTACTTACTCCTCCCTCCCTCCCTTTCCCCACCCTCGTTCGTGGTGGCATTATGTCGTGGGAATCATATCTTCCCTCATTTTCTATAATGGGGAGAGTTATAAGTTGACATAAGATGTGGAGGAGGTAGGTGGTTTTTAATGGATCATATCAAAGTAGTGTGTAGTGAGTGAGTGAGTGAGTGGAATGTCTAGCAACTGGGCATTGTGGTTTTGTTGGAAAAGAAGGGCAGATATCATAATCTAAGGGTTGGAATTTTTTGGGGGGCAAATGATTCCATCTTTTGAAAGATAAAACAATCAAAAATCGTAGTGAATGGTCTATAGCTATAGATCTAGGGCATCTAGTAGCCTAGCCTATGTGGAGAGAGCTCTTCATTGAAGTATTGAAATATCCCAACTCCACCACCATGACACATGTACACTTGGCTTTTTGAGTGTGGCCTCGGATTCTCACTTCAAAACCCTACTTTCTGATCTCATTATATTTAGTATCATATCGTGCAATATAGGCTGGTGGGAACCTCTTCTTATCCAAAAAGGAAAAGAAAAGAAAGAAGTGGAAACCCTTTTTATGAGTGACGTGTTAGAGGGATTTAGTAAAAGCTAAGTGGCTTAAGGAAACGCGTGCTTAATTAGGGTAATCATCGTGTCCAACCGGCCGCTTTGGTCATGGAGATCAACGATTCGAGGTTAGAAAAAACGCACAAAACATAAGACAAAAGTTGATGAAAGCGGCCGTCGGGGACTTTTTGCCCAACTCTTTTGTCATGCAGGTTGTCTTATCCCGGGAGGGATGTTACAACTTTTTTGAGTTGAACTAATAATAACAATAATTAGTCCATCATAACTAAATCATGGCTCCCCCCAATTTCCAATGCCTCTCCTTCAAATCCGCCTAAACTTATTGAACTGCCACGTCGGACCCACGACATCCGATGCCACATAATTCGAGTTCGACGATCATCATGTATAAAAATACATCGGAAATATTTGATTACGGACAAAGAGAGTTCGATTTCAAGTTTTAACCGAGCTCGCCAAACTTTAACAAATGGACGTTAAACACCGAACAAAAACGGACATACACTAACGTTGGAAGAAAAACACTTGTGCACACTTAGAAATGCTAAGAATTAGAAGCACAGTGCATACAAAAAGAGGAGAGAAAATGTGGTTGAAAATCCAAGTTTTCAATACTTTTTTAGTGATTGTTGTACCCTTTACATTGTGTTTGGGGTTGCATTTATATTAAGAAATTCCTAATAACAGCTAAATAACATGTTTCAGGTCACAAAACTTTTACGTTTCCATCTTCTACAAACTCAGTGGAGGGACACATGTATGGCTCTTTGCTCCCAACTTTCATTTTATCCCCATTGTAGTATCTCGTCCTCACTCGGTATTCCTTTAGACTTTCTTCGTCTTCACTTATTCTTTTTTACCGAATTAGCATAATATTCCTTTGTACTTGGTTGCCATATATTCCTCTTGACGCGGTGACTCTTCATCTTGACTTTTCTTTCTTTATTGGACCCTGCTCGTCGTTTCGCATGACCTACTTGAATATATTAGTTTCTACTTATACATATTCCTTTTCTTTTTCGCGATACTTTGCTCGTCAACTCTCTCACCAGAACTTTGAGCATTTGCTATTCCTCGAGAACTTTGCTCGTTAGCGTTTCTAGCCAAGATTTTCATGTTCTCTTCCCACATTCTACACATATGGCTCTCGCTCACTCATCTCATGCGCCTGCCGCCCCTTATCTTGGACAAAAATTAAGCCATGCCAACAGACACGTATGAGGTTTCCTTACTCCTTCATGTCCAATCCTGTAAAGCAACTTGGCGACTCTCGGTCCCGACATGCTTTTGCGGTAACGTGGATTTTCTTTTCTTCTCCGTGAGCAACGATAAGGTTTCGTTCGTGGATCGATGCCCTTCTGGTCATTTCGTGTGCTTTATATGGATTTTAGTCTGCATCCCCCTTTTTTTTTTATTTCCCAAAAACCCATCAGATCGAGATAGCTGGATCTACTCATTCGTAATACGTAATCTTTTTAATGTAAGATTCCATAATCCGTGACCAATAACCTAATTATCGAGTTCCTCTTATTAACTTAAAAGTCGTGAATTATGATCTGCAAACAAAACAACCCCATCATGTTTATTATTTGCAATCACTTTTAGTTGGGAATGGCGTGATCTTTATTTATATTTCAACTAGATTAGTACCAAAAAGAATGAAACTTTTATTTACCCAAAAACTATAGTACACAATATTCTAAGTTACCCTTTCCACCCTCATCGTATAGAATAGAAAGAAAAAAGTGGACCCAATTCTTTGGTGTGTCGTCCATCAATCAATGCGTGGCGTATGCCACGATTTCTTGGCACCCACAAGACAGGTGTAAAACAATGTACGGATTGCGTTTGTCACTACTTCAATGGCTTCTTCCCCCAGGCAAATCTTGGCGAAGGATAAATTACAGGGTGGAACTGCATCGATACGTAACGTAATGTACTAGTTAAGTTAAACCCTAGATGATGAGAATGTGGTTCGTTGCACATGTGCGTATAAAGACGTCATGGAAATGGCGGTCCATTTACCAGGCACGGAGGCACATGGTTGGACAAGGACTGTGTGTGCCGCCATTTTGCCCATCCGCGGCGTGAACCATGTCAACCTTATCATTCATTCAGTATACGCGATATACGATATCATTCCAAAGGCACGAAACAATACTTAAAATTGTAGAGAAATATGGGTCCAAAAAGTGATGGGAAGCTTTGCCTCAGGCCATGAATGAAGGGGACCATAATGTGCTGTGTGGCCGTGCCCCTCCATGTTATCTTTTCCTTTTTCCATCTACTACTTTTCTTAAATTAACATAGACCCTCGAATGATGTTAAGACAGGAGGGCTGTCGGAAATCAAAGGGCAATGACAAGATCTCCGCTAGGGGTTGGAGAAGGAAAGATGGGCCAATTCAATGTAAAATGACTTGTATAAAAACAGGATTGGGTCTTCTTCCTTGGTGGTAAATTTCCTCTGGGTCTCCTTTTGTTTTGTTGCTACGATATCACGTCCCGCCAACTCCCCCGCGGCTTCCTCATGGGTGCCAGGGAGGTACCTCGCTCGGTCTCGATTTGACCCACCACAACATTATAAACTGCGAGAAGAAGTAGGGCATCGTGCTTTTCATGTTATCAAACCGAGGGGAGTGGAGGGGGAGGGAGAGAACAAGAGAAGCAATAGACATGTTATTTACTTTGAGGATGTCGGAACTCTTTTTTTAAGGAACAACACCGAGTAACATAAGAACAAGCGGCAAAGCTACAAAGAAAAAGGACGACCCCACCATCTTTGATTGTCCCCAATCACGTGCCGTGCACAGAGGGTCCTGAACAGGGCATCGCATTTAGAGTGAAATATTCCATCGTAACCACATCTTCATCTCTATCGATCTCTCATTGACAATGACAACGACAAGCCAACCAAAACCTTACAGAAGAAAACAAAAAATCCCACAAAGTCACTCGGGAGCAAAAGAAAATACATACTTCCTACTCCCAATCTATCTATCTACATGACACACCCATAACTATATAACCATAGGAGGAGAGAACAGTCAGCTTTCATTGGAGTGGGAGGGGGTGGGTGGTTTCACATCCCATGCCTATGTTTTTTGATTGCCAAACCCACCAATCGAGGGAACTCCTCCCATCACCACAATCAATGCAAAGCCAACACCCATTCCCCCCCCATTTGGAGAAATTGAGTATCCCCCACTTGAGATGAAAAGACTTTAAGCTCCCTCATTCACCATACACGCTCCTCTTCCCCCACCCCACTTTGATCCATCCATTCCATTCTGTTCTCCACATCCTTTCCTTTCTATTTGATTTAAGAATTTAGCATAAACATAAAGAAGAACGAGAATGGGTGAAAAGAAATCACACCCTTTTTCTTTTATTGCATTTGCAGAAACAAAAATATGAAAACCCTCTTTTTTTCCCTCCCTTGGGAATCGGCAAACTTTGCCATATCAATGCAAGATGGCAAATTGCCCTTTCTCCGACAACCCAACTTAAGCAAAAAAAAAAAAAAAACAATAAACAAATTCAATCTCCTCCTCTCAAAGTGAAAACCCAAAACCCAAGATACAAATCAAACACCCCATCATCCCCTCTCTTTCTCTCATTCTTTATCTATATATATACTACTACTACTCAAATATCTACATCACTCTCAAGTCAAAAATTAATCACCCAAATTGAGACCTCTCTCCAGAGACTCCACCCCTTTTTGGAGTACTCGGAGATTCTCTTTTTTTAACTATAAAGATAAAAATATGATATGATTCATTACCCTTTGGACCACACACCTTTTATTTTTATTTTTTTTTTTTTTTTGGCTTACTTATTCCTTCTCCTCATGCTCATATTCGGAGGAGTTGCCCTTCTCCTTCTCGTCTACCCATAAGCACAAATTCGGTTTCCTCCTCTTATTACATGGGTCGGACGATGATGATGAGGAACACGAGGAGGATGACGAGTCGCCGTACCTCGTGCTGGCCCGGGGGGTTACCCTGAACTGGGGAAGCACCTTAGGGGCCTTCCTCTTGTTCTTTTTCTGGACCAATTCCTCTGTTAATCTGTAACAGTCGACGATCTCCTCCTGAAAGAGGTTCCGCCCATTCATTTGCTCTGTTCCTGACAGAGGTCTTTAATTTTGATGAGGTAGTTTGGTAGGCAGCGGGACTTACCTTGACCAATCCGCTGCACCATGATTCTGCGTCCCCTGGATTCGTGAGCGACAGGCTGGGGATGGTATTCACCGCCCACAGCAATGCAGCCGCGGCGATGCTTGACGGCCGATATCCAAGAAAACTAATTTCTGAACACTTGAGCAAAGATGTCAGGGGCCGTTCCCTCATTACGGATGGGAATCAAGAGGAAGCGTTACCTTGAATATTGGACAGGATTACTTCTGTGGCGTGCGAGACAAGGTATCCGACGAATGTCCCGGTCGGGTCGGCCTTGAACGCGAAGAAACTGAGGAAACACAGCGGGGTGATGGATCGTAGCCTCCAATCCAGGGCGGCGAGGACGAGGAGTTCCATCCGGCGGATCGTCCTCGGCTCGAAAACGTGCTTGGCACCTTCAACCTGTCGATACTGAAACATCTCAACACTCCGCATCTTAATCTAATCGGAATCATTCCCTAGGACTAATAGCCGAAAATCCCACAGCGAACCTGAATATCCAAGAGGGAAGGAACCAGGGGCTCCTCCATTTTCGCAGCTAAAGACAAGCAAGCCACGGAGAGGAGTTGCATCGGCCACCCTTCCGACTGCTGCCGGGACAACCGACAAAAAACATAGGCGTCAAGGCCTTGTTTTGGGAAGCAGATGAAAATCGACGGTAATAAAAAATTGTCGTACCGGCAGGGAGCGGGAATGCAGGAACCGATCCATGTAGTTAACGGACAGGTACGCCGTTAGTGGTCGGAATTTGTACAAGGCATGCGCCTTCCCATATCCACAAACAAACAAAACATCAAAACCCCACAAATAAAAAAAAAGTATATATATATATATTAAACACGACATGACAAAACATTAATAAAATATTATTACAGGCGAAAATGAATTCGGGCAAATGAAATGAAAAAAAAAAATAGAAATTTCCCAAAAGCTGGTTTTAACTCTAGTTCATTATTTTCAAATATTATTACAGGCGAAAGCCTGACCGTCCGATCCGGCAGCGATGGCAGGATATGAAATAAAAGGGAAGAAGGAGGGCTGGTTTGGTAAAATAACCTTGAGGATCCATGCAACGGACTCCTCCCTCGCGGGAGTAACGGACTGGGGGTGGGTCCCGCAGCAGGGGATGAAGTCGGTCTCCCTGCGGAGGAGCTCCGCTAGGCGGAGGCCGTCGTCGGGGAGGAAGGCGGGAGGGGAGGAGGGGGAGGAGTAGTCGAGGTCGGAGGAGCAGCCGGGGGAGTCGTCGGTGAGGATGGTCCCGGAGCCCTCGTCGCAGAGGAGGTCGGAGAAGCAATCGGGGAGGGAGAGAGACATGGGGGAGGAGGAGGAGGGATGGGATTGAAGTTGCTGGACTCCTCTTCTCATCATATCCCCATGGACGATTGGGGCGGCGGCGGCGGCGGTGTTGGGGGGAGGAGGAGGGATGGGAGGGAGGGGGGAGGGGGTGTGAGTGAGTGTGTGTGCGTTTTATGTGGTTTGGTGTTGTGGTTGTATATATTGAAACCCGAGTATCGTTTCGTCCTCTTGCCTTTTTAATATTCGAGGCCTCCTCCCCCCACCATTCTTGTTTATTTTATTTTATTTTATCTGGGCTTTTATCTAAATAAAGAAGGATTTTTTTAGTCAAGCCACGCCCTCAAACTCACCATTATTTAACTACTCTTAATGTTTATTACTTAAAAATTTTATATGATGAATGGATTTCGTTCCATACAGATTAGATCGGGGACGACCGTCTTATTATTTTATTTTCCCTTATTCTTTGGAATAACGGGAAGTTATTACTATTATTATGTGTTGTTTACGATGCTAACCATCGCGTCCTCTCAGGGAACAAATAGACGAGCGGCTTTATTGCGAGATGGTTTGCACGCTTTAAGGTTGTGAGGTGTTGCGAATCAACCGATGTCTTATGTTCCAAACTACGAGCAGATCGGTGCCGATCGGGAGTGTGTTGTTGTCGTTGTTGTTGATTGTCCTCTTTAGCAGAACAAGTGTTGAGATTGGATTGGATTGGAGTTGTGTTTCCGACATTGGCATGCGTAGTGCTGTTAATTACATGTGCAAATATTATTATGAGGGTACGCCCCGGTTTTAGTACGGGGGATAGGGAAAACCGATCAGGTTATAAACAATTTTTTTTTTGGGGGGGTGGGGGGAAGTTTCTTCGTGTCGGGAACAAGAAAAATAAAAAATAAAAAAATGACTTCCCCACCATACCACATCCCACCCACTGTATATAAATATGTACTAAGAGAGGATATGAAATGAAATTATCTTAAAGGAAATGATAGGGTTTCTAGATTTCTTAACTGGGGGCATGTTTTTTGGATGAGTTGCAACAATTCTGAATCCAAAATATTTTAAGCTGATCGGTAAATTTTATATTTCGTTTACTAATGTCAATAGTTGGATGTTTATAACGTTTACTTTCTCAATTTTTTGAATAAACTTAAGTACTTTTATCACCAAGTTCTTAACATTAATCAAGAAAATATGAATTTCAGGTGAGGAGGAGGACCAGAGTGTCATGAAGCCAGGGATGGAGGGAGGGTGTAATGAATAGGTTGGGGGGAGGGGGTAAGCATTTAAGGTCTTTCGGGTAGCGAGAATATTGATGACATCGATAGTCTTTGCTCCCCATCTATCTATCAAAAAATGTGTAAATTTAATTTAATGTGAAGATAGAAAAGTTTGAACATGTATGAATAGTGTCCAAAATGAATGCATGTCGTCTACAAGTCTAAGCATTAGGGGATGTCGGGGCAGATATTTCGGTTTGCCTTTTGGGAGGAATAAACTTTTCAAAGTAAACTTTAGTAAATATGCCGAACTATCAATATTGTATTAACAATTTTTCTTTTTTAATTACATCTCTCCCTGGAAATGTGCTGTTGGATTCTCGTTATCGAAAATAGATTGGTCCGATTCTGTATGGATTTGATGTTTTGGGAACATATATACAATAGTCGCTGATTGATACCAAGGCTTGTACCAAAACATGTTTGACCTTCTGACACCAACTCCTCCTCCTCCCTCTTCTTCGGGTTTATTGTATCTTCGCGGCAAGTGAGGATAAGGGAATCGGCCTCGGGATGATTTCACAGGGGGATGGCTGATCGGGAGGTGAAGAATGGCCTCTCTTGCTGAATGTGTGTAACACCATACACGACCAACAAAACATATATTATCGTAAGTGCATGCAGTCAACTTCTATTTTTCTTCTTTCCGGACAGCAACCTTGGTAATGGAGGGAATGGATTGCCCGGAAACAGGAGTGCCCATCTTTTGTGCATCAGAAACTGGGGTGGGGGGGGAAGATGTTTTGTATTTTTGTTTTGGTTTTTATATCATTTCGTTTTCTTACATGGGCCAACTCGCTGTTCAATCATTACACAGACTCCGGGATTATACCTCTCGTTTCGTTTCTCCCCCGGGGCATCCATCCACGCATTGTCGATTTCAAGATCCCCATCCTAAATTTATTGCACATGTTCCTGCATAAACCCTAATAAAATATGTATTAAACATCAAACGACAAGAAGTTTTAGTGAGCTCGAAATCTCGGGATCCAAAACCCAAGAAATCACTCTCTCCATTCATGTAAACAAGTGATATTTTCGAGCACCCGCTCCTCTCCGACTTTTTCACCTAAAAATGTACTCATAAAATTTGACAAACATCTTTGAAAAAACCCAAAACATTTATTGCAAACTCAAACCCCTTGCTTTTGCAGCCACAATTGATTTTCATGTGTCCCTCTATCTAGCTATCTATCTATCATAATTTGATATAAATAGTATTGATTAATTGTTTCGGGGTCGGTGGAAGTTGGGCAATGATCTTTTCTTTTTCTTTTTTTTTTTGCTCTTTCTCCCTAGAAATCCCAATTGTAATATCCTTAAACTGTTGGGTTTGAAGTTGGAATAGTAGGCGTGTGAGGTGAAGTGTCCTCCCCTTTTTAACAATGATTCGTCTTTCATTTCCCCTTTCCTTTTTCCTACATGTAATCGCCTCTTGTTTTCTGCCTTCTTTAGTTTACCCTTTGGCTTTGCAAAATGAATTATTGGAGCTCTGGATGGGATACACGTGCCCAAACCGGATCTTTCTTCATTTACTTAAAAAAAGAAAAAACAAAAGCTCTATATTTCCCCCTTGGAATGGAGTCAAGCAAGCAAGTCTAAAGCATAATCCAAGACAAACTATCCTACATTTTGTTCCCAAGACAATGTGTTTACCATGAGGTTGTATATGACATAAGCGAATGGATATAAAACGTAAATCGGGACGGCCACTCCTTGTCCCTTCGCCCGAGTCATTGTCCAACAGTTTATAATACAACGCAATTACTTTATGCACACATTGTCTACTGTTTGATTAGAGGAACAATCGGCTAAAGTTTTTTGGGGGGGTGTTTTTTCTTCCTTTTATTGTTGTTATATGCCGGACTGGTTCGGCAGCAGCCAATTGACGAGTCTTTTTTAAAGCAATGTGTCAACTACCTAAACATTGTCCAGACAGGGAAATAAGAAATGAACAAGAAATGAGAAAGGGAGAGAGTATAACGCGATGCGATTAGTCCCATCGGTCCACAAACTTGCCTCATTTTCATCATTTTTCCACTATTGTTATAAATTTCCCACGAACTTTGAATCGATGGGACTAGTCATATTTTATAGTACGTACCAACACTCTATTCATGACACCCTGGGGGGGGGGGGGGGGGGTGGGGGCTGTCTAGGGTTCGTGTGAATGACATAAATGTTAGTAGTCTGTGGTAGATTTAGGTGGGTACTGTTTGACTTACATCGAAAGTGAACCCAAGTTGGGAACCTAAAAAAAAAGTGGGATCTTCGTTGTCAGAAAGAAGCTTCACGTGATGGATCAGAGACCATGGAAATGGTACTTGCATGTTCTCGGCTGGATTAGGTAGTCTCTTTGGTCGGGGGTGGAGTGACACCAGCTTCGTTAATGGTCATTGGGCCATGGATTTCGAATCTGGTGATTAACGGGCCTTTGGCTGGCCCACCAAACCCTTGTTCTTTCCTCCAATCTTTTGAATTATTATCGGCCCACGTATGGCCCACCAGGTTGGAGGCTAATGCCTACTTGTTCTTCCGACAATTTTCGCGATGACAACGGGCCATGTCGAATTATTCATTGGAGTATTGTCGGTGGGTTGAGAGGAAAATGGGCATATTTTAGTAATATAAAAATTGATGATTTTGGAAAATAAAAGGTAAGAGGAAAATGGCGTCGCCCGGACTTGAACCGGAGACCTTCAGTGTGTTAGACTGACGTGATAACCAACTACACCACGACACCTCTCTTGTTTTAGTTTTCTCAATAAGTTTTATAATGATATTCTGGAAAATTATTACCAACTGAAAATAAAACTCAAGTTTTGTACGGCTCCATTGCGCGTGCTCGGGTAGAAGTTTTGTATAAATGTATCGCCATGCTAAAAATTGGATTATCAAATAGCAAAACATAATTTGAATCCCTTACGAACTAATGGATGTAAACAAACCGTAGGAGCCGTGTGAGATGAAAGTCTCATGCACCAATTATTGTTAACCAAGGAAAATCATTCGTGGTAAAGACAAGATAGAATTAGACCCCAAAACCCGTTCAAATGGTAACTTCAACAATTTCTTTGTCCCCTACGCCCTTTACTTTCCAGGTATGAATATGTTCGATACTTGTGATTCGGTTGGTGAAATAGTATCTCTCTCCAAAAAAGTATGTCTTGTAATGGTTTCTCGTAATTTAAGTAGTTATGCTGCTTCTAGGATAAATTCATGAGCAATTCAATAAGAGATCTCGGATGGAATCGGTATTGATATACCGATTCTCCATCGGAGATCTAGCACGAATATAGAATAAGAAAGAGTCGAAAGAAATAATAAAAATCTTGTTTACGGATAATCTAATTGATACAGTTACATGAATTCTGGCAATGATTTTGACTCTCACAACTCGAAGCATGGGTCTAGCTTATTAATATAATAAGTTCCAGCACCTCGATGTCGGCTCTTCGCCACCTGGGGCTTAACCTGACTATACATTAGTATTACTAAGTAGTAATTAATAATTACTCTTTAATTATTCAAATGCAGTTTTCCTTAACGTGAAAGGGATTCAAGAAACAGTTTTAATTTGACCATAATTAGATCAATTCGTATTGATGCTTTGTCACATTGCCTTTTGTTATACGATTTTTTCACTAACTTTTATTTATATATTGATTTTTGCCGATCTTAAATTTTATTATGAGAAAAAAAAGTCGGCCTTAATCTATAAATTTCAATTATTGACTAAAAAAGTTAAAAAAATAGGTAATAATATTGAAATATTTCATGTGTTTTTTATTATATGATTTTAATAGTTAAATTAAATAAGTTGAAAGTCGAAGTTGGACTGTAGTTATTGATGCTGTTAAGAATCTGTAAAATCGATGAAGGCCGGATGATTATTCTATTGTGGGGTTACTAGTACGTGTAAGGTGGATTGCAAGACGATGCAATGAGAGCTTAAAACTCAACTAATATAAGAAAAATGTTAGGCAATATTAAAGACTTGTTTGGTTTTTTCATAATAAAATTTAATATTGGCCATAAAAAATTATCACCGTAAAAGTAGTGATAAGTAAAAAAAATTATAGCGAAATAAAAATTTAGAATATAATTTATGATATTATAATATAATTAATGCCGGCACCAGGCTAAAACCTTAAACCCTCCGAACAGAAAGTTCAGAAAAACACCGAGGCAAAGGGCGGAAGTCGATCCCTCCCAAGCAAATGAATTGCTTGTGCCGCATTCCATCCTACGCGGCTGTCGTCCTCCGCAGGTCAAGCTTTGTCCTTTCTTGCCCCCGCTTTCCCTCCCTCCCGTCCTTACACCCTCCCCTCGACTGGGTCCGCTTCCCCATCTTCTCGGACCCGGCGACCGGTAAGAATCGGGCCCGGTTCTATTCCCAGTCCTCCGAGAAGGGGCGCCCCAAGGCCGCGATCGTTAAGTCTTCTAAGCCGAAGACCACGACTGCTAACTCGAAGCTGAAGACTGCGGAGGAGAAGCCGGCTACCCTCGATCGTGAGAAGGGTGTTTTCTACGTCGTGAGGAAAGGGGACATCCTCGGCGTTTACCGCAGTTTCAGCGACTGCCAGGCCCAGTTCGGCTCCTCGGTAGTAATTTAAGTGTTTCTTCCACTTGTCCAGAGTTTGGGTCTTTGTTGTTGTTTGCGTTGATGTTTTGGATATTTCTCTATCGCCGCCCCACCCCACTGTAAAGATTTGGACTTGTGGTTAATTACTGCCTTCTTGCACCTCTCTCTGTTGCCCTTGATTGTTATCCGTGATCCAATGTTGCGAATTTGTGTTTCTCCGTTGTAAGGTTTCAATCTTTACTGCCCATTTAACAATTGCCAGTGGTGAAAGGTTGCACATTTGTGGTTATAAGGAGGATAAGAATTGAATTGGGATGTATGTTGATGTTGTCTGGCTGAAAATTTAGTAGCAAGCCTCGGAGGAAGTCTCTGTTGCATAGTTTCAGTGATCCCTCTTTATTGTTTCGTAGATACATGATCCTCCTGTCAGCATCTTGAAAGGACATGGTATGCCCCCAGAGTCCGAGGATTATATCCTCTATCGCGGCCTCAAGAATGCTATATACACTATGGATGCTGCAGACTTGAAGGACGATCTCTTTGGCATGCTCACACCTTGTCCTGTTGTGGCGAGAGTCTTCATCGCAAGTGCGTTATTTCTATTTTCTGTGTTTCAGCGTCATCCATATGTTGCTTGTTTATTGTTCAGTTCAGTGTGCTTATATTTCTCTGTTCTTCATATGGTACTACCCTGTCATTTATTTCCTTTTACGTTTCAAAGTCTTCTTGGGAAAAAATCTTGATAGACGAACTATTGTCAGCCATCACGATAACTTCTTCAACCCACGCTTACAGCTTAGGTCTCTACCATATTCCCTTTCCTTTTATTAAGTCGCTGATTTATGGAGGACAAAGAATGCTAAATCATATATCCACTGTCATTTCTTGTTTGTGTATACTCATTAAAAAATAAGGGTATATATGGAGAAATCATCCATTGCAGAAGTTGAGGACAGGAATTTTTTGTCATGCTGAGATCCGTGTGAATTCTCAAAAGATTAAACTTATTTCTTCATGTACTCCTGATAATAAGCTACTTTTCTTTATCATGGTTGTTGTTAGATCATAGAGGGGTACTATCACATTGTCAAGTTTATATGCATCTAAACAAAGGAAAAATGGCATAATAACCGGGACTGGTCCTATGGAAGGGATTGAATAAGTTTTGTTACAGCTTCTTGCGTTGGAATTGTGTTGTTAAGATACTCCTGTTATTATACTCTTTGATCAGGAGCCTGCTTCTTACAGAGTTGATTCCAGTCAAGATGGCAGCGAGGGATCTGTAGAGACATCATCTGTTGCATTGGTATGACCACAGGTTAAATTTCTTTTTGGTCACTTAGCTTTTAGTTGATATACACCCCTATACGTAGTTTATTCTGTGAAAGTTGAATACCAGAAGTTTTCAGGCTTTTATGGAATAGTTGTTCTTCCTTAAATAGATAATCAATTTTTTCTGCATGATTTCTCTTGAAGATTATAAGCTGATCCTGGAGACTCGTCTTTTATAGCCACCTCAGTACTTGCTGAACGAATAGGTCATGGTTTTGTGAATGGTTTTTTGATGAGAGAGTTGTCTTGGTGAAGGTTTGATATGGTATTTTGAAATTGGTTTTCTCATGACATGCAACAGTCCTGCAAACTAGAGTTTGACGGTGCATCAAAAGGAAATCCGGGCAGAGCCGGTGCTGGAGTTGTACTCAGAGCTGATGATGGGACCCAGGTATATTTGAAGCATTAATTATTAACCTTTGACATCAAGTTCCATTTCAACACTCCACTCCTCGTAGGTCTGTAAATTATGGGAAGGTGTAGGTGAAGCTACATGCAATTTTGCTGAATATCGTGGCATTATCCTGGGAATGAAATTTGCCCTTCAAAAAGGATATAAAAGGATACGCGTTCAGGGCGACTCCAAGCTCGTGTGTATGCAGGTTCTAGTCTGCGACTATGCTAATTTCTGGTTGCCGTTTTCTATTTTCGATTATTGACACTTAGCCTTAGGATTTGTACCTGTAACCTGGTTCTCCCTGAAAGCTGTGTTGGTAATACAGAATAATTAAGTTTCCTCATTTAGTTAGTTATTTTAGCCGTAGCTTTTCAATTATAGACACCTTTGGTCATCAGACGCACCTCCTAACAGGAAATGAGTTCATTGCACGCAAAGTTGCCTGTGTTTAGTTTGCTTTTACTTATTATGCCGTGACTTTTGGAGAAATCATGGATGATGGCTAATTATATGGTATCCATGCTGTATTTTCCAACAACTGATCTAGAACCTCTGTTTTTATCAGGTTCAAGGATTATGGAAGGTGAGACACAAAGAGTTGGCCAATTTATTCGAGGTTGTGGAAACATTGAAGCAAAATTTCCTCTCGTTCGAGATTAGCCATGTCCTCCGGGTAAAGTCAAGTTCTTTAATGTGCCTCGATCCCTGTATGCTCATCTAGATTTACTGTCACATTAGACTAATCTCTATGAATAGTTGACCTCTATCGGGAAATAGAAAGAAAAGCTGGGGGAGCCGGTATCACGTGCAATTTCTGACTTGCGATTTGTTGCGTTTGGTCCTATACTCACTTCTTTTTCCTATGCACCCATTACTAGGCTGAAAACAAGGAGGCTGATTCTTTAGCAAACAAGGGTATCATACTGGCAGGTAAAGATTATAGAAGTCTCATAAAACAGTACGTTCTGTACATACAAGTTGTAGTATTAACTGACGTCTCCTTTACTGTAGATGGTGAAGTTGAAGAGGAATGTGTGCAATTTAGCTAATCACAAGGTATCGGAGTTTCACCCATTTTGCCTCCAGGGTATGTACCAAGAACAAAAGACATCATGCAGGATGCTTGGATGGACAGATGTGGCAACAATCTGTTTGCAGAAACAACCCCTATGAAGGTGATGATCCATATGTTATGTGCAAGAAGTCTCTTCATAAACGTGTTTCTTAACCCTTGTCAGAAGCATCTGTTACTTTAGTAAATTACAATAAGCACAGACAATGAGAAACTAAGCAAAAGAATAAGGCTCCTCTCCCAAGGTTTTAACTTCTTTATCAATGTCTTTAATTGTAATATATCAGTAAACACCAACAATATTTCATAGCTTTTAACCAATCCAATTATGGTCAGACTGTCGGAGAAGTTGCACGGTCGTGAAAAAGGAAGAAAACGTGCAATGATTTATGTAAACAGCCTTCAGAGTCCATGGGGCGTGAACGTCTGACTAAAAGACTTGGCTCCCTATTCGTATGTTATCATCGTTGGCTCCAAAAAATTCCAGCTAATCAATCTGACACTCATCAGTTCTCTGTATAAAACATCATTTAATCGACCTAAGATAACCATCGCAACACCAATAGCCATGCCCATCTCGCCGAGGATCGTCTCCACCCTGGCGTGTCTCGCTATCGCTTGTACCATGGTGAGGGGTGAAGATCTTGAGGCCCTGTGCAACCCCGAGAACTTCGCCGTCAACCCGTTTTATCCCTTCACTGTCGCCTTCCTCGACCAGGTGTTGGCTTGTACCTGGAAATCAGAGGACTCGAGTTGCAGCATCAACGAGACGTACAAGGAGGGTAGTCTCTGGGGTCATGGAGAGTGCTCGCAGAACCTAGAGGGTCCGACCGACTGCGAGGATTGCACGGGCACAGCGAAAGTAGAGCTTTACAAGCAGTGCGACACGAGAGCCAAAGGGGCTCAAATTAGGCTCGCGGGCTGCTGTCTCCGATACGAGACCTACGAATTTATGGCGGATCCGCTGAGTTGAAGAACCTTCATTCGCTCTCAACACGAAGGAACAAGACTTGAAACTACAGGCCGAATAAAATATGAATGGAATATGTGACTATTGAGGTCTTTTGGGTGTTCATGATTTGTGTAAAGACACTCACAACTAACAAAACCAGGCACAAACATGCACACAAACACACACTTGATTATTTATTATCGGCCGTCACCTTAAATTAATGTAAAGGCGACAAAAAATCAATCCCCATATAAACAAATGGCACGCGCATTTCCAAGGATTGCATAACACCATGGCCTTGGTAGGAAGGATCATTCTCGCCCTGTCGTGTCTCGTCGTTTCCCCTGCCACGGCGACGAGTTTACAACGCAGACGTCAAGTCCTGTTTTTGCAACACCCAGAACTTCAACGTCGATGCGTTTCACCCCTTCACGTCGTCCTTCCTGGACCAAGTCGTGGATTGTACCCGGAACTCGCCCTTTCTCAACTGCGACATCAACCAGACCTACCCAGAAGGTCGACTCTGGGGTCACGGCCAGTGCTCGTCGAGTAAGCTGTGGGATATGGACGGCTGCGTGGGCTGCACGGGCACGGCGAGACGGCTACTTCACCAGTATTGCGACGCAAAGGCAGAAGGGGCTCAAATTAGGCTTGGAGACTGCAGTCTCAAATACGAGCGGTATGAATTTACGTCGGATCCGATGAGTTGAAGCCCTCTTCCAGGTTCAATGACAGCCTTGGCATAACCACGGCGGGATTTTCAATAAAATAAAGCACCGTAAAGTTATACGTCATAACATGTGTTTAAAACTTGAGTTAGCAAACATATTAAGTCTGACGAACAAATCTGCAAGTACTTTTGAATTTGTTAGTCCCGTTTCGCCGGCACTCGATGCAACTGATCGAACCTCAAAGGTTTCGGTAACGCGGTTCAAGCCAGCGGAAACCCAGGAACACAAACGCCTCAGTTTCTTCCTGGACTTGGGGGAGTTCCTCTATCGAAAAGGAGATAGAGGGAGTAATCGTAGGAGGACACTGCACAATTAATGGAAATGGTGGCGATCTATTTTCGCCTTTTGTTTCAGGTCATACACATTTTCAATGGCAACGGAAAATGTCCCTGTCGTCTTCGCCTTGGTAGGAACGGTCCTTATAGGTTTCCACGTAGTTTGTGTTTTGTCGGGAAATCCGTCCGACTTCCACGCGATTAAAGGACTCGCATCCCTGGCCTAAGTCTAGTTCTTATCCATCTCTCTCGTAAAACCGACGTAAACTCTGTCAAGCACGCTGCGTCAGTTCCTATGTCTGTGGCAGGGAAGAACTTAACTTCTTCATGGCGATGGTCGTCAAAGCTCAGGAGGATGGCAACATGCCGATGCCAAATTGCACGACCATGGCCTCCATATGTCGACGGGGCAAGCGCCTATGTCGCTACTTCGATGATCGTCGCCCTCTTCGCTTGAGGAGGCGGGCGGGGCTTGAAATTTTCTTGTCGTGATGTCGTCGTAATAACGTCAAGCTTCCCCCTGTTCAGATTTCCAAGTCCCCCCGTTTTCTTAGAAGCCCATTCATAGAAAGCCCAAGGCCCAAGCCCAATCAAACCCAAAGATTGGGTAATACAAATAATTGGATATTCCATCTTTTTTTTTTAATGAAACACTTTGTTCGGTTTTATTAGTTAATTAATAGGAATACTTTATAATTAGTATTCTTTGATTAAGGAAATGGTATGTCGTCGCATGTGGCGGCGTGTCGGTATATTAACAAAGCCATATAGTTGGAAGCATGCAACCTTATCCATGTAATAAATTTATGACATTCACATTAAAAGAAGGTATATGGGGGAACGACCAATTCCATCGACCGAACTTTTTGAATAATTTGGATTTTTTTAATATTTTTATTTGGATAAGAGCGTGGTTTCAATACATATTCCTTTAATTATTTCTTTTGGGCCATAATTTTTAATTTTTAATTTAACTGTGATTGTTAATATTGGTGGTGAAAGAGTAAACAAAAAAGTTGGGTAATAATTAAAGAATTGTATCTTGAAATTTTTATTAAGGAACACAAAATATTAGAGCAAACTATAAAAGAGATCGAAATGTTTGATCGAATCTTGAATCTTTTGCTCCACCTTATATCAAATCAACCCAAGATTTTGATCAAGAAAAGATATGGAATTTTAGTTAGGCTTTTAGGTGGAATTCGGGATATTTGATTTCAAGTTCAAACCGAGCTGAAGATCTAAACAACTCATCGGCTTGGATCCTGGAAAGGCCGAGGGCTTCGCGACGTCGGCCACCGTGGCCACTCTTTCTCTGTTCATCACTTCATCATCAGCCGTACCAAAATCCCGCCGGAACGGCTGAAGGAGGTGGAACATCCGGAGGAAGGCGCCGGAGAAACTTCTTTCATTCTGTTGATATAATCGGATTTTGATGATGACAAATGTTATGTATTACTAATTTGCTATTTAAGTGTACAGAAGAAGAAGGAGTTCTGCGTTTCTTGAGTAGCTTGTCGGTGTCTCCCCTTCAACTTGCATGGTATCAGAGCGTTGTGCAAGGATGGAAGGGAGGTTTCTGTAAAGTAGTTTTTCAAACTACTATTCTGATACCACTATGTAGTTTTTCCAAGAAGATCAGGAGCAAAATGATCCTCGGTAGGAGCAGTAACCATCGGAGGAGATGGAGCAAAATGCTCCGCCTCTTGCTCCCCCGATGCATGATGCTCTGCCTCCGGCTCCGCCTTCTCCCCCTGCTCCGCCTGCTGCCGGAGAAGAACTTGGTGCGTTGGCTTTTCAAGAATTTATGATAGAATCGATTGGAAAGGGTTTGACTGACTATGGATTGTCTCTCGATAGGGTCCGTCAATCAGTAGAAACTGCGCTGCTAATAGTCATACAAAATTGATACTACTCAGAATAGTATTAGAGTTTGGACCTGTAGTTTCACTTTTTGGAGTGTGCATAAAATATATATATATAACTGGTACGTGAACAGCTGATACGAGAGCAGCAGGTATATATATATATGTATATATACATAGATATATGTATATACATACATGTATATATATATAATTAGTTTTTCAAACTACTATTCTGATACCACTATGTAGTTTTTCCAAGAAGATTAGGAGCAAAATGATCCTCGGTAGGAGCAGTAACCATCGCCGGAAAAATGTTTTCAATTCCTTCACGTGTTCACCGAAGCACTCCCGCTCAAACTGTATCTCGCCGAAGGCATACCACAGATGCTCAACGTCTTCAATAACCACCGCAAAAATCATCTCGGCGACAAGATCTTGCAATTTTTGTAGGGTGTCGGCGGCGGCGTCGCCGGATTCAGCGATGCGGGGGAGGTACTTCGCGAGCTTCGTTTCGGGCCGCATATCGGTTTTCTTGGTTAGTTAGACTCAGGCCCTGGCCCCCACAAAGAAAATTGGGCCCCTCTTTCCCATCACTAAATACTAATAATAATAAAAACATGACTGGAAAGATGGGCCTGAGTTGGTGGGCCATGGCCCAAGAAAAGGAGGCCCGCGCATATTTGTGCCTTCTTTTAATCATTTTGCTTGTGGGTGTGGTGGTGACAACTAATGTTGCATCCACATTATGGTCCTTCATCATAGTTGGTGAAGGTAAAAGGAAGACTCAAATCTAAAAGTAAATGGAAAAGGCCAATTTTTGCGTGCTTGCATAATTTCGCCTCAGGGAGTAGTAAATTGCTGCTGTCGTGTTGCATTTTTTACGATTCATGGCCAGTTTGAACGAGACGTACAACGAGGTTCGTCTCTGGGGTCATGGAGAGTGCTCGCAGAACCTAGAGGGTCCGACCGACTGTGAGGATTGCACGGGCACAGCGAAAGTGGAGCTTTACAAGCGGTGAGACACGAGAGCCAAAGGGGCTCAAATTAGGCTCGCGGACTGCGGTCTCCGATACGAGACCTACGAATTTATGGCGGATCCACTGACTTGAAGAACCTTCATTCGCTCTCAACATGAAGGAGCAAGACTTGAAACTAAATTCGGGATAAAATATGAATGGAATAAGGAGGTCTTTTGGGCGTTCATGATTTGTGTAAAGCACACTCACAGCTAACAAAACCAGGCACAAACGCACACACATGTTTCATTATTTATTATCGACCGTCACCTTAAATTAATGTAAAGACGACAAAAATCAACCCCCATATAAACTAATGGCACGCACATTTCCAAGGATTGCATAACACCACGGCCTTGGTAGGAAGGATCATTCTCGCCCTGTCGTGTCTCGTTGTTTCTCCTGCCCCTGCGACGAGTTCCTACGACGCAGACGTCAAGTCCTATTTCTGCAACACCCAGAACTTCAACGTGGATCAGTTTCTCCCCTTCACGTCGGCGTTCCTCGACCAAGTCGTGGATTGTACCCAGAATTCGCCCTTTCTCAACTGCGACATCAACCAGACCTACCCAGAAGGTCAACTCTGGGGTCACGGCCAGTGCTCGTCGAGTAAGTTGTGGGATATGGACGGCTACGTGGGCTGCACGGGCACGACGAGACGGCTACTTCACCAGTATTGCGACACGAAGGCAGAAGGGGCTCAAATTAGGCTCGGAGACTGCAGTCTCAGATACGAGCGGTATAAATTTACGTCGGATCCAATGAGTTGAAGAGCCCTCTTCCGTGATCAATGACAGCCTTGGCATAACCACGGCTGAATTTGCAATAAAATAAAGCAACGTAAAGTTATACGTCATAACATGTGTTTAATACATGAGTTAGCAAACATATTAAGTCTGACGAATTAGTCTCGTTTTGCCGGCACTCGATGCAGCTGATCGAACCTCAAAGGTTTCGGTAACGCTGTTCGAGCCAGGGGAAACCCAGGAACCGCCTCAGTTTCTTCCTGGACTTGGGGGAGTTCCTCTATCAAAAAGGAGATAGAGGGAGTAATCGTAGGAGGACACTGCACAATTCATGGAGGTGGTGGCGATCTATTTTTGCCTTTTGTTTTAGGTCATATACATTTTCGATGGCATCGGAAAATGTCCCTGTCGTCTTCGCCTTGGTAGGAACAATCCTTATAGGTTTCCACGTAGTTTGTGTTTTGTCGGGAAATCCGTCCGACTTCCACACGATTAAAGGACTCGCATCCCTGACCTAAGTCTAGTTCTTATCCAGCTCTCTCGTGAAACCGACGTAAACTCTGTCAAGCATATCTACGTCAGTTCCTATGTCTACGGCAGGGAAGAACTTAACTTCTTCGTGGCGATGGTCGTCAAAGCTCAGGAGGATGGCAACATGCCGATGCCAAATTGCACGACCATGGCCTCCATATGTTGACGGGGCGAGCGCCTATGTCGCTACTTCGATGATCGTCGCCCTCTTCGCTTGAGGAGGCGGGCGGGGCTTGAAATTTTCTCGTCGTGATGTCGTCGTAATAACGTCAAGCTTCCCCCTGTTCAGATTTCCAACTCCCCCCATTTTCTTAGAAGCCCATTCATAGAAAGCCCAAGGCCCAAGCCCAATTAAACCCAAAGATTGGGTAATACAAATAATTCGATATTCCATTTTTTTTAATGAAACACTTTGTTCGGTTTTATTAGTTAATTAATAGGAATACTTTATAATTAGTAATCTTTGATTAAGGAAATGGTATGTTGTCGCATGTGGCGGCGTGTCGGTATATTAACAAAGCTATATAGTTTAGTTGGAAGCATGCAACCTTATCCATGTAATAAATTTATGACATTCACATTAAAAGAAGGTATATGGGGGAACGACCAATTCCATCGACCGAACTTTTTGAATAATTAGGATTTTTTAATATTTTTATTTGGACAAGAGCGTGGTTTCAACACCTATTCCTTTAATTATTTCTTTTGGGGCATAATTTTTAATTTCACTGTGATTGTTAATATTGGTGGTGAAAGAGTAAACAAAAAGTTGGGTAATACTTAAAGAATTGTATCTTGGAATTTTTATTAAGGAACACAAAATATTAGAGCAAACTATAAAAGAGATCGAAATGTTTGATCGAATAATCTTGAATCTTTTGCTCCACCCTTTATCAAATCAACCCAAGATTTTGATCAAGAAAAGATATGGAATTTTAGTTAGGCTTTTAGGTGGAATTCGGGACATTTGATTTCAAGTTCAAACCGAGCTGAAGATCTAAACAACTCATCGGCTTGGATCCTGGAAAGGCCGAGGGCTTCGCGTAGTCGGTCACCGTGGCCACCCTTTCTCTGTTCATCCCTTCATCATCAGCCGTACCATAAACCCGCCGGAAAGAAATGGTATTCTCTTGCATGGTTGGCGAGAGGGTTTGAACCCATGACCACTCTGATATCTTATAGAAACCTTACCGTTTGACCTAAAAGCTTAAGCTATTAGGTCAGACTTGATTTTATATTTTATATTTTAACAAGCAGCAGCAACCAGAGGATGCGGAACCGCTAGAGGAGCCGGAGAATCCATCGTAGGAAGAAGATCATCTACATTACCAAAATCATCTGCATCCTCCTCGACAGGAGGAGATGGAACATCCGGAGGAAGGCATCGGAGAAACTTCTTTCATTTTGTTGATATAATCTGGTTTTGATGATGATAAATGTTATGTATTGCTAATGTGCTATTTAAGTGTACAGAAGAACATGTCTTCGGGGATAAATGTTTGTTTCTGTTATTTGTGTAATACGTAAAAAAGTTATGTGGAGGACTTCAACGGAGGAAATAATCTACTTTTCGAAAAGAGTGTTCTGAGTACAAGATCTACTATCTAGTCCACTATCTCTATTGTAGAGTTGAGCATATGTGTCACACTTCTTTGAAGGATGATTTCTTTATTGGAGATTGTTCAATATGTGAGCACATGGGATATTTATCTCATACGTCATTAAGTTAATTCTTATTGAATTAACACTTGCATCACGTCTAGGTTCATTCTTGGACCTTGAGTTGTTTTGAAAAAATTTATTTCCTTAACTAACGTGATCATATAATTATGGAATTTGGCTACAATCTTATCGAGTTGAAATCTCCCATATTTGGTGATAATATTTTACAAATTTTCATGTTATGGAAATTATTTATTCTCGATGCTAAATTCGTTTAAGGAAATGTGTTGATTCTGCTGTCATAGAAAGCAGCTTCTGAGTAGAAGACATTATCTCTTATTGAGTGATTAATTTGTCTTATTATTATCTGATATTAATAAGGATAATATGGAAGTTTTCCCATAGGATCGAATCATGGAGAATATGGCAAGCGAATCAACTAGTCGTCAGTGATTGGTTGGGAAACTTCATTCTATGGACAAGCTTAAATGCAAGAGTGAAGCAAGATTTCCAACTTGTTGTTCTACCAAAAAGCTTACCAGAATCCTTGAGTCTTCACCATTGCAAAAGCTGAGAGCGTCCATTGATCATTCATCGTTGCGATCACCTTTGAGAAGGAGCATCTTCTGTAGCTACAGACTGTTGGTGCTGTAGTTACTAATTCTTTTTGTGCAGGTTGTTAGTCACACAGGTTGTGTGCAAGGGCATGTGGTAGCCATCAAGCCACGTAGGACAAGTGATAGCCGTCAAGCCACGTGCGGCACGTGGTAGTCGTCAAGCCACGTTGAGCAGGTGATAGTCGTAAAGTCACAGACTCAGTAAGGAGTTGGGATCAGACACGTCTGTTGCGTGTGGGTTGTGTAGGACACGTGAGTCCGTGTAAGTGTTAGTCACATTTCTGATAGAAGTATACATATGTAAAGTCCCTTGATCAAACATACAGTGAATACGCCCTAATTAGGGTGAGAGATGGGAGGGTGGACGCATGCATTATTTGTTGAACCACTATAAATCCTTGTGTCACATATATAAGATAACTAATATCAGAACTGAGAATCTATATAACAGATCCAGTCTCTGTAATCGAACAGACCACGCTTCTATATAACGTAAAAGTGTCAAAACTTCTAAGACACTAATATAACCCCCCCTTCTTAGTGCATTCTTATACCAACACATTCATTCACTTGCCAGTCAAACACATACCTGATGTGGTCAATGTTTTCAATGATGACAGCAAATACCATCTCAGCTACATGATTGCTGAAATTCTCGATCGCCGGGTTGAATGTTGGTGCATCTAGTTTTGGAATAATTCTAGAACTTGTTGAGTTGAGGTCTGTCTTGCCTTTATAGCAAAAGCTCGGAGGAAAATTTATTATTGAATTTACCCAATTTTAAAAAGAATGTGCTATTAATTTATTGAAAATCTTCCCATGGAGAAGCTTTTAGGTAATAGATGATGCTTGCTTTATATTTTATACGTTAAGCTAGGCGAGAACTTTTGGCTTCTCGCGGGATTTTTGTGTGCGCAAAGTTTGAATCGATGATCGTTCTGATACCACTATGTAGTTTAACAAACCTGAATTGAATACGAACCACACGAAATGTTCTTCCCACCAGCGAAGGGTCCGTCCTTGGCAACGTACTAAGACCACAACTTGGTAAGTCCCATTTGGAGCATCACAGACCATGCCCACCTCGAGGTCCCTGCACAGTGCCCGTATCTGCGGTCGGTTATCTAGGATGTCCAATAGGAGAATTGATCGCCCAATAAAAGGGTTGGACACGTGAATCCCATGACACGATGCGCGGGGAGAAAGTCCTTCTTCAAAGAATTCCGTGGAAAATCGGAACTCGGAGCCTTCAGAACGCAGAGGAATGCCCTCCTCCTCGGTTCGCGTGGGAATGCAGTTTCCAAAACGACGGCAGGTTGCGGGGAAAATTGTCTGGCATGAAGGAGCCTGAAATACTCTTCGAAGAGCAGGGCCGTCCATCGTTTGCACGTTGTACTCGTCATGATAAGCACCTTCAACGGAAGTTTGGAGAGTATCTCGACTTTCGAATCCTACAAAGATCAGCGGCCACTTCGGGATTGCTATGAGGAAGAAAAACCCTGCAAAGCAGAGTCCGAAAAAAGAATGCTTCTCAGATGATGGAAGAATACGGTTGATTGCGATAAGAAGAATAACAGAATTTTTTTTGTGAAACTAATAATAGTTTCCTACGGTTTTCAATTGTATCATCCTTTATGGCCACTTGGCTTTGAGTTAATATGCACCCCCACCATGTAGATTGTTCTGGGAAATTTGAATTCCGGAAGTGATGTTCTTCTTAAAATAGATAATCATTTATTTCTGCATTATTTCTATCTTGTGCCAACTCAGCCCAGCACTAGCGGAATGGATAGGTCATGTAGCTGAGACTGAGACAGAACTGGCTTCCAATTATGTCATGCTTGGCATAACCACGACGATATTTGTAATATAATATATTCTATTGGCATGGCAAAAATCTCGGGCCTGATTATGAGGAGCCCATAAATTCAGGCCATTTTATGAGAAACCTACAAACCCATTTCACCGACTCATATCAAGTCTACAAGACCGTGACATAAGTTTTGGGCTCATTTTATAAAAGCCCATAAGTCCATGGGTCTTTTAGAGTGTTTACAAGCCCAACATAAGTACTAAGTCTAGAAAGGACTGTTGGGGTCAAGTCTACGCGGGTCAAGTCTACGAGGGTCAGCGTCTACGAGGATCGGAAAAGATCTTGACTATGAGATTTTTGGGAAGAAGATTATGGGGCCACGTTCCTATTTGGAAAGATCTTCAGATGGAGAAAATCTGGGAATTTGATTTAATATAATCGATTTAATATAAGAAATATAAGTGGTAAGTTTGATAAAAGCCATGTCTACCAGGATCTGGTTATTACCAAGATTCTAAGAAGTGGATTGAGAGGGCCATGACCTGGCAAAATATCCTTAAAACGTGGCATACATCCTAAGCATATGTTGACATGTCAGATTATTCTGGGCCTATACCAAGTCTACAGCCCATGTCGAGGTGTGGGCCTGTACTAAGTCTACAGCCCGTGTCTACACACGTCCATGGAGACTAAGGCTGCATGTCTTGGGGAAATTAGAAGCAAGTTGTTTTGTCAAACTGATTCCGAGATTTATAGGGGCTCCTTGAGAACGTGTCAACACTCCCAAACTCTCTAGATTTAATATAAACAGGGAAAAATCATCACTAAACAATACACGATCAATCAGCCAAACAACAACTTTGCATTGCTCGTCACCCTTTAGAAGTTAGTAGATACCCCGACCTGGACGAACTCGTGAGAGTTCATTGGTCATCTTCCACCACCCGCGTGAGCCACCGTAGCTCTGGTAAACAGCATTTCGCCTACACTTCCACCGTCCCGGTGAGCAACCGTAACCAGGACAACAACCCGCCTGCACTCCATTGTTCGAGACGAGCGACCGTAGTCCGGACAACCATTTCCGCCTTCATTCTGTCAGCAGGGTGAGCAACTGAAGCCTTGGTGTCTACGTCTGCCACTACCCACAATCATATTCCACCCACGAAGCTCCAGGGACCAACTTTTGTCGTCCAAGCTTGCAAGTCTATAGCCTTGACAGCAAGTCTACAGTACCAGCAGCAAGTCTACAACATCATCACCATTCGTACCACCATTTTTTCCCTATTTTCATGGCTGTAAGTATTTGACTTCTTCTGTAAGACTTTGAATTCTTATTAGTCATTTATTTTCATTGAAATTCATCTTTTTGGCGACCGCATCCAAATCCCTATGAGTCCGATTGCCAATTATTGCCAATGTGATCCGTTTTCGACGCGAACATATTCCTAATGATATCTTTCAATTAGACGCTACATATATGAAAACAATTTCCCCGAAGTTATTTCCTAGATTGGTCTTAATGGCCTGCGTCGTAGGTTGTCGTTGTTGTCCTCGATGTTTTGTTGTTGACAATGAAATTGAGACATGCGTCGGGTGGATATTAGGAAAGCCAACAGTGAACGATCCAACACATTAGCAGGGAAATAAATTACACGTTCATTTTGCTTTGAAGACTTAAGAAACAACAGTTGAACTACTGTTACCATAAAGGGTACTGGGCTTTGAAGGGCCCAACACGAGGCCCATGGGCTCAATCCCATCTTGGGTTTTACTATTTTAATGATCGCAACTTTTGAGGAATACGTTTTGGTCCCCGAGATATTGATCCAAAGCAATTAAAAAAAAAAAAATTCCCCCGAGTTTCTACTTTGGTAGGAAACTCGGGGAGGTTTCATACCACACGGAAGTGACCGTGCGTGGAAGTCTAGCTGCAATAACATTGATCAGAAGAGACTTCACTTGATCCTCTCTTGCAATAACATTGATCATCCTTTCCTTGTCGGTTTTTCTTGTAAGGATTCCGTCAACCCACGAATCCCCAGAGTCAAAAGCCTTCTTTCCTTTGGAAAAAATAATGGAAATGACATTTGTAGAAACTTTTGGTTGCCTCCCTCACAAAAACAATACACACCCAATTGGAGCTTTTTCTTTTTGAAATGCAAAATATACGTTTTATAGCCTCAACTTTAAGCCAACTTTCTTTTGTGTCATTATTTTAGTTTTTTTTATTTGTCGTAACTTTTGTTTTCGTATTGATTTTGACCAATCTTGAGTTCATTCTAATGAAAGTCAAACAATGCCTTAATAGAGTCTGACCCGTGTATTATAACGGTAGAGTTTCAACTTTTCATTCCTTCGCCTCACAATCCAGCTTAACTCATAACAGTGGCCTCTCAATAGAGTCAATCATACGACCTCATTGATTTTACGTATTTTTTACAGCATCGGTAGCCATTTTCCAACTTCGTTAGAAGAAAGCCAAAATCAATATGAAAATAAAAATTGATGACAAAATTTTACAACAAACTAAGATAATTACACAAGAAAAAGTTGGCTCAAAGTTAGAGAATATATTTTGCAAAAACAGCTCGAAAAACTCAAGGGGAACTTAGTTTGTTTTGTACATACTCACACGCGATGTTGATGTTGATGTTGAAGATCTCCTCCCCATAAAATGACTAGAAACTTAAAAGATTTTGAGTTGTGTAGATAAGGGTCAAAGATATTCACTTCATTTCGGTAAGATTTGGTCAAATGACATAAGATCGTCATAAGACATTTTATTTACGGTGGTAATTTTTATAAGATGTGGGTGTGTAAAAGTATTTCGTGCCTTGGGGGCCATTCCATGTTCATGACGTTTTGATCCATAAAGCACAGTTTTACAAATGTTGGCACCTTTGGAATCTTCCGGCCTCAGGGATCGTGGATTCTTTAAGTAAACACGCAACAGTCCAAGATTTCCTTGGGGACGGACACACCAAATCTAGATCTAGATATAAATCCCGGCTTACTCCGAGGTTGTCTGTTGTTCCCCGGTTCCTCTGCCTTATTCCCCTGTGTTCTTTGCTGAAATTTTAGCATCCCACTGATCGTTTCTCCATCATGGTTTGGGGGGAGAAATACGATGATGACGAGGAGGAAGACCGGGGAGTCCATGTCCTGGCCGTAGACGACAGCTTTGTGGACCGGAAAGTGATTGAGAGGCTTCGCCGGACTCAACACGCCATCTTCTTCGACATCCTCACCTGTGTCTTGGGCAATGTCCGGAGGCTTCCCCGTGGGAAGAATCGAAACCTGCCTATGACGGAGGAGGGCTTTTTGGGACATTTCTCCATGCTTGTTTTGTTTTAGCTGTATGGAAATATTGATAGAGAGTATAAAAGAATCGAGTTTTTAAAATTCACTAGCGAATGTCTCTTGATTAATAAAAAAGAACAAACACAGAGCATATATTAAAAAAAAAGTGGGATTTTGAGTGTGAATATTTGCAATTCAACCTCTTGTTGCTTGAGCATGTAGAAATGGAATCAATGAGTAAGTATCCAACTCCAGCACTAAATTCAATAGCCTTCAACAATCACGTCTCATGGATTCGGTTGTATCAATGTAGATAGATTCGTCACAAAATTTCCCATGGTTTTGTCCGACGAACATGTCAAACTTGATCTGCGGCAAACACCAAAAAGATAATGTCTCCTTGATCACCTCAAATGGTGGATCCAACCCAAAATCTACGAAATTGTAGTAGTTTGAAAAATTTTAGCGGATCAAACTTTGGGTAACAAAAGGAAGTCCACCACTAGAGTGTTCATTAGCCATGAAGAGACCCGACACGACACGGGAGATTTTACCAAACTCAGTCCCTACCCAAAGAACAATGAAATTTAGGGTAAAAATAAATAAATTGGTGCCCAATTTTGGCAAGAAAAATGGTGCAATTCTGTAAAAAAAACCCTAAAAAGTTTTTAATCCTCAAAAAATTATGTCTCAAAATCCATGTTGGGTGGGGGAGTAGAGTGTAGTTGTTTATTAATCTCCAACCACTACACCCACGACACACACATAATATACATTAAAAAAAATAAATATAGGTTAGTGATTGTTTTCATCTAAGATAATGTCAAAAAGATAATAACAACCGCACAACGAGCAACCTTGATTTCAAAAATAATTATTACACAGTCATATTATTTCAACGCCCCATAAACTAAAAAGGAAACTTTCATTCATCTCAAGCAAAAATAAGTCTCGTGAGTTACTTTCCATAATAATGATTAGGGTGAAAAATAGATTTAGTGGGAGTCTCGGTAGACTTTCCTTCTTTTCTTTTATATTATTACTATTATTTATTATTTTAATTCGAGAATGTATCAAACTCTCGATGGTTTCGTGTTTACATCTACACAATACCTTCGACATATCTAATCGAAGGTGCGCCATGAGATGATGGTTCGGACATGGTATTTCAAGATATAATTGATCCGACCAGGTTTCCGGGTCCTTGCATGTGAAATTACCAGACATTCCTCATTGATTTTGGCGTAAAGTTGTAGGGATATAAGGGTAGGAAGGTAATTCCGCGTAACTGCCTCTTTGAAACTGTCGGCTGAACGACGAGGAGGAGGAGGAGGAGGAGACAAATCAAACGATTCCATCCAGCGGATGAACGACAATTTTGAATGATATCCGTGGATCCGAAAGCGAAAGAGGGCCGATGTCCGTTCGTGGCCGCGATTAGGGGTGTAAATGATCAGAACGATTCGAGAACAGCTCGAGAAAAGCTCGAGCTTGACTTTATTATAAACGAGCAGAGTTCGAGTTCGAGCTCGGCTCGAATGTAAACGAGCTCGAGCTCGAGCCTTAAAATTATTATTAGAACGGTTCATGAGCCTATATGAACACAAGATATTTAATCGTGTAGTTGGTTAGAGTTTTGTTTTACGACCAATTGATAGGGGTTTCGAATTCTCATTGAGTGAACTTACGGGGTTTTTTTTTTTACTAATCGAGCCCAAAATGAGCTCGAGCTCGAGTTCTAATCGAGCCTAGTGGAGAATTTACAACGAGCTCAAGCCCGAGCTCGAGCTTCAAAAAAAAAATAAACGAGCTCGAGCTCGAGCCCGAGCCCGAGCCCACTACTGTTCGGGCTCGACTCGGCTCGTTTATACCCCTAGTCGCGATGCCTCGTCCGGCAACGTCGGTGTTGACATGATAATTTATCCTGGGCGTATTTTTGTTTAAGCCCATAAGAGAAACATAAGAGGACGAAAACAGACGTGGGTTTGTACTAAGTCTACAGCCCATGTCTACATAAGTCTGCACAGCCTGATGTCACACGTCTTTGAGAGATTAAAAGCATATTACTGATTTATAAAACAGACTCTCTGAGATCATTAGAAGGTAATTAAGACTAAACCATGACTCAAGGAAGATTCTTTTGAGAACTGACAAACATTCCCAAGCCTGTAAGATTGAATATAAAAGGAAGAAGATCTTCCCTAAACAAATCACAATCATTCAGCCAACAGACTTTTTGCTCGTCACCCCATAGTTGTTAGGATTCCCCGGCTTGGGCGAACTCACGAGGGTTCATTGGTCTTCACTTCCACCACCAGAGTGAGCAACCGAAGCTCTAATAACTAATTTCCGCCAGCATTCCACCGTCGAGGCGAGCAACCGTAACCTCAACATCCAAATTTTGCCTCCTTTCCACCGTTCCGGTGAGCAACCATAACCGGGACAAACAAATCCCGCCTTCGATCCGTCACCAGGGTGAGCAACTGTAGGTCTGGTGTCCACATCCGTCAATACCTTTGACCATACACGTCCACCAAGCCTCCAGCGACCAGTTCCCATCACCCAAGCAATTGCCGACTGACCCAAGAAGAGAAAGAACCCGTGTTTCTGGTAAAACATTCACAGCCCTACCTCATGTCATGGCTGACAACGAGTATGGTCACTTCTCTCTTGAGATACTGCAAGAGCTTCACCACATCTGCCTGGGCCTTCCAATCTACATAGTATTTCAAAAGATCCTTCAGTCAGTACTAAACAGAGACAACATGTTTAAAGCAAGGCAGAAAACAAACTCAATAGGAAATAAAACGTAAAGGATTCAACAATCCTTATTGACCATTTGTGACCATATTAGGAGTAAAAAGGGGCAACCACAAGTCCATAGCTATCTGGTGAAACAAGAAAGCTTACTAAGACAAAGCAAGAGGCTTATCCAATATCAACAAATCTGGGACTTCAACCTGAATAACATGCAACAATACATCACACAACTGTTGAGACCCGATTCAAATCAACTTTGACCATTTATTGGTCCTGGAGAGCTTGAAATCTTACTAATTGGATAGCCAGAGCAAGTCGCCGCTTGTAGCCACCACTCAGGGACAGGGGAGTTTTATCCAAGGATATTCTATCCAGTTCCACCTAAATATGCCATTATAAAAAAAATGGTGCTTGATATTTAAAATGGTAGACGCAGACAAACTGGCACAAATGGACACCAAGAAACTATATGAAAGGTACGACGGGACTTGAACATATGAAGTATCAAAGAAGCAGATAGACCCAGCTAAAGGCTCTCTGAAGTTTCAAAGCTATTCTTTCAATTGTATGCTGCTTTTTTGCCTTGGCCACCCAAAGGTTACTTCGTCAAGTATAGTATCTGCTATGAAATATCTAGCATGAAAAATTATTAATCATTCAACACTTAGAGAGGATAATTGACTTAAACAATATAACGTCAGAAATGCATGCAACACCTCAGTGTCCAACCCATGCAATCCCAGTGGGTTCATTCTCTTTCTGCAGAACACATAAGCTCTCTGGGAATTGGAAAACGATGCCAACTTTCTTAGGTATCAAAGAATGAGGGCCCTTTTGGTGCTCTATCATCGGTATATCTTTGGACACACAAGGAACCAGAAGTAGGCTTACTACGGCCTGTAAGAAACTGATGTCAACAGTAGAAAATGCAACAAAATAAGCACAGGTGGGAAGATTCCACCTAATGAAAAAAAGATGCAAATTCCAAAAAAAAAAAGAAAAAGCAAATAACCTGTAAGAGGGTTGTTTTGCCACGACCAAATATTAAGCCAAAACTAAATGAAACAAATAAGTGACTAGGGTATATGTTTCCTAGATTCGAGCAAGATATAAGAGAAAATTGTACAACAATCAATATGCAAATAGGAAAAATTCCAAAACCATGCCAGTAAGTAAATTAGAACCTCTTTCCAGTTCTCCATCCCCACATGGCTCCCTCTTCCTCCTCGCGAAATCCAACTACATGTTTCCATAGCAGTTTCTGTTGCAAGTTAGAAAATATCTGTGACCACACTCACATTTAGTTTAATATCAGCAATGAGCAACGACAGGGTAAAGCAATACAAGGTATTATGTCAATGATCGATCAAGAATAGTTGCAGCAATGGCAAAGAAAGTGCCATACAAGACAAATTCCACAAATTATTCCTTAAGCTGGCTATGATACTAATTAAAGAAAATATGAATCGAACTTAAGAAGATTTCCCTAATTGTCTTTGTCGTTGACGTTCTGCCAACCTTAAATACTCATTTGAGTATTTTGAACTAGCCATAAATCCAAGATGGTCCATAGACTGTAAATCCCTTTGTAATTGATCCTTCCATAAAATTCTGAAAAGCCCCTTCTCCGGTAAGAGGAAGCACCGGGGAGCAGGAAGCACCAGGGGAGCAGGATGCCCCGGTGCTTCCTGAAATACTTCTTTGATCCGCTCAATATCTTCATCCATAGCAGAATCACCATTTCTTCCACGTAACCGTTGAATTCTGTGATGATTGCTTTGGCATCATAGCCGGATTCCTTTTGTAAGAAATTACAGATTAATCCACAATTCTCGGAGATACACATATGTGTTTCTATATGAAATGTTTATATCTACTACTTTCTGTACAATAGTTTTTCAAACTACTATTCTGATACCATTATGTAGTTTTTCCAAGAAGATCAAGAGCCGTTCTGCCAACCTCAAATACTCGTTTGAGTATTTTGAACTAGCCGTAAATCCAAGATGGTCCATAGACTGTAAAGCCCTTTGTAATTGATCCTTCCATAAAATTCTGAAAAGCCCCTTCTCCGGTAAGAGGAAGCACCGGGGAGCAGGATGCCCCGGTGCTTCCTGGAATACTTCTTTGATCAGATCAATCAATATCTTCATCCACGGCAGAAATCACCATTTCTTCCACGTAACCGTTGAATTCTGTGATGATTGCTTTGGCATCATAGCCGAATTCCTTTTGTAAGAAATTACAGATTAATCCACAATTCTCGGAGATACACGTATGCGTTTCTATATGAAATGTTTATATCTACTACTTTCTGTACAATAGTTTTTCAAACTACTATTCTGATACCATTATGTAGTTTTTCCAAGAAGATCAAGAGCCGTTCTGCCAACCTCAAATACTCGTTTGAGTATTTTGAACTAGCCGTAAATCCAAGATGGTCCAAGAATACTCGTTTGAGTATTCTTCAATCATCTAAATAGCATTCTTTTTTCGGACTCTGCTTTACAGGGTTTTTCTTCCTCATAGCAGCCCCGAAGTGGCCACTGATCTTTGTAGGATTCGGAAGTCAAGATACTCTCCAGACTTCCGTTGAAGGCGTTTATCATGGTGAGTATAACGTGCAAACAATGGACGGCGCTGCTCTTCGAAGAGTATTTCAGGTACCTTCACACCAGACAATTTTCCCTACAACCTGCCATTGTTTTGGAAACTGTGTGCCCACGCGAACCGATGAGGAGGGCAATCCTCTGCGTTCTAAAGGCTCCGAGTTTCGATTTTCCATGGAATCCTTTGAAGAAGGACTTTCTCTCTGTGCATCGTGCCATGGGATTCACGTGTGCAACCCTTTTACCGGGCGGTCAGTTCTCCTCCTGGACATCCTAGATAACCGACCGCAGATACGAGCACTGTGCAGGGACCTCGAGGTGGGCATGATCTGTGATGCTCCAAATGGGACTTACCAAGTCGTGGTCTTAGTACGTTGCCAAGGACGGACCCTTCGTTGGTGGGAAGAACATTTCGTGTGGTTCGTATTCAATTCAGGTATGTTAAACTACATAGTGGTATCAGAACGGTCATGGATTCAAAACCTGCACCTGCATACACACGAGCTTGGAGTCGCCCTGAACGCATATCCTTTTTGAAGGGCAAATTTTATTCCCAGGATAATGCCACGATATTCAGCAAAATTGCATGTAGCTTCACATTCCCATAATTTACAGACCTACTAGGAGTGGAGTGTTGAAATGGAACTTGATGTCAAAAGTTAATAATTAATGCTTCAGATATACTTGGGTCCCATCATCAGCTCTGAGTACAGCTCCAGCACCGGCTCTGCCTGGATTTCCTTTTGATGCAATGCATGTCATGAGAAAACCAATTTCGAAATACAATATCAAACTTTCACCAAGACAACTCTCTCATCAAAAAACCATTCACAAAACGATGACCTATCCATTCAGCAAGTACTGAGGTGGCTATACAAGACGAGTCTCCAGGATCAGCTTATAATTTTCAAGAGAAACGATGCAGAAAAAATTGATTATCTATTTTAAGGAAGAACAACGATTCCATAAAAGCCTGAAAACTTCTGGAATTCAACCTTCACAGAACAATCTACATGTAGGGGCGTATATCAGCTAAAAGCCAAGTGACCATAAAGAAATTTAACCTGTGGTCTTGCCAGTGCAACAGATGATGTCTCTACAGATCCCTCGTTGTCATCTTGATTGGAATCAACTCTGTAAGAAGCAGGCTCCTGATAAAAGAGTGTAACAGGAGTATCTTAACAACGCAATTCCACCGCCCGAAGCTGTAACAAAACTTATTCAATCCCTTCCATAGGACCAGTCCCGGTTATTATGCCATTTTTCCTTTGTTTAGATGCATATAAACTTGACAATGAGATAGTACCCCTCTATGATCTAACAACAACCTTGATAAAGAAAAGCAGCTTGCAACATGTATCTATGAAACAATAAAGAGGGATAACTGAAAGTATGCAACAGAGACTTCCTCCGAGGCTTGCTACAAAATTTTCAGCCAGACAACATCAACATACATCCCAATTCAATTCTTATCCTCCTTATAACCACAAATGTGCAACCTTTCACAACTGGCAGTAGATAAATGGGTGAGACAGCATTTGAAGTAACAGCAAAGATTGAAACCTTACAACGGAGAAACACAAATTCGCAGGACTTGAACATATGAAGAAATTGTAGATTATACACAATTCTTAGAGATACATGTATACATTTCTATATGAAATGTGTATACAACTACCTTCTCTACAGTTCCGACTATGCATGCCTGCCTATGGTCTGATTCATGGCCCTTATGACTAAACTCCGGACAACTCTAGCAGATAGTCCATGATAAACCAAGATATTTTCATTTTCAACACTCCCCCTCACGCTGGCCGTAGGGGTGGGCTTTTGTGGCCTCTTTTCTATTTTTTAATTTTTTTCATTTTTCCGCACCCTCGACATCTGGCTCTGATACCACTATTGTACAGCAGACAACAATAAACTGTCCTAAAAGCTCGAACTGTTAGGTGGAAGCGTGTCATATTCTTTTGTTTGTCTACAACGTAAAATTAATTTAATAATCTTTTTTATTAAAAACAAAAAAAAATGCATTCATTATTTTTATTCTTAATATATTGTTTCCAACTATATTTTATGCTTGATGAATATTTCTTAGTACAAGCGAATTTTAAATTTATTTCACTTTCATGGAAATTTAAAAAACACAAAATTAAAATTACTCAAATCATATTTTATCTACCACTAGATAAATCTCCATATTATTTTTTTACGGGTGTGTTCAATCTCATTTGCTTGTTGTGGCGACCGTCTTCAACATCTCCACGTCGTTATATTCTCTGAAAAATATTTAAAAAATGAATGTATATTATGATAAAACTTTTATTTATTGCATAACATATATTTCATACATGTCAAATTTGGTTCTTCAGAGTTCTGATAAAAATAAATATTTTGTCAATATTCAGTATAATAAAAAGAATTCAGTTTATAATTGTCCGTACCTTATCTATTGTTGAAGTGGAATTAATAATTAAATTGTCAATCTCAGACGTGTTGGAGAAATAACACCATTATTGTATAAAAAGTTAGAAATTAGTAGCAGAATTTTTATAATAAAAAAAAATTGGTAAAAATATTATAAATACCTGTTTTTCATAATTTTTATTTGACTTTTTTTCCTCTAACTTTAACTGGTGCTTCATCTTTTCTATTAAATGGAGAGCATCATGGCTAGAGATTCTCCATTTAATCAAGGGTTGTAGATTGACAATGGGGAAACACCATTCATTCAAGAAGTGGGTTGATGCAGTACATCTTCACAAGATCTTTGGCGGATCTTCTTATAACATTAAACTAAAAACTTACCCCTTGAGTTACTTAATCCTCACCACCCTACCCCACATGAGGAAAATAAGTTGAGGCCACACAAGTCATCGGACATTTTTTATTAATATATGTTATGGATGGATGGATAATGATTACGTATGCTTTGAAAGCGTTTTGTTTTTAGACAGTCGTTTCTTTTGATTGGGGTTTGGGAGGGACCCACATCTGTATAATTTACCTTGCCCACAACTTCCTTTTTCTCTTTGCCAAAATCATTTGCAGTGGAGGCTTGCTGTTTTACATACAGATTTTCATACGTTTTGGTTGGATGATCGATCAATGGGTTGCTATTGTTGTTTGAGATTTTGATTGATTTGATCCCATTAACTTTTAGATCACGTTCCCATGAATTGATTCCTTGCTTGCTTCTTACTAATCTAAAAAAAAACATTCTAAAAGGTACGTTCATGGAATGCCAAAGTTGACTATTTGGGGATGATGAGAGATGATGGATCAAGGAAATGGATGTCAAAAAAGTGTGTCCGAGACTTGTCTGCTGTTTACAACCAGTTCGGGTCTTTCTCTTCACGGCCACAGGAAAAAAAAAAGAAAGAAATAAAAAAAAGAAGGAGAGGCCGACATCTTTTGCACAAGACCGACCACCACACCATAGTGTGGGACTGAATTACAACTACAAGAATAAGCCAGCCCATAAATAAAAAAAAATCCCTAAAGATTAAACCTTACGGGTCTCTTGTTTTGTGAGCTAAAGAATCAGACAATCCCATAATCACTACCCTATATATTCAATTTCGTACATACACTGAAATTTGAGTAGAGGAAGTAACATTCGATTCAATTTGCAAATTTTTTTTTTAAATGACATTGTTTAAACAAATTTTCCCATGATTGGATTGGATGTCCTCTGAAAGGGAGAAGTAACTTCGTAACATTGTTAGAGAACCTTTTCACATCAACAGCTACTTAAAACTGTATTAACCAGGCCCACACATTGTTGTACCAGGCCCACCAATCAATATGTGCCTACCAATCAATTTTTTACAACACTACCCATGACTACACTACCAAGGCTCGGTTCACTGACCCACTGACCCCTTCTCTAGATAGTCCATAGACAGTAAAGCCCTATGTAATTGATCCTTCCATAAAATTCTGAAAAGCCCCTTCTCCGATAAAAGGAAGCACCGGGAGAGCAGAAAGCACCGAGGGAGCAGGATTCCCCGGGGGAGAGGGCGGCACCGGCGGAGCAGGGAGCACCGGGGGAGCAGGATGCCCCGGGGGAGAGGGCGGCACCGGCGGAGCAGGGAGCACCGGGGGAGCAGGATGCCCCGGGGGAGAGGGCGGCACCGGCGGAGCAGGATGCCCAGGGGGATCCATCGCCAGAGAAAGCCGACGAAGGAATATCTTCCAAATTTTCAATTGCACGCCAAATATTTTGTACTCCATTTTCAGATATTGGAATACTTCTTTGATCCGTTCAATATCTTCATCCACAACAGAAATCACCATTTGTGATGTTCCAAATGGGACTTACAAAGTCGTGGTCTTAGTACGTTGCGAAGGACGGACCCTTCGCGGGTGGGAAGAACATTTCGTGTGGTTCGTATTCAATTCAGGTTTGTTAAACTATATAGTGGTATCAGAACGGTCATGGATTCAAATCCCGCGCACACAAAAATCTCGCGATAAGCCAAAAGTTCTCGCCTAGCTTAAGATATAAAATATAAATCAAGCCTCATCTATTAGCTAAAAGCTTCTCCATGGGAAGATTTGGAATAAATTAATAGTACATTCTTTTTAAAATTGAGTAAATTCAATAATAAATTTGGGAAAGTGGTTTACAACCATTACCTTTTGGGACTCCCACTAACAAAAGAGAGAGATACAGAGATCATTCCCACGAATTGATTGCTTGCTTGCTTCTTAATAAATCTAAAAAAAAACATTCCAAAAGATATATTCAAGGAATACCAAAGTTGACTATTTGGAGATGATGAGAGATGGATCAAGGAAATGGATGTCAAAAAAACTGTGTCTGATACTTGTCTGCTGGTTTACAACCAGATCGGGTCTTTCTCTTCATGGCCATAGGAAAAAAAAAAAGAAAGAAAAGGAGAGGTCGACATCTTTTGCACCACACCATGCTGTGGGACTGAACTACAACTACAAGAATAAGCCCACAAGTTGAAGCCCATAAATTAAAAATCCCTAAAGATTAAACCTTATGGGTCTTTATTTTTTTTAGCTAAAGAATCAGACATCTTCTCATAATCACTATATTCAATTTGGTACATACATTAAAATTTGATTAGAGGAAGTAAACATTCTATTCAATTTGCAAAAACATTAAAGAAAAAGATGACTTTGTTAAACAAATTTTCCCATGATTAGATTGGATGTCCTCTGAAAGGAAGAACTAACTTCGTAACATTCTTAAAGAACCTTTTCACATCAACAGCTAGCTACTTAAATGCGTGAGTAGCGCCTTCTCAAAATGGTTAAGATTTCCCATTTAAGTTATATTGTCTATGGTTGGTGGAGTGTTGACTCTTAGGTTTATTTTGCAGCTCTTTTCTAGTGTTATTGTTTAGGACGACGCAATTCGGCAATTTCAATAAACAATGATAACAATAATAATAATACTACGTGAATCCAGAGAGACTTAGCAAGTCAAACTTCTAGAATGTTTTTTCTTGAGCAGATGGTGGAAATGGATTGCGGAGAACCTTTGATTTCGTGTGAAATAAATATGAGTAGTTGCAATAAAGAAAGGAAGATCCAACCCCGGCATTACAATTCAATAGCCTTCGACAATCAAGTCGAGCAATGGTTCATGGATTCCGGGTGCATCAAACGTCGATTCATCACAAAACATTCCCGATGATTTTCTTGTCCGAAAATCGATCTGCGCACCGCACAAGAAGGCGATGTCTCTTCTTCGTCTCGAAAGATGGAACCAACCAAACCTTTCCAAAATACACAAAAGGGAAGTCATCCACCGCCACCACCCACCCTCTACATGTCATTAGCCAAACTCAGTCCCTACCCGAAAAGAATAATGAGATCTAATGCATATAGACAACATTTAACAATGAGTAAGAAGGGATGTGGGGTTTTATTTGGTGTCCAATACTGGAAAAAGAAAGGGTGCAATTCTGACTCTCATGAACATTAAAAAAAGGAAAACCCTTAAAAATTTTCTAATCATCTCTAAAATCCATGTTGGGGCGTAGCTGTTTTAATCTCCCTTCAACCACTACACCCATGACACACATAAATAATACATTAAAAAGAACTACATGTCGTGAAGACCATGTCAAGTGGATAATAACAACTACGACAACCAGCAGTAACAATAACATGTTTCTTCATAAGACTAACCGCGATAAGAAGGTTTGGTCCGAATTGATTCGGACGGGGTTGGTGGGGGATTATTGAGTCGTGGGTTCCTTTCTTCTTTTCCCATAAATGATTAGGTGAACGATAGATTTCGTTGGGGAGTCGTCTCCCACCTTTGGACTTTCGATGGTTTCGTGTTACATCTGCTCTCGGACATATCTAATCGCAAGTGCGGCACGAGATGATGGTTCGGACATCGTCTTTCAAGTTATCGTTATCACCACTTCAACGACATCGTTTTCGTTCGTTGGAACCATCCCATCCAGAAAACCCCCTCTCCCTCTGTTTATTTCATCTTATTTGCCCGGTCTCCGTCCGGGTCCTTACATGTGAATTTACTAGATATTCCTCGTTGATCTTAGCGTAATGTCTCTGAATGTGAGGGTAGGAAGGTCATTCCGCCTAGGGGAACTTAACTGCCTCTTTGAAACTGTCAGCTGAACATCGACGAGGAGGAAGAGTGCGAGACAAGATCAAACGATCCCATCCAGCGGGCGAACGACAATTTGAATGACATCCGAGGATTCGATCGGGAAAGGATGCCGATGTCCGTGGCCGCGATGCCTCGTCCGGCCACGTTGGTTCTTGTAGTGTTGCTTCTTACGTTCGCTAATGCCTTCCTAGTCAGCTGTCAGCAAGGTTCGCCGCAGAACATCGAGACGTTCTATCCGTTCGCGCCTCCTCCGGCCCCTGTACCTCTTCCGCCACCGTCGCTGCCTCCGATCGCCTTACCAACCCCTCCCTTTGTGACTCCCTTGCAACCTCCAGCGTCGGGCAAGAGTTCGTCAAACGGAAATACCATTGTCAAGGCGGTGCTTGGGACAGCTGCGGGCTCAATAGTAATTTCGGGGATAGTGTTTTTTCTCATCCGGCAGCAGTCCAAGAAGAAGCCTGAGAATGAGTCCACGGGAGAAGGAGGAGGAGGAGGAAGACTGCCGGCGATTGCGCAGGAAAACTTCCATCGGCTCGATGGGAATGTGAAGGGATTGATGGTCGATGAGAATGGGCTGGACGTCCTGTACTGGAGGAGGCTCCAGAGCAGCAATGCTAGGAATGGGTTCCTTAAAGAGGTCATGCGAACGCAGGAGGAGGGGGGACAGAATGTGTCAGCAGCGATCGGGATTGGGAGCCGGCAGAGAAATTCCGATCCTGTTCAGGAAGTTCCGTTACTCAGGGAGAAGCCAGCAAGTGCCATCAACAAGATTCAACCGGTGAGGGATGTTGAGATATTGGCTTCACCGGGCCAACTACCATTGAACAGTTCTCCTCCTTCCCCTCCAGCCCCGCCCGCCCCGCCACCTCCGACACCCGGGACAACCTGGTCTAACTCACCAGAGACAGAGCTGAGAACCGCATTGGCACTACCAAGGACAAAGAGCGATTCATCGTCTCCGCCCCCACCTCTGCCTCCACCGGCACCAAACTCTAGCAATACAAGAGCTCCACCGCCTCCACCAGTGCCGAAGCCAAGCAATGCAAGAGCTCCGCCACCTCCGCCACCGCCAAAAGCAGGTAGTTCAGCCCCGGTGGTGGTATCAAAAGTACCGCCCCCCCTGCCCAAAGGAAAACCAGGTGAACAGCCAGACAAGAATCACTTAGAAACAGGGCAGGCAAAGCTGAAGCCATTACATTGGGATAAGGTCAACACCAACACCGATCATTCGATGGTTTGGAACAAGATCGGCCGTGGATCATTCCAGTAAGAATTTCTCGTAAATTTTATGCTGGAACCTGATCGAATTCAATGATCTTGTTGCATTACACTAACTTGATGACTTGCGTGAATTTTTCAGATTCGATGACGATCTCATGGAAGCCCTATTTGGAACAGTCGCAACAAACCGCAAGTCACCCAGGGGAAATGGAGACCAAAGAACCACTGGCAATCTCACTCCAGGTCCCTCCGGACAAATTTTCCTTCTCGATCCGAGAAAGTCGCAGAACATTGCCATTGTCCTCAAATCCCTGTCCGTTTCACGTAAAGAGATCATCGATGCCCTATCCCAGGGCCGCGGCCTCGATGCCGAGACCATCGAAAAACTCAACAGGATTGCCCCGACCAAAGAGGAGGAATCGAAGATCCTAGAGTTCAGGGGTGAATCCACGAGGCTCGCGGATGCAGAGTCGTTCCTCTATCATATCCTGAAAGCCATGCCGTCCACCTTCGCTCGGTTTAACGCGATGCTCTTCCGATGCAATTACCAATCGGATGTCTCGCAATTGAAGGAGACATTGCAGACGCTTGAGTTGGCCTGCAAGGAGCTACGAACGAGAGGGATCTTCGTGAAGCTTCTCGAAGCAATCCTTAAGGCGGGTAACCGTATGAACAAAGGGACTTCGAGGGGAAATGCGCAGGCATTTAATTTGACCTCCCTAAGGAAGCTATCCGATGTCAAGAGCACCGATGGGAAAACCACATTGCTCAACTTCGTCGTGGAGGAGGTCGTTCGAGCAGAGGGTAAACGCTGTGTCATCAATCGCGACCGTGGACTGAGCCAGTCCAGCAGCCATGGCAGCACCACCAGCATGATATCGGAGCCCTCCAAACCAAAAGAGGACCGAGAAAAGGAGTACATGATGTTGGGGTTGCCGCTTGTGGGAGGCATGAGTTTGGAATTTTTGAACGTGAAGAGGGCAGCGGTGATCGACTATAATTCCTTCTCCACCTCATGTGAATCCCTAAGCGCTCGTGCATCAGAGATCTGGCGTCTCGTGTCGGAAAGATGCAGTGAGGGAGGGCTCTTTGCCAAGGAAATGGAGGGGTTCCTAAGATCAGCCGAGGAGGAACTCAGCGTGTTGAGGAGGCAGCAGGCGGAGGCCATGAACCTCATTAGGGGGACGACCGAGTACTACCAGTCCGGGGCAGGGAGGCAAAAGGGAGGCAACCCATTACAGCTATTCCTCATAGTGAAGGATTTCCTCGCCATGGTCGATCAGGCATGCGTCGAGATCACCCGCAAGCAGCAGCAGAAGGCAAAGACGAGGACGAATAACGAAACAGGGTCATCATCCCCAGAGTCTCCCCCAAAGAGGCCCGGGCTGAGGTTCCCGGTCCTGTCGCCGGACTTCTTCGCGCAGAATTCGGGAAGCAGCGGGAGCGAATCCGAATCCTGATTGTACACACTGTAAAGAAACAACACACGTGAGGAGGAAAAGCATCGACATTCTTTCATTTTACTCTGCATTCATTCTTACATGCACGTTTCATCTCCTGACATGAACACCCAAACCTTCGGACCATTCGTGTAAGGAAACGAGGTCTGTTTACATTGTGGCCGAGTTTATATTTCATCTGGGTTTGCGAAGTGGGCCTAATGATTAGTTTCGAGTCAATCTTACACAACACAACTCACTGACAAGCCCTACAAACACGCAAGAAACCAGAAAGAAAAAAAAAAGAAAGAAAACCAAGTCAATGAAAATCTAATTCAACCCCAGAATTATGTATATATCTCCCTACTCCTAGCCCAAGAGGCAACAGTTGGCAAAAAAGTGACTTCAAAAGAACACAAGACTTCCAAAAGACATCACTTTAAGTTGGGTCCCAGGTGTTCTGTTCCACATTCCCTCTTTCTCTCTTTCTCCCCCAAGTGATTGCCCCCAGTGAGATGTTTTGTGCTTGCTGGATTGGCCTAAATTTCCCCTTAAGAAGATCACAATGTCAACCCAAGAAGCGTTGGCAAGTCCAAATCTTGGCACATAAGCAAGATGCCCAGCAAAAAAGTTTTGGGATCTAAAACTAAACACAGGTATCAAAGGAATATCTAAGTGAAAGTGGCTTGCTTGCCCACCCACTTCCAGTGTTTGTTCTGTGATTCTTGTTAGCTCGCCACCTAATTCACTCAGACAACATCGTCATCACCATCGGTAACATCATCCAATCCGTACGAGTAACAGCAAAAGTTAAATTTAATTGAATCATTTATCCCAAAAGAATTGGGGGAAAAAAAATTTCAATCTCTCCTCCCGTGACTGACTGTACAGACAACGCCATCAATTTTCATCTTCCAAAAAGAATTTTGGTAGAATCGATTTAGTGACCGCCGTTTAAATGAATTTAATCCGCCTCTCCGGCCAACCCAACCGCCGACTACGCGAAGTAGCTCGAGAACCCTGGTAGGAGACCTCCGGTGTCGGCGGCCGCGGGCTTGAACAGATCGTAAGGTTCCCAGAGGTGGTCCAACGGACAGGGCCTGTTCTCGTCGAGCCGAACCCATGGCTTCCCCTTCCCGCTCCAATGCAGGAGGCTCACCGGTCCCGGGTGGAGGGATCGGCAGCTGCCCTTCACGTTGTCCCCTCCGAGACCGTGCTGGTTCCACCGGTGGTCGATTGACTCGATGTCCCCGGCAAATACGAGGAGGAAAGGGGGGAGTGAACCGAGCTCGTAGATCCTCCGTTTCTTCTGTATCTCCATCCAGTTCTCGATCTTCCGCCGGTAGTTCCCCTCCCGCCACCGCGTGAGGTCCATGACCATGACCCCCGTGTTGAAGTAGCAGGGCTCCCGTGATCGGAACACCCGGCTGAGGACCGGGTCGGCCCAGAACCCATCCGTGAAGTACTTGGTAAAGTTGGCGTGGCAGTACTCTGGCGCCCCAATGGCCCGCGACCCGGTCAAGGGTGTCTCCCAGAGCTTCTGGACATCATCGACAACGACCAGATCCGAATCAAGGTAAATTACCCTGCCGATGCACGGATCGAGGATGTCCCCGAGGTAGTTCCGTACATAGTTGAGTGGGTTCTCTAGCGCCTGCCTTACCGACGCCGAGATCAGGTTGATGACCGTATCCTCCCGGAAGATATAAACCTTGAAGTTGAGCGACGGGAACGTGGACTGGACCAACCGAGTAAGCAACCTTGGGCTGACGGGGTCAAACTCCGCCGACACAAAGTGAAAGAACACATTCTCAGGGCAGGAGGCGTGCCTGAGCACCGAGTGGACAGCCGCGATGCTTCCCCGGAGGTACTCCGAGTCGAGGGTCATCGCAATATGCACCAGCGAAGCATCGCACGAGTCGGTGGCACCAAGCGCTCCCCCGTCATAGCGACCCCGGCGGGGGCACTGGGGCCCATTACGATACTCTGGGGCTTCCGAGAACCTCAGATCGCCGCGCCCATCGACCCCTCTGACGACGGGGAAGGACCGGATAGCAAGGGACGGGCACAGACCCCCAAGAAGAACCAGGAAGGCGACGCAGGGGAGGGCAGCGCCGCCGTACATGGCAGTTGGGGGGGGGGGTAAAAAGGAGGGAGCTTTGCAGCTACCCAAGTTAAAAAAAAAACAGGGGGCAAAGATCGGATCTTGAAAACTGGGAAAGAGTGCTTCGACGGAAGACGAAACCTGGGGCGAGCCTTGGTTTCTTAAACACAATGCGAGGGAGAGAAACACGTTCTTAGGGGGTGGGATTCAATTGAAGTCTTCCTCTGACTTTTGCAGCTTTCAATTCAACTCAACCATGGCCAGGCAGGCAGGCTATGAAGAAGAAGAAGAAGAAGTGTTGGCTGTGTTCACCCCGGACAGTGGAGAGATGAGAGGACAAGACACGGTTTTGTGTTCATATATGGTAAGAGTTTAGGGGAGATGGGATGTCGTGTTTATTGGGGTGGGGTGGGGTGGGTGATATTTAATGGTTGTTTATAAATGGGATTTGACATGGAAACAAAAGATGGATATACATACAATCTGCATAATCATTTTCCATCTTCTTTATTATCATCATGGAAATATACCCATAATAAATTTTGGGAAGTTCTGGGTCTCGCTGGAAACCTCTGGCCAAGGCAATGAATATAATCTCATGGGGGTGCTGGAATTCATTTTTCTTTTTGTGAGGGTGTGATCATAGTAATTATCATTAAGGACCGTGTATTTATCATACTCAATAACATTTATTACAATGTAATTATTCTAAAAACGAAGCATGACCATGACACACGACATGACAAGATACCGAATTCTGAAGTTTATGAGAAGAAAAGAAAGAGAAAAGGAACACCACCCCCCCCCCCCCTTTCTTGTATTCAATTGGGGAGGGCGGTTGAAGCAAGTAAGATTGGTGGTGGTGGGTTGGTAATAAAATTCGTAGATTATTGATTATTCGGGTTTCTTAATCATACAAATTGTTGGGGAGGAGGTTTGTATGATTGAGGTTTAAGGTAAAGAGAGAAAGGTCGTCTCTTGTCTGGGGCAGGCTGGCTGGCTGGATAGGGTTTTTTCTTTATATATCAAGCGACATGATTAAGCCATGATGACGTGATCTTTGCTCTGAAATTGTTGTCCGAAAGCTCGATGTTTTAGAAGATTCTCCTTCGCGGCCGGAAACCCTCGTGTTCCGATAGTCAATCACACGACAGGGAATGGTACACGATGAAACGGAGCGACCGACCCGATGATCAAGTTTGTCGTAATGATCGGGTCAAAATATACTCGAAAAAGGAGGAATTAGGCTGAGATATGCTCGATTTCGTTGTCTAGTTCCACCGTTTCGGGACGTAGTTATTAAGAAAAAGAACGCCTCGACGGCAATACGTGTTGGAAGCACGAGATTACGTGGGCAATCGGGGTTTGTTCTCTTCTTCTTCTTATAGTGACTCCTCGAGAGCAACCAAACCACGGTGGACACGACATATTCACATTACGTGGGGGACTTTAGGGAGATGAAAACGATTTATATTTGGTATATGGTTCGAAGAGGGGGGTGGGGGAATGCATGGGAGAGACTATGGCATCGGACAAGAAATGAAGAAAAGTACATTGAATGTAGTAAAGTAGTGTTATGAAAAAACGGAAGAAGTTGTAACTCTTGTATCTTGTACCTAGACGTACATAATATTCTCGTATAGATACATACGACGTGTGGATTATAGAGGGGAGATGGGATTAATCATTGGGATGAGATAATGGGGGCGAGGGGGCTGTTTCCCATGTGATGGATGGATGGATGGATCACATGTTTCCTCCCCCGATGTTATTACGACCGCTCCTCTCTCTTTTTCCTTTTCTTGTCTTTTCGCGGACTTCATATGACCCGACCACGACGACGACGACGACGACGACGAGCCCCACCTCTCGTATCTTTTACCGAGCATGATATCATTGGGGAGGTGTGAAGGGTCGTATCAGGTTCATACAAGAAGTGACGAATCATTTCTCAAAGAGGTAAAAAAAAAACAAAATTTAAGAATATTTTCTGCCCCATCCATCACACGTGATAAGTGGATCGCACCGAGGCTCCATAGTAAAAAGGTCTCCTTGCCAAATTTGTTAAATAATGCTCATAATTTAATGTTTGAGTACATCGGTATTTTCTAGCAAATTTGAAGCTAAAAATCCCCAATTTTTTTTTTTTGTAAATCGATTCCTAAAACCGAATTAGATGCGAATTAAGATAATTAATTTATTATTGCGATTTTACAAGGAGAGAACAAAAAGGCTATGTAAGACATAATGTGGCCAAAACCCATGTCCTGTTCCTTAATTATTTTAATTATCGTTTGGGTGAAGATTTGGAGCTCCCGAATCTTAAAATATGAGAAGACAGAGATGAAGTGTACGATGATGGTGTTATTGGGTGTTGTGATAATCTTTAATTGATTACTCTCGCTTTCCCGAGGCAATTTAATTGTTCACAATAACAATTAGGTTGGGGAATCAAATGACGCCGAGTGAGAGTCAGTGTGGAAGTGAGTGAGGGCAGTTAGAGAGCCAATAAGTGTTAGGTTTTCATCATCGGATTCTCTGACGAATTACCCGTGGATTCGATTCCCCTTTTACTGATATATATTTTATGTGTACGTGTTCTGGGGTTGTATTCGTCTGTCAGACACGACCGAAACATATACCATGCATTCCCCCCCCCCCCTCTTCGAACCAGTGGGGTTTTAAGTTACCAGTGAGTCTTCTGTCTGAATGTATTCGTCTGTCAGACACAACCGAAACATATACCATGTATTCGTCTGGGGTTTTAAGTTACCAGTGAGTCTTCTGTCTGAATGTACCCAAGAGGCGTATTAATTTAGATGAGACGAGCATCCGACGACGACGAGGACAGATGAGACGACCCAAGTCTTTGTTTTCTCTTTTTCCTCGCGATCATTGCAACACTGTATTATTTCAGGCGATGATTCGATATAAACTGAGGCCGGAGGAAGCATTTCCGCATTGTCCCGTTCGGTACTACCGTGTCATTTCGTGTCGCGCTGGCCGTCTTCCTTCTTCATGGTTCCTCGGTCGTTCATTGTTTTAGATTCCTCCGATGTCATCGCCATTAGAGGTTGGGAACTCCGGTACCGTCGCCAGTTTTTGTTGTCGACCGGGCAAGATGCTTAGGAGACGAACCTGTCGAGAAACCGAACGGGGGACAGAATGATACGAGTGCATTGGGTTGTTGGGGAGGGGGGGGGGGGCATTTCCAATGAAGATACATTGTTTTGGTGCACGAAGAAAAGTCAAAAGTAATTGGGCCTCACTCCCAGGCCTAGCCCAAAGAATTGACGCGCAACATAAATAAGAGATTTCAAAATAACAGGGCCTCACTCCCAGGCCCAACCAAATGAATTGACGGCCCAACAAAAATAAAAAATCAAAATAACTGGGCTTGGGAAAGGCCTGGTTCAATGTTCAACAGGCCCATTTGGGTCGCCAACGGCGCACGGCTGAGCACATTATTCCATGTTACAGAACGAGAGGACTACGCAAATCTAGTTAGCGAATCTTATCGAACACATGATATGTGCCGATTCTTACAATCATCGCCAGAACTTAAAAAGTGAATAAGGACGAAGAATCATCAAAAGCGAACATATAACAAGATGGAAGGAAGTGCTCCAATATCGATTGAATAGATTCGCAGACGCAAATCGGGCTTCAAACTTTGTGTAGCACAAGCTTCTTATATTCTTCATCATTATCACATAAAAAATAGCTTCGCCTTTCTAAAATTTGCTCTTTAAGAGCAGAGTCACAAGATCTACATATTCCTCTATCTCCTCCACATTCGATAAGACCATCTTCATGTCCAGCAGATTTAACCCGACCTTTCAGAAGGCGTAACGGCACACGTTCGACCGAGACGTCTCTCGAATGGTCTGACTAAAACCAAGGACGGATGCTGGGTTAGGGTTACGTCGATGCGCGAATCTTCGTTCCGACGGAGAATTTCAACGTGCATGCTATGCTTTGCCGGGGTTTCGCCTTGAATTCCCTGCTCTTCTGAAAAAAATAAAACAACCGACAAAGATGAAAGGAACTCGGGTTCGTGACTTTTGACCATAAAGTGAAGATAAACAACAGCCAAACGAGTGCAAAGCTTTATTCTTTCTTCTCCGACGATGGTTGGATCGAGAAAAGCATGTACAACGAGAAAACGGTCCGTGTTAAGGCATACAAAGTAAGCGCGAGAAGCACGCTCCCTTGTTCTAGCAAGCCTTTCCACAGAGGCTTCTAAAGGTTCATTCAAATCAAACAGGAGTTAACGTCCGTGATGATGCGAAATCCCAGCGCCGGTAGGAGTACCTGTTGTGAATAGGATCGGCACCACGAGGGACTCTCCACTTGCTCACGTAGTCGACATGCCCCGGCAGACGAGAACCAACCGTTGCCACCTTCTCCTTACTCTTGGCAACCAGACCAAGTTCCTTCTGGCCAATCTCCCGCGGGTCCAAGGACGTGCTCCCCATATTTCCCCCAACTTTCGCGAACCCCGCCACGACTAACCATAAGACCACCGTGGACGTGACCGCCCTAAGGACGATCCCGACTCGGAAACACAAAGCACCCATTTCCGGGCTACCTTCACCAATTGTTCTCTTGTTGGGATAAGTAAGAATAAGATGAGAGGTCGTTAAGTTACGAGGAGGGAGACCCAAAGAGGAGGGAAGACAGAGAAGTGAGCAACGCCCATCATCACCCCGTGATTGTTTATGAAATTCGGAAAGGAGGGGAGAGGGGGAAGATGAAAGTAACGAGGTTGAAATGGTTTAGGACATATGCAGATTCTTTATATAACACGATCCACAAAGGCATAATTACATACATAAATGCAAAATTAAGTACGTACCTAAAAGCTTTGACCTCTTATTGTATTTTGGACATTTTTACGTATACAGTAGTTTGAACGCATAACCTTTCTGATACCACTTAAAAACCTACACAAAGCTTAAACTACTAGGTAAGATTTGATTTACATACAGTTTAACAACTTTTCACGTATAAACCCATGTAGACGTACAATATACTCGTTAACGACATAAAAGGAAACTAGAGACAAAAAAAGAATATTATGGAAGGGAGTGTTTGTGTTTATGCGTACTTTGAAGCGATTCTCTTTTAGATGGCTTCGTACGTGACAATTGGAACTGGACCCCACAGTTATTTTTTTTTTGCTTTAGTTGCGTGCTCTCCCGATGGGTTTAATATCTTTTGGACACACCATTATCCCAAGACAAGAATGTATGAATGTATTCGTATGCACAGTTGATAAGTTCCCGAAACAAAAAAAGGAAAAGCCGACAAAAGGTATCTTGGTTCCTCCTCGAATTTCGAATCGTCTCAGCCGCCTTTCCTTTCCATGTAATAATATAACTCGGGGATTTGTTCTTCTTCGATATTTGATAAACCACGTAATATTCGTGCCCAAGTGAAAATGTTTAAGATTTGAGGGGACCCTCGTGAAATATATGCCCTTCAACCCACTGGGACAGGATGACGAGGATCGCCTCAATAATTGCACCAACATATGCGATGGATCGTTCGTTAAATGAGTATTGTTTATGATCATTTGTAACTCTGAATTAATACTAATGACAAGTCTTATAGGAAGCCCAGATTTTGGGACGAAAGATTACGGTGGTAAGTCGGATTTTGGGTATCAATGTGACGTGATATTTAAGAAATTTAATAAAAAATGTTCAACGCATTTGTGTGATTCACCATCTTACATCTTTTGCTATGATTAGACAAAAGAAGAGTAACGTTTGTATATGTCCAAAGGCATGTAGCTACTAGAACTATAATTGTCAAAATAAATTACAAAGCAATAATTTTGGGGTTGCGGTTGAGAGGGTGTGATTGCAGCTGGGAAGAGAATGAAGCGCCGGGGACTGTCGATGCTGGTGTGGTTGCCGCGGCTGCCCGAGAATAGCTGGTGGGCAAGAGTGAGCTGTTAAGGATGTTGAGCCGGGGTTCTGGAGCTGAGGAAGGCATCGGTGTCTGTGGGGACGGTGCTGAATGATTGCTGGGAATAGAGGGGGAGTCACTGCCGGTTTATGCCTCGAGGTGTGGAGTTTGCAACTGGATGTGCTGCTGGATGGTCAAAATTGTAGCTGGGACATTTGCTGGAATCGAGGAAACCGAGGTTGTGCGAGCCGAGCTATGGGGAGGGCTGCTGGTTGATGGCTAATTGTCGGCATGTCGGCGCCTGGTGCTGGGAAGAGGCATTGCAGCTAGAGTTGCTGCTACCCAGGAGGTGAGCTTGGAGGGTGGTCAGCTTGCTGCAGCATACTGTGTTGGAGAACCTGCAGCCATGGTTGCTGTTGCATCTGAAGGCCAATGTTGGGGATTCGGAGCCGCTGGGGGGTGCCAAGAAGGAGCTCGGCTGCAGCTTCTGGTGCGGGAGTAGCTGGAGTCGAGAGAGATCTGCAGGTAGGGGATTCATTGTCTGGTTTGGCTGAGGGGTTAGTCTCTTTGGCTTTACTGATGTGAGGAATTGTCCGCAGATGGATCAAATTCTTGGGATTGCTGGGAGTTGTTCCAGCTGAAATCTCCTTGGATTCGACTCATAATCAACTTCTCTGAGATTCTTTGCCAAAAATCTTGGCCAAATGACTTTTCTGTAGACGCCAAGTTATTGAATTATTTGGATATGTTTTTTAAAATAATCTGGGAATATCGAAAGAAGATTGATACGAGATCCAAGTTGTTGAAGGGTAGCTTTCCTACCTTTGCTATATTCATTCCCCAAAGAGCAGCCAAATTTGTGAAATGATTGATTGATACCGAACCCAAATTGCAGACCTTTTTTGATTGCCCCCCCGGTTTTCGGAGTTTCGTTCCAACTTATCCGGACTTGACCCTGGTAGGTGAGTGAGCCTTTCAACAGGGGTGGCTACGTACCGTAGGTTTCGAACCCGAGACCTCCTTAAACGAATTCAGACTCCTTGTCACTTGGACCAACGGTAAATTGCGGACCTTAAATCTTCTTTTTTCACCACTCCTCAGAGATTATTTGTGGGGCAATGACCTTCCGCTTCATCAATCCAAAGTGACATGAGGTCGTATGGGACGGATTGTTCCTAATGTCTCTGTGTCGTGTTCTTGCAAAAAAAGCCAAAGTCGGAAAATTGCAGTGTTAGTGATCCGGGTAAGGACTGGGCAACTCCTCCTCGATTATTAAGGGACACAGAAATATGTCTCCCTCCATTCACGTGCAGTCTTACAGATTGTTTATTTTCACGCTGTCAACAGGGATTCACAGAACCTGGGAAAAGATGATTTCCCAATCAGAAAGCGAAGTCAGCGGTGCTGACTATCCTTATTCATCTCTAAAACAGCATTCTTCGTCAAGCTCTTTGATGGCCACTTAGGTTTGGGCAGTCGCGGCGGCGGCAATGGCCTTATACCTGGCAGCAAGTACCTTGGAGAACCCAGCCAGCTTCTCAGCATCAGGCATCAGGTCCTTCACTGCAGTGTCCAACCAGAACCTTTCTGCCCACTTTGCGAGACCCGGTACCTTGTCTTCGCCCAGGATCTTGATCCCGTACTTATTTTCCTTGAACCTGATCCATCCAAGGAAGCAGCCGAAGGCAATGTCAAGGTATCCAATTCGGTCCCCGCCAAAGAAAGGCTTTCCCTTGCTGAAATTCAGATATGCCCCTTCCAACAGCTGGACGCCTTCGAGAACACGCTCCAACGATGCCTTCCTCGCTTCTTCTCCTTTCATTTTTGAAACCCCATGAAATGCCGGGAACCACTGCAGCATAAACGTGATAGAATTTCATGCCAATCAACATGTAGTAGGGAAAGTGGGTATGGATCCAGGCAGCTCCCAAGTGTCCCTGAAATGCAGCATTACCTCATCGTCAATGTAGGCACCCCAAAAACGCGCCATTGCACGCTCATATGGATCGGAGGGGAGAATCGTTGGACCGAAACTCCAGGCCTCGTCGATGTACTGGACAGTGATGAGGGACTCGCACACGGGTCTGTTGGCGTGGATGAGCACAGGGATCTTCTTGTAAACTGGGTTGACCTTCAGGAGGAGCTCGCTTTTGGGCGACGCTGTCTCCTCAATCATCTGGTACTCCACGCCCTTCAGGTTGAGTGCTATCATGGTTCTCATGACAAAGGGACTCGACCATGTACCCAGGATCTTTGCGTCCTCCTCCGCCATTGCTTGAGGAGATCCGGGGGCTCTCGGGCATTAACACTAAATGCACATACCGTGATGGAGATGGCTCTGGTGGAGAGTGCCCCATGTGGGTGACGAATTATTATAAATTGTCCAAATGGGTTCATTCGACGAGATAGCATGGCATGGCCTGACACCCGAGTAAGTTGACAAGGTCTCTTCAACCGTACCATGAGGCCACGTTGTTTATGACGTGGTAAGTGTCATTTTGGGCCTTGTGCGACGGGCTTCGATGAAGACCAAGGTCAATGCTACTTTGAAGACGTTCGGTCGCCGATGCAGCGTCAAAGATGATCATCAGGGTAAAGGTTGATATTGATTCAGGAGTTAGTCGGCGGCGTAAGGTTTAACAGTGTTGATTGGTCGATGGCATGGTCTCGGCAGTGGATCAATAGTTAGTTTTAGGATAATTAACACATATTTAATGTGCGTCGATTGACAGTTATTTAGGTTTGTTTATAAATAAGTCATCTCCGGTCAATTATAAAACACAAGACAATCATTTTATGACCCCGTAGAGCTGCTTGATTGTCAACCTAACTATCCACAATCGTTTTAAATATTGTGCAATGGCCATAAGTTCGTTCATTGATTGTTCTTCTATTCATTTACTTTATTGGCGACCACATTTCTATTCAACACTTAGTCCTCGATATATCACAACGTATTTCGACCGCAAACACACATCCTCGGTGTTTTCAAGCACCAGATCGTCCTCTTCCTTCCCCGGCCTCTCCTGTTAGTGACATAAAGGACTCCTGTTGGGCCAACAAGGCCCGGCCCACTACAACCCAACCATTAAAGGTTTCTTAGCTTCGAGTTCTTTAAACTCTCCTAAAATATTTTACAACTGCGAATTCCGAGCTGTTCATCGAGTACAATTGCATGCTCATGATATTCCAGTAGACCAAGCTAAACCATCCACGAGCATTGTTTGCAAGTGAAAAATCTCTCGGTACATTGGATTCTAAGGGAGAAATGGTGAAGTCGCCGAAACGACGAAGAAAGCGTCCGTCCGGGGGGGGGAGGGGGGGGTGGGGGGCTTTGGAAGGAGCCGAGAAGCACGCACGAATTGCGGCAAGGGGAAACCATTGTTCGGCTAGGTGGAAGGATGCGACGGCGGAGAGAGCGCAGCAGGGTTCACGAGCGTCGTCCGTAACACGCGTATCTTGTAAGGCTATTAGGGGTAATTAAAGACATGCCATGTCTTATGAAGGCAACAAACACTTACATTTGCGGAAATAAATAATTATAACATCTTTAATGACCAAACAATTACAGAGGTTGACTTGAGACAGACTTTCAAGTCGGAATCCAAATCGAAACATCCCACGAAATTCAACCATTTCACACCATCCAAGTATTTCTCTTCGTCCCTTCTCCCCCAAGTAAAATCATTATTTATTATTAATAAATTATGTCGGGCTGGCATTTTTTAATTTTTTGTATGATAACAAATCATTTGATTAAATCCAATGAATAAATGACAAACCAAACTAGACTCCAAAAATTTGATCCCGACTTTTCTTCCGGGAAACGAAATAAGAAAAAAAAAACTATTAAAATTAATAAAACAGTCTTCCTTCAGCACTCCCACGCTTCGTTCCATCCCTTTGTTAATTTATATTTCCTCCCTCTCGTCGCCTCCGCCACAAAGACTTTGTTCCTGGGATTTTTAGCAACATGGAAGCGTTTACCAAGACGATGGCGGTGAAGCTTCGCAGCCACCACGACAAGTACCTGCTCGCGGACGACGACCGCGAGACCGTCCGCCAGAGCCGAACACGCGAAACCTCCAGGACAACCTGGGTGGTCGAGCCCGTCGAGGGGAGGCCCCACCTCATCCGCCTCAGGAGCGTCCACGGCACCTACCTCACTGGCTCCGACGCCCCCTTCCTCCTGGGCGTCACCGGGAAGAAGGTGGTCCAGAGCAGGCCCGATCACAAGCAGTTCGACTGGAGCATCGAGTGGGAGCCCGTGAGGGACGGGTTCCAGTTCAGGCTCAGGAGCTGGTGCGGGAAGTTCCTAAGGGCCAACGGCGGGACACCCCCGTGGCGCAACACCGTTACCCACGACGACCCCCAGACCGGCACGACCACCAACTGGATACTGTGGGACGTTGACTCCATCGACGCAAGGTGGGAGCATCAGGGCAAGTCCTTCGACTCCGCCTACGCGTCGTCGCTGTCGAACCTGTCGTACGAGTCAGGGGCCGATTCTCCGGCGCTGAGCTTCTCGGACAACTCCCGATCACAGAAACAGGTGAGAAACATCCCTCCCCTCCCTCTCCGAGAGAATCATAAATCCAAATCTAAATCCATACGGGGATTTAATCAAACTCTAGAAGAGTGTGATATTTTAATTATTTTGTCGACAAAACGTACTAAATATTGGATCGAATCGTTCATTGATGCTGGACTTGGTCAAATTCCCAAATCGATTGAAATAAGAGAAATTCTAGAAATAATAAGAATCTCTAGAAACTGGGAAATTTTTGTTTGTATTTGTACTTTCTTTTGTTAAGTTAGGTAGATAAAGTAAATATCGATAGGGATAGGGAAGAGGAGGGAGGGATGGGTCATCATTACTTGTCAACTACTATTTCCCACCCATGCAAAATGAACAGGACATGAAAAGAAGACCATTTCAGTAGTAATAGTTAGTTCCACGCCTCCCCCCCTCACAATGTCCCAAACCGGTCTGGACCGGACCGCGGAGACGGTCGGTCGGTCAGTCCCGTCCCATTCCTCCCGCTTGAAATTACTTACCTACCCCCGATTCTTCCACTGGAGTTGTCGGATTCCCGGGACACGTGGAATGCAATGAATGATGCTAATTCATGCGACTGTAGCGAGGAAAAAATAACGCCCGACATTGACCGAGAACGTGCTTCGTTTGCTCTTCTTCTTCTTCTTCCTGTGCAGCTGAGCCCGTCGATCTCCACGATTAGGGAAGGGATGGACTTCTTCCGCAACGCCAAGGCTGTACGCCTTCGCAGCCACCACGACAAGTACCTGATCGCCGAGGACGACGAGGAGTCCGTCTCCCAGCTCCGCAACGGCGGCTCCTCCCCCGCCGCCCGCTGGTCCGTCGAGTTCGTCCTCAACTCCGACTCCATCATCCGCCTCAAGAGCTGCCACGGCAAGTACCTCACCGCCTCCAACCTGCCCTTCCTGCTCGGAATGACCGGCCGCAAGGTCCTCCAGACCCTCCCCCGTCGACTCGATTCCTCCGTCGAGTGGGAGCCCGTCAGGGACGGCACCCACGTCCGCCTCAAGACTAGGTACGGGAAGGCCGTAGGCTCGGATTTGTAGCTTTTTCCCCGGGGGGGGGGGGGGGGGGGTTTTTGACTTGGCGTTTATCGTTTTGCTTTCGTTGTGGTTCAGGTACGGGAAGTTCTTGAGGGCGAACAGTGGGCCGCCGCCGTGGAGGAACTCGGTGACCCACGACGAGCCCCATCGGTCTTCCACGCAGGAGTGGGTACTGTGGGACGTCGACGTGATCGAGATCGAGGTCCAGTCACCCACGTCCAAGGGCCTCGTTGATCCGATCTCTCATCTTGACTCGATGAACTACGACGAGCCCAACACCCCTTCCGAGGCCTCCAATGCTTCTGGCCGGTATTCTAGGCAAGAGGTGCGTGTTCTTTATTCTTCCTTTGATGTTTGGGTAGTAGTGAGGATTGGTGTTAGTTCATCGAAAGGCCTCTATTGATGATTGCGTAGTAGTGAGGATTGGTGTTCTTTCGTCGGAAGGCCTTGCTTGGATGAATCAGACTGTCGAGACTATCCAGTTTTTTCTGGCTTTCATTTTATGAAACCGAAATTGGAATCAAATGCGGCCAGTAACGTGTTAAAATATTTTGGATTGCAAGCGCGATTGTAGAAATCAGAACTTGAAGCGACTGTTGTTGATGTTGCTGTTTTGTTTTTTCCGTATCTCCTGTTGTGCAGTCGAGTGATTCCTACGTTAGTTCGCCGCCGAAATCAGAGGGGAAAACAATATACTACCACATAGCAGGTGAGAATGGGGAGGTCGATGGAGAGGACATGGAGGGCTTCTCGATGAACTTCAAGGGCAACACCGTGGACGAATTGACAAAGAAGTTGGAGGAAGAGACGGGGATACAAGACATATTCGTGTGTTCCCGTAGCCCACTCAACGGCAAGCTCTTCCCTCTTCGGTTACAGCTTCCTCCAAACATTGTCGCCATGCACGTCGTCGTGGTTCCAAGGTCCTCAGTAGGTGAGTTTGCTTCCTGACATGACTTCTGCCTGGGTAAGACAAGTGGTTGAGGTTGTCATGGAGCGGTTGGTTGACTTAACCATGTGCATAACAATATGAGACGGACAAAAGTATTGTCCGTCTCATATTGTCCTTAGCGATTGTTGCATTGCCTCGAACTCTAATAATTCCTTGTTCTGGCAATGTTTACAGCTGCTGAAGATTTCTGAGGACAAATAATTGTTTCGAGATTAGCAGTATGTGTTCTCTGAATTCATTTTTGGGTATGGAATTGAAGGCCATCATCAATTCGCTGAACTGGATGATATGGGAGTTGGCAAAGAGCGTCGTTGCAAGAACTTGGCCGTCGTGGTCCACATAATCAATCGCAAAGTTCTGTCGGGTATTTGGTATCATCGCCGGTGAAAGTTTTGTCCATTTCTTTTCGTTTGAGTGTGTACATATATATAGGCAGCTTGATTGGGGGAGTCAGCTTCCTGGATTGGTCATCTGCTTCATTACATTATTAGTCAATGATACAAGTTCATAGAAAGATTGCGGAAGTCGGGAACTGATCTAAGTAATTACTTATTAAGGAATCAACTTCTTCTTAGTGCAGCAACATAGCAGTAACACTTCTATTTAGGGAGCTGAGCTCGATCTTGGAGTCCATGTTTATCCCAGAACAGCATCGTTCACGGCTGGCTCCATCCTACGGCAGGGCCCCCGCACCACGTGGCCGTGAAGTCCAACTCCATCTAGAAATACACGCGAACCAGACTTCATTTAGTTAGCTTGAGCTAACGGCAATAAAAAGAGGCATGAAACACTGAAATGGAGAAGATTATATACACCAGCTTAGTTGTGGCCTTGGAAGCTTCAAAATGCGCGACCCATTGAGATTCGGGGTGGAACACGATAACCGGAGAAGCCGTTCTATTGCCGGACTCGTGACCATTCTCGAAGTTGGAGATCCCAGCTCCCATATGAACAAGCGTGATTTGTGTAAAAGGAAATGCACAAATCCGAATACTTGATGTTCAAAAAGTATTGCCGCGACAACAAAAAGAAAGGGACAACTCTGGTGGTGGGAATCGAAATTGCCGCAATACACTGGAGCAAGACGCCCGCCATCGCAATCTAAATTTCGGCGGCATTTAGGTATAATCCTTCCTAAACCGCGAAAGTTTCATCACCATCGAATGTCACTGGTGCCTCTGAAATAGTTATGGCCATGGACGGTAATAGCTTCACAAAGAATCACATTCAGCTGGGATGCAATCACTCCGTAATGTTTGAGAGAATGATTTCTGTTTTTCAATGAAGGGAAGGACCAGTTGAGGAAGAAAAGAGAAAGGCATTGTCCTGTACTGACCCAGGAGAAGTGCGAGTTCAAAAACTACATCAGATCTCATAAGCCAGACACTAGCCCACCCACGGAAGGGAGATATAGATCTAGGAGGCAACCCCGATATCAGACGGCGCATGGCTGCCCTGACCGCCAGAGCCATGGCTGTTAAAGGGATGCATACCACCCCTTCCTCCCCTTCCACCTCGTTGGTTATTATAGTAGTTTCTCTCATAATAGTTTCCGGGCTGATCATAGTAATGGCCACGGCCATTCTGGTACCCGCCGCCGCCGCCTGCCCTACCACCGGTTCTACCACCACGGCCATTTGGGAACCCCCGACGGCCACCGCCGCCTCCACGACCACCCCTGTAGTTCTGGTAGTTCCTCCTGGGAACATACTGCTGGTCTTTTGGATCTATTTCTTTCTGATTATCAAGCTCCTCGTCAAGAGCACTGATGTTCTCCTGCTGATCTAGGGTATATTCCGCAGGTTCCTCACCGGTAACTTCATCCTGCATGTGCAAGAATTAATCCAAATCCTCACTAGCTGAATGCAGTCGAGTGGGCATTATAGAGCAAATCTTATGTGGGATTTACCTTTGGCAGTTCATTTGGAGGAGCCGATTGATCGGCAGCCTCATGTCTGGAGAAATCGGTCTCTACCACTTCTTCCTACAAAACAAAGACATTTATAAGAACACAGGCAATCCACTGACCAAATTTTACAGAGATCGCATCACCAACTCACATAAAACAGAAATATCACATAAAGAAAGATTAAGAGTCATATCATGAGTAGTTCTTTCCCCACTTCAAGAACCTTACATAAGCCAAACATTATGCTAGAGAATCTTATTCAGTGGCCACACCACATAATTGTGCGACCGAACTACTTATGAGTGAGGTCACATTATTTTAGCCATAAAAAGCTAAAAACATTGGCAGTCTCACAAGTTCATGTAGATAGAGAACAGCAAATGCAAGGCAACCTTTAACAGGACAAAAGCGCAGGATAAGGATTAAAACGAATGATGGGTAACTAACGAGTGGAATGCACTGGGAATTGCTATAGCAGTACATTATACCTTACTGATGACAAATAAATGAATAATTTAATCATCACAATCCACTGGCATCTCTATATTTTCGTTATGCTGTATTGCCATTTTCAAGAATGCCCTTTTAAAGGAGAATATATGATAGAGATGCTCTAGAAAAGATGAAATGCTTATTGCAGGATGAAGATCCGCAGAGCAAAGAAGCCATAGTTATCACAGTGAATGCTAGATACATGCTCACACATCAACACTAGGACTGAAATGTAAAAGCTAATCCATATGATATCCCAGCAAGTACAACTGTTCAGCATATTAAGAAATCAAACTGTGGATCTATGAATGAAATGACGAACAAAATAATATCCTTATTCAGACCTTGAGAGTATTTGTGGCATCTTTTATTGAAATCGACTTATCTAATGCTACGCCAGGGCCAGAATCTAAGGAACCAACTCAAGAGTGTTGGACAAAAGTTTCTCTTCACTCCCAGACCATGAAGTTTGAGTAATAAAATGCCAAATAGAAAAGGATGTGTCCGAGGAGTAGAATGCTCTCTTGACTAGCATGAGTAGGAACAAGATGGGTGTATAGATAGGTAAGTGGTAACTTCAAAGACATGGTTTCCATGCTTAACAATGACTACTAAACAGACCGTAAAAGATTCTTGTCACTTAGAGAAAGAAACACGGCCAAATATAAAGACCAACAGAATGCATGCAAGCCGAAAGGTATTCATCCGCACATTAACAGTAGAAATAGCTCACACATTAATGAACCAATGACAGGTTAAGCAACTTAGATGCTCAAAAACTGCACTGAAGAGCTCGCCACTCAATGCTCCATCAAAATAAGTAAACTCTTCCAAAACATAGATCTAGATCTCCTCAACACTCTGGTGTGATGCCAAAATAAAGAGATTCCGTGTCATGCTGAAAGATCAACAGCAAAGGAAACTTGATACAAACCAGAACTAGCAAAAGCTCTCTCTACATATCTTCACTCAAGAGCAAGCAAAATTGAACACGTACAAACAAGAATACACCTGAAATAATAGAACAGTCGCTCAAGTTTCCACGGCCACATTAGAAACAGCATCAATATTACCTTCTGTTCAACCTGTCCAACAGAACCTTCAATCTGCACAGGGACAAATGTTTCCTGAACCTGAAAGGGTGCATAATTCCCTGCTGCAGCAGCTGCAGCCACCTCAACAGGGGCCTTCATCTCTGGCATCGTAGTGAAGTACTCCAAAGACATTATCTTATTCAGTCTCTCCCTTAAGGCCGCATCTGCAATCAATCCACCAAATCCATATAACAGCAAAACCAAAAATTTGGAGCACCAACGTTGCCTAGTCCCAGCTTCACCCAATATTGGCTAATTCCACGGATTTCGATTGTAACAGACAAGTCCAGAACCATCAGAAAAATGGGGAATCCAACGTACAAGTGACATTGGAGCTGGGCTCGACAGGGCTGTCAGACCTCGCAAGCCACAGCTTCGCGCGCTCGAGACAATCACGGATCGCCTTCTCGTGGCTGAGCCCTGAATCCTTAGGGCGGGATACAAGGAACCCGCTCAAGGAAGCGATGAGGTCCAAATCCTGGTCGGATAGGGGGCGGTCATCGTCGTCGGTGACATAATCGTACGTCAGGCAGCAGCTCCGCTCATGGATGCGAGTGAGCATGGTAGAGGTGTAGTCCCCCTGGGAAGCCACAGCGAACATGGTGCCGAAGTAGAGGAGGTGGATAAGGTCGGCGATGTCGGTATCTGGGACGGAGGCATCGGAGGGTTCGGGCGGGAGGGACGGCAGCGAAGCAGCGGGCGACTGGTGGTGGTGGTGTTGAGGTTGAAGGGAGAGTTCCTCCTGGAGGGCGGAGACGAGGGAGGGACGGAGCTTCTCGAGCTCCTCGAGGGAGGCGACGACGGAGGGCTTGGAGCGGAAGACTTCGAGCTGTTCGGAGTTGAGGGGCTTTCCTTGGGAGAGGGAAGACTCCATCTGGGTTATCCGGTTGAGCTTCTTGCGGAGGGCTCGGATTCGTTTGTTAATGAGGTTAAGGACGGGGCCGTCGCAGGTGGCGGGGGCGGGCTCGGAGGTCGTCGGGGATGCCATTCTGTGGGGTGGGGGCGCTGGTAGTCGTCAGTCGGCGGCCACCCGGCGAGCAGCGGCGGCGGAGAAGGAGGTGAGGATTTCGTAAGGCCAAGGGTTTGCTCCCCCCCCCCCCCCCCCCCTTTTAACACTATTAACCACTTTTTTTTTTTATCTTTCTGCCTTTTGTTTCCTTTTTCTTCCACTTCTAAAAAATATACAATTGCATGCACACTTTCATATGCGGAAATAAATAATTATAACATCTGTAATGACCAAACAATGACAGAGGTTGACTTGAGACAGACTTTCTAATCGGAATCCAATTCGAAACATCCCACGAAATTCCACCATTTCACACCAACTATTTCTCTTCGTCCCTTCTCCCTCAAGTAAAATCATTATTTATTTTTTAATTTTTTTTATGATTACAAAGCAACAGCCTAACGATACATGTACGTAACCATTACGTTATTTATTAAAATCGATTTTTTTTAGTAAACTTTACTAAAAATCAGCGTTTTTTAGTAAAATTGTTTTGAAACTTGCGTAAAAAATTGAAAATCGTTACTAATTTTTTAATATTTAAGAATTCGAAAAGTTACTAAAACTACCGTTTGGTAAATTGGAGGACAAATTTATGCAATGGCAATAAATTCTTTCATTGATTGTTCTTCTATTCATTTACCGCGTTTCGCCAACAAACACACATCCTCGATGTTTTCAAGCACCGGCTCGATCGTAAACCATTATATGTCCTCGATGCGCCTTGGTCGTTTGCCACACAGATTTCGAATCTCAAACGCGCACAAGCGCCTCGATCAATTCACCAAACAAGCGAATTAGACCAAACCAACAACAGTACGACCTAACTCCAACTTCCCGAGCGTCGTCACAGCACCAGAATCAGCTCTCTCGCCGGACTGTCCACCAGATCGTCCTCTTCCTTCCCCGGCCTCTCCTGTTAGTAACATAAAGGACTCCTGTTGGGCCAACAAGGCCCGGCCCACTACAACCCAACCATTAAAGGTTTCTTAGCTTCGAGTTCTTTAAACTCTCCTAAAATATTTTACAACTGCGAATTCCGAGCTGTTCATCGAATACAATTGCATGCACAATTTCATTTGCGGAAATAAATAATTATAACATCTTTAATGACCAAACAATGACAGAGGTTGACTTGAGGCAGACTTTCTAATCGGAATCCAAATCGAAACATCCCACGAAATTCCACCATTTCACACCATCCAACTATTTCTCTTCGTCCCTTCTACCCCAAGTAAAATCATTTTTTAATTTTTTTGTATGATAACAAATCATTTGATTAAATCCAATGAATAAATGACAAACCAAACTGGACTCCAAAAATTTGATCCCGACTGTTCTTCCGGGAAACCAAATCAGAAAAAAAACTATTAAAATTAATAAACAGTCTTCCTTTGTCACTCCCACGCTTCGTTCCATCCCTTTCTTTATTAATTATTTATTTATCTATATTTCCTCCGATCACAGAAACAGGTGAGAAACATCCCTCCCTCTCCGAGAGAATCATAAATTGTACAAAGACTTTTCTACGTACGTAGGTCTAGCTTAGTATAAATACTTATTCTTAGGCTTTGTACAAAGACACATCTTTATAGACGAATATATTATTAATTTATCTTTTCAAGTATTCCAGCAAACTCTCTTTGTGCTCCTGCATTCTTGCTCACTTCACACGGCTACGGCTCTCGGTTAACCCAGCCACCCGAATCCGAATAACCACGAGAAATGACCTCGGACAGGGTAGACATGTTTATCTAAGAAGACGCACGGCACCTTCCTCGTTTTCCGACGGACTGGTTTCCTCGCGGATCTGATCTTTTTTTTTAAACCTTCCATTTGATTCGTTTCCACACAACATGACGATGATAGAACATCTATCTCAAGGGAAACAACATTTCAAAAAAGAAAAATAAAAGACAAAGAAAATTATCCACCCGTGAAGCCGTGCCTAAAAGGGCTCCCGGCAGGCAGCCGTCTTTCTCCATCGTCTTTCCCATTGAAAGGGCCTGTTCCCTGAGTTACCTCACAGATCGGTCAGGTTGAATATTCGTCTATATGACTTCACGGGCATATGAACCTCGGAGGTCCCCCGTTCAAACTCCTACTACGATGTCGAGATAGTTATCCTCCAACTAGCCAGAAGTTCATGCGTTCAGGATTAAATACGCAATTCGCGGTCGCTATGATTTTGCCAAGCTCCATTCCAAATCCACGCGATGAGATTCGAAATCAATACTCTTGCCCTAAACAAGGTCTGTAACATTATGAACTCAAACAAACTATCTACGAATCTGAAAAAAACCTAGCTATTATAAGAAAATAATTAACATAAACTTATTTTTACCAACAAAACTATTAAAGCAGTTTAGTGTATAACAAGCACTATCACACGAGAAGGTCCCCGATCTCTCTGGTCAACCTACGCTCTATGTGTTTTGGCACACGAAAATCACTCGGACGATGGAAATCGCGAAGTTCGTTAAGATGCCTAACGGCGCGTCGGCGACTGTTCCCGAAAAAGACTAATATCCTGGTCCTGACAAATGCTTTCAAGTATCGGGTTGGCTACATTCTTTGTCAAATGCATATTAATTGCTTATGCATAGGGTTTGGCGCGAATCGATCACTGACTCTGTACAAGAAAATGAAGTGGGATTAAAGCTTGCGTGAGAATTCAAGTACTCGGGGGAGAATTGATACACGGCAGATAGTATAACGAAGTAAGATTTTGACTTTAGGCACCAAAGAAGACAAAAAAACCGGCAGGAGGATCACGTGGTTGGGGACATCATATTGCGATTCATTATATGACTAAGTTGTTGCTTTCGATAAGGTCGCTAGGTTAAGATGATACTGGAGCCTGCGCGGCTGACCGGACGTTTGATATGGATTTGTTAGGACTAAGAATAGAACCGATGTTTTGTGTTAATGTCACGCAGATCATATCATATCGTATCGTATACCTCGGTCGCATTTGTCAACTCCCCTCGGATTTTTTGTTTTACTCCAGCCGCGAATCCGAAACGTTGCTACTCCAAGTACCATTCATCATCTAGAGCGATTGGATAGCTCGAGTTCGAACGGAGTTTCTCGAAGCCGAGGTCGGCGTATATCCTCTGAATTCATCGAAAGTAACGTGGTCTCATGATATTCCAAATTTCATTCCCACTAGAAAATGTGTGGAATACATCGTTGGAGGAAAAGAAACGATCCAACACTCTTTCCCCCTAATTAATTAAGCCATGGAGGACCACCCCATTTTACTAATCAAGTTCATTAGCAAATCAATTCCCTTTATGTATTGTATTGTTTTTGAAGACAAGCATTGTCCCTCGTTTAACTTGACCACAACCACACAAATGGGAAATGGTTGCGACATGAACACATTCTTCCGCAGCTTAAGATAATGATGGTTGACTTTTAAAAAAAAAATAAAACTAAACTTAATCGACTAAAATGCCATTTAGTCATAATAATCTTTTAAATACAATCAATTAACACTAATAAAACAAATGTGTTACATGAGAATCTAACAAGAAGACAAAATGTATTTATAAATAAATAAATAAAGTTAAATTAGGTGAATGAATCGGGTTCCTATTAATGAATGGGTGAAATTATCATGGCATTGGCCTTTTGACAACTACCAAGTATATTATTTTCCCCAAAAACAAATATATAATCAGGTGGCCACGGTGGTTTCACATTTCTTAATACATTTTTCAAAGTAATCTATCGCAAGAGATTTATTATACGAAAATTGTCGAAAAATAAAATATATCGCTTGCGGACCGAAATAATGAGTTATTTACTGAATTAGATGAGTTATTTCCTATATAACCAACCAACGCCCCCAGATGATGATCATACATGTCCGTCCTATCATCATCAAAGCCTGGCGGCGTTTGTTCCTCATCTCTATTCTCCCAACTACGCCCAACCCCGCCTCAACTTGCGAAACAACCACTGCAGCTGATAAAAAAGGGAATGGAAATGGTGAGTCCTGGCTTCCTCATCTAGTACCCCCTGTTAGGCGTGTGACCTACATGCCGTGATTCGCGGCATCTCTTTTGTGGGAAGGGGTTTTTGATGGCTTTTCTTTTGTGTGTGGTTGAAGGAGGAAGGCAGACGAACGGCGGAAGTATGGGACGGCTACGTCGACTGGAGAAACAGTCCGGCCGTCGTCAGCCGCCACGGCGGCAAGTTCCCGGCTCTCTTCGTCTTGGGTATGGCTCTCGGATTTTTTTCTTTCTTTTCTACTTTTACTCCCATATGAAGTGAAAACCTACGGGGAGCTGTGTCTTGAATTGGTATTTTTGGTTGAATTCGTCGGGGAAAAACGGCACGGCGTCGGATGGCGATCAGCGGTGGAGGTGCTGGAGAACCTAGCGTTCCTGTCGAACGCGAGCAACCTGGTGACGTACATGTCGGAGTACATGCACCTATCCCCGTCGACGGCGGCCAACCACGTGACAAACTTCATGGGGACGGCCTTCCTGCTTGCCCTCCTGGGGGGATTCTTGTCGGACGCCTTCTTCACCACCTACGTCATCTTCCTGATGAGTGCCGTCATCGAATTCCTGGTAACATCCAAAAACTCACAACCTCCTCTGTTTTTTGACCTTTTTTTCTCCATACTAAGCTCGTCTTGCCAATTTCTGACATAACCTTAACTCCCTAGAACGGTTGACCTTGCTAATCTGATGTAATAATTTTCTATAAAATAAAATAAAAGAAGAACCCTCAATCTTCAATCCTCATCCTCTCGTATGACAAAGCACAAGCATATCTCGACTAATGTTGATCATATTTCATGCTTTTCCGTGAGCCTCAGGACAACAACAACAAAAATGTCCATTGAATGCATGACAAGAGAAATTAAAGGAGAAAAAAAAAAGAGAGGAAAAGACAACCTCTGATTTTGATAACTCATCGTACGTACGACCCCACTTCTTTTTTTGCTACACTATGCATCCAATGAGGTTGTTCCAAGAGGAAATGAAAAAACCAATCGCCGTCGTCTTTCCCCACCGGAATCTCATATTTCATCCTCTAGCCCAAAGTGTCAGTTTCGTTCTTGTCGTCTGGCCAGCTTGACGTGTTCATCTTTTGGATGTGAAATGGAGTTTGCCCGATCGACAAAGGAATTGCTATTCCTCCAATCAACTCCCGACACGCCCGTTCATCGATCCCCCTCCCCCCTTCCGATTCCATGTCTAGTTATGCCGTTGATGTTGCCAGAATCTGATGCAGTTTTTTGTGTTACCACTTTGACAGGGCCTAGTGATCCTAACCGTCCAGGCGAAGACCCCTTCCCTGAAGCCGCCGCCCTGTGACATGACCGACCCTGCGGCCCAATGCCAGGCGGTGAGCGGAGGGATGGCTGCCTTGCTGTTTGCTGGTCTGTACATAGTGGCGCTCGGGGTGGGCGGCATAAAGGGCTCGTTGCCGTCCCATGGCGCAGAGCAATTCGACGAGAGTACCCCCGAGGGGAGGAACCAGAGGTCGACCTTCTTCAACTACTTTGTGTTCTGTCTCTCCTGTAGCGGCCTCATTGCCGTGACCCTGGTCGTGTGGGTTGAAGACAACAGAGGGTGGCAGTGGGGGTTCGGGATTGCTACACTCGCGATATTGTTGTCCATTCCGGTGTTTCTCGCAGGTTCAACAAGGTACAGGAACAAGACCCCCACCGGGAGTCCCCTCACGACTATATCCAAGGTCCTGGTGGCCGCCGTCGTTAATGCCTGCTCGTCTAAGAATGCGAGCAATGCCATTGCCAGCTTGGTCACAAGCCCGGCTGGAGAAGAGGGAAGGGAAGAATGGCGAAATGCCACCAAGCTCTCAGAAAGGGATCAGCTCGCAGTGACAGCTTCCCTGAAGTTCTTGAACAGGGCGGCAACGATGCAACCCGTCCACAAGTCCATCCAGAGCACGGTTCGAGAGGTTGAGGAGACGAAGATCGTCCTCAAGATCTTGCCGATATTTGCATCCACCATTATGCTCAACTGCTGCCTGGCTCAGCTGTCCACGTTCTCGATCCAACAGGCGGCAACGATGGACACGAAGATAGGGACCTTCAAAGTTCCCCCTGCATCCCTCCCCATCTTCCCAGTCCTGTTCATAATGGTGATCGCCCCGATCTACGACCACTTCCTAATCCCGCTAGCAAGGAAGGTAACGAAAACCGAAATGGGCATCTCACACCTCAAGAGAATCGGGGTCGGCCTTGCACTCTCGGTCCTCGCAATGGCGGTGGCAGCCCTAGTCGAGATCAAGCGGAAGAGAGTCGCCTTGCGTGACCCCATCGCCACCCCCCTGCCAATCTCCTTCCTCTGGATCGCATTCCAATACCTCTTCCTGGGTTCGGCTGACCTATTCACACTAGCCGGGTTGCTAGACTTCTTCTTCTCAGAGGCGCCTGCCAGCATGAGGTCCCTGGCGACCTCGCTCTCATGGGCATCCCTCGCAGTCGGGTACTACCTTAGCAGCGTGATTGTGTCGGTTGTCAACGACGCGACAAGGGGTGGTTCAGGACGACGGGGGTGGCTGTCGGGCGAGGACCTTAATGAGTACCGCCTCGAGAGGTTCTACTGGCTAATGTGCGCGCTCAGTGGCCTGAACCTGCTGAACTACCTCTTCTGGGCAACGAGGTATAAGTACAGGTCTAGAGGTGCCAGGTAACGAAGCATAGATCAACTAGTTTTGGATTTATGAAATTATGAAACAAATACATCAAAATAGATTTTCCATCTCGATGTGTTGTACTTATTATTCTTATAGTACACAAAGGGGATGTAGCTCAGATGGTAGAGCGCTCGCTTAGCATGCGAGAGGTACGGGGATCGATACCCCGCATCTCCACTTCATTTTCCTTTGCCTGAATTTTTTATAATGACGCCAATTTTGTTCGTTCATGTAGACAGATGAATTATCAATCCGTTAAAGTGTACAACAGGATTCAGATCATCTACGTCTAAATTCTAATTCTAATTCTAATTCTAAAGTTGTGGAGCTCATCCCGATGAATCACTTTGCACCTTCACCCACACGCCCCGGCTCGGGATCTCGCCGTGCACCACGAACAACAGGTAATTCCCCGGGGGAGCGACCGTGGCTCCCTGGGGTGCGGCTGCCGTGACCTTGTAAGATATCCCGGAATGATGCTCCAAGTTTGTTGCTTCCAGGAACAGAAGCCTCTGGTTCATCCCGAAGGAATGCGTCGTGAAGGGCGGGGCGAGGAGCCCGATGGATAAGCCCCGTTCTGGCACGAACATCATCAGCACAAAGTTGACCGCAAATGACTGGCGATACGTTAGGGTCTGGCCTGGGGCTTCGATGGAGAGGATAGAGGGCCGGAGGATTGCGAATTGCGGGCCGAGGTAGGGTGGGGAGAAGGCCTCGAGGCTCAGCTCGGTCGGGTAGGGGTGTGAGGTGAAGTTGTACTTGTTGTGCGGGTTGCTCCCGCCAACAAAGACTCGGCCATCTGGGACAAGCACAGCCGCCGAGTGGTACATCCGGGGTATCCTGTTTGGGCTCAGGACACGGAACCTAAGGGAGGGATCAGGCTGATAGGGCGAATACATCACCGGGTTGAAGATTGCGCCGGTGGCGTCCTCCCATCCTGCTGTTCCGTTCGTTGCCCCATTTATGATCAGGACGTTGCCATCCGGCAACAGGAGCATATCGGACATGACACGCGGGAGCGGCATTTCCTCCATGGCCCAGCGGGGGCTGGGGTCCATCACCCTCAGCCTCCCACAGCTTGTCGATGCCTGCACGTAGAATTTTAACCGCTGAGCCTTCGTGTAGGACCCCCTCGGGGCGCCGCCGCATACCATGACCTCAGCTGCGGGCAACTCGGATCCGTGCAGCCTCATTGGGAGGAGAACAGAAGATCCAGTGCTCGGGTAGTTCCTCTTGTCAGGGCCGGGAATGAAAGGGTACTCCCTAACAACCCTACCTTTCTTGTAGTCAAAGAGTATCGACTGCCGATTCGCGAAAATGTAGAGGTTCCCATCGGGGAGAAGGTGGATGAATGGGTAGAGGTTGTTCTCCTCGGGAGCATCGCGTGTCACTTTCAAGAACGGAAGAAAGAACGAGGACTCCATCGGGGATGATTTCGGCACGAACTCATACGTGAACACATTGCGGCCTCCAAGGACAAACACCCTGCCATCCGGGAGAAGCTGGTTGGAGGCGTACCAGCGACGGTCGACGAGCGTATGGTTGAGCTCCGTCCAAACACAAGACGGGGACGCATGGTCGGGGCAGGCTGGGAACGTGCGGACCTTCTTGTCCCCAGATAGGTACCCGCCCGTCTGAAGGAGACTCCCAGAAGGTAGGAGCGCGCCGGAAGAACACCACGTGTCGGAAACCAAGGCGAGAGGTCGGACAAAGTTGGCCTCAATGTCGAAGAGGAGCGAGTGGGCGGTGCAGTCAGAGGAAGGGCAAGGTGGAGGAAGGGATAGGTTCGAACGGCCAAAGTCGGTGCGGTCAAAGATGAGGAGGTGGTCAGACGGTAGGAGCTGTATGTGCATGGCCGAGACGCCTATGCTCGGCGTGACAAGGGACCACCTTCCGCCACCCGAGAAGACGGAATGTGTCACGGGAATGGTGAGGTCGGCCGAAGACGTGGCCAGAAACGTTACTGAGGTGAGTAGGAAGAAGGGTGCTAAAGGGTGGAAGAGATTCTTGGCGTTGTTCTCTGGGGGGGCGGTTCTTGGCATTGCCATTAATGATGATGAAGATGATTGTGGCAATAACTAATTAAGAGTGAAAAGATGGTTTAGGAAGAGGGAAATTTGGGATTATATGGAAGGTTAAAAGTAGGGTTCGTTCATTGATTGGTGAATCGAGAAGTGCGCGGTACTATTGATTTGGGGATTCTTCTTCCAGGAGAAAAGCATTCTTGGACCAAATGGATGGATGGATAAAGTCGATATTCCCTGCTTCTATGAACAGACTTCGGCTTCAACTTCAACTTCAACTTCTCATTGAAGCAAAATTTGATCTTTCGTGAGAATTCAATCCAACACCACAACGTGAAACCAAAATCATTACGGGATGAGGATCCGGGGAACGTTCTCTTTACCGTACACGTAACCGCAACTGGGTCTGAATCCGAAAGTTAAGCCGAGCTCGATGAGCGCGTACCGATGGATAATGTCCTCAAGGCGACCCTCACCGCACCGACAGTGTCACGTTGCCTCATTTTTGGGGTCAGACTGTCCTGCTTCTGGGTAGGACAACCTTCCTCTATCTGTATGCCAACAGAGTGCGAGATCTGCCATCAAGGAACACGAGCACAGGACTGGTTAGATGATGGTAGGAACAGGAAAGGCAAATGCATGTCCTACTGAATAATGTCGGAACAACATCGTGCGAGGGAACTGTATGCTCCCGGCTCTACCATAGGTGAACCTTTTCCATGGGTTTTAACCATGGGAAGTCAAACTAAAGTAGCAATAAACAGGGATGGTCCGTTACAGAAGATTCTATCTTATCAATGTCATCGAGGTAAGACCAATCTGTCTAAATGAGGTCCTATGTACATGACTAAAGAGAGGATCTGCTTCCAGGTTGGTCAAATATTTTCTTTCTTGAAGTTACACTAGCGAGAGAGATTGGTGCAAGTACCAGCAGGAAGTACAGTACCTTGCCGGAAGCATTGCGAACAGGCGAAATGTGAAGCACATTCCAGAATGAACTTCCATCCTTCCTGAGATTTGGAGAAAAGAATACTGAGTTCGCCATGAAATAAAAGTTATGTTTGATTCATTGATAAGGATGGTAAGGCGTTAACCTGTAATTTAAAATACGAGCTGTGCATGGCTGGTTTCTATGAATGCATTCTTGTATCTGAAAAGAGTTAGTATATACTTACAATCCGCCAAAGGTATCTGAGGGAAGTAATTTCAAAGCAGAAAAGGAAGAACAAACAAAGTCCGAGGGGAGTTTACCTGGAGTACAGTTGAGGAATCTGTCTCATCTCCGTTTAAGAATCTATAGTTGCGGGCCAACACTTCATTCCTATTATAACCTGATCAAGCGAAAAGACAGGACATGTCAAGAGGAAGTTTGAGGCACACATCAGATATGTTAAAACACAAAGTAGGGTGCATAAACAAAGATAGAAGATATTTACACCACCCGTTAACTTCAGGAAGGCATCGCTTGCATAAACTATGGGCATGTCGAGTAAGTTCACATCACTTCTGCCAAAAAAAAAACAAAGATACAGGCATCAGTGACACAATGAGCAAAGAGTTGATGGGAAAAAGTCTAAATTAGGCACTCACAATACAAAGCTTTGTTTGATTCTACCAAGAGAGATAACTACAGATGAACCAAGAAGCACGAGCCCATCGGAGCAGCATCTTCTTCCACAGACCAATCTATTTGCCAGTTGACTGTAGTTAGTAAGAATGGACATGATGTTGTGGATGGCACGAGCAGCTTGTCTCTTTTCGTGATCGCTTGCTTCACACTGCTCCTCGGCCTGTAATCCTGAGTATCAATATGGACAGGATCAGAGCACACCTCCAAATGGAAGTCACGCATAACACACGCAAGTTCATTTGCATCCTTGTTGCAGCTGAACAACTCAAGAAACCATAACAACAAGACATGAACCCTCAACGAACTAATATTGCAACACGAGGCTTGCTCGCTTCTGGATGGGACATTAAGGAGGTGCAATTTATCTGTTGAACTTAGATAACAGTGTCTCCCTCAATAAACCGCAGAAAGGCGTGTCAAGGTTGAATATAGGAGACACAAAATCCCACGAACAGGCGAATTTGAAAGTGCAAGCAAAACACAATGATCAAATCCTGACCTCTGCTATCTGAATCCAAAATGGAACCACAACCCGGCCCCCACTCTTCCAACCCCAGAACTTCCCTCCTACAAGAACCTTCACACAACCTGGCATCAAGCCACCCGCTGTTCCTCCTCCTATTACTGGAAATCGGCACCTGGACCGCCACAAAATGAGTAACCCTCCCATCCACAGCACTGAAAACGGGGCACATCTGGAACAACATCCAGAACGGGCTCCCATCCTTCCTATGATTCAACAAATTAACAACCACCCCCTTCGCCCCCCTTACAGCCTCCCTAATCTCCATCACTGACCGCCTGTTGGTTTTCGGCCCTTGGAATACCCTCCCGTTACGGCCAATCACCTCCTCCTTCGAGTACCCGGACAACTTCAGGAACCCCTGGCTGGCGAACACTATTGGATGGCCACATATACCAGGATCGCTGACCGTAAAATTATCCGTCAAGTCCTCCAACGCATCGACCACCGCCGCGGTGAAGGTCGCCCCGAAGGACCGTTCTGTCAAAGACAGGAGCTGCCGTTGCCGGTACCTGGACTGCGCGTGGGCGTGACACTCCATCTACGACCCAACAAACACTTCACCTCCGCTCCTTCCCATTCTCGGATACTCAATTGGGCCAATACCCAGTTCGCGAAAATCCACGATATAAAAGCGAAACCCAGTTCGACCCAGGAAGAAAAGGACCAATCTCGCCGTCACCCGAAGTCCCCCCCCCCCCCCCCTCCTATTGAATTTAAATGTTGCTGGGAGAATTGATATCCTTCATAAATAATCACAATGTAACGAAAATAGAAAACCCAAATTAGTTTCGTTATTTCAAACAATTTTTTTTAAGTTTAAATTATTTCTGATAATTTCGGAATACGCTTTAGCAACCTTTTTTAAGAAATGTATATAAATATAATATTTATGCCCCCTTCTCTTTCTGTGTTGTGTGAGTGTGTCGGTGTGGAGGATAACGATTAGTTTGCAAATCAAACGTTGTTAGAATAACAAAGCTCGTGTCGGTGTGTCCAATCTGTCTGTCCGAGCGCGCATTCCAAAGTTCACATTTTTACGTGACATTCCCTTTTTTTCCCCCACTTCACTTCTTAACCATAAAATTCTCCGGGGGTAATGAGAACAGTGATAAAGTAAAATGGTTAAAAGGAGCAAGAGAGAGAGCAGGACAAAACGGAATGCCATTTTTAAAGACTGCAGTTTGTGTTCTTCTGTTTGGTCACAATTTTTTCCCTGCTTCCCCATTCCCATACTCCCCCCCTCCCCCACCCTCCCCTCCCCTTTTCGCTTTTGTTTTGATTTTCTTTATCAAGCGTTTCCGGATAACGTTCGGTTTGTTTGTTTTGTTTTGGTTTGGTTTCGGGGTTTTTGAAGTAGAAAGGGATCGCCCTACTCGTTCGATACCCTCTTAAGAGAGAGGACCCAGAACCCCCCCCCCCTCCCCCCAAAACCCCTTCGTCCGTTTTATTTGTCTCCCGACTTTGAGCAGTTTTGGGTTTTGGGATTTGTTGGGACTTGACTCGTCTTCCTCCTAGTCCTCATTTCAGCAGCTTTTCAGCTGGGATTTTTTTTCTTCCTTTCCTGGGGGCAGCTTTTTGGGTTTTTGGTACCGGGTTCGGATAGTATTTATTGGGGGAGGACTTGGGTTTGGGTTCCGTGGATGGTGTGAGTGGATTGGTATTGTGAAGGTGCGGTTTTTGTGGTAGTGGAGAGGAGGGGAAGTATGGGTGTGGATTCCGGGAAGGCGTCTGGTGGTAGGAGTGGTAAAGAGGAAATGAATGAATGGGATTTGGGCGACTTGAAGAAGAGGGAGCGGAAGACGAAGAAGAAGAATAAGGAGAATGAGAGGACTAAAGGGAGGGAGAACGTTATTATTGTGGTACATGATGATGTTGATGATGAGGCTAGCGGGGATGATACTGCCAAGGGGACTGGATGTTGGCTTAAGCTGAGGTTTATGAGGAGTTGTATGGCTTCTAGATCCAAGGTTGATAGTTCTGTCAGCAATACCAATAATTATGGTAATGTGATGAACCCCTGCCTTCTTTTGGTTGGAATTTTATGCTGTCAGTAATGTGCTTGTTCGGTCCATGTTTGGAAACTCCACTCGTCTTCAGATGAGTAATCCCAAGTTCTGCCTTATGGTTTCTGCTTATTACGCGGCCGTGGCTTTTGTTGTTTAGCCTTGGGTTGAGTTTGCAAGAAAAATACAGTGGCTAGTGTCTTTGATTTCGGGGTGTATGTTCTGTGGTGTGCTCTTTATGTCAATTCCAATTGTGAAGGCAAATCTAGTGAATTTGTGCTGATTGTTCTGAAATGATCCGCACGGGGAAACGACTTCAAATTACTTGAAAGCTAGTGAGCAGGGAGAATGTGTACACCAACAGTTTCTTACTTGGTTTCTTGGTCATATACCATCCTTACAATAGTTTATCCAAACACTCAAATTTATCATGTGCTTTATTAATGTGAAAGGCGGATGGATAAAAAGTGATGGAGGTGTTACCTATTCATTTTGATTATCATTATTTGCTACTGACCAAAAGATTCTTGTTGTCTGTCATCAGCGGATAGTAAAAGTAGCAATGATACTTGCAGAGATCAACCTGAAATTGCAACGGTCCCATCGACAACCACTAGTATTGCGGAAAGTAACTCGTCTACTTCCAAACTTGAAGAAGAGCTGAAGATCTCTTCTCGGCTTAGGAAGTTCTCTTTCCATGAACTCAAGCTGGCTACCTGGAACTTCAGACCTGAAAGTCTGCTTGGTGAAGGTGGTTTCGGCTGCGTATTCAAGGGTTGGATAGATGAAAATGGAACTGGACCTGTTAGGCCGGGCATGGGGCTTACTGTCGCCGTCAAAACCTTAAATCATGACGGGCTTCAGGGTCACAAAGAATGGCTGGTGGGTGTTTTCTCGTTTTCTTGAAGAAGATTTAATACATTTAACATAATTGGCTTTTATGCTTTGCATATGACTGGTGGGCCCTTTTATGTGGCAGGCTGAAGTGAATTATCTGGGAGATCTTGTGCATCCAAATTTGGTGAAACTAATTGGGTACTGCATCGAAGGTGATCAGAGGCTGTTAGTCTATGAGTTCATGCCGCGTGGAAGCTTGGAAAACCACCTCTTTAGAAGTATGATTGATGACTTAGTTTTTTCACCATTACATCTGTTAGCATCCGCTTCTTTTATATGTATTCCATTTTTACTCTTCTTTAAGATTCTTTTATTTGCAAGACCTTGCGTACATTATATTGTTGGGGTCTTTATTCATGAGGACTATTTAATACGGAATTTGAATGATATCTCTAGTATGAAGGATTCTGGTTGACAAATCTTCTAAAGTTATGGGTTAGCAAATTATCTTCAGTTACCTTGTGCATTGTTACTGATAAAAGAAGTTTTTTCATGATTGTTCTTTCTAACGAACTGGAAAATACAACATAAAAGCAATATTCATAAAAAATTTTACTATTAGAAGTGTTTTACGCAGGTTTGGATAGGTACAGCTGCATACCTACTAGAGATGATCATTGTATAGATGACAGTTTCACTTATTTTAATCTGCGGGCGATACTGTAATGTCTATTGTTCTCATGCTTTATGACAGTTAACGACTGGGGAGGAAATTGTATGTGGCGTGGTCCTTGTTAATGAGCTAATCTAGTGTCATCTTATTGGTATGCCTTATTCGATGCGAATAGTAGAGTTTCTGTATATGTGCTTTTATCCAATGTAGAAGCTCTATTGGTAAAATAAGATTCATGATAATTTTTCTTGATGAGGAGAAATTTGACTGGAAAGAATTTAGTTATGCGTGAAGTAAATCTTTTTTCTGTTTTAAAAATTAATAACCTAAATGTTGCTGCTTGTGGCATCCCTAGATCTCTCTGTGTTATTTGAAGCCTGATAATTGTTTGAATGAAATCAGTAAAATTCATTGGCAGGTTCCAGTTTGCATATGCGGTCATGTATAGAGCGATCTTTCTTTCTGTTTATGCTGTATATCATTTTTAGTGAAAGTCTCCGTTATTGTAAAAAAAAAGTATTGTTTGGTCTCCGACGTAGACACGACCTGCAAATCTTTAGTCATTCTTTGGAATTGTGATTGTAGGAGCGTTGCCTCTGCCTTGGTCGATGAGGATGAAAATTGCATTAGCCGCGGCGAAGGGCCTCGCTTTTCTTCATGAGGAAGCTGAGAAACCTGTGATCTATCGAGACTTCAAGACATCCAATATACTTCTAGATGCCGTCGGCTACTAACTTTATCATTTAAAGCTAGTTTTCATTGATTGTTTCAACTCTTTAATGGGGTTACTTATTGTAGGAGTATAATGCCAAGCTGTCGGATTTTGGACTTGCCAAAGATGCTCCCGAAGGGGATAAAACACATGTGTCTACTCGTGTAATGGGGACATATGGTTACGCGGCCCCAGAATACGTAATGACGGGTATGTCAGCTCTTTCAATTGTATGATTTAGGAGGGGACATTACATACTTCTTGTATGGGTGCGAAAACACCCATACTGCATGGTGCAGTTGATCTTTATAATAGAGGCGGTAGTGGTTAGCCAGATTCCATGTGCCTCACAACTCCGTTTACAATTCAGAAACCCTGCCAGCCAAGAATTATGCGCAGTTGTTATCAAATTAATGCTTGCTATAAGATTGAACGAAGGAGAGAAATAAGCCTGTTATGTATCCAACTGTCTTTCCCTTACTTTTGATCAATTGCCTGACTAGCTGCGGATTTCACATGTATTACGTGTTTAATCTGTACTAACTGGTAGACCATACGCTGCATACTCAATGTCCGCATCACTTTTCTGTCATATGCCTTGACATTTTATTGTCCTTGCCTTCGTTTATGAACTCCCTGAACCACATAAAGAAGTAGCTTGTCCTGTATTTCTCGAGCCATCTCGGGGAACCCATGGGTGGGGTACATGCCTTTTTATCTTATATATCATTAATTATGTCTTCGGTTGTTCCACTGAGATAGATGGTGAAACCTCGGAGGCATGTCCCTCACCCTCACAAGGCATAAATATGGACAAAACAGCGTGATTAATGACTTGTGGCCAATTTTTCCTGGCAGGTGGTAGCGTTCGTATGTAATGCCGACAGCCATGGGGGTATGATAATTGAATTAATATATCCGGATAATCTTCTTGGATGTCTGGATCTTATTGGATTATTTCCATTTCTGATGTGTTCTGCTGGCTGTTTGGATATTCTGGATGGAACCACCAAACTTTGTTTTATTTTCTAGTTGGTATCGCCTGATCTTCAATAATGTGTTGTCCCAGGTCATCTTACGTCCAGGAGCGATGTCTATAGCTTTGGCGTTGTTCTCTTGGAAATGTTGACAGGGAGAAGATCTATGGACAAAAACCGACCGAATGGCGAACATAACCTTGTCGAATGGGCACGGCCACACCTGGGGGAGAGGAGAAGATTCTTTAGGTTGATAGACCCCAGACTCGAGGGTCATTTCTCCATCAGAGGCGCCCAGAAGGTGGCACAGCTAGCTGCTCACTGTCTTAGCCGAGATCCGAAAGCCCGACCCCTGATGAGTGAAGTCGTGGAAGCCCTGATACCCCTTCCGAATCTCAAGGGCATGGCAAACACTTCTTTTCAATACCAATCCATAAAGGCAGAGCGAATTGGGTCCAGTCCTAATTCTCGACAATGTATCCCAGGCCAGGCGGGGTCATTCCCAAGGAACATGCAGTTGCAAAGAGGTGTCTTAATGCCGAACGGTACTCATGCCTCCCCATATCACCAGCACCAGCATCTCTACCGATCTCCGAAACCGAGTGGTAGGCCATAGGACAGGATTTAGGGAGCTTCCTGCTCCTTTAAATCTTCTTCGCAGTTGCATTTTTTTTTTCCTTTCTTTGTCCGAGTATAGGAGGTAACTTCCGCCAAATGGTCAAAAGCGGCGGCTGGAAAGTCGGGAACTCACAGGGAGGAACAATGTGAAGTCCAGTTAAGCATTTGAGGCATGTGATGTGATTCATTTGTCTTCGTTGGACCTCTTAAGATTTGGAAGTTGCTGATAGAGAATCGTACCTTTCGTCATGTCTCTTTTCCAATCTACATTTTGTGTCCCTGTGCAAACATTTTTCCTTCCTTGATGATTAAAGGGTTGCAGCAAGTTGATCAGAAATGTCATAAAATGAAAACAATGTGAGATAAGTGCATCACGTGCCCGTTGAATTTTGATTTAGAAGTATTGTAACATCAGTTTATAGCAAATTTACTTCGATATTCTTCCATCAAATGTTACTGATGGAACCAGACAAGTTATTGGAAACCTAGTACTTAAGATGAACCAACTAGAACTCTGATATATTTCCATTAAGCCCTCCTGGTTAGCTGCTCTTTTGAGGTGCTCTCGAAAATCTTGTCGGCATTTCCAACCTCAAAGCCATCTCTTCTGTGGAACTCCTTCAACTGAGAATGATCATCAACAAGAGATGCGACCAGGCAAGGTTACCGTCCGCGTGAAATTAAAATGAAGATGGGTATGAGCTTAACCTGCAGAGAAGGCTTTGGTGTTACCTCTTTGGTTGGTAGGTTTCGGAACTCCGGCAAGACAAGGCGTTCTGCAAACTCGATATATGAACACGGTACAGATTCTGTGGCGCCGTCAGAAAACTGGAACGGAAACGAATCGGCTACTGTCGAGCTTTGGAGTAGAAGACCATCAGGGCTTACTGGCATCAATACATATAACGGTGGTTAGTAGCATCCTCGTTTCCCAAAAAAAAAGCAGTATACAATTAAGCAGAGAAATGCACAAACTCATACAGCAATATCGGAGTATCCGGAATATTCAGCTAGAAGAGTTTATTGAGGGCAAAACCAAAGTCCTACTATATATCTATCTATGCTTTATTCATGGGATTTTGCTTCTGAGCCAACCAACAATGTGCAAACGTGAGATAGTCACAAGAATGCAATCAGACCTTTCAGAGCCCCTCCTTCCGAGTTTAACTTAAAACCGTTCTGCTCGATGAATTGGTTCAGGCTCTTGATGTCTCTGAGATGGGACTTAAGGCGATGGGTGGAAATCGTGACATGGTTCACTGCATACCCATTGACTAATGTCCACGCAGCGTATTCGCTTTCTCTGAAAGACCAAAAGATCAGATTTTAGGCTGAAGCACAAGAAACTACTTATGCAAATACAGGATACCGTACTTAGCTAATTGCTGAAATTCCGAACGCAAAGGCTTTCCCCAAGTCAAAGCTCCTACTGCGCTTGCCAAAGCAGCGTGTTCATATCCATTGCCCGAGATTCCAACATATCTCCTGATTATTTCCTGTGGAGTGGCGTGCTATCAGAATTTCAGCCATTATTCAACAGTTTTGTACCAATTTGTACATGCTGATCCCAAAAGGGTAAATCTACCGGAAACTCGAAGCAACTGCTTCCGGGATCAGTACCTGCGTCTGGGGACTCATTTGGTCGACCAGGAGTTCTGATATAAATATCCTTGGCAGAGGCCCATGCACACCGCTCCCATCCTCACTGACGGCGGAGTCTTTAGGTGGCGAAAACCACAAGGCCCGGAGCTTCTTAGCAGGAAACCTCAGCTCGTCCATCTGCGTGTAACCGTAATCCGTGAAGAATCTGGCGATCGATCCGATCCCGTGTCCGCTCACCTGCATGGCGATGGAAAAGGGACAATATTTCATCAGAAACGACCAAACAACGGCGAATCCACAGGCCAGACGACAACGAACAAGTTCTGCGACATGTGTCGACCGGGGGATCGGATTACAGTAAAAAAGAAAAGAAAAGGCAATTACCCCAAAGGTCCTGAAAGCCAGATGATCGTAGCAAATGGGGTTATCGTCGGCGGAAGCAACGAGGTCGAGGACGGACTTGGCGGTGGGGTTCCTGCTCAAATACACCGACTCCATCCTCTCCAGGACTTTCCTGAGGAAGGATTCCCCTCCACCCTGCACTTAACACAACGAAGAGATCACCATCCCCCCACCTTCCCCTCCGAAAACTAACCGTAACACCTCGACAGATATTTACCCCGGGGATCCTAGAACTCGGGGACACGTTACTGGCAGACATGCATATGCTGCGGCGAATGCCTCGAGCTTGGAATCGGAAGGACGATGGATCAGCGAAAGGGGCGAGCTTGGGGGGATTGGGATGAGGGAAGGGCGATCGGCGGAGGAAGAAGGTGGCTGTGGATGAGGAGGAGGAGGAGGAGGACAACGACGAAGGGTGAGGGGAGAGTGACGCCATTGCTGACAGCTTCATCATATGGGAATTCGATGAGGGTGACGAAATCATAAACAAAAATCCTTACGACTCTCCCTCCCAATCGTAGAAGCAGGAAGGTTTTGGGACGTGGATGCTGCTGACAGAACACGACAGGTGGGTTCTGATGTTTTTGTCCGAATTCCTTTTGGAAAGAATACAAAAAACGACAACAATGGCGTCTGGGGTTTGGGTATTCAATGTTCCTAATTATCCTCCCGGCGACACGATACATGACATGACGATGAGGAGGATGATGATTTGATGAGTCATCAATTTCATCCCGTCCGATGGACGACCCCAGCTCGACGACTCCTCCGTTGGTCTCAAGTGCAGTCGACAGTGGAGTGTCTCTTTTACCAATCTCTTAAGAACTTGTACGTGAGTTAAAGACGATCTTTCTTTTTCCAATTTCATGAAAGACAAATGCTTAAACTCGTCATCTGTTACAAACAAAAATCTCAAACCAAAATACCTCAGAAGGCCGAATGTTTCAAATTCCATGAGATTCTCAAGGTTCTGTTTCTAACTACCTTATTTCTCCTCCAAATGACACACGGGCTGCTCGTGATCCCTCGGATGAGGACGACTCTTGACGACTCTCGTTCAGGGCTTCAGTGCCAGAGCCAGACCAATTTTGGCACTCCTGTCGATGGCTCTCGTGTCAACTTCCCCGGAAATGGTGAAGAGTGATTTCGGGAGGAATTCGTGCTGGATGACTGCACTGGCCCTGCCATAGTTGTTCACACGAGCTTTCACCAAGGTTAACGGGTCCAAGGCATGCTGAGTGCCGATGGTGAGTGTGTTTTCATTGCTCGAGAAGTTGTGAGACATCTCCGCACCGACGGCGGTGTTGCTAAGTGGACTGACTAGGTGGTAGTAGGAAGCAGTAACGTTGTCGCCCTTGTCATTCCTGGATTGGAAGCGAGGAACAACGTTAGAATAGGAAGGGACCAACTATTCGCAACGTAGACCAAATAAAGCATGTTCGTTGATAGGGACAAACAACCAAAACCACCAGAAGCTTTGGAACAAAAGAAATATTGAAGGTGATGCTAAAGTCAACAGGACGTACGTGCCTCATCCTTCAGAGAAACTACTCATTATGATGAGCATCACAAACAACTTAGGTCACCATGACCGCCAAAATTCTTCAAAAATGCACCAATTCACACAACCCTCAATTCTTTCTCTTGTGTGTCATTTTTCGATTAAGACAACTGCAGCCATGTAAAATGACGACACATGCAGAAGAGGATAGCTACTCACACTGTCAGAGAGGAAATCAAGTCATCGTAGACGTAACTTAGCCCAACATTGCACTTAGTGAAGTTCCCAGAGGCCGTGTCGAATGAGACATCAGTTCCAAAAGCAAGGGAATTGTTTCCAACCACACCAGAAAAATTAACAAGAGGAGATGCCGTCAATCCAATTCCAGTGCTTATGCCAGCATATTCGTGCTGATACTGTAGTTCAACCTGTTACTCCAACAACCATAGACCAGAATGAATGATTGGTAAAACCAAAGACATAAAACAAAAGATCAAGTTAAGTGGAGCAGCTATCACAGGCGCACACAGTATCACTTCTCACCTTTCCCGATTTCTGATCAGGAAGAATAAAGCTGAAAATTGTCTTCAAGCCTGGAGCTGGTTCATCGACCGTAATGGTGGTAATGACCTGATCATAAACAGATCTACTATATTAGAACAGGTAAAATGTGACCATTGCTTACAACAGACTCTGACATACATTTTTGGTCTTGCAGCAAAATGCCATTCAACAAAATAGTTAGGCCCATGAAGTGATGAAAAACCCATTGCTGCATCTTACAAGTGCAAACACTTCTGCCCACTCTACAGCCACGGGTAAAATGCACTCCCTCCCCTTCTCCCAAAAATAAATAAACAACATAAATTAAATTCTGGTTTTTTGGCTCCGTCTTACAAGAAGGGTTACGATCCAAACATAACCTCTGAAAGATTTTAAATAAAAAGTAAAAATTTATTTTAGAATACAAATCCAATAAGATATGAGCTAAGAGCTAACAAAACTAATCAAAAGGACCTGTTTACCCACATTAGAATTGGTGTCCACTTTGACATCAGTCGTGATGTTCTTGTTTTTTAGCTGAGTGCTCACATCACCGAGAACAAGCTCACCCTTCTTGATTCCAGTAGCAGTGAGAGCCTGAAGTGTAACAAAAGGTTTCAAGCAAGCGAAGAGCTATCAAAAGGAAAGAAGACAATACGAAGGAGGGTTGCTGATTCAATTTGAAATATAGAGGAAACACAAAAGCAAAAAGATCAAAACTATATGCCTGTAGTGAATAATACATAGTCATACATACATATATACAAATGAAATACATAGATTCACAGTGTCAATACCTTAAATTTTCTAGGAATTCAAACTCCCAAACTTCCTACATCCAGACACTTAATTTCTAATCAGACAACAAGCTTCTACATGTGGGCAGCTACTGTGACACAGTGAATGGTCCAATGCTAGATAAACCCTCAACTAATAGAGAATATGCATTTTTCATTCTTGCAACTTGTTAAATGAAACAAGCCATCATCAGAAACCAGAATAATACAGATTGGCTATGTCTCACAACTACATAAACCCACAAACCTCAACTCAATTTCCCCTCATAGCTCCTCACAGCAATCAAAACAAGAACCCTCAAGCCAAACTGGCTATCATAAGGCCATAAACGACCCCGAGGTCACAGAATCCAATTCTACCAACAGCACACGCTAATCATTGGCCACAGAGGTTGTAACACCGACGAAAGGGAAGAACTAATCCATCCGAATAAACAAGAAATGGAGAGAGGAGAAAGAAGCTTACGACTCCGTTGGCGGTGTAAGTGGTGAGGGTGAACTTATGGTCGCTGACGTAATCCTTGTAGAGAAGATCTATCATTCCCGGACGCAAGCAACAGATCATTACATCGAGATCCCATACGGAAGGAATCAAACGAATTCAGAAAACAAGCAGGGGTGGAGCTGAAGACTGAGAGACAGACCTCTGGCTTTCTTGCCGATGTCGGTGTAGAGTCCTGGACCTTTCACCATGATTGAACCTACCACCACCACCAGAAGGAGAAGAAGTTTCTAGAGAGAGAAGAGGGAGGCAACCCTACTACTAAATAACAACTCGGGAACAAAGGACGAAGACGTGGCGAATTTTAGACCGTTGGATCTAGGTGGAAGTGAGGTTGCTGCCGTGGGATGTAGAGAGGCGATAGATTCGCTGTTGGTGAAAGGGCACATGAACAGGTGGTGTAAATGCCGCAGAATATTCGGAGTCCCTTTCTTTTCGCATCACGTGGAGTTTTTTTTTTTTTAAAGAAGAAAAAGGTCCCTGAACTCGAACTAGTTACAATGGCCAAAAATTAACGGCTGCCTTCAAGGTTGTTAACTGCAGGGGATGATGATTTTGGCAAGGACAAACAAACTCTTCTTTCTTTCAATCATAAATGACTATAGAGATTATTTTATCCTCCTGCTATAAATGACTTGTACGGGTGCTATCTATGCATGCAATAATACTATACTAACGTGTGTGTGTGTGTGTGTGTGGACGCACTTGTCTTTATAGGGTGCGGTGATCGAATGGTGGCAGTTTCAGACTCTGCAATAGACTCGCGAGAAGCAGGTGAGCAAACGCCTCTTCCTCTGTTACTCAAGAAGCTTGCCAGACCTTATAGTCGTTTCCTTCGATGGCCACGGACCATCTCTGGTGGCCGACTGCTGGCTCAAAGTGACCTGGACCGATCTTTACGGCAACCTTCTCGTCAACTATGGCGGCGTAGACATCCCTTTCTGCCTTGACTATCTTTACCTGGAGTAAGGAAACGATAAGTGTGACTCGAGCACAAGGAATGAATACATGATCTAGGAGATGCAGTGGTAATATCCGAGTAGATTCAACTTACCGTGCTCCTGCAATGGATTCGGTTTCGATTCCTGAGGGATATCAGCGAAGAGATGTCAGACTGATAGTGGGAGAAGATGTGGTCATAAAACACCGCAGGCGTTCCTGGATGCGTCAAGATATAGGCATATCCTTGCATTTCCTTCCCACTCGGAAACCTCCAGTGACCCTTGAAAGAGATTACGCATAACGAGAACAATCAGCGACATCTCACTCTGTGATTTCAAGATAGATGTTTTTCTGCTGCAGCTTAGCAGGAGGAAACAACAATTCGTTGATATCAGGAGCAAAATTCTTCTAACCTGAGTAGAACCAGTATCATGATTCTCGATAAAAGTAACGGCTCGAGACGGCCACCATCCCACAACCCCTGGCGGTTTTCCCTTCTGATCAGATAATCGCCAGTATTCACACCTTTCGAGTGCCTGCAAGAAGAATTAAGGAATCAAGTGGATTTAATGGAAAATGGCTTTGCAAGCAGGAAGACTTGCAAAACAGCACCGTAAAATCCCTATAGTTGCCTCATAGCTCTCGAACAACCATGCAAAAGTGACTGCTTACAGCATGAAGAACCCCTTTGGTCGTGACATCAAATGCTCCGGCAGTTCCATTGGCAGCATTTATCCAGTCGATGATCCTCTGTCTATGTGCGTCTTGATTGTGGTCCACCTCTCCGTAGGTATAACTAAGTGAATCCCAGTACTCCCCAACAGCAAAATAGGGCTCACTGGCATCCAAGTAATCCTTGACATAGCCACCCCAAAATCCTCTCACAAAGTCAAGCCTCCACCCATCGTACCCTATCTCATCTCTGCAAAATAAAAAACAATTGAGGCAACAAATCAGACAATTGACAGCAGCAACATAAACAGATTAGTCTTTCTTTGAAGAGCTCATATGAGCTCCTGTTGTCAAGAAAAATGAGTAAAATAGCCTCTACTTATACGCTGAAGATAACTTTGTAGCCACATACAAACCTGAGCCAGCATAGCCATTCTTTTATGTCCTTCCGCACAAAATCTTGCGAGTGATCGATATTTGGAGCGGCATGAAAATTATCTCCACTGCTCTTGTTTCCCCTACCCTGAAGGAGACAAAAGTAAACAAATAAGCATCCACTGGAGCATTTCTAGTCTGTAGTCGCCAGTAAGAGAACAGAGTCCACATGCATTTACGAATTGGTAATGAATATTCGCAAGAAGCAAGTCAACAGATTATCATGCAATCATCCTCAAAGCATACAGAAATTCTTGATGAACAAATGCCACCCCAGATATTGCGTCTGACATCCTCCGTCCTCTATTTTTCCTGAAAAGTAAACCTGGGCAAATATCCCTGCCATCCGGGATCTTATTCTGGTTTCTCAAAACGTATTATTGAAATGATGGGTGGAGATTCCAACAAATAACATACATAAAGTGGCAACATGAAAACACAATTCTAACCAAATTTGACACATCCAGCCCGTATTCACATTTATCTGAGGATAGGTGTTTATTCAAAGTCCATACCTGAAAGTGAGGATCATCAGCAACAACAGCTCGATCATCCCAATTCAATTTACCACCAAATATGTTCCAGACACCATTTGAATTCTTGTATTGTGCACAGCGGTGATTCAACACAACATCACCAAGAACTTTTATATTGACTTCATGAAACTTTTTGACAAGGACCTTCAATTGATCCACAGTTCCATACCTGATGAAATAACCGCAGTGGAGAGACAACTATATGGTTAGAGCAAATAAATAAGTCCAAGACACAATATGTGGTCATACAGACATCGTGAGTATTTCAAAAAGTAACCGGGGGACAAGCAACTCTAAAGCATTGGCCTCGTCAAAGGTTTTAGAGAATCTTATCTGTAGAATACTATAAAACTTTCACATGCGTAGAAATTGGAAAGCAAGAATAGTACCTTGAATTCAAGTTGTATAGGTCCCTGGGCATGTATCCTTCGGGTGACACCGAATCAGTAGGTGGTGGCAACCAAATTATCGTGAAGCCCAATGCAGACAACTCAGAAGCTCTGCCTTCAAGCTCCATATACCATCTACCAGATTTGTGAGATTCCCAGTTAAATCCCTGGCATAAAATTTCATATCCAGTTCCAGTTCCGGAGCTAATATTTGAAGGTATTGATTCCTCTGGCGCGGGAGCTTCGTCGGTGAAAGTTGGGGCGGCACTTCTGAAGATACTATAAGCTTCAGCAGCCAGCTTCTCTATTTCTTGAAGAATACTTTCCTGTGCCTCCTTGGTTTTAGCATTGCGGCTTTTCTCCGAGGATATATCACTTACCAGATTTCTGATTTCCTTTATGATTTCATCTGTATAAACAGTAGTAGATACTTCTTTGTGATCTTCCATCATTCCATGTCCTTGTGAACCTTCAGATCTAGCCTCCCCCTGATTATCAGTAGCTGAACTTGGCAAAGGAACATAGAAGTCATTGCCCATACAATTTAGCCAACTGTCTCCGTTTAGCTTGAGAACAAAAAGAAAGCCCGCATATTCTTTATCCACAGTAAACAATCCGCTGGCCCCGTTTCCTTGCTGTTTTGGCTGAAATCAAAAGCAATCCCAAAGTTCAATAACATTAAATATTTCAGTCAAGTCAATTGTTTGCAATCCCAAATATTACCTGTAACAATGTTCGCAAAGCCTTGTTCTTAAAAGCTATAGTTTCTGCTGGTTGTGGGGCAGATGGGATTTCCCACGTCTTAGAGTCATCTCTGCAAACTCCCCAGTGAACAATAACATCTCCGGGGAGATCAGTTTCCAGAGAGACAAGAGTTTTAGTGTCGTCGGGACTGTTCCTAACAGAAACATTCACAGAATTCTGAATAGGAACTTCTTTAACAAGGAGAATCTCTTCATAAAATCCCTCGATGCACCGGACTTCTTCTGATTCAGAAGACAGACAGCTACTACTTTCTGGTTTCTCCTGGGTTGCTTCTGTCTTTAGAAGAATGTTAGAAAGCTGCCCAAGAGCACCTAAGATGCAAAACATGTAAGGAAGTACCTGTTTCAGCTGCATATGAAACTAACGAAGCAAAGTCCAACAACTGGTGATTTTCAAAGATTGTGGAGTAATGCCAAGAGAATTCATGATCCAACACTAGTCTTGTTGGCAACTGCAGATACCATAAATTTACCTAATATAAAGTCACATCATGACAGTAACTATCATAATCACGAGGTCTAATAAAACCTGATAACCGAGAATTGTTTTCATGTTTTTAGTTGATATTCAGTTCAAGAAGATACGCCAGCCAAAAAGAATTCAGATAACTACTGTTTTATGTTAGAAAATTGCCCCACCTGTCCACAAACCAATGCCTCGGTTAGCTCCAACAACATTACCGTCATCAGGAACGCAATTGACCAGAGGGACCTTGAAGTCTCTTCCCCTATGCTGATACCATGCTCCGGTTTCTTCATCCTAGATTGCAATAAAAAATAAAATAAAATAATCAGTGACATGACATGCAAAGTTTAGATACCTTGATTACAACAAATAATAACCTTCAGCACAAAATTTATCGCAGCGATCGAGCTGTTTGACTGAACACAAATGTTAACTTCATAACAGTCAGCCCCATCCATCATAGTTGATGGTTTCTCCAGTGGCGTCTCAATTGCATAATCCTACAACGGCAACGGAGAAGACTGAAATTAACACTTCTTCAGCAAAGCATATGTGTAGCTAAACCTTAGGCTTGAAGAATACCGACCTTGATAGGAATTGAACCTGGAGGTCTCATTTCAGTCGGAGGTTGATCCCATTCGCTGGAAATTAAAAGCAAAGGAGCATTAGCTAGCAAACCTAATTTTTGATGTAATTCTAGTTTTATTATTCCAAATTCAGCTGCATTATACCTTCCCACATCATCAACGTAAGAGACTCCCCAGTGAAGAATCCATGTACCGGGAACTGTACAACCAACTGTGAGCAGCCAATTCTCACCATTCTGCTGGTCGAATCTGACAAATATTTTTCCTTCTACCTGGTAATGCAAATTACATAAGGAATTTGGTCGTTTCTTCCAGAAGGTGCTCAAACATTCGCATTCACGATACACTGCGATGTGCGACCTTTATTTCAGGTGTAACGGTCCCTGATTTATGGTCCCGAGATTCTTCCATATAAATTACTCATCAAAATTAATACGAAGCACACAGAAATCTCTGCTAGTTCATTTCCAGGAATACGCATGAGCTGATTCAGAAATATCCGCCTGTAACAGCTTCAAAGAAGTCGTATATTCAGGTAAGTAATCGAAAAGAGAAACTTATCCTTCAAAAATTTCAGCTCACCGAGGATTAAGTAATCAAAAAATGCTCAAGATCCTATCTAACAACAGAAGAAAACCGGAAACGAACTCCCCGCCTCACTCGGGAACCACATCCCATCCAAAAGCACCACAAAAATCTCTGGCATTCAACCGACCTTCGCAGAATGCTGGATAGGAAAAGTCTTGTCAAACGCTACGCCGGGGTCAGCAGCAGGCTCGAGATCCCCGACGATCACGGAGGAGCTCGACGATACGCGGGAAGCTCGGGGAGCAACAGAACGGGGGGCGCTGCAGGCGACAGCGGGGCACCTCCTGCGAGAGAGCCAGGGGCTGGAGCGGCGGAGGAGAAAGGAGAGGGAGGGACGGAGAGCGGAGGCGGAGGAGTGGCGGAGGGTCGGGGGGAGAGGGAGAGGGTCGGTTGAAAGGGTGGGCATGGCGAGTGGGGTAAGGAAAAGAAGGAAACGGGTATGTGGATATATTTTTTATGGAGGGGACGGCGTTTGATCCAAGATATTCAACTCCTTCGCACTTTTTGGCTGAGCTCTCCCCCGCCCTGCTGTCAAGTCGGCGCACGTGTTCAAATACACTTCTTATTTTCGTAATCCACTTTACCGCCCACGTGTGAAATGATAAAATCTTATATAAACCACACCACCAAAGTAAAATTACAACTGCCGATATAAACCACTTGGTTCAAAAACAGGAGATAACCCAAAATGGAAAGAGACTAAACAGAAGAAACCAACATAACACTAAAAATTAACCTTCCAAATCGTTAGGTTTAATAATGATTGATTAACAAACCCTTAATCTCGTTTTAGCAAGTCTCCTAAGTTGTTCCTAACCTCCCAAGAAACGAACTAAAAACCTTCCCTTTTTCCAATCCCAATTCCCCTCAATAAAAACTTCACACCATCCTCTTCCTTTGAGCAGCAAACGAGCATCCATCTTATTTCTTTCTTCGTCCCCTTCGGACCGGGGCCGTGGGAAGATCTCGTTCCGTGTTTTATTTCTTTCTTGAATATCTTCTTATTTTGCTTGTCTACCGGGAAGGGGAAGACAGGAGGTTAGGAAATATGGCGATGGCAGCCGTGAAATGGAGCGTGTTGTTCTTGTCGGTAGCTGTAGTTGCTCCTATCCTACGTGCGGCCGACCCTGTCCCCGACGAGTACTGGCAGAAGCGTGCCGAAGAAGCCCAGAAGGCTAACCTCGAGGCTTATAATCCCAACCCCTTGGACGTCACCAACAGCCTCAACCTTCACGTCCACGAGTGAGTGTAAATTAAGAGTTCCTGGATTCGATGGAGATGGGATTGACGAGTCACGAAACTATGTCTTTGCGTGTTTTTCTTGTAGTGCGGTGAAGGGAACGAACGGCACGAGGAGAAACCTGGCCAAGTACACTGGCCCGTGCCTGGCGACGAACCCCATTGATCGTTGCTGGAGGTGCGACCCCAACTGGGCCAAGAACAGGAAGAAGCTGGCGGATTGCGTGCTCGGGTTCGGCAGGAAGACCCGGGGTGGGAAGTTCGGGAGGTTCTATGTCGTGACTGACGCCACCGACAACGACATGGCGAACCCCAAGCCGGGGACGCTGCGTCATGCCGTCACCCGAAATGTCCCCCTCTGGATCATCTTCGCGAGGAGCATGATCATCAGGCTCAACCAGGAGCTCATCATGACCAGCGACAAGACCATCGACGGACGTGGAGCAAATGTGCGCATCACAGGGGGAGCCGGCATCACGGTCCAGTTCATTAGGAACGTGATCATCCACGGCATTCACATCCACGACATTGTCGCCGGTTCCGGCGGTCTCATCATTGACGCCGTCGACCACATCGGGTTTAGGACCCGGAGCGACGGCGACGGAATCTCAATCTTCGGCTCCAGCAACGTCTGGATCGACCATGTCTCCATGTCCAACTGCCAGGATGGGCTCATAGACGCCATCATGGGTTCCACGGCAATCACCATCTCCAACTCCCACTTCACCAACCACAACGAGGTGAGCGAACTTTGCAGAAAATACACGTACGTACCTCAACTACAAGTGCCCTGACGGAGGCAACCACTTCCTTACAGGTCATGTTGTTCGGAGCGAGCGACTCGTACTCGCCGGACCAGATCATGCAGATCACTGTCGCTTTCAACCACTACGGCAGGGGGCTAGTCCAGAGGATGCCGAGGTGCAGATGGGGATTCGTCCACGTGGTGAACAACGACTACACCCACTGGCTCATGTACGCCATAGGTGGAAGCCAGCACCCGACCATCATAAGCCAGGGCAACCGTTTCATAGCCCCGCCGAACGTAGCCGCCAAGGAAGTGACCAAGAGGGATTACGCGACCCCAGACGTGTGGAAGAACTGGCTGTGGAAGTCGGAGGGAGACGTCATGATGAACGGGGCCTTCTTCACGGAATCCGGGTTCCAGGGCCAGAACCTGCACCTCTCGAAGCAGGACTTCATCACGGCCAAGCCCGGAACTTACGTCAGGAGGCTCACCCGTTTCGCCGGCACGATCGACTGCAAGATCGGCAAGCCGTGCTAAGATTTCCTCGCATTCTTTTCTCTTTCCTTTTTTTTTATCGTTCGGTGGTCATTCGTTGAGTGTGCGTTTCCTAATTTCTCATGAAATTTGATGGAAACCAAATTCCTCGTCGATTAGAAAAAACACAAAAATAAAAAAAATTAAAAAAGAAAGGTAAAATATACGATAATATCATAAATTATGCTCAAACTTTCTGTTTTGTCAAAATCTTTTTTGGCTATACGATATTATCACTATCTTTAGTGTTGTAATTTTTTTTGTCAAATCTTGAATTTTACTCTGAGGAAACCAAACAAGGCCTTAATACTGTCTAACAGTTATCCTATAATAGTTGACTTTTAACCTCTCATTCTATCGTTTTGCAATCCAGTTTATGCGTAATAGTAACCTCACAATAAATTCATCATCCGTTCTTCATCGATTTTACAGATTCTTAACAACATCAATAACTACAGTCCAACTTCGACTTCCAAATTACTTAATTTAACTATTAAAATTATATAATAAATAACACATGAAATTGTTTAATATTATTATCCATTTTTTCACTTTTTTTAGTCAATAAGATTATGACCTGTTTGGTTTTCTAACAATAAAATCCAAGATTGGCCACAAAAAATTACAACCTTAAAGATAGTGATAATATCGTATAGCCAAAAAAGATTTTGACAAAACAGAAAGTTTGAGCATAGTTTATGATATTATCGTATATTTTACCTTAAAAAAATTGGCAAAATATCGATTTTTGGCCCCAAGTATTGGCAAACTTTTCGATTTTGCAAATCGTTTAAAAATTTTTCAATTTGGCCTTAAATCGATGACACTTTTGTATGAGGCCTTATTTGTGACGGACGTTAGATTTTCGCGACGTGTCAATTAGCCTCCGTTACCTTAGCCTACATGGCGTCCGACGTGTGAATTACTTAATTTGTTGGCCTACGTGGCAAGCGCTGGGAAATAAAAAATTAGAAAAAGAAAGGGGAAGAAATTGGGGATAGGGTTTGGGTTAGAAATCGGGGTTAGGTTTGATTTTGTCTTCCCTCGCTCGATTCAATCGTTAAACAATGTGAAGTTGGGGTTGCGCGTTCTGTTTGTGGGGTTGCGCTGTCTTCCCTCGCTCGATTCTCACCTGTCTACCCACATGCATTTCCAAAAAAACCTCATCTCACCCTTCCACCAAACCCACGCAGAAATACACCAACAACAGAAAACAATGACGCAATACACTTACCTGGAGGAGAAAAACCAATGAATCGTGCAACAACGCCTCAAGGATCACCAACGAAAGCCACGGGAGAGAAAACCCAAATCTCCTTCCTGAAGAACCCTAACCCTAACCCCTCTTTCTGCGATTTGATTTTAACCTGTAATTCCTCCCACCAGGTAACTCCACGTAAGACAAAAAATATTAATGTCAATGCCACGTGAATAATTCACCAACATTTCCGTCAAAAATCTAACGTCCGTCACAAATAAGGCCTCATACAAAAGTGTCATCGATTTAAGGCCAAATTGAAAAATTTTTAAACGATTTGCAAAATCGAAAAGTTCGTGAATACTTGGGGCCAAAAATCGATATTTTGCCAAAAAAATTTGTGATTCGTTTGTGCTTAACCAAAGCCTCAAAATTATTTGCCTTTCGTTTATGAACTCTCTGTCCTCTGTTTGTCCTCTTGAGATTGATGTGACATTATCTTTCCTAATTCCCATTTACATTTATCATTTCCGATTGTTCATAAATAATATTGATTTTTCAAAGCAAATCACAAACAAATTAATAAATAATAATATTATTATTTATATAATCGGCCAAACACGTCCTTAAATAATACAGGGCCAAAGCTACATCCAAACAGAGCATAAGCTCTTTAGATTTTGCTTACGCGTCCTTAATTTTGGAGATAGAAGAAAGGTGCCGCCTTTCTGATCCAAAGCGGCGGAGGGAAGCTCTTCCAATGACGACGAACTTGCTGCAATTGAAGCCCAGCCTCGTACTCGCCCGTGAGAACCCCACGCCGTCCTTAGTCGGCTGGCGGAAACCACCGCTGAGCCTTCCCGGTTCGGCAAGATGCGGGAAGGCGCCCGCCTTGAAGTGCAGGCAGTCGGAGTACTACGACCACCAGCAGCGGAGGTTCCCAGACTCTAGGGAGCCCTCCTTTTCTTCCCCCGGTGGAGGTATATTTTGGGTTGGTGGAGGGTTTAAGTGGGTTGTTTTGGATGTTGAGAGGAGGTTTCTGCTTGTACCCAATTGGGGGAAGTTCGTGTGTTTGTAAGGGAGTGATGTTGTTGTAGAAAAGGCCGGTGTCGACTTGGGATGAATGACTTTGTTTTGAGTCTGGATGATGATGCTTCTTAAACAGGAGGAATGCCGTCGAGGGTGTTTGTGGGTCATTCGATTTATAAGGGGAAGGCGGCATTGACGGTGGAACCCAGAGCACCTGAGTTCTATCCCTTAGATGTATGCCCCTGTTCTTTCTTTATGCTTGTTCAATTTTTGGGCGTGTTCTTATGCTCTGAGATTTGGCAGAATTGTGGACAATAGCTTTGTCATGACTGAATGTCTTTGCCCTTTGCTTTGCCGCAGTCCGGTGCCTATAAGTTGTCAAAAGAAGGTTTTCTAATGCTTCAGTTTGCCCCAGCGACTGGCGTGCGTGTTTATGATTGGAGCAAGAAGCAGGTTAGTTCTTCCATACATCTTTGCATCAAATTTGGAGAAGTAACTTATCAAAAAAAAATTTGGAGAAGTTAGTGCATTTGCTTATGTAGTTAAATAAATTACCTCTTGGATGACGATGATGGAATTCTTTCATGTCTGTCGAATAATGTGCTGATATAATTTGATGGAAACTTGTAGGTTTTCTCATTATCGGTGGTGGAGATTGGTACTCTCATTGGCCTTGGTGCTAGAGACTCGTGTGAATTCTTCCACGACCCCTTTAAAGGAAGAAGGTATCTAATTTCTTTGTTACCCGATAATTTTATCCCCCCAAAATCAGTGTCATGCATTAGTATGGTGGATTGTCTTAGAAATGGTAGTCGCTGACTGATTGATAGCTGAGCCTCATTGAAGGTCTCATGGCTATGGGATGGGAATTCCACATTGTTGACTCAATGGAGTCTAGTATTGCTTTGTCACCTGTTTGTTCGATAATCTCAAATATCTTTTCTGATTAAAAAGTCATGCATGTTCCATGAAAATTCTGCTATTTTGAATTCAGAAGCTGAAATCTTTTTTCGATAAGTCAGAAGCTGAAATATCGTTATGCCTTTCTAGTGATGAAGGAAAAATAAGGAAAGTATTGAAGATCGAACCCCTTCCTGATGGATCTGGCCACTTCTTTAACCTCAGTATGTCTCTAGCCTTACTTGTTGGATGAATCTGAGCAGTTTTGTTTAATTTTCGCTTGTTTAAAGTTTCATTTCATTCTAAATTTTCCAAATTTATATTCTGAAGGTGTTCAGAACAAGATGTTGAACTTGGATGAGAGCATTTACATCCCAGTCACAAAAGCTGAATTTACAGTCCTTGTCTCAGCTTTCAAGGTAAGTCAATCCATATAGTGTGATAACTCCAATTCAAGTAGATTTAGAGTCAGTAAGTGTTCGACCCCTGCTCTGTGATGAGTTGACTCTTATGCTCTAATAAGCATGTGTCCTGTTTACTATTAACTTTGTGAAGTTATATCATGGGGTGGAGGCTTGTCCTTACTGAATGCATGAATTTTACCGTCATGTTGTGTTTGGTGTTCACACTTACCTGAACTCCGTTAATCAGTTTGTATTTATTTTATATGCAGTTCATATTGCCATACCTCATCGGTTGGCATGCATTTGTTAGCACAGTAAGGCCAGAAGTCACCGCTCGCCCTAACAACAATGCCAATCCAAGATATGGAGGGGACTATGAGTGGAGCAGATGATAGAGGTTTGGAAATGACAAAGGTTCTTAGGGAATTGCAATTTGGAATTTTTGTTGTCAGTAAGATCAGGCATTCGTAGCCCAGTTTTCTTTGGGACAGGATGAATCAATCTTCTCAACATCCGAAATCTGTATCATTGTGTCGTGACAGCCCTTGAACATTAAGTCCCAATTTTTTGGGTTGGGGAGGGGGGGCTGATGCTGTGTGTGTGGTGAGTTTGGCATAGGGAATTGGCTGATAATGTAGGAACATAAGCGAATCAAGATTCAGAGTACAGAAATCATCAAATATATACTTTGCAAAAGTTATAGCATCATGGGCGATGATCCTATGTTCTTGTGCTGAGATTTTCACTGCTAGTCCATCCTTCTTGCACTTGAATTGAGTATTGCAGGTTCCAAAGCACATCCTCGATTGAAGGCCGCTCACTCACCTCTTTCTTGAGGCAGTTAATCGCGACTTCAACCGCTGTCTTCATGGACAGATATGCAAAGGTTCCCCTAATGGAAGGATCCGTCGTGCTCCTCAGCTGGGATGTGTGTTCGGTCAGGCTCCTCTCGAGCTGCATTACCGGGAAACGAAATCCAAATCGAGTAAGATGGCAACGTCCCATCCGATAGAGTTGTAGAATGACCCAATATTGTACCTGTGATCTGGTCTCATCCAATTCGTGGGCAGTTTTCAGTATCTTCCCTGTGATCACTTGAAGGAGAATCCTGCCAAGCTGGTAAATGTCCTCCTTTTCTCCTTCGCCAGCTTTATTCTCCGAAGCCACCTGAGAAATCTCATCAGGGGAAGTTGATTGGAGTCGCAGCCAACGTTGTCAATTGCTTCCTGGTAATTTAAGTACCATAAGTAAAAGCCAGTGCCAAATGACCTTGTAAGGCAGAGGAATCTTATAATTGCTGATCTTTGCAGTGAGGCTGTCATCAAGCAAGACATTCTCCAGCTTCAAGTCATTACCATATATGCCCAAGGCAACTCCCGTGTGGAGGAACTGAACTCCTCTTGCAATCCCAAGACACATCGTTATTCTCTGAGGCCACTTCAGCATCTCCTTCTTCCTCCAATCTGATGAAAACTGAGTGACTTGCGTACCAGACCCAGTACATCAGTCCGCCAAATATGTTTGAATGAGTTGGTTTTTTACCTGACATGTAGTCGTGGAGTGATCCATTGGACACATACTCGAGGACCACAAACAGGGTGCTGGCTAGGTTCGGGCGGTCAACGAGGCAGTGTCCAAGGATGCTGACCAGGTGCCGGTGCCTTAACTTGGATAACATATCCAGATGCTGAAGCTGGTTCTGTGGGATGTTTCGCTGATTCAGTTTCAAGCACTTGACTAAGACCATGGTGCCATCTCTTATCCAGCCTCGGTAAATCTGAAAGAGTAACGGCTGGGTTTCATGATTTTGCTTCGCCCGTGCATGAGAACAAATCACTATGCTACGAATGAACACTGTACCTGAGCCTGAGAGTCCTCTCCAACCAAATTGCAGGGGTCGAAGCTGTTAGTCGCGTCTTCGATTTCCTCTAATGTGTATGCTTGGTATGCTGGCAGTCCGAGCGATACTAGCCTCACAGCCTGCGGAGCTCGCCCTGCCGAAATGTGATTGCATTCGATGATGTTGAAAGTCATAAGGCGTGGGGTTTGTAAGGAAGATTTAATTCCTTCTGGGAAGCTTACTCAAATCAAGGTTTGTCTTTGGAGAATCGAGGAAGGATGGCTGGTCCGCATAAGATTTGGCGTATTGCGGTTCATCGACCAGTCCTCTTGCCTTGCCTCTCCTAACGATGGCCACAATGATCAATGCAGCCGTTATCGCGATCACGACAATGCCTCCAATCACAGCGATCCCCAATCCTGAATTGAAATAGGGCTTCTTTTCATGAGTTTCGACTGGCGGCTTGACCGCCAATGCCTCCTGTTTCTGGCAATACGAGGAAGAATGCTGGAACTTCGGATCACCGACGGATAAGCAATTCCACAAACTGATGACGGTTCTGTTGCTGGTGGAGTTCGAGACAATGCAGCGAGGCAGCGTTCCTATTAGAAGGTTGCTCGAAATGTCCACATACGTGAGATTTGCTCCGCAGGAGAGAGACCCCGGAAGAATTCCGGTGAACTGGTTCTTGCCGAAGTTAAGGTACTGAACAGATGGAAGTGAGAACACAACAGTGGGGACATGCCCGATGAGATGGTTGGAAGAAACATCTAGGCGCTGCAGACGACTGAAGCGGCCGAAATCCGTAGGAATCGCGGATCTGAAAGAATTGTTACTCAGGACAACACTGACAAGCCCATTCCCCAGCGAAGGGAACTCGGGTCCTAGTCTGTTGTTGCTAAGATTCAGCTCCTCGAGCGTAGCCAGGCTTGCGAGATCAGGAACGCTACCGTTGAACGTATTATTCGCCAGGATGAGACTCCTGATGCTCTTGTAAGTAGTAACCGATTTCGGGATCTCCCCGCCGATGAAGTTCCATCCCAAGTCGAGCACCTCCAGGGACCTAAAGCGGTTAACCTTGGGAGGTAGCGAGCCGTGGAGGCCGAGGGAAACGAGCCTCAGGGACTTGAGGCCGGAGAGCTTCGTGAGCAAGGTGAAGAAAGAGTCGAGGGAGAATGCATCCGACAAGGGAGAGGTTCGGTTGCCGACGAGGGAGAGGTCGGAGACGCGGCGCTGGTCATCGGAGCAGAGGAGGGAGAGGGAAGGGGAAGTAGGGAGGGAGCAGAAGTCGGTGTATTTGGTCCATCCCTGGAGCGAGTCGGGGGAGGATTCAAGGACCCTGGGAATCTGTAGCAGGACCCTCGCATCGGCCGGAAGGAGCTGCGCGGTGGTGGACGAAGGCGAGATCAGGATGCCACCGATCAAGAAACAGAGGATTGCTTTCGCAAGGCATTGATGATGATGACGATGATGAGGAAGAGGAGGTGGAGGAGGATCCATGTTGTGGTATGGTTGCAGAGTGTAATAATAACAGCAAAGCTTTTCTGGTGGTTGTAATCTTAGTAGGGTGGGGGAGGGGGGGGAAGGTAGGGGCAGTAAGTAACTCACAAAATTCAATCATTCAAAGAATCAAGAGGAGGAAAAACATAAAAACATTTTAGGATTCGAAAAGGGATAAAAACTACAAGGAGCTGAAATCCATGGGAGATGGGGACATATGGAATGGGAACTGGTTGATGATGGGGGTGTGTGAGAGTGTCTTTTGGGACTGTCTGATTTGTTCCCAAGAATATCTCTATCTAATCTCATCGCTCCCCTCCACCCCAATCATACTCGCCTTGTATTTGCATAATTTTATCTAAACAGCCCCCCCTGGTAGTTCTCCGATCCCTTCATTTTAGGGAGTCCACCCAACCAATGCATTTATTGCAGAGTTGATGTCCCGAGGAGCGTCACGTGCCCATCATGATGATTGATCTTCCCCTCGGCTCCCCCTTGTATTAATTTCTCAGGGAAAAAGAAAAAGGGGTCAAGTAAAACCTTAAACCGTGTCGTGGGAGGAGGAGGAAGTAGTAGTTTTTGTCCGGAGGTGATTTGTCGCTCACCGACAAAAGAAAGCAGCAAATTTCGTGGGTGATGAAACCAAACCTAATCCATTCCCCCCCTTTTTGACAACCACTCGTTTTTCTAATTAATTCATTAACCTTCAAGTTCTTAATTATTTCTACAATTATTTCCAGTTTTTAAATGAAATTAGGAATTAAAAAACCAACAATTTTGGTAAATCATTTCGAAATTTCATAAAATACAGATTTCCTTAATATTTATGAGCAACTTGTTCATTGTTGTTTCAATACAGGTTATGAGCTAATAACACACCATCATCATCTTATTGTTACAATATTATGTCCTCCTTGGGTGGCGTCATAATTGAAGAGATGAATCGGGAATTGGGCCTTTTCTTTTAATGACTTTATTTGAATTTGGAGGTCCCCTCCATTATTATTATTATTATATCATCATATCGTGACAGGTCATCCAAAAGTTAGTGTGGTCGAATTGTTCATCTCCCCCTTTTTGGCACATGCATTGCCTTCTCCCCCCATTCTTTCTGTCTGTCTCTGTCCCAACTCCTCGACATTTTCTCAGTCTCGTAACTTAAAACTTTATATTAATTGGGCCAAGCCCATATTTGTTATTCGGCCCAACAACTCAGACGCCTGTTTCAGACCACGCAGAATGCATAGAGGTAGCCGCCGGCGGTCCACTTCGGATGGAACGCCCCCAATGAGATCTTGTACCCGTTCCCGATGTACAAGCACCCGTATGCAGCCGACGCTCCCCCATACACGGTCGCCCCGGTGTTGTACGACCACAGTATCTGCCCCGTGCGCGCATCCATCGCGTATACTGGCCCGTTCGAGGCGACCGAGCCCGCGATCACCAGCCCGTTGACGACCGACACTGGTCCGTTGGATGTCTCGTTGCTGGGGTTGGCTGTGGTCCATAGAATCTCCCCCGTGCTGGAGTTTAGCCCCACCCAGCCTCCCGCAGTCGTGACCTTGTTGGACGGTGCGAGGGTGAAGTTGACTCTGTAGCTGTTGACAATGTTGGTGTAGACCCTCGCGCCGTCCGTCGCAGCTCCCCAAGTGCCTCCGCCCTCGAGGCCCCCAGGGCCGGCTTTCTGGCAAGGTCGGAACAAACGTCTTTATTGCTGTAACTACGAAGGTACAAAATAGTTTTTCGGAATTTAGGAGTACTTACTCTCGACCAAAGTATGTCTCCATTGTCTCGGTCCAAAGCCCAGGCGAACCCGCTCTTCTGCACTGCGACCAGGATGTCCCGCATCACCCCATTCAGCGGCACACTCAGCAACATTGGGGCTTCTCCGAAATCCGCGTCCAAGTTCGGCCCCGGGGGACAGTCGGGATTGTTGGGTGACAGACAGGCAAAGTAGAACACGTCGTACGGGGTTAGCTGCCTGGCCCATCTGATCCGCCCAGAGTCGATCTCGACCGCGATCAACGAGTCAAAGAGTGCATCCGGCGAGACACACCTGTCGGGTTGTGTCGGCTTCGTGGTCTGGTTGCTCTGTCTCTGCTGGCACTGCTCGACTGCCGGGGGTGCGCTGTAGAGGTTGCCGGTACCGAAGTAGACGAGTCGCCTCATTGGGTCAATGGAAGGGCTGCTACCCCATACCGAGGCTCCAGAGTATCCGCCGTATCGGCCACCATTATCAGGGAGGGTGAATGTCTGCCATATGAGCTCGCCCGTGCGAAGGCTCAGCCTCACCATGCTTCCTCTGAATACACAACACGGCGGGGTCGTCCTGATGTTCTCCAACGATGCGACTCCGGTGTAATAAGACCTGTACGGTCGATGCGGGAGATGTGATGCGAATTAGACCCAATCCCTCAAACGAAGCAGTTATACTAACCCGAAGAAAGTAGTCCCGGACGCAGTCACTGTCGTAAAAGGGCGGGGATCGATCGTGGTCTGCCAGATCAACCTCCCAGTGAACCTGTCCAAGGCGATCACGACTGCAGGGCCATAAATCGAGACGACCAACATGATCCCCGACACTGTAGGGGTCGCTCTCGACACGGTCACGTTGACGATAATCCCAGTTCCGGTCAGACCCGTCAGTTGCCCAAGGTTCCGCTGCCATATCAGACTGCCCGTGAAGGCGTTCAGCGCGTATATATTCCCGTTCCACGAGGGAAAGTACACGAAACCATTAGCCACGGCCGGGGTGGCCGATATGTCCTTCCCGGCAAAGAACTTCCACCTCGGATGCAAGTTCGGGGCGGTATCCGGGCTGATCAACATCTCGCCGGCGGCGCTCCTCGTGTTGAAGAGATCCGCCCCATGGTTCAACCACTACACAAATGGAACATTTTAACACAAACTCATCAAAATAAAAAAAAAAAACCTCAAAACATGAACTGTTTCTCCCAGGACTCACCATATTTGCATTTGCCACGTGAATCAAACACGACAATGCTGCTAACATCAGAACGCAAGCCATGAATGAATGAATCCGCCGAAAGCAGCTTTTGAAAAAAATTTCATATTAGAAATGGGTTATATTATATATATTCTTTCCTCGTAGTCTCTCTGCCTAGAAGCTAACATTTTTTTCGTGATTACTTACTTTTCCATAAGCATGAATAGTAAGTACATAGTTGGTCCTCCTCACGTTCTTGTTAGTCGAGTAACGTCTTTCGAGCAACGAGGATGGCGATGTTGTATTTGTACGAACACGAGGAAAAAGCATTTGGACAAGTTGGGGAAAGGGGTTTGGGGGTTGACTTATGAATCGAGAAATTGATTATCTTTTGGACAAACTTGGCAGAGACGGGTCGATACGAATTCTTGAACATTATAATGTACGTCGTCCTCCCGTCCCATCTACAAAACGCGTTTTTTTAACCTCATTCCGACACGTTATATAATAATGCAATACTTTGAAATGCTTTCATCGGGCACAGTGGCATGCCAAATTGGAGCTTGCTTGGACTGGACCATTTTTATTTGCTAATTAATGTGCGGGACCAAATTTACTTACCTAACTTCACCAAACACGATAAAATAATAATATTTATCATCAGATAGATTTTAGATGGATGGAAAGTACCAGTTTCTAACACCCCCCCTCCTAAGATATGTTTAGAGCCGGTTAGGATGTAATGAAAAGGAATTTTGAACCGATACAGGATTGGAGGAGGAGCATATGGCTTCATAAATGAAAATAGGATTAGGGATTAGGTGTCGCCCCACCAATAAGATACCGAAATCAAATGAAAATTAAATAAATAATATAAGTAGTCGGCCGGGCTGATTGATAGATAGATAGATACACGATTGTACGTGACATTTATCGGCTTGCCGGTAATGGATGCCCTTTGACTTTTTACGTTAGTGTCAAAGTGGAGAGGGGCTGGGGTACTTTCGGTCTTGGGGCAGATGGGGATGACCTTTTTGTAATGCTTGCTTGTTTATTTGATCACATTCATGCGGCCTCTCGGAACATAGCAGGGACTCTCTTTTTCTCACTGGAGTTGAAATTAATAACAGGAAATCACATTCGTTATGGGTGTTTTTTGGGGGTGGGGGGGACCAAAAGATGAGCCGAGACATCATGCTACCCAAATTCATTCGTATTCCTTTTTCTTTTTGGAAGCGGAGGGAAGAAAAGTGACCGGAGAATGCTCTTCAACCAGCATCTCCCTGACAAGATAGGGCCGATGGTTTTCGATTGTCGGGGAGTGCTTATCTCGCCAACATTCATGTCCAGGTTCATTCTCTCCGTTCCTAAGGTATGCATGTGCGCAGCAGGCTTTCGCAACCTCTTGGGAAAGCTCGAGGTTGCTCCAACAGGAAGAATGTTCGGTATAGCTTAGTGTTTTCCCCTTCAGATTAACCACTCGTGTTCTGTTGAGGCAATGAGTTTAGGCATACATCTCGGTCACTGGCGAACGTGCAGCCTAAAGCGTGGTTAAGATTTGGAGTCCGAGAGACGTGCACGAGTACAACTCAAGCCCCTGCGAGAGTATCTTGTTCCTTTGCTACATTGTTTTGCGAGATACGAAAGTTGAGAGCAACCACGTCAATGGAAACATATCATCGTACAAAAAGCCGGTGGAAACCGTGGAGAAAACTGCACCACTCACTGATCCTAACCACAACACATCTTACCGCTGGTCGTATTCTCTACCTCAATTTAGCCTACAATCACGTCCATGTTCACTCCCCCTTCCCACTTTTAACATTTCTGAGGTTCCAGCTTTATGCACAGTATAAGTGTGTGTGGACACTCCAAGGCAATGTCGCCAGACAAACACACTACTCTGTCCCAAGGGGAAACAGCAAGTCCGAAAGTCGGGCGTTCTCCGGAGTTCCCCTGAACACTTCATCGGGGAGATTGGTCTGTCGATCACCGCTGAAGTGTTTGGGGGAACTCTCGATATCGCTCAACAACGAGAAGGATTTCGTTTTTCTGTTAAGGCATTCCATGTATCATGAAGAGCTATACCAATTCCTTGCATAATCGTTGTTGATGGAGTCGAAGAATCATACTTTGGCCTGCCATTTTCATCCTATATGTGTGCAGCGCGGAGGACAAAGCTTTCCCGCAGATGGTTGACGTACCTCTCCCTACCATCGTACCTGGCTGCACAATTTCTTTAATGGGTATACATGATTTCTCCGATAATGGCCATGGCTCTTTTGGGATGTTCATCAGTATGTTGGTAAGGTTATGCGCTTTCTCGAGTAAGTTCTCAGTTAACTAATGTTATTATTCTTGGACAAAATATGCATTTATGAAATCCTCGGAAAACTTTTCTGTTTTAGCTTAAACTTAGATGTTTTTTACGATTACGTAATCAACTATTGTTTCATTGGGAAACATCGATGTCAGATCTTGAAACCCGGTGGCACCTCACTTATTAAATGGATACGGAGGACTTGTTCCCAAAATTTGATGTTCTGAAGCCCTAATTTCTAAAGCGAACGTTTCCCAGGCAGCCAACGAGAGGGAAGCCTAAGACGAGGCCTGGCGAGTAGGACACTTGAGAAGACATGATGCAATCTCTCCTGGTACATTCCGGTTGCCTTTGAGCGTCGCGGAGGTGCCTTGGTGTTGAGCGCACGACATCTCCAGGGTCCAGAAGGTTCCGACCCATATTTGGGACTTCTTCCTAAGCTACCCGGTCTACGACACCCATTACCTCCAATCCCGCCTGCGGACGCCCATGTACTCCGAATGCTTGCCTGAGCTATGGCCACGAACTCACTTTGCCATCTCGGCCAGCGGCTCAGCATCGCCGCAGGGATGAGTTATCATACGAGTATCAACTCTGCCTGATCTTTTCGTATAAAGATTAAAAAAAAAGGTTAATCATATCACTCGTTATATGATCATTGAGTACGAGTTTTGTTTGCCTTTTCGGCTGCATGGAAAAGCACATAGTTATGGGGCACCATGATCAATAAATAATATAGGTGCGGGGTAAAGTGGGGGAGGGGAGGACCCTCAAAATCCGAGCCAAGTCAAAATGTATTTTATATGAGTATTATTTAAGAAATTCAGATTAATAATAGCCTTGATTGACCTGTCAAATAAATAAAATGATTGGAGTATATTTAATTCTTGATTGCTACTGTCCAAATAACCTAAAGGGTTGGGGATACACACGTACGACGCTCAACTCTCACGCCACCCTTTTACTTTGCCTTGTAAAATAATTAGTCAATTTGGCGGACACCTAATGTCTATCTAACTAACACCAACCCATTTGACAAGTTATTAAAGTCCCAAGTTGCAAAAACAACAGTTCATTAAACAGAAAATAAACCTTTGCGTTTATTATTGTAAAGGGAGGGGGGGAACTGGTGACCCAAATAATTAATTCTTTTTATGTGATCATTTTTGTCAAACCTTATCGAGGTATCGTCTCGTATGAGACCTGCCCTAAATCGAGATTTCAAGAAGACATTTTCCCAATCCCAACTTGCTACTATACCTTGTAGTTTTTTATCATTTAAATATGTTCGCTAAAGTATGAACAACTAACCGCCGAAGGAGCATCGATCACTCCAACTCCAACCTTATCTTCTTTTTTTATATATCATTGCTCGGCACGCCTACGACTTCTACGAAGCTCGGCGTGCCCGATTTCGTCATTTCGTGGACCCCCCTACCCGATTACTCGAGATAAGAAAACGATCGTGTTGGATTCCGACCGATGTCCCTTTGTGTTTTTGCGGCTAAAGGGGAGAATGTGAGTATAACGCCTAGGAACTGTTGTAACGTATTCGAGATTACAGCCTTTTCCATATTCGCACATATTTGAGAGAGAACTGGCCTGCCTCTTCCTTCGTTCCTCGTAAGAAGACTAGGAATGCTAAAGACGCATTTGTCACATTTTCATGAGTAACACGACTTTATAACACGTACGCCACGAAAAACAAAGGCCAGAGAAATTATATCAGAACTGGTTGATCGCGACAAGCTGCCTAGCCGGGCTGAGCAAACGGTACCCTCCATATCCATATCCGCACCCGAGCCCACTGCGGCAGGCGGTTAGATCTTCATCATCCTCGTTGCCGCATTCCATCTCGGTCAAAACCCTATAGAAGAGGTCGACGTTGCACGGGAGCTCCAATGGGCCCCTGCTCGTGTACCCATACTCAGACTCTGCCTCCTCGAGCAGCATCCTGAAGAGCGGGTGGTTTGCGGATTCCGCCCTCACGGCGAACCGTTGCTTGTCGGGTCCCACGTATACGGTGAAGCACCCGCTCGGGGTATTGGGGCGACGCCGCTTGTCGTCAGTTTTCTTCCCCATGCCTCGGGTCGGCGTTGCAGCTGGAGAAGGGAGAGGAGAGGAGGGCGAAGAAAGAGGGGACGGCTTCCTTGAGCGACCGATGGACTTGCAACGCTTCCATGTTTGGAGTATGAGGCTCTTCTTGGTTTTATCCATCTTCCAAAGCTCCAGTCTTACGATGAGATCGAGTTCAAGCCCTGTTGGCAGGCGAGAATAGAGAAAATAGACGCAATGGAGGGAGGGGTGGTGGTGTTTGTTTATCCTCGGTCGTAGATCAAGCGGACAATGAGCTTTTTTCTCGGGATCACTGTGTTACTCATGCTGTTTCCTGGAAATGCTAGGAGGATCGAATATCATGCATGAACGTCACGGAAGAAAACGTGAAGATCTCATGCGTGAGGGGAGTGGAATGGAAGGCTCGTTTTTGTTCCTTCTTGGTGGGGGGGTTAGGGCAAATCTAAGGGTTGGTTTGAGGATGATGATGATGATGCTTTATATAAGGCCACGAGAATGATCACGATAATGATCAGGAAAATATTAATTTTTTTAAAAAATAATATTAAGTAATGGTTTTGGTTAAATTGTCAACGCAAACAAAGCAGAAAACTCTGGAAAGAACACATTTCTTCTTTCTCTTTTTTTTCCCAATCTAATCTATATTCAATGTCTCGAAAATGACTGTGGCCCTGACCAAAAGGAGGATCTCTTTCATTAGACGATGATAACTACAGAATAAGTTCATGGTTTTGTTTCCAAATAACTTTACAAAGATATATACAAAGACGGAAGAGGGAGGAGGAGGAGATGTGGACTACTTGGAGCAGGTTTTATGCAGACCAAATGGCATCCGATGAACATGTAGAAGAAGGTGGATAAGATTAAGACTGGGAGGGCATGCATTGTTATGATCAATCATATCACTTTTTGGGGGAAAATAACATAAATAAAGGAACAACCAAAACAAGCTGGGGATTGGAGAAGAGGGTGGGGAGTCCGTAAGTTCAACGGCACCCCAGCTTTCAAAATTGTTTTTAAGTCAATTATTTGGAAGGTTTACGGGAGTGGGAGTTCGTCGTCGTCGTCGTCCATCTTGCTCCAAATTTCTTCACGACTCTGATCTCCTCTATGACCCACAAATAAATAAATAAATAAGAAAATTGCGTGGTTTCAAATTCCGGGTGCGTCTGCTTGCTGGCTAACTGGAAAAACCGATTTTACCTCACTTTAGAAATATAAGAGGGAAGTTTGTCATTTTGGCCTTTGTGTAAAGGTTATATATCATGATCCTAACCCCCTAAAGGAAAGCAAAGTCCAAGTGCTCCTTTTCTTCTACAAGGAAGTGTTGACATGGCAAATAATTTTGGGCCTGAACTTAGAACAGAAACCCAGTAATCCTTCAAGTCATACTCCGAGTCGGCCCGAGATGCAGTCGTCATTAGGTCGACTCATGACAAAGTCGACTAGCTCGACTCATGACGAGGTCGACTAGGTCGACTTATGAACGGAGTCGACTAGGTCGACTCACGACGAAGGAATATGGTAATCAAAGTCAACCAAGATGACTCAACAGTAGCTAAGTCTACTAGTAGGGTCAAGTCGACGGAATTCTGGATAAGTCGACCAAGTCGGTCGTAGTCCGTACAGATCAGTTAAGTCGACAAGGTTGGAATAAATTTATGCATTTTCAATCACGTTTGTTAAGGATCGTAACTGATTCTAATATCCAGGAACGTGATCCCACATATAAAGGAGGTTGTTGAGACACTCCCACGATAATAGGGATCACGATCTATAACACGATCTATCTGTTACGTGTTAAACACGTACAAGTCCTCTATAAATAGCAGAGGAATTTTTCAAGACAAACCACGACCATACACAGCCAAAACTCTGAAGTTTGTTCGTCAACCTTAGGAAATTAGATACCCTGACCCGGTTGATAGGTCAACTCCTTTTCCACCGACAGAGTGAGCTCGTAGGGCCTTTGTCGTCAACCCCCGCCAGCGACACCACCGACGGAGTGAGCTCGTAGGGCCTTCGTCACAACTCTCCGCCAGCGACCACTACCGACGGAGCGAGCTTCCAAGGCCTTCGTCACGACCTTCCGCCAGCGACCACCACAGACGGAGCGAGCTTCCAAGGCCTTCGTCACGTGTTCTCCGCCGCTACAAGATCCTACATCGTCACCATCGTGTCCCTTTTTCCCTTTTAATGGCTGTAAGCCCTTTTCTTTTAATTCTCTAAAGATTGTAAGACTTGCATTATTTCTGTATAAAGTTAGTGCATCTTCTTACTGGCGACCACAATACAACTACTGTGAGTCCATTGCCAAATATTTCCGACGTGATCCGTTCCGTGCGCGAACACGTTTTTGGCGACCACAGTGGGAGTTCTGCTGAGTCGACACAGCCAACCCAGCATAAAAGGGGGGCTTATGTTGACATGGCAAATAATTTTGGGCCTGAACTTAGAACAGAAACCCAGTAATCCTTCAAGTCATACTCCGAGTCGGCCCGAGATGCAGTCGTCATTAGGTCGACTCATGACAAAGTCGACTAGCTCGACTCATGACGAGGTCGACTAGGTCGACTTATGAACGGAGTCGACTAGGTCGACTCACGACGAAGGAATATGGTAATCAAAGTCAACCAAGATGACTCAACAGTAGCTAAGTCTACTAGTAGGGTCAAGTCGACGGAATTCTGGATAAGTCGACCAAGTCGGTCGTAGTCCGTACAGATCAGTTAAGTCGACAAGGTTGGAATAAATTTATGCATTTTCAATCACGTTTGTTAAGGATCGTAACTGATTCTAATATCCAGGAACGTGATCCCACATATAAAGGAGGTTGTTGAGACACTCCCACGATAATAGGGATCACGATCTATAACACGATCTATCTGTTACGTGTTAAACACGTACAAGTCCTCTATAAATAGCAGAGGAATTTTTCAAGACAAACCACGACCATACACAGCCAAAACTCTGAAGTTTGTTCGTCAACCTTAGGAAATTAGATACCCTGACCCGGTTGATAGGTCAACTCCTTTTCCACCGACAGAGTGAGCTCGTAGGGCCTTTGTCGTCAACCCCCGCCAGCGACACCACCGACGGAGTGAGCTCGTAGGGCCTTCGTCACAACTCTCCGCCAGCGACCACTACCGACGGAGCGAGCTTCCAAGGCCTTCGTCACGACCTTCCGCCAGCGACCACCACAGACGGAGCGAGCTTCCAAGGCCTTCGTCACGTGTTCTCCGCCGCTACAAGATCCTACATCGTCACCATCGTGTCCCTTTTTCCCTTTTAATGGCTGTAAGCCCTTTTCTTTTAATTCTCTAAAGATTGTAAGACTTGCATTATTTCTGTATAAAGTTAGTGCATCTTCTTACTGGCGACCACAATACAACTACTGTGAGTCCATTGCCAAATATTTCCGACGTGATCCGTTCCGTGCGCGAACACGTTTTTGGCGACCACAGTGGGAGTTCTGCTGAGTCGACACAGCCAACCCAGCATAAAAGGGGGGCTTATGTTGACATGGCAAATAATTTTGGGCCTGAACTTAGAACAGAAACCCAGTAATCCTTCAAGTCATACTCCGAGTCGGCCCGAGATGCAGTCGTCATTAGGTCGACTCATGACAAAGTCGACTAGCTCGACTCATGACGAGGTCGACTAGGTCGACTTATGAACGGAGTCGACTAGGTCGACTCACGACGAAGGAATATGGTAATCAAAGTCAACCAAGATGACTCAACAGTAGCTAAGTCTACTAGTAGGGTCAAGTCGACGGAATTCTGGATAAGTCGACCAAGTCGGTCGTAGTCCGTACAGATCAGTTAAGTCGACAAGGTTGGAATAAATTTATGCATTTTCAATCACGTTTGTTAAGGATCGTAACTGATTCTAATATCCAGGAACGTGATCCCACATATAAAGGAGGTTGTTGAGACACTCCCACGATAATAGGGATCACGATCTATAACACGATCTATCTGTTACGTGTTAAACACGTACAAGTCCTCTATAAATAGCAGAGGAATTTTTCAAGACAAACCACGAATACACCCAGCCAAAACAGTGAAGTTTGTTCGTCAACCTTAGGAAATTAGACACCTTGACCCGGTTCATCGGTCAACCCCCCTTTCCACCAGCAGAGTGAGCTCGTAGGGCCTTTGTCGTCAACCCCCGCCAGCGACACCACCGACGGAGTGAGCTCGTAGGGCCTTCGTCACAACTCTCCGCCAGCGACCACTACCGACGGAGCGAGCTTCCAAGGCCTTCGTCACGACCTTCCGCCAGCGACCACCACAGACGGAGCGAGCTTCCAAGGCCTTCGTCACGTGTTCTCCGCCGCTACAAGATCCGACATCGTCACCATCGTGTCCCTTTTTCCCTTTTAATGGTTGTAAGCCCTCTTCTTTTAATTCTCTAAAGATTGTAAGACTTGCATTATTTCTGTATAAAGTTAGTGCATCTTCTTACTGGCGACCACAATACAACTACTGTGAGTCCATTGCCAAATATTTCCGACGTGATCCGTTCCGTGCGCGAACACGTTTTTGGCGACCACAGACGGTAGTTTAAAACGTCACCAAGTATCCAAACCTAACGGTATTATTACCATGTCATCATCCTACGTCGTATGCAAATGATTTTTTGGGCGAGCCCAAACACAGAAAGGCCGTCAAGCCCATATTAAGCCCACAAACGAGAAAGCCCGGTTTCCATTTTTTAAGTTCACTTGAGTTTGACTAAGCAAGCTCTGGGAGCAGCTGAAAGATCGGAAGTCAAAGCACCGTTTCGCCCAAAAATGGAAGCGGAGGAAGCGTCCGTTCCTCTCACGATCCTCCACAATGCAATAGTCGTCACCATGAACTCCGATTCCCTTGTATTCCGCGATGGCGCCGTCGCCATCCTTCGCGACACGATAGTCGGAGTCGGCAACTCCCTCGATATCCTCGGCCGATACTCCGGTTCCAACGCGACCGTGATCGACCTCCGTGGCCGAATCCTGCTTCCAGGTTTGGATGAAGATTACCCCCCTTGTCCCCTGTTTCGAGCTGGTCGTATTCTTGCGTGGGTGATTTGATTGGTGCGGATTGATTCTAGGTTTTGTCAACACGCACGTGCACACCTCGCAGCAGCTGGCGAGGGGGATCGCTGACGACGTCGACCTGATGACGTGGCTCCACGTTCGGATATGGCCCTACGAGTCGAGCATGACAGAGGAGGATTCCTACGTGTCGACTTTGCTCTGTGGAGTCGAACTGATTCGTTCCGGCGTGAGTCCACTATTTATTTCTGCTGCTTATATTTAAGATGACTGTGTTCTTGAAGGAATTTGTTATGGTTTATGACTTCTTCTTTTTTTTTTCCTGACAGGTTACTTGCTTTGCCGAGGCTGGTGGCCAGCATGTTTCTGGGATGGCCAAGGCAGTCGAGACTCTGGGACTTCGCGCGTGTTTGGTGCGGTCAGTGATGGATTGCGGCGACGGCTTGCCTGCGGCTTGGGCATCTGAAACTGCCAAGGATTGCATCGAGGTTGGGATTATGCTCAATGGAATGATGGAATGGTTGCCATGTTTTAGTTATGCTGATTTTGTTTCTCTGATTACTTCATTTAATTTTTTGAAAAACCACATAATCAATAACACGTACATTTAGGTACTTGCATCTAATGACAGCTTTACTTTTAAGGATTCAGTCCCAGAGGGAGCTCTACAAGAAACATCATGGCACAGCCGATGGACGAATCAAATTGTCGCTTGGAATAAGGCAAATCATGAATTGTACTGATGAATTACTTCTTGCCACCCGAGATGTGGCCAGAGAACTCAACACCGGAATCCATATGGTACGGATCAAACGTATGCTCGTTCCCTCTTTCAATTTGAGTTTCTGTTGATTATCAATGTTAGGGCTTTGCACACCCTCAATCATGGGTGGGTGTTCTGTTCATGTCCTTACAGTATATGGTTGATTCAGATCATTTATATGTGCCCCACCTTTATATCTAAAGACATAGTAAGGTCCTGTTGTTCAATATGGCTTTAATATTTGCACGTGTAGATTCTTCGTGAAATTAAATGCTTCCGAACCTGTGAAGGTGGCCGATCAGAGTTCTTGTTTTTTATGATTTCAAACGTTAGCATGTTGCAGAGATACCATATGAGAACCAGCTGGTGGTCAATACGCGAAATGTTGATCATGGAACAGTAACATACCTGGAGAAGGTGGACTTCCTCGGGAGCAATTTGCTTTCATCTCATTCTGTTTGGGTGAACAATGATGAGGTAAAAAACTTCTTATTGATGAAAAATGAATTCTTTCGCTCTTCTATGGTCTTGTATAGTGTGAAACGTTTCAAATTTTAGACTGTGGACTCTCCGTAAGCCTGTAATGGTTTTAAGCATTTATTCAGTTATTAAAGACTATCCATTCAATTTTGAAGCAATGAGCAAGTAAATAATAGAGAGTAGTTGAAGGTCATTATACGTTCCATCATATTAACTACTCTTGTGGGTTAGATTGGCTTTCTGTCACGTGCTGGGGTTAAAGTCTCTCACTGTCCTGCCGCTGCTATGAAAATGCTTGGCTTTGCTCCCATTAAAGAGATGCTACAGGCTGGAGTTTGTGTTTCTCTGGGAACAGATGGAGCTCCATCAAACAATAGAATGAGCATCGGTTCGTCAATGCCTCTAGCTCCCTTTAAGCTAAAATATACGTTCATATGATTGAAACGTCGTTATAAGTGAGTCCATGGTGAGAAAGTGCTTATGTTCATGTGGAAACTGCCTAGCAGGAGGCAGTTTAGTTCTTCATGTTATTTTCTTGAAAAAACAATCTGAACTAATAAATGGTGATGCTATGGGGTATTTTAACTGGATGCCCCTCTATCAATAGTTTTTCTTTCTCTTATTACAGAGTCTATTAGTAATTACGAGGTAGTTTCGACAAATAATTGTTGGTACTCCATGTGTATTGGTACTCATTGCAGTGTAATGGATAAGAGTCATTTGTAAGAGTAGTCCAAAAAGAACGGTTGTTTCCATAATGTATTTTTGGCATATGAAATGGCTAAAAATGTGTTTCCCTTGTTTTCCTAAAGTAAGAGTATCCTGGATGAAATTGGCTCACATATGTTGCCATCAACCAATTTGACTTTTCTCGATGCAGTTGACGAGATGTACTTGGCTTCACTCATAAACAAAGGACGTGAGGTCCACAGTGCTGGCCAAACAGATCCAACTGCTCTTCCTGCGGAGACTATCCTGCGAATGGCAACAATAGATGGTGCAAGATCAGTGCTTTGGGACAAGGAAATAGGATCACTTGAAATTGGTAAAAAGGTAAGAGAATGGGAGAGTTTTTCTGTAGACTGCAGTTGGTCACAGTGGAAATGAGGTAGTTTGCTTCTTTTCGTCTGTAGCTTTTGTCTTTTTCCTGCTCACATGGTTGCTCACAAATCTTTGAGGACTGGAGAAAGATACCTTAACTACTTGCCCACAGGGAATATGTGAATTTTCTTGTGGTTATGTGCTTTCACCTCCCCTTGATCCAGATTCCTTATGTGCAGGCAGATTTGATTGTGATAAATCCTTGTTCCTGGTCTATGGTCCCTCTTCATGACTGGTAAGGAATTTGTTCTCTTTTAGGTTCATACCACTTGTCATTTTGTCATGTCTATTCCCTTAAATGAAGTGCATGCACAAGGATAAAATGATAAGAACTTCTGGGGTTAGTTTGCGAAGAGAGGCTATAACTCGAATTACCCAAAATCTGTGTCCAGATCACGCGTTCTTGATTCATGATTACTGTTCATTGTTACAGATCTTTATCATTTTTTGTCTAATTTGCAGCATTAGCGGCCTCGTGTACAGCATGAGAACCGAAAATATCGTCTCGGTGATGTGCAATGGCCAGTGGATTATGAAGGATGGGAAAATACTGACTGTAAATGAGGTAAATGCCAAGATGAAGCCCGGTTGTTGGAACATCTCGTATTTCCTTAATGGCTAATTTTGGAACTGCCTATTCAAAGTTTCGTCAAATGTTTACGGCAAAGGTTATGATTCCAACAGGAGGAAGTAGTCACATTGGCGAAGCAGGCATCGTGTCAACTCCTCAAGAGAGCAGGGATCACAATACCAGAGAGGATGAAGTTTGTCTGATCGGCTTGTTCGCCTTATGCTGAAAAAATTCTGTTGTTTAATAGAAAAATGATCCTAGTATTGTGGCAAATCATCATCTAAGAATGACAAACTAAGGACCGGTGGCTAGAAGGTGGTCGGAGACGGAGGTCAAGAACCGAAGAAGAAAGGGAAGAAGAAAGAGCCGGAGAGAAAGGGTGAAGGGAAAATCTGTTGTAACAAAACCAATTTCCCCTTAGTCTGTACTGCACACCGTGCTACATCTTATAGCAGACTGTGGGTCTGTTACAACTTGAAATTACAAAAGCACCCATGCGTATCCCCACTCTCCTGGATTGAGGTGGGCTGGTCACCGTTCCCAACTTATTGATTAACCGCACTAGGCCTCTGGGCTTCATTATCAGCACCATCGTCATCTTCCCAACCATCATGGACTTCACTCTCATCCTGGGCTTCATTCCTTCTGTCTGACACTTCCCCGCAAATCAAACCGTCTTGAGAGCCCCTCCACGACTCGCTTTCCGACTTACTTCCTGTACTTATTCCACGATCAACCCCTCTGCCAGTAGTATTCGCATTAGGCTGACTCACAACAGTGAGTTTGTTTCTTGAATCAAGAAACTTCCGTACAGAAACTACCTTTGTGAGGGGATCAGCCAATTGATCTTCAGTCCCAATATGCTGAATTTGTAATTGTCCTTCCATTACCTTCTCCCGAATAAAATGGAAATCAATCTCCACGTGTTTAGTACGGGCATGCATCACTGGGTTGGCAGCTAACTGAATGGTGCTCATGTTGTCGCAGAACAAGCTGGGAATTGACTGATGGAGAAGCTGCGGAGAGAAAGATAGCACTTGCAACTCCTCTAGCAGTCGTTGGACCCATATTACTTCTGCTACACCATCAGCGAGAGCACGAAATTCTGGCTCAGTGCTCGAACGGGAGACAACCTTCTGTTTACGAGATGCCCAGGATACGAGATTCGAACCGAGAAAGGTGCAGTAGCCGCTCGTGCTTTTCCTATCATCAGGGCAGCTTGCCCAGTCGGCGTCAGAGAAACAAGTTATATCGAAGGAACTTCCAGGAGAGAAAACAATGCCATAGCGAGGTGTGCCCTTCAGATATCGAAGAATCCGCTTGACAGCCTGAAGGTGAGCAGTAGTGGGACGATGCAAGAACTGGCAGACTTTGTTTACTGCATAGCAAATATCTGGCCGTGTGTTCGTGCAGTATTGAAGTGCCCCAACCAGACTACGAAAACTTGTGGGATCAGGTAACTCATCACCTTCGTATTTTGAGAGAGTACCTGTCGTGGCCATAGAGGTCGGAACAGGCCTGCAGTCAGACTTATCTGCTTTCCGCAGCAACTCGAAGATGTATTTTTCTTGACAGACATGGAGACAGCCATCCCGTCTTGTAACTTGAAAACCGAGGAAGAAAGACAAGTCACCAAGATCCTTGAGAGCGAACTGATTGTGAAGGCGAGGAAGAAGCTCTGTTATACCAGAGGAGTTGGAACCAGTGACGATGATATCATCGACATAAATTAGAATAATGATGACGCCTGCCGCTGTATGTTGGTAAAACATGGACGCATCAGCTTTGGAATTCACAAACCCCCCGTGTAGTAAGCAGCTACTAAGTTTCAAATACCACGCCCGTGGGCTCTGTTTTAAGCCGTATAAAGCTTTCTTTAGTAGGCAGACATGGAGTGGAGAACCGGGATCTTCAAAACCTGGCGGTTGTTGCATGAACACCATCTCAGACAAATCGCCATTTAATAAGGCATTGTGGATGTCCAACTGTCGCAATGACCAACCAAAGGTGACAGCCAAGCCAAGGACAGCCCGAATGGTCTGGTGTTTAACCACCGGACTGAAAGTTTCCTTGAAATCAACTCCAGGAGTCTGATGGAAGCCTTTCGCCACTAACTGGGCTTTACACCGCTCAAGAGTCCCGGTAGAGTTCACTTTCACCTTGAATACCCACTTGCAACCCACAATCTTCTGCATTGGAGGCCGAGGAACGAGAAGCCAAGTGTTGTTTCGCATCAAAGCCTCAAGCTCAGCCCTCATCGCGTCATTCCAGATAGGTGTGGCGAGTGCCTCAGAAATAGAACGAGGTTCTGTAGGTAAGGATGAGGGTGGGGACTGGGAAGGAGATATGTGTGACTGAAGTACATGGGTGAGATAGGTTTTGGGACGAAAAATACCAGCTTTAGACCGGGTTACCATAGGATGAATATTTTGTGGAGGATCGGAGGAGGCGGAGGGAGAACAAGAACCAGAGGGGGGTGTAGCAGAGGCTAGATCCGTTACTATTGGCAATGTAACAGGGAAACTCTCAGAATTACTGGTGTGAGAAGGAACATCCACTGGAGGAGACGCAGAGGAGAGAGGAGATGGAGGAGATTGTGGTGTATGTGGGACAAGATTAATCACAACGGGAAGACAAGGAGGAATGGTGTGTGGACGTGGGGTTTGCAGACTGGACTGCTTAAATGGAAAAGTGGATTCATGAAATAGGACATCTCTAGAAATATACGTTTTACTAGAGATGGGATCAAAACAGATGTACCCTTTGTGAGAAACACTCTTACCCAGCAAAATGCAGGAGACAGAGTGGGGCTCAAGTTTATGGGTATTAAACGGACGAGATAGGGGAAAGCAGAGACAACCAAATGTACGCAAGGAACTATAATCTGGTTAGGTGCGATGGAGGAGGAAATAGGGGGACTGATAGTGTAAGAGTCTTATAGGAAGCAAATTTATCAAAGAGACAGCCTCACTAAAGGCATAGGGCCAGAATTGAGTGGGGACTGCAGAATGTGTCAGTAGGGACAGCCCCACCTCAACAACGTGTCTGTTTTTCCGTTCAACACGACCGTTTTGTTGAGGTGTGTGAGGACAAGAAAGCTGATGAGAGATCCCTTTGCTGACAAGGTAAGAATGCAGAGACCGGAATTCCCCACCCCAATCGGATCTAACACTAGAAATAGAGGCTTTGTATTGAGTAGAAATCATGGAGGAGAATTGAATAAAGGCTGAAAGCGCTTGAGATTTGGTTCGTAGGAGATAGAGCCAGGTAAACCGGGTGGCATCGTCTACCAATAACATAAAGTAACAGTCTCCTGTAATAGACCGAACTGGGGAAGGACCCCAGAGGTCAGTATGAATCAACTGGAAAGGCGCTGAAGCACGAGAAAGGGATAAATTGTAAGAGAGGCGATGATGTTTACTTAAAGCACAGGTTGGACAGAGTTTAAAAGGTGGAGAGTTGGTAACCACAAGGTCTGTACAAGATCGAAGAACATGAGACAAAGTTTCTGGACTTGGGTGGCCTAGCCGAGAGTGCCAAGTTGCGTGATCAACAGCAGATGACTTGGCTGCAGTTAGAGCCTGAGAGGAGGAGATAGACAATGGTGTGGAAAGCGGAGAAGAGAGCGATGGCTGAAGACGGTCAGGTGGAATCTGAAGAGGGAACTTGTAGAGGCCCCGATCCATCTGCCCCGTGAGAAGGTTGTGATGTGTTGTCTTGTCCTTTACAAAACAAACATCAGAGTGAAACTCAACATAGACATTATTGTCACGACAAAGTCTGGACACACTAAGGAGGTGCTGTGAAATGTTTGGAGTATGAAGAATTTGATGCAGATGCAGATGACTCACTCCAGTGGACAACGAGCTCTCACCAGTATGAATAATGCCAACACGCGCACCATTGCCAATAGTAACAGAGGAGTTACCTCGGTAGGGGGAGAGATTTTGAAGACCGGTAGTGGTGGGGGTGATATGATGCGTAGCACCCGAGTCAACCAACCAGTTATCTCCACCAAGAGCAGTGGGATGAGAAGGCGGAAAAGAAATTTGGGAGGAGGGTGAGTAGAAAGAATATGGTGTGGGAGAGACACCGGCGAGGTGAGCAGCTGGGTTAGGAGGACTAGAGACAGGTGGAGGATAGGGAGACGGAGGAGTTTGGTAAGACTGAAACGAAGTATTCAGGCGATGATAACAGGTAAGAGCTGTATGGCCGACCTTGAAGCAGATTTGACAGCGTGGTTTGGGCTTGAGAAACGGTCTAGGAGGGCCATGAAAGGAGAAATCAGGTGGTTGGGAAGGAGGTCGACCAAGTAAACCAGGCTGGGTATAAGGTTTTGACGGTCTGGATAGGATGAAGGGGGAGTTTTAGGAGAGGCAGGACGAGGGGTGTTCTGAGGCCTCACAGCACTGGAATGTAGGGACGAGAGATGTAGCTGAGGCAGCGAGCTGTCAACTACCTGGCGTCTCTCCAGCCGCAAATCAAAGTTGAGCAGAAGATTCTGCACTTCGTCCACGGTAGGCTGGTCAGACCGGCTGTAAATCGACGTAACCACCGCGTCATACTCCACCGGTAGACCCTCCAACATATACCACAAATAATCTCGTTGTCGGACAGGTTCGCCCACGGCATGAAGTTGTTCTGAGAGACTCTTCAGAGTTGCCAGGTACTGTTGCATCGGCTGGCCATCTTTCTTCAGCTGTTGCATTTGCATACGAAGGTTCATTATCCTGGATGGAGAGACGGATTCATACCTACTTCTCAGTGTTTCCCACACCTCGCTTGAAGTTTTGCAACCAACCACCAAGCTTAGAGACTCTTGAGTTAAGGCTGAAAAGAGGAGGCTCATAACTGCCTTATCAGTGCGCTGTCAGGCCTTGTAATCTGGATTCGAAAGGAGACCCTCGGTGTTAAGAAACTGTGGTGGTGAGGTCGTCTGCCCAAGAATAAATTCCTCTAGCCCTGCAGCAACTATGGCCGCTAGCACTTGGCCCTTCCATATCAGGTAATTCGAGTCCCCCAACTTGACCAAGGAGGCGAAGACACTGGTGGAAATCTGGGTCTGCTGCAGATGCGATAGGTGATTGACCCCAGAAACTCCCGACCCCGGTGCAGTTGGAGTGGGAGAAGGGGAGAAATAATCTGTCGTCTTGTTGATTTAGTTTATGCCTGTAGAGGCTCTGATACCATGACAAACTAAAGACCGGTGGCTAGAAGGTGGTCGGAGACGGAGGTCAAGAACCGAAGAAGAAAGGGAAGAAAGAGCCGGAGAGAAAGGGTGAAGGGAAAATCTGTTGTAACAAAACCAATTTCCCCTTAGTCTGTACTGCACACCGTGCTACATCTTATAGCAGACTATGGGTCTGTTACAACTTGAAATTACAAAAGCACCCATGCGTATCCCCACTCTCCTGGATTCAGGTGGGCTAGTCACCGTTCCTAACTTATTGATTAACCGCACTAGGCCTCTGGGCTTCATTATCAGCACCACCGTCATCTTCCCAACCATCATGGACTTCACTCTCATCCTGGGCTTCATTCCTTCTGTCTAACAAAGAACAAGGCAAAACAGACACCTTGGCCTAGCGAAAAAAAGCTCGACAGGTTTGAGGGATTGAAGACTACAGTTTCTTCCCGCACTTGTTTGAATTTGGCAATCTATCGTCATCGGTAGCCTCCCTCTTCTTCTTCCTCCGTAGCTTCTCGCAGAGAAAGGCCTTCTCCAACCGCTCGACCCTTTGAGACAACAAGCTCAGGAGCTGGGTCTGCCGCTCATTGCGCTCGAACAGCTGCATCATCAACGTCATCATCTTCTCGTTGTCCTCCATCATCCTTGCAAGCATCACACAGCCTCCTTCCCCCTGATCAAGAAAATCAGCAACCTGTTTGTCGATCTGATCAGCCTCTGCATCAGGTAAATCAGGTAAATCAATCCCTCCTTCCTCACGCTTCTCAACCTCAGCAGCACCTCCATCCTTATGATCCGCCAAATCAGCAGCAGCAGCCATTGCATCGACCTTCTCCTGCAGTTGAATCGCCTTCCTGATAACCCTCTTCCTCAAATCCCTAACGCCAGCATCCACACCTCTAACCGAATCCAACCTGAACAGCAAGCTCATCAGCGCCTCGTTCACCTTCAGCCTCTCCCTCTCGTCTCTCCTCATCAGCTCCGCCGTCTCTACCTCACGAACCCTCCTCTCGATCTCCTCCACCTCCCTCCTCACCACATCAAGCTTCTTCACATACTTCCTGACGACAAACCCCCTGAACGCCGCCTGGATCTTAGCGGCCAACTCCTCCCTCGATCTTGCCCTCATCCTCGTCGGCTCAGGATCCACGAAATGGACGGGAATGGACACCACCTTTGGAGACCTCGCCGGCTGCTGCCGACGTGCAGGAACGGAGTAGTAGTACGCCGGCTGCCGAGAACTCCGGGGAATGCTAAAGAAACGACCGTCCATGGCGAGTTATTAGCTACACGACGCCGCTACGAATTGAGAAATCTGAGGTTTCTGCGACTCCTTTTCTTTCGCTTTTCGACTGGTGAGTGGGGGGGTCCGGAGGGATTGAGATCCTTAAAAAGGAAGAGAAAGTCGGGGGGGAGCTTCTGGAAAATTCATGGGACGATATTTTGGCAGCTCTCGTTCTGGATAGATGTGGAATCTTCTAAAAGCTGCGGCCTATCGCGGTTCCCCTGTGCGATGACGTGGCAATTTGGAGAAGGGGTGGTCTCTCTCTTTTTGGGCCTAATGGGCCGACAATAACCAGCCCATTTTAATTTGGGTTGGGGTGGGGGAGGGTAGGATCAGTCGTTTCCTGTTAGAGGAATCCAAATCCAACCTTTCTCTCCTCCACCCGACAAAATGAATTCAATCATGGGATATCCGATCCAAATTTCATGTCGGTATGTATTAAACACTTACTGAGGCTGTAGAGGAACTTCTCCGATCCCGACCGGAAGATTCTCCCCAGGGAGAACCTGCTGCTGCCATCCTCCTGGGAAGGAGATTTTGGGTGGCCGTCCTCCTCCGTCACGTGAAGGATCGTCGATCCGATAGCGTTCCTCACTGCCTCGATCGTCGACCCTTTCACGGGTTGCCCCGGCGAGTCAATCACATAGAAGTTGTTCAGGGCTTGAGAGCCCCTTAATGTGACCTCAGCGCGACTAACTCTCGGGCTGTAAATATGGCTCCATTTATGAGTTCCGTCTACATACCTCGGAACTCCTGCGCTTGATTGCAGCCTCTAAGCAAATGATCACCCTTCGCCTCTGTGCCTTGGAACTTATCGGGTATCCGTCCATATGCCTAATGTAATATTCCTGAAGGTAACGAGGACAACGAATCAAGAATATTGCATCGATAAAATCGTCAAACGTGCTTCTGGAAGGTTTTCTACCTGATAGGCCTCGGGTCCTTCCGCGATGACGGTGCCATGGTACACAACATAGCCCATGTCGGTCATAGTGCAAACAGCATCGAACAACAGCTTGGGACGATCCACGCATCTCAAGTTCACTACGGTGTAGCCCTTGTCCATGCAGTTCTCAACTGTCACGAATGGTTTTCCACAATCCCCGGACAAGGACGAGGACCCTTGATCCGACTCGACCTTATTGTAGTCACCATCGGCATACATCAGCTGATGTAGCCTCCTCTGGGTATGAGTCAAACCCACAGTCACGGCAGTGTTAGCGCTCCTCTTATCTCTATCCCCACTCAAAACATACAGCAGAAGCTGCTTTATCTTGGCAAGCCTCTCAAGATCATCAATCGCCATCCCGGAGGACTCATCCGTAATGTAGATGACCGAAGCCATCCTCGAATTATGGGTCCACGATATTGCATTTGAGGTACGCCCGAACAGCAAAGACTTCGGATAGAAGTCCCGGGCGGTCCCTCCCAGTAAGTTCAATTGTAGTGTGCACCTCAGCGGCCTGTACGCCGACAGAGCTCCTCATCGACCGGAAACTCCGTATCTGAGGCCCCAGAGACTGTCACCCCCAGGAACGTATCAAAACAAATCCAGGAATACGGCATCGGATGGATCCGCCGAGAAGGAACTGACCTGCTGAATGCGCTTGGCTACATTGTCCTAGGAGAGCTTGTTTCCGTTCTGATCCGTGACATGGAAAACTTGAAAGGAAAAAACAGAGTCCCCATTTCAAACCATTAATTGTTCAAGAATAAGGAATCAAGGGGGGACATCAAGGTTTGATGGGAAGGAGGATTCATCTCTTGCTTCTTACCGTCCATGAACCACTCGCCGTCCGAGGAGATGTAAGCACGGTGGATGATGAGGTTCATGTCGGTCAGCAGCTGAACCACCTCCAACAAACTCCCGCGCTTGTTGGCACTGTCAAACTAAAATCCATCGCCCCCCAGAAAAACCAAATAAAAATAGAAGAAAGTTTCTTTGAAAAAGTAATCTGAGAATAGACAGACACATAATTCCGAGGTGGGTCATTGAAAGATTACGGGTTCCTGTACCTTGACAAGAGTGGCCTTCTTGCTGGATTCATTATCCACCGTGACCCTGCTCCACCATAGAAATGAACAGAATTCAGAAGAAGAAGAAGAAGGAGAAGAAGAACGACAGCACGGGACATGATTCCTGTACGTGTCCTCGTCCGGTCTGTCTTAACATGGAAATGCAGGGAGGGGGGGCCTATACCTGTCAATCAAAGCCTTTCTCCTCCTCCTGCTGCATTCTGGCTCCGATGTAGGTTCTCTGATGGGCTAACTAACAATCTACCTCTTGAAAGCTGTGAAGTTCGTACACTCGGGCTAACCAACAAGGGAAATCACACGTGATTGGAGTGGTTTCCATTAGAATGGGAGGGTGGGGCAGGGGAGCAACATCTACTTTGCACACGAGGAACAGATAGCAAAAAGTCTTTCAGACAGACATGGTGCGTGTGCATCTCTGTCTGTCCAGAGGATGTGTGTTTCTTTTTCCTCCCAGAATCTACTTACTTTGATCTCTTCCTTTCCCTTGAATTGTAAACAGAAACAGGCCTTAATGTCCGGAAGGGAAAGGCCGCATGAGTTTGCACCATGGGAACAACACGCGCGTCAGCTTGGGTGCATCAGTTGATTGAGGAGTTTTAGTTAATGTAATGTATTTTTATTATAAGGCTGGTTGTAACAGAATGTTGGGACAGTTGCAACAACAACAGACTCCTCTGCTCTGTTTTCTCTTCTCTTGTGTGTTTCCTCGTGGTGTTCCTCCAGCAGCTACTCTGGTGAACTGCTGTTTCTGCTCGCATGAATCATCAGCTTATATCCTGTTCCTAACCATTCATCCCATTCCCAAATCACTAAATTCAATCCAAAAGTGGGATGCAAGAAGCTTTTTGTGGAGGGGGCTGAATGGATCGGCCTCCAATCAAATGTCAGTTGCTGCTTGCTGGACAGGCAGGAACTGGGAACAGATGTTGGGAGTTATACTGGGGCTGGCTGGCTGACCTGCCAATTGCACACTCAAAGGAAAACAAACAGGATTCAGATCCCTCCGACTTGTCAATTCCTCCCATGAAGAACACAACACTCACTCTACAGTCAGTCTGATGCAGAGTCTGACTTCTTTCATCTATTTTTGCTACTCTTTCTCACAATTATCTTCGACCAACCCAGATATTAACGACACTCGTTAGTCCCCTCCTAACCGTCTCATTACGTGTTCTTAAGATTAATCCCTAATAGTTTCGAATTTGTTTTCGGAGCATGGAGACGGAGATGATCGAGCTGTTCTTTGGTTTCTAGTGTTGCGTCAACCCTCGACTCCTCCCCCTTTCCAGAAATGGAAGAAAGCAACTGGTAAAGAGGAAGGTAATCAGCCTGAAATTGGTCCGATCACCACGTTTGATCTGCATCTTTATCCCCTGTCCCAAATGAATGAATGTTCTCCAAAGATACGAGAGATTGTTAAGCTGCTTTAAGGATTTGCCAAGCCCATCCCGCGCGAAGATGGTGCTGGTAATGTAGCCGTGCCTTGTGCCATCGATCAAAATTATCATTGGAGAAATGGACGGGCGGATTGATGAGGGGATCGCAAGCATATGCACCGTCACCCTGCGTAAGTGACTCCCGCCATTGTCGAATCCGCCCAAGCTGAAATTGGTGCGATTCTCTGGAAATGTGTCCAATGTTTGTTGTGGCGTGCTATTACCAAAGCATGGTCCCATGGCGTAATCACTGTACATAAATCAAAACCGCAATATCATACAGTCTTTAAGTACATTAGAACATCAAGTGAAATCTCGTGCACCAAACACAGAAACACTTCCCACGTTTCATACGACAGGGATTTATCTGTATGCACGAGGTGAAACCAAGCTCGCCACGTGATTCACCATTCGGCTTTTGTAGAACGAGCCCTTCCTGTTCCTGCGGCTAAAGCTGTCGAACTCATCCCTCGTGTGATCGTACAGGACCAAGTACGTGAGGGATCCAAACCTTAAGCCGATGTAGAAGTTCCTCATGAATAGGAGCTTTCTGGAGCTTGTGAACCCGAGAGGCCTATGACAAGGATCATATGAGGTAGCGATAGTGTAAAGTTTCGTCCAGGAATGGAACGACCCGAACTCCTTCATCACCCACACCTCGTAACCCTTGAATTCAGGCTGACGGGATTGAGCGATCACCGATAGGCATCCATCCAGTACGGCTATGTACTTATCCTCGCCCGGCATCGTGTCAGGTAACTCCTCCTCATGGAATTCCTCCTTGGACACATCGAATAGGACTAGCCATGCCTTCATAGCATAACGATATCGGGGATCGGTGCGTACACAAGGGCACCAACATATGAAATTCTGGACATAAACTTGAGCACCGAGATGATGATTCCGGCAAGCCGGTGGTAAGGTGTTCCCTAACTGAGACCAGGAATTTTTCCTCTGACTAAATACCTCGACCTGGGAAGATTTGTCCGGACATTTCCCTGTTACATTGATCTTAACCACTTTGAATTCCCCGAGATCACCTCCGGCCGAATCATTCCACCCGAAGCCGATTGACCTCCGGACAGGATAGGCGGACTCGGGGAGGGACTCGAGCTCATTAATGAAAGGGTTCCAGAGCAAAATCTTCGAGTCAGCGTGGTTATCCTCGTTGTAGGTGGACAAACACAAGACCCCGTTGCACGAGCCGATTACTTCTATATTCATACCTCGAGGCCGGACGATCGGGAGATCCAAATCATGATGCTGCGACTTCTCTGGGTCGTACATCACCAATTGCGGAACACAGTCATCGGCATAGTTATAAACGTCGACGCCAGGATAGTTGGACCAGTGATTGAGATGCATCTTGATGAACGAAGGCGATCTTATCAAAGAATTCCACGATATGCACACGCACCTGGATCGCACGAGAGACTTCACAGGGAGGCGCGAGAGGATGTTGAGAGTGATATCGACAGGAAGGCTCGCCATGATCCCCAAGCCCGCCTCTGAAGCTCCGAAATGGGAATAATCGCAGAGGGTTTTGGTCTGTCCGATGGCCACCTGTTTTCTTATATATATATATATATCAAGGAGGGCTGCGGCTGCCAAGTCTTCTCTCTTGGGATCCAATTCAGAGGTAAAAATGACTTGGTAAATTGCAATTGATTATTTTTTGTGTCTTTTTGTCCAACTGGGTCTCTTTCTTACCCGACTAAAAATGACACCATCCATGTGGGTGGGATATAGAAAAGGAAAAGGTTTACATAGATGTGATATTAAATATTTGGACAAGCTTAACAAAATCACCTCCCACACACCACCACCACAATAAATAATTTGCCCTTTTTAACCTTTTTCACTCATTCTTCTTCCTTCCCCAACCCCCCAACAACAACCACCGCCTCAATACTTCGGACCTACACAACTCACCTCAAACCAAACCATGAAGATTAAGAACAAAGGCAAAGTCCACCCTTCCCCTTCTTCTTCTACTACTACTACTACGACTGCTGCTGCTCCTATACTCGCCACCCTGCAGCTCCTGCCTGCCACCGTCCTCGCCCTCGCCTCCGTCCTACCCCCTCCCGACCAGGAAGTCCTCTCCTACCTCCTCGCTCGCTCCCTCCTCCTCTCCTCCGACGCCAAGCCTTCTTCCTCCTCCTCCTCTGCTCACGGTTCCTCTTCCTTCGACTGCGGCTGCTTCGACTGCTACACCATCTACTGGCTACGCTGGGACTCCTCCCCTAACCGCGACCTCATTCACCGCGTCATCGATGCCTTCGAGGACCACCTCTCCTCCTCCTCCTCCTCGAACGCGCTCTTCGGGAAGGGTAAGGTACGCGGGGGTCGCGCTGGTGGGAGGCGGGCCAAGGACAGGGCCATCCACCGGATGGACGCGAGCTCACAAGAGGATGGAGACAACGGCGGAGGAGCCGACGGCAACGTCGGGGGGATTCCAAGGGGTAAGAAAGGAGATGATCAGGAGAATGACGGGAGTGTGGCGGTGGAGGTTTCGTCGCCAGGGAGTCCTCTTGCTCTTCCTCGGCCTGCTTCGCCGGTGAGCCTCGGCGGCGGCGGAGGAGAACACAAGGGGTTGGCAAGGAAGGTGCTGCCGGACGTGTTGGGGATATTGAACTCCCGTTTATGGAACCTTTGGAGTCCGAATGTGTAGCCCCGAGGAGAGAGAGTTAAGTCTCGTCTCCCTTTCCCTCCCGTTGTTTCCTTCTTAATCGCTCACCACCAACCTTAATATCTGTTCATTATTATTGATATTAATATTGTTAAGGTTTTTTTTTTTTTTATAACTAATATTCTCATTTAAATGGGGGGGCTATCTCATCGTAATTGGTGCCCAGCCCTCGGAGAAAAAAGGGCAAAGGGTGGCCGACAATGGCATCGGTCCTTTTTTAACTTACTGTCAGTTAACGTACTCTTCATTTAGTCCCAAAAAAAGTAGTTTTAATTTTTTTTTTTTTTGGGGGGGGGGGGGGGGGGGAGTATTAGTAGTAAAAGGGAAGTTTGTTTTGGTAGTGATTTAGGTGGAATCAAAGGTGGTGGGGTGTGTGTGTGTGGGGGGCGTTATTATTGGGAGATGGGGGGAAAGGCATCTAATTCTAACCATCTCTTAGAGGAGGTTGTTATATTCCCTTTTGAACCTTGGTGTTTGTTTAGGAGGAGGGGTGGTGGTGAATTAATAGTATCTACCCACCTCCTGACACATTGAATATATTAAGGTTTCTCTCCTTCGCTTACTTTAAAAAAATAATAATAATAGTCCTGTGGTCGTCAGTCATACAACAACAAACAACGTTATATCCTCTTCACTAGGTTCTGATAGGACGACGCCAGACCGGCAGTTGCACTTTTAGGGCAAGAGAGGAGGATGGTGACAGGTCACTGAAACTCTTCTTTTGGGATATCGAATCGACCGCGTACGTACACGCTGGTATTATTGAAAATGCTACCCCCAGGGGGACCACCGCCAATCTTACGACAAGGCTCTTTTCTTATCCATCCTTCCCGCTTGGAATGGTCGTGTTTTTATTTCAGGATAGGGTTATGGCGTGGGATGTGTCCACGTGGAGGAGGGATAAGCCCCCGACATCACATGCAAAACTATGACTGCTTTTCCATGCAAGAAGAAACAAGCGTAAGATATCATTTCAATATCCCCTTCTTGTGATTCCGACAAGGCTGAGAGGTCGGGTATGTATCTACACCGAGGCCCAAACCTTCTCCGGAAATGGAGTCTACCTATCCCAATTGAATGCACAAAAAAAAAAAAAAAATATTTGTAGGCTCGTAGCATTTCCGGCAGGAACGCAACGAGGTCGGCCCTTCCCCTCCCTATTTTTTTTTTTTTATTATACACACGAAAGTGGTCGTTAGGACAATGGACCAAACAAACATAAACGAAACGGATCGATCCCCCACGCTGTCGTCGGGCGTTACGTTGAAATGGAACCAAACTCTCGTATCACCACCACCCCCGTTTGTGGCTCTTGGTGGGGGGTGGGGGGGAGGAAAACCATATTCCCCACCAAAAGACAGACTACCCCTCCTTCCTTTCTTCCCTCTTGATACGACGGCATCCCTTTGGCCTTAAGTCAAACTCCCCCGACATTGATTGGACGTCTCCACGAACTTCAGAAACACCCAAAACCCAAGCCTCCAAAAAAAAATAAAAATAAATACTCGAACAAAAACTTTTCCCATGCCAAAGCGGACCAACCACCCCTCCAACTTCCCTTTTCCTTACTTCCAAACTTACATACATTTATTCTCCGTCTCAAGTTAATTCAACTTTCTTTTAGTAACATCTCTAATAATGTTCCAACACGACCGACGTAAGATATGCAAACTGGCTCATTGTCCGAGATATTTCTAATAAATTTTAATCTTTCGTTATATGATAATCAAAGTTCCTCCCCATCGGCTGGAACCCAAACCCAACCGGCCTTCCCTTTGTAGCCTTCGGTTGGACACATGCGGGGAGGGGGGAGGGGCTAAATGCTATTTCCCCACATGATTTGGTCCCTCCTTTGTTGCCTTCCCTCCCACTTTGCTCTCCTTATTATTTTATTATGAACATGAAGAGTTCTTTAGGAATCATCCTCCTTGTTCTCATTTGCTCGAATTCTTGCTGTAGACCACCCCCCCACTGTAACTGTCGCCTCCTGGTATAACATTAATCCCATCACCACGGAAGCAAAATTCCTAACCCATTTGTATCGGTGCATTCATTGCATGTTTGCCTCTCCTTCTCCTTTTCTTCTCTTTTCTTTTTTATTACAATACTAAATACTCGTGCCCCAACCAAGTCTCGGGTCTTATTGGCTCTCGCAACACGCACACGCCATGAAGGTGTAGTATGGATTTTTTGACTCCCCCCCTCCCTCTCCCCCTCGTGAACATCCCTCGCTGATATTGTTCCTTCCTGTTGTTGCAGTTGTTGGGCTGGATGCACCGCAAGTCCCGGCATAACGGAGGCAATAAGATCAGCGATTTCGTCCCAGGTATAATTTGACTCCCCCGTGTAACGGCGTCGATCCTTGGTGTGGCAACGGTGTTTGTGGGATGCTTTTTTAATTGGTTCGGGGTTGATTTTTCAGCGAAGGAGGTTCACGGCAGACTGAGCTACGGGGAGCCCCCGCTCAAGCAGTCCGAGATATACCACCTTCTGAGGAAGTCGTTTGCTGGCATCGATGCCGTGAAGATCGAATTCCATGGCGACCAAGGACCACTGACTGCTGAATTTAACGGCCTCTTCCATGGATTCCTCGCTATCGGGACCCTTGGATCGGAGCCCTCTGCTGCTGCAGAGGAGGAGGCCCCCACCTTCGAGATCTCGGTGGCTGATGAGATGCCCATGCTCGAGTTCCTGGTCACGGATGAGACTCCCGCTCCCGCCCTGGAGCACTCGGTGGAGGAAGTTTTAACGGAGAAAGAGACGGCCATCACTGAGAACGAGCTTAACCTGATCAATGAGGAGCTCGGGAAGGCTCTGATGGCAGTACCAGACGAGGGTGGATCGTCTGGAAGGAACAGCTACGTCAGTGCGGGGAGGGGCAGCTATGCGAGCGGAGGAGCCACCACGATTTGTCCGCTTCAGGGGTACTTGCTGGGCTCGGCAGCAGAACTCCCAGGGGTTAAGGACGGAGATTCAATGACGAAGGAAGAACAGAGGACTACGCTGGAGGAGCTGTTCCGAATCACTGATGAAGAGATTAAGGAAGAGGTGGTGAAGAAAGGAGGTGGAGGGGATGGCGCCGATGTGCCTTTTGTCGGGAAGTTTGCAAAGAAGAAGAAGATGATGAGTAAGTTGGTCCGAGCCGTGTCAACTTCCAAGGGGTCCGTCGGTAGAGGAACTCCTGCGGCAACAGCTGCATCTGAGACTAAGCTTAAGAAGGTGCACGTCTCCAACGTGATGGCGCTGATTATTATTTATTTGGCGTATTAACACATTTATTTATATCGTTCTGGGCATCTGCTAGATCATGCACATGTTCCAGAAGAAAGTCGACCCTGAAGCCGGGATGTCTTCGGAAAAATCTCCAGGCAAGCACAGGAAAGTGACGTTTGCCGCGGAGGTCAAGCAGAAAATGGGTGGCAAGAGGGACGTCTGTGGCAGCGGGATCCCGATCGAGGCGATGATAAAGCCAGAGGACATGGAGAAGCTCCTCCTTAAGGAGAAGCTCCGTCGGACGAAGTGCATGGGCAGCAAAGTTCCCCAGACGGCCGCAGACGGTAACGAGTCGAAGGGAAGCAGGGAGTGCTGGATCAAGACAGACGAGGACTGTAAGTACGACGAACTCACTGCTTTTAACTCCCCTGTCTTGCCTGAATAATCGATGGCGTCCCTCTTCCGATCGTCGCAATCATATCTTCGTACTTGCCGGAAAATGCAGATCTGGTTCTCGAGCTGTGAGAGGGAAAGGGTTCGTGGATCCGGAGGCTGGCCGTGGTTCGCCTGGCCTTCTCCCGTAATGGCATGTTTGGCGGGAATGAGATAGTACGAACGTCGTGGCTATTGGATGAAGCATAAGAGTGAATAAGAGACGTTCCTGCAACTTGCTCCTATGTTCAATGTTTATTTTTTGTTGATGAAAGCGTTGTGTAATGGTAATTTCTGGGATGTCCGGAGTCGGATTGACGCAATTAGACACGTGTGTCCGCTCGTGTCGAATATTTATTGTACACGCAGAGTCCTTGCTGTCCAGGTATTGTTGAGAAGTAATCCCGTTCCCGTTAGCTAACGGAATATTCTCTCCCCAGCGATCCCTCTCTCGTAATTTTGTGATAAAACCGTGGCTCTTTTGAAACACACCCTACCAGCTGCGGACAGAAAGGAGGCTGCTGCGGCGATCGAAAGTGACCCCCCCCCCCCCCCGGTTGCCGGTGAACGCCTCTAAATTAAACCCTCCCAATCCCAACGACTCCTCACGCTCTCCAAAACCCTAAATTCCCCTTCCCGAGTAGTCGAATCGGGGTCCGGGTTCGATTTCGTCGCTGCCATCAATCACGGAATGCTCTGACGGCGGCGTGTAGTTTGCGGGAGTTTTTTTGTCGGGGTTGGTTGTTGGTGGGGGGGGGGGTCTGAGAGGTCGCGATGGCACTTCCCTTGGGGAAGCTCACTCTTCTCGTCGGAGCAGGTGAGTCGAACGGCCTTCGCGGCGTGGGCGTTTGCTGAGAGTGTTTTCTTGATTAGGAAGTTAGGGTATACTGGCTTGGAATCCCGTTTCGGTTTTCTCTCTGGCTACTATTTGCTTCTGGTCTCTCCAAATTGTTTGTCTCGATTAGCTGTTCTTGCGTGTGTCGTTGCATGCTTAGAGAGTTCGCGTCCGAGTTTTGGTTTCCGTTGCTCCATGTGGTTGATGTTTTGAGAGAGAATATTTTCTCTCTGTTGCCAATTTCGGGTTTATGGTTCTCAAGAACATTCTTATGGGTAACTTTTCGATTTTGCTTCTAGGTTTTGTTGGTTCCGTTCTTGCAAATGAAGGTGGAGCGTCGGGTATTAGGGACATTCTGTCTGGTGCTTTCAAGGTATTTTCATTGCCACAAAGATGTTGGTCTTTTGGTATAGACTGACTGATACGGCTTATTGATTCTGACGGAATAATTAATTTTCAATTTTATGGTTCCCATTTTTATGAAAACATTACTTAAACTGATGGTGGGACATGATGGATTAATACATCCTGTTTTTCATGCCCTTTTGCTTTAGGAATCTAAATGCATGTCTATGTGCTGGTGAAACCAATTATTCATCTGCTACTGTTGTTGTTCCAAATTCTGATCAGTCTGTGCATAAACCATGGTTGTTGTCCGTCATACGAATTACATCTGTGTACTTTTTGCGTCATTTTCGGTGAGACAATAAGGGACTAACTTTGGTTTGCTAAAGCATTACAATTATGGCTCATTGTGTTTCCCTTTTTATGGTATATTTACAATTATCATTTACTCTGCAATAGAGTGAAATTGACTCATGTCTAGTTGTTGAGACTTCTCGGTAACCTTTTGAAAAAGAACATGCATGCTCCTCAGTGAATGCTGGGATATAATATACAATTTTAGGTTTGTTATGATAAGTTGATGGTCTTGCAGATTGTTATCAAGGGAATCAGTCAAGATGATAAACCTACAAAACCTGTGAAGTCACATAGTGATTCATTGCTGGCTCAGGTTGGTTTTTTTATCTCTCCTTTTGTTGCTTCTGTATTAGATGAGGACCCACCGGAGTCCTTAGTTTCGTACATTTTTTATGTTATGGATGCATTGGGCAGGATGGCTTTGCATTGCTTGTTTTAGCTGTTGGAATCATCGCTGGGGTTTTCTACAGTTTATAATGAATGGCTGACTAAGTGGTGTTGTTTCTTCTTATAATTCTCTACATTAACAGAAAGTCCTACTTTTCAGGTAAATAATCTTAGACAGGAACTCCAAATGTTGGCATCGAACAGGCCCGTGACAATTGTGACCACGACTACCGGATCAGGTTTCATGCAGTTCTATATCCTGCTGATTCCATGTGCTTTGCTATCTTCTTCCCCACGATTCATTCAGATTAATCATCTATTCGTTATATTTGTTCTTTCTGGACGGATTTATTCATGAAGTTCCTGGAGAGTAATTGATTTGTGTTATTATCTGTTTCGCTGTAAGTGGGTGGACGTCTTGTTTATTTGGCTTATCAAAGGCATTGCACATATTTGACCCCTTCTGTGTTTTTGGTCGATTATTAATGTCCAGGCACGAGCAAATATGGTGTTATTGTCCTTGTTGCTGTAACTGGATATGGTTATATCTGGTGGAAGGTGAGGAGTTTATTTTTTCAGGCTTATTCTGCAATTTTTGTGCTTAGACAGAGATAATACCCTAACAAAAAATTTCTGTGTACAGTCACAATAACATTGTGACTGTGAACTACATGCTCCCTGAGACTGATGTAAACACCACTTTTGAATGTCGATCTCACCACTATATAATGTAGCCTCGTAATATTGCTGCTTTCGAGGCAATCATTTTGTTACTGTGATTTGCATTTGTGGTGAAATATTATGTTTATGGAAAGCCAGTTCCAATAGAAAACGTTGTGCATACCGTGTTGGCCGTAGAAAATTATGATGAGGTTCATTAACATGGAGGTATAAGTTGCAGCTTATGCAGACCATATATCTTCATGTTACTTCCGTTTCTGGATTTTAATATTTTTTTGATAAGTCCTGAATTTATAATTTGAAATTCTATTAGCCACTCTTTATTGATAGTGCAATTCTTATGCACTTTTAGTTGGAGGTTGTGACAAAATCTCTTGAAGCTTTTAAATTATGAGAACACAGGTTGCATTTGAACAATTGAAAATTACTGACTCCTCTTTATTTAGTTCTTGCTACCATGGTTTTCTGAAGTTGACACTCTTAACTGTAAATGAGACTGGCACACTTTTTTTATTGGTACTTATTCTAATTTGTATAAAATGGCATCAGGGCTGGAAGCTTCCTGACTTGATGTTTGCGACGAGGCGAAGTTTGTCAGATGCTTGTACTACTATTGCGAAGCAGCTTGATAGTGTTTATGCATCGATTTCGGTAATTTTCTGTCACTTGTGGTTGACTTGTTTTTTTTTTTGGTAAGCCTTGTGGTTGTCTTGTTATCTAACCTGAATATGCCTATACAACCTAGTTTTCATGTGGACTTGTTGGCCCCATTCAAATGATGCTTATCATGGATCAAACACTTTTAAGATATATTACCATCATCTTTGGCTGGGAATGCTAAAATCTGCTTAGAATTCTGACAGAAGAAGAACAAAACCCAAAAACTTTAAAGAATTGCCTAATTTGGTAACTTGGATAATACAGGCATGTCAGAGGTCTCTAAATGGACCATTGTTGAATTAATTGTGTTGAATTGGTACATAATTACTTGCTCAATTCCTTCCACAGGCTGCAAAGCGCCAACTTTCCTCAAAGATCGATCGCTTGGATTCCAATCTGGATGAGTGTACACAACTAACGGCTGCCACAAGGGACACGGTGGGTTGGCCTAGCCTAAGTCATTGTTTCATCCGTAGCACATACACCTTGTGTAACGGTGCATCAGTCTTCTTTTTAATATTGGAAATTATAATTTTAATGCCATGGCTATGTAGGTCTCTGACATAAGTGCTGAAATGGAGAGAATCGGATTTAATGTTACATCGGTACGGAATGCTGTGGAAAGCCTGGTTAGTTTTTCATAAGCTTACTTTTATTGGGCTGTTGCTATACATATCTTCCAATTTTCTGCTGTATTTTGCTCTGTATGCTAAAAGGCTTGTCTCCCGCTCAGGAGACAAAAATGATCACTATTGAAGGAAAACAGGTATCCAGTATCCACAGCTTTCATAGATGACTTTTTAACTGAGTAATTCTGCTATGTTTCTTTTACTAATTGATTTTTACTCTCTGGTGGCTAATGGGTTTCAGAATATAACCAACGTTGGTATTTTGAAATTATGTGACATTGCCTCAACCTTGGAAAATAGAAATGCAGTTCGTGTTCAGGCAAGACAACTTATCCTTTCTTCCCCAGATGCAGTGATACTTTTCTGTTGTCTTCCACCTTGCATAAAGAATACACCTATGAAGTCAGTCGTGTTTAATATCCATGAGGATTTAATGTCATGGATGGACGTTGTTTGCGTGTCTATCATCGGTAGCGAATGAATTATACAGCTTCAGGATGACTGAGATAATATTCTTGTGCAATTTGGAATGGAGGATGTTGATTATCCGGGAACCGCAGATGAAATTGGATATAGGAGAAACATACAATGTATTCAAATGAATGGAGTTGTCATACGAACCTCATCCATGAAAGTCTTTGACATTAATATTTTTCACTTTGCAGTCTTTACCCGGCAATTCTTCTTCTAGGGCATCAATTGAAGCACCACCGCTTACACCTTCATCAAAGGTAAATAATGTCAGTTGGCATACTGATACATCTATATCACTGCTCTAACCATAATCCTTAGTAATGAAAAATTATATACTCGTGCTAATGCATCTCCTTCCTATGTTTTACTTGTTACTGAAAATTTGGGTTACTAATCCAAAAGCCTATTTGGCTAGTCCCATTTTTTGGATTCTCCTCGAACAACGTACCCTTCAAACATTTTTATGTGCTTTTTACCTCATCTGATCCAATCTCACATCTAGGTCTAAGCGTAATTATCTTCCAACCTTTCTTTTGATCCATCCTCGGTAGTGTCAAATCATCATTTTATTGCTTTTGTCCTTCCCCATGCATCTGTTGCTCATATTCATGGCTTTCTCTTACAGGATAATGATGGAGCTGCAGAAATAAAGGACGCCCCAGGCAGTCGTGAGCCTTCCATGGGTCTCCAATCACCGGAGCACTTGAGCAGCAACGGGTCTTCAGTTCATGAACCATTGAGCAAGAGGCCTTCCGGTGGCAGCGCTTCCTTGCTCAGAAGAACTTCCAACATTACGAGTACATTGCTCCAGCAAGTGTTGTCCAGCAGACAACCCTGCTGAGAAACTCTATGACTCGGAATCAGAATTTTGCCGGAGATCCTGTTGGGTCTCTTCCAGGTACCCCCTTTTAAGGTCAACTGCCGCCATCCTGAGAACGCAACCTTCTGCATTTTATCATAAATAATAACGATTCATTAGAGGATGTGGCAGCTGAATTTTGTAGAGCAGCAGCTCCCTTAGCTGTATCATGGAGGTCCCTTAGCAGCTCCCTTATATGTGTAGCCCGAGGGGAAAGCTTTGTATGGCGAAATGATGATAGCTGGGGGAAATGGGACAGAGTTCCGCTAAATTTTCTTGCGACAGTAAAGACAGGAGGGCGCCCCTGCCAAAGGACAGTGATGAGTCTGTTGATCTGTTCTTGTGATGGCTCGGTGGTACAGTTCATGTTTTTTACATAACCAGGCACTTCCATATTTTTTCTTGGTAACGACTTGGCTGCACCTTGGTTAAGTGTATTCTGGGCATGTCTTGTCCTTGCGTTTGGTATTCCGACACTAAATTTTATCTGTCTTTTAGAAATTATTAGTGGGCCAACAACCTTCGGCCGTCTATTCCTAACTGGGCCTTCTACCCTTTTTTTTTCCTTTTGTTTTAAGTAAAAACGAAAAGAAAAAATGAATGAAAACACTAAAAAGGTAATAATAGCGTACGCACGTGCGGATCACACGAGCTTTCGCCTCGACAACTCCCGCCAAAAGGAATTGGAAAATCCCCTTGTTTTCCCGCCAACTTCATTGTCGAACCCCTCGCCGGATATAGAGAGAGAGAGAGAGAGAGGGAGGGACGGAGAGGGAGGGACGGAAATCGATCCGAAGAAGAGATGCAGAGCGTGCGAGGGATGAGGGCAGGGGTAGTACCCGCAACCCCTTCGCTTCCTCTCTACCGCTCCCCTCCCCCTGTCGAGGTCCGCCTGGAAGATTTCGAGCTCTTCGCCCTCGACCGCCTCCGCGGTAACCGTCCGCGCCTCCATCTCCAATCTGGTGATTTTCATTTCCGATTCCTTGTCATTGACTTCCCGTCCGGTTGGTGCAGTTCTAAAGGCGATCTCTGATGCGTTGTCACGGGGGAAGAAGCCTGAAGAAGTCGAGAAGCTGGTAGAGATTTCGAGGATAATAAACTATTCCGCTTTTGTTTGACTTGGTCCCCCCCTCCGCGGGCGCTAAGGAATTTGTGGTTTATTGCCAATGGATGGGCGTGATTGTTTTGTTTCTCAGGTATCGGATCTTTGGAGAGTGCACATGAGGCTTCCGCAGGCATCCGAGTCCCTCAATAAGGATGTGATTTCTCATTTCGTGCTTAGACTCGTCTATTGCAGGACGTGAGCTAGTCTCTTTTTATTTTCCTTTCTGGCTTCTTTCGTCAATTGTCTTGTGGTTTTAAGGTGTGGTGTTATCGATGTGTCTTTTTCTGCCTTCAGTGAGGACTTGAGGAAATGGTTCCTTTCTATGGAGACAACCCTCTTTCGGTATCGATTTAAGCTTGAGAATGCCGACTCTCAGGTAGGTAGGGCTGGGTTTTCAAAATGTTCTCGTAAGAGAAGTGCCTCGACTTTTCAAGCTTTTATCCGTGAGACTTTGATTTCTGATTGGGAATTAATGATTTCTCTTATTAGAAAGCACTGCTGACTGAGTTTAATCTTCCTTACAAGGCAGTTCCCAATGCTGAATTTGAGGTAGACAATACTTTCAAATTGCATACATGACATGATAGCCAGTAGATCTGCAATAGAAGCAAGCAGTTCCAAACTCTAATCTTCTTCTGGCATAAGCAGATTGTGAAGGAGAAACTGGAACAGGTTGCTCGCTCAATCGGCTCACCTTTATCGTCAGGTGTGAGAAAATATCATTACTTGGAGTGCTATGCCAATAAAGAATTATTAAACCTTCATCGTTCCGCAGAGACTGTTTCAGCATAGTAATATCATAATTCATGGTAGTTCTCTTATAGTCTCCTGAGATTTAACTCCATATAGTAACAAATAACAATGCCTGTCAATGCTACAGTACTCTGGGGAGCCTGCCATTTTAGCGGACGGTTTCTTTTTAAAATGACTACTTGCGATTAATATAACTCTTAAGTGAGATGTTGAAATTTATAATTTTACAAGCATATTGTCTTTCATGCTATAGTCTTGCCCTGATTTTGTTCCCTTTCTCATTGCAGCTGAGACAATATTCTATAAGGTGAGTCTGGATGAACCTTATGAATCTTGTTCTTTGGTGTTTGCAGCATCTCTGGCTAAGGACATGTATATCACTTGTTTCATTGTTAAGTTGTTTTTTTTATTAAGCTTATAAAGGAGAAGAAAAAAAAATTGTTATTACTCTGTGGTTCCCACAAGCTTTTTCTTGTTTCAAAGATTTTCCGCTTTACAACCTGCCTTTAGTTAGCTTTTCTTATCGCTGGTTTCAATATGTTCCATTTCTGAAGGTTCCCTTTGAAGAAGTTCCAGAACTTGTGGCTGGACGTAAAGTGTACATTAGTAGAGGAAATGCATATGTTGCAATGAATCAGGTGGCTTTTTATGCTTCTTGCGTAGTATCGTTTGCATGCTCTACTAAGTTTCACATTTCTCTATGTTTTTGTTAAAGCCGATCTCCTACTTCAGGTGGTTTCACTTGTTGTGACCCAATTCCGCAGTTATCTGTCAAAGGCTCTCATTTTGACAAATAGGTATTATGGCTTCTTATTGATGAAGACGTATAATAATTGCGATTTCCAGAGAACATGTTAGGCTGTATTGCTTTCTGTCACTGTTGTGTTCACTGGCTCCATAGTATTGGTACATCATATTATAGAACAGAGATTACGTATACTTTGGAGTGAATAAAGTTTGCCTTCTTTTGCAGAAAATGGACCTCTAGTGTTAGAGATCAAGAAAAAGATCGGCTGACCCCCGTAAGAGTTCCATTTTGGTGATCCTGTTGCTGTTTTGATGAGATGGTAATCTCTGTTTAGCCAACCAACTGTCCACTTATTCAACAGTGTCATCTTTTTCACATGTATTGCAGATTGTAGAAGCTTTATCAACATCCTATGTCGGCCCTGATTATTCCCAGGTCCAGCCTATGTCTTGTTCTATCTACTGGCATTTGCAAACCCTAATGCGAAAGCTTCTTTATTGACGAGAATTGTTGATGCATTTGGCAGGCCCGAGAATCCACGGAGGTATCATTAAAGGACATAGATCATGCAGCTAACAGCTCTTTCCCACTTTGCATGCGCCACCTTTATGCCAAGGTATACCCAGCCCACTTAAAATACTTGCTTTTGTATGCTAGCGGTTTTTTTGGTAAGCAATGCTAGTGGTTTTGTTGGCTTGTTTATGCCCAATCAACGACTTCCTTGTGTGGGCTATGAACAGTTGAAGGAGGACCACCATCTAAAATATGCAGGGAGGATGCAATTAGGGCTTTTCTTGAAGGTTAATACACAATGTTTCTCTGTGGGCGTAATTTTTCTTGCTGTCATTAGTAAGTGTGTATTCTGATACGTAATATTATCCATTAGGGTGTCGGCCTGAAGTTGGATGATGCACTTGCATTCTGGAGAGCTGAATTCTCCCAGAAGGTGGGTCGGTTATTAAGTCACACCCAACCAACACCCTGATATTTCAGAACGATTTCTTTCGGTGATTTGCTTATATCGGGGTATTATGTTCCTGTTGCTGGGCTTGCAAAAACTATCTCCCGGTGGGGCAGGGGGGGTGCTTACTAAAAGTATTTCTAACTTTCATATCTGGCATTGGAGGATGAACCACTGATATACTGGCAGACTTTCTTTCATGCGTAGATTGTAGGTGCACACAAATGCTGCAGATGTGACTAGAATTGGTGACGACCCCTCTTTTGTATCCTTCAATTGCGGTTGATCACTACATACCTTGTTTATTCTCGTATAGGTTGGTGCTGAGAGGTTTGAAAAGGAGTATGCCTACAACATACGCCACAACTATGGAAAAGAAGGAAAAAGAATCGTAAGTTTAATTATTATTTTGGTTTCAGCCTTCTTTCCCCCGATTATGAGGATAGTGAGAGTAACATAGTTTTGAAAGGAGATATGGATACTTGTTATGCTATCTCATTTACTATGTTATCTAGCCTTGAGGTTTGTCCTGTCATATGGAACTGGCAAGAGTCATCGCCAAAAGTTAAGGAACTCCTATAGTATGTCTCTTTCCGCAATCAAGTTGAGCGCAGCAGGACATTTTTTTAGGATGGACAGGATCTTTCAACTCTTCTCTTTATTAGCATCATTGAGTGACTGCCAACCTCTTGTTTTGTTCTGCTGGGGTTAAACAGGATTATACTCCCCATTCTTGTCAAAGGATTATTTCGGCTACCCCTGGAGTTGGGGATCACCATGGATGTCCCTTCAGACATTTCAGGTTAATTTCTTCCAGTTCTTCCAGGTTGATCAGAAGTATTTTATAGTTTTATTAATTCATTCCATTAATTCCAGATGATAATATATTGGCTCCAGATTTACTTTAACATGGAATTTTATTTAACATTTATAGGGATTAGCTGGATTCTCTGTAAAAAAATTCATTATCATGCACGGACAGGACCAAGTAAATAATTTACTCTTTCCGCAGCCATAGTTTGTACGGAAGATTTTAGCTTTACTCACATTATGGTGCGATTTATTGTTTTAGTTCCTTGCAAACCAAATAACTGACAGATGCAGCCCTGCATCACAAGACTTCTTGACACAGGATCCTTTTGCTTTTCAGTGAAGAGAACTTGAGAGCTGCTCTAGGTCAAATGGGAGTAAGCAATAGAGCAATGGAGGATGTAATAGACAAAGCAAAAAATCGGCATTACCAGGTCTATAGGCATACAACTCCTTCCATTTCTGGTTAATCACATCTTTCTGTATTATGCGAGAGACCTCTCATGTATTAACTGATAATTTGAAAAGAATTTGATTGCAGGTGGCCTGTACATTAACATTTGAAGCCATCCACAGCTCATCTTGTGACAGAGGCATTAATCACCCCAACCAGTACTTCATTGACAGCCAAAAGATTTTACAATCCAAGGTTATTTGATTTGTTGGTTCATTTACTCATATTTTTACTTCCCTCTTACCTATTCGCACTCTAAACGATGACAAATTTTCCCAGTTGAATATTACACCCCCATGCAACACATCCAATTGATGACCCAATGGCAAGCATTGCCTTGGAGAAACAAAATAATGACTCCAAGCTCATGTCTGCTGATATGCTCTGGCTTAAAATAGGGGCTAGCATGATATTATGGGCTACAAAATCATGACTCCAAGGTCATTGTGTTATCTTGTAAGAATGAGAATTTAGTACGTTTAGAACCTTCCAAAGAATATCTTTGGCTTATTATGGGGGCATCTGCAAATGAATCACAAAGTTACCATTGTCGATCAACTTAAGCTTTTGACTCATGCACAAAGGTTACATATGGTCTTCATAGAACACATAACATGATCGCTGAAGGGTACATGTCCAAACGGTGTGCCCATAATTTTATTGAAATGTGCTTGTGCTCCAGATGTATATTAGTTGATCAGAGACCATTTCTTAGTGCTGTAGATAAAGTTGTTGAATTCCGTGGAGAAGATATGATTTCTTGGAAGAACAAAAAGGAAATCTTAATCTAAACTGGACCTCATGACGCAGATGCCCAATCACTTAGCAAGATCCTTGACATCGGGGCCTCCTCCGAGATTTCGCAATAGAACCTTCCCTTGACCGAGTCCCACCACCTCTGGCTCCTAATAACATTCAGCGGTATCATCCTACGCGTCATCACCAAACCAACTAGGCAGTTCGCCCAAATGTGTTCCCCCTTCTCCTTAATGGCATCTGTGATGACCATTCTCCCCTTCCCGTCATGTTGCACGAGTTGATGCTTCAATGGGCGAGTGTGCAATTGAGAGGCACAGAAGTAGAGCAAGGTAATTCCTCTCCACAGTAATCAAAGCAGCATTGGTCATCTGCTCGTAGAAGTTGAGCAACGAGTTCAGCTTCTGGGAGGCACTCAATATGGCAACCAGCACTTCTTCGGTAACAATAGCATTTCCATGGCCTATGCACCCTGTCGCCCAAAAGTGACTGCTATCCTATACTACGTACGCTATCGTACTTGGAGGTGCCTGCCTAAAGACAACAAGGGTCAATATCCCTAGGCCCTCAGAACTGAAATACCTTGGTTCTTCTGTATATGACAGGTGGACTGAAAGCAACTTTCATCGACTCAAGGTTCAACTATATTCTTCTTGGGTACTATAATAGGTTAGTATGTTCATTTCTAGTCAATCTCTATAAAGTTCTTCTTGTGCCAGAGAGAATATCTCACATGATAGAGTCAATTTATAACGATAGCCAATGTTTTGGAGGAATCACCAGCTCGTTATTGATGAATCTTAATGGCTCTTCTAACAATTGTTTTCGACTTCATCTTTTTAGCATTGAATAACATTTATATGTCCCAATACCTCAAGTGTGTCGAGTACTTGTTCTCTAAAACTTGTCGGCATGCCGTCTTAGAACATATGAACAGGCTTTCTTATGTAGTCTTATCAACCTCTGTGGTGTTAATATTGTTGCTTCTCAAATGTGATATCAACTGGGTTTGCTTTAGTCTGTTATCTTAAGTTGGATGATTGGATAACACTTGAGATCACTACCATCAGAGGATCTGACTAAGCTTTACAACCTTGTCGAAATCCTTTTATATGAACTGATGCGGGGACGGGTGAGATAGTTCGATTGCTCAACGACAAAAACGAACTAAGATGACAAACGGTGACAGGTGAGGGTGGCAAATGGGGAAACAAAGGATAATGACGCGCCAACCTTCGAATACAAGCTAAGTCACCACCGAAGAATGAACGTACCCTGTCAGGATCGTGTACGGATACAGCAACGGCACCACCGTATTTGAACTCGGGGTTGAACGACACCACGACCGGAACTGAAAAGCTGATGGGCATGGTAATGGAGGGTTGCAAATTATCAAACATGAGTCGTCAGATCATAACCGCCTCTTGTGTTTCTCGTTGCTCAACTTCCTTCGCCTGAAAGCTTTGCTCCTTTGCCCATCGCTCGATCCGTCCATTTCAGCAGCGTGAGATTCTCTTGTCGCCTGATTGACGAAGTCAAGGCGACGCCATCACCAGACTTATCGCTCAGCCCATCCATCCCGCACCATGAACCTTCCACTGAATCCTACCATCAGACAGTCTCATGGACCCACGACAACATCAACGATTGCAGCCTTGCTTGAATGGTCATGTCGTTATGCGTCTTCGTTTTCCTTCAGTAATTCTTGTCCATCGATCATATCCCCCGAACGAGTCCTCGTATGGGTGTTTGTACGAGGATTCGACAGTGGAAAGAAATGAAGCGTTCGTTGGAATCTTGTCGGGAATTGAATGAAAATCATTTCACTTCCTCTCTGATTTTCGCAGAGGATGTGGTTCCCTCCCTTGAAAGGGGTTGGGGATGTCATTTCCATTGATCCCCGTTCCGTTCCTCTCCCAGTGCTCAAACCAAATACCCCGGACAGGGTAAACCCGTCTTCGCCCAATAAAATTTCCATGTTTGTGGGCGTTCGGTGGACTTCAACTATTGTCCTCCCTTGGATGTGAGCCGACCACCTGGTCTGATGTTTCCTACCAATCCCTTGGATGTGAGCCCAACTTAAACATAGAGGTAAGAGACTCTCCGTATCTCGTCCATTCCCCCTTGGGCTTCTAGAATTGTGGGCGGATCACAAAAACAGTGGTTTGCTAGAGGTGTAAAATAAATCCCTGGTCCTGTGAGGGTGTGGTCCGTTCTTTTCACTTGATGCTTGCCGCAGATATCAGCCGGAACTGTTATCCGCAATCCCTTCTGCTACGAGTTCGAGTAATTTCATGCCGGGTCGGTTGCCCTCAATGGAGGTAGTCACCGGGTTTAATTCGCCATTTACATGGACTTTTCGCAGCTGTGGTGTACCATGTGACTTTTGGACATTGTCTTGGAACTGTATTTTGGTGTGCTCTCTTGTCTATATGGACTACCCTCCCTGTCATCGGCATATCATTCCTTGACCTTATTCCTTATTACTGTAGACTGTAATTGCATCGAGCATAGTCCATCATTGCAAGAAGGACCCCAATACAAAAAGAAAAAAGAAAGGTCAAAATGTTCCCTAGATTGTCGCAAGACCCGATCATGCTGATAAAGATTCTTGAAGAAGTAAACTTTTGCCTGTAAGTGGGGGGGGGGGGGGCCGAGGGACAATCTTTATGGAATTGCTTGGAAGTCGAATATATGTATGGATGTGTTAGAGGAATAAATGCTTTTAAAGAAGAGGGTAGGAGGGGGCTTTAAAGGTACTTTTCTTTTGTATATTCTGGGGTGAAAAGGAAAGAAAGAAAGCCGTAGGATGGATGAACCATCATCTCCATCTGCAACATGATGAAAATAATGTCTTCTTCATGGTCCGGACTAGATAGATATGCCTTTTTTATATCGTAATTCGTTAATTATTTGAAGTAATTCGTTAATATACAACTTCACTTCAAGGCAAAATAAATTTCATTATAAAAGATTTTCATTTGAAAGCTCACTTTATTATACAAACAACTTTATCTTTAAGGAAAGAAAATGAATCGGACCACCATATCGATTTTATCTTAAGACCAATCCAATGTTGTAGGAAGATGATATATTAGCTTCTTCATCTCCAACTAAACGGAAGATAATTATATGCCTGAAAAATGTTAGAAGAAAATTACTTTCGAATAGAATTCATATTCTCATAATTATATATTCTAGTATAAATACAAAATCATAGATTGGCAAGAGGAAAAAGATGATAATAGCCTTCTCATCAAACACGTTTTGTAGAAATAAAATAATATCAATGCCAAACAATTTGCCATTAGAACTTCACAATTAATATAAATGCTTATCTTGTTTAGTATAATTGATCCAAAAAGGCATTGTTAATCTTGGACAAAATCTTTGTAGCTTTTATTAGTTAAAATTCTCAATTTAAAAAAAATGATTAGATATTAGTAACATAAGTTGTTATAGTTGTCTTATTATTAAAAATTAACTTCTATCATCAAATTTTTTTTAATAATACTAAAAGATAACATACATGTTGTAAACAAAACACAACCTAAATAAATAGTCATTAATGTTAAGACTATATATAATCCTAAATCTTGAAATAATTATTTTAAAATTTATTTTTTAAATAGCTTCCTTCATAATAGCCATTTTGATGCATAATGACTTATCATGAAGAAGTTTTCCGAAACATATTGAGTTGAATAATTGATTTATATAAAAAACCAAGCACTCAATACAACAAGCTTGTAAGTATCTCAATCAATAAGACGTAATATATCGGGATTGTTATTTGCTTTTAACATGTGAGATGTCGAAGGCCCTGTCTTAGTATTATTATCTCAATATTGATTTAATATATGGTTAAAGTTCCTAAAACAAAAATAAATAATTAACCATAAATGATATTTATCATTAGATGGCTAATTCTTTAAGAATATAGTTAAGAATGATAAATTATAATTGATAATAAATTAAATTAATTATTAATAATAATTTCTTTCTTGCTTAATCTTTGACAATATATGTAACAATGTTTAATTTTAAATACACAAACCCGCTCATTTAGTTTTGAGTTAGATATGAAAGTAACTAGTAATTTTTCAATCTCCTAGATCAATATTATTGTTGTATGCAATAGAGTTGGCCTCTCGTATGATATTTCACGAAGTTAAGATTGTGTCTATATACATGGAATTTTTAAATTTTATAGTTTAATTATGGTCACATGTTTGATAAAGAAAAATTTCGACTCTTATTTGATTAATTTATAAGTTAGCTCACTTTTAGAGGACATTTCTATATTATTTTTATTACTTTCTTTCCACACATTTCGTCGTTACGTTGCGTTTATACAATTTTTGTATTTCGTAACTATTATAATGTGAATTAAATGCACATTTATGGAATAATAATTTATAAAAAAGGATCGGTAGTAAACCATACATTATTTTAGTATAATTAGGGTTGAAATTTCAATCATAACCATACAATTTTACTAATTGATTTAAAATATAAATCATAAAATTGCTAAAAGAGAGATACTTAAAATGTATCTTTAATTATCTACTACTATTTTTTCAATAATTGAAAATTGTTGCCATGATGTATATAGGATAAAGAAGTGCATAAATTGGGATAAGGAGGTTTTGACACGAGTTTCATATGTAAAAAAAATTCTTTATAAATATCTGTTTGAACAAGGTTAGCATATATAAGTTTATGGTAAAACACACAAATAAATTACCGCATTATTTCAATAAGCAAAGGGATTTTTATATTTAACATTGTGTAAATAGGCAATTTTTTTAGACGAGTTCTATTGAAGAAGATAAAATTAAATTATCTAAGTTGGAATTACGATAATACTTATAATTTATTATCAAGAATTGCTATTGCATAAATATTACTAAACTGATGATAATTACATTCATATAACTACTCTATTATAGCGCCCACTATGTTGTAGTTTTTCTATTATATACCTTACAGAAAATTAACATTAGCATTAACAAGTCGTATTAAAAAAAACATGCATTAGAGGACATAGTTATGAATCAAGATAAAGCAATGAAGCATTTCATGAGTGCGCGAATTGTCCATAAAAAACAAAATTTCTTTACATAAATCTTGAAGTATCTAATTTCTATACAAACACTATAAATAATATAATTATCAAACTAATTAAATTCTCTTAAATGTCTCAAAAATATTCTACAAAAAAAAAACAATTAGCAAAAGCATAAAAGTGTGTAACTCCATTTCAGTGATTTAATACCTAGATTAGAAAAGTGACATTTGATGAAATTTTAAAAATATATCATTCGTATTCTTTTAATGGTTTTAGTTATTATATGAACTTTCCAACAATACACAATTTTAAAATATGCGACCAAAGACATTATTTTATTTGGCATTTTAAATTGTTATTTGCAATATACATAACTTTTGTTAAAAAATTACATTGAAATGCCTTCTTAGTTCCTAGTGACAAAAAGAATTCTTGCATATTGAAATACCTTCCAAGTATAATTTACTTGAGTAAGATGTATACCAAATTTTTTATCACTTGATAACAAAATGAATATTATGTTATTAATAGTTACATTTGAAGAAATAAACCTTTCTTTAGATAACTAAATAAAAAATCAATTTTAAGAGTTAAAATTATAACAAGAGCGGAGACATTTTATTTAATCATTAACTTTCAAAGCAATTATTGGGTTATATTCAATTGTGAAATTGTAAAGAAAAAAATTAACAATAATGTTTAAGGTTATTCATAAGCTTTGACAAAATAATATATTTTCTTAGACATAATTAAACTAACTTCTAAGTAGATCTTTTTCATTCCTTTATTTTATGGATATCGTCTACTTTATGCTTAGTTTTCTTATCTAATTAATTAATAATATTTTATTAAGTTGAAATTGATCCAAATGGTAAAACAATGAGGTATCGGGTTCAAAACCTACCGTATACAGTCATTCATGTTAGGATACTCATCCACCAAAGTTAGGTATGCTTCCCAGATCGAGTTTGGATTAGTTCGAATGAACCTTCGAATACCGAGTGGACAACACGAAAAACTAATAATATTTGTCCATGTTTCGTTAAGACCTATATTTATAATCTTGGCCTCACATTGTCATCTTAACTACTAAAGGAAAGGCAATATCCAACAAATCACTCTACAATCTTATTGACTTTAATTATCCTTATTTTTCACTTCCAATTTTGCAAAGACACAAAATATGTAATCATTATCGCTTGACCTTACACCTTGAATGTATCTTTTACGCATAAACTTGCTCACTCTTTTGTCCTTCTAACCATACAAGGCACGCTTGTACTCAACAATACTAATGGATCATCCACTAAAAATTTGTTATCGACCAATGGAATTTTACATGGTAATATAAGTTGAGTAACTTATATTATTACCATAGAAATATGAAATTGAACCTCTGGCATAAAACGATTGTAATAAAGTCACTAAGTCTCCCGATACTCCCTTTGTCATTATGCCTTCACGCGATGTCTAAACAGTTTCCTTGTTTGTTGCAGAAGACTAATACCATTTCTCAATATTGAAATAAAGTTCTCTTTTCTTTTTATAATATTACATTCTACCTCATAAAAATGTGCATCTCATTTGTAGTTTGGAAGACATTTTCAAGCGCTACCAGAATCATCTTGGAGAAGCAAAAGTTTGTAATTGTGTGAATGAGACAGGAGTAAGTTACTTTTATTACATATCTATTTGCTTTCACAAATATGCTGTTAGGAACCTATTGAATTATTGGCCTTGTAGCTTTAGAAATAGAAACTTGACTTCATAATTTTGTAAAACAAACTTTGTAATGCAACTATGACACTGTGACGTTTTAAGCTTTTAGAACACACTGTGCAGTAGAATTGCAAGAGCAGCAACAGTACTTAGTTGTTAACATCTATAAAAGTTCCCGCATCATATATCGTCATAATCAATGCTGTTATTTTGCCTCTTGTTCTTTTCTCAATTGCCTCCAACTCAAGTCACTTGATTACCTTATCATATTATAACTTATCAAGCTTTTTATGAATATGTGCCATCAATTGTTCAGTTACTTCTTTATATTGCCTGGTTTTAAGTTTATAAACCTCTTTATGAGTATGTGCACCATATATTATTCTCTACTTAGGTCACCTTCAAAGAGACTTATAGTAACATCTTAATGTCGCAGATATTGCAATCTGGACAGCCAACAAGGCGGACAGGCTCAGAGCTACTTTGTCACATCATGCACTTACTGATGCAGGTTCTTGGGGGACCATGGCTTGAGAATATGGATGTCTCTACTCTGATTCAGTGGGAAATGCATCTTGATTCAGCCCGGAGACGTGTAACATCTCAAAAGGCATATTCATGTTTCTCCCCCTCAAACAACAACAGAAATATATTTCATTTGATACAAGCTTATTGATCTATGTCGTCTCATTGCTAGACATGTTTTTAAAAGTTAGATAAAAGAACGAGGGTCAGAACAAAACCGTTTGACCTCAAACATAAAGAACCAAAATTATTATATTGTAACGTTATTAGGCGCAGGTAAATCTTCATGCCTAAATATCTTGATAGAGGTGCACATTCTGACCTTATTTCATCAAAGTTTTGAAAGTTGGATATTTCTCCGAAAGGTGTTGTCCTAATATATGGTTAGACTTCAAGAATTCTAGTAGCATAAACAACCTAGAAAAGAGTTATGTTAGCAATCCTTAATCTAGATCCGATTGTGTCCGTAGTAAAGGTTTTTCATACATTTTTTGTTTATTGCTTCTTCTAGCCATCATTTCTCTCGAAAATCAAAAGCTCTAAATATTCGTTTTACTAGAGGAGTTATTTTGAGTTTTGAATACATTCATGAGATCCTATATTTATGTCTTCATTGTTCCAGAGTGTCCCTTATGATTTCCCCTTACTTTTTACCATACATACCCTTGAAAAGAAGTGCGTGAAATCTTATTAGAGAAATGCATAATGCAGATTGGACTTATGTTGCAAACGATGACTCTTCCACAGGATAACGCGGATGCTTCAATCAATCTTTACAATCCATACAATCAGGTAAAGTTAAAATTTGTCTTTCTGTTTGGTGACCTGGAATATTTCTAATTCAATACAATAGGTCAGCTGAGTAAACAGACTTCCCAGCTGTTGTAAGTAAGAGACCACTTAATTGATTTACATGTGGTTTTGGGTCCTTCTTTGTTCTATATAGGCCTCACTCTCCTCTGACCTACAAATTTTGTTTTCATATTTGTCATAAGTTCATTCTAATTCGTGTCTTTTTGGAAAACAAAAAGGGTATGAGAATATTTCAGTTTGATTCTTATGTCAATGTCACTTTCAGATGCTATCTGTGATGAAATTACAGATTTATGTATATAAGGGCAAAGCTTTGGTGCTATCAAAGCATTACTATGTCAGGGTTCAAGGGTGAGAAAACAGACTCAGATGCAAATATTAGGAAGAATGACGCTACGCACATGTATACACTGTTCCCACCTCACACTAGTAGTAAAACTTGGCAATAAGTCCAGGATGACGAGCCATTCAATTATGTGTAAGAGGAAAAAGCTAGCAGGAAACAAATGAGGAGGGAAGGATGAACTATCAATGCAATATTATTGAATTTTATCTTTCCCCGAGGACATATATATCGTTTTCATCCATCTAGCATCGTTATTCAAAGGTATTAAGAATTGTTGGTTTGGATATCACCTGAGTTCAGATAACAGAAAAGCTCAACTTGTTGAATGTTGACAGACTCTCGGTGATTCTTCTGAGCTGGAAGTATTTGCAATCCAAGAGATGCAACAACTCCATGATCAGGTAAGCAGTTCAAAGATGACAAACTGTATTCTTTTTTCAAGATATCTTTCCTTCAGAGGCTGTGAAAATTAACGATGCTCGGTTCCCCAGATATGGAACCAGCAGAACAACCCCCCTCAGTAACAAGCCATTTATCTACGTCAATCCCGGATGAGTGGAAGTAAATGTAAATAAATAACCATTGGAGGCGGCAACCTAGACGCTACAGGAATTATCGGAATAAATGCCTTGGTTTCTGACCTGCAAAGTTGTCTAAAAAGCTTCGACTACAATATCTCATAGTACTGAATTCTATACCTACAGAGAAAAGGCAGCTTCATGGGATCTTTGCCATGTAAGCGTAGCCCGTTGTGTTTGGTTGGCTGTGTTGGTAAGCAAGCAAACACTGTATTCTATCCTAATAATGGTATTCTAATGACGTGATAGTCGGTCGCTGTCGTGTTGGGCAAATCACCACTCCGGCGATGGACCAGTGGTTTCCTTTCCCAATTTTGACGTACAGAATGCAGGTTGTTGCAGCAAGCTGATAGATAATCTTCGTTCGAGAATACAACGACCAGAAGGTAACAAACCAGAGCGACGCATTGCTTACTGAGACGGACAGATGCAGTTCCGCGCTTCTGTCCGCAGCGCTCATCCGTGATCATCTCTCACCCGGATGATGAGGTTGGAGGGAATAATAACAAAAAGCAAAGCAAAAAGAGAAGAAGAAACGAAGAACAGAGGGATTAGACTCAACTGTGAATCATCATCATCCAGGGGGAGCGCCAGAGAGAACAGAGAAGAGTAATGCCATTTCGTCCCCACCCTGTTCTGTTTAGTGTGTGTCATACGAACGGAGGAGGGGAAAAGGCGGAGTTTTAATAGCCAGCCAGCCGAAACCGATTGCCTGGAAAGAGGAGCTGATGATCTGAGAATGTTTTGGGCGACACGTCATCTCTGCCCTTCATTACATGCAAAGCATTTTGGACATCAGATAGCCAAAGCGGCTGTTCTTGTCGAATAGAAGGAGAGGAAGTCTTATTCTTCGAGTATAAAATAAGCCAATAGACGTCGTTCCCGGGAAAATGATAATGATAAAATTAAATTGGGAAATTGTGTATTTATAATAAGTATTAAATGATCGATGTTTGTCTGTGTCGGTGGAGAGATAAATACCCGGGAAAATGATGTGGGTCCCTCCTCATCCTCTCCCATCCGCCACCCACATTCTATTTTTATTATATACTACTACGATTCACTCACATATATAATGATCCCCTGCTGCTGCTGCTGCTGGCTGCTGTTCATCTTCATCATCTTATCCATTTTTCTTCCCCCCCATCCTTTTTTTTTTTTTTTCTCCCCGTCTAAACCAACCAATCAAAGGTACCTTCACCATCTCCTCCAGAGGAAGCAAAACCAGAGACCCCAAAAAGAATTACGTTAAAACACGGCAAACAGAGATAATTTTATCCCCTCCCCCCACCAACAAATATCATCACATCACATCACAATCTCCTCGTTTTCCCCAATTTCAAAACCAAAAGGATGATGATGAGGAGTCAGCAGCCACCGTCTGACCACCACGCCGACGACCACCAACACTCCAGGCTCCTCCACGATCTCTCCACCCTCGTCCTCAACCTCCTCCGATCCCCTCTCCCCTTCCCCGACGATCCCCCCTCCCCCCTCAGGAGAACTACCCCTTCCTCCCCTGCCTTTACCCCCGCCGGCTTCGCCTCCCTCATGCTCGGCATGTCCCTCGCTCTCATGTTGTGCGGCTCCGTCACTTTCTTCATCGGCTTCATGCTCATGCCCTGGGTCCTTGGCCTCGTCGTTTTCCTCTACCTCGCCGGTATCGTCTCCGCCCTTTCCTTCCTCGGCCGCTCCCTCCTCTGTTTCGCCACCGGTCCCCCCGCTCCCAAGAAGGACATCCCCTGTAAGCATCTCCACCACCCTTTCTGATTGGTGCGGCTTTTGTTTGCCTCTTGTGCTGCCCTGCATCAGCAACTCTGGCAGGATTCGCTAGCGATCTCGCCTATTCCCTGACTGCCATCCGTGGGGTATCATTAGTTTCCTTTAAATTTAGCTTTTAGGTTTTTGGATATGGTAGTTGTTCTTTCTGCCCGAGTCCTAATCCAACGTGATAAAGATCATCTGATCCAAACACATGAATTATCTCTTTTTTTTCGACAATTAATCCATTCTCTGGTGGATCCGAGTTAGCTACTAGTACTTGGAGGAAGCCCCTTTTTCCCTCAAAACAGGCTCGCACGATTTAGGTCGATCCGAGCATATACGTTGTTTCGGGGGTTCGCTGTTGATCTCTCAGATTAGTGGCACGGAGAAGGCCCTCATTTGGAGCCATGGTCACTATATATGTTCATGTGGGTGTTTGACATTGATCTGGCTTGTACCTCCATGATTCTGGTCTAACATTCAAGATTGCTATTGCCTGTTGTTCAAAAGGGTCCTCCTGTTCTTCTTCTGTCTGGCCATCAAAATGGAGATGGTGATTTATCATCTCGAGCCTCTTTTCTTTCGCACTCACAATCAAATGTTTTCTCTTTTTCAGCTTGGAAGCTGTTGTGACCAACACGGATCACACGCATCCAATCATGTAGAAAGAAAGGGATAATTCGATAAAAAGAAGCCTCATCCCCGCACCCACCTTCAGCTCCGTTTAGCCTCCAGTTGAAGGATATATCATTTGATCGATCACACGGGGTGGTTTTGGTTGTATAATTATCCTGGGTGGCTTCTGGTATGGGAGGGGATGCTATCCTCCTTATCAAGAAGATAGATACTACTCTCTCATCACAACAGTGAACATTTGTATGAACATGATGATGATGTCTTCTCTTTGTTGAGTAATCATTGTGTTAGCTATTTTGTAATATTTCCCCCCCATTGATATGAGATATGGAGAGAGAGAGAGAGAGAGAGACCAGTCATGCCCACCTGGTAATTCCATTACCATTTCCTACTTATTCCAGTTAAAGAATTGAATCTCTATATTTATCATGGGGGAGTTTGCTATTATTATTTCTGTGCTTCTATCCGTGCTCATGTTTATCCTTGCCATTAAATTTTAGGCATATCTACATCTATCTCTTATCCTATCCATCCCCAGATTGTTCGACATAGCAATTGGAGTTGTCGAGATGAAATTCAGGGTGAGTTCGCTGGGCGCTAAACATAAGGCTCACAAATTCGTTGTCGAAGAATGTGGAAATAAGAAAAGAAAGTGTATTTTTTTTTTTTTTTAAAAAAAGGGAAAAAAATGGTCATAAGTGGAGCCGTGATTGACACTTTTTTTTTGTTTTTGAGAAAAGCAGTAGGAAGTGTGACCCCACCATGGATGTTGATGTTGATGTTGATGTTGAAATAGCAATGAATATTCGGGAACACGAGGATCACGTGAAGGTGTTTGCCTTTGGAATTTACATGGTAAGTTGTTCACATTTTTCATCGGCAATCGGTGTGGGACAAGCTGTCCGCCATCAAACCCAGCTGACTTTCCCAACTAAACGTGGGGGGAAAATATTGAGTTTTGTTCCATAATAACGTCATTTTACGAACGACTTCCTTGAGGACCAAAGTCGGCCTTACAGGGTTGGTTCGCGAATTATTTTCATTAGTGCGTCATTTGGCGAATCATTATGGAACAAAACTCGGGAAATATTATTTGGCGTGTAAACGTTGTCAGTTTGACGTGTCCCCCCATATTGAAAACCGGCTGTTAGGGAGGGAACCCAAAGGAACAAAAACTTGTGTAAAGAAACATAATTAAGTGTTAAATTAGTACGTGTAGTTATGTAAATTTTTTGTTTTCATTCTCTAATCAATGCCGATCTGACTACGCATCGTGTAAACCCACGATCCTGGCGTGTTGGGTACAAAAAAGATCTTCTTGGCGATCTAGATTATGGAATTTAGACATTGATGCTTTAGCTAATGGTTAATCCTTCGATCGAACCTGTTATTTAAGTCCATGGTTTGCTATTTCGGATCGACTTCGTTAATTTCCTTTATATAAATATTATACATGTCTCTACGCCTTGTTTGGGGGGCTTTTTAAATGTTTGAAACGACCATGCCATCCTCACTTTGCATGATCTCCTCCCGGTCAGAGCATTTCACGCGTGAGTGAGTAAGAAAAGCCAAGTAGAAGAAAGAAGTAAGTAAACCGAGGTCATCTGCATCCATCCATCCAGCTACATAGCTCTAGTGCAACCGTGAAAGTCGGTGAGCATGCAACCTATCGAAACTACTCTCACACACGGCGGCGACATCGAAAGAGAACATACTAAAGAGGAAACATTGGAAAGCATCAGATCAGCCGATGTACAGGTGAACCTTGATAGCTATGAAGAAGACACATACGAGGCTGAAGTATAACAGGGTGTGGACCAAGATCGCGGCCCCACTCGTCCTGAAGTTACCGAATTCCACGCACCTCGGATGACCGGGGATCTGGAACAGGAGGCCGGGTGTCAGGACCATGAAGAGAACCACCGCAACAAAAACGGGACCCCAGTCCGCCATCCTCTCGGCCTTGTTTTTAGCGCGCTCGCGACTGAGAGAGAGAGGGAACAAGCAAAAGAATGCGACTGTTAAGCATGGGAGTTTGGTCGTCGGTAGAGGAAGTATAAAGAGGGTATGGTATATGATCACGTGGTAAAAGGAAGGGGAATAATGCCTTTGATTGCATGCACATGAAAAAGGGTTCCCATTTGTGGGTCTTTTTACCTCTAGATTTGCGTGTGACCCTGTCCTAAACTTCTGTAATAACGAGATAATAATACATAAACTCCCCCTCCTCTGAACTAATCACTGATGAAAGTTCCCAACATCATTCCTTGTTATTGTACTCTGCACTGCTATTTAGCCAACAACATTCTTTCATCCCTGCATTGATTCCTTTCCTTTCCTTGTCAATTACCTTGCACGCCTCCCCAAAAGAAAAAAAAATCTCTTGTGCGAAAGAGTAAGGAAGCTAATAGTAAGTACTCTCCATTAGTTACGTGTTCGTATATCTTGACACAACTCGTAATGATGTCATAATATTCGTCCGCATGTGGAACGTGCATGTAGAAATTATTGGTACTAATGTTTCGAAATAACGGAAAAATATTTCAAATCTGGAAATTATGGAGGGGGGCTTGTATTGTTCGGCTGACTTTGTTTGACATATAAATCCCACAAAACAACAAGACTCTTCCTCCCCTGTAATAATAGAAAGTCTATCCCTCACCTTCCTCGTAAACCAATGACGAAAAGCCACGTCGTTGCGTCCCCACAATTTCACCGTGCCCGCAGGTGCAGGAGATCGCGACCTGTCAGTTCTCGCAGCCAACCCCCTCGTCGCGTCCTCGTAATTCTATCGCTGCTTCTCGCCGAACGTCACCATCCGCTCGAATTTCTTCACCAGGGAGAACGACGAGGGAGGGCAGCTCCCTCCCCCGTGATCCGGTCAGAATTCGAACTCCTCAAGCCGTGAGTATGGCGCTGCGTTTCTCCGTTTTCCGTGCTGTCGGAGGCAGCAATTGAAGGACTAAGCGTGACTGATCCGAGCCAACCAAAGCCGAGTCACTCGACGATTAGGCGGTGGATTTGAGGCTGATTCGTGGCTTCTGGAAGAGGAATTTCGGTCGTAATGTCTGCAGGTGGAGTTGGAGATCCTTTAATTTGTTCGTTCCATAGTTCGTTCGATAGTTGACATGGTTTGACTTGACTTTGACACAAGTAGAAACCCGCGGCATTTTTTTAGTAGTGAAGCAGTATCGTATAGTTCGCTCTACTGTCAGTTGTTATGTTGGAACTATTTTTGTCGTTGTACCTTAGCAAGGGATTCTGATTCTCGCAGGATATGATATAAACAAACTGTCCCGCGATGCGCGGTTTCGGTGGCTGAAGCCTGTGGAAATTCAATTTATCTTGTTGAACCATCAGGAGTCCCAACGTGCCAAAGAGACGCCTCAGCTTCCGAACAGTAAGTGTCGCATTTCGTTTCCATAGAATTATTCATCATGTAAATCCTGGCTACTGTCATCATTTAAATGAGACGAGTTGAGAAGCGTTTAAGTCTCAACAGGTGGATCCTTCTTTCTTTATGACAAGAAGGTGAATCGCTTTTTCCGCCGTGATGGCCACAATTGGCGTAAGAAGAAGGAACATAGAACTGTTGGCGAAGGGCATGAACGACTCAAGGTCATCTGTTGTTGAATATGAGTTCAGCTTCATCTTCATTATGCAAAATATGACGACTTTCCTCATTATTACTGCAATTTGGGACAGTTATCCCACGTCTCAACAAATCATATGTCTGTAAAGGATGAGATTTTGATGGAAGAACTGATCTTTAGATTATTCTGACCTTAGGTAGGGAATGTTGAAGCCCTTAATTGTTACTATGCACATGGTGAAGACAACCCTAATTTTCAGAGGCGCAGCTATTGGATTCTTGATCAGTGAGTAAATTTCTGTAATTCTTACCTGATGTGCTCAGTATGGCAGTGTGGTATTGGTTAAGAAAGGTTTCCTTAGTACTGTCCATTGATTCATACAAAAACTGTATATATAATTTTCTGATCGCTTTTATTGGTGAATGGCGAAAATGAACCTACCTTTACAAAAATAAGTTATGCAGTTATCTTCACCGAAAATCTAGACATAGTTCTGTAAATAATCCAATCCATTCTTATTGGAATTTTTTTGGTCTTTCACTTAATTGAGCTGACTTCCCATGAATTGCTTTATTTATTCCAAGCAGGGCATATGAGCACATTGTCCTTGTGCATTACAGAGACATAACAGAGGTGGGTGGTTTACTCCTTTTGATTCCTTTTCTGACCTTGATCTGTCCTAGATGCAGTTGAGATATTGAGAAAAGTCATGCTCCAATATGAACATACATGACGGTGTGGAGACTAGAAAAAGAGTCCAATGGTGATGGAGTATTTATATAGTTGACCAATCTAGTGAGACAGGGGCTTGAGTGTTGTCTTTGTTTCGATAACGGGTTCACATCACATCCCTACGTGGTCCAGAATTATCTATAACCCACTGAGAACTCACGAGTTTCTTCTCGGGATTAGAGGCAGTCTTCTTTTGAATGTACTCGTCTTGCTTAAATGCTCTAAGTTGGCAAACTCCAGGAGAAGGGATGACTTATGTTAACTGTGGCACTAATAGTTTAACAATGCTTCTGGTGCATACAGGGGAAGCAAACTTTTGAATCAGATGGTCTATTGTCTCCTGAATCATCTCCTGGATTGGGTCAAATAATTAGTCATGGATCTTATGGTGATGGGTATCAGCACAATCCCTCCTTATGTGACTCAAGTAGCAATCTAAGTCCGGGTTCTGCTGAAGTCAGCTCAGGGTCACAGGCCAATGGCCCTGATCACATGAATGGGGTTAGTAGAATGGAATTTGGTAGCACATGTAATATCGAAGTTGGTAAAGCTTTGAAGAGGATTGAGGAGCAGCTGAGTTTGAATGATGACGAAATCAAGGAGCTTGAGCCATTTTTAAGAAACGATGAAGATTGGTCGGGATGTCAGGATTATGAAGTGGAGGCTTCTGCTCAAAACCAGCTTCAGACCTGTCTGCATGGTCCTGAAAGCTTCAAAAGCAATCATCACCCTTCTGAAGACAATGGATTTTGTGGCAAGACGTTGCATCATCTTCCAGGTATTGAAGCCATCATATTATGTCTTCATGGGCCTTCCTTGAACTTTTTTCATTCAAATACATCAGAGATTAGCTCAATTTAAATTGAATTTCCTGATATCATTATCTTACTTTTGAAGCTATTTCACCAAATCAAATAGGTGGATTTAGATACATTACTCAAGTAAAGTGAACCAGATGGAAACGGGACATATTCATCTATTTCATCTCTAGCATCATCTAAAAAGCTTGAGAAAGTTTGAAAATGCTGGATGGCTTTTTACCTTGATTTGAAGTTATATTTTCACCTTGTTACTGCTCAGGATAAGTGAAGCTGAAATAGCCACTGATCAAATCATTTTCTGCAGATTATTATTCTCCTTATCTTGGAAGTCCACCACAAGAAAAGGATTCATTCTTCTGGTCAGAGATCCTGGAGTCTAGTGTGAGTTATTTTGCATAAGTCTATGGAGAAATATCCCAACATATTTTTAAGCATATTTGACTAAGATACTGTGCATATCGAATTACAGATTATCTAGTCGTCTTGTTTTGATGCTGTCATCATGGAGACTTACAACGCGACAAAACATCTACTTTGTGGCTAATGTTTGAGGATTCAACTAAATCAGAAATTTTTATTTGTTACATGGTGTGTTTTTTTACATAAAAGAGAGTGCAGTTCTAATGAATTGAAATTTCTATTTCTCAGGAAAATTTAGCCTCCTCAGGAAGGATGGAACCAATGGAAGAATCACAAGAGCATTGGTTAGATTTGAAGGAGGTTGATGAAGGTAAGATTATAGAACTTGATGAAAGGACTTATCAGCTTAACTCCTAAACATTACTAATATGCACTATCCCTGGTTTTTCCAGCTTCGTCTCTTCCATATGCAGTTGATCTGAAGCTCTCGTCTTTTCCATCCATAACGGAAAATGAGTTTACCAATCCAGATGAATACTTGCATATTCCTGGTAACGTAGGTTTGACTGTTGAGGAAAAGCAGAAGTTTACAATCCTTGAAGTATGTCCAGACTGGGGCTACACCTCTGAGTCGACTAAGGTTAAGACATCTTTCAAAGTCTAACTTGACTGAATTTTTTTTTTTTTAACATCATTGGGCGTTGTTCTTACATAATTAGTAACTGTCACTCTTAAAACAAAAAATTGCCAATATCTTAGAGAACAATGATTAACTGGAAGAGTGATATGTTCCACATTGAATTAACAATATCTTGGAAAAGAAAGCAGAGCTTATCCTTGTATCTTTTCTCCTTTCCAAACTAATCTTTGTACCCGAATTTCTTAAAAGGGCATCCTTATTAAAGTGGCAAGTGATATTTTATTTTTAGAAATTCTATCAGCATATTAGTTTGTAAAAACAGTGACATATAAGACACATGGAAAATCAGGGAAGCTGCTTCCCGGTCTTGATAATTTATACTTCCCACTCTTACTGGTCAAAGGTAAAAAATTCTTATGTGATGTGCATCTAATAAACACCACTGTCACTTCCGGATCATCAAAAATCAGCTCAGCTACACCAGCATTGGAAAACATGGGGGGCTCACCATAACAGTTCCCTGTGCAGGTTATTGTTGTTGGATCTTTCCTTTCTGATTCGCCAAAATCTACTTGGAGGTGTATGTTTGGGGACACTGAGGTTTCTGTGGATATAATTCAGGAGGGCGTCATTCAATGTAATGCTCCTCCCCATTTGTCTGGGAAAGTCACTCTCTGCATTACTTCTGGAAATCGCGAGGCATGTTCTGAGGTCAGAGAATTTGAATATCGTATCAAGCCGACTGTGCCTCTCACAAGCAACATAGGATCAAATAAAGCAGCTAGGAGCCCTGATGAGTTGTTGCTATTAGTCAGTTTTGCGCAAATGCTTTTATGTGATAGCTTTGGGAGGAATAATGACAATACTGAATCAGATGATTATCTGTTTGGAGATTTGAAAGCCAAAGATGTTTCGTGGAGCCATATCATAGAGGCTCTTTTGATGAACAGTGGAAGTTCATTGGTAACAACTAATTGGCTCCTCGAGAAACTTCTGAAAGACAAGTTACAAAACTGGGTTGCCTTGAGATGGAAAGGACAGGACCAAGCAGGCTGTTGCTTTTCCAAGGAAGAGCAGGGTGTTATACACATGGTTGCTGGTTTGGGATTCGATTGGGCTTTAGTGCCTATTCTCAAAATGGGGGTCAACATCAATTTTCGTGATGTTAATGGCTGGACTGCTCTGCATTGGGCTGCAAAATATGGAAGGTACAAAAGAAATATTGCATTATTGATATGCCTTTCTTCATATTGCATTATTGATCACATGTTTCTAAAAGTGCCAACTCTTTTATGGTGGTGATTGGCAGAAATATCGCTTGGGTGTAGTATTTTTATTTCAGTGTTGGAAAAATTAGAGATTATCAGTAAGAAGATGAACTTTGAACCGTTACTTCCTTGTAGTAAATTTTGTTTATCTGTCTGGGGTTTGATTTACATGTCCATAATGCACTTGTTGCACTTAGGACGTACCAAATTATTGTCATTTCCCGGTTTTGCTGTGGCTGTTACTTATTTTTATCTTACTTTCAAGACCCAAATGTTATTTATCTGTTATTGACACGTTTTCTGTGGATATGTAAGTTCTTCCCATTGGTTTGCATGCTATTACAATGCCTTCTGTTCCAGGGAGAAAATGGTTGCAACTCTGATAGCTTCAGGGGCATTGCCTGGAGCTGTGACAGATCCGTCCTCGGAAGATCCAAAAGGAAAAAAACCGGCAGATATTGCTGCTATGAGTGGACATAAGGGCTTAGCTGGCTACCTTTCTGAGAAAGCATTAACGAGTCACCTGTCTTCCCTAACCCTGGAAGAAAGTGATTTTTCTAAAAATTGTGCTGAGCTTGAAGCCGACAGAACTATAAATAGCTTAAGTGGAGGCTTCCTATCTATCAGTGAGGATCAGCTTTCCTTAAAGGACACGTTAGCGGCTGTTCGTACTGCTGCTCAAGCTGCTGCTCGAATACAGTTAGCCTTTCGTGCCCATTCCTTCAAAAGGCGACGGCAAAGGCAGGCTGCTGATGCTGCTGCCATGGATGATTATCGTATCATCACAGATGGCATTCAAGGGTTGTCAGGTGTGCACAAGCTTCAAAATGCCCGTGATACCCATTCTGCAGCGTTATCTATTCAGAAGAAATATAGGGGATGGAAAGGTCGCAAGGATTTCTTATTGCTGCGCCAAAAAGTTGTGAAAATTCAGGTATCTGTTTCATATTGGGAATGAGTAAGATGGAAAGAATGGCCAATCAGTGCTTGTTTGATTTGTCTGTTTCCCTCAATCAGTGCAAGCAGATTGAGGTTTTGCTTCTTGTTGGGATTTACTCTCTTCGTGATTGTAATACGATGCTTTTGGCAGGCTCATGTCAGAGGTTATCAAGTGAGGAAACATTACAGAGTCTTCTGTTGGGCTGTTGGAATCTTAGATAAGGTTGTACTGAGATGGCGACGAAAGGGAGTCGGTCTTAGAAGTTTCCGGCCGGAAATGAAGTCTATCGAGGATAATGAGGATGAAGATATAATCAAAGCTTTTCGCAAAGATAAAGTGGAGACTGCTATCAATGATGCCGTTTCTAGAGTTTTGTTAATGGTTGATTCTCCTGAAGCTCGCCAGCAGTACCGACGCATGCTTGAAAAGTATCGCCAGGCTAAGGTAATGTCTTCTACTCACGTATATATCCCCAATGAGCACCTCCACTTGATTCAAAATGGATGATTGTGCTAAAAGGGAGCAATCAGATGACTAGCAATTAGATCTACCATGTCTTCCCCAAGACGAGGATAAGTCCACGCTTTAGTCAATAGTATAGTCTCTGTACAACAATTTTATGTAAGGGACTTCTTTAATGTCCGCTTTGGCGAAAAGGAAGAGCTTCCTTAGAACGGTTAGCTGCTTCCTAGTCCACTTCTGCATTGAAGTTGAACGACTAGAAAAGTTATTGTCCCCTATGATATCAATAGATTGTATATGCATTTCATTTGTGCAGGATCCCATATTCACCTGTTGACAGTCCTGATCGACATGTCATGTTTTTCTTTTGTCTTGGTGGTGTTTGATGTCTTCTTCTTTACGCATATTTCCTCACTATTTTTTGAATTCTCTTTCCTTTGACAGGCCGAGGTTGGAAACTTATCGAGTGAAGAAGCAACACCAACAGCGACTGGGGTCGAACAGGCCGAGTACATGAATTATTTCCCTTAGATGGCTCTAATTTTGTACCTTCTGCTTTGATAGATCGCTGTTGTATGTACATATTATATATCCTGATCAGCTGGATGTAAGAAAGCTTGGTTGTACAGTCAGTCAGGTCCATGATTCTGTGTCGGTAAATGCTTCAGGTCAAGGTTCGATAGCCCCGCCCCGCCCTGTTGGCATCGAACGTGGTGTAGTGCTCCACAAATGCCTTGGCCACAGCGTCAGGATCCGTCCCTCTCAATCCCCTACGGTAGCCTTCTCCGGCGAATACGATGATGGCGGCGGTTATTTTGGTGGCTTGACAACGACCTCGATCGCGATCAGGGGCGAGGACAATTGGAAGACTGCGGGGATTTCGCGTGGTTGTTTTTATCTGTTCCTGATTGCACTGGTTGTTAAACTACAGGGCGTGTTTGGTGACTTTTGTGCTGCAAATGTGTATTTTCATTCCTTTTCACGTCTTCTAAGTCGAATTCACTCTCAAATTCGAGCTAAATCTATCACCCACACACATCGGGTAACATCTTTTTTTTGTTTATTTTTATTCGGATTCGGTCCTACGATTTCTCCATGGAGTATATAAAATGTTATTATTTATACCACCTGTCCAAATTAACGTGGTTCCTTGTACATAGGGATTTTAGAGGATTCCATTGTAGTCATGATGAAATTACAAGAAATATTCAGGCATACATATATTTTCTTTTCTTTTTTTGTGACGTGTTCTTTAATTTATATTTTCATTGTATGCGATATAAATTTAATGTTTTCGTATAAATCTTTAAAATGAACGTAAAAATATTTAATTATTTTCATACTTTAGCCCCTGGGGCATGTTGAGAGCAGAAACAAGGCCAACCAGTCTAACCATGGTTAAGAGGTTACCAATCCCTTGTCCATCTTTACGCCCTAACCATGGTTAATCATGGTTATAAGGAGAGTACAAATGTATGAGATAAAGTTCTGTGACAAGGGGTGTGAGAAGTCTAACCATGGTTAAGAAAATCATCATACCAAATCATAACCATTGTTATTATCTAACCATGGTTACAATCTAACCGTGGTTATTAAGGGGGGGTGGGGAAGAAGGTGTTGGATTAGGGTTACATGAAATGGAATCCTGATAAAAGAGAGAACGGGGGTTAAACCATCTTCTTACATTTTGTCCATCGCTTTTTTTTATACATACAAATAAACAACCAACAACAGCAACAGGAAGAAGAATCTTTGCTTCAACGAGTTGGGTTGGGGTTGGGGTTTCCCTCTGTGGGAGGGAAGTTTCTTTCTTGCAAGTTAAAAAGGCGTCGGATTTTTGGCTCTGGGATTTTTATTTTTCAGACAGACGGTTGAGGCTGCGTCGAATGTCGTCGTCTCCTTTGAGAAATTCAAATCGTGCCCATTAGGGAGGACCATCACTGCGTCTGTTCCCCCTCAGAAAGGTGAATCCTTTCGAGTCTCATCACGTTGTGGTTAATGATGTTTGAACTGAGGATGATTTGTGTTCACCCACCATGTGGAATGACTTCTTGGTTGATAAGCTGATCTGGGTCCTTAGTTTTATGACCTTCTTGGTTAGATCCAAAGCTTGGACTTGTGTGTTAGGGCAGTTTGTTCATTTGGGACATAGGACTATGTTTTCAGATGGCGTAACGATGTCTTTGGAGTGGATTCGGGCTTGTGGAGATGGCAAGGGTGGATTTGCGGTTTTTGTTGTTATGTGCTGTCCGGTTGTTCCAATGGTGGTAGCCTAATTATGTGGAACCTTGCATTGCTTTTTCAGTGGAAGATTATTAATGTTGCAGTCTTGAGTTGGGGGCTTTACTGAGGATTCCCCTTTCCTTATTTTTGTTGTTTGAATGGTCCTTGCTGTTTGGATTCCTTCCCGGGTTGTTCTGTCATCATGATTGTCTGGTTCTTCCCTTAGTTGTTGGACAATTGCTTTGTTTGAAGGCTGCAGATTTGTTGTGGAAAATCCCAAGTCGCATTGGTTAATTTCCTTTCTGGGGGGGTATGTGTTGTATCTGAGGTGGAATTCCATAAGGAGGGTTGCGTGCAAGGGAATAATGGAGTGCAATAAAGATGAAGCCACCAGAGCTAGAGAAATCGCACAGAAGAAGTTTTTAGCCAAGGACATGGCAGGTGCAAAGAAGTTTGCTCTAAAAGCGCAAAGTTTATATCCAGGGCTTGAAGGGATTTCCCAGATGATTGCCACGCTGGATGTGTACATCTCGGTAGAGAATAAAATACTTGGTGAGGCAGATTGGTACGGCATATTAGGCGTTGGTGCAAGTGCAGATGATGAGACAGTCAGGAAGCAATACAGGAGACTGGCTTTGATGCTCCACCCTGATAAGAATAAATCTGTTGGGGCTGAGGGTGCATTCAAGTATGTTTCAGAAGCGTGGAGTCTTTTATCGGATCGAGAAAAACGAGCAGCCTATGACCGGAAGAGGAATCAGAATTTTTTCTATAAGGCTGCAACCTCAAATGTTGGGAATTCATCCGTTCCTCCTCCAAGGACTAATGTTTTTGATGGTTTTGGTAAAAGTACAGTTCCCAACGCGAAGACTCACAAGAGTAATGACCGTCCTAAGCAGTCTTCTCAGAAAATTAAACAGAGAACATTTTGGACTGTCTGCCATCGGTGCAAAATGCAGTACGAGTATCTCAGGGTCTACCTGAATCACAACCTTCTATGCCCTAATTGTCAGAAACCCTTTTTCGCAATAGAAATCGCTCCTCCTATGTCTAATGTCACCAGGTCATCGACAGCATGGAACTTTTCTCCAGAACAGCACACGATTAATCATCGCCCTGATGTTGACAAGACAGGGAGGAATCACGGAGCTTCTACGAGCGTGGGAACATCCACTGGTCATGACTCCTATGCTCAGACAAACTTTAGCCGGGGTCCCTTCTCAAGAAACGGCGCCAGTTCTGCTGCACAAGCAGCGACTGTGGTGCAGCAGGCATGTGAGAAGGTGAAGAGGGAGAGAGAGGAGACTCAAGCTGCGACGAAGAGAGATGAGGCAATCCGAAGAAAGAATGCTTCTTCTAAAAGGAGTAGCAGCATGCAATATAGTGGTCAACCCAAGAGAAGAAGGGCCATGGATGACGTGAACGGAAGTAGCTACATGAGAGAAAGTGGATGGGTAGAGGCAAGTTGTCCGCCGGCATCTCAGCCATCGACTTCTGAACATTTGCAGAGTAGTGGAATATCTAATCCAGCAGCCCCAAGAGAAGTCTCTCCCCTTGACCTCCAAAGCATGCTTATGAAGAAGGCTAGGGAGGAGATATGCAAAAAATTAGGTGAGCGGAGATCGTCATCGGTTCCTAAAGGTCCTGATAAAGAGGATAGGGATGAGAATGCCGCAGGAATTGAGAAGGTCAAGAAAGTTTCTGTAGAAGAAAATGTCAACAATGGAGATGAGTCAAGAGAATATAGGGACGGTGATGCGAGAGCTGTCACTGATGCCACGGAGGAGTCAGCAGGTGCAGTTGATGATGATACAAGTGCTGAAAACCTGGATACGCTGATAATGAACGTGCCTGACCCTGATTTTCATGACTTCGACAAGGATCGGTCTGAGAAGTCGTTTGGGGCAGAACAAGTTTGGGCAGCATATGATAACGATGATGGGATGCCTCGTTATTATGCCCTGGTTCATGATGTGATATCTTCTGATCCATTCAAGGTGAGGATTAGCTGGCTGAACTCAAAAACAAACAATGAGCTTGGACCTGTGAACTGGGTGGCTTCTGGTTTCTCCAAAACCTGTGGCGAATTCAGAGTTGGGAAACACGAGGTCAACGGATCACTGAATTCGTTTTCTCATAGAGTTAGGTGGACCAAAGGTACCAGAGGGGTAATTTGTATATATCCGAGAAAGGGTGACGTTTGGGCTCTCTATAGGAATTGGTCCCCAGAGTGGAACGAGTTGACAGCAGATGACATCATACATTGCTATGATATGGTGGAGGTGCTCGAAGACTACGATGAGGAGGGAGTGTTGATCGCGCCCTTGGTGAAAGTCGCCGGTTTCAAGACGGTGTTTCACCGGCATCTAGACATCGGGCAAGTGAGGAGGATTCCTAGAGAAGAGATGTTCCGTTTTTCTCATCATGTACCCTCTTTTTTGCTCACTGGTCAAGAAGGTGCAAATGCTCCCAAGGGATGTCGTGAGCTCGACCCAGCTGCCACCCCTCTGGAACTTCTGGACATTATAATTGATGTCGAGGAAGAAGACAAAGCCAGCGAGCATAATGGGACGGTTGATGAAAATCAATCTGTTGACAGTGCGACAAACTTCAAATCTGTCTTACAAAAACCTGAGTAGGTGAATATGGTCGAGAATCCTCTATAAAGGTAACAAGTCCGATTCATGGTAGCGGCATTTAAGCGTGGCCTTCGAATGCATCCGCTTTTGACATTAGATATATGGTGTTAATTGAGAATCTTATCCCTGCACATTGATCAGCCGGAATTAGGAGATAGTTTTAGAAGGCTGTGTTTCTTTTAACCATTGGGTGCCAACATTCTTGAAGGGTTGGTTTCAAATTTTCGTATTTCTGTTCTTCAAGTAGATTAGATAAAAGATCGAGTATAGTTTGATGTCCTCTTTCTGGGTTGAACCTTTAGCTGTACTGTACATTCAAGTGGAGCCAGGGGCCGCAATCTTGGCTTTGTGGATGTGTTCGAGGAAGAAGAGGTCTTGCTTGTGCTGGGTGGGGAGGAAGTTGTTAGTTTTCGCAATGGGAGGATGTTAAATTAAATACGCGTTGAACAGGTTCACCTGCCCATTGCCAACTCCTCTTATGTTTCCAGTCGAACATTAAAAAATCCAAATTTTGTCTTACCGAGTCAAAAGGGCCGTGTAGAAGGAGGAAATAATTAATCATTTAAATATATAATGATATAATTAGATTTTAGAGTCAAATGGTTTTCCAGAAAAAGGGCAAAAAAAAAACTAATGTCCAATAGGAACAGGACACGTGTTGATGGCAATTTCTTTCGACCAATCAGGGGACAGCAATGACAAACAACGCGCCGCGACTCTTCTGACGCCGTCAGCACCCCGAATCCCTTCTTCCTATATAAATGAGGATTTCCCTCACAATTCGATTCACCTTAAAAGGGCTGGAGATCGTGCAAGGGAAGGGATCCGGCGAAACGAGAAGGGAAGAGTTGTGATCACGTCCCTCTTTTCTAACTGAATTTGTCTCCTCCCTATCCGTATCCTCCCGCAACGATGGTGATTCGCGATCCCGGTTCTTTGATCTCAAATTCCGTAGCGTTTGATGCCTGAGTTTGTCTGTTCGATGAAGACCGGTGTGGGATCGAGATTTCTGTAGGATTGGGATTAGGTGTACCGTTTGTGGTGAATTTTTGGAATGGATGGAGACGAATTGAGTATCCGCAATCGGTTGTATAGATCTTGTCTTTTTTTTTCCTCTTTCTTTTTTGGATGCTGTGGAATTGAATGCAGATGAATGTTGAGAAACGGAATCGTGTTGAGAGGTTTCTGATGTTATTGTTGTTTTATTGCAGACCACGTCCAGGCGCTTTGCGGATAAGAAGGTGTATAAGTTCGAGAAGAACATAACGAAGAGAGGATCTGTGCCGGAGACTACCGCCAAGAAGTCGAAGGATTATCCCGTCGGCCCTGTTTTGCTCGGATTCTTTGTATTTGTTGTCATTGGCTCATGTGAGTGATCTTCTGTGTCTTTCCTGTTCTTGGTCTTCTTCTGATGATTTCGTGTCATGTTTGACTCATGAGATTAACTGCTGTTATTCGTCCACAGCTCTCTTCCAGATCATTAGGACAGCAACGAGTAGGGGGATGGCTTAGAGGAAGGAGGTTCTTAATTTGTAGTCATTTTTTGGTTGTAAACAGTCATCTGTCTGAATAGCAACTTCCCTCTTCGATTCCTGTTTCCTGTTCTGAGACAAACATCAAAGATGATAGATTGACGAATTTAAAGTATGGCAATGCTTCTTTTTAATCCTTACTATATCAGATGCCTATTTGCAGATTACCACATAATAAATTATGTAAATCCTTATGAAAAAGGGTTCTCTTAACATGCAAGGCGACAACATACCCAGGCGAAGATTATTCCTTATTCCCCCTAGAATTGAGCTCAAACTGTACGCAGGAAAATAAAGGACTCGCTCTACTGTATACCTGATCCATGACTAAGACTAAGACTACCACCAATTCAGGCGACTGCGGTCGCACATGGATGGAAAGCTGTGCCACACGCTATCCAGTGTCTCTTCCGACTGTGTGGAACAGTGCACGTGGGCACCTTTGCCCATTCCCTCTTAGAAGGGTCATACATGATGACCCTGTTCATCTGCCGGGACCTCAACAGCAACATGAGCAGACCCTTGTTGCCCAAACATGTCATCCTGATCTGCCGCCCATAAAACTCCACGCTCCATATATTTGGCATTCTGTCAACCTCCTTCCACAAGAGAGTCATCCTCTGCAACTCCCATATGCAAACGCACGTGGCAGCGTTCTTACTCAACAGACCCACCAGCATGATCTTTTCTCCACACACCGCGAGTGCGTGGTCGGCCACAAGTGGCGGGGATGGTATTATGAACTGCTTCCATGTCCCGGTGTACATGTCGTATGAGATGATCCCTTCAGGATCTGCCCGCATGAAATAGACCCGGCTGCCAATGGAAACGGCCTGCGACTTGAAGTTAAGTGATAACGGAAGCCTGATGTTGGGGGGGATATTACCCGGACGAAACCATGCGTTCTTGACCGATTCATAAACTCCGTACTCGCCATCACAGCCCAACCACATTATTTTGTAGCCTGCTTTTGGCGAACTCTCATCGAGAACCATTCCTACTGCGACTTGAGACCATACTCTGACTGATCTAGCCGGAAGTTCCTTGAAAGACTGAGTCAAAGGGTTGCACACAAAGAAATTCCGATGACCAATGTCGACAAAGCATACCAGACCCCCGGCTGAAGCAACCGGCAATGCGATTATCTTCATAGGCAAGAAAGAAATGGTGGGATGATACCATTTCTTTAAGGAAGGATCGTACATCACCCCATAACTGAAGTTATCATGTGTAATGTTGAAAAACCAGGGATACCGTTGTCGAACCTGGGAGCACTGCTCAGAGAAAGTCTGAGAATGAAGCATAGCGTTCCATTTCCGACAGACTGTACGAAAACGGAAAACAGATGAGACAGGCAGCCTCGCTATGACAGCCTCAAAAAGGTCTTCCGGGAATTCTTTCCATATTTGTTCCAATATCTCATCTGAACTGGCATTATCGTTGACTTTACGCTGATTACGCTCCTTTTTAGACTTCTTTGAAGGTGGTGGCTTGCAAGAACCCAAGCCTTTCGATTTCCCAGCAGCCATCACAGCATCACAGTACTCTGGAGCAAGTTCATTTATATCAACGAAGGACCGTCTGTGAAGAGGATTTCATAGGCAGTTATCACAGCCGGCTTAAGTCTTCTATTTAAGCACAGTGAAAAATCAGGAAATTGTGAAAAAAAGGAAAGAAACATCAGGAAATTAGCACATAGCATTTCCAGAATGACTCTGACTGAATATAGCAGTGGTAGAACCATTTGTATAATATTTATCATCAGTATTTCCCCCTACATGTGGTGGCTACTACAGGCGATGGTGACCAAATTAGAGAGTAAGGTGCAATGTTCCGACTCACCAGTCCATCATGGATAAATTCCAATTCATGTGTAAACATGCATTAAACTAAGAAAGGAAGTCCCAAGTTTTATCTTGGGACGAATGCATATGAAGTTGCAAAACCATCGAGCCACCTTCTACATTGCAGCTTTGCAAACAGGGCGTGTTTTATTGGCAGAAATGGTTTGGAACACGTAGTCTCTTTATATTTTGGTGGATGTGGCTTGAAAGAAACAATAGAATCTTTTAAGGATAAAGTTGTCACTTTCAAAAGGTTCTGTTGTACTTTTGGACATATATTGAGCAATCTTTGCCTCGGTTTTTTAACCCTTGTAACAGATTCCTAATGTTCAAGAGGTCGGCAGGCACTATTCTTTTACTATCCAAGCAATTGTTACTTCATTGAAAAAAATCAGAGGCGAAAAGGATGAATATAGGTCATTTCTAGGCAGTGAAGCTGTGCATGGGGTTGCATAAACTGCAAAGGACTCATTACCCATTTCAAGACAAATTTAGGAGAACCAGTCTTCCTGACCAATACATAATTAACAAAAGCAAAAACATCATCCTAAAACTTAATTATGGTTCACACCCTAAAAACATGAATATCTCATCATCGAACCCATATGCAATTGAAATCGATAAGACAAACACGACACCATCTCTCTCCATGAAACAACGGAAGAGTTCCGATGATCATATCTAGCTACCCCATGATGGAAAGAATGGCTTACAATTGCCAGTCTGTCAATTCCAGTCTTGAATTATGTTTCTCGTGATCCAACAGAACAACAACTCTTTTGAAGAAATCAGAATACAAAAAGGAGGACAATACACCCACCAGATTCTGAAGCAGTGAAGTCAATGTAATATCAACATGGATTGCAATTCTGCAAAGATCAATAACCTTTCTTCTTCTTACCTCAGGAAAAAACATTCGTCACAAGGAGATAAAATTCGAACTGAAGACCCGCTATTCATGCGCCAAACTCATCATCTGAAACAGCAGCGAATCACTTCCCACATAAGTCACCAAATAGAAGTCGTCTCGAAGGAAATTTGAAACGACCCAACACGCAGAATCACCAAATTGAACCAAAAAATAAAAAATTTTCAAAAAGAAATACATCCAAACCACGGGAGCAAAACAAAAAAACATCACCGCCATAACACAAATCCTTTGCCAGAAAAACTCTCACCCTAAAAAAAACAGAGAAAAGTAGAATCAAAATACCCCCATAAAACAGGAAGAGAGAAACCGATTCAAGGATGCCCAGGGAACCGAACGAACCTTGGATCGTTCGGAGGAGAACGGCAGCAAGTATAGGGGGATTCAAGGTGGCACAACTCCCGGAGCAACTGCCTCAGCATTGCTAAGGAATCCTCCCACCACCGGCTGTAGTAGTCGCCGCCATGTCCCCCCAAGCCAACCAACGCATCAACCCCGTCTTTGCTTGCACTCAAACCTCCGTTTCGGTTTCCTCCATTTTCTTCTTTAATCCCTTTTTTCTTTTTCCTTTTTCTTCCTCCGTGTGTCGTTGTTGTCTGTCTCTGACAAAACCCTTGATTTTTTTTTTTTTAAAACTCGTAATAACATTTAAAAAAAAACGGACATCGTTTCCTCAAGAGAAACGCGGCCTTGGTTTCCCGTGTGTGTTATTATAACGATGAAATTAAATAATAAGGAAGTTCACGTGACACGAAACAATATCACAACTGAGTAAAAATTTCCTGTATTAATGTTTTCGTTTATTTTCCAGAAAGATTATTATTACTAAAAAAAATTACCAAAAAAATTAAAAATTAAAAAAAAGGCCAAAATGGATTAATTAGGTTACTCAAAACAAAACCACTATGAGCACGAAGACGAGGAGAAATCGGGATTTGTGTAGGGGGGTGGGGGTTGGCCCCGCAATTTCAAAGGCCAAAAAGGCGATCAATCCCCCTCTTTTGTCAAAAAGGAAAACAAACTCCCAAAAAGAAAATGATGAGTACACGCGAGTTCCTCACCCCGATCGGACCAACAAGACCAGGACCAGGACCAGGAGGACTAAACTCAAAACCCTTACCTTCTCCCCTGTTTGCTCTTGTTCTCGTGGTTCTGTAAATGGAGACCAGTTAAAAGTTAAAAAGTTAGGAACCATTACTATATTACTTTTTGGGGAAAATGGAGGAGTTTGATCATGATTAGGAGGGGCTCGTGTGGAGGAGTAATGAATGATGATAGGTGGGGGTGGTGCCCAAAAGGAGGAAAAGGCATGAATACCAATCGAGCGCAGGGGACACAAAATTAACATCATGGATGGATGGCTCTGTGGAGACGTCTATCACCTCCTTTTCATGACGGGCCACACGCTTCTTCATTTCAGCTGGAGGCGAACTGTGCAGACGTCTTTCCTGCTCGCCGGATCGTCATCATTTACTTCAGCGGGGACCCAACTCTCGCTGTGAAGGGAAACACGAGAAGCTTGAATTAGATTGACATGAATCGAGAAGAGAGAAACACGACGACATAAAGGGATGCAGATATTTCATACTAGTTTGGAGCAGGGAGGCATTGCAGCAAGCCGGTGTCCAGTGACCAAGATTCATGCAACACTCAACAGCAGAAATACTATTCTCTCAAATGCGGCAGGTCAGATGGAGTCTGCTCTCTGCTTCATTCTAACAGAAAAGAACATCAAACCACTGTGAGGATTGGAGCCCCATTAGTACAGCTGTGGGGCACTAAGTACTGAACTGCCTCCATGTTTTCTGAAACCTCCTTTCCTTTTCATCTCTTTTCTCATAACCTCAACATTGCTCCACTTCCCAGCGGCAGCATAAATATTGGAAATTGATATGTAATCCTAAGTCATATCCTGTGTAGCCGAATTGGGCACCAAATCCCCTTGAACAAGCAATTTTCCTACCTTCTCAGCCATTTTAAGATCCCCGTGAAGATTGCATGCACTCAACAAACTCCTCCAAAGGATGGCATCGGGTTGTGCTGGCATGCTCTTCACAAAATCATGGGCTGCTTCCAGATACCCAGCTCTCCCAAGGATATCAACAACACAACCATAATGTTGAATTTGTGGGATAACTCCCAACTTGGTCTTCATTGTTCTAAACAAATGAACACCCTCTTCAACCAGACCAGTGTGACAGCAAGCTGATAACAAGCTGCTAAAGGTCACTGCATTCAGATTTACACCATGATATCCCATTGCTTCCAATAACTCTATTGCCTCTTTGCTTCTCCCATTATAGGCCAGGCCAGTGGCAATTGCTGTCCAAGTCAGCACATTCCCGACTTTCATTCTATTTGAACACAGAAAATGCAGCATCCAAACATCCGCATTTTGAGTACATATCAATAAGACCAGTGCCAATAAACACATCAGCTTCAGGACAGACGAACATTTTTTCAATATATGCATGCACACAGTAACCAGTCTCAATCAGACCTAATCTAGATGTTGCTGAAAGAACGCAAACCACAGTGGTGTTAGTCGGTTTCACACCGGACACATCCACTAGCATCTCTTTAAGCAAAATTAATGCATTATGGGGCCAGAAACTCAATTTATCCCTTTGTGAACAATAACCAGAAATCAGAGCATTCCAAGTGATATGACTTTTATCCATCATTTCATCAAAAACCCTTCTTGCAGAGCTTATATCCATCCTGCTAGCATAACAGTGTATCAATGTCGTTTGCACCAACATACTGGGAATGAAACCATGGCTCGTTATGCGTGCATGAACTTGTCTAGCAAAGGCTATAGCTGTCGAGGAGGAGGATCGAGCACAAGCACCAATAAGAAAGTTGTATGTTAAATCATCGAAAATTACATTTTCCTTTGAAACTGAATCTGCAAACGCTCGCAAAGCATCTCTAGGGAGAGAACACCAAATGAAAGTGTTGAAAAGGAGTACCCTTGACTCTTGAGATTGTTCGATTAGCACCCAGGCATGGCGCGAGTTAACTTTGGATGGAATGCCACAGTACTGTTCAATTAATTTGGTGATGAAAAAGGGTGAAAGGAGACCATTGACAATAAACTGAACATGTACTTGTTTTGCATAATTTGGTCCTGTTGGCTTGATATGTAATAAAGCACTACATCTGAACCTAGGGATCAAGGGGCACAGCATAGGGCAATCTCAATCATGAAAACACAATGGGATGAGCAACATCCTCTGCTGGCCTGGAGAAATACTCCAGATATCTGCTTCAATTTTGCATCAGAAACAACAAGACTTTCTTATCGTTAAGTATTTGTAACCTGCAAATTAGGTACAGATTAATCAGGCAGACGTATCCACAGAGCGCTCCTTTCTCACAAGTTTCACTATCCTGGACAACAAAAAACCATGCACAACAGCCATTGGTCGAAACTTTTATTCAATGGCACATTGAAAAATAGCATCCTCCCCATGATAACACAAGGTCGACCCCAACAACAAGCTTTAGTATGATGCCTGAAACTACCACTTTAACTTTCTATTTCTATCGAATCACAGTACTATTATTCAATTGGATAGGAACTACAATCAATATCAGCACCAAGCAGCACTGTTGTCAGGATCGACAAGCCTACGCCAACAGAATAATTGCAACGAATAAAACCACATTTAGGTCTTCAAAAAGACACGGAAATGACCGATTACATTAATAAGAAGATCCAAAATCACAACACCACCACAGTTTGCAATTCCGAAGCTCTCAAGCCTGAATGCTTAATCCTCAGGAGCAACGCGAAAGTACTAACCATGCAAGCTGATAAACCCTAGAAATACATCAACTATGAAAAAGTGATTCCGCAACTACAGAGATCGTGGAGACCTCAAAACGAGCTAAGGCCAATCAATCCCTTAGACGTTGCAAATAACCGCAACGACGCAATCAACACAACACAGAAACAGCCACAAGTAATATGAGAAGCATCATCAAATCCAAAGCATGCTGAAACTTGCAAGAACCACGAATCGACGAACCTTCGCGGAACGATCGAAGCAGGGGAAAATGAAATCCCCTTGGCCTTCCTCTTTCCTCCCTCTTAACAATTCAAATTACGGGCCTAAGCCCACCACCCATTGCTACTTCCAACTTTTTCTGCATGTTCCGGCCAAAGCCCAGTTCGACCAACCGAATCCTTAAAAGAGCCCGGAAGGAAGAAGGTGCCGAAGCCAGTAGATTTGTCGGAAGTGGCCGATCTAGAGGCCAATCTATGATTAATTTGTCGCTGCGAATAAGACGGGTTTTGGTGCTGCTGCCAATGGGAGCGGTTGTCGCCTTTGGAAGTCTGTGGATCAATGTTGGACTTATTGGATCCTTAGCAGAAAAAATTGTGGAAATGTTGAGAGTGGGATTTGAACCCACGCCCTTTCGGACCAGAACCTTAATCTGGCGCCTTAGACCAACTCGGCCATCTCAACGTTATTGGAAGTAACACTTGAATTAATAATTTATATCAATACATTTAAAATTTATTGGGCCTGCTTACATACTTTCCCATGTTGGCCCACCTACAATTGTGCGAACATCAACATAAAAGTCTGTTCTTCTATCATTGTTATGACTTACTAAATATATATATATATATATCTTGATTGCTTTTACTTTTGAACCCACCCTTGAAAATAATTTAGGGACTACCTTTGATCATGGTGCAATTATTGGGGAATTCCTTCTGTTGGGGGCAAAATACAAAAATGCGATCTCTTAGCCCATTATAATTACGCATCAAATCATGAATGGATTGTTTAAATTTTTCTTTTTCTCCATCCCCGAGTAACAATGGAGACAGACCCAGAAAAGGAAACCACCACAAACGTTTGAAGTTTGGTCCCCCGCTGGACAAAAAATATGTCACCTCCTTAAGATTTTGCAATCCTAATCCTTTCTAAAGATGACATTAATCCCAACAACAATATCCAAGCATGCCTAGTTTGGTGAGAGATCCTGTGTAATTTACCTTTTGGGATCGCTCCTTTTTAGGAGGAGGTGGTGGATCCAAATCCAATCAACAATCTACTTAGACTCTCTTTGGATCCCATTTTCTGCTCGCCTTAATGATCGCATGTCCACTAATCTTTGTTCAACTATTGAGCTTGATCTATAATTTCTCAAAGCTCCAGATTGAACCCATTCGACTTATGTATATAGAACAACACTGGTGGATTTGGATTTGGGTTTCTGTGATCATGTGCTTTTAGTATAACCTTGAGTAATGATGCTACATCAAAACGGACCCAATTCCACACACTCAAAAGTAGTATTGTCCTTTCGACTTTAGTGTACATAAACCCCATGATATATCCATCCACATGCAATGTGGGGTTAAATACTTTTGGTTTTGTTGGTTCGCTTTTCTCGTTAAACCAAACAGAGAAAAATTGCATGACTTGGATATGAGTACAATGCAAGGGAAATTGGAAAAGGCCAATGAGACATTAATTCTTGTAATTTGGTGAGGGGACATCCTCATTTTGTCCATATGGCTGGCTAATAAGAAGAAAAGGGGGACTTCCTAGTAACTATTCACAACACAACAACAATCACAATCGAGCCCTATACTAGACACCCTGTGTGGAAGCAAAAGCCTCCCTCATCTTTCGTTGCCAATTGGCCCATCTTAAGGATAAACGAGGCATAATGGTTGAGATTTTTCATGTTTCGGATTCTTCTCTTGCGTATGATGAAATCAAACATATAAAAGAAATATCGAGTTATACTTCATGGAGGACTTGGATTTTTAGGATGTGATTAATTAATCACGTGATTGTTCGTGAATATACCTCGTAATTTTCGATAAAAATGTTAAAAGTGACAAACTTACTTGAAGAATATGACGTTTTTTCAGTAATTTCTTACGGTAGTAGTTTTGTGCTTTTTCGCGATTCTGTTGCGTCCGAATCATTATTATGACATCATTCGAGTGGACGGACCATCAAAACGTGACAACCTTATATTGACCAAAAAACAAAAAAAAGAGCCGACAAAGGCTATTGACGAATACTTAAGGAAATGTCCTGAAAGAGATGAGAACATTCGGGGAAGTGTCATCCCTCTCTTCCTCTCACACCTAAAGCCCAACCAATCAATTTTTCTAATCAGTCCTTAAAATCACATCAATCTAGACCGACCAAGAAAAATGAAACATGATCGGCTGGCCACAGAGATGGTGTAATTATTATGTTAAATCAAAGGGTTTAGTTTAACATCAATTCATTGAGGTTAGGAATTTCACAAGAGGAACAGGATTATGCTTCATTTTTAATAATAACAATAAATGAGATGACATATGTTATGTGTTGGGTTTGCAATAATCCCTCATTCCTAGACTTTGTTAGTTCCGGAGCCGACTATGATTTTGTAACCTTTCTGTAGCTATCTTTCGCTATCCGGCGGCATATTTTTTGTTACCTTTTGATGTCGAGAACGACTGGATGGAACGAAATTATTGTGTGCCTGCGGATGATGGAGGATGGTAGATGAGACGGAGCTCTTGGAGCATGACGTTCCGCCGGGATAACGTCAAAAGTTTTCACCGGCCTCCGAACGGATTACACGCGGACTTCTCAACTCACATCATCACTCGCGAAGGACAAAACCGATGGGTTGAAGTAACAACTTGGCGAGGTTCATTATTATCAGCAATAGCATACATTTGAGTGGAGAGAATCATCCATCGTTTCCTTCATTATTTTTGTTAATGTGGTCGTTAGTTTGTTGGACCAAAAGCATGTAGAATAATAACTTATCCGGTTTCGTCACGAGCGGAGGACGATAACGTTCTTACGATTTCAGTTTTTGGTTAGGGTTTGGAATGCTTCGCTTTCCTGCCAACTCCCCTCCTTTTATGTAACTAGAAGCCTCTATATGGACGGCCGATGAACATAATAATTTAATCAAACGCTTTGTGTCGAAATAGAATTTCAAAACGCCGGCCAAAGAGTGGGGTAGCGCGACAGCGATCTCACGCTGAGAAATGCGAGATAGCGAGAAATCTCGAACATGGATCCGTCTCCGCGGTGGTTGTACTTAAAAAGAGACCAACCGGGGTCTAGTCCCTTTTTCAACTGGACGGTTGCAATAAGTGTGGAAGCATAGACATAAAAACATGATATCTGATATCATCATCCGGATCATACAACTTAGCCTTTGAATAACGAAAGAAATTATTAGGTGTATTTTATCACGCAAGGAGACTTTTTGCAATAGATTAGGAAGCGTGTTTATTTGTACAACAGGCCTTGGAAATTTATTAATTTTAATTACTTCGAAATCGTTAATTACAGACAGACAACAAGAAAACTAAACATGGTCTTCTTGCTTCACAAGGGCAACAAGGAAAAAAATAATCAAAATTATGCATAGTAGTTCCACTTCCATATGCATGTTTTTAAATATATTTTTATATAAAGTCATGACACAACACCGACAGCCTAAGCTAACTCGTAAAATCTCCAATCCTCGTGGTAAAAAGGAGAAAGAAATGGCGAATCATTGGGGAAAGGACGACGACGGTCTTTATGTTCCTTTTGGGGGTGGGGTTTTGGGTTGATGTGTGAATCAAGAAATTAGCTGGAAGCATGACTTAGTAATAATAATAATAATAATAATGGAAACGGTGGGGGTGCCCTGAGTTTAGGGGTTAAAAGCACATCTTAACTTCACTTACCGTTCAAGTAAAGCAGCTTTTTCTTTTAACCCCCCCAATTATGACACCACTTTCACCACCACCCCCTAATTTTTATTAATTTGGTCAACGGAGTAATTGAATTGCTGTATATATATTAACATTTATCACCTTCACATATACGAAAAATATAGGCATTTTTTAAGAAAAAAAAGAAAAGGAAATTTTTATTAATTCAATATATGAGAGAGACATGCTAAATATTCAAATATATCCTAAACTTTGACGCTATTTTTCGATATAGCCTAATATTTGAAAAAATATCTTCTTACATCCCAAAGTTGAACCATTATCTCAATTACATCATCCGTTAGCCGTCCCCACTAACGGAGTCTTACGTGGTGCTGACATGACAGTTAACTCCGTCAACTCCACGTTTAATATATTTTTCTCCATATTAAATTATCAAATATATCCTAAACTTTGACTTTTTTTTTTCAATTTAGACTAATATTTGAAAAATATTATTTTACATCCCAACGTTGAGCCGTTATCTTCATTATATTCTATATTAGCGGTCAACACTAATAGAGTCATGCGTGACGTTGATATGACAATTAACGCTGTCAGCACCACGTTTATCTATTTTCCTCAAATTGAACCATAAACCCCGAATAAATCTTCAAATATATTTTAATCTCACTCTTAACGAATATTTTAATTATACTTCCGACCAAACTTACACAGACACCCGACCACAATCTCACATCGATCCTTAATCCCCAATCACGATACCACCCTGACCCTCGACTCCCAATCCCAAAAAGTTGACATCTCTATAATGTTTGTTTGGTGTTGTGCGTTTGTATAACAATGTTGACATACTTATACAGTGTTATTTGCTTGGATAATGACCGTGTGTTTGCCTAGATAATGTATGACAATGTGTTTGCGTGGACATGTCCTGAAATTTTAGAAATCATGAATATGTTTAAAACATTTAACTTTGGCTCTAATTAGAACAACTACAATTTGTTCATAATAGCTAAAAAATCTATTACAGTAATTGTTCGTATTGGGGACGGCTACGAATTATATGATGGAGATAATAGTCCAACGTTAGGATGCAAGAAGATTTTTTTCAAATGTTAGGGTAAATTAGAAAAAAGTGACAGATTATGATACATTTGATAATTTAGCGCGATGAAAAATAGATAAAACATGACTTTAACGATGTTAATTGCCACGTTAGCGTCATGTAGAGATATCGGCCAAATGTTAGGATGTAAGAGGATATTTTTTAAATATCAGGCTAAATAAAAAAAAGTGCTAAAATTTAAAATATATTTGATAATTTGGCTAACGGAACACGGCGTTTAAAACAGGGGCATTTCTCATCCATTCAAAGCGTGTGGGCCTAGAGTTTTAGATGGCCCAAAACCAGAGCTGCAGCTTTTTGTTATCGAAGAAAGGAAATTATTTGTTCACTTTTTCCCCAGTGAATCGGTTTCATTATTTTAAAAAATCCAAGCTTTGACCGAAGCGATGACTTGTGTTCCCAGGAAATCCCAAACTTCTTCTTAAAAAAAGAGGAAATTTTACCAATATTTTTACTTTTTTTTTTAATACTAAATTGTTAAGTTAACAGAGAGTGTTTATTGTAATCTAATATCAAGTCGGTTCAGTCAACGAAGGGCGTAAAGCTCTCCGATGTGTATGATTTCATCAATTTGGGCAAATCGGATAGGGAATGTCTAGATGTCTTGCTGGTCACTCAAAGCGAACATTAGGGGGAGGCAGGCAAGGGCGAAATAACATGGCACGTGAGTGGTCCTCCCCTTCTGAATCTTCCCTTGGTTGGTTGATTATTAACTATTATTTACGTGTTCGTGTTTACGTAGGACTGGGATTCTAAAACACGACGTCCGAGGAGGAGTAAGAGGCGGTAATAAAAGAAGGAACCTGCGAGGGGGTTAACTCCGGTATTAATCAGCCAGGATGCGTCCAAGCAATGATTTGTATTGCTTTTTCGGCCACCCCTCTCCATTCATTGTCCGTCACGCTAAATCCTCACGATTTCCGATCGGAGTTCTGGATGGGGAAGAAACTTCTCGAAATGTGGATTTTGGGAAGTAAGTGTGATCTGATTGATGGCATGTGGTGATTTTACCTGGTTTCCAAGCAAAGTGAGAGTCGCATTCCCTTGTTTCGTTCGGCTCCCCGCCATGGGCCACTCCATGCAACGATGAAAGACAGTTATATTATCGACTTATGTCGCGGGGCATATTGGAAAAAGTATGTCACACAGTCGATATTTCATCTCGAAAAAGTATGTCGCACGTTTCTTATCTTTTTTGGAAATCGAGAACGATTCTTGCAGGATCTCGTGGTTTCTTTCATGCTTTTGTGGTTGAAACTAGAGTCGTCGGGTCATAAATTTAACCTAAATTTTAAATCGATCCATATATCACGAGAGAAGAAATGAAGAACCACCGTCTTTAAAAGATGCGACAAAAAGTAAATAAGATATTTGGGGAAAAGGTTCCAGAAAACCCGTGAATGTTTTAGTTCGGGAGTAGTTAAGTTAATCCACCTTATATAAAATTTTCCTTCGTTTTCCTTTCGATAGTACGATAATATGTCTAATACCGACAAATATAATTACGTAGAGGGTTGGGGGGGGGGGAACTTTGGGATCGAGTAGAGGGGATGACATCTCGTTTTCACGAGAGCTTATAACGTAAAATATATCATTGCCCAGGAAATAAGTTAAAGCAACTTCACGCAGATGAAACATTAAGATCGCTTAAGAAATTAAAATCCTCTTCTCTTCTTTTTTCCTTGGATCTAAAGAAACTCTCGTGAAAAAAAAAAATATTTCTCAAGTAAAATGGGATGTCTTTTGGACACGTAAGAACGTGTAGGGAAAAAGGGTTTCCGATCCCTGTTGATGAAGTCATAACAAAGTTAAGGGAGAGATCGAGATACACATTTGGAAGGTTTCACTTTCTTTGCCGAACTAAATCAAATTGATTGACGTGCATGCAACAAAATAATATGAAATAGGAGATGCCTAATAGATGTAAAATCAACGGTCTTATGATTAAAATTACATCCCCAAAAGGAAACGTTTTGAATTCGAAATTTAACCAATAACAATCGAAAACCCTCAAAAGAAAACACGACAAGTCGGATCCCTCCACCTTTCCCAACTCGAAATGTGGGGCCACAATATCTTGTGCCTAGCTGAAGTCCTCATCACAACATTGGGTTTGATGATACGAGAATGTTATAGATCATCCAATGTGTTGGTCGAGATGCGAGTAATCGGCACAAAGTTTGATTGAAAGAAGAAAGGAAAGCAAAAGTTAGATGCTTCTACTTTTATCCGTGGCTTCCGACTACCATGCAACGTGTGTGGATATCATCGCGGATGTTAAACGAAAGGAAAGGTAAAGGCTGCGTACAAATGCCGGGGACTTCTTCTTCTTCTTCTTCTTCTTCGACGGCCCCAATACAATACCCTCGTGATCATATCGAAACAAAAACCTCATCCCCCTCACCTCTTACTTTTCATTGTTTTTTATTTTATTTTATTGCTTTCCCCCTTTTTATATTAGAAAAAAATTGGAGAATTAAGTAGACATGACCACCTCCTTATCCAAATACCCCTTTTATTTCCACCCAAAAATAAATATAATAATGATTCCGGCGGGTGTCCAATTTTCACAATCGAACAAACTAATTTGCGTGATTTGTGCTCCACCCACTCCACATCATCGCCCCAAATTCCATCCATCCATCCACCACAACACAAATTCTTATCTTCTTTCCCAAACATTACTGCTCATATTCACTAAACTTGTTTAAGATATTATGATATGGTTAGATCTCCTACTTCCCCTTCTTTTATTTTTCTTTCTTCCTTCCTTTTTCCCTCACTTCCACGTTCGAATGCTCTACAGACTGTCCAAGATATGGACACCCCCCCCCCCCCCCACACACACACACACGAATACGAATACGAATTTTTCGAACGGTGGTAAACTATTCTGTCGATAGCACATGCGTGCCGGTGCTATAAACTAAACAGGGATAGTTTTCCGGGGGGGAGGGTGGATGGAGAGTGGAGCAGCGTGGATGAATTATAACAAAGAGCGGTCAGGATAGCATTGGCAAGCACGTGAGGTTTACACTTGGCGGGCACTCGTTGATCTACGGAGGATTGGCTAAATTTGCTTTTTTGGTTGTGTTTTTAGGATTTGGCCAAAGCCAAAGCCAACAAGAGGACCAAACCCAGCTCCCCCCTTGACTGACCGACTGACGGGAGAGTAAGAGAAGAGCAAACCCTACCAACTTAAGATAATAAGTGTGTGGGAGAGCAGAGCAGACAACGTGCCACCGCACCACAATCCACCAGCTGGCCTTTTGTAATAAATGCTCTTTTGTCTCTTTTCTTCGACTCCGGCACAATGAAGCATGATTCTTTTAACTTCCCATTATAACGGATAGAAAACTTTTGAAGTGTTTTCGTTTTTAACTGAAAAATTAAATGGTGGGATATATATGATTTACTCCAAAATAACAAAAGGGCACTCTTTTTTAAGTGGAGGGTTTGGGCGGGAGGGAGGAGTTGAGTTTAACTTACCATGCACGTAAAGGGGAGGGGGGTAGAAAAAAGTGGGGACTTTTGTTATGTCTCACTTTCGGGAGGCATGAAGCAACCTTCAAAGGGATTTTCAAGTCTCCCTTACGGCTTTTCTCAGTGTTTGCTTGCCCCGGTCAACTTACACAAAGCCTCCTCCTCAACCTTCGTCTTCATCCACATCCCTGACCAACACCACCATCTCCCCCCACCCCCCCCCCAATTCAAATGCTTGTCACTAGCGCGGGGAAAATACTAGGATAGGATTAACATTATACACGAATATATAGCTATGAACTTGAAGCTTTGTCTTTTCTTTTCTTTTTTTCTTTTTCTGAACTTGGTCGAGTAAATACGGCATGGCTGAGAAGGGGACCTTGCTAGCTGATTTCTTATTTTCGTGTAGAAAATGAAAAGCAAAACATGAGGTAGCATTGTAAGGTGGGGGTTGCTCCTTTTTTGGGGTGCTTGTAATGATTAAACGATGTAAGAAGAAAAAGAAGAAGAAGCGAGAACAAAAGAGAGGAATTCGTTCAAATGAGGTTAGGGGAGCTACGCTACGCTGAAGAACGGTCAACTTAGTGTCAACAAGTCAAAGTATTATTATTCACACAAGAGGATCAAATTAAAAGAAAACAAAACAAAAGATAAGTAAAGGGAACAAAGTGTGGGTGTGTGCGTGCGTGCGTGAGGAAATATAATTAGTTCAATTAATAAGGATGAATCAAATGGCTTAAGCCGCACTCTACAGAAGCGCTTTAAGCACCTGCCACGTGCATGCGCATGCGGGGCTGGAGGGGCAAACAAACGCCAGTTACGAGGAAAATCTCCACACCATCACCACCACCACCACCTTTCGTATCCCCTGCTCAGTTGCGTTAAGCAACATCCTCTTCTCTTTTCCCTTAATTCTTAATTCCCTTTTTTGGGTTATCAAACACAACACCTCCCCGACGCTAAGTTTAATGTTTTATCAGAGAGTCCAACTCTGCGCTTCTTCCTAACATCGATGTTCCCACTTGGGAACAACATTGATTCCTCCTCACGTTAATGAATAAATATTGTGGTCACTTTTCCCATGGTCGTTTGATACCCTAAGCCAGGTTGGGCTCTTATAAAAAGTCAAATAAATGAACGAATAAGCAGAAATAAGCTGTTTAGCCTCGTGGCAAACGTACGAGTCATTTTCGGCGGGAATAAATTAAACCCGGTCAATCTTATAGACCCCCCCCCCCCCCCCCCCCCAAAACCGCCTAGCCATATTACGATACACACAATTAATGTAAATAATTAAATGGTGTCACGTTAGGGATCGTTTAGCTCCACGATAGCGGCCGGCTGAACAGGGAAGCGTTTCGTTTCCTTGGATTTGCTCATAATTTCAAGTGATGCCTTGTAATAACGTGAGATGATGTTATCCTCGGACATCGTCGTTGATATATATTTAGTCTTTTCTAATTCTTAACGATGAATTTTTCGTAAGGGAAAAAGGTCTAGAGGGGAAATTCTATTTCTTTTGAACGTTCCTTCTATAATTGACCTTGTAACGATCTAAAATATGAACAGGCAAGTAAGCTTTCTCATTCAACAAAACTCACCTTGACATGTTTTCTTGAAGAATGGGGCATTGTAAACACGTTAAATCAACATCTGCTCTTTCTTCTACGCCTCCGTTTGACGAGAAACATGAAGAGACTATAAAATAAATCCGACTCCTAGAAAAAAACCTAATTTAGGCATATGGGGAAACCTGGTTTTAATAATTTATATGCAATCACTGTACGTCCTAACCAACAACGTCATTGCCGAAAGCACCTCGTCCGTTAGGGTTGCCTGGGTCTAGCCGATTAAACCGACTGATAACCTGCCTCGTGACGAAAGAATCGGGGATGCCGAAAGCACGGCCGTAAGATTCCGGGGGCAGATGGCCAGCCGAATGTTCGCCGGATGTCCAACCTCCTCGTTCTGGAAGAGGCTGGCTTAATATTCGTTTACTTAATGCCGTGTGCCTTGGTCACACTATTTTTTTTCATCGGTATTATCATAGCCTGTTAGCGTTTTCCTAGAAATCCAATGATCGTATTATATTTACTAAATCAAAATCGGCAAAAGTACAAGAAAATGTATGAACGTCATTCGTGTCACGCGGATCTCCCGCTTGCCTTGCCCGCTGGGACGATGCCTCCCCAATAATAATAATAATAATAATTGTATTTCACTATCACAAGAGTTGTCGTAATTAATTGAATTATTACATTAATGAAATTTTATTGGTCAATTATACGTTTATGCTAAATATGAGAAAAGTGGGTATCTGTGGCCGCCCTTATTATTTATTAATCATGGATATGCTTAGATGGCCACCTATCTAGAACGACGGACCAAAATATTCCTTACAAGAAATACGTTCCCTTTGATTTTTGACACGTAAATGCGATTCCAGATGGCTGGCAATTCGACTTCCCTTTGGATTATGTTTTAGATACGACCTGGGTTATTCCATAAGAAGGGGAAATAATTTAACCACCCACATGTTTAAGTGGGTTAATATAAAAAAAATTTAAATAAAGAGTGGCATATTTAAGATTCCACGAAATTATAGAGTTATTCGTTTCTTTGTGGGGGTCGTTATATTCCTTTTTCTCGGCATAGTTGACGGAATTTTCTAAAATAAACCCACTTTCTTTGGCTCATATTTATAGCCAATCTTTTTTATTTTTTTTTTAAAAATAAGAGTGCCAATAATTTTCACACCTACACATTATTTTTTCCCCACTTTTATTGTTTCGAGGATCTGATCCTGATAATGATACTAAAAAAAGGAATATTTTAACATAAATATGACCGCTGTAATTAAGAAAGATTAATTGTATAATTAGAAGGCTTTTTTACAATAGGGTAAGGGGAGTTTGTTTATCTTGATTATATTAATATCAGTAGGAGAAACTACTTCTGGCCAAGGTTCTGAAAAATGTAAAATTAAATTAATGTGAAGCGTGTACCAACTATTCAGAATTGGTGGAGCACCCAATTGTAGTTTTTAGCGAATAATAACTTGGGAGTTCATTTATTTTACATAAAGAAAGCAAATAAATAATATTATATTCGTACGGGGATGGGAAGGGAAAAAGGATTTGTCTGGCTTGGAGACTAATAATTTTATTTGTAGATTTTGATTTCCTTTAATCATCCAAGGACAATCCATTTATGGTACACTTTTAAGAGGGCATATTACATAGTCAACTTCCTACATTAATAATATCTCGGTAATTAACCAAAACCCTTGGGGGAAAATAAATAACTCAAACATTGAATGTAAAATTTTTAAAAAAGTTTAATTTTTAAAATTTGTTTAGACAATAATTAGTTTCGATATCTAGTTAAATAGCGGGGGGGAAAACCTAATCATCATGCGATGCGTGCAATGTCTAAGATGAAAAGTAAAAATCGCGGTTTTTGATTTAACGTTTTCATTAACGGCGAGCAATTGAGACGGGGATAGACTCGGACTTCTGCCTATCTATCCTTTTTTTTGGATTGGAACACGAACAGAGGAATTCATGACCCGAGAAATCTTCATCGAAGAAAGTCAAACTTGCCAAATAGTAAATCCAGCCTCCTCAGAAACCGCAGGGAAAAAAAAATATTAGTATTAACGAAATGGGATTATCCTCCAGATCTTTATTATCCTTTTTCTTTCAAAAAAGTATTTTCCATAGCTTTACTCTAAAATTCGGAAATACGGGTAAAAAGAAGAAACGTAAAGGTAAATAATATCGTCCTAATTCCAGTTTTGTTCATGCAAAATTACTCCTCCATTGGATGGAACAACCAAAATTTTCCGTGTAAGAAAAGACAAAAAAAGGGGCAAGGCATCTTGCATTTTTATTTCCCTGAAGAAACAAAACATCGGCTTGAAGGCGAGTGGGGCAGACAAGCAGCGTGAAGGACGGACAGACCTCCAGAAACGACGCCGGAGGGAAGAAGGTTTGACCGGGGAAGCCGACGAAACTGGCCAGGATGGGATTGAGGATAATTTTGTAAATTCACCACAAGTCTGTATCCCTTTCTTTCTATCTTATTTAATAATTATATATATATATGCTATTTTTATCAGCAGTCGGCAGTGGTGTCTGTAAGTTTCCGTTGTCGTTCGGACATACCATACGACGCGCCCCCCTCCCCACTCCTCCTTTCCCTTCGGTATAAACATAAATCCCCTCCAACCCTTTCTTTTATCTTCTCCCTCCTAATCCTCTCCCCCAGGATAAAGCACAGCGTCCTCTCCACAGGAAAGGAACAGAAACCGAGGGGCTTGCTCTGCAGCTATGAGGACGAGAAGAGGCGTTTGTTATCCCAGAACTGATGTTTGTTTCGAGAAGAGGGATGCGGTTACTAGGAGCCGGAAGATGGGTTTCTCCGGCGACGACGATGATGCGGTCCTCCTACGGTGGAAGAGACGGAGGTGCGACGCCAACGGCAGGGATTTTTTTGACACCTTGCCGGATGACCTCGTCCTCTGTATACTGTCCCGACTGGGTTCGGCAGCGTCACGGCCTTCCGATTTCGTCAACGTGCTTTTAACGTGCGAAGCCTAGCCAATCACCCGTTTCCTTGGTTGGAGATCCTTGCGGGTCATTGATGGGCGAATGTTTTGTGACAGGTGCAAGAGGTTGAAGGGATTGGCTCTCAATCCGATGGTGTTGTCCAAGGCGTCTTCGAAAACGTTTGCTGTCAGGGCCAAGAATTGGTCGGACGATGCACACCGTTTCCTCAAGCTGTGCGCGGACGCCGGCAACGTTGAGGCTTGCTACACGCTCGGCATGGTGAGCTGATGTTCACTTTCTCCCTTTTATCTTTTCTTTTTCCCAGTGAAATCAGCCATCTTTTTTTTTTTTAATTCTAGTTTTTGTTTGGTTGGGTATTGGTGCGGTTGCAGATTCGATTCTACTGCTTGCAAAATCGGGGAAGTGGTGCGTCACTGATGGCGAAGGCAGCCATCGGGTCACACGCCGGTGCACTGTATTCTCTCGCCGTCATCCAGTTCAACGGCAGCGGCAGTTCCAAAAACGATAAGGACCTTCGGGCTGGAGTAGCTCTCTGTGCACGGGCGGCCTTCCTCGGCCACGTAGATGCGATGAGGGAGCTGGGCCACTGCCTTCAGGATGGGTACGGCGTACGGCAGAACGTCGCAGAGGGTCGCCGTTTTCTAGTCCAGGCCAACGCCCGGGAGCTCGCTGCAGCACTCCTCTTGGCCCGATCCCTCATCGCCCGCCACCGTCCCCTCGAAGGCGGCGCCGCTGTCGCTGGAGGTTGCCCGCTGCTAAGTGACTTTGGCTGCAACGTCCCGGCTCCGGAGGCTCACCCCGCGAACCGGTTCCTGACGGAGTGGTTCGGAAGCCGGCAGGTGGGTCCCCTGGGTCCGAGACTCTGTTCGCACGCGGGCTGTGGGAGGCCGGAGACGAGGAAGCACGAGTTTAGGCGATGCTCGGTCTGCGGGGCGGTGAACTACTGTTCACGTGCGTGCCAGGCGCTGGACTGGAAGACGCGACACAAGGTGGAGTGCACGCCGGTCGAGAGGTGGATCGATGAGGATAGGGACGCCGGGGGGGACAACGATGTTGAAGCCGATGCAGAAGGTGACGTCGCAATGGTCGACAGTTGACGGTCGGGGGGGGGGGGGACGGTGGCCGGAGGGTTGGTTGGGTTTCGTCATGGGTTAGTTGCTTCCTTTTTTTTGTCCGAACGGGGCAGAATGAAAAGAGGCCAATTTTGGAGGACTAAAATGAAATGTTAGAGTTTGCAGGGCCTAATCGGCGAAAAAGGAAAAGGAATTCTTTTTTTATTGGGGGGAGGGGGGGCGCAGGGGATTTTTACCTTTTCTTAAATGAAAAAAAATATTAGGACTAATAATAATCTCTTTGTCCTATCCTCTTCTTTGAAAAAAATTTTCTAAATTAAATTTCAATGGAGACATAATATATATAAATTTCTTACTTTTGTTAACTAATTTTGGGTTTCATTGATAAAGAGGGAGGGATAAAATTAGGTGACACGTTGAAAATGTTGGACGAAGGACGCGGACACACCACATGACACGGCCTCATTTATGGCCAAATTGGAAGTTGGCCTTGGCTTTGAGGTAAAGTAATGTCATGGGGCTTTACCCATTTTAATTTCCCTTTTGTCCATGTTATGGAAAAAAGAGAGTCAAAAGAGTGGGAAAGGAAAGAAAAATTTAGTAATAATAAAAGGAAAGGGTGGTACGAAAAAAGACGAAAAGCAAAATCAGAGCACTTGGGTACGAAATCAAATTGGGCATCCTTTTTTCTTTCTTTGGTGGTGGGGTTGGGAATAGATATGTTGATTTGATCGCACCGCAACGAGGGAAATGAAAAAAGGAAATCCAATAAGTTGGAGTTTTATTTATTTTTTATAAAATATATATTTATGTTTTTAATTTCTGATGAAATTTTTTTTATTAACATAAATATTACTAACTCTGTAATTAACGTTTTATCTCTTCATTTTTTAACGTTATTACGAAAATTACTTATCTGAACATGACGAAAGTCAACGCGGTCTCCTCGTATGAGATCGTACGTGGACAAGTAAGGCGAGTTCTTGACTTTGGCCAAATCCACTGACCCCATACATAGCCATCAAGACCACCCCTTTTGCGGAGTTCTTGACTTTGAGCAAATTCATTGATCGCGTCAGGCCGTTCAAGAGGCTACAATAGCTGTCAATTTTGGGGTTCTTACAAGTCGTCTGCTTCCTCTAGCCATCAAGGAAGACCGAGCATGAAGGCCACACTGAACCAAGAAATGGCCTTGGTTTATGCAAGAATGCTCTGAACTAAAGATGATGTAGATGTCGAACAGCTTCACACTGATGTCAAGGTATACATCAACCCACTTTTCCTTCCAATCACAGACGGAGATCGAGGGCGGAAATGAGATTCTTTATGTCATTGTGGGTATCGCAGGACAAAGGCGAAGAAGAAAGACATGAGTTGATGTATACGTTGACATCAGTGTGAAGCCGTTCGACATCTGCATCATCTTCAGTTCAGAGCTCTCTTGCATAAACCAAGGCCATCTCTTGGTTCAGTGTGACCTTCGTAACCAAGGGGTGCATTCGTGCTCGGTCTTTCCTTTATGGCTGGAGGAAGCAGACGACTTCTAAGAACCCCAAAATTGACGGCCCGATGGGATCAATGGATTTGCCCAAAGTCAAGAACTCCGCAAAAGGGGAGGTCTTGATGGCTATGTATGGGGTCAAAGTCCAGACAATTTTTGTTTGCAGTGTGTATGGGGATTATTCGTCCGGAGCGGGTGGCCGGAGTTGTGCAGGGCAATGCCCCCAAGTATAGCGATTGCCTGATTTTTCGGTTCGACGTGTGCTCGGTTTTCACCGCCAAGATTTTTGGTAGGAGTGTGTCGTAGAGGAAGGCAGGATTCGGGAAGGGCGACGCAGTGAAGATGGAAATGGAGGAAGAGTTGGAGATGATGAAATTAGAGGAGGCGGAGGCGCTCCGGTCATTGACTCGTAGTTGTTGTAAGCATAATCTGATTCCCCTCCCTCCCCCGGGGCTCCGGTCACGTGACCCGGGAACCGACCTCGTCGTCCCTACTTTAAACCGAAACCCAAAGAACGACGTCTTCTCCTTCTTCTTCTTCTTCGCAAATCCGCTGGACGAGAAAAGAACGATTAATAACATTTATGTATATAAATAAAAAATGTTAACATAAAAAAATTCATTAAAAATTATGAACATAGTCACATATTTTGTCTTCATCTTTTGTTTGGCCACAATCAAATCACTTAGTACTGCATCGAAGTGAAAAGTTTTGTCACACATGCCATGGCTTTTGTTTAGTTGTTGTACCCAACACGTCAGGTCGCTATTTCCCAATCTTATCCTTTTTTTTTTTAAGAATACAATTTTTTATCTTCTCGTATTAAAAGGTTTCCGAAATCACAAGACATTGCACACCGATTGCTTCCTATGTTAAATTCTTGGCTTGCGGGTTGGTCAAAATGAGCTTTTTCCCTAAACTCATTGAGTGAAGAAGTGGTGCTTTGAGTGTGGGTGGAGATGGAAATGATGATGAACGACAACGCCTAAAAAATTTCCCCTGGGAAAATTTTAGTCATTGTTTAATGGGACTGATACAAAATAAAGGGGCTGCCTACATGAAGAAGTTTGATGGTGTGTGATGGGATGGGATGGGATGGGATGGGAGTGAGTATGTTGTTACAATGGTTTAGGCATTTTTTAATTCAGGGATTTTGTCAGGCCGAATTGTTTTTTTATTTCTGATTTGGCTTTTTTATGATATATAAAAAATTAGTGAATATTTAGTGTGGATGGGAAACGGCCACTTTGTTTGATAGCGTTTTTACTAGGTAATAAATACATTTAAAAAAAAAACATATGAAAATAATAGAAAAGAGGGAAAGACAAGTTGTGGGGGACAGCTGTCGGCGACCCAGTCCAACCCATGTTGTTAACCCTCCTGTTTGTGTGTTCTGTAGTTGCAATTCGCATGCAGTGCAGTCCAATTCCCCCCCGACTCGGAATTTATTGGACGTGAATTATAAAAGCTGAACATGACATTACTTAATCACATTATATGTACTGGCTGTGGCGATCATTGTTCGACGTGTTACGGTCCATAAATGACATGGGAATCAATCATTGGACGTGAATTATAAAATACATGGAGAAGTTGTGCAGTAGATTGGGATATGCCGGATGGGTGGATGGTTTGATTAAATGCTTTCACCAACAAACAGTTATGGGTTTATCGTAAAAGAGACCATGGAATAAATACGTATTATAAGAAACGTTTCATGCCCATAAAACACTTGAGGTTGCTTTGATATACTGAATAATTTTTGCTTCATTGGTTCAGTCCCTTGGGGAACCGAATGGTTGCTTCTTGAGAGAAGAAATGGGAGTTAGTCGACGGAGGGACCGCTCGAGCATGACGTCGTCTCTCCCCGCGGGAAGTCCACCATACGGAGATCGAAGGCTACAAAGTCGAAGACATGGAACACGTTTTCGTCGGAAAGGATGGTCTGTGCCACCAAATGCGAAAGTATTTTTATAATGCCAAAGGACTAAGTACAGACTTTGGTAAATATAAAAATTTATTTCCATAAATATATTCTATTTATTTATTAAATTAATTAATAATAAATAATCAAAGATAATATTCTTTTGGAATATTGTCTATCATATCTCATCTTATTAATGTTAATCAAAGGTAAATTTCTTACAAAAGAAATAATGGGATCATATCTTCTCATTTAGGGAATAATATATTTATCACCTTGGAAGGTTCTATAATGACCTTCTGTAGATTAAAGAGCGTCCACATTCATTTGTATTTTGATACGGATGAACCCCTTTCAATCTTTCATTAGTGATAATGTCCAGGAACATGTGTAATATATTTGGATGAAATCAACTAGTTTAAGAAATAGATCAATGATTATTTCCTTTTATAGAAGGTTACACATCTACAGAACCTTATGATCATCTACTTGCTAGGGACGAAATCAATCATTCTTTGATTGATTCCCAATGGTAACACATTATGTTGTCACAATATGGAAGTAATCTAATGTGATTTATATGATTATTATGCTAACATATGATTTCTTTTGTTTGCAGCAAGATATTTTCCATCTACAACAACCCGATAGCCTAATTTAGATTCGTTTGATTAGTTATAAATAGGCATTATTATCAAGTGTAAGATAGAGAGACTGTATCAGTGTATTAGGGAGACGATTACATTCGGTTGAGTTTGCTTTGAGTGTGTCATTCGTATTCTTGCCGCACCACATGAGGAGCGTGAGTTACAGAAGGCGGTATCGTCGGTGAAGCTTTTGAGAGAGTGACTCGGGGGCACGACGAACGTCGGTTGGAGGCTGTGGATAACGATGTAGGGGCTTACAGCAGGATCCGAGGGAGGATTGCTGGCTATGTACGAGCCAATGTGCAGCGACTAGGAGCACAAAAGGTGAGGGACTAACCTGGTTCTGTAATTATGTTCTGTTGTGGTTGTGTGCAGCGGGTTCCTGTGGATGCTTGGTGATGAGCCAAGGGATTCGGTGAGGAGCCAAGGGGAAGCTGCAGCGGGTAGCTGTGCAACTGGCTAGGATACCGTCCGAGGAGGAGAACGTCCAAACACCTGATTACCATTATTAGTCACGCTAACCCATGCAAACTTGTAAAAGTGCAGTACCTTTGGGTGCATATGCTATAGAGGGCTGATCCTGTATCACCTTCTACATCACTGATACGTTCCGATTAGTGATAATCACCCTACATTTTGGGAGAGGGTGGACGTAGGTAGTCCCTACGGAACCATTATAAACTTGTATTCCATGTACTTTTGTTTACTAATCATTTCATAAGTGTTAATCATACAGAATCCGCAAACAGAAGGATAACCTTACAGATACAGAAGGTTGACTGACGAGTTACAGGAGATGGTGCTACACTACTTCTGTTCTACACGTCTGTTTAAACTTGTAACTTCTAAGGTTTCGAAAGTTCTCAAAAATCATTTCATTGGTCTGATTGACGATGTAAACGACAGATCACTACGAGTTCTGTTCGATAGCCCCTGTAGCAAACAGAAACCTCACACAAATCTGTTCTTACAGGAGATCTAGTCTTCCGCAGTTGGGAATTCTATGAAAATGTTCAGAACTAACTCTTTGAGCATTAATACTAATTCACCTCGTCTTAGTCTTAATCACTAGGCCACACTTTCTCTTATTCTTTTTTTAAACTAACAGTACAATAATCATCGAGCTAAATGTGGCTACGAAGGAAACATTTACGGATATGGGGTTTGGCTTCTCAGAAAAGTAATCCACCAAAATCCTTCACCGAAAACTGGGGGATGGCCCAGCAATCACCAAAATGACCAAGACATGAAATATTTTCAGTGAAATTGTTCAGGCGTGTCTTGCAGATTCATCATCCCCCCGGGAATTGGCTCGTGACGCGGCTTTGCTGGGAGGTAGCGCTTGCCATGAATGTTTTGGTAGTTAGCAACCACTTTTAACCCGTAATAAGTTCACGTCCGCCCTGCACTTTCCACAGTACATGTACCCTCCAATCCCCGTGAAGAAAGCTAGGAGTATAAATGTGAATGGGAGGTTTGGATTTGGAGGAGACTCACACTCACACCCCCACAAGAGAAAAGAAAGATGGTAATGACGATCCTCAGCAACGAAGGCCTCCTTAAGGTTTGTCTAAACATTGTTGATTGGGTGGAATATTTTTTCAGTTTGGAGGGGAGTTTCATACTTTGGGTGTCTTAAATTATCTGATAAGATGTGATTATTCAGTTAAAATGGTTTCCAGATTAATTTTGTTTTTTGCAGTACATATTGGAGACGAATGCTTATCCAAGGGAACACGAGCTGCTCAATCAACTAAGGGATGCCACCGTCGCCAAATATAAGCACATGTATTGCCTGAACCCGATATAATCACACTTACATTGTGTTGGTTAATGCCGGTACTCTTGTTGTTTAGGTTTTATTTGGGGGGGTTTTGTCTTTTGATGCGAATGTAGGAGCATAATGAACGTTCCGGCCGACGAGGGGCAGTTCCTCGCGATGCTAGTGAAACTCATGAATGCGAAGAAGACCATGGAGATTGGCGTCTTCACGGGTTATTCCTTACTTGCCACTGCCCTTGCCCTCCCGGATGACGGGAAGGTTCGCCTGGTCTCCATTCCACAAATGTTCATGAATGGTATGTTGCCGAGAAATTTAAAGGTTCTTTTTACTTTTACTTGGTCAGATAATCGCGATCGATCCTGATAAGGAGGCTTACGAGACGGGATTGCCTTACATGAGGGAGGCTGGTGTCGAGCATAAGATTAATTTCATCAACTCAGACGGCTTTCAAGTCATACACGAGCTCATTGCTAAAGTAAGCAAATCCTTACACGCATCATCAAGTGACTAATCTAGAGTTCCTAATTGTTTTTGCCTTTGCTCGTAGGGAGGCGAAGAAGGCGCCTTTGATTTCGTTTTCGTGGACGCAAACAAGGAGGACTACATCAAGTACCACGAGATCCTCCTTCCACTCGTCAAGGTCGGAGGAGTGATCGCATATGACAACACATTGTGGTTCGGCCTGGTATCGCTGTCCGACGGGGACGATATGCCGGATAGGTTCAGGCCTGGGCGATTAGCTGTGCGTGAACTGAACGAGTTCCTAGCCAAGGATGCACGCGTTGAGACGTGCCTCCTATCCATCGGAGACGGGCTGACTCTCTGTAGGCGCCTTCCCCCGGTCGTCTAAAATCAAAAGTGCCTAACTATTATCCGATCTCAGCTACCAATGCCTGCCTTTCTGATAACCAGCCCATCCGGGACAAGTTCGTTCGTGCCCTGTAATGAAATCAGAAGGCGAAAATAAATGTTCCACTAGTTGTTGTTGGTTACATAGAAAAACCAATAAAAGAGAAAAAAACTTAAAAAGTCTCCTTCTAATATTTCAAACAAGAAAATCATTAATTTTCCCAGACAGCATGAAAGTCATTGATTTGACAGGATTACTTGTTAATTAAATGCCTTCACCAACAAACGATTATGGGTTAACGTAAAAGAGACCATGGAATTAAAACACAGAGAAACCAAATGAGTTTAATTAGTTCGAAATAGTCCCCTTTCCTTTTGCTTATTATATCATTGCATTTGACCTTACTTTTAACCCAACCTTACATCACACAGTTAAAGAATTTTAGAAAACCGGCCGACACAACGTTTTACCTCATCCTGTTACGATGCAGTCGTTCTTCTATTAGAAGCGTTTCATGCCCATAAAACTCTTGACGTTGCATTGATATGCTGATAAATTTTTGGTTCATGGGTTCAGTTCCCTTGGGGAACCGAATGGTTGCTTCTTGAGAAAAGAAATGGGACTCAGTTGACAGAGTGGCCACTCGAGTCGAGCATGACGTCGTCTCTCCACGCGGGAAATCACCATACGGAGATCGAAGGTTACAAAGTCGAAGACATGGAACACGTTTTCGTTGGAAAGGATGGTTCATGCCACACCAAATGCGGTTGAATACTGGTGTCTTGGTCAGACTGAGAAAAAACGGGATGGGAATGTACTCAAAGGACAGCAGCGGGACTGGGACGTATGAACGATGTTAGAATGAGGATCCGTTGGCAAGTAGACTAACCGGAAAGTAACCAATGCATTGTAATAAACCTTTCATGAACGAACGCACGAACAGACACACACACACACATGTCCAGTCTGAAGAGCTAAGTAGCTAGGAAAAACTGACAGGACATTTTAGGATGTTGTTGCTCGACGGCGAAGTTGGACAAATATAATTTATTGTGTCGGGATAACTGGAACAAAATCCGCATGCATTTCCCATTAATCCTGGATCACCACCAAGCCTTATCATTTTAAAAGGACGCGAAAACTGGCCAGGGATACGTTTCCAGGCCCACTAGTCACCAATATGACTAAGACATGGAATTATTTGAACTGAAACTGTTCAAGGCATGCCATGCGGATTCATCTCCCCCTCGGGAATTGGCTCGTGACGCGGCTTTGCTGGTAGATAGCTCTTGGCATTTGAATGCTTTGGTAGCTAGCAACCACCCGTAATAAGCTCATGTCCACGATGCACTTTCCACAGTACATGACCCCCTAAGCACATGTATTGCCTAAACCCGATATAATCACACTTACATTGTGTTGGTTAATGCCGGTACTCTTGTTGTTTAGGTTTTTTTTTTTTTTTGGGGGGGGGGGGGGGTTGTCTTTTTATACGAATGTAGGAGCATAATGAACGTCCCGATCGACGAGGGGCAGTTCCTCGCGATGCTAGTGAAACGCATGTACTCGAAGAAGACCATGGTGATTGGCGTCTTCAAGGGTTATTCCTTACTTGCCACGGCCCTTGCCCTCCCGGATGACGGAATGGTTCGCCCGGTCTCTATTCCACAAATGTTCATGAATGGTAAGTTGCCGAGAAATTTAAAGGTTCTTTTTACTTTTACTTGGTCAGATAATCGCGATCCATCCTGATAAGGAGGCTTACGAGACGGGATTGCCTTACATGAGGGAGGCTGGTGTCGAGCATAAGATTGATTTCATCAACTCAGACGACATTCAAGTCCTACACGATCTCGCTGCTGAATTAAGCGCAAATGCTTACACGCATCATCAAGTGATTAATCTAGAGCGCCTATATATGTGTTTGCCTTTGCTTGTAGGGAGGCCAATAGGCACCTTTGATTTCGTTTTCATGGACGAGAAGAAGGGGGACTACATCAAGTACCACGAGATCCTCCTGCCACTTGTCAAGGTCGGAGGAGTCACCGCATACGACAACACGTTGTGGTTCGACCTGGTCTCGCTGTCCGAGGGGGACGATATGCCGGTTAAGTACAGGCCCGAGCGATTAGCAGTGCGTGAACTGAACGAGTTCCTAGCCAAGGATGCGCGCATTGAAACGTGCCTCCTATCCATCGGAGACTGGCTGACACTCTGTAGCCGCCTCACTGTCGTATAATGGAGTGCCCAACTATTATCCGATCTCAACTACCACTGCGTGCCTTGCGTGCCTTTCTAAATTTAGAATTTAGGGTTTACGGTTTAGGGACAAGTCTCATGTAATAAAATCAGGGCGAAAATAAACGTTTCACTGTTTATTGTTACTAGGCAGGGTGAGCTCATTGTTACTAGTTGTTGTTACTATGCAACTTATCAAATAAAACATTATTCCCAATTGTGTTTGGTTACATAGAAAAACCAATAAAATTGGAAAACTTAGAAATCTCCCCCTATTATTTCAAAATAAAACAATAATAATAATAATTGATTTTCCCAAATAGCATGAAAGTAGTTGATTGGACAAGTAGCTGCCAAAAGGGTCCCAACCAGACGACCACTCCCTCCTTTCGTAAGTATTTGTAATGAATAAATAAAATGACTCGCCATCATCATCTGGAAGGCGGGCGCAATGGGCCAACAAAGTGATCCTGCTATATTGTGCCTTGAAGCCTATCGCAGGCCCATTTTCGGTAGGGTTTTCCCCCCTCGGTTTCATTGCGGGAACACGAATCTCGTACTTCATTGCTCCTCCGCCGCCGCCTCCCCCGCCCAAAGAGCCGATCATGGTGAGCCGATTCTTTCCCTATTTCCTTAGAAAGGTTTTAGTCGATGATTACCTTCGTTCTTCCGTCGAGGGTTTTTGATCTTCGTTGTTGGGTTGTGATCTTGCGCAGGTGAAGTACTCGAGGGAGCCCGACAATTCCACCAAGTGTAAGAGCAGGAGTTGTCCTTTTAGGCTGTCGGTTGTTCTCTTTGGTATCTGAACTGAATATTTTTTAATGTTTGTCTTTGATTCTGGCTGCAGCGTGCAAGGCGAGGGGTTCTGACCTCAGGGTGCATTTCAAGGTAATCTTTTCTTGCCTGGTATCATCGGCCGCCGCTGCCTTTGTGGTGCTTTCGTTGCTGCCGCTGGACGAAATATTCTTGTTTAGCTGTTGGAGAATTGGTCAACGGGTCTTTGGAAAGTGATTATTGTGGGTGAATGGGATGAGGGACGTTATCTCCTTTGGCGAGAGAGAGAGTCACGGTCATTGGGAATCGTTCCAGCTTGTAGAATTGTCTTGCGTATGTATATTACATTTCAATTTGGTGCTTATAAGAAAATTTATGGAAAATGTAGAAAAGGTATGGGAAGAGTTGGGTCTGCCAGCGATATTAGCAGATCGTATCCCCTTAGGTTGACAATTAAAGTTATCAGCGTCCAGATTTGGTTTTCTATGAAGGGAGTTCACCTTGTTTGATGTATTTCCTGTTAGTCTTCGATGTTCCCTGATAATAATTTCTCCAGAACACGAGGGAGACTGCCTTTGCCATAAGGAAGCTGCCTCTGACCAAGGCGAAAAGGTATCTGGAGGACGTCTTGGCCCACAAACAGGCCATCCCCTTCCGAAGGTTTTGTAGGGGCGTCGGAAGGACTGCACAGGCCAAAAATAGGCATTCCAATGGGCAGGGGCGCTGGCCTGCCAAGTCTGCAAAGTTCATTCTTGATCTGCTCAGGAATGCCGAGAGCAATGCCGAGGTATGATGCTGCTCGTGTTGCTTATGTTTGGAAACCATACCCACTAGAAGTTCCTACTGATCTTACAAATCTTTTGAAACCTTTCCAGGTGAAGGGTTTGGATGTCGACACGCTCTACATATCTCACATTCAGGTCAACCAGGCACAGAAGCAGAGGCGCCGTACCTACCGTGCTCATGGGCGAATTAATCGTATGTCTGACTACTTAGTTATAGTCATTTCTATCAATCCTGATCTTCATGTGGGTTAAAACATTGCGCATGTGCTGACAGCTTACATGTCATCACCTTGCCACATCGAGCTGATCTTATCTGAAAAGGAGGAAGCCGTGAAGAAAGAGGTAAATGCTTACCCCTTATCTGCTCTGAATAGTTAAGGTTTCAACAGCAGTTGATGATGCAAATACCTTTCCTATTCTCGGCAGCCGGAGACGCAGTTGGCCACCAGCAAGCCTAAGAAGTCGAAGGTGCTCAGAAACGGGACGTCGTCTTAAGCTTGAATTTCCGCACATGGGTGATGCCCAACAGAATCCGACCACCTATCACGTCACTCTTCCTTAGTTATATGGATTTTTATATTTTGGCTTGAGAGAGTTTGTGCTGTCCTCATTGATATAAGACTTACAGATGCGGCAAATGTATCACAACTAGTCGTTGTTTTTGTTTATTCGGAATATTTGGTGTTACGATTCGATTTCAGGCCTATCTGGCATTGTTATAGCTGGGTATGCCCCTAATCCATCTGTGAGGGATATGATTATTTGTGATCTCGTTGACATTACTAAGTCTGAACGTGATTAAAACAATATTAACCGATCCGAGGATAACGAAAATGAGAACATTAAATAATGCCCCAACTAATTCCCAGTTGTCTTTTTGCGGGGTTTCATAGAATAAAAAGTCAGACTGCAATTAGGTCGTCTTATAAGGAAGCATCCAAGTCTTAGTCTTTCCCATTCTTTTTAATTGCAAGGAATATTTAATTGTATAATTATATGACCAAGACCTGTAACAACTGCTTCCGGGTTATTTCACATTCACACTTTCTTTTTAATTCACAAAAAAAAAAAAAGAATTTGGTGAGGACGTTTCTTGTGCTCTTCCTGTGTAGGATTATGAAGTGGGAGATTGGGCTTATATATACCACTTGGTTCACTACATAGCTTCGCCACCACCTCTTCTTGCCCCTGTTTTTCTTCCATCTGAGACCTCCTTGTTACTGAGATTTTCCCGCGGTGGTTTTACTGCCGACCATCAGGGGAATGGAGATGGATTTGGGGCATCCAAATGGAAACCGGCAACACCCTGAAGGTCCCCCTGCAGCTCAAGTTCGGAGGAAGACCGGAGAACGAAGGTGGTCGCTGCGGTCTGTGGTGGGAACTGGGCATGTGCAGAGACGTGTGCTGCATCTTATCCATCGGTACCTGGACCCGAGCAAGCGTTCCGTACAGAGAGGCCTGCTCTTGTTCCTCTGTGTGGCTGCGGCATCGTTCGATCCTGTCTTCTTTTACATCCCGATGATCGACTTATATAAGAAGTGCCTGGAGATTGACAGGAACCTTGCGATCACCATGGTAGTCCTCCGGACGCTGGCAGACCTGCTTCACCTAGCCGTTTGGGTGGTATACAACCACAAAGCGTTCTGTAAGGCCAGATCGAGGGATTCTTCGTCAAGATCCAGATCAGAGGAGGAAGATGGATTCGAGGTGTTCAGCAAGGAGAAGGAGATCGGCATTGAGATCCTCTCGATTCTTCCCCTATCCCAGGTAACGATGAGAATGTCTGTTGCCTTGTTCGATTGCTGTATTAGTTTCCCTAACTGTCGTGGATTTTACTTGTTGTTTACTGTACAGGCCATGACTACAGCGATTCTTCTGATCCAAGGAAGCTGTTGGTATTTTTGGTTCAAGGCTGATACGGAAAGATATGAAAAGATTTGGAGGAAGATTCTGGAGGAGATGTCGTGATTTTGAGGAAGATTTGGGAGGAGATATCGTATCTCGTTATTTGATTATTTAAGATTTTGCTGAGATTTATCAGATTTCTTTAGATTATTTTTGGGGTTATAAATAGGGTTTGTACCCATGTTTTATATGTAACAATGCATTTTGATTTCGTTCAATAAGATTAGAAGGAGGGTTTTTTCTTGTAGAGTTTCATGTGTTTTTTATTTCGTACGAGTTCACTAGCAGAGGCGAGGTTCTGCTGTAAAGAAGTAAGGTTTTGGTTCCTACACCGGGAACACCTACAATTGGTATTAGAGAATAAAGAGGCGTTGTGGCCTTAAATCCAACTGATATAAGAGCTTTTGTGATCTTTTGGGAGCCGTGGTGGTCTTGTAAAAATCTGTTTACTTGTTGAAGTCCTAGGAGGAGATAGAAGCAAGTGTGAGCGGTTTCTCTTCGATGCCGCCCTTGTTTGATGGGCCGTGAAGATGAACGCTTTTATGGAAAGTAGTGATATGTGGAAAGTAGTTGGGGATGATTATGAAGGGCCCCACTCTTCGACAATCCTACAATTAACCATATTCGATTTCATAAGGAAAGAGTCATAAGAAGGGCGAAGTCTTGCTTCTATGCTGCTGTATCGGCTAGAGAAAGCGGATGATGAGGGAAGTTCTCACGGAGAAGCTTTACCAGTAAGGTCAGAAGACGACAGATTCAAAAAGTGAGGAAGTTGTGGAACCAACAAAAGGAGGTCAGAAGGTTCGGGCAGAAACAGAGATACTGCTGAACATATGAGGCATCCTGAGGTAGGTTCTGCGCAAATAAGAGAAGATTGGAGTGTCTATCAGCACTTGATCCAAGGAGGAGCTGTTGGTATTTTTGGTTCAAGGCTGATACGGAAAGATATGAAAAGATTTGGAGGAAGATTCTGGAGGAGATGTCGTGATTTTGAGGAAGATTTGGGAGGAGATATCGTATCTCGTTATTTGATTATTTAAAATTTTGCTGAGATTTTATCAGATTTCTTTAGAATATTTTTGGGGTTATAAATAGGGTTTGTACCCATGTTTTATATGTAACAATGCATTTTGATTTCGTTCAATAAGATTAGAAGGAGGGTTTTCTCTTGTAGAGTTTCGTGTGTTTTTTATTTCGTACGAGTTCACTAGCAGAGGCGAGGTTCTGCTGTAAAGAAGTAAGGTTTTGGTTCCTACACCGGGAACACCTACAATTGGTATTAGAGAATAAAGAGGCGTTGTGGCCTTAAATCCAACAGAAGCCCAAAAAAGCCACACGCCGTACTCTTGCTGAAGTTCGCTGTGCTTCTACAGTACCTGATACGAGCCTTCAGGATTTATCCATCCTACAGAAGAGCCACCGTAAATTCAACAATGCTACGCAGAAACCATGTTTGGTTTGGGGCTGCATTCAACCTCGCACTCTACATGATTGCAGCACATGTAATAAGCTGAAGTCCTTTATCGGGTGGTACATTCAAGTGCCGACTACTATCTATGCTAGCTGACCTATTCCAATTCACTCTCGAAGGTTGTTGGAGCATTCTGGTACTTGCTATCGGTTGGCCGGTACATTGACTGCTGGAAAAGGGCTTGCAGCGTTCATGCGGGCTGCGACGTGGCCTCCTTGTACTGCGGCAATGCTAACAGTTCAGCGGACAAGGGTTACCTGGATGTGTCTTGTCCGATCAGCCAGACGACCGACACGGCACCCTTCGATTTTGGCATCTACCTCAAAGCACTTCAGTCGGGGATTGTCGGCACGACCGACTTCTTCCTTAAGCTCTGCTTCTGCTTCTCATGGGCTCTCCGAAATCTGAGGTAAAAATCCCAGTCACTACTAAATATTCTACTTGAGATCGATCCATCCATGTGATCAGGTAATTCCATGAGGCAGTTCGTTCGGGGTAGCATTAGACACCAGCCCTTACAAGTGGGAGACTCTATTTGCCATCTGCATCACTCTGGCTAGCCTTGTTCTGTTCGCGCTGCTCATCGGGAACATGCAGGTAGGTATCTTCTCTGACAAAACCCAAATGTTTGGAGGAGGTGGGCGATTGGATAGTAATTGCTTTGCTTGAATGTTGGTGGAACAGACCTACTTGCAATCCAAGACACAAAGGGAAATCAAATTCGCCGAGAGTAGTGTGGGATCCCATGGCATGGAGTACCTGGAGGAGGAGGACTTGGAGAGAATACAGATGTCCCAGCAGAAGCTACGGGACAGCCTTCTTACCTATGTCCCCTTTGCGTTGCTCCCATCAGAACTTCAGGACCAAGTCATAGGGTGTCCCAAGAAAGAGTGGCCCGGCACAAGGAACGAGTTCAACCTTGAGAGCATGATTGGTTCCATCCCCGAGGAGCTCGGGAAGAAGATCAAGCATCACCTCTGCCTGCTGACACTCTCGAAGGTTCCTTCCCCTGAGCATATCTCCTTCGTGTGTACCGGAGTGTGACTCACGATGTCAATTTCAATGTATCACAGGTCAAACTGTTGGAAGGTTTAGACCCCCTGTCCAAAGAATTGCTGTGCAAGCAAGCGGAGCTGAAGGTGTTCCCGCCACATGCAACGATGATAAAGAAAAACACTCCAGTCGACAACATGATCCTGGTTGTGACCGGCCAATTGACATACCATCAGAGAGTTAACCAAGTACCCAGAACGCAGGACTTCCTCGAAGAACATCTTCGTCATGTGTTGGGACTAAGCTCTCCCCTCCCCGTCCACACTGTGATGGCTCTCACAGTCGTCGAGGCATTTACATTCAACGTGGAGAAAGTAAAGAAGGTGCTCGCCGCAGCAACCCCACAATCTTTTCCCTAAAGAAAGGCAATGTCTTAAAACATATCCGAAACATTTTCAGTAGAACAAAGGTCTGCGTCTTCTTTTCCTCCAAGGAATATTTACAGGCACCGTAGGTCTCGTTACTACTAAATATGAAATCTGCCATACGATAATGAACTTGATGGCGAACACACAAAAACCACACGAGTACCCGCCCATTCCTCCTTTCCCAACCCTTACCACTCGACTACAATACATGATATGCTAAATCCCCATAACTGTTGATCCATGTTAAGACAAGGAACGAGGATACTGGTCTGGATTTCTTATTTAATGACGATCAGTAGATGGATTGGAGATCCTGCGCCGTTCTTCGAGCTTTGCTGAGATCCGGTGTGCTCTGCTCTAATCTCTCCTTTTATTTTTCCAGTGGGGGAACTAGTACTTCTGGTTTCCTGGACATGTTGTATGGCAGAACCGGTGCCTCATCTTGAGCTTGAGTTTTTGTCCATGGATGTTGCCCGAGATAACCAACCACCAGTCGCTGCATCGTTCTTTAATATAGACTTCGGACATGGCTTATGCGTCAGTTCTAGTCGTTGCTTCTTCGGAATGTTTTTTGTTCCAATTCAATACGACGAGGTCTTTATTTGACTCCTGCATAATTTGTTCTGGAAGTCCCACATCGCTTGCATCGTAGACTATAGGGTAGTCCCCGCCAGTATAAATTGCCTAGCCATAAACCGTTAGAAAATCACGCAGCCGCGCGGTGAGCACAGAGCGAACTATTCTTTCGCCTTTTACTAAAGAATACCGTGTGTTCGCCGCAGAAAGCGGCATACGCCTATTTTTGGAGGGTCCCAGGCCTTTGTAGCCTGGGCCCCACACAACCCCGAGTCATTAAGATTTCAGCTCCGATGGCTTTCCAGAATGGTTTGGTGTTTCTCATCGGGTCCGCTTCTAATTTATTCGAGGCCCAATCCGATTTTGTATAACCTAATGTACTGAACCGTTTGTTGGCAGAATACCACTTTACGACAATAGTGACTACAGAATTGACCCATAGGTTAGGACAGTCCGCCATCTCCCCCATTTTGTCTGGACGGAAAGAGAAAACGATAATAATATGTTATAGCCTTTTCATCGGCAGCTGCCTAGTCCCACCCTTCCCTTGCATCCGCCCTTCCTCTCCCGTTAAGACGGCTTCCCATCCCTTTCCACCTAATCATTCTCCTTTCCCTCTTCTCATCTAAACACTCTTCTTACTCCCCGCGTCCTTAGATCCACGCCTCCCCCTCCCCCTCGGTTACTTACGTTACGATCTCTTCTTTCTCTTTTTGTTCCGGATCTCGTTGCTGAGGTTTCGTTGTTTACTCTGTTTCTTTTTAAATGCCGATCTGCGTCTCTCTTCTTGGTTTTTTTTTTTCATAATTTTATTTCTGGGTCTAGTTTTCGGGCGGATTCTATGGCTTCTGGTGAGGAGATAGAGTTAGTTTATTTTTCTGTGGGATGGGTAACGAACTTCTGGAAATCCTAATCCTTTTCCATCTCTATTTTTTTTTTCTTTACTGTTGTTGCTTACTAGACTTAATGTTGGTGATTGTGGTTGAGATGAGGCTTTCCTTTTTTTATTTGTTCGTTCTAATGGTATATATCTTGTGCGTGTTCTGGGACCCGATGGGTTGGATTCCAGGGAAATGGTCGGTTTTAGCTGTGGGGATAGAGACGGTGACTCGATATTACTATTATTATCATTATTTTGTTTGTGATTGATTATAAGTCAACTTTGTGTGCAGAGGATGATGCTTCAAAACCCAACTTTGTCTGTTCAAAGGTTTGAGATGGGATTCCCACGCTCCAATTTTTTATTCGAATTGATATATGATATGCTTATTACCAATAACTATTGATCTAATATTACCCCGGGATAATTGTCTGGACTTCTTCTTTAATGATGACCAGCAGATGGAATGGAGATCGAGCAGCCATCCACAGATCCACTTTACTTGAACTATTAACCATTGCCTTATGATCTGAATCCCAGTTATTACTTTAAATTTCTGGATTTGTTTATATGCAGTTGATTTTTATCTGCCGAAGATGGAAGTCAGAGGTGGTTAGGTGTTCCTCGAATTTTCCAGGCATCTGGTGAGCTATGCTCAACTCTCTCGTTTTCTCTTTTCAGTCAGGGACTATTATCTCTGGTTTCTTGACCTTAGCATTTTGCAAAGCCGCTAATAAGAAAATTGCATGATCTTGTGCAGCTTTGTGCTGCAATGTGCGGAAGTAGTATTTTCTGTGACGGCTTGGAAAGTAATCTGTGAACATCTTCATCAAAGATAATCTCTGAAAGGAATAGTTCTGGAATGGAATTTGAGTTAGATTGGACCAAACGTAACAAAACCTCAGCACACAATGCCCATGATATCCGCACAGCAACATATCGGATGCAGATCCAAGACACACACTGACTCGCAACTCCTCTGACTAAACCGTCACGAAACAAATGCCCTTGAATACAAAAGGATATCCCTTCTTCAATTGCACCTGCAGACACCGGATCGGAGTCAACAGAAACTAGAGACATCTTCCTTCTTGAAATTTACACTTCCTGCAAAGCGATTACCCAATAAGCGACAGCTGAGTGGACAAAGGCATTCCAACAGGACGATCAAAGATCCCGTCCTCCCCCAAATTTTACCTGGAGTGAACGAAGAGTAGAGAAACGTGGGGTGGTCAGGCCCTGAAACGATGCACCTTCTTGTTAAGGGAGACAAAAAGGGAAGGAGGGTGAGATTAGAAAAGATAGTTGGGAAGGTGAAGGGCTCCTTAGAAGGCGGGCACTTTTTCTGCCGCTTCTTTCCTTTCCCTGGCCTTCAACGTTTCTCCTCAGTCGGCTGCTGGCTGTAATAAGAATTAACCAATTATTGTCCTATTCTCGGGACAGACAGAAATTACAACAACTCTTTTGCTTCCCCTTGTCCTTGCTGACGTGGACCTCTGGACCTATCAACCTATTGCTGTTTCCCACCACCAGTTCAAACCAAACTAAACTACTTCAAGAGAGACGTCCGGACTTCAGCTGGTTAAACATAAAAACTCAGCTGTGTGGGGCCTGGAAACAAAGAAAGGACTTCCCACAGTAACTTGCTGGTTTCATTGCAAAATTCAAAGATGCATCCTTTCTGCGTTCATTCATCCCCTCCCATCGAGACTTACAAAAGCACAGAACCTTCACTCCCACAATCATCCATTGTTAATCTCAACAGAGCGAAACCCAGAACATAACGCACATCACCGTGGATCACACATACACTGGTGAACATCAAATGGGAGCCACAGCACGCATCCAACGACAACTCCTAACTCTGAGAGGCATCTGATATTACACGCTAGAGATAATAACAACAACGACCACCGGGGACTGGACTGAGACACTCAGACGACTAAAAATAGTTTCCTTGTTATGATTAACATTGCGTAGCGATTGCTCTCAGGCGAAGGGTATCAAAGGGATCACCGCTTGTTGTCGTAATCGACAACCTCCGAGTCGGTGACGGACGTCGAGTGCTGAACGATCGACCTGCCAATGGAGTTGATCCACTCCTTCTTCTCCTTCTACGAGTCGGCAATGAAGAACACGGTGTCCTGGTTGGTCGAAATCTCGAAGGCGAAGGGCTTGTTGATCACATCCTCGGCGCCCTTGAACATGAGGCAGTTCCCGACGGGGATCACCCACGGGGACAGACATCCGGTTGACGACGGGGTCCTTGAACCAGAGCTAGTGACAAAGGAAATGTGTTCAGGTGTTCTGTTTTCCATATTTGGGCATCCTAACATAGTGTGTTGTGCTCGAGAGTTTTCGTTTATCACCAACTTCGACATATGCCGTTACGCAGGCTGTATGAAACAGCTAGAAGTCTCGGAGAACTTCAAGTGCAGTGTGCCTTGCAGATTATCCCGGATGAGTCGGGAGAACCTGAAGTTCGGCCTTGTCGAAGTAGTGTATGAGTGGGCAAAGGTTATCATCGCGAAGAACTCTAGCTTGTCCCAAGTCCTAATCAACTGAATCCATGTAACTGACTAAGTCATCCATCTGTTGGTTGTTTCATCGCTGGGCACCCCATTCGCTGAAATCTGCGAGCTGACAGATGTCCCGGAAGGTCTGATAGTCCGGACCATGATGAGGCTGGATGAGACGTGCAGGGAGTTTAGGAACGCGGGTGCAATAATGGGCAACTCTACCCTGCATAAGAAAATGGAGGCGGCCTCTAATGCCATAAAAAGGGATATCGTCTTTGCGGCCAGCTTGTACATCGCCGGAGTGTGATTTTAAAAAGGTAAAATTAATATGTGCACCACCATTGAGAAAGAAGGATGAGGTCCAAAGTGTAGAGTACCTATTAGTGAAGGTTACCACGAATTTCTCTAATTAGTCGCCTATCTCGAGCCAATTCATCTCCCAGAAGAAGGTTAAATCATTTGATTCGATAAGAAGGTATATCCCACATTTGAAAAAATTGTTAGTGTCCTTCTCGAAGATGCCTGGTTTTGTGAGCGAGAAGAATAGACATACAGAATCAAAGATGCTGAGGGTAAATCTGATGCCGGCCCCGTGAATGCACTAACTAGCCTCCTCAAAAAAAAAAAAGGCTCTCGTCAGTCATTATGATCCTGTCATTCCTGAACTTACCAATGATGTAGCAAAGTATTGCCTGGCCCTTGTTCCTCGCACCTGCTTCCCTTCTATGGGTGCTGTATCCAGGAATTGGAGGTCTTTATCTCCAAACCAAAGAATTCCTGTCTGTTAGAACACTAGCTAAGGTGGTTGAGGAGTGGTTATTCGTGTTGAATCTGGATGCTGAAAGGAAGGAAAGCCATTGGGATGTGTTGGACTGTTCCGGGCAAACTATACGACGGCTCCCACCAATGCCCGGAGTTGAAAAGGCTGGTTTTGGAGTGGTAGTTCTCAATGCAAAGTTGCTGGTTGTGGCTGGCTACTCAGTGGTGGACGAAAATTGTCCCGCCTCGGCAGAAGTTTACCAATATGATTGTTGTCTCAATAGGTACCTTTACACCCAACATTGTTTTTTCATCGTGTTGATAGTTTAAGCACTCAGAAATTATTCAACACATGATGTCTATGCTTTCTTATCGTAATCATGGCAGTGACCTCACATTTCTGCATTTTCATGATAGAATACCCTTTTTAATTGCAGCTGGAGCAAATTAGCTAGCATGAATGTGGCTCGCTATGACTTTGCATGTGCTGAAGTCGACGGGCTGGTCTACGTGGCTGGAGGTTATGGTGTCGAGGGCAGCAGCCTTTCTAGTGTTGAAGTGTACAACCCTGATATCAATAAGTGGACTCTTATAGAAGTCTCAGGCAACCAAGGGGGGGATGTTTTGCTTGTGGTTTCGAAGGTAAACTCTACGTCATTGGTGGTAGGTCTAGTTTCACCATTGGGAACTCCAAGTACGTCTATTTCTACAACCCCAAAAGTAACTCCTGGTGTGAGATGAAGAATGGCTGCGTGATGGTAACCGCACACGCCATGCTTGGGAAGAAGCTGTTTTCTATGGAATGGAAGAACCAACGTAAGCTCACCATTTTTAACCCAGAAGATAACTCATGGAAGATGGTGCCTGTCCCACTGACAGGGAGTTCGAGCATTGGCTTTCGGTTCGGAATACTTGATGAAAAACTCCTGCTTTTCTCTGTGCAAGAGGATCCAGGGTTTCGTACACTGATATACGATCCACCGGCTATGCCCGGGTCAGAGTGGAAGACTTCGGATATAAAGCCGCCGGGTTTGTGCGTGTGCAGTGTGACAATAAGGGTGTGAGAAGAAAATCCTCCGTAGTTCTCGATTCTTCTTTTGCATCGGTTATGTCGTGACCGAATTTCTCCTTTCATGTATTCGTGAAGCCTGTAACCGAATTTCTCCTGTCATGTATTCCTAAAGCTTGTTTAAGCGTTGCCAATGTACCGAATTCGTTGATACTACTCGTAGCTTTCTTTTAAGTATTGCAGGTTGCTGATTAATGAACGCCTTAGGCACGAGTCAGTGTTTCTGAGTTGTCTGTTTGGTATGGATCTGTCAAATTCTATTATGTAATGAACAAGAATTGCAAATTTATTTTGTTGGCCTAGTATTGTGGGTAATCTGAGGTTGTCCTAACATCTGATGGCTCATTTTACAGCTTGTATTGGTAAATTGACTATAACAATCTAAGAAGCATTTCAAATTAATGTCTCATGAGATCAGACAGCATTTTGCTAAAAAATAATTCATGCCCAAGATATGCCTCCTTGGCATGTCATTCACTGGAAGATGATGCCTTAATTAGCCTCAACACGAAAAGACAAAAGGAAAGAATATTATAAGGAAAAACTCCAGCCTGCTTTCTCAATTGTTGAGGAATACAATCTGTAACATTAACAACAGCAAAATGATGATACAGAATTTGACAAACCGATTCTTCAGAAGAAAATTATGGATACGCCCATCGTGAAGCATCCTGCTGCCACCCATGGACTCAAGCGTTCTCCTGTTCCATGATCAAGGAGGCGTGTGGAAAACTCACATAAAATTTGGTTAAAGAATGGTCATTATACTAATGAAACGTCTCAAACACATCTTTCACCACGACGGCAAAACCACAATATCACAGAGTAAGAGAAAATTGTTGGGAAGTTTCGATTACATAACGAGACTGTACCTATCCGAGCAGCCTTCCAGAAGAATCCTCGAAATCTGTTGTCATCAGATGAAGATGTAAGATGCAAACCATCTTTAAAATAAAATATCTAATAGCAGTAAAAATTTCTTAAGTGTTATCCATCACGGTCTACAGTAAGAATTACCAAGATAAGCTATATTCTTAACCAGTTTTTGGTTTAACAAGTTGAAACTTCAAAACATTCATCAGGGAGGAAGTTAACACGTAACATCAAAACCAAAAAGATGCATAAAGTACAAGCTACTACCGTCCTGAAATTTTCACCTTAAGAAAGGAAGAAGGCCACAAAAGAAAAAACTGTGAGCAGCCGACCATCATACTAGATGACAATGACTCACTAACTCTTATTTAACTAAGGCTTTGCATTTAAGTATTCAGGAAACAAATTTATCTCCTAACTGACTTTCCAGCGCAATTTCATAGGCAGAGTAGGCCATGGTGGAAACTACAAGTTTTGGTATGCAAGAGGAAAGGAAAGTCCTGCCACCTTCACTTCCAAAGAAAAGGAAACAGACAAATCTGTCGCTATAGTTTAGGATTTTTAACTTATCTGGGAGTAAACATAACACATACCCATTTCTCTGCTCAAGAATTGCTGGGAAGTGCATCTTCACAAACGTACAAGTGCAAATTCCCAGCAGCACCACCGTCAAAAACGAGTGGAAATTGAAGAGTGCCGACTGAATCATAACCGCATAAACAAAACACAAAATGGCACGAAATTCAGATCTCCATCCACACTAGGAATTATGCATCTGAATAGCAAAGAACAGCGATCCTAAAGACCATACCATGTAACGCCTCCTTGGTAACAACAACTGCTTCCCTAAAACTTTTGGACGAAATCCCCCTGGCCAAACACTGATTCACGAATGAGATTCAGAACAACCGGCCCCAATAATCAAGACGCAAAAATTCCCAAGCAAATCCAAACATTCGGCAAAAGAACATAACGCGGCGGGATCCCATGCATGAATCTTACCCTCACATACAAACCTTCCATTCTCAAATTCGAAGGAAAATAAATCACCACATTTTGTGACAACAAATCCAACGAAACGATGAGAGAACAAAGATTTTGCCCACTCACTCAGATTGAATTCACCGATACTAACAACTAGCCGGATCCAATCCTTGCCAATAAAAAAAACCCCACTAACTAAATCAAGTTTTAACGCGATGAAACTGAAAAAATTACCGATAAACCAGCAATCACTAATTTAGCTACTGGTATAGTCGGCCGAATCCGAGCAGAGAAGTGCATACAGAGATACCCAGAAGGAAAAGGTGAGATCTTTTTACCTCGGCGGGAGGAGAAACAGAAATTGCGGGGGACTACAACAGGGGAAAGGAATCGATCCACGTCCAAATTGTGGTCTTGAGATTTGATTGCTTCCCTTCGATCTCGCCTCGTATCTTCTCGTCTTTGATCTCTCCCCTTCCCCTTTCTTTCTTACCCTTCTGATTAAAACAACTTAATTTTTTTTTATATTTACTTTTTTTAATATTTTGGAGCTACAAATAATTTACGTATGTGAATATTTGCTGTTGTATTACCTACACTTGTTCTTTCATTCCTCAAATAAGGCCCATCAAATATATTCGTAGAGTCGGCCCATCCTCAGATTTAAACTATTTATTTCCCTTGCTCCCCTCCTAATTTACTTCTTCTTCTTCTTCTTCGACGTCCGCGCAGTAGGGTTTTCAACGCCGGACCATTTAGGGTTTAATCGCGTGGAGCAGGATGATCATACCCGTTCGTTGCTTCACCTGCGGCAAGGTAATCCTTCAGATTCCGTGCATGTCTCTCTCTGCTTTGATGGCACGATTTAGGGCCGATTTGGTTTGAGGTGTTATGATTCGTTATTTTTGGGACGGATGTGGATTGCCTAGGTGATCGGGAACAAATGGGACCAGTATCTCGACCTCCTTCAGGCGGACTACCCCGAAGGGTATTCTCGTGCTTCTTTTGTTTTGTGGCAATTATATGATTTTGTTGTTTCCGAAGCATCCTGTGTATCCACGTTCTCATCCGCTTCTCTGTGCAATTTTATGAAGATCCGATTTTCTTGTTCGTTCCTAGAAAATAATTGTTCGGTTCTCCATTGGTTTACTGATGTTTTGAAATCTTAGCGTGAGAAGGCTTTATTGGAGTCACCTTTAGTGAAGTCCCTTGGGAAGGTGAATGTGAGGCTGTTATTTCATCATCTATCGGTATCAGTTAACCTCTTAATATGGTCAGAAGGGGGAACCTGTCTATAGCTTTATAAAGTAGGATCTTCAGTCGGCCAATTATTGTTTAGCTTCTTCCTGTGGCTTTAGTAATATAAGCTTCCAAAACTATCCCCAAGGACTTCGGAGTAGTAGTTGTGGAGCAATTTGAATCGAGCATTAAGTCTATAACATAGTTGGAGATTCTTTCTTTCCGCCTTCCGGACTCAGAGATGTGGTGCTGCTTTAGTTTTTCAAATAGGTTGACCCTGAATTGTTTGGGATGCAGAGACGCTCTCGATGCCCTTGGACTTGTCAGATATTGTTGTCGGAGGATGCTGATGACTCATGTTGATCTGATTGAGAAGCTATTGAACTACAACAGTACGTGCATGCACACCCTTGATCTCTATGCTTGCATGCATTGTCACGCCTACAATTGCCCTGTTCTTTTTCTTACTTTTCCCTAACTCTGGTGATTAACTTTGTTGCAGCTCTTGATAAATCCGACACCAGTTAACTTTTGTTGATTCTAGTTGCACCATCCTATCTTGTGAAGTAATATGGATATAATATCATACTGGAGTCACTTGAGTCAATGCGATGTTTGGTCATGGTTTTGTAGTGGGAACTCCAATGTATTCCTAGCAGTCTTCGTATGCCATTATCTGTAAAAATGCTGCTTGTCAAGTCACGGATGCTTGCTTACATCAAGTTTGAAGTCATGCCCAGCTGTCGTTTGCTTGTCCATCTCATGGTATAAAACAGCTTACTTCTACTGTTACTCCACGCTGTGCCGGCATGTTTGGCTGTAATCTGTATCTGCTTGTGGTGCTCGAATTTTGTTGTTCACCCATCTCCTATGGTAAAAAAAGGCAAGATTTGGCGATGGATTCGAGATTAGAATGAAATAATATCAAGCGGTGTTCGGGCTGCTGAGTGGCTTTAGTATGTCTGGTGTAACTCTAGCAAGCATCCTTATTACAAGCTCGACCCGCAATGGTCGTTGGATGGGCGGAAGGAATGGCCTACGACTCAATTATATATAAGAAGGATTGAAACAAAAAATTAACCTGTTAAGAAAAGAATAATGATACATCTGCTTATCAATCTGAGTGCAAGTACTACTTAATAAAAATGCCTTGTGATATTAAGCAACGATGCAATGCCATAGTTCAGCTCGGGACTTGTTTCTTCTAGGACCCAATTCGGTCCAGGCTTTCGGAAACTGTCTTCATCCGAGGTCGTATATCGGGGTCATTCTCCGTGCACGTGAGGGCGACATGGAAGGCTGCCAATACCTCCTTCTTAGCATGGACCTCTTGGAGCAACACGGGATCTACCATGTCTGACAGGGGTACCTCCTCCTCAAACCCTCTCCTCACCCACCTGACGAGGTCCGGCACCTCTATTGATGTCGAGGTTGTTGGCGATAGGTCAGGGGACTTCCCCGTGAGAAGCTCGAGCAGGACGACCCCAAACGAGTACACATCCCATTTCTGAGTCGGCCTGCCTCCGGTAACTCGGGCCTCTGGGGCACAGTAGTTGTTGGACCTCTCCTGTTGGACCGGCCTGAAGTAAGGTAGTGCTCCCCCCATAAAACCGCCAGAGGAGGAGGAGGAGGGCTGGTCGTTGCCAGTGATGGTGACAAGCCTGCTGAGGCCGAAGTCGGAGATGTGCGGCTGGAAGTCGTTGTCAAGGAGGATGTTGGACGGTTTGATTGATCCGTGCACAAACTTCCTGGGGCTGCATTCGTGCAGGTAAGCCAGGCCCCTCGCAGTCCCCTTGGCAATTTTCAGCCTGGTCGACCACGACATGCTCGACGAAGGTTGTCCACTTTTCCCTGAAGGAAAACATTTCACTCATCAGCTAACGTTTAGAACACAATTCAGTTCTACGACAAAATATATACTATCATACACGGCACACCATCCAACCTTACAAGCTTCCTTATACCACAAATCACCCAATTCCTAATACCAACACAACCTACCATGCCACACGTACCACGCCATGTAAAGCTGCTAAATTCCAACCAATCCACCAACATCTTACTAAACACTCAGACATCATTAATATCTGCATTGATGACCCTTTTCTGCAAGCAGAAAAAGCCAGTTCTATAGCACAAGCCAATGCCATTTAACCCTCTAATTCCATGCGAATGCCCATTAAATTCGTCCCATAACATCATAAAGCTTCCAAAGGGGGTCCATTCTTGCATTCAATTGGGTGGGACTCTAGAACTCAAAATGTAGGTGAGTTTCTACATCTGAAGTCATATTATTCAACTTGCCCATAAATTAATCAATCCCCTGTTGAAAGAGAGAAACATTGCCAATTAATTATTCATCCCATTCCACCCATACAGCACCAAAACAAACAAGTGAAACCTGGGTCAATCCGGACAGGAGGAAATTGCCCCCGGTTCAATGATGTCCTGAGCTGCTAACACTGTCTGCCACAGCCAACCACATGTGCCACCACCCAACACACTACCACCATACAAAACAACACCAGACCCACTCCACGTGCCCTTATGCGCATTTGCAGTCCCAGCACTTCTAAATAAATAACATATCTTGATTCTAAATTCAGGAAACCCATTTTTTAACTTTTTAAAATTATTATTTTTTGAGAAAAATAAGTAACCAGGAAGAACCAGAAACAAATGGAATATAGAAAGTTAAGCAATTGGCACCTAAAAAAAGTGAAGCTCTAAGCTGTCAGTTCATGGTTGACTCGACAAAGCTACTAAAAACATTGGGTCAACTCGCTTGATCATGAAATTCCATCTAAGTCACTAATGCTAGCCTTTCATCATCACTTCAATCGCATAAAGTTTTTGTAATTGCGGTCATACGATGTGATACGTTTGATAAAGGTAACGAACCTCGGAGCGCGGCAGCAAGGCTGCCATTGGGAATGAAATCGGAGATGAGAAGCTTCTCGTCCGGAGCCCAGTAATACGCCCGCAGCCGCACCACGTTCGGGTGCTTCACCCGACCGATCGCCTGAACTTCCGCTACAAACTCCTTGTACCTCTGCTCCCCACCGCCCTCCCCGAGCCTCCTCACCGCCACCGGGACTCCATTCCCGAGAACCACCTTGTAAACTATTCCCAGTCCACTCTTCCCTAGTACATATGCTGACGCCCTCAGCAGCTCATCAAGCTCGAATTCAAATCCTTTGTCCATAGCCACCAGGTCTCCTCCTTCCCCTTCCCCAGCCCCTCTGCTGCCGCCTCCACCCCTGCCGCTCTTCTCATCCGCGTCCTCGCTCTCGTAGTTACTTCCTGCCCCTGCCGCACAGGGGAAGAGGACATCGCACCCTTTTCCGTGGTTGCTCCCCCCGAGCTTCGCCTTGCCGGTGCAGCTGCATCCGCCGCCACCCCCATCCTTCCTCTTCCAGTAGACGTAGACGATCACCAGCCCGATCAGTGCGACCGCAGCCGCATCAGCAACCGAAATCAGGATGATCATCCCCTGGCTCAGCCCTTTCTCGGATGAGGGATGGCTCCTGCCATTCGTGTTCGCCGTCTCCTGCGGTGAGTCCCGAGCGGGAGACGAGGATGCACTTCCGCAGGGTTTCTGGAGTGGGAATCCACAGAGCAGAGGGTTGTCGAGGAATGCAGTTGGCCCCTGGTTTGAGAAGGATCCTGTCTGGGGTATCTCCCCGCTCAGGTTGTTGCTCTGGAGGTCCAGATTAACGGTCACCTGGAGGTTCCCCAGTGAGGCCGGGATCTCACCGGAAAGGAAATTGTTGGACAAATTGAGGGTGCCGGAGAGTGATTTCAGCTCCCCGAGCTCAGCGGGGATGGGGCCGGTGAACCTGTTCGAGGACAGGTCGAGCTGGACGAGGTTGGAAAAGGCCGGCCAAATGCCCCGGGGGATGTCGCCAGATAATTGGTTGGATGAGAGGATGAGACGCTGAAGTTCATTGCAGCGGGAGAGATCGGAGGGGAGGTTCCCGGAGAGCGAATTGTTGGAGAGATCAAGGTTCTGGATGCGGGGGAGAGAACAGAGAGACGGAGGTATCCCACCGGAGAGGTTGTTGGAGTAGAGGAAGAGGGAGTGGAGGGAGGTGGCATTGAAGAGCTGGTCGGGGATGGGGCCGTAGAAGCTGTTGCCGTGGAGGTTGAGACGGCGGAGGTAGGTAAGTGAACCGAGCTCGGAGGGGATGTAACCGCGGAGGTTCCTAGAGGCAACGGAAACAGCGACGACGCGGGGGTTATCGGGATCACCGGAGAAGTTGGAGCAGGAGACGCCGGACCAGCGGCAGGGGTTGGGGTCAGAGTCGGACCAGTCGGAGAAGGGAGAAGCGGAGGGGTCAAGGGGGTCGGTGGCTGACTTTAGGGAGAGGAGGGCGACGCCGTCGGGAGTGAGGGAAGTGGCAAGGCGGAGGAGGAGGAAGAGGAGGAGGAGGCGGCGGTGGTGGTGCATCGCGGCAACCGAAGGAAGCTTGGGAGACTCTCTTTACCTCTCCCTCTCTCTCTCTCTTTCTCTACGCTGCTCTTTTCCTTTTTATTTCTGTTTTTTTTTTTTGGGTGAATAAAAATGGAGGGAAATTAGTTCGCCCAACATATTTATAACACGGACAAGACAGACGCCTCGACTTGGGGGCACAACCTTTCCCCCCGTCAACAAAACAACACAAACCTTAAATTTTTTTTTTAAATAAAATCAAAAGATGTCTTTGGTATTATGTAAAGCGAAAATCCCACTTATTACAGAAAAAAACGATGATAATTTTGCTAATACCTTTAAAAAAAAAAAGTAAATCATACTGTTGAGTTTAGTTTCTTTTATTTTTTTTTGTAAAAATTATGGCCCTGGGGATTGGTGATAAAGATAGTCGCACCACACAACAATCCTCCCAGTTCCTCCTCCTGCAATTCCACCTTCTCGAGGAGCAATTGTTAAAAACATTAATCCCCCCAACTCACTCTTCTTCTTTCGTTTCCTTGAAATTCTTGTCATTTCATGTTTGAAAACAGTGCATAGCTTAGAGCAAAAGTTACCGACAATATGCTTTTAAAAGAATGCCTCTTACCAACAACCATCATATATACTGCTTTTTATTATAGGCTAAGAATGCTACTTGGGTGGTCATCATCATTCGTTTTGTCAAAAAAGACGATGGATTGTGACCGTAGATGTTGTGATCATCAATCATGAGGGGAAGAAGAATGAGAAGAAAGAAGCGGGGGGGTTGGAGGAGACATGCAACGCTTACAAGCTAACCACAAAAATCTCACTCCCTTTTCTGTCTGTCTTTTTGTTTTTTTTTTGTTTGAGGTTGGGGAATAGTAGTTGAAGTGAATCAGATAGGGGTGGGAATTTTAATCAAGACTTGGCGTACCCTCAAAGATAAGAAAAGGAATATATCAGAACAACAATGATAGCAGACTCATCAACATGGTGAGGGGGGAGTAGGGATGTGAGTTGGTTGGTATCATTCATCCATCCTCGTAATATTATAATAAATTTGTAGTACTAGTAGTAAGTATTAGTCTGTCTTTGTTGTCTCTTGATGACCTTTAAGGGGAGACGAACGCTAGAGCAGAAGACAGATAACCCAATCCTCTTTCTGACGTTTAGTTAGATCTGGTATCGTTCCCAGGCGCCTTGGGACTTGCACCTGCTTCAGTTGCAACGTGCCAAAGCATTCATCCATATGCCACTTCCCTCCCTCATCACCTTCCAATAATTTCCCAGGACGATATTCGAAAACAGACTCGGGCTTGTGCTTCTTACCCAACATTTTTGCTAATGTCTAGCGAAAGCGAACCAATTCATAGCGGCCAGAACAATATCTTGATACAAAAAGTAAACAAAAGGGGGGAGGAGAAATCACATGGCTCGTGTCACTTTTTGGAATTTGGTTCCCTTACGCTTAAACAGAAAAAGCCACCTCAAACCTCGGTAGATGATCAAAGTCACTGCCTGACCCCTTAGACCTCCGCCATTTCTTGCTCCACCGTGCTTGGCACAACCGGGTAGTACTTGTAGTGAAGCTCCCCGACATCGTCGCCAGACAATTTCTTCCATCCCTCTGGCCCAACGTGATAAACTGAGCATTACAGAACAGGTTTGGTGAGACAAGTATTCTAGCCATTCGGCGGGCCATATAACATGGGAAAAGTGCATGTCAATACCGCTGGCAACTCCACCACTGGCTCCATCCCTAAAGGTTGCATGGTAGATGGCTCTCCTGGCCAATTCTGCAGCCTCTTCAACAGGCATATCATAACGGTACCTGTGACAATAAAAAGTCAACCTTTTGTTCGCAGAGCATGGGAAGCTAAGATCCTAATGACTAAAGAATCGCCTTGGTCACAAGAAAGACTCCTTCTAGATCATCTCCCTAAATATAACAAGTTTGAAATAGCAGAGGACAAACTAATGAAGTTATTTTAACAAATATAAAATAGTCATATCCTAATTTCAGTTCAGCCTTCTTTCTTTCCAGCAACATACTCTTGGCATATCAGCCAATACTTCACAGAGACCAGACTCTAACTGCAGTAAAAAAGAAAGAAATTAAACTTCAAAATTAGACAGATTGAACAATTACATACCCACTGTCAAGAATTCCATATGCATATGGAGACCCAGATCCTACAGAGAACCTTGTTCCTTTCAATCTTCCTCCTTCACTATCCACATAATATAGTCCAGGACCCTGTCATAAGCAAGTGCAAGATAATATCAAGGGCACCGTCATCGAACCATGGCAACGAAAAACCAGTTGATTCACATGTGGTTACCGTCTCATCCCATCCGGCAATCATTGTGCCAACAGACAAGCCCATTCCACGATATGAGTATAGAATGTTAGCCAGCAGTTTAGATGCCCCAGTAACAGAAATCCTCCTTTTATTAGCCAATTCATGCAGGCGACACTGCAGGAGATAATTTTAAGAGTTCATGAGACCACAAAGTAGAATGCCGCTAAGAAATATCGAGGAAAACATGACAGTGAAGTCGACAATGGCAATGAAAACAGGCAGCCTAATGCATATTCGGATAGCACCCGACGAACCATTTCCAAAGCTCGCATTCGTCAATGTCAACCTCAGACTTAAGTGCTGTAAATGCCATGATAGCTCAAAGAGGGCAGTTACCCTCCCCTCAACACGGCAGATCCATTCGACTTACATTACATACTCCTCTGAACCATCAACAGGCTAGTGTACGATGTGAGCCAAACTCACAATCAGATAAAATCCACACACTCTCAAGCGACGCATGCTAGAGCCAGTACCTTAATACCCAGATTCCTGTGCCAAAACTGACAGTCTGCAGCACCTCCAGCCATTGTTCCTAGCATGTAAGGATTTATCTCGATGATTTTCTTGACCGATTGTGATGCTGTAAAGAATTTACAAAGAGTTGTGGTCACAATAGAAAACCCAACTAATGGGATACGTGGTCAGACAGGCTACATCAAAATTGTATACAGCATGTCTGCATTCACACAAGGGTCAATAAATCAATCCAATCCTACTATCTCTCATATCAATTCCAAAATTTCTGTTTGGTTATTTCCTTGACACAGGGATGCGTAATCTGGGGTTAAAGAAGGGTTCCATATACGAGCGAGGATGCACTCACAAATGTAGCCACCCATGCTAGCTCGAGAATCGGCGGCAACCATGACACCTTCCTTGAAGATGAAAGCGAGGGTGGTCGTACCCTTTGCAGGCTTCACCATCTGCACAGCTTCTTTCTGGAAGCCATCGAACTAAAAGGAACACAAGGAGCAACGTTTCTACCAACCCCAGGTAACCAAAAACAACCTCCAAAACCCAGATAAGAATTAAACGGCATCGCGAACTCACGTCGGTAACTACAGGAACCTGGAATGCTGGCACGTCGAAGAGAGCGTCGCCAAGCTCTGCCCCGATCCCGATCCCACGGGAGGTCAGAGCACTCGACTCGAGGCCGCTGGTATCGAGCTTCATCTTCCTAAGATAAAGTAGGGCAAAAAGCAAAATAAAGAAGAAAAATCGTCAGTTCCAGGAGCCCTAATTTCCAAAATTAACGTACGGAACAGCCTCACTCCAAGATCCCATGCCAACATACCAATCGCAAGAATTAAAGGACTGAAAAAGGAGGAAGAAATCGAAGCGCCTTTCAGATGCTTCGAGAATACCTGTGGGAGAAGAAGGAACTTAAATTATCTGGGGAGCAACCGGCGGGAAGGGAGAGCGGGGTGGGCGTTCCTTTCATCTGGGTGGTGTTTCTTGAGCAGGGGGAAAAGCTTCCCTGCTGGTGGTGGGTGGGGGGCCCAAGTCCATAATGGGCTTACATATGGGCCAGGCCCACATTCGAATCATCTGCTTGTCAAGCCCAGATCCAAGAAGACACGTGTCCGCTATACCTACCTGTCCTCCGGGCATCGTTAAATTAAATGTTTAGCCAAATGATTGGCGGAGCAGAGGATTTACTTGGTGGAGGAGAAGCTTTCTTTATTTGGCGGAGAAGCCCTATTTGGAGTGGAACTGGCCTGATGGGCCAATGATGGCCTTCCTCTTGACTGGGAAACACTACTAGAAGAGCGGGGGGATTGACTAGAGCGGCTCGGGCTCACACTTCCCCTGCAGCGGCGGTAACTCTTCTCCAAAAAGATGAGAGAATATGGAGAAGCTAAGTCGACTATAAAAAGTAATAAGAGCCAAGGAACCCTACCGTGGATGACCTTGTTATCGAAATTGGTTGACACCGAGGTCTTCCTCTACGTGGAACAGTGGCAGGTGTAGCCTCATCATCCAATGACCGAAATAGTGGTGTAACGGGAGGGGTTAACAACCTTACAATTTCAAACAGTTTCATCATTTCATTCAACAGCAACAAATCGAGAGGGGCTAGTCCCTTGAGAAATCGCACTTTCATGTTTATAGAAAATGTTCCGAGAATGAAGATCGCACTAAGCACCGGATTGGGTGAAACAGAGCCAAGCTCCGCTGAGTTTCAATTAGATTTTAACCGTAGGACCACGCTAAGCACACATCAGGAACTTCTCGGGGTGAAATGCCACGAAATCTCGTAAAATGCGGGAAGAACAAAAGGTAGCCACTTACCAGTCATGGTCATTTTTCTCTCCCTCCACATTCAGCAGGTCACTACTTTAGGCCTTTCCAGGATTTGCAAAGCCGAGTTTGACGTCAGAGAAGTGTCGCTGTTTTGCAGCTGCACAAGTAAATTCACAGCACATGATTCACCTCGAGAAGTTACTTGTGCTTGAGAACTTGGACCAACACGCGGCAAAGGCCGAATCGGAACGCCAACGGAAACCAAAACCCCCAAAGGGATTCCAAGCCAGCATGCCGCAAAAGCCGTTCGACAGCTTCCCTAAACCCCAAAGGGAGTGCCATCAACCACACAACCCCAAATAACTTATTGCTTCTAACTATTTTACCACCTTCCTTCCCCTGCCGTATATAAATAAAAAATTAGTGAGTCAACCAACCACAATAGAACGAGACCTGAAAGGAAAAAAGGCTAGATATCTCTCCAAAATTGTTGACTCCGGTGACGCGACATGTGAGATCATCAACAATTTTGGCGACTACATAGCAGAAATAGTATTTGTTGCTGTGATTGAAGACACTGAGCACATCAAATATGTATTTGAATATTTGCAAATGGAGTCGAATATATATGGAGAGCAATTGAAGCAGTGGAAAATGTTTCTCCGGCGGGTTTCTCCGGAGGTTGCACCTGCGGTAGACCTTGTTATGGTAGTTTCTCTTCTGGTCTGTCTGCCTACTGCTCTAACTTCTGCCGTGGTCCGTCCGCCTACTACTCCTCCTGTCACTACCGACATGGTATTTTCTCCTTTGATCCATCCGCCTACTGCTCATATTTTTGTCGCGGTCCGTCCACCTACTGCTCCTATTTCTATCGCGGTCCGTCCGCCTAGTGCTCCTATTTCTGCGGCGGAGCTTGCTGCTTGACGAAGAATCTAGTCGGGAGCGGTTGGGATAGTTTCACACTGGATAGAAAAGGCATGGGCCAACACCTTAAATAGAGTTTGGAACCTTCACCTAATTGCTAGCTTTTAGGTGAAGGGGAACCCGACATGATTTCTAACATGGTGTCAAAGCCAGATTCGTCCCGTCGGACAAAGATTCCGAAAGAGAGCGCCCGATCCCCGGACAAAGATCCAATGTGGGATTACGGCGAGGTGTTGGGATAGTCCCACACCGAATAGAAAAGGCCTGGGCTAACACCGTTAAATAGAGTTGGGACCCTTCACCTAATTGCTGGGAACCAACACACAATTACTAACACCTGAGTTTGTGCCATATACGGAGGATCTTCCTCCTGTGGTGGATCCTCCGCTTCCTCAAATGGTGCATTCTCCACCACCTCATCTAACGGATGCTGCTGTCGATAATTTTCATGTGGATGCTCATGTCGACAATTTTGATGTGCATTCTCTCCCACCACCTGTCATTGTCGATATGGTCGTTTCACCTCGGGTCCATCTGCCTACTGCTCCTACTTCTGTCGCGGTCCGTCCGCCTACAACTCCTCCTGTCACGGCCGACATGGTGGTTTCTCCTCTGGTCCGTCCACCTATTACTCTAATTTCTGTCTCGGTCCGTCCGCCTACTGCTCTCATTTCTGCCGCGGAGCTTGCTGCTGTCACCGATGAAGAATCAGGTCGGGATCTATTTGGATAGTCTCACACCTAATAGAAAAGGTCAGAGCCAACATATTAAATAGAGTTGGGACCCTTCACCTAATTGCTGGCTTTTAGGTGAAGGGGAATCTCGACACGATTTCTAACATGGTATCAGAGCCAAGTTCGTCCCGTCGGACAATGATTCCAAAGGAGAACGCCCGACCCCCGGACTCATGTCGACAATTTTGATGTGCATTCTCCCTCACCTCCTGTCGTTGTCAATATGGGGGTTTCTCCTCTGGCCCGTCTGCCTACTGCTCCTACTTCTGCCGCAGTCCGTCCGCCTACTCCTCCTCATGTCACTGCCGACATGGTGGTTTCTCCTCTGGTCCGTCCATCTACTGCTCCGATTTCTGTCGCGGTCCTTGCTGCTACCGCCGATGAAGAATCTGGTAGGGGGCTTCCTGAGTTTTTGCCTTACAGGGTAAGATCCATTGGCATGGGATTTACTTATTGTTGTCTTTCTCGCCAAGGGGTCAAGGATGGAGTGATGGAAGCTCTGGAAATAATCATGGCTGGGCAGTAGCATGATGAAATGAATCCCGCTACCATGCATGGATTTTTTTAGTCCTCTTGATCTTCATTAAGGCCAAAATGAGGGTGTCGTGATGTCACATAGTTGGCCCCATCCAAGTAACTTATCATGTTCAAACCTATCATCCTCTTTCTCATTTTCAGTAGTAACTCACTGTCAGATAATTCTAGACATTATGTAGCATCAACTCAAGTATTTTGCTATGGGAAATTCCCAATTTATAATGTGTTCATTGATACACAAGGACTTTGACCTCAATTTCGCACCATAATGTTTGTGCTGCACTATTAAAAGTATTTCCATGTTCATCCGCCCCTCAAAGCAGAAGAATAAAAACTCAGAACCTATCTACCCGGTTGTATGCAAATACTGTAGAAACTGTACATGCCATGAATGTACGGCCAGTTCCCTCTCCTCTCCCTTAACCTACGTCAACCGCAACTTGGACGGATCCATCCCCATCGACTTCAAGTACTTAATCTCAGCCAATCCATGCCGGTCGTTGAATACCTTCTACTCATTTTTACACCTATCCATGACCTGCATTCCAACCGCCATTTATATATAGGTCTGTGTAAGGGTCTCACTTCGACGTATTTGATAAGATAATCGTAAATAGATCCAATGACCCAACAAGTTAAGTCATTGATTTACCCCTCGTCTTGTGCTTCACCATGCCAAATCCCCATGTTATTTCAGGAAAAAGAGTACGATAGAGTTGAGAACACTTGAACCCACGAATTAGTACCTAAACAAATTTCTAAGCTTCCCCAAACCCCAAAGGGAGTGCCATCGACCTCACAACGCCGAATAACTTATTGCTTCTGACTATTTTACCCCCACCTCCTCCTACCGTATATAAATAAAAAATTAGTGAGTCAACCAACCAATACAGAATGAGACATGAAAGGAAAAAGGCGAGATATCTCTCCAAAATTGTTGACTCCGGTGACGCGGCCGGTGAGATCATCAACAATTTTGGCGACTACATAGCAGAAATAGTATTTGCTGCTGTGATTAAAGACGTTGAGCACATCAAATATGTATTTGAAGATCTCCAAATGGAGTCGAAGATATTTGGAGAGCAACTGAAGCAGTGGAAAATGTTTCTCCGGAGGTTGCACCTGTGGTGGACCTTGATAAGGTGGTTTCTCTTCTAGTCCGTCTGCCTACTGCTCCTACTTATGCCGTGGTCCGTCCGCCTACTCCTCCTCCTGTCACTGCCGACATGGTGGTTTCTCTTCTAATCCGTTCGCCTACTGCTCCTATTTCTGCCGCGGAGCTTGCTTCTCGACGAAGAATCTAGTCGGGAGCGGATAGTCTCACACCGGATAGAAAAGACCTGAGCCAACACCTTAAATAGAGTTTGGAACCTTCACCTAATTGCTAGTGTTTAGGTGAAGGGGAACCCCCGCACGATTTCTAACATGGTATCAGAGCCATATTCATCATGTCTGACAAAGATTCCGAATCAGAGCACCCGATTCTTAGACAAAGATCCGATGTGGGATTACGGGGAGGTGTTGGGATAGTCCCACACCGGATAAAAACGACCTAGGCCTACACCGTTAAATAGAGTTGGGACCCTTCACTTACTTGCTAGGAACTCCGACACGATTTCTAACACCTGAGTTTGTGCCTTATACGGAGGATCTTCCTCCTACGGTGAATCATCCGCTTCCTCAGATGGTGCATTCTCCTTCACCTCATCTAACTGATGCTGCTGTCGACAATTTTCATGTGAATGCTCCTGTCGACAATTTTGATGTGCATTCTCCCCCGCCGCCTGTCATTGTCGATATGGTGGTTTCTCCTCGGGTCCGTCAGTCCACTGCTCCTACTTCTGCCGCGGTCCGTCCGCCTACTGCTCCTCCTGTCACTGCCGACATAGTAGTTTCTCCGCTGGTCTGTTCGCCTATTGCTCCTATTTCTGTCGCGCTCCGTCCGCCTACTGCTACTATTTCTGCCGCGGAGCTTGTTGTTGCCGCCGATGAAGAATCGGGTCGGGATCTATTGGGATAGTCCCACACTTAATAGAAAAGGCCAGAGCCAACACATTAAATAGGGTTGGGACCCTTCACCTAATTACTGCCTTTTAGGTGAAGGGAATCCCGACACGATTACTAACATGGTATCAGAGCCAAGTTCGTCCCGTCGGACAATGATTCCAAAGGAGAACGCCCGACCCCCGGACTCATGTCGACAATTTTGATGTGCATTCTCCCTCACCTCCTGTCGTTGTCAATATGGGGGTTTCTCCTCTGGCCCGTCTGCCTACTGCTCCTACTTCTGCCGCAGTCCGTCCGCCTACTCCTCCTCATGTCACTGCCGACATGGTGGTTTCTCCTCTGGTTCGTCCATCTACTGCTCCGATTTCTGTCGCGGTCCTTGCTGCTGCCGCCGATGAAGAATCTGGTAGGGGGCTTCTTGAGTTTTTGCCTTACAGGGTAAGATCCATTGGCATGGGATTTACTTATTGTTGTCTTTCTCGCCAAGGGGTCAAGGATGGAGTGATGGAAGCTCTGGAAATAATCATGGCTGGGCAGTAGCATGATGAAATGAATCCCGCTACCATGCATGGATTTTTTTAGTCCTCTTGATCTTCATTAAGGCCAAAATGAGGGTGTCGTGATGTCACATAGTTGGCCCCATCCAAGTAACTTATTATGTTCAAACCTATCATCCTCTTTCTCATTTTCAGTAGTAACTCACTGTCAGATAATTCTAGACATTATGTAGCATCAACTCAAGTATTTTGCTATGGGAAATTCCCAATTTATAATGTGTTCATTGATACACAAGGACTTTGACCTCAATTTCGCACCATAATGTTTGTGCTGCACTATTAAAAGTATTTCCATGTTCATCCGCCCCTCAAAGCAGAAGAATAAAAACTCAGAACCTATCTACCCGGTTGTATGCAAATACTGTAGAAACTGTACATGCCATGAATGTACGGCCAGTTCCCTCTCCTCTCCCTTAACCTACGTCAACCGCAACTTGGACGGATCCATCCCCATCGACTTCAAGTACTTAATCTCAGCCAATCCATGCCGGTCGTTGAATACCTTCTACTCATTTTTACACCTATCCATGACCTGCATTCCAACCGCCATTTATATATAGGTCTGTGTAAGGGTCTCACTTCGACGTATTTGATAAGATAATCGTAAATATATCCAATGACCCAACAAGTTAAGTCATTGATTTACCCCTCGTCTTGTGCTTCACCATGCCAAATCCCCATGTTATTTCAGGAAAAAGAGTACGATAAAGTTGAGAACACTTGAACCCACGAATTAGTACCTAAACAAATTTCTAAGCTTCCCCAAACCCCAAAGGGAGTGCCATCGACCTCACAACGCCGAATAACTCATTGCTTCTGACTATTTTACCCCCCACCTCCTCCTACCGTATATAAATAAAAAATTAGTGAGTCAACCAACCAATACAGAATGAGACATGAAAGGAAAAAGGCGAGATATCTCTCCAAAATTGTTGACTCCGGTGACGCGGCCGGTGAGATCATCAACAATTTTGGCGACTACATAGCAGAAATAGTATTTGCTGCTGTGATTAAAGACGTTGAGCACATCAAATATGTATTTGAAGATCTCCAAATGGAGTCGAAGATATTTGGAGAGCAACTGAAGCAGTGGAAAATGTTTCTCCGGAGGTTGCACCTGTGGTGGACCTTGATAAGGTGGTTTCTCTTCTAGTCCGTCTGCCTACTGCTCCTACTTCTGCCGTGGTCCGTCCGCCTACTCATCCTCCTGTCACTACCGACATGGTGGTTTCTCTTCTAATCCGTTCGCCTACTGCTCCTATTTCTGCCGCTTGCTTCTCGACGAAGAATCTAGTCGGGAGCGGATAGTCTCACACCGGATAGAAAAGACCTGGGCCAACACCTTAAATAGAGTTTGGAACCTTCACCTAATTGCTAGTGTTTAGGTGAAGGGGAACCCCCGCACGATTTCTAACATGGTATCAGAGCCAGATTCATCATGTCTGACAAAGATTCCGAATCAGAGCACCCGATTCTTAGACAAAGATCCGATGTGGGATTACGGGGAGGTGTTGGGATAGTCCCACACCGGATAAAAACGACCTAGGCCAACACCGTTAAATAGAGTTGGGACCCTTCACTTAATTGCTGGGAACTCCGACACGATTTCTAACACCTGAGTTTGTGCCTTATACGGAGGATCTTCCTCCTACGGTGAATCATCCGCTTCCTCAGATGGTGCATTCTCCTTCACCTCATCTAACTGATGCTGCTGTCGACAATTTTCATGTGAATGCTCCTGTCGACAATTTTGATGTGCATTCTCCCCCGCCGCCTGTCATTGTCGATATGGTGGTTTCTCCTCGGGTCCGTCAGTCCACTGCTCCTACTTCTGCCGCGGTCCGTCCGCCTACTGCTCCTCCTGTCACTGCCGACATAGTAGTTTCTCCTCTGGTCCGTTCGCCTATTGCTCCTATTTCTGTCGCGCTCCGTCCGCCTACTGCTACTATTTCTGCCGCGGAGCTTGTTGTTGCCGCCGATGAAGAATCGGGTCGGGATCTATTGGGATAGTCCCACACTTAATAGAAAAGGCCAGAGCCAACACATTAAATAGGGTTGGGACCCTTCACCTAATTACTGGCTTTTAGGTGAAGGGGAATCCCGACACGATTTCTAACATGGTATCAGAGCCAAGTTCGTCCCGTCGGACAATGATTCCAAAGGAGAACGCTCGACCCCCGGACTCATGTCGACAATTTTGATGTGCATTCTCCCTCACCTCCTGTCGTTGTCAATATGGGGGTTTCTCCTCTGGCCCGTCTGCCTACTGCTCCTACTTCTGCCGTGATCCGTCCGCCTACTCCTCTTCATGTCACTGCCGACATGGTGGTTTCTCCTCTGGTCCGTCCATCTACTACTTCGATTTCTGTCGCGGTCCTTGCTGCTGCCGCCGATGAAGAATCTGGTAAGGGGCTTCCTGAGTTTTTGCCTTATATGGTAAGATCCATTGGCATGGGATTTACCTATTGTTGTCTTTCTCGCCAAGGGGTCAAGGATGGAGTGATGGAAGCTCTGGAAATAATCATGGCTGGGCAGTAGCATGATGAAATGAAGCCCGCTACCATGCATGGATTTTTTTGATCCTCTTGATCTTCATTAAGGCCAAAATGAGGGTGTCGTGATGTCACATAGTTGGCCCCATCCAAGTAACTTGTCATGTTCAAACCTATCATCCTCTTTCTCATGTTCAGTAGTAACTCACTGTCAGATAATTCTAGACATTATGTAGCATCAACTCAAGTATTTTGCTATGGGAAATTCCCAATTTATAATGTGCTCATTGATGCACAAGGCCTTTGACCTTAATTTCGCACCATAATGTTTGTGCTGCACTATTAAAAGTATTCCCATGTACATCCGCCCCTCAAAGCAGAAGATTAAAAACTCAGAACCTATCTACCCGGTTGTATGCAAATACTGTAGAAACTGTACATGCTATGAATGTACGGCCAGTTCCCTCTCCTCTCCCTTAACCTACGTCAACCGCAACTTGGACGGATCCATCCCCATCGACTTTAAGTACTTCATCTCAGCCAATCCAAGCCGGTCGTTGAATACCTTCTACTCATTTTTACACCTATCCCCGACCTGCATTCCAACCGCCATTTATATATAGGTCTGTGTAAGGGTCTCACTTCGACGTATTTGATAAGATAATCGTAAATAGATCGAATGACCCAACAAGTTAAGTCATTGATTTACCCCTCGTCTTGTGCTTCACCATGCCAAATCCCCATGTTATTTCAAGAAAGAGAGTACGATAGAGTTGAGAACACTTGAACCCACGAATTAGTGCCTAAACAAATTTCTAAGGATACCAAACTGTTACCTGATTACCAAGCGAGGGAAGAGCCTCATGTATAACCCACTGAGAATCCACCACTCTTATTTTGTCGTGAGCAGGCTGTTAAATCAACACTGAGAATGAATACACTCAACGATTAAAAACAAACTACTAATTTTTACAGCAGCAACATCAACGGATCTTTATAAGATGACATAAATAATCTGGACACTGGAAGAGCAGTAACCTCGACACATTTCCTCAATGCAAAGTCAATATCCCAACCATGGACTAAATCATTCTGCAAAAAGACAGTCGAACAATCTCCAAAATGCGAAGCAAATCCATGATTAAGGAAACATTTGGGAGGGGAATATACCTGCAGCATGTGCCACACACAGCGCCATGCCTCTCTTGAGAACACAGGGGCCATAATCTCAACGAATTTGTAACAAGAGAAATTACATAGTAGTTAAATTCTATGTATTTATTTGTTTCGAGTGGATTGTGTTGGGGGGGTTCAGATTGATGCTTTCCTTATATATGGGCCAGGCCCACATTCGAATCATCCGCTTGTCGAGCCCAGATCCAAGAAGACACGTGTCCGCTACCTACTTGTCCTCCGGGCATCGTTAAATTAAATGTTTAGCCAAATGATTGGGGTTTTTAATACGAGGTGGTGCAGTAAATCTGCCTCCTGAAACTACACTATAAAGAAAAGATGACCCCCCTACTCAAATCCCATGCCAATGCTGGAATTGTGGCTGGACCGTGGACACAGATTACCATCAACCAACCGGGTTCGGTCAAACTAATGAAAACACGATCGAAATCCTTTTATTTCCCCGTCGGGGTGGTCCATCTTCATTTTGGACACACTCGGGAACCGAGTCTAGCTCCTTTTTACCGGTGATAGGGAAAATATTTTGTCTTTTAGGGTGTGAGTTTGTGAAATTCCCCATTTACGGTGGCCCCATTTTTTGTCTTTTTCCAAAAAATCAATTTAGCCCAAGAGGTTTGACAAAATCGTCAATCAAGTCCTTGAAATGGCTGGAGAAGGAAAATCTTCGGGAAATCCTTCTGGAACTCCATCGAGACTGGAGTTCGTTCCAGAGGCTAGATTGTCTCCATTTGGAGTTAGCAAGAGTATAAATGATATTTTAACTCAGCTAACGATTCAAGGGAGCAATGAAAGTCTAGAAAGCCGAAACCAAATGGCAAAGGAAGTAGGCTCCATTGTAAATACAATGTTAGACGCCCTGGAAAAAGAAAGAGGTTTAAAAAGGCCTGAAGCCGAGGCTACCTCTGGACTGGAAAGTACTACAGGAAAACCAGTCGAAAGATTGAATCTGGGAGGAAGAAATTCCAAACAGAATCAAGGCAAAAGTGTAGATGAAATGTATAAGGAGTCAGTAGCTCCTTTCATTTTAGACTCACAAAAGCGAAGTGCAAACTTGAACTCCCAAAGTGGGGAGTTGGCAAAGGACTTAAGGAAAGCCTTAGGTCTGGCAGAAGATACCCCAGTTCACTTAGACAACAGAACGTTTAATGAACTGGTAACTGCGAAGAGGGAAATTTACAGGCCTGATTATCCACATCGGACTAAACAAGAGTTTGTCCCAAGGGATAATATTCTAAAGCCAATAATTACCCCTGGTGCTTTTCTGGACATAGATTGTGAAAAGCATGTATCTGAAAAGATAGATGAGTGGATATCACTTATTCGGATGACAGCATCTGCAGGAGGAGTACCTCCTGGCGCGGTCTACGAATTGTGTGTGGCAGCCCTCATGGGTACAGCGCAGAAGTACTGGAAAACCTTAGTGGCACACACAGACATTAAGGAAAAAATAGATCAAGCGCTGACGGTTGACGGAGTATTGGCAATAATTGCTGATGCCCTGAAACGAGAGTTCTGTGGTTTCTCATTATCCACTGAGACTGTGGAAAAAGAGCAGTCCTTGACCGCTCTGGTTAAGCTACAGATCTGTGATATGTGCTATTTTGATAACTACGTGTGTGAATTCCAGAGGTATTATTACAATCTGGATGTAGTATCTCAACAGTTCATATTAGGAACCTTTTTTGCAAAACTTCCTGAACCTTGGCCGGAAGTTGCGCAAAAGGCCTATGAATTACTTCTGAGTGAAGAAAAAATTGTCTCTGGACTTGGAGGTAAAATTCAGGCGGTGAAGTACGCAATGCGTAAAGCATGTACTGAGCTCCAGGTAAAGGAGGCAGCTAAGAAGCTACCTTACCTAAATAAGAGCTGTTGTTCTCAGATAGAGTATGTGCCTGGAAGGTACGGATGCGAAACTCGCAGTACTCCAGGAGACTCTTTGCAGAGAAGGAACTTTCCTCGTAAGAGGAAGTTTGTTGGGTACAACAAAAGGAAAGTTTGGCCCAAGAAGGACTTCCAGCATAAGCAAAAAGGAGGTCCTGCTTACAAACCAAGAAGGTTTGTAAGGAGAAGGGATAACCTAAAGGATAAAGATAGGATCGATGCTTTCAAGAGAAAGCATGGCAGAGAGCCTAAGTGTCCTAAAGGGAAACCTTTGAGCAGTTGTAATTGCTGTTGGTTTTGTGGTTCAAAAGACCACAAAGCGGATAGTTGTCCAAAGAAGAACCAAAGGAGAGAAAGACTCCGTATGGTCTTCCTAGATGACAGGAGTCATGAGGAAAAAGTTCTTGCTTACGAGCCAATCGATGAGCAAGAGATTTCCGACTTAGACTCAGAAATAGAATCTATATATGAGGTTGTGTCTAATTATGATACAGACTCAGATGATGATTCCGATCTCTGGACCGAACATCTGTTCATGATGCGAGCAGAAAGGGAAGGAGATGGTGATGAGTTGGTTCCTTTGGAAACAACAAATCAGGTACTGGAGGAAAGCCACCAGTACGAAGATCCATCCCAGTCAATCCTGGAATGGAGGTTGCCAAATGTCAATGCAAGAGAAATTTATGAAGTATCGAGATTTAGGTTTCGATCCACCATAGATATCGCACAGACAGAAGCGACGGCACAAGTCACGAGCACTGAGCTTGAGACTTTGGATATCCCACTCTTAAACGTACAACGCATAAGAGATACCATGCGTAACGCGAGAGGTGTATATAATTATATACACATTGGGATGATTCAGATAGGATTAATCCCGCTGTTTCATTTACCAGCGGATAGTCCTGTGGTAGCAGCAGTGATCGATAAACGATGGAGAGAGTTTAGAGATCAACTGATATCAGGAGTACAGGCCAATTTAGCACATGGCCCTGTATGGTTCCAAGTCCATCCAAACTTTATGATGGCCTTGAACGATCGCTGTTTGGGGACTTCGTTGACCTTAAGAATAAAATCGATGAACATGGATCGTATGAATCCCCAGGCCAAGTATTTGGCGTATCACACTAGGGTAATTTACCGATTGGTAAACACCACTAGTCCTGGTGTGAGGAACATCTCTAGACTTACAGAGTTGTTCGAGGAAGGTCATAACAACTACCAACAGTTCCATAGGCGTGAGGTGAATCCATTAGAATTAACCTGGCCAAGGAGTTGGGTTATGACTGAACCTGGTAGTAGTTCTAGGCCCATAAGTGCGGCAAACATTCGACAGAGGGGTAATGAAATTACTCTTATGTTAGGAAATCCGACAAGGGGCAGTGATAGAGCTGAGAGGCATTTGCCTATGCTTAGCGAAAGAGCTGACATGCATCTGCCTGTGAGGATGCCAATCCTGAGAGAGCCGTTCAATAGAACGCCCTCTGAAGTATCTTCAAGAGCTAGCGATGTGGGAGAAGACGTAATAGTCTCTCGACCAGAGGTTGCAAGTGCACCTCCGCTAATAGAAGAAATGTCTCGAACGTCTGTTGATTCGAGAGCCCCGTCGCAACATACGGGAAGAATCGTAGGGTATAGACAGGTATCATTACCGGTCTATGAAGACCCTGTAGACCAACCGAGAGAGGAATCCATCAGGATGTTAAGAGTAACCAACACTGGTAGCTCTTTATCTGAAATTCCTGAAATCTGTGAGGTTATCGAGCAGATAGCCAAGCAAAGGTCTATTGCGATAGATGATATCTGGAGGATGTTAGAACCATCCCAAGAAGTACCTGAGAATATTAGGTTTAGTGTTAGGAAGAAAGATATGAGCACATACGTAGCTCTAACTTTCAAATTTCCTGGATACTATGAGTATTCTCTAGATACCTTGATAGACACTGGGTGTAGCACCACTTGTGCTAGACTCAATGCTCTGCCAGATGAGTGGTGGGAACCACTACAGAAACCCATCCACATGGTTAACGTCGATGGTATGGCCACAATTGTTGGTCATAAGGCAAGCAACGTGCCTGTCTTTATTGGCGGACAAAAGTTCATCATTAAAGAGATTCTTGCACATCCCTTACTAGAGGCCGACATCATTATTGGTAACGCCTTTTTGAAAGGGCAGAAGGAAAACCTTCCTTTTGTACAGAATGAAAATGATGTTTCCATCGGTGGGGTAAAAATAAGTATTCTACAGGAGCCTAGACTTCGGTTAAAATTTGGCTTTTATCCGGTAAAACGGACAGAATACTGTGGCGATATCCCATGTGAAAGAGCTTTCAGAGTGCGAGCTCAACGTGGTGATATACGGTTGGATGAGAACGAACCATGGGTACAAACTCTGTTTTCTACAACGAGTACCAGTAGTTGTAGCTGGTATGACGACCTGTTTACAAATACAAAACAGGAAGTGTGTATGGCTGTCAAGTCAATAGGAACAAAATGGGATAAGTTCCTAATAAAACTAGCCGATAATTTTAGTGAAGATCCACTAAAGTTATGGACTCGAAATGGCCTAAAAGCTAGATTAGAGTTGAAAGATCCCGGAACCATTATAAGAGCCAGAAACATTACGTATACGGCTGAGATGGTTGAGGAGTTTGATAAACAAATCCCTGAGTTGCTTGAAAAAGGTTTGATTAGGGACAGTTACAGTCCGCATTCTAGTCCAGCCTTTATGGTAATTAACCATGCCGAGCAGGTGCGAGGTAAAGCACGAATGGTTATAGATTATCGTCAGCTTAACAAAGCTACAAAGGACGATGGCTATAAGATTCCAACGGCGGGAGATCTTATTGATAGGATTAGTTTGAGTCAACCAAAATACTTTTCTAAATTTGACTTGAAAAGTGGATACTGGCAAGTCAAAATGGAAGAAGAGTCGGTTCCTCTAACTGCCTTCAATGCTCCGCGAGGAATGTTTGAATGGTTGGTTATGCCATTCGGTCTGAAGAACGCTCCAGGCGTGTTTCAGCGCAAAATGGATAATGCTTTTAAGCAGATCCGAAAATTTTGTGCGGTCTATATTGACGATGTGCTAATCTACAGTCAGTCTGAAGAAGAACACATGGGGCACCTTGATCAGGTGACTGATATCTTCCGACGGGAAGGAATGATTCTATCAGAAAAGAAGATAGAATGGTTTAAGGAATCAGTTAACTTTCTAGGCATGGAGATTGAGCAGGGAAAAATCAAACTGCAAAATCATATTGCTGAAAAAATAGTTAATTTTCCTGACAGACTTGAGGATAGGAAGCAAGTCCAAAGATTTTGTGGATGCGCTAACTATGCAAGAAAGTTTGTGAAAGATCTTTCCCGAGACCTCAGTAGGATTTCGAAGAAAACCTCTTCTACAAGTCCTTGGAAATGGGAAGATGAAGACACTCAGTCCATTAGAAGGATTAAAGCAAAGGTAAAGAATTTACCACAATTAGCTTTACCATCTGATAAAGATGAGTTAGTCTTGGAAGTTGATGCTTCTGAAAATTATTGGGGAGCAGTCCTCAAAATTAGAGGACGAAAACCAGAACCGGTATGCAAATACTGGTCGGGAAGCTTCAAGGGGTACGAACTACGGTACCCGATACATGAAAAGGAAGTATTAGCCTTAAAATATGGAATAAAGGCTTTTTACATCTTTTTGGCACCGAAAGCATTTTTAGTGCGCTCTGACTCGACCTATGTAAAAAGGTTTATGAGTCTGAACCTTAAGGAAGCTAGGCAAACTAGACTCTTGAGGTTGCAGGAACTGTTAAGCTATTATAAATACGAGGTCGAATACATTAAGTCCGACCACAACATAATAGCTGACTCTCTCTCTAGAGAACTTGCAAACACCTCTCTTTCCAAAAACTCTGCAGATGGATCCTGCTGCAAAGAGAAAGATATGCTGGGGATGCAAGAAAGAGGGACACTCCCGAAAGGTATGTCCTAACAAGGGAGATGGTGAGCATAGTGATGCTGGTTCCGTTTCAGGAACGAAAGCAGCAGTGCTCTGCTGGCAGTGTAAGCAACTCGGGCATCGTTCTTATGAGTGTCCCAAGAAGCTGAAAACTGCAGATTCCCAGAAGGGGAAGGCTGAACTTAAGGAGAAAGCAAAAGCTGACTCCAAGAGTGAGGCGAAATCAGATCTCCAGGAGAAGATGGCTAATCCCAAGGAGGCTAAGGCCAGATCTAAGGGAAAGGCGAAAGAATCCCAGAAGGGGATGGCTGGATCCAAGGGAAAGGTAATAACCAATCCTAAGGAAAAAGCAAAATTTTCCCGGGAAGGGAAGGCAGATCTGAAGGAGAAGGGTAACCCCAACTCTGAAGGAAATGTGAAAAAAGATCTTCAGAAGAAGATGACAGATCCGAAGGAGGAAAGCTCCAGAAGAGATGTGAAAATGGCAGACAAGGCAAAAGCTGAGTCAGAAGAGAAGGCCAGAAAGAAGAGGAAAGCCAAGAGGCTTGGGTCCTCTGGTCTCAAGAGGGATGATTCTGCAAAAGATGGTCCTAAGAAGGACGAGAAGGTTGAGGAACCTTGGTGGTCTCCGTTAACCATAGAGCAGTTTAACTACTGCCGAAACCACTTAGCTAAAGAGCAGAAAATTTCCATCAATCAAGCTGTAAAATCCTATAAATCTTTGTTACAAAGCAAGGAGGAACAGAAGGAGAACATGGAAACACAGTACGCTGAGGAAGAGGCTAAGTTTAAGGCCATAATTGGCGAGCCAATCCAAGTGGTAGACCCTGAACCCAGGGGAGAACCAGAGGAAGCGGCTGCAATGGAGTGTGAGCAATACTTCGACTTCGGAGGTGCTTACGCAGCATTGGAAGGTAATCTTGAAAAGAAAGAAAGCCTTGAGGAAGCAATTCCTGTAAGAGACTCATTCAAGGAGTCTGGTGACAACAGTCACGGGGGTAAGAACCACGATGGCAAAGGCCATAATGGGAATACCCAAAAGGATCTGGAAGGATCCTGGTTTTTTGATGAGGACTCATTTGAGGACGAATCCCTAAGTTGGGATGCGGCTGTAGTCTGTGGAGGACTCATAGGTGGCGTCAAGCATGGTGACAACCGCCAGATTGAGTTTTTCGCAAGAAAGACAGTTGAGTACATCAAAGATCTGGAGTTCAAACTATCTGTAATGGCTTCAGGTGAGGAGGAGTTGTCTCGTTTTGAAAAAGAAAGGCAGCAGATATTCTCCACAACGATGTCTATAATACCGGGGGAAGTTAGAGAGTATGACGTCCCAAGGGTAACAGTAGACATGAGTGAATCCTCTCTTGAGGAAAACACTGTGCTTCAACCGTATCTACACTGGATATCGGGGAAGTGGCCGTCTCTGAGAATACACTCAGATATGGTGGGAGTAGCAGCGCCTTATGTGTATGCTGGGTTTGTGGACATACTGGAGATCGACAGATCAGAACCAGAATGTATGGAACCCCTGCCTACGTTAGTAAGGTATATACTCGGATGCCTAGGCTACGGACCAAAGTATGCCACGGCGTTGATTACTAGCACAATGATGGAGGAAGAAGACCATCCGCAGTATGGGAAGGTAATACTTCAAAATCTGCAAGTATGGGACATCCATCCGTGTGAGAGTAGACGTATGACGGAACCTCATAAACAAGACCTCGATCAGAGAGGGTTATGGCGGAAATACTACAAGGACAAGACTGTCCGAAAGGCCATAAAAGTTGAGTTCCTTAAAGACGTGCTAGAGCATGTGTTAGCCCGCAAGGACGAATATTACGTGCTCTGTGATGGTATAGTCACCGTCACGATTCTTCGGTCAAATTTAAGCTTCATCGATGAACAAGCAGGAGACCGAGGATGGCAGAGAATGCTCGATCTTCTAGATAGTTTCTGGAGGCGAGAGAACTCTGAGCTGCACCTCCGAACCGACACCTTCGAGGTTTGGAGCAAGATTGCTGATTTCACCGACAAGACCTTAAATCAGCAAATTGAACATGATGAGAGAACCCAACAAATATCACGACAGATTCTTGAAACAGTTCAAGACCAGTCGGGACTCTCAGAAAAAGAAGGAGTTGGCAAGACTTCAAACGCCAACAACAAGGAAGGAGTCTCCCAAGATAGCACGCCAATGCAGACGGGAGAAGACAACTGCATAGAGTTAGACTAGGACATTTTTGTCGGTCATTAGGACCTCACTAACTTTTGCAAAAGTTTAAGATTCCTTTTACTTTTGAGCTGGCAAACAGTGCATAGGCACCAGCTCCTTGTGTATATATTCACAAGCCCTCTACCTCATTTGGGGAGGCGATCTGAATAGAGAATTTTCTCTCACATCTCTCTGAGTTAGAAATTCTTTGATCGTCCTCCGGGAAAACCAATAGGTAATCCGAATAATACCTTAAGGAATCAAGAGTAAGGTGGTTAGAATTAACCAAACTTGGTTAAAGATTAACGGAAGGTCAGGTCATTAGATCAGAACCTTGAAGGATGGAAGCCTAAGGGCCGAAACCTTTGGATGAGGAGTGTCTATATAAGACCCTCGAGATAAGGGCATTTGGTGTGACACAGAAGAGCCTCTCCACTCAATTCCCCAAATTTGAGGAATTCTTCACTCTTGAAGATCCATAGTGCGGAAGCTTGGTGAACCCGTCGAGCTATCCTGTCAATTAAGGTATGATAAACATCCTTTATATTGTTTATGCTTTTCTTTCTTGAAAAGAGAATCTGAGAGAAGTGCAAGTGCACGAGTCATTCGTATGACTGATTGTCCTAACCCAGAGTTGCTCCATTTGGATCACGGGGTTGGCAAGGATTCTACTACGGGATTACTAAACACGGTAGTAGATCGACTGACAAGCATTTCAGCACAGATCGCGCAGCTGAGTGAACTTGTAGAAAGCTATTCTAAGAAATTAGAAGAACTGACTCTCTTGCAGAGTGAATTCGAGGAGTATTTCCTTGAAGGTAAAGCCAATCTTGGGTTTGCGGCAAGTTCGAAGTACTCAAACGAGTATTCGAGGTTGGCAGAACGCCGGCGACAAAGACAATTGAGAAAATCATCTTAAGTTCGATTCCTGAGAAATTTATTGGTATCAGAGCCCGCTTAAGATTTATTTTCGTATAATTGTCTTGAAGGACTAAGTTGAAAGAAAAGAAAGTCTTTGGGTAAAATTGCGATAAAAAGAGAGTGAATAGTGAAACTGCCGTAAATCCGTAATTTTGAAACTCGCGACCGTAAAACTCAAAATAGTTTCGGAACCATAGGTAAAAAGGTACAAAGCTCCTCGGGAACCACCATCACCCATCGTGTATCAAAAAGAAACAAAACGACGCACAGTGACATTAGACCAAACAGGGCATCCCTTCAAGTCTACCCAATAAATAGTGAGTCGATCGGTTGAGTTATGTTGTTTAATGTCTACGCTACGATTTTATTTTTTTTGTCAAACGAGAGAAATTAATTTGGGTCGTCATCATAAGGTGAATTTCGTGGGGGGAGGTTCAAAGGGAGGGGCCATCCGACGATGAGTGAGATCACATGTATGCATTGCATCTGAATGATCTATCCCTGTCTCTCCCCCGGGGCAATTACAAAATTTTGATTTTCTTTTTTCTTTTTTCTTTTTTCTTTCTCAGAAACCTAATCCCATGCCGACATGCCTTTCGTAGAAATTATATGACGGGAGGAGACTGGTTTTTCTTTTTCTTTTTTTTTTTTAAAAAAGTCCAATGGTCAGTTAGATTTGTGTCCAAACTGTCGGTGAAAAAAGCTTGGAGCATTTCCTCCTGTGATCACTGAGTTGTTCTGTTTCAGTGTCGGGTTAGGAAATGAATAGTTTCTCTTCGTGTAATAAACCTGGACCGTCGTCCCTATTACATTACCACAGGTTGGAGGGTGTCATCATTACTTGGTTTTCCTGCCTTTTAACCGTGCCCTTTTGTTGTTTTCATCTCGTCCACACGATTCACATGGTTTATCTATCAACTCCCACCCCCCAAGCCTGCCTTTAATTCAAACGAATTATCATGCTGTCCGATCGACTGGTCAACCTTACACGTGTCCGTCGCTGAGTTGTTTGTTCGTCTCTTTCTTTCGAACGTTGCATAGTTATGAAATTATGTATCCTTCTCCTCCATATCAAAGCAATAATGACATTGGGATTATTACCAAGTAGTTCCCACCCACGTCAAAAAGGAATCAATCGTCCCTGTCTTTCGGGCTGCGTACACCCGGCGGAGGCGCTCGAGAAGAATGGACGAAGAGGAGGCCTTATTTTCTTTCTTTTAATTTCTAAAGAGAGGGGGGCGCGAAGGGCGGATCTGACCCGAGGAGGAGAATGGTGGCCACGTGGCAGGCAACCCCTTATAAGAAAAACAATTTTTCTAGACGTAGTTAACTGGACGTGGTTGTGTTTCGGACTTGTCGTTTCATGTTTTTCATTTAATACGAAATGGAGACACGAAAGGAAAGAAGGGCACTCTTCATCTGGCGTGTGTTTTGTGTGTGTTGGGGTGGTTAATTACATTGAGGCACGGTCGTCTCCGTATATAGAATTTGTCACTTGCAATTTGGTGTTACTATACGAGCAAACGAAACGAGGGTGGCAATGCATCATAACTAACACAAGTGTTTTTCTTTTGACATTTCTAAGAAGGGAAGGGATCCTGAATAATCGGCATGGATTGGGGGGGGGGGAGGGTAGAAACGTCATTACATATGCTGGGGGGGGAGACACATGAAGGGCGGTCATAAGCCGACAAAAACCCACGAGGTCGGCAACTGTCGGCCGGGATCACACACACCCTACACGCTCACTCTCACTCTCACTCCTGCTTTGCTTCTCTTGCCCCCTATTTTCACTTAAACTAAGTTTGAGGTTCCGCCTAATCCAGTGTGTCAAAATTAATTGGATGTTTTTAATTAAGTTAAATATACTCATGAAATTATTATTATTGCAATGTAGATGTCTCCGACTGTCCCGACTCCCTCTCTGTCCGTGACTCTGTCCGAGGTTAATTTTAAAACCCCATCGCCAAAAAGCTTTTACCCGATTTTCTTGATCATAAATAGCAGCGACAGCCCAGTCACACACCCCCAACCCCCTTCCTTTTCCCCGTTTGCTGTTTTCTCCTCCTTTCTCTCCCCCACCATTAATTTCGTTTCAATTGGGAAAGCTTTCGCTTTAGCCTGGCCTGGGCATCCCTCCCCCCACCCCCCCCCCCCATTCATTTATCGGGTAACTGCCTAATAATCTTCTGTTTCATCCCCCTTGGATTGTTTGGTGCTTGTTCATTTCAGTGCGAAGAGAAACAGAGAAGGGGAGAGATGAATGGGTTTGGGTTTGGGTTTTCATTTGTTTGCTTTCTGTTCGGATGCCGGAGCCGGAGAGATTCCCCCCCCCCCCCGGCGGTGTGATTGATTGATTGATCGATCCATCTGGGTTGGGTTATCCTTTTCATCTTTTCGTTAGGGGATTGGATGTGATCCTGTCGTTTCTTTTTTTGTCATTTTTTGATGTTGATTTTAATCGGATTGATAATGGGGGATGTTTGTGTTGGTGGGTTTGAGATCAATTGTTTGATAATATGTCCTAATCATATCTTCTTCCTCTTCTTCTATTACTACTACTTCGTCATTCTTATTCTTCCTCTCTTTGTTTACTTTCGGTCTGCTTCGAATGACGCTCGCAGACAAGGACAGAGTGGTTAAGATCTTGTTGTCATCAATAACCTTTTGTTTTTTGGGGGGGTTTCCGTCAGTGTTGGATGATTGTGGTGGATTATTGTCTATTCCCCTACTATCAATTTTTGGGTCGCTTTTCTCATTCTTGTTGTTGACCTGGCTTGAAGGAAGACGTGGTTTCGTGTGAGATTGGTGTTGCCTTTTCATCGTTGTTGCTGCGGATTCACTCCTTTTTAAGTAATGCTTTGGCATCTTCCAGTTGAATCTCTTGTTTCTTATTGGTTCCTTTCTTCTTCTTTTGATTTATGAGATTCGATTGATCTTTATGCCTGCCTAGGGACCATAGCAGTGAGCTTTACCTGATTTGTGTGGCTGCTTCCGTGTACTTTGCAGAGCATGCTGTCTTGAGTGGTAGTCTGATCCGACAAAAAGGAATCTGAATTATGGACATCGTCGAGGTCGAAGAGAATTTATTTGCAGTTAGCGATGCTAAGGTATGTATATGACACCTCTGAGAGTCATGGATGATCAAGGAAATGAAAGTTGTTGCTTTTCTGGAATGGGTTTCCTTCTGGAGATTTAAGATAACTGTCTCAAAATCATTGTACAACCAAGGAAAATTAGCCCGCTTTTCTCCTTTCATCTGGGATAACTGTATTTGAAATTCTCATGAGTATGAGCTTTCGGAATGTCGCTTCCTGAGATTTTGGGATGAACTTGGTGTTGATACTGAAGCTTCATTTGCAGTTACATGGAGGAATGTGCAAGACGCTTTCTGTTATATACTGCAAAGTGTTGGCCATTTTCCCCGGACTCGAAGCCGCTAGGCCTAGAAGCAAATCGGGTATTCAAGCCTTGTGTTCGTTGCATGTAGCTCTTGAGAAAACTAAGAATATACTCCAGCATTGCTCCAACTGCAGCAAGCTTTACTTGGTATGACAAAACTTCCGAATTTTTTGTACTTTGATGGACTTCTATTTATCGATTGCTTCGATCTTTTCCTGAGTGGACCGCCTGTTCTGTTATCGCAGGCTATCACTGGAGATTCGGTTCTCCTGAAGTTCGAGAAGGTTCGCCATTCTCTAATAGATAGCCTGAGGAAAGTAGAAGACATTGTGCCCCAATCCATTGGTTGTCAGGTAAAATGGTTTTACACGAAGTATCTGTGTTTGACAGGGAAAGTGAAACTGAAGATATTTTCTTATTGTATTTTCGGATGCTTGTTGAGCAGATCTTGGAGATTGTCGATGAACTGGAGGCGGCTGTCTTCTCGCTTGACTCGGTGGAAAAACAAATCGGTGATGACATAGTAGGATTGCTCCAACAAGGACGAAGTTTCAACGACTGCGGGGACAATAATGAGTTGGAGTTATTCCATCAAGGGGCTACACAACTAGGCATCACTTCCTCTAAAGCTGCCCTAACGGAGAGAAGAGCTCTTAAGAAACTCATCGACAGAGCCAGGAATGAGGATGATAAGCGGAAGGAATCAATCGTCGCATATCTTCTACATCTCATGAGGAAATACTCCAAGTTGTTTAGAGGTGAAATCTCCGATGACAACGATTCACAGGGATCGGCTCCTTGTTCACCGACAGTTGTAGGATCCCTGGATGACGGAGTGGCTGGGAATGGTCAAGCTTTTGACAAGCAGCTCTCGAACCTTAGTTCTTTCAATTTCAGGCCGCACATCCGAAAATCGATGCCCCTGCCGCCTGAAGAACTAAAGTGTCCGATATCGCTGCAGATCATGTATGACCCGGTCATTATTTCCTCAGGGCAGACGTACGAAAGGATCTGTATTGAGAAATGGTTTGCTGATGGGCACAATACTTGTCCAAAAACTCAGCAGAAGTTGTCTCATCTCGGTTTGACCCCGAACTACTGCGTGAAAGGCCTGATTACCAGTTGGTGTGAACAGAATGGTTTTCCAGTACCCAATGGCCCTCCAGAGTCTCTTGATTTGAATTACTGGAGGTTAGCCTTATCAGATTCAGAGAAAAAGAACTGTAGATCTGGCGGTACTGCGGGATCCGGCAAGTTGAAGGAAGCCAAAGTGGTTCCCATGGAGGACAGTGTGACCATACAAGAGGCAGAGGTCAATGAGAAAGTAGTCAACGAGGAGGAGAGCTGCTCTCATAAGGAGGAAGAGCCCGAAGTTTATTTATTTTACCGGCACCAGGAGTTTATGGCGATTTTGAATGGAGGGGAGGATTTTGGAACAAAGTGCAAGGTGGTGGAACAAATCAGGTTCTCTCTGAAGGACGATGAGGAGGCAAGGGTCTTCATGGGGGATAATGGCTTCGTTGAGGCCCTTGTGTGGTTTCTAGCATCAGCAATCAACGTTAGGAGCATTTTGGCTCAGGATGTTGGAGCAATGGCTCTCTTCAACCTCGGTGTCAATAACAACAGGTACCATCTGGTGTTTACCATGTGTCTTATGAACAATGTTGTTTGTCAGTTGTTTTAACAGAATACGTTCCTTCGTTCTTGGTCAGAAACAAGGAAATGATGCTGGAAGCTGGAGTTATCCCACTCCTCGAGGAAATGATTGACTTTCAGTCTTACAGATCGGCTACTGCTCTATATCTTAATCTCTCTTGCCTTGAGGAAGCGAAGCCTATCATCGGCTGTAGCAGGGCTGTACCTTTCCTAATCAGGCTTCTGAGGGAGGAGACTGAACCTCAGTGTAGACTCGACGCCCTGCATACCCTCTACAACCTTTCCATCTGCCAGGCCAACTTGGAACACCTTCTTTTGTCCGGCATTATAAGCTGTCTCCAAACTCTTCTTGCAGCAACCGATCACAGATGGACTGAAAGGGCAATAGCTGTCCTAATCAACCTTGCCGGAGATCAATCAGGACGAGATGAGATCTCGTCGAACACGGAACTAATTAGCGCGCTCTCGACAACATTGGACACTGGTGAACCATTTGAGCAGGAACAGGCCGTGTTGTGCCTTTTGGCCCTGTGCTCCGGCGATGAGAAATGCATCCAGATGGTGCTGCGGGAAGGTGTGATACCTGCACTGGTATCTATCTCGGTCAACGGCACGGTGAGAGGGAAAGAAAAGGCCCAGAAGTTGCTAATGCTGTTTCGCCAGCAGCGGCAACGTGAACCTGCTCCAGGGGAGGACCACGAATTGGAGGACAGCATTCAGGATGAAAAAACCATTGCCACGCAAGAATCGAAACCCATGTGCAAGTCGATATCTCGACGGAAAACCCGGAAAGGGCTGGGCTTCTTGTGGAAGAGCAGGAGTTACTCGGTGTATCAGTGTTGAGAGAGCTGGGTGTTCAGCTGCCAATGTGTAAATTCCCAAGTTCAGCCGTTTTTTAGCAGGAATGTTCTGCTTTTTGGTTGCTTTAAGATGATGAGATGTACAGCCCCTGTAATGTGATGGGTTCTGCTCTTTTTGCTCATGGCCACCACTTTTCCATTGCCTGTCCTTTGTGGAATCTTACTGATGGGAACGAGGACGAAATCCCGCTTTCAGCTAGATGGAAGATGCAAGATAGGACGCACTGTTCCCTAATGAGACGTCGCACCCGAACAGAACAACTTTGCAGGGAAGTCCAACAAAGATCAATATTTCCTTAATCATAGTGGAGGATTCGTCATCCAAAGACTTATTGACAATTTTCATGCTAGTGGATCAAAGACAGTACGGCAAAAGAGGAGTAACAGCAATACATCTGTCCCATGGCTCGGTAGCATATCCAGCTCTCCCGGTCAATAAAATGTGCATAATAGATAGAGAAAGTCAATGTAAAGAGATCCACAGGGCTAAAGTTGCCAAAAACCATGCACCGGATCATTCAACAGTTGCGCCTTATCACATGGATGTCCTACAAAAGAAAGTATCACATGAGCATGTATATAAACCTGAATGAGCCGATACATGCGACATGCAGCGGTGATTGTTTAGTGCACGTGCATGTGGAAGTGTGGGTATTGGCATATCATTACAACAATCATAAAAAAAAACCGTTCAAGGGTACATCTTTCCCAACACTTTTACTCAGACAATTGCAAACGTCCAGTTTCTACTATGTATTGTCCTTCTAAACGCCTAAGAGTTGGCATCCTCATCAATGGGATCAAAATATATATATGTCACCATTCGGGGAGTAAAAGCCAATATGTTTATTCATCACGGGAGACAAGGTGATTTGTCAAATGAGTAGGGAAAAACCATTTTTACAAGGAAAAAGAGTTCGATAACAACCTGAGCAGGTCAAGCAGCAGCTTCCAGCAACTCTCTCTCTGCACGCTCTCTAATCCTTCTCTCGAGCTCGGGCCTGAAATGTCTAATCAGCCCTTGAACAGGCCAAGCAGCGGCATCACCAAGAGCACAGATAGTATGCCCTTCGATCTGCTTAGTCACTTCCTGCAGCATGTCAATCTCCTCCAGCTTTGCATTTCCAACCTTCAGCCTTTCCATTATCATCCAAAGCCATCCTGTTCCTTCACGGCAAGGGGTGCACTGTCCACAGCTTTCATGCTTGTAGAAGTAGGAGAGCCTAGCAATCGCGTCAACAATATCTGTAGATTTATCCATCACAATAACGGCGGCTGTGCCTAGACCACTTTGGACAGCCTTGAGGGCGTCAAAGTCCATAAGTACGTCCTCACATATGTCCTTAGTGAGCAACGGCACAGATGAGCCACCAGGTATAACAGCAAGTAGGTTATCCCATCCGCCCCTAACACCTCCACAATGTCTTTCCAATAACTCCTTCAATGGTATGCTCATCTCCTCCTCCACAGTACAAGGCTTGTTCACATGACCAGAGATGCAAAATAACTTCGTCCCTGAGTTGTTTTTCCTCCCAAAGCTTGCAAACCATTCCGGACCACGCCTTAATATGGTAGGGGAAACAGCAACGGTTTCTACGTTTGTAACAGTAGTAGGGCAGCCATACAAACCAGCATTCGCTGGGAAAGGGGGCTTCAACCTTGGCTTTCCCTGTTTTCCTTCAAGGCTCTCCAGTAGAGCAGTTTCTTCCCCACAGATATAAGCACCAGCTCCAAAATGTATATGAACATCAAAATCATAACCGGAGCCGCAAGCATTTTTTCCTAACAACCCAGCTTCATAAGCCTCTTTTCTTGCCCGTTCAAGGTTTTTCCGTTCATTCACATATTCTCCCCTGATATATATGTACGCAGCAGAGGCCCTCATTCCAACACCGGCAATTAGACATCCTTCAAGCAGCTTGTGAGGGTCATGACGCATGATCTCCCTGTCCTTACAGGTACCGGGTTCACTTTCATCCGCGTTTACAACAAGATACGAAGGACGGCCATCTGAAACTTTAGGCATGAAAGACCATTTGAGTCCGGATGGGAAACCGGCCCCACCACGGCCTCGGAGACCGGACTTCTTCATTTCATTAACAATCCAATCAGTACCCTTCAGGACAAGATCCTTGGTCCGGTACCAATCACCACGTTTCATGGCACCCTTAAGGAAAGGATCATGTAACCCATACAAGTTAGTGAAGATCCGATCTTCATCCTTCAAGCCGCCGAAATGGGTCTTCTCTGGAGGAGGCGGAGGTGGTGGAGGCTGAGGTGCACCAGCAGCGGCAGCACCCTGAGTACTGAATAATCTAAAGCTCGTACTCAACCTACCGCCATGTCCCCATAGTGAACTAGTCTTCCGGGAAGCGAGTAAGCCCCTTATCGGTGCCTGTTGCACCAACAAGACACCAATAAACAACTCGATTTAAATGCCACAGAGTATTCAAAACCAACATGAAATAGGAAACAATAACGCGAAAAACCGATGATCGCCCATCATTCTGGATTCCCATTATTTTAAAAATACAGAGGCTAAGGCCTATGGGATTAACAAATCAAAACCATAAAAAAGTGTCTGATACAAAACCAGCGCCTCCTAATCCAGTCAATAGAACCTTAATTTCAGCTGAAACCTCAACATTACACAAGCCCCAGATAGAAAAAAAAAGCTAACTAACTGCTCCCCAGTGAGGCCCGGATCAAATCCCTAGATCCAATCGGGGGAGGAGGGGGGGAACCAAGAACCTACAGATCCCGTCGCCTCTAACCAAGACACGATCAACGACGGGCGGAGCGAACCAACGCCGAGAGTCGACGAGATAGGGGAAGCGTCTAGGGAAGTGACAACAGGATCCGTACCATACGAGGATGTCGCTTCTCCCCCGGCGGACGCAAGCGGCGGATCCCGATAGAGACGAGAGGGAAGGAAGCTGGGTGATCAACGAGAAAGAGACCAGCTGCCGTGAACGGACGGATGAGATTCTGTGTCAGGGGATGGTGTCTGTAATCGGACGAATGGAATTGTTTGGGCAGCTTAGTGACGGTCCAGGGGAACACGTAAGAGTGGACCGGACCACAGGAGGACTTCCCTCCTCTGGGATGGGCTGGTACTTGTGGGCTAACAATGGGCCTAAAGTCTATTCAAAATTACAGCCCATCATACCATAGGGCCCATATATCCTTAAAATCACATTAGGACATGAGGATTCTCTTAACTTCTAATTCCTTTGGCATTTCTCCGGCTAGCCTACACATACGACAGGCAGACGGCGAGCGGGGGGCGGAGCCGTCGAGAGATCGGGTGGAGATAGTAAAAGGCTTAGATGATAACGACGCGGGATTAGATTTGGTATTTAGCAAAAGCACGTCCATGTGTTGGTGTTTTTTAGTGTTTGTGTGCTTATGGGGGTGCTCTGCCTGCTTCCCGAAAATCACGAAAGGAAGTCTCTGTCAACGAACGTAAGATCGGCATCGACCCCACCAAATTGTTAAAAGCGATTTGTTCCGAATTTCTTCTAGTTACATCCCAAATGGAGGATCGCATGATGTTGCGATATGCCGTTCTGGCACATGCCCCCGGCACTCACTAATGTTGGAAAAATAAAAGAAGAGACCAATTCGATCTGTAATAATTTAGTCATGTAAAAAAAATTCATTACTATTTATAATAGGTATGAGCAGATCTTATGTTGTCCTAATGTTAGTTTAAAAGAGTTAAATATAATGTCCAGATCGGGAGCAGCTGCCTGCATGCATGCAGGGCACGTCCATGCTTTCTCCCATATGAGAACGTGATCATTAATTTATCGATTGACGTCGTGATCGATGAGGCAGATCTAGATTCTATTTTATTATGTTTTAAGGCAAATGCAATTTGGAAGAAACTACAATATCTGGAATAACGAGCAACTTATCAAAGGACGTTACGGTTGGGGCGGGAGGGGGTCAATTAGGTAAATTCCCAAATGAAATGATTTTCTATTTAAAACCCGGTCAAACTACCTTCCTCCTCATTCCTTCCCCCTTTTCACTTTTCTACATAAATTCCTCTCTCACTCTCACCAACTCTTTCCTCTCAATCCAAGCCTCCCCTACCTTTCCGACAACCTTAACGTTGCGCTCCCGCCACAACTACCTCCTCCCGCCATCATGACAGCCGCCGTCTCCTTCTCCACCACCACCATCAACCCCCTCTACGCACCCTACTTCTCCGGCAACGGTAGGAATCAGCAGGTCGTGCCCCTCGACTACCAAGCCGAGGCCTCCCAGCGCCTCGTCGATGCCGTCCACGCCTCCGACACTGACGCCGCCATCTCCTGCCTCAGGGACCCGTTCGTCGACGTCAACCACGTGGGGACCGTCAGCCTTAGGTCGAGGAGGACGGAGGTCGTCCCGAGGGGGGAGGAGTCCCACCACGTGGCCGTCGAGTACGAGGAGTTCAGGACCGACGTCACCGCCCTTTTCCTCGCTGCGCATTCCGGCGACCTCGTACTCGTAAGGAAGCTCCTGGTGAGTCGCTCTCTCCGGTGATCTCCCATTTCCCTTTATTGGAAGGGAGGTCAGTACGCGATATCTTTTGCATGATTCATGGGATTGCGTGATTAGGACGAGCAGACGGAAACGGCGGTATGGGGATTTTCTGATAGTTGTTGGTAAGGGGACGAGGGGAGGTGACGTGGGTTTGTTTTGTCCTGCTTTTGGACCATGTCCTGAGATGATTCCTTTATTACAGCTCCCCTACCTTTATGGGGTGATTGTCGCATAATTGATTGTTGGTCGGCGCTAGGCTCGTGGAACAAACTCTGACCTTCTGTGATTCACCAAGATTGAATTGAATGCACCTGAGGATGATGACCGTCCGGTTTTGTTGTTGGTCAACAGAGTGCCGGTGCCGATGCCAACATGAGATTGTTCAGGGGATACTCGATGACGGCTGCGGTGAGGGAGCGCCACACCGAGGTCGTCGAGGTTCTTGTAAATGCACGGCCGTGTTATGATGTGTGTGAGGAGGCATTGCTGGAAGCGAGTTGTGTAGGGGTGGCCAGGATTGCTGAGCTGCTCATGGCGTCGAAGACGGTCCGCCCTCATGTTGCCATCCACGCTCTTGTCATCGCGTGTTGCAGAGGCTTCGCCGATGTCGTTGATACGCTGATTAAGGTTGGGTGTTAAGCTCGTTTCCCGTCGATTTTGTAACTTTTCAGAAATTATCTACACATATGATTGTGCTGACAAATTGTCCTTTGGAGCAGTGCGGAGTCAATGCCAATGGAAGTCACAGGATTCTCCTTCAGTCTTCTAAGCCGTCTCTGCATATCAATGCAGATTGCTGTCCACTTGTTGCTGCGATCATCAGCAGGCAAGTTGCGGTAGTTAAATTGCTGCTAAAGGTAGGCATGGCTAGCAAATTATACTCACAAACTCGTACCCTTTTTTTTGTCTAGTGAAGCTTCTGGAAATTGGCCTATATAAGATTTGTCCTATGCTACCGAAAAGGCTGTTTTTAACCTTTACAGCACGTAATGCAGGCAGGCGTTAGCACGGAAATCAACACGAGAGTGGGCTCATGGTCCTGGGATCTGGATACTGGGGAAGAATTCCGGGTGGGTGCAGGCCTAGCTGAGCCTTATGGCGTCGCTTGGTGTGCTGTTGAATTCTTTGAATCCAGAGGCGAGATTTTGCTCATGCTCCTCCAACGAGTACCGGTGAATGCCCGGCACCATGGAAGGACCCTCGTCCACCATGCGATCTTATGCAATAACGAACAAGCACTAAAATTGCTGTTGGAGAATGGTGCAGATGCGGAATGCCCTATAGAAACCACATCCAACACTAAGCTGCGACCGATCCATTTGGCTGCACGGCTGGGGTATCCCAATGCTATTAGATGCCTGATTTCTGCCCGATGTGACTTGAATTCGCAAACAGAGTCCGGAGATACAGCACTGATGATTGCTGCACGGAATCGACATGGGGAAGCCCTAAAGACCTTAGTATCAGCTGGTGCGGATTTAGCTTTGGTTAATTCGGTTGGCCAGTGTGCCCGTTCCATAGCTCAATCTGTGAGTTGGAGTCTCACCTTCCAGGAGAAGATTATAGAAGTCATCCGTCTGGGAAAGGTCCCCCAATCCAGCAATCCTTCCATCTTCTCTTCCTTACTCTTCGTTGTTCGAGCGAACAACATCGATGCGTTGAGGAAACTGCTGTCATGTGCGAAGCTCGATGTCAATGAACGAGATGCAGATGGAAATACTGCCGTTATGTTAGCTGCAGCGGATGGTTATGTAGATGTTCTCAGATTGTTGGTTCATTCTGGGGCCGACATGAAATTGCGGAACAAGGAAGGCAGTATGGCAGAAGGATTAGCAGTGTCGAATCAATTTGGAGAACAGTATGCGAAGATCATGCGCGACTACATGCTCGGACGGAATCATGAAGACAGTTTGGGTTTTAATACCCTCCACAGTGCGGCAGAGTATGGACAGGTCGATTGGATCCAAGACCTCATTGGAAAGGGCCATGACGTGAATGTGCCCGATTATGATGGATGCACTCCCCTCATGCTAGCTGCTAAGGGAGGATATGGCGATATCTGCCGAATCCTGATCTCACATGGCGCGAGGTGCAATATCCAGGGTCCGAGAAATGAAACTGCGCTTTCCCTGTTGCGGGAAAACGGGCACACAGGCGGTGAAGCCGAGGCTGTCATACTGGACGGGTTAGCAAAGAGCCTCGTCCTGGAGGGCAGCCGTGTGAAGAAGCACACGAAATGCGGGAAAGGCAGCCCACACAATAAGGTACTGAAGATGGAGGGGAATACAGCGGTGTTACAGTGGGGGCGTTCGAGCAGGAGGAACGTGATTTGCAAGAGGGCGGAGTTGGGGCCGAGCACAGGATTCCGTCGGAATCGCTGGGGGAGGCATGACGCGGACGAGCCAGGGATGTTCCATGTGGTGACAACGAAGGGCAGGGAGGTGCACTTTGTGTGCGAGGGAGGGGATGAGAAAGCTCAGTTGTGGGTTAGAGGGATCAAGCTTATTACAAGGGAAATAATCTTCGGACAAAACTGAAGGGCAATTAGCACATGTTTAGGCTTTTCGGTCTATTAGACTCGTGACCAGGCTTACGTGGACACTCTAGTACATGTAATATGTAATTATTATAGATTTAACTTAGCTTTTTGGGGTGCACTATTTTACCTAATGCCTTTCCTGTTTTTGGGTTCTTGGTTTTTCTAAACAAAGATTATCAACGATGACAGATTGCGTAAGTCGCCGCTGTCTTGATAACTCCAATTGACAATTTCTGAGAAACAGATGATACCAAATGACAAAATTTGTAACATGACCCACCTTTGAGAAGAAAACACAGTCCTGGAAACAATTTTTTGCCTCCATATTTGAAATCATCTTTACAGAATCTGCGAGAAACAAGCAGAGTCACGCATCCTGAAGAAGCTGCTCCAGGGATGATTGAAAGATCATCTTAGAGTAGCGTCCGCAAGACGAGGTGCGCTATGAGTCGTTTGGTCAGCATATTGGGAGTGTTTACTTGCTGTCTTATATGTTCAACTGCAAGCAAGAATGATCATGTGGCCAACGGAGGCAGTAGCTACCCCAAGAAGTCCTCCGGCGACAACCTAAGGATTCGAATTCAAATGTCAGCGCCACTCTATGGTTATGTTCGCAGTTGGCTAAATTGTCACACCTATTAAGATAAATTCTGAAATGATTTCATCCAAGATCGCATGCTGCTAGGTAAAAAAATCATTCTGCTACTCCATGTGCTAACTCACGAGCGATTATTTGCTAACAACATGTCGGAATCAAGTAGAGTGAGTCCGACAACGACAAAAATCTAAGTTCTCATAAACATAATGTGAATCATCAGGGGAGAGGTGCAGGGTGAAGTAATAAAAGTGACGACACAGTCTGCCATTTGCCTAGTCAAGTCATATCCAATCAACTGAAAGCAAATATTAAGGCTAACCTGCGGAGGAGTGTGGCCAAGAAGTTCACGCAGCGGCCTGCTCTCCGCGAGGGGATGTTCAGCCGGCAGCTCATAAACAATCTGATTTAGCACCTGCAACGAGGTTCACATCCCCTGATTGTCAATCCAGTTGATTATTATAGTAACTACATGAGAGGCAAAACAATCACAGATTGGAGACAACGATAAGAAATCTTAGTAGAGCATTGCACCTAACCTCAGCTTGGCGTCCTGCTTGTAATCGTACACCTGTAGCATCATACATTACCTGCATAAACAAAATGTCATCGAGACAATGGAATATTCATTTTCTTCGGTTACTAATCTAAATCTTGGGCGACTAGAAATGCTTCAAATTGCCATCCAATCCCGTGACTAACCAAAACACGGTAGTCAAGCGAAACGAGGCCAATCTTTAATCTGTGAAAATGATTTTTGTTCCCTAAAAACAAAAGCCTCTGGGACATTTCGTCGGGCCAATCACTAAGCAATACTGAATTCCTACGTTGTTTTTGAGATGAAAAAAAGAGGGTCCACATACCACGGAGGCTAAGATCAATGCGATGGCGAACATAGGAGCTCCGAACCCCTCCTGGAAACCAATCGCAGCAGCGAGAGCTGTCACGGTGGCAGAATGAGAAGACGGCATGCCGCCGGAGCCGATGAGCTGCTTGAGATCCCATTGCCTTTCTCGATACCTGCAAATCTAAGTAAGTTTAAGCCTCTTAGGATTACATTAAGGGGGAAAAAAAGAGAGAGAATACCACCGGGTAAAAAAACGGGTGGAGAAAGTCAACAAGGCCTCTAACATCCCATCCATCCGAACAAATCATGGCGGGGAGGATGGGGATAAGAGATCGGAGGACGAGGAATCCTCACCAGGAGGTAACGAACTTGATGGATTGCGCGATGGCGAAGGCGGCGAGTGCAGACAACAGTGGGTAATTCGCCAAGACGGAGGAGGAGGAGGCCGGTGACGACGACGTCACGGAAGACGATCCCGACGTTGCCGCCGCAGCAGCCCCATCCATCGGTTCTCCCCTCCTTCCACACGACGAAGACGATCTTACCTTGTCGCTGTCGACGTTGACGTTAAAGTGGAGTTTTAAATCGGGATGATCGAAGGGATCTGCCGGTTTTCGGTTTTGCCGTCGTCGTCGTCGTCGCCTGTTGCTTTTTTGTATATAATAATGATAATATTTAGGAACGAAAAGTTTGAGATGAGAGGGAAAGAGAGAGAGAGAGAGAGAGAGAGAGTGAAGACAAAGTCCAACCAACGGTCGGTCTCCAGTTTGATTATTATTAAACTTTTTATTATTTTACACCTGACAAATCCAATTAGGCTTAGACGACCCACCAAAGACGAAGTGGACATTCCATAATTTCATCATCCCATCCATATTTTAAGCAACTTCTCGCCGCCCCCCACACCCAGTGCTCGATTCCAAAATCACACACACACACAAAGCCTGCAATTTATTCAATTGTGGGCATTCTTAATATAATGAAAATAAAACAAATACAACAGAGAGTTGGGAACACCATCACCACCACTTCCCCTTCAAAATTAGGCTACACACCCAGATTTTTTTTAAAAAAATGGGGGGTACAAAAAAAAATTACAAATCCTTCTAGTTAACGTGACGAATTGGATATATTCTTACCAAATGGAATGAAACCTGGGTAAATATCAACAAGGAAGAAACAAGAACACAGCCAGCTTCCTTCTTGCAGCATTCCATGTCCAAAGCAACCCTCTTAACTACCCATCTACACATTTTTATGAACAAACCGACGGAGAGTTTGCGTTACCTTCTCCCAGTTCGGCCTTCCTGGGGAGGGTTCACATTATTGTGCAGTTGCACTTGGATTCGAGCCTCGGCGGCTTCTCCGTGTCTACCTTGCTGGGCAACCCGATGTTACGCGTCAAGGACCCGTCGAAGTTCTCGTCGTTCTCAGAAAAGAATGTCGGGGGCGGCCTTTTCTCTGTTTCCGCCGACTTTGGTCGTGCTTTTTGGCTTTTCAAAGTACGCTTGCTGACTATTCTGCCCCTGCGACGGGGATCCTTCCCGTCTGCGGCGGATTTCCCCAGAATGGTCATGGTGGGACGAGATCCCTCCAGAGCAACCACGTCTTCCTTTTCTATTGCGATTGTTGCAGCTTTATATGCCAAATCATGAACGACTGAGCTGCAGAAGAGGATTGTGTCAGTCGCCTCCTCCAGAGTCAGGCTTTTGGCCTTACTTCCGGGTCGGGTCTCCACCATGATAGTTGATTCCTCTGCAGTCCCAAGGAAAATAAATCAGATTTATGATTATTGGGTCATCTTATCTTTCGTGAGGGAACAGATGGCACAATCAATGCCGTGCCTGAGAGGGCAAACATTCCACTTCTCAGTATTAGGATGTTCCAGTCGAAATAACATGGATAGTAGTCCGTTAAAAGTCACGATGCATGGGGCACGCTAGTTGTGGAGGAAATGGATTTTGAGAAATATCATTCATGGGTATTATGATGTTCCAGTTGAACGACTTACAACATGGATATTAAACATAGGCTAACTCGTCACTTTTGTAGCGATGACAAGTATAAGCTAAATTACCTTTTCTTAACATTCTTTCCTCGAAAAAAACTGGCATGCTTTCAGAAAAAATAAATTAAATCCCCATCAGTTCCTAAATTCTCCTTATAATTAATGCCGCTATCATGCTTCCGTTGCCATTAATTTAGCTGTGCTTGCAAATAGGCATGTTAAACCTTCCATTATTGGCTTATGATCATTCATGTGTTTAGAAGGTGCAGGAAAAACAGAATACAGAACAAGTAATAACAACCATGATAGACTAACCTTGTATGTCATGCGGGGGACCAGATGCACCAACCTCAGGAACAGCAGCAGTGCTCTTCTCACTATCAGGAGGTCCTGAAGACTTGTCTGGGGCTATATGTTTTGTAGATGCATCATCATCAGAAACAGTAGAAAATCCACAGTTAAGAGTTTCTGTTTCAGACATATTAGCAGATCTGACTGCTGGAACAGCAGAGCAACCAGGAGTGTTGGACCCCTGCTTCATCAAGCCACCGACTTCTCCTTGAGAGCTTCCATCTTCATGAATACCGGATGTCCCTAGTCTGCCACGTGTCCCAACGTCAACTTCTGATCCTGTTCTTGGTTCATGCTCCAAATTCATGGATAAACTCAGCACTTTGCTTAAATTAGAGTCACTATGATGCACTAGCTCTAATGATTGAACTGTTCCCTCGATACTGTTATCTTCTTCATTATAACCAGAGTTCTCAAAATCACCATGCACAGTTGTGAAGACACCAAGACCTTGTCGAGCATTTTCTGACGTCCCTGAGAAGGATGAGTCCATGCTTTGTGATCTGTTGTCATATTTATGGCTATCCACATATGATTTCAGGCTACGTGAATGAGAATAGCCCAAATGATCAGTCTGTCGTGAGCCATAATCAATAGAAGATGATCTGGAAACACTGTCACGTCCATATGAGCTCTTCATGCTACTTGTACTTTCTCTAGCATAAGAGAGATCATCACGAGGAATGGCAGACACGGTATATGTCCTCCCTTGAATTACAGGGCCCTTGGTACTGCCAGATCTCGTGAGCAATAATGAAATACCAGTAACTTCGGAAACATCACTTTTTGAAAGATTGTTTGACTGTAATAGCATCTGGTTTTCTGAACTAACATCAAGCAGATGTGACCCAGCTGCCACCTGGGGATTCCCTTCTTCCTCAGTGCGCTTGTTTCTAGCAGCATCCACCATGTGATTATGTGAGGGAAAAGACACCTGCTGCTCATCACTTTCTTCAAGAACCTTTTGCTCATCCAAATGAATAGATCTCTCAGACTGGGACAAAGCTGTTGAGGATTTCAACTCGTCTAAACACACATGTTCCTCAGACATGGCAATGGATTGTCCTTCAGTGAAATTTGTGCGGACAGGTTCCAACTCTGAAACAGCAATATCCAAGTTGTTCCCTTTTCTACAGCATTCTGGACAAATTTCTCCATCTCTTTCTGAATAACCAGAGGCATCATACTCGCAACCACATATAGTACAAATGACCAAATCTTCCGCAGTGCGAATTCCGTGACGACCAGCACTACCATGGGAGGCTTCATAAGTTGCAGTATTTTCCACAAGCATACTACTGGATACATGACCTTTAACATCTCTGACATGATTATCAAGAATGGGTTCCTTGCTAAACTCATTGAGCTGTAAGTTGACCAGTCGATTTTCTGGACGACTTTCACTATCCAAGTCTTCGTTAACAGCTTCTGCCTCATCAAATTCAAATATTTCTGGCTCCATACCAGAAAATATTCCTTCTACTGACTTGCTGGCCAGGCCATCATGATGTTCCTCACTCCCCTCCATGTCAAGAGCCATGCCTATATGTTGGTGAGAACTGGTATTGCTACTTGTCACTGAAGAGTTTCTGGATACCAAATTATGTTGCATGGAAACAGAGTCTCCAGCGTGAAAGGTACTACTTGGGACACTTGACAAGAGAGGACGGAACATATTTTGAGGAGCTTTCCGATGGTCCTGCGCAGAAAGTTCTTATTGTTAATCCAATCAAATGCAATCACAGTACATGCAAGAACCAGTCTATCTCCATAACCACAAATTTCTTTTTACCAATAAGCTTTCTCAAATCACATATGTCAGGTGTCCAGATACAGTATAAGACGATTCTAAGCAGATAGAAAGCTAATTTTCTGGAAAGTGGAGCAACAGAGTCTTGCTCCTTTACACTATTTAGAGATAATCTATACATTATACAAGTCATGTCCAAGAATCAACTCTAACGAAAGAAGCTTCAAGCAAGATCACAAAAATTCTGAGTTCATAAAGCACCGGGATGAGTATCACCTGTCTTAGAGCTAAATCAAAGGATTTCTTTGGGACCGAAGAAGCCGCTCTCTTCTTGGAAGAGGAGAAAGGCTTTTTTCCAGGAAAAGCATCAAATTTCTTCAAATTCGATCGATCCAGACTACCCACATACACTGATTGGGGCGAGTCAACATCATCATCACCAGATGATCCCACCGATCCTTTGCCATGTGAAGTGAACGGATCACGGTCTTGGCTATAAGATACTGTACTTCTTGTTCCCGTAGGAGACATAGAGTGGCGACCGCCACGAGAAGAGGCATCCTGACTATTTCTAGATGCTGGTGAACTTCCCCTCACATATGATGCTGGTCGGTCACCCAATGAGGTACGTAAATTTGGAGGAGCTTCAGTTGAAAAACCAGGTATATTGGCTTGCCATGCCCTTATTTTGGGTGATGCTGAGTTACCCCTACTGATTTTCACTGGGGATGTTCCTCTCGCCGATGATCCAACAGTACCACCAGAACTGCCACTCATTCTCCTAGAAGTCGGGGTGGAAAATCTAGGACCACCTGTAGTAGAGGATATACTAGGTGGAGGAGAAGCTCTATTCGGAGGAGAAGCCCTATTTGGAGTGGGACTGGCCTGACGGGCCAATGATGGCCTTCCTCTTGACAGGGAAACACTACTAGAAGAGCGGGGGGATTGACTGGAGCGGCTCGGGCTCGCACTTCCCCTGCTGCTGCGGTAACTCTTCTCCGTCTGTAGGAAATATAATAGGCAAAAAGATGAGAGAATATGGAGAAGCTAAGTCGATTATAAAAAGTAATAAGAGCCAAGGAACCCTACCGTGGATGACCTTGATATCGAAATTGGTTGACTCCGAGGTCTTCCTCTACGTGGAACAGTGGCAGGTGTAGCCTCATCATCCAATGACCGAAATAGTGGTGTATCGGGAGGGGTTAACAACCTTACAATTGCAAAAAGTTTCATTATTTCATTCAACAGCAACAATGCGAGAGGTGCTAGTCCCTTGAGAAATTGCACTTCTATATTTATAGATAATGTTCCGAGAATGAAGATCACACTAAGCATCGGATTGGGCAAAACAGAGCCAAGCTCCGCTGATTTTCAATTAAATTTTAACCGTAGGACCAAGCTAAGCATACATCAGGAACTTCTCAGGGTGAAATGCGACGAAATCTTGTAAAATCCAGCAAGAACAAAAGGTAACCACTCACCAGTCATAGTCATTTTTCTCTCCCTCCACATTCAGCAGGTCACTGCTCTGGGCCTTTCCAGGAATTGCAATGCCGAGTTTGACGTCAGAGAAATGTCGCAGTTTTACAGCTGCACAAGTAAATTCACAGCACATGATTCACTGTGAGAAGCAAAGAACTGGACATAGTGAAATGCCAGAGAAATGATAGTTGGACAGAGAAGTCTTACAAAACAAATCTTCAAAATCATCCTCAGACTGAAGCAAAAAATTGTCTCTCTCACGCGTCTGCATTTCCTTAAACAGCGTGAGATCATCATCCTTCTCTTGAAACAGTAACCGACCTTCCAGACTCCGCCCACGTTTATGACCTTCCGCTTGCAACTCTCTCCCTGGGGAGCATCCCCGTGCGGGGGAAGGAGGCATGCCGCAACTGCCTAAATGATTGCTCTCAGATAATCTAGTCACCTCACCCGAGAGTCTAACCCCTTCCTACTGCAATTCACATCACAAAAAAAAAAAAATCATCCTCGAAAACGATGTTACTATGAGCTATTTACCCCTCCTCCTTGCATAAAAATAGCAATTTTCTTCCAAATGCTAGCTATTAAGAAAAGAAAACCCCTGAAGCAACTAAAACGGAGACAATTCCACCTCAACAAAAAGCAACTTGTTAGACATCACTCGGGAAAATTGACCCGGCAATTCAGGTCGAACAATGCATTACAACTTCAATCAACAAAACACACAGGGGGCACTCCCGCTAGACACCAGACGACTGGTAACCCTAAAGCAGGACTCTCCCAGAGTACTGTACCATCAAAACCACAATCCCTAACCCACCACTAAACCCAGAAGAAATCCCAATTTCTCGAATCGAAAACACCAGCAAAAACAGGAAGAACAATCGATGAAATCACACCCTCCACACCCAACTCACACTTACCAAATTTAGCAGTCAAAAAACCAGTCATCCGCTCGAGTCCCGTCTCACAGGACAAAAAAAACCCCAAAATTACGCCAATGCGGCACTCCCAGTCCACCAAGAAGTAGGAAAAATCCTCCGATCTGGGAAGGAATGATGGGCAAGGGGATGAACGGATCGGAGGCGGCGAGCATCCGGCATTCAGCAGAGGAAGGGCGGGGCGAAACAGGTTGGGGTGGGGGAACGTGGGACAGCTCAGGGGAAGGATGAGTTGCCGGTGAAGTTGGTGTTCCGGATTCTCGATGTGCTTGTCGTTCGTTCCTCCTCCCTCGTTCACGAAGCCAAAAAAAGAAAGGAAGCAAAGCAAAGCAAGGCAGGAGGCTTCGACTTTTTGTTTTGGTCTAAAGATTAATTTTAAGAGACCAAAATTGGATAATGACTTTGGTTATTGAAATGTTTGGGGGATAATGATTGGGGCATAGGGATTGATGTGGTTCTCTTAAATTAATGCAATGTCATCAACATTGGCATAATTTTTGGATTTTTGGAAGGCCCATTCATTCCAAAAATTGTAGAGTCGTCAACGTAGGATGCACGTGGCCTTTTTGGTTTTTTGCTTTTTCTTTTTTAACAACATCACGAGATAGTACGTGATAATTAGATTGGCCATTTCAATTTAATTCAGACGGTCCATTGAACCAATTCGGTCTAAAACACTGATTATTTATTTAGTATTTAGTAAAATTTGGGATTCGTCGAGTAAAATAGGCCCATAAAAAGCCCAAAATGAAGGAAAGCCCTTCCCCGTGTGGTCATCGGTAATACTCACAGAGGCGGATGGTCATCGGCTGCGGTCTGAGGTGGAACTGGCTTCCAACCAGGTTTCTCGTCCCAGTACATGTCGTAGTATATGTGACCCGGGACATGATCCATGGTGCAGCACCAGATACCCAAGTAACGCTTCATACGCTGTCGGAACTTATATTCCTTTACCTAAATACGGGTATCAACATTCACAAACAGCATCACACGTTGATGGAAGGTGACGGAATTAGTAAAAAATTCGCCGTGTTCAGTGTAACAAAAGGACCCAACCTTGTCGATGAATCCCCCGAAAGCTTCTTGCATGGAAGAAAACTGAATGACCTTCACGTCCTTGAAGGAGGAGAAAACCGTCTTCAGCTGGTAATGCCACAATCAAAATGCTCCGATTAAGTCAATTAACAGAAGCATCATGATCTACAAGAGAAAAAAAAAATTCCTGTAATGGAGGCTGATATTTGCAGTCCTCAGTACCGTCTCTTCACTACTGCCTTTGAGTAATCTGATTCGTCCTGAAGAACTTGTACCGTTTGATACTTGACAATCCTTAGCTCCTTTTCGGCATAATTGAACTTCAAGGAAAGATTCCTTCACCTGCAAACGATAATACGATAGAATGAGAATATGTGGACCAGCTTACTGAGAAGCAGTTTCTCATTCTTATCATTGCCTTCTTAGACATTGACGGATTGTCCAGGAGAGAGTATTCTCTTATGTTGATGTGAGGGCCAAACTCAACCTCTGGCAACTCCTTCAACATGATATTGACCTGCACATAGCATATAATTAATAACACTCCATGCTCGGTTGACATTGCATATCTGGATTCGATAGAGATGGAATTAAAGTTGAGAAAATGCCATGTACATTGTGATTTCATTGAAGGAATGCTGATGATTTACAAAGCACAGAATCACTAGACAACGGACTCAGATGGAAGACAGTTGGAAGTTGCTGAATTTCAGTCCACCGTAAGACTTTGGCTTCCAAAACTTTTGGAGATAACAGAGACAGGTAGAAAACGAGGGGAACCTCAAAAGAATAAAGAAAAAGAGGAGTACCTCGAAAACATGGTCCAGCGGGCATAAGAACGGCTGTCTGGTCAATGACCCCTCAAGTTTTCCTGGGTGAGCAAACCACATCCTATCCAATCTACACCATAAAGGTGGCATGATCTGGAATATAGTGATAAATGTTCAGTCCAACCACAACGTTAAGTCGTTAACAAGATTGCCCCGAAATCATAGCACACTCTGAAAATGACATGTTCAGGCAATTGACTTTTGCATCTTCCAGAACATTGAAATCATATCCATCACATGATATCTCAGTCATCTGCCCTTTATTAGCCTATCTGACTAAGCTCCAAGAGGAGGATCATTTTGAGGTATTCATTCAGACTGCAACTGTGGGTCAAGAACAACCCCCCCCCCAATACTTAGTATGTTGCAGCTTTTGGATAATGCTCACCAGGGTGCGATTTAGAACCATTGCAACTGCAAATGCTGTCCTTATTTGTTTTATCTGAAAAGGAATAGACAAAATTTACCACCAATTGTAGTACAGTAGTCTAATTTAAAAAATGTATTAAAGATTGCAAATGCATACTTGGTAGTTAACCAGAGCAAAGTGTGATTCTATATTATGCTCTCCATCCAGCATTAAGTTTTTTGGAATTGATGGCTTAAATGACAAAAACCCGCCTGCAATAAGGAGTACTTTTTGTCATCCTCTAATTTTCTGATCGGTGAGATATCATCTTCCTTCCAGACATGGAAAACAATTAGTCATCAGCTTACAGGGGAAGTTTCAAACAACCATCTTAGAAACACTGGAGTGTGTACGGGCCAATTTTTTTTGTTTGGCTTCTAATCGTATGATAGAGTTGGCTTTTTGATATGTTCTAGTCTAAATGTTTCCTCTATCACATCCATCAGGAATGTCACTGCTTGCTCAAGGTTAACTTCATCCAGTATTCTCAGTTTTGATTCACCACAGTCCGTCTTTCAACATCAAATCATCTCTGTGTTGATGCAGGGATTCTAATTACCTGGTGTGTCATAATATTCCGGGGGGTCATAGAAAAACATTCCTTCTCGAAGTCGATGTCGTTTTCCCTCAGTGCCAGCATATTGGAAAGTTGTATGCACTGCATATGGTTGTAATCTGAGTTGTTGGTACATTGCCTGATACAAATTCCGAATGTATTTTATCATTCTCCACATCAAACCTAGATAGAAGAAAGAATTTCTGAAACAAAATTTACATATTACCTGGACAAAATATGTGTGGCCACTGCAAAAGATGCTTGCTGGCAATATTCCCAACTTAAGATTCCCATCAAATGCATACACGAGCCCACTCTCATCGTCTACGGATGGTCCTAACTGCTTACGGACAATGTCATTGAAACCGTTCTGATCCCATATCTTGTCATCAGCAAGAAGCATAGCTTTCCATTCCCTAGCCAGCTTTTTTGCATATTCAGTTGGCCTCCAGTGGAAAATACCAATATTATATGCAGCACCAGCTGTATGATATAAGCAACAAAAGTTTAAAACTGAACAAGTGCTGACACACAGACAAGTCCATTAACCAAAGGGAAAACAACACACAAGAAAAATCCTATAAACAAGTCTCAAGGACAGTAACATTGCCCGCGGGCTTTCTCCATTCCACATCCAGCTACTCCCTCCAATCGACAAACTGGCCGATCAATACATTATTAGGCATTACATAAGACCAAGTGTTGGACAGAACATTTTGTGTATCATTTCCATGTTTTGGAACAATGTACACAACATACTGTATCGCTTTTTTAATTGAATGCCAAATGCAGACAAAAAATCAGTATTCACCTTGCTGCCAAATGTCCAAACTGTCATCAACCACAGTTGGTGCTACTTGATCGCTAGAAGTTAGGACATCTGCTTCAGGGTACCGTGCAAGGTAGGGAAGGGGATTCTGTGAATGTAGGGGAAAAAACTAAGCCTCATGATGCGACAGATAAACAAATAATGGTCAAGATAGAGTGCATTTTAAGTAAACAAAATTTTGAAATGTGGCAACTGTAACCAGATGTAATATATGATTATTCTAGAATTAATCAACAAAAATGAAATTTGCTGAGGTATACCTTCAACCAAACCATGTCTGTATCACACATCAATAGCTCATAACCAAACGGTAGGATTGAATCTATGAGTATAACTTTCTCTCTTCCCATTTTATGAAACATAGGGGTGCCCCAGCCAACGTCTACGGTGCTCATATGGCTCTCCATATCAAAAACGGGGATACCTTTCCAATACAGAGCCTCCAACAGCTTTGTGTCCATTGCACCTGTAGGAGTCCAAACTCAAACTTCAGTTCAGCCGAAAATTCCGAGGGTGGTCTAAGAGGGAAAATGATCACCCACCAACGAGGAGATTGGAAAGACCCAGATCTGTCAAATGCTTAACCCAAGTGAGAATAAAGTCCATGAAGGCATAGTTGCCGAAAGTAACTATAATTACATTGTTTTCCACTCTTTGCTCGACTAACTGTTTTGTCAGTCGAAAAGACACCAGGGGAGGCATTTTGCTGTTCTTTGGTGGAGCCTCCCATATTGGCTTTAAAGTTATCCGTGGAGTAGTTGAAGAAGAGTTGGGTGCCTTATCTCCATGAGAACCGCCAACTGGACAACAAATCCATGAATAGAAGAGGTGGAATCATCGATCACATCAAAACAACAAGCAGAACATGGTTATCTGTAAACAGCATAAAAGACAGTTAAACCTCGCAGAAAAACTCACAGAAATCAACAGCGGAGCCATAACTCGAGCCATTCACGTTATAAAGGGCCAACAACACGTAAAACGAAGAAAGCAGGACCCCGACCCCGACTACGCCGTAAACAGTCAGGAACAGCGGCCTGGTGTTAGCCAACTCCTGGCAATTGAACTTGGCCGCCATACGAACAACACTCAAAACCACCACCCGCCGCCAATAACTAGAAACAGAATTTCCCGCCAAATGTCCAGCCCCTGGAAGTGATCAACCTGCCAAATCAATCGAAGGCACAGGAAATCCCTAATCGATGAAGAATGAAAGGGGAGCGTCGGTTGCAGGCGACGACGATGAAGACAAAGAGTTGAGACAACGTGGAGGCGATCCGGCGTTGGAAGTCAACGGCCATTTTCTTCTTTTTGATCTCTGACTCCGTTTTTAATAATTCGTTTCTAATTTATTCGGGCAATTAATAATGCCTCCGGACAGCTGAGGATTAGAGGATCTTTTTTTTTCTCTCTTGTTAATAATGTAATAAACCAAACTTAATTCCTTTTGTTAGGCGGGGGGCCACAGTTCTTACATCCAATGTCAAACTTTCAGATTCTAACGGGCACTGCTCTCGGGGCCGTCATTAATAAGGAAGACAGCTCCCCTGCCCTTGCTCTCTCAAATGATCGCTGGCTCGGCTCCATCACTTGTTGTGGTTGTGGGAATAGCAGCAGGAGGGCGTCTTTCGATACGCTCACGTGTTTCTGTCTTTCATCCGATGTCGGACAGGAGAGATGATGTCCGATGCAGACAACCACGCCCTCTAAGTCGAGCAAATCTCATTCACGACTGTGGTTTCCCTGGGAAGAACTGCTCATGTAACCGGGATAACAACAGGTGATAATGCCTATATTCTGGCCGTTCTATGATTACAAGAGGGTGGTTATCTGCTCATGAGAAGAACTGGTAGCTTGCACCAGGCATGCTCGTTGGTTGCGTTGAATTGGAAGCCATCTGTGGATGTGGATGTGGATGGAGGGGCGGAATTTTCAGGCTGTCTCCCATATTCATTTGGGACAGCAGTGAAAGCATTTGTTGGTGTGGCTGTCTGTGGTTGAACCGGAGCCCCTTCCATGGAGAAGGAGAATCCCAAAACGGATCATCAAATCCCTGCATCAAATTGGCAAGTTGAACAAATTTCATCATGTCCCCGAAAACCCTCAGATTAAAATTCTGTTATACAAAAATTAATTGGCAACAAAATTCAGCAAACCCAATGAAGAATTCTGATCTCAGTTTGAAATGATTTCCGTTATAAGTTCAAGTGCCTTTTTTAAACAGAAGGTCTCAACAAGCACTGGTATTTTAAGCAATGGACAATTTGATTATCTCCCTAACTGAAAGGAAAAGCAAGGTGGGTTTATAACTCTACCAGGAAAGATTTAATCTTCATCGCACTTAATGTAAATCGTGTTGGGTTTACATGACCAGACCAATTGATAAGATTCTAAAATTTTGAAAAAGTCTATGATTGTTACTTGCATTAATGCTAACATGATAAGTCTATGACAAATTATAGCGTTTCGATATAATTTTCTCGAGGATAACTTCATTTTAGCAGTACAATAATAAGATGTTTACCTGGTGGTTGTCTGATGGTGACAGTACCGGGGCAAAGGTGGTTCCAAGGCCACTGTTGGCATTGGGATCGGCTTCAGGACCACTCATGGATGAAGGTGCGGGCATTATGGCCAATGGATTTGGAGAAAAGGAATCTGACAAAGAGCCAAGAAGGTCAATCTCGGCCGTATGTTGGTGGCCTATACCACGTTATTACCCACGATATTAATGATGTTAATTCACAAATCATGCCAGAATTCAATAATTTACAAATCAGAGAAGCACAATACAGATCAATAAGGTCATAGTCAACATTTGTGAAAATAACAACAAATAAGATACATTAATATCACATATAAATCAGTGTTGCAGCCTGTATTTTCGAACGGTCAGAAAACTACTTAAAAAGTTAGCTCATACTTTAGGGGCAAAGCTCGTCCATGCCCACCTGCCGGGCATTTGGGCCTCAACTGAAATTGGACCGACAAAGGAGCAAGCCTCAAGTCGGGCCCAAAGGGGATGTAGTGGGGTCAGGCCTGAGGTTCGCAGGCTTGTAATGAGCCTCCGAGCCTCGTGAGAGTACTTGCAAAAAATAAGTCCACTACGAACCCCGCTGATACAAAAAAAAGCTCGTCCATGACTATGAAAATCTTCATTTATAGAAGTCAGATTTCAACATGCCCGTGACAACAAATATAACAAAATCACATAGATTCACCATTGACTTAGACAGTAATAATGAAGCATTTCATCTCAACTACATTTCCAGCAGGCAAAATTTCTGTAAAAAAAATGCAATAGTTCAAGCCAGACACTACTAACTGGAAGAGAATATACCTTGCTGAAGAGGTCCGCGTGGATCAAACTCATCAAAAATCTGTGCTTCTTGCTTTGGAGGAGGAGCCACAGAAGTATTATAGACTTCAGCAGGAGGGGTTGCATCACTAGGGACAGCTGATGGTTTTGGTATCAAAGACACAGAAGCTTCTACATCGCTATCGTAATGACGAGTCGATGAATAAGATAATATAAGAGAATAATCTGTCACACTTATGGGAAATTGGCATACTTTTCACTTCGTACTGGACTCCGATATTCACTCACAGCTTCTTCGTAACTAGGTGGGGCACCAATAATCAACTCTAACAAAAATCTATACATTAGAGATAATCTATACATTATACAAGTCAATGTCCAAGAATCAACTATAACAAAAGAAGCTTCAAGCAAGATCAAAAAAATTCTAAGTTCATAAAGCACCGGGATGAGTATCACTCTTAGAGCTAAATCAAAGGATTTCTTTGGGACTGAAGAATCCTCTCTCTTCTTGTAAGAGGAGAAAGGTTTTTTCTCAAGGGAGCATCCAAACCCTAAAGCCATCGACCCTTCTGACAATTTTAGTTCTCCCATTCCATATATAAATAAAATGTTAATAAGTCAACAACCGTAACCGACCTAACAGACTGAGACCCGAGAGAAAAAAAGCAAAGTACCTGTCCAAGCTCGTGGAATCCGGCGATGATGCCAAAGCAATCATCACAGAATTCAAGCGGTTATGTGGAAGAAATTGTGATTTCTGTTATAGATGAAGATATTGAGCGGATCAAAGAAGTATTCTAAGATCTGTAAACGGAGTACAAAATCTTTGGCGAGCAATTAAAAAATTGGAAGATATTCCTCCGCCGGCACTCTCTAACAACAAATAAGATACATTAATATCACATATAAATAAGTGGTATTAGCGCCATTCTCAGGGGAGCATCCAAATTTTAGTTCTCCCATTCCATTTATAAAATATTAATAAGTCAACAACCGTAACCGACATAACAGAATGAGACCCGAGAGAAAAAAAGCAAGGTACCTGTCCAAGCTCGTGGAATCCGGCGATGATACTAAAGCAATCATCACAGAATTCAAGCGGTTACGTGGAAGAAATGACGATTTCTGTTGTGGATAAAGATATTGAGCGGATCAAAGAATTATTCCAAGATCTGGAAATGGAGTACAAAATCTTTGGCGAGTAATTGAAAATTTGGAAGATATTCCTCCGCCGACACTCTCTAACAACAAATAAGATACATTAATATCAATATAAATCAGTGGTATCAGAGCCATTCTCAGGGGAGCATCCAAAAGCCATCGACCCTTCTGACTATTTTATTTCTCCCATTCCATATATAAATAAAATATTAATAAGTCAACAACCGTAACCGACATAACAAAATGAGACCCGAGAGAAAAAAAGCAAGGTATCTGTCCAAGCTCTTGGAATCCGACGATGATGCCAAAGCAATCATTACATAATTCAAGCGGTTACTTGGAAGAAATAGTTATTTCTGTTGTGGATGAAGATATTGAGCGGATCAAAGAAGTATTCCAAGATCTGGAAACGGAGTACAAAATCTTTGGCGAGCAATTGAAAATTTGGAAAATATTCCTCCGCCGGCACTCCCTAACAACAAATACGATACACCAATATCAATATAAATCAGTGGTATCAGATCCATTCTTAGGGGAGCATCCAAAAGCCATCGACATTTCTGACTATTTTATTTCTCTCATTCCATATATAAATAAAATATTAATAAGTCAATAACCGTAACCGACATAACAGAATGGGATCCGAGAGAAAAAAAGCAAAGTACCTGTCCAAGCTCGTGGAATCCGGCGATGATGCCAAAGCAATCATCACAGAATTCAAGCGGTTATGTGGAAGAAATTGTGATTTCTGTTATAGATGAAGATATTGAGCGGATCAAAGAAGTATTCTAAGATCTGTAAACGGAGTACAAAATCTTTGGCGAGCAATTAAAAAATTGGAAGATATTCCTCCGCCGGCACTCTCTAACAACAAATAAGATACATTAATATCACATATAAATAAGTGGTATTAGCGCCATTCTCAGGGGAGCATCCAAAAGCCATCGACCCTTTTGACTATTTTAGTTCTCCCATTCCATTTATAAAATATTAATAAGTCAACAACCGTAACCGACATAACAGAATGAGACCCGAGAGAAAAAAAGCAAGGTACCTGTCCAAGCTCGTGGAATCCGGCGATGATACTAAAGCAATCATCACATAATTCAAGCGGTTACTTGAAAGAAATGGTTATTTCTGTTGTGGATGAAGATAATGAGCGGATCAAAGAAGTATTCCAAGATCTGGAAACGCAGTACAAAATCTTTGGCGAGCAATTGAAAATTTGGAAAATATTCCTCCGCTGGCACTCTCTAACAACAAATAAGATAGATCAATATCAATATAAATCAGTGGTATCAGATCCATTATCAGGGGAGCATCCAAAAGCCATCGACATTTCTCACTATTTTATTTCTCTTATTCCATATATAAATAAAATATTAATAAGTTAACAACCGTAATCGACATAACAGAATGGGATCCGAGAGAAAAAAAGCAAGGTACCTGTCCAAGCTCTTGGAATCCGGCGATGATACCAAAGCAATCATCACAGAATTTAAGCGATTATGTGGAAGAAATTATGATATCTACTGTGGATAAAGATATTGAGCGGATCAAAAAAGTATTCGAAGATCTGGAAACGGAGTATAAAATCTTTTGCGAACAATTGAAAATTTGGAAGATATTCCTCCGTCGGCACTCTCTAACAACAAATAAGATACAATAATATCAATATAAGTCAGTGGTATCGGAGCCATTCTCGGGGGAGCATCCAAAAGCCATCGACCCTTCTGACTATTTTATTTCTCCCATTCAATATATAAATAAAATATTAATAAGTTAACAACCGTAACCGACATAACAGAATGAGACGCGAGAGAAAAAAAGCAAGGTACATGTCCAAGCCCCCGGAATCCGACGATGATGCCAAAGCAATCATCACATAATTCAAGCGGTTACGTGGAAGAAATGGTGATTTCTGTTGTGGATGAAGATATTGAGAGGATCAAAGAAGTATTCCAAGATCTGTAAACGGAGTACAAAATCTTTGGCGAGCAATTAAAAAATTGGAAGATATTCCTCCGCCGGCACTCTCTAACAACAAATAAGATACATTAATATCAATATAAATCAGTGGTCTCAGAGCCATTCTCAGGGGAGCATCCAAAAGCCATCGACCCTTCTGACTATTTTATTTCTCCCATTCCATATATAAATAAAATATTAATAAGTGTAATCAACATAACAAAATGAGACCTGAGAGAAAAAAAGCAAAGTACCTGTCCAAGCTCGTGGAATCCGGCGATGATGCCAAAGCAATCATCACAGAATTCAAGCGGTTATGTGGAAGAAATTGTGATTTCTGTTATAGATAAAGATATTGAGCGGATCAAAGAATTATTCCAAGATCTGGAAATGGAGTACAAAATCTTTGGCGAGTAATTGAAAATTTGGAAGATATTCCTCCGCCGACACTCTCTAACAACAAATAAGATACATTAATATCAATATAAATCAGTGGTATCAGAGCCATTCTCAGGGGAGCATCCAAAAGCCATCGACCCTTCTGACTATTTTATTTCTCCCATTCCATATATAAATAAAATATTAATAAGTCAACAACCGTAACCGACATAACAAAATGAGACCCGAGAGAAAAAAAGCAAGGTATCTGTCCAAGATCGTGGAATCCCGCGATGATGGCAAAGCAATCATCCCAGAATTCAAGCGGTTACGTGGAAGAAATGGTGATTCATGTTGTGGATGAAGATATTGAGCGGATCAAAGATGTATTCCAAGATCTGGAAACAGAGTACAAAATCTTTGGCGAGCAATTGAAAATTTGGAAGATATTTCTCCGCCAGCACTCTCTAACAACAAATAAGATACATTAATATCACATATAAATCAGTGGTATCAGAGCCATTTTCAGTGGAGCATCCAAAAGCCATCGACCCTTCTGACTATTTTAGTTCTCCCATTCCATATATAAATAAAATATTAATAAGTCAGCAACCGTAACAGACGTAACAAAATGAGACCCGAGAGAGAAAAAGCAGGGTATCTGTCCAAGCTCGTGGAATCCCGCGATGATGCCAAAGTAATCATCACAGAATTCAAGCAGTTACATGGAAGAAATGGTGATTTCTTCCGAGGATGATGATATTGAGCGGATTAAAGAAGTATTCCAAGATCTGGAAAGGAGTACAAAATCTTTGGCGAGCAATTGAAAATTTGGAAGATATTCCTCCGCCGGCACTCTCTTACAACAAATAAGATACATTAATATCACATATAAATCAGTGGTATCAGAGTCAGAGGTCAAACAGTGGTATCAGAGCCAGAGGTCGACGCACCGGTGCAGGCGGACTCACTGGCATACGAACCACGAAATAAGGAGGACTCACCGCGACTGCAGGCGCGGTAGGCGGAGGATCCACCGCATTTGCATAATCTAGATCCACTATATTTGCATCATCTATATCCACAGCATCCACAGGTTCCGGCGAAAGCCGCCAAAGATAAGTCTTCCACTTGTTCAGCTGCTCTCCGAACCTCTTGGGCTCCATTTGTAGGTCTGCAAATGCATGCTTGATGCGCTCTACATCTTTGATCACAACCGAAAATACAATTTCCTCCACATAGCCGGTGAACTTGTTGACGATGCCTCCGGCAGCATCAACGGATTCTACCACTTAATATAATGTGTTTTGATGAAATATAAAAAGAAGAAAAGAAAATGTGAAAACACAAGGCGAAGAAGAGGGAATCAGCCACCCATCACTAAAAAATACAAAACTAAAACTCAAAGAGTAATAAAATTCTCACTCTCTTCATCCACGTGATCATCACGTGTTTGCTGCATTCGTACCATACTGTTTTGGCATGTATACCCGCTTTGGTTCATAATTTAATTTAATTTTTTATGGTAAAGAAGATTACGGTATAATTAGCATTTCATCTCTCTTTATATCGAGCGTGACAAACAGATATATAAATTTGAATGACGTAGTAAAACAACCTGCATTATTAATAGAATCTCTTAGCTTGGATTCTTCATCGTACACTGTTCTAAATTGACTACTTTTGGTACGCTTTCTTAATTTCGTAGGAATAATATGATTAATTTGGTTCTGTTGTGGGGTCGACGCGGTAATAACAATGAATAGAGGGGGCGGGGGAGGGAAATAAAGTCAAGCAAGGAAAGGAGGAGAGGAGAGGAGAGGTATCGTAGTAAAATAAAGCCAAGGGCGGACGGGCGGGCAAGATTTCCTCCGACCTCTCTCTATCCTTCGCATGCTACTGTGAATCCGGCATCCTTCTTTGACGAGTCTCCCGTACGTCGTCGTTGTTGGTTGGTTTTGTTGTTCATTGCTTGCCACGCTTGAAATAAGAAAAGAAGGCGGCAGGACAGTCCAATGTTACGAAAGGAAGAACGAACCCTAGCTGCTCCGATACTCGAAAGCAGACTGTGAGGAGGAGGCCGAAGTTCTTGTTCACCGGTGACTGTTTTGAGTTTGTAGTTATTTGTCTCTTTATTTGTGAAATACAAATACTCGTATTTATGTCCACATGTGGCTTGTGGGTGGCGAAGAAGAGGAGAATACCCCCAAGGGAAGCTGACAAACCAAGAAACACCAAAAACAAACAAGTCACCCGTGACAGAGGCATCCCGATGGCTCAACCACAACTTCATCTGACCCAGGCAAGCAAGCAATCAAGCGTCTCCGTTTGGACAAGAACAATTCAAAGCAAAACTTTGGCACAAAGTGGGTGGTGGTGATTCTCCCATTCCCATCCATAATTTCGTTACTAACCAGTCTCATATTTTACTAACGTTGTTTTACTACGGAAAATGAACTGTAACCATCACAAATACAGCACTAACATGCAAAGTAGCTTACACACAAAACACATACTTTATGGTATTCTCGATTTCCTCATAACTGGCCTTCTTTGCAAGTTTGACGGTAAGATCAACGACAGAAACATCCACGGAAGGCCATTCCAGTCAACTTCCCATTCAAGGCAGGCAGAACCTTACCAACAGCCTAGCCAAACGAATTTAAGAAAGAAAAAAAAAATAATGTCAGAGGACAAGCCGATACACCAATCCATATAGATAAACACTATATGTAACCAATAATCAGCCAGGACAGAACAAAAAAGTATTTTTAGGAAAAACCTTAGCAGCTCCGGTGCTGCTGGGAATGATGTTGAAGGAGGCAGCCCTTCCACCTCTCCAATCCTTCATTGATGGGCCATCAACAGTTTTCTGGGTGGCTGAATCAACATAACTCTTAATGAGCTGGTGTTGCAAAACTAACAGACAATCTCAAGCACTCAAGAGGAATGCATGTTGAAATTTCCTCACCAGTGATGGAGTGCACAGTGGTAATGAGACCCTCCACAATGCCGAAATTGTCTTTGATGACCTGGAATGAGATGGATAAATGATACATGTAAAACCATTCAAGATGCGGAGTGATTGGGATTAATAAACTATTAGACAAGCAAATTGCTTAAACCTTGGCAAGGGAAGCAAGGCAGTTGGTAGTGCAGCTAGCATTGGAGGCAACATCGAATTCTGGCTTATACTCGTGCTCATCGACACCAACGACAAACATGGGAGCATCCTTGCTTGGGGCAGAGATGATAACCTTCTTCGCTCCACCCTAATCAAATTACAAAACAAGCAACACGAACTACTTTAACACCATAAAAGTAGGCTTTTCATTTCTACAAAATAGTGTCAAAAACATTTTTTCCTCCTAGATCAACAAAAACCAATACAGTCATAGATACAAACACCAGATCACGCTAATTCAATTCCGCACCCACAATCAAAAGGGAAGGAATGAGAGAGTGAATCAAATCAAAACAGAAGGCAATTAACTCACCTTCAAGTGAGCGGCAGCTTTGTCCTTATCTGTAAAGACACCAGTCGATTCAACGACGAACTCAGCTCCAGTCTCAGCCCACGGGATCTCCTCGGGATTCCTGAGATCAAGAACGAGCAACAAAGAAGACAAAGTCAAAAGGCAAGGATAGATCAGCCAAAGCAGCATGCAAAACATCACCAACACAGATTTTCGAAGAAAGGAGACAGAAACCCACCTTATGCCGAAAATAGTGACCTCAGATGTGCCGAAAAGCAGGCTTCCTAGTGTGATGAGGATGTTGTTGTCGACAGTGTTCCCAAAGATGTAGTAACCGACGAGGGCGACTGGGAAGTAGCAGAGAGCCACAATGATGTAGGCGACTATGACTCCCCTCCACATGGGCTTCTTGGAAGGGTTCTCGGGGGTTGAGGGAATGGTGGCCTGGATTTCCAGCACGACATTGTGTCCTGCATAGGCTCCAACGTGCTGAAGAAGTTGAACACGGCTCCAGTTTTTGTTGAGGCCTTGTAGGTGTATTCCACACCCGGATGCTTTCCCTTGTGGACAGAAGCCACCCAGGCGACCATCGAGTTACTGAGAGACATGACCGCAGCGGCCAACGAAACCCCTGAGATGGAGTTGAAGTTGGGGACATGGGAGAGGACGAAGCGGACAGAAGCAAAAATCATGATGAAGTAAGAAGTCTTGATCGGCGCGCAGTCACTGCAAACCGTCTGGTGGAATTTCTTTAGCGATTTGCCTCCCGTGATCATGTACACGATGTTCACCCCTACCACAACAATCAGCTGCTGGGGCACGACAATCCAGAGCCCAAGCTTCTCCCCAAACGCATGTTGTCCCAGTTCGTAGTACCTATCGAACCTCTTCCCCGGAACCATCTCATGCATTTCCACCATCTGCCACAGCATGTACAACGTGATCACCCACGAGAGGATGAGAACCGTCACGCCGGGTCCCCTATGAAACATGAAACAAGAACCCGGGTCAGCTCCAGAGTCCTGGTAAAATAACACAACAACAGTGGATACACTCCATCATACCATCCCAACTCAGCCATGGCATAGGGGAGGCTGAGGATTCCGGCACCGACCATGGCTGTGACATTGTGGAAGGCGGCGTACCACCACTTAGCATTCCTGGACGATGTGATGGGGAGCCAGTCATCGACCGGCTTTCTCCTGCTCAGGGACTTTCAGCTGTTCGCTGGCCATGTCTTCTCTCCTCAGCTTTTCGCTACAAACCTCTCCAAAACTGGAATGATTCGGGTCTGAGAAGAAGGTCTGCGGATACTCCTCCCCCGAACCAAGCTAGCAACAGAGCGATGGGCTTGACCGAGTTACGGCGAATCCCAGCTATATATTCGGGCAGAATATACGCCCAAATTAGCCGAAAGAAAAACAGGCGAGAAGCTCCCATGGAAGGCCACAAATTTAAGAATCTCCCCAACAACATGATTCCTATAAACATAAAGTTTTTTGCCCAGTTTTCATTCGTTCGTTCAGGATTCAGTTTTGGATCTTCTGTGCTGGAACGCCTGTCTTCCTCGACGCTATATTTAGAATGTTCTTTCAATTTCTGCCATTCATCAACCTCGCTCAAGATTGAGTAGTTCTAATATCGAAGGGTAATATTAAATACAAATATTGGACGTGACATAGATTATGTCACCTTGTCCAACTCAGGGCGGACCATATCTTCTAAGGCTAACCTTTGCGCTCCGAAGCAAAAATACCGATTCATCAGCCTCCGATGGAGTGACTTTTGGTTACGGTTCATCCGCCTGATTCCCTCATCCGAGCTCCCCACGGCCTCCATCCTTTTGTTGACCGATGCCGGCGAAGACACGGCTGAGCCGGAATATGAGCTGGGATATGACTGAGCTGACATGACTTCTGGACTAGGCTGAATCACGCCGTGCATCAACCCGGCCATGTACTTCTTCCTGGTCAGCGGACTTGGGAACCCTTCAGAAGCGAATATCCTTTTGTTGGTCGGAAGTGAGGACTGCTTGGTGTATCGTTGCCTCAGGGAGATGGGTGAGTGGTCGATACTTCGGCCTAATTCAGCTGATTTGAAGGTATCTTCACCCCGGAAAGCGAGCTTTGGGGACTTGTCCTCTTTCTTACGAGTCCACAGGAAGAGATTCTTCAGAGGCCTCGAGCTACTAGACTTGGTGCTGCCCAGATCGCTAAAGCAGCTGCTATACTCAATCCCACATGAATTGAAGTTGGTCTCGTTGGAGTCGTCGACACCGGAGTAGAGCAAGATTTCTCCGTCAGGAATTCTAAATGAAGTACCAGGACTTCCGCTTAAACCGTGCACCTTGAGATGCGAAGCAAGAATGCTCCTCAGCTTCTGGTCCTGGAAATTCGAGATTCCGCCAGCAGAAATCAACTGCTTTATTAGGATCTCGGAGGAAGCAGACTTCGGCCTCTGCCGGAGGAGATCCAATGGGGTCATCCCATTATTATCTCGCAAATTCAAGTTAATGAAAGGAACGGTCATCAACATCTCCACAACGGTTGTCTGCACATTTTCGGACACCGCCAGATGAAGGGCAGTTCTCCCCTCATTGTTCTTAATGTTAATAACGTCCTCGAGGTTCACAGTCTTCCTTCCCACAAGCTGCCTCATGAGCTCTATCTGACGATCCACAGGCTGAAACCCAGGGGTCCGGAAGCCGGCCACGGCGAGATGAAGGAAGGTATCTCCATATCTGTTTGTCGCAGTTAATAAAGAGGGGGAGGCAAGGATCAACACCTCTGTGACATTTAGACATCCCCTGTAGGTGGCCACATGCAAAGCCGTGTTATCGTGATTGTCTACCGAGTTCACGATATCAAAAGTTGTGATTAGATCCTTAACTACCTGCACCAACAACAGTAAAAGAATAGCATTAATCTTCGACTAATATGGAAAGGAACAAGCAAATCTAGAAACATGCATATGCCTCATATAATGGGACGTTCAAGATTAGCAGGACAACCCAGAATGAGATTAGTGTGTTCATTATCCAATGGGAACTCCATCTAACAGGGTCTCATTACATACAAACGGCAATAAAGGCTGATATGCGGGCAATTGTGAAAGACCCTTGGATTCGATTCAAGTCAGTACAGAGAGGATTGGGGAGCTCATTATCAGCAAAATGACCAACATAGTTACTTTGTTGATCATATCAACAGATATGCAAACTTCATCCATGAAGTCAACCTCGAATCACTTGCCCAAACAGGCAGCTATTTCCTGTAACACATGACCGTATTCCTAAGAATAACCATCCCCCAAATTCACCCTCTTTGGCTGAACTCCCAAGCTCTAAACCAAAAGGCCATTTGAAAAGAGATTCTCCCATCAAGCCACGAAATATACGACTCGATGTAGCCAAAGCCTAAGAAATGTCATATCCTTGCCGCTGCCTAAGAAATGCAGTAGTTATTGTATACCTCGACTTGGCCTTTCCCGGCAGCAGAGTGTAACAAAGTGCGGCCCTCAGAATCCCGGTACTTGAGCAAATCAACGCCACCATTACTGACAATCTCCCTCACCATCTCGAAGTTTCCACCTCTTGCGGCTGCGTGCGCCGCCCTGTTTTTGATCTCCCACCTGAACACGCCCTCTCCCCCGTGGAATCCCCCGGACGAGAGCGCCTGCTCGAGAATGATCCTAAAGACCTGGCTGTTCCTGCTCCTGGCGGCACCATACAACACGTCGCTGACTCCGTACTCCCCCTCCCCGAACACGATCAACGGGTCCCTCTCTAGCAACTCCTGGACGAAACCCAAGTCCCCGGCAGCCGCGGCCGTGTACACCAACCAGCCGCCGTAGCCGGCCCTCAGCATCGAGTTCCCGGAGGAGCCGCTCTCGCATTCGGAGAATAGGGCACGGGCAATGAGGGAACGGTGCTGGGAAGCACGGAGGAAGCGGCCGGAGTCGTCGTCGTCCCAGACGGACTCGAGGCGGCGGACGCGGCGGAGGGAGGTGAGCTTGACGATGAGGTTGGGGTCGATGCAGAGGAGGTGGAAGACGACGTGGAAGAGGCCATCGGCAGCGGCGCAGTCAATGGGGGAGGCGTACCACCAGTGGTCGCCGGTGCTCTCCCAACGCAGGGGGAAGAACTCCGGGGCGGTCATGTGAGGAGAGTTGAAACCGCCAAAAAAAGGTAGGAGAGGGAGGGAGGGAGGGAAGAACGAGATGAGGTGAGGAAGCTGCCGGCTTTTTGGAGCTTTCCGAACAAGACAAAAAAGGCAATTTCGGGTGGCGGTCGAGAGCCCTCCTCCTGGTCTGAAGCTGAACAACAATCACATAATATCATCATCATCATCATCCATGTATGACTGACAGACCTTGTCTTTTTGTCCTGTTTTTTCGTGTCTAATATTTTTATTTTATTTTTCTGTTGGGGTCTAATATTTATATATAATTGGAAAATTAACAAATGAGAAGTGGTAGAAATGTTGCTGTGGGGAATGACACTCACTCGTGTCTTTAAAAGGAGATTGTTTGTTTTAGGTGTCCCCAATCCAATAGCTAGCAACTCATATTATTTATCTACCTATCTATCTATCTATCTATCTATCACATATGTCAATGTCAAAGGAGCGTTGTAGACCTTCCTCTGGTTTGGACTTTTATTGTCGTCCGCGAAATAATAACAATAATCAAAATAAATGGTTTTTTTTTTAAATTGAAAGGGTTGAGGATTTGGATGGAGAACCAATCAATGAAGATACGTAAACCAGAAAAAGCCTCCTCGCATTTAAGACAAAAGAAGCCCAGTGACCGTCAAGGCTCCTCGACAGAGATCAAATGGAGATAGAGAGGGCCTCCTCGTGATCTTCTTGCCATATTTTGAGTTTCTACTTATTTGGCTAGTGGGCGTGCGTGGGTGGCGAAGAAGAGGAGAATCCCCCCAAAGGAAGCTGACAAACCAAGAAACACCAAAAACAAACAAGTCACCCGTGACAGACAAAGTCGGGCATCCCATGTGACGATTGCTCAACCACAACTTCATGTGACCTAAGCAAGCTTCTCCTTTCGGACCAACACCAGCTGCACCCAATCTGTAAGAGGCCAGACAAAAACAATTCTAGGCAAACCTTTGGCACCAAGTGGGGGATGATTCTCCCATTCCCATAATTTCGTTACTAACCACAGTCTCATATGCATCAGGTCCCTTTTTTTATTTGATTGCGAATGACTAAACTGTGGGGGGCAAGGGAAGAATGACCGCCTCCAACACCCCCACAACAAGACTCAACATACCAAACTGGTTCAAAACCCTCCGAAAAAGTTTTTTGACACCACGGGCAAAACAAGAAACATCCAGAAATAGGGTCTCCTGCAGGATGGCTAGCGGGCCGCTCAAGCGGCGGTCTTGGCAATGTGTGCGATCAAGTCAACCACGCGTGAACTGCAGAGAAACAATAGAAGACGTGGAACCATCAGCTAAGGAAATCCATGGTAAAGTAAATTTCACCACGCTGAACTAAAGGTTGTTCTTACCTGTAACCCCATTCGTTGTCGTACCATGAAACCAACTTGACAAAATCATCGGTCAAGGCGATTCCAGCCTTGGCATCAAAGATGCTTGACCTGAAAATGGGTGAAGTGATCAAAAAATAGGGTGCATCCTGGATCAAATCAAAAGCTTAGCAAATGTATTCATGCCTGAAACGGCTAGTCAAGTCCTACCTGCTGTCACCGACAAAGTCAGTGGAGACCACATCATCCTCGGTGTAGCCCAAAATTCCCTTCAACTTTCCCTCAGACGCCTCCCTATAAACCAATCACCATACTGTTGAGTGAGAAATTACAGAAATGAGAAACAAAGAAAATGCAACCGCTCAACAGGTCAAAACGATCCTGGCTTAAACATCAATGATGTGATTGAGTATTACCATGAGGAATGCAGTATTACCATGAGGAATGCACAAAGATGGAAAAGTAAAAATATAGAGTGCATGTGCATATCCTACAAGCTGAATGCAAAAACGGAGGAAACAACTGTAAGATATTTGGCAGGAAAAATTTTACTAACGTTGTTTAACGATGGAAAATGAACATGCAAAGTAGCTTACAAACAAAACACATACTTTATGGTGTTCTTGATTTCCTCATAACTGGCCTTCTTCGCAAGTTTGACGGTAAGATCAACGACAGAAACATCCACGGTCGGGACACGGAAGGCCATTCCAGTCAACTTCCCATTCAAGGCAGGCAGAACCTTACCAACAGCCTAGCCAAACGAATTTAAGAAAGAAAAACAAAATAATGTCAGAGGACAAGCCGATACACCAATCCATATAGATAAACACTATATGTAACCAATATTCAGCCAGGACAGAACAAAAAAGTATTTTTAGGAAAAACCTTGGCAGCTCCGGTGCTGCTGGGAATGATGTTGAAGGAGGCAGCCCTTCCACCTCTCCAATCCTTCATTGATGGGCCATCAACAGTTTTCTGGGTGGCTGAATCAACATAACTCGTAATGAGCTGGAGTTGCAAAACTAACAGACAATCTCAAGCACTCAAGCGGAATGCATGTTGAAATTTCCTCACCAGTGATGGAGTGCACAGTGGTCATGAGACCCTCCACAATGCCGAAATTGTCATTGATAACCTGGAATGAGATGGATAAATGATATATGTAATACCATTCAAGATGCGGAGTGATTGGAAATAATAAACTATTAGACAAGCAAATTGCTTAAACCTTGGCAAGGGGAGCAAGGCAGTTGGTAGTGCAGCTAGCATTGGAGACAACATCGAATTCTGGCTTATACTCGTGCTCATTGACACCAACGACAAACATGGGAGCATCCTTGCTTGGGGCAGAGATGATAACCTTCTTCGCTCCACCCTAATCAAATTACAAAACAAGCAACACGAACTACTTTAACACCATAAAAGTAGGCTTTTCATTTCTACTAAATAGTGTCAAAAACATTTTTTCCTCCTAGATCAACGAAAACCAATACAGTCATAGATACAAACACCAGATCACGAAACTAATTCAATTCCGCACCCACAAACAAAAGGGATGGAATGAGAGAGTGAATCAAATCAAAACAGAAGGCAATTAACTCACCTTCAAGTGAGCGGCAGCTTTGTCCTTGTCCGTAAAGACACCAGTCGATTCAACGACGAACTCAGCTCCAGTCTCAGCCCACGGGATCTCCTCGGGATTCCTGTGATCAGGAACGAGCAACAAAGAAGACAAAGCCAAAAGGCAATGACAGATCAGCCAAAACAGCATGCAAAACATCACCAACACAGATTTCCGAAGAAAGGAGACAGAAACCCACCTGATGCCGAAAACAGTGACCTCAGATGTACCGAAAAGAAGGGTCTTGGAGTCCTTGACCTTGAGTTCATTGTGCTTCCAGCTCCCGTGCACACTATCATACTTAAACATGTAGGTCTGCACCCCGAGATACATCCACAGTTACAAAAAAAAACCCTGAAGCCATGAAAATCTCAACAAAAATGCTTCCAAAACAAATCTCACCATGTAGTCGGTGGTGATAAAGGGATCGTTGACGGCAACGAGCTCGACATCATCCCTCTGGAGGGCGACCCTGGCGACCAGACGGCCGATCCTTCCGAACCCTAAAATTCATACCATCCCACAAAAAAAACACACGCACACCCAAGTCAAAAAAACACACTGACTGAACCAAAAACAAAACCCAAAAGAAATCAAGATCTGGATCGAGATCTGGAGATCGAACACTCACCGTTGATTCCGATCTTGATCTTGCCTGCAATCCCACACAAAAAGAGAAAAGATAACAAAAAAAATGAGATAATAAAAAACCACAGAGCACCAACAGAAAAAAAGAAAAGAAAAAACGAGCAAGGAGATGGGAGCAAAGGAGAGTTACCCATCTGGAGGAGGGATTTGGTAGCTTCGGAGATCTAGAGATGATGTCTGAGATGAGAGTGTGGTTGGGAGTAAAGGGCATAAGAGGGTCTGGGGGGAGGATTAGGGTTTATAAAGGAAGGGAAAACGTGACTTTCTTCGAGTGGTTGTGGCTGAGGGTCCAGTCCAGTCACGTGACCCACCCTCCTTTTCTTTTTTCTGGCTTGGCCAAGACGAAAGAAACCCGGCTCACCCTTGAAAAGGAGCCGCCGGTTTTCGGGTACGCTCGTTTGTTGTGTGCGGTCCGTCCTATGTTTTTGTCGCTTCCACAGCTCGGCTCGCGCTCGCAAGCTGTCAGAAGGTTCTCGATCTGTTAATTTTTTTTTTTTTAATTCGGTACTTATTGGAAGATTAGTTGCCATGAAAGAAATTTGACCCATGAAAATGGAAATTAATGGATTTCTCTTTTTTGATAGTGAGGTCACGTATCAGGCCAATCCCAAACTTCATTCAAAAAATAAAAAAGAAATTATTTATGAAATGAATCATATTTGAAGGGGGATGATGCAATGACTCATGCGAGATACATAATTAGGTTGGGGGTGTTGAATAGACAGTGGATCCGAAGAATATTCCTTTTTCCAAAAAAAAAAAAAGAAAAAAAAATCAAACCCAACTGACCTACGTTTCTCCCGGCCGGTTGTTTTCTAATAACACCAACACCTGTCTCTCTAATTTTATTCCCCCACCCCACCCAACTAAATTAGAATCATCCTTGTTGGATCCCACATGTCCGGTGACGTCGTACCTGACGTCATCTCCAGGCCCATTGGAAAGCCCTTCAACCCGAGATCATCATGAATATTATTAGTCCTGAAACGTCGCCCTGCGACGTGTACGGACACACAAATTGAGTAAGAAAAAGAAAACATTGGAATGGAACTTCTTCCTATTTTCATGGAGGGAGGGAAGTTCCTCGTCGTCGCTATAAATGAAATGCCATCTTTTCATTATTTTTTATCAAGAAGAGGGAAAGGGATCGTCGGCCCTTCTTCCTCCAGGAGGTTGTCATCTCTTTGCCGCTTCTTGTCCCTATCAATGGCTTCCCCCTCCGCCCTCAAGAGATGGCTCCGGCCCGAGGTAACGTTCGGTCTTTCGTCTTTGCCTGCCTCCTGTGATACTCTTCGTCCGGCTCTGGAATGATGTCCTTGGACCCAAAAAAAAAACAGGTGTACCCGTTGTTCGCGGCTGTAGGCGTTGCTGTCGGTATCTGCGGAATGCAGCTCGTTCGTAACATCTGCACTAACCCTGAAGTCAGGTGAGAATAATCACGACTAAACAACGTCCTCTCGGTTGTTCTATGAAGTTCCCCACCCTGACGGAACGATTATTCTTTTTTAAACAGGGTAACCAAGGAGCACAGAACGGCAGGAATACTCGATAACTTTGACGAAGGCGAGAAATACTCGCAGCACTTCCTTAGGAAGTACGTTCGCGAGAGGCCCCCCCAGATCATGCCATCCATCAATAACTTCTTCTCTGACCCTGAAATCTAAAATGCCAAAAAAATTCCCACTTTTTCGGGGCCGTTCATTGGCTTCCGGCTGGTGCAGGGAGCAAACGAAAGTTGTTTTTTCGGACAAATGTTTGGAGATGTAGGAATGCTTTCGTTTTGGATCATTATATAAGTCTTCGAATCCTGTTTTGCTTTCCATTGCCGGGATCGATTTCACTTATCGGACGAGATCTTCGAATAAGCTTGGATACATCTGACAACTATTGTTGATACATGCTTAGCGGCATCTAATGCTGCCGGAAGCATCACCTCTGCGTTTTGATACATTCTAAGGCTTACGATTTAACTCAAACTTTAGCGGCACCTAATGCCGATCTAGTATAAGGGTAGCGCTATGCTGCACGGGAACCTCTTGTTATACTCTCGGGGCTCTATGTTTCTCTTCCTATCTGCACGAAATATCAGCATCCTTCTTTGGTTAGTCATTCCAGGATGACCGAAGCCGGAATTCTCGCACCAATGCCGAGAATGATGACCTCTTATTCTTGAGTAATGCCTTTGGCGACTCATACTCCACCACTTCCCCTGCATTTAACAAACAGGCCGAATTGGTTAGACTACACCCTGCTCATGTGCACATCCTTCATATGCAAGTTCGGGATTCTGACATAATTGGTTTAGTACCTTGGTCGAGGACTAAGACGAGATCGTTATCGATGACGGTTGGTATCCTGTGAGCCACAGTTAATACCGTGCAATCCCTAGTCTCTTCTTTGATTGCCTTCCCTATAGCATTATCCGTCGCAGTATCAACAGAAGCCGTCGCTTCGTCCAGTACCAGCACCTTTCGCTTCTTCAGAAGTACCCGGGCGAGACATACGAGCTGCCTTTGTCCGATGCTCCAATTCGCTCCACCTTCGGCAACTGGTGCATCAAGAAGTCTCCAATCCCGTCTTACTGTATCGGCTAGATTACACTTGTTAAGGACCTGCAACAGGAAGTGAGTATGCACGTCAATCCCATGCTTTTGAAATGGCATACAAATCTTGTCAATCTCATGCTTTGAAGATGGGCGAAGAAATCTTCTCGAAGGGGCTTTATTTCTTTTACCTCCCAGATTTCTCTATTGGAATGCTCCTCCAATGGATCAAGATTCATCCTCACGTTCCCTTGGAACAGAACAGGATCCTGAGGTATTATACTCAGTCTCGATCTCAATTCGTGCAACCCGAGTTTAGCAATATCTGTACCGTCGATGAGGATCCGTCCACTCGACGGCTCAATGACCCGGAATAGAGCCTGTATTAGGGTGGATTTCCCACTTCCTGTTCTCCCCACGATCCCAATCTTCTTTTTTCCAGGGAACGTACAGGTGATGCCCTTAAGAACAACTGGTAGAGAAAGGCCATATCGGATGTGAAGGTCTTCGAGTTCAATTTTCCCTTCCTGAGGCCACATTGGACTGGGCGGGGATTCTTTGACAACCAAAATTGCCTCCTCGCTTGGTACCTCCATGAATTGGAGGATGCGCTCGACTGATATCATCTTGTTCTCGACGTTGCACGTGTTCCATATCATCCATCCTTGGAGAACGTTGAGGTTCAACCCATATGTTACAATAAGTCCCGCCAAGCCTACAAAACAAGCACGATGGCAAATCCATGAGAATGAACATGGGAAAAGAATGATGTGAATTTCGGCAGGGGAGATCTTACTTGGGTTAACGGAAGATTTTGGCAGGCTCACCAAGACAACGAGTACGACGAAGAAGACAAAGTTGAAGAGGAAGTTAACCCGAATACACAACCATTCCATTGTACTCCCGCTGCTGAAGACTACCTTCGAGTAATCATCGACCAAGCTGTATAATCTTTGAACAAACAAGTCTTCCCGAGTAAAACATCGAATAACCGGTGCCCCTGCGATGGTCTCTGAAAAGTGATGAAGAATCGGTCCCTTTCTCGTGCCGACCATCCTGGCGAGCTCTCTGGCAGTGGTGATATAATAAGCCTGCAGAAAGAGGCCCCCCACCAGCAATTCTCATCATCAGCTCTGCAATTATGGTGCAGTCCTTTCTACATTGACTGGACGAGAGAACTCACCTGAAGCCAGACTGAGATGGCGAGGAAAATCAAGAAGAGGGGAAAGATTTGCCAAGTGACTTGGCACATAAGAACAATGACACTCAGCATCTGAATAAGTGCAAAGACAAGTCCTGCGACTCTATACGGAATGTCTGTGTCCACAGTACTTTGATCCGTCGAAGACTGAAACATAAAAGGGTTGATAGTTAGTTTTGAGCTCGAGCATAATTTGAAGTGTGTAAGTTGTCACGAACCCGACTTAGTACTCGGCTAGATGGGGTCGAGTCGAAGAATGAGATGGGTGCATGGAAGACGGCCGAAATCATTCCCAGGAAGAGATGCTGAGCAGTTTTGATTGCGACTGTGGACAGCAGAACTGCCCTTCCCAATATGAAGAATGAACTTCCACCGGACAATGTGGCGAACACTCCGATCAACTTCTCCTGGCTGATAAGGCTACCTTTGCTGGCAGCCCATGCAATCCAGTAATTGCTGCCCATCTGCAGTCCCTGGAAGAGGACTTGGCAGAGAAGTATCACTGGGACCAGCGCGCCTTTGTAGGCGCACATCACGAAGACCGAGTAAACGGTCCATTTCACCCGGCCGGTCACTGTTTCTTCATCTTGCATTTGCTGGGGGATATTATCATCTGTTGAGCATCGGGGATGTTTTTCTTCAAAGGCATCAATTCGATTTGCTTTCTCCAGCCCCGTAGGTGCAACCTTGTCTTCTTCAGCAGTCGGCTTCATGTGATCAATGGATCGCCTGTGTGCATTGACCTGTCGAATGAGTTCGCCCTCGATATCCTTGGCCAATTCTTTGTACTTCCCGTGCTGCACCATGCTTCCATCTTTCATCACCTGCAGAAAAAGAAAACAGAATTAGTTATCTGAGCCGAAACGTCGAACACATTCAACAACCATGCAAATCCATTCACTAACGAGGACATGGTCAGCAGCCTCTAACAACTCCAGCTGATGCGTCACATAGACGACCGTTTTGCTAGACAACAGTCCCATCAGACATCTCTGCAAGAGTATCGTTTTGGCTGTAGTGAGTGATCATGAGAAATTTAAAGATTTAACAATGGAAGTATAGCCGTTGCTACTGCTTGCCTTTAATAAATACGTGCTAGTATGTGCGTCAACTGCGCTGAAGGGGTCGTCGAGGAAGTAAACATCAGAGTCACTGTAAACAGATCGAGCCAGTTGAATTCGTTGCTTTTGTCCTCCACTCAAGTTCGTCCCTCTTTCGCCAACCACAGTCAGATCGCCGTCGCTCCACAATTCGATGTCCTGTTTCAGGGCGCAAGCATCCAGAATGCTGTCATATAATCCAGCATCCATCTTCCTCCCAAAGAGAATATTCTCCTTGATGGTCCCAGTTTGAATCCAAGCGCTCTGTGGTGCGTAAGCCTTTGTCCCGGTAACCTTGGTCGCAGTCCCGGAAATTCTAGGAACTTCGCCCAGTATACTGCATATCAAGCTGGACTTACCCGACCCAACTGATCCACAAACCGCAACCTTCTGTCCTTTCATTATCTTCACCTTCTCTCTTATTGAAACTGAAACTTTCTTTGAGGTCAGGTCTGATGTATCCCAGGCATACTCGGCTGGCTCAATGTCTATAGCAAGATCCATTTCTCCTTGTGTGGGATAATTCATCAACCTCTTTTGATCCTCTTCTCTCAAAAACTCGTTGATCCGATTGATTGAGACCTTGGTTTGTGCGAACCTCGAAATAAGCTCCGGCAGGTTGTATATGGGTTCCTGCAGAATCCGAACGGTTGCCAAAGCTGAAAGCACGGTTCCAGTGGTCAATGAAGTTTTCATTATGATGCAGGCGCCGAATGCCGTGACGGAAACAAGGGTCGGTGATGTCCAGAAAAGGAAGGCGACGGCAGAGCATGTGTAAAGGTATCGCTTCAGCCAAAATCGTTCTGTTTCTCTGAGTTGGAGAATCTTCTTCAGGAAAGACTGCTCCCACGAATGCAGCTTTAGGATCCTCATGCTCTTGAGAGCTTCAGATGTTGCCTTGATTCTCGCATCCTTGGCTTGCATGATCTGGGTTTGGAACTTCTCTTGCATCATGGCCAATGGGGAGTTGCTAACCATCACAACTATCATCGAGAAAAGAGCGGCCATGGCTGGGATCATGCCGAGGTTCCTCTGTAGAACGACTAATGCCAAGAACATGTGTACTGGAAGTAGCCAGATTCCGTGTATGTACGAGCAGAAATCGCCAACTCTTTCTACATCAACATTGATCAAATTCACTGTCTTCCCGTTGCTTAGGCCAGCCGACCGGGACGATAGGCACTTCTTGTATATCAAGAGTGTAAGGCCAGCTCTTAAGCGTACTCCGATCTGCAGAGCACCAAAATACCAATGTCTCTGGGAAAGGGACTCCACGGTTTTCGACACAAAGAATATCAAAGCGAGAATCATTCCGTGGCGATAGGCCAAATCTCCATCACAGTTGTTTGCCAATAATTCCGCGAAATTGCGGATCATGAGGGGGCCCAAGTATGATGCCAACGTGTTAACTCCTACGATAGATGTATATATATACATGTATGTATTAAAAGAAGACGTAAAAATCCAGATTGGCCAGAAGTTCCTGCAATAGAAGTTGCATACCTGCGCACATTCCGTTAGTTGCTAGTGATTTCCATACGACAGACCCAATGGCCCGTGGCAACAAGTAAGTTGCCGTCTTGTGCTTCCAGATCGACTCTTCCAGAGAAGAGGAGGCAAGTTCTGCGCTTTCGGATCGAGGGATGTCGGGAACGTGAGCCAGCTTGAGACTTTCCTTCTTACCCCTCCTGAAAAGCGGGTTGAGCCACCGAAACACAAGCCGACTCCAGAAACCCGCGTCGTCGTAACCACACACATTGCACTCGACAGCCTCCTTGTCCTCCTTCCCTAGTAGTGGTTGCTTGTAAAACCAGCTGGAGTCTCCCGAGACCACCAAGCCCGTGCCGTTCGAAGACTCCATGACAGGGGACGAGGCCAAATCTCTAAATATGTAAACACGGAACAGACACAGATCAATCAAAGTTACAATCCAGTTACATTCGCTTTAGCTAAATAGAAAAGGGATGTGTGTCCATATCGATGTGTACATTATTATTCCAAGGAAGAGAATCTCTGCCTTTTTGTTTCTTTCCCAATTTCGCTTACATTAATATCATTCATCATATCGTATGTCTGGGAAATATATTATCAACAATAATATTATGTAATAATTACTTGCTCCCACTCGTTTGTTCCCAAATAACATTAAGACATAATTTCTTTCTAAATCTAAATATGTACATGCTTTTCAATATTATTTTAGTGGTCACGAAGGACAAGGAGGATGCATTTCTGTCTTATAGTTCTGGTTACGGGCTTCTCGCGCCGATCTGCTTGAAACCAATTTGAAGAGATTTGATTTATATTATATAAAATATTATCCAAAACTTGAACATATCCAACCAATTCATACAAACATTTGCATTCAGATAAATAAAACCAGATACTTCATCTAACCACAGTATATCCGTTGCAGCTACCTACTAAATGGTAAACATCCCTTCCACGGGAAACTAAAAGCAGGTGGCACTATCTCCAGACATTCATTGTCGAGCCCCAAACGCCATGCATGCATCAGTCACCCGCACGCAGCAAGTCATTCCCCACCAGAGAACAGGAGCCGCCGCGTTTCGGACTCATCAAGTCGGATCAGATCCGACGACATTTCCCAGTCCTTCCAGAGGCGTCCCTCCGAACCCAATCGAGGGGAAAAACAAGCACAATCCACCGACCTCATCTAACAGCAGCTGTTATTTCAAACTATCACACCTGGTCACCACTGACAGACACTTTATCGCGTGTTTCCTTTTTCCTTTCTTTTCTTTTTGGGTGTTCCCATCCGAACCTCACCAAGGAAGGCAGAACAGAGGAGTCGAATCCCTTCTCTTTACCTCAGACTAGAAGTCTCCACAAAGTGCAGCAGAAATGCAGTGCTGGAAATAAAGACAGGAGCAGCTAAGACCATGGTTAACAAACTACACCTTTATTCCTCAGCCACAGAAACTGATCCCATCATCTTGATGGTCCACATCCAACGCAGCCCGCTCTGAGGGAGCTATGAATCTCCCTGCAGTCCCTGGATTCTTCATCGACTCCTGATTCGAGCAATTTGAGCACAGGAGCTCCAAGCAGAATGTCTCCTCATACTCCATGTCATTTATGCACCGCCCGCACTGAAAGCAACGAGCGATGCATAGAGTGCATGCCCTACAAACTTGACTTGCCGCGTCTTTCACCATGCAAGCCTCATCCGGGCAATCATACACCAACCTTGCTTTCTGGCATCTTGGGCACATCTCGATGTCAATGACACGGTCATCTTCGCAGGGCAGGTACAGATTCCCTCTCTGATAGAAATGGGGTTTGTGGTCCCCTGGCTGCATCTCGCCCTCCATGCCCAATAACAACTTCAGCTCATCAAACTGCTCCTCTGTCACACCATAAATCCCACCTATATGAACATGCTTCAAGTTGAGAGTTCCCAACAACCTTAACGTCCTCAAGCTTTCTAGAAGACCCTGGATACTTAATCTTGTGCAGCCAGGTACAGAGAGCTGTAGAGACAAAAAAATCAACAGATTAAAATAAAAAAAAGATAACATATTAGAGGGATTAAACAACTCTTTTATACAAAATTATACCGACATCAGAACAAGGGCATAATCAGATCCTAGTTCTATACCAGCCATCCATGGAAAAAACAAGGCATTTCGCAGCCAGTAGTGACAAAACCAAATCAAAATGTGCATTCTCACTCATAGAAAAGCTACAGTTCTGTACATACAGACCAGCGGCCAGAAGCGCTGTAACAAAGTACATACACATTGCAAAAGCTAGACCAGCCCTAAGTATCAGGGAGAAAAGCCCATCGAGCATGTTGATCATATGCAATTTAACTATAATTAATTCAGATGGAAAAACCTGGGGATACAACAGAATTGTTTTAAAACGAGCAATGAATCCCATCAGGTAGAAATCTAATTTAAGAAGTCGTATGAACACTATTTAATATGAATAATATCAAACCAAACCCATGTCACTGTGACAACCAAAAGATGTGTGTCCATGCACTTTCATAAATATAAAACAAATAGGCCAAATAGAGTTAGTTGAGCAGACATGGGACAATATCATTTTGAAAAATAAAAAAGTGGCACCAAAATCAGGAATATAGTATAGACAAGACCAACTAGACAGATTGAACCAACCTTTCTCAGTTCAGGATTTCTCTTAAGAACACGCCTAAGACCATCATCAGTGATCCTGGGGCATTCCACAAGACTCAAGCATTCCAGTTTACCTCGAGCCTTGTCAGTCAACTGCAAAAGAACTTCATCTGTGATCTTCTCATTCAATGGCTGGTGAACATGTATGCTCCTCCACAAAGAGTTCTCTGTCTGGACTGCCAAACGCAGGGACCTGCAGACCCTTTCGACGGACAGGAGATCTCGCACTCCCAGATAGCCAAGTGCTAGATACAAAGCATAATGAGGAGTTCCATCACTACCCGCAGGATAACTGCCATTAGTTTCCCTGAAACAACTGCCTGCCTCTTTACCAGAATTCTCCCTCATTTCACAATCATAACCTGGGTCATCAACATTGACAGCCAGTGATACATCTACAGCATCATGCCCCCTTCCACATCTCATGGAATCATTGCATGATCTGATGCTCTCATGCCCAGGTACACTTTCAGATCCACGACCAACCAAGGACGATGAATTCCTACTGTCGATGCAATTATAAGATCCCTCGAACACAGTCTCTGCTCCTAACCCACCCACATATGAGGGAGAGTTCTGCCCTTCCCTAAAATCAACATAACAACCAGAATTCACAGCTCCTGAGCTGGACCCAACATCTTCCGACAAACTCTGCATGCCCACAATATCAGGGTACACACCATACAAGGAAGTGTACCTGTTGGAGAAACCGGAACTATGGGCTAATGCAGGGAAAGGCCGTATCTTCATGGCCATGGCATTGTTCCACAGAAGATTCAAGCCCGCAAAAAAGGGATTGTCGCCATCCACCCCAACACCAACATTACCAACATAACCAACATTACTCATCTCCAGATCTTCCAGCCACCCGGTAATGGCCGTAAAGGTAGAACTGATATCCATCCCGAATGGATCCGCTGGCAAGAAATCGAAAACATCTGAATCTTGACAACAATTGGCACCTCCTGATCTGCACATACCATAATCATCGCCTCTCCTGCCGATATTACCATTCTCCACAACACCATTGTTAGCAATGCACCCATCGACGAGCCTGATAGGCGACACTAGAGCGTCTTCCGACAAATGAGGTGGGAAGATGGGTCTCTGTGAGAAATTCAACGCCATTCTTTCCACGCAAAAACCGACTCCGGGAGATCAACAGGAAAAAGAACTGCTTTTTTGGGGGCTATTTTTTTGGGGTTTTAAGAGGTAATAGAGAAAACGAAAGGAAAATTTTTGGTTGGTTCTCTTTTTTTTTTTTTTAAAGAAGGCAAGAGAGATTTGAGGGAATGCCAGTAGGACGAAACGGAAAAGGGGTGGCCAAAAGGGAAACCCTCGATTTTTAGATGGCGAACTAAAAATAACGCATCAAAAATTTCATAGAGTCTCTCAGAGAAAGAAGAAGAACAGCAAGAACCATAAACCGGCTGCAACTCCTCAAAGACTTTTTTTTTTGAAATAATTCGAACCCAGAAAAAGAGAGAGCCGGATCCAAACTATCGATAAACCTAGTTGCTAGTTATACACAAAACCAAGTCTAACCCAGGACAAAAGAATCAATAGAATTTAGGGCGGGGGTATTACAAGATCGCACAATCTAAAATCTTCAAAATCCCTAGGGAAAAGACCAGAAGGAAGAGGGAAGGAAACTATCCAAATCGGGGATCGCGAGCTACCCACGTTCGACCGAAAGCCCCCCGACAGAAAAGGAGACTAACCCAGTTCGATCAGGCACTAAATCCTCCGGATCTAGAACTCGAAAAAAAACCCTCCCTACCTTTTCGTCCCTCTTTTTTTTTTTTGCGAGTAACCTTCTCCGTTGCTCTATCTGAATCAGACTGGAACCGCCGAAACCGTTTGATATCCCGAATCCTAAACCCGTAAGGAAGGAATTAAGATGAGGAAACGATTCGAATCAAAGCAGCAGGGAAGGGGGGGGGGGGGGGAGGACGCAAGGAATGAAGGAAGGGATTCGGGATGGGGGGTATAAAGGAAAGGAAAGAAAAAGAGGGAAACGATGAAATCGTCTTCTTCTTCTTCCCCCGGAAGAGAGAGAGAGAGAGAGGGAGGGCTAAATTTAGCGAAGAAGGTAAGGGAAGAACAGGAAAGGAGCGGGGGGGGGGGGTGCCAGAGGGAGAGGATGTTTGGTGTCCGTATAATTAGTGGGGGGGGGGGGTGGATTGGGTAACCGCCAGGTGTCGGTCTGTGCAGGATTGGTGCTTTGGCGGGAGGGGTAGGGGTATAATAGTCCCGAGGGGGAGGGGAGCGGTAGAGGGGTCTCCTTCCTTGCATGGCAGACAGTTTGATTCCTGTCGTGTTTGGTATCTCTTACTTGTATTTGTCTTTCTTCTTCCACACAACACCACATCACCTCTCAAGCAAATACACAAAGCCATACGTGGAACATGCAAATGCGAGTTTCTGACACATATTCATCACATTGGACAGTGGGAGGGGAGTCTTATTTTGAACGCGGTGGTGACACATTTGCTTACGTAAGGACGTACGTCATTTGTTGGCATTCTCCCCCCTAGTTATAACAAGGACGATTCCACGGGCATCAAAACATCTCCTCCTAACCCTTGTAGCAAATGTTAACAACTTAGTCGGTTGAGAAGGGTCATCAAATGATTTTGTTTTGTTTTTTGGGGGGGTGGGTTTGATTAGATCACCATCATCATCATCATCATCATCGTCATCTCATCTCCAAACTAAAGGAAGGGATTTATGTAGTTGAAACTAAAAATAGAGATAAGAAGATGAAGGGGAAGGGGATTTTGCGGATGGGGCGGGCGGACGACCGACAAACTCCCTTATTTTCCAACCCAAATAAATTGCAGGGGACTGACTGACTCTAATAACCCATGAAACGTGAAACACGTTCGAGGAGGGAGGGATGGAGTTTATGGGATGTATGTGTCATAGAAGAAGAAAATGGTAAATAAAGTTATTATGCTTTTTGGATTGGATTATAAGAGCAACTCCTTGGCGAACACGTAAGAGATAGGGAGGGAAGTTAATATTAAAGGAAATAAATATTAGAGAGGACGGAAGGAAGAAGACGACGACAAACGTGTCAAGCAAGTATTTTAGCCATTTCTCTGCTCGTCGCCTCCTCGATTAAGCTTCCTCCCCAAACCAATCATGATGCGATTCGACTTTTTTTTTTTTACTTAAAAGCAATATTTTGCCTTACTTGCAATAAAACAAATGTATGTATGTTTAGTCATTGTGAGTTTAGCAGCAGCAGTAGTAGTAGTAGTAGTATACAAATGCACTCCATTTCTTTCTCTGTCTTATTTTCACGTGATAATGACATTTGGGTCATTTTTAGAACTTTAAAAAATGAAAAAGAAAAAACCGATAGGGCCTACGCTTCTATTTGGGCCATTCTAAGCTGACTTTAGGCCCACATAAAAGCCCAAAATGGAAGTTAGGCTTAGGCTCTCTCTCTCTCTCTCTCTCCATTCCCCAGAGGATTAATTTAATTTGAGAAAGGGGTTCGTTCCTAACTATTTCCACGAGATAGGGAGGGCAGTCAAAGTCCCATCAATTCATGTCATTTGGAATGGAAAAAGGAAACTTGCAAAAAGGTGCTACATTCCAAAAGGTGCGAGAAATAATGAAGAATTAGTATAGTTCTTTATTTCAGACAATTCTTAGCAGCAGAACAATGCTCCAGCGAGAAGAGACTCACTCCTCGTCTTTGATTGATGAAGATTAAAAAAAAAAAAAAAAGGATTCCGGAGGATGCTGTATGGCCCCGGAAGCCCAAAGTAGGACAGATTCAAAGTCCGGGTATGATTAAAAACTACACCCTCCCACGCTGCTATTTATTGAGATATAACTCGAGTTCACGGACGGATAAAGATTTATAACAACCTAACAAAAACTAATTTGGCGTCGGGAAACAAGACACGTGAAAAGAAAAGAGGAAAAATAAGAGGAAAGAAAAAGAGAAGAAAGAAGATAAAAAAAAGGGGACGGGGGGGAACCACCCGTGGCGGCCCTCGGAGGAATAGAAAACTCATCGGGAAGAACAGGACGGGCGCTCCTCATTCCTTCCCCCCTTCACCTCGACAGCCGTTGCAGCTGCGGAAGGACGGGAGACACTAGCGGGGGAGGAAGCATCGTGTCGCGCCGAGGAAAGGAAACCCACGACGTGGACAGTTCGGAAACGAGGCGGTACGTCTCGCCATCCCTTGTTTCTGTTCTCAGTACCTTGTCTCAGTTGAGTCGCGCGTGAGTTCCGCTGTTGCTTGAGTTTGGAGTCCGCCTTGGGTCGATTAGGTTTAGACCCCATCCCTCCTACTGCTTGTGTGTCGTTGATACCGGATGGGCTTGATTCGTGCGTCGTTGATTTCTTGCCTTAATGTTACGATTACCTAATCTGTTGGGTCCTTACTGAGGCAATTGGGAGTGAAGAGTAGGTTTGGTCCGGAATGGGAATCAAATTGGGATTTCCATTGGGAAATTGTCTGGAGTTATGGCCTGGTGATTCACGTTCTCTCTGATGCCTTCTGGTTTCATTGCTTCTGTGGCTGGCTGTTGACTATTCGTGCGGAAACCTTAAGATTTATCCTGTGGTCATGTATCGTTTGGCTGAAGTGGAGGAAACCTTGTAAACTGCGAGTTGAGTTTCTCTGTGATACTATAGTCGCTGTGAATGAGAGATTGAACTGTCTGGAATGAGAGATCCTCTGATCGTTTTTTTCCTTTCTTTGGGTAGGCCATAGCCGACTATAAGCCTCTTTTTGGGGGACGAAGCCGCGGGGATCAACTTGCTTCATAGACAGGCGGGCATGGAAGGGCTACTCAACGCCCTTTCTACCCACAGATTCTTCGCTTCACCACCGAGGATGCTACCTTGTGTTCCCCTTCTCCCAACTGGGATATCTGCTTTCCGGACATCTGGAGTTGCGTTTGTCGGCTTGAGGACCTTCCATGCCAGCAGGGACGACGGGGTTGAGGTGACGACTAATGGCTTCGCCGACTCTGTAGCAGATTGGGAGTCTCAATTCCTCGGGGAAGACTTTGACCCCTTGAGTTGCCATTCCCCCAACACGAGGAAGAAACGCGTCCACACATCCGACTCTACGCTTCTTGCCAATACCGAGTCCATGGGTTGGTGCGTTCGGGCAAGGAAGGTTGCCCTGAGAGCGGTTGAGGCACGTGGCCTTTCTGTCCAACTCGAGCGCTTGGTCTATCCTAACAAGAAGAAGAAGAATAAGAAAAAGATGAATCGGAGCAAGAAGAAGCTCAACGATACGAATCGGGTGAACAAAGAGGCAATCGGCAATGAAGAGTCGGAGTTGGAGGATGACATGGACAACATTGGTGCTGACATGGAGGAACCAGATAATATTGAGGACTTATTTGCGGACGAAGATGAGAATGAGAGTGTTGATGTTCTGAGAGAGAAGGTGAGCGCATTGGCAGGCGGTATGTTCGAGGAGAGGAAGGGCAAGGCAATGGCCAAATTCGTCCAGAGTCTTTCTGAGTTCTCCGGGCCTTCTGACCGTCGGAAAGAGATTAATCTTAACCGGACCATTGTCGAAGCACAAACTGCTCAGGAAGTCCTTGACGTTGTATCGGAGATGATCATGGCCGTTGGGAAGGGCCTGAGTCCGTCTCCCCTTTCCCCACTCAACATAGCCACTGCTCTCCACCGGATTGCTAAAAACATGGAAGTGGTCTCCATGATGAGTTCTAGGAGGCTGGCATTTGCACGTCAGAGGGAGATGTCGATGCTTGTGGGAATCGCCATGATGTCCTTGCCAGACTGCTCTGCTCAAGGTATATCTAACATTGCGTGGGCATTGTCAAAAATTGGTGGCGAGCTGCTTTACGCATCGGAAATGGATAGGATTGCCGAGGTTTCTCTGACTAAAGTGGGAGAGTTCAATTCACAGAACATGGCCAACGTTGGCGGTGCTTTTGCTACGATGAGGCACTCTGCCCCTGAATTGTTTGCTGAATTGTCCAAGAGGGCAGCTGCTGAAATCCACTGTTTTGGAGAACAGGAGCTTGCCCAGCTATTGTGGGCTTTTGCTTTTATGAATGAATCCCCTAAACTTGTGCTGGATTCTTTGGACAGTGTTTACGCAAGTCCCCATCAGCTTGAGAGCTGTGTCGGAGAAGGGGACATAAACAATGACCAGATTGATTGTGGGAGAATCAGGGAGGACGTCAAGGGCATCACAGGATCAGATTCATTGGTGCTAAGACTGAGCAGGAACCAGCTAGGCAACCTGGCTTGGTCCTATGCGGTACTTGGACAGCTTGATCGGATATTCTTTTCCCACACATGGAGGATGATTGGCAACTTTGAGGGACAGAGGATCTCGGAGCAGTATAGGGAGGACGTTGTTTTCGGTTCACAAGTTCATCTTGTCAATGAGTGCCTGAAGCTGGAATATCCACACCTAGGAAAATGTCTAAATAGCAATCTCGAGGGGAAAATAACCCGAGCAGTGAGAACTAAGAGATTCAACCAAAAAGTAACCTCATCATTCCAGAAGGAAGTTGCACGACTTCTGGTAAGCACCGGCCTCAACTGGGTTCGAGAATACATAATCGATTGTTACACCGTGGATGCAGCTTTGATCGATAAGAGAATAGCTTTGGAGATAGATGGGCCAACACATTTCTCGAGAAATACTTGTGAGCTTCGTCCCTGTACTTCAACACTGGGACGCCTTTTAGTTTGGAGTACTCGTTTTTAGTCTGTTTCCAACATGAGTAATCTTCTCATTTTGTGCAGGGATTCCCTTGGGGCACACGACTCTGAAGCGGCGGTATATCAATGCAGCTGGTTGGAAAGTTGTGTCCATTTCCCATCAAGAGGTTTGTTCGGCCATTGGTTAATGGGAAATTCTATTCACCCAAGCACTTGTAAGTTCAACTAGCTGATGCTGTTACCTTCCTTCATTTAGTGGGAAAAGCTTCAGGGGGAACATGAGCAAATGGAGTACCTGAGGTTATTGCTGCAACAACACCTGGGTTGAAGCCGTTACACCGGGGCAGGTGGTGGACAGAACCAGACAAATCTCCTGAATGTACGGCTGAAAGTCTTGATAAAGAGGGAACTGAAGTTTGCCTGCGTACTTTGGCATTCAACAAATTCCGTGTGCGACTTTGGGGTTCATGCTACTCCCAGCTGTAGTATGCCCTTGTCAGGTACATCTTTTTATTCAGAAGCAATATCGTTTGTACTAAAAAAAAAACGTGGAAAATTTCAGAGAGAATATCTCTGGTATTGACTCTAATAATGGGTGCTTCTGTTAGGGCAACTTCCTGTAAGGACGCGTCTCACTTGACGGTCTCTTCTCTTTAAAGGACGACCATGTCATGCTGACTCGCAAGAACTATGGTTCACCCACATCCAAATCCGCCACCAGTCAGATGGCTCGGGCTAATTCAAGTTTTTTCGTCCATTTGGCGTACTTTTGTGTTACCACGACATCGCGACGTGGACGGAACGATGAATTTCTGGAGACTATGTCCCCTCGTAACAATCATGGATCATCCATTCAATCCTCCCAACTACATCTGCAACTCGGGAATGATTCTTATCATCATTTTTTTCCAATGCCCTAATCATCTCGTCCCTCTGCTTACATAACATTTCACCAAGGAGAAAGACACTGCCCCCAATCACTGTCCGCTTAGGACCACATACAACTTTCAGATGTTACAAGAAACACACAAACCTCCCATGTTCATGAGGGAATGGAACAAACCAGAGTCTCTCTCGTCAGCCAAAAAGGACTTGTAAGACTGTAGTTAAGACTTGCTTGCTCTGGTGCAGCTTCACCACGCCGCCTCGGAAACAGCAAGACAGAAAACATGGCCGCATCGTTTTCCCTTTCCCTTTCCTCTTCACTTCGAGGTTGTAATAATATCCCGCTCCGTCAGCTTTCATGGGAAGGAAGGGATCCCTGTAGGAAGAGGAGAGGGAGGGATCCCTGTCCTCCGCCTTCTCCTCCTGTTGTTGCGGCTGACGTTGATTCACATCGCAGTGCTGAGCTTCCACCTTTGCCTTCACATGTTGTTTTTCAGGATTTTATGTAAAAGCCATTGAGAAATTTTTTACCGATCATGGCTTATCTCGGAGAGTGACCAACAAGCTGAAAACAAACGTAGACAGGTACGCCGAAAGCCTAAACCCAAACCCTGGACACTAGAAGAGTATTTCGACTTCCGAATCATGACAAAGATCAACGACCACTTCAGGGGCTGCTACGAGGAAAAAAAAACCCTGAAAGCAGAACAAAGGTCGAGGGTTCACGAATTAAAAAAAAATGAAAAGAACCCACAAAAGCTCACCCATAGGGCTTTAAGACAGTGTCCGAGCTCGAAGACTGTGATGGCGGCCTGGGCTGTATCTCTTGCACAAGGACGAGGCGGTCAACTCAGACTATGATCGAATTCCTGCTCTTTGATCTCAGCCCCAGAACCAGTCTGATCGTAAGCTACTGCCACAGGACAACATACAATCCTTTGGACAAGATCTACATGAAAATCAAAACCAAATACAATAATGTACCTAGAATCAGTTAATCAACAAAGACTGGAGTAATCAATGTGACAGGAACTCAATTAGCATCATATAAAAAAATAGGCTTCATCTACTCAGGATTGACTAATCAACTAAGAGAAACTTTTGATTACATATAATAAAGGCTGTTGTGCATTTCAAAACGTCAAATAAAAAATTACCAAGATATCATTTAGTCCTCCGAAGATCATTTCTCCTACAAAGCAACTTCAGTGAGTGACAAAAGGGATTCGTCTGGAGATCCATTTTTGGCATGAACGATAACTAGTTTCTTTACTCGAAACAATTACTGATTCCAACGATGCTACCGGTGAAATCATTGATAGCTTTAATGAGCGTATATAAACCTAAGCCTTAGCTTGAGCTTTTAGGTCAAATTGTAAGATTCCTTCATGGTATTACAGTAGTCTTGAGTACGGCCTAGAGCTAAAGATGCAAACCCGGTTCGACTAGAGGGGGCGTGTTCAGTTATAAAATATATACCAAGAGCTAAAGATGCAAGCCCGGTTCGACTAGAGGGGGCGTGTTCAGATATAAAATATAAACCAAGAGCTAAAGATGCAAACCCGGTTCGACTAGAGGGGGCGTGTTCAGTTATAAAATATATACCAAGTCTTCACCTAAAAGCTTAGATCAAATGGTAAGGTTTCTACAAGGAGCAAGTAAAGGAATGAAAGATGTTTGTCCGGTGCCTTCCTCCGGATGTTCCATCTCCTCCTGCTGAGGTGGATGCAGATGATTTTGGTTATGCGGATGATCTTTCTCCTGCGGTGGGCCACGCATGCGTATATAATTACAAATCTCACATGAGTCAACCAACTAACACACTAACAATGCGCCGGAAAGAAAGTGTGCCAGATACCGTCCCTGGATTCTTGATTCCGGCAACGCTGCCGATGAAACCATAGAGAATCTCGGCGATCATGTAGCTGAGATGGTATTTGGTGTCGTCATTGAAGACACTAACCATATCAGTATGTATTTGAGGAGATGCAAGTTGAGCGGGAGAGCTTTTAGGAGTGTTAAGATATAAAATATAAAGCAAGCCTTCACCTAAAAACTTAAGCTTTTAGGTCAAATTATAAGGTTCGTCTATGGTATCTGAGCAGTCCTAGGTTTAAATCCCCAGGCACGAAAAAAATCCCAAAATACGGTAAAAGCTTTTAGGTTAAATGGTAAGGTTTCTACAAGGAGCAATTAAAGGAATGGAAGACGTTTGTCCGGTGCCTTCCTCCAGATGTTTCACCTCTAATCTCGTAAAATGCAGGAAGAACAAAAGGTAGCCACTCACCAGTCATAGTCATTTTTCTCTCCCTCCACATTCAGCAGGTCACTGCTCTGGGCCTTTCCAGGAATTGCAATGCCGAGTTTGGCGTCAGAGAAGTGTTGCAGTTTTGCAGCTGCACCAGTAAATTCACAACATATGATTCACCTTGAGAAGTTACCTGTGCTTGAGAACCTAGAGCAACACGCCGCAAAGGACGAATCGGGACGCCAACGGAAACCAAAACCCCAAAAGGGATTCCAAGCCAGCATACCGCAAAGGCCGTTCGACAGCTTCTCCAAACACCAAAGGGTGTGCCATAGACCTCACAACCCCGATAACTTATTGCTTCTGACTATTTTACCCTCTCCTCCCCCTACTGTATATAAATAAAAAATTAGTGAGTCAACCAACCACAACAGAATGAGATCTGAAAGGAAAAGGGCGAGATATCTCTCCAAAATTGTTGACTCCGGCGACGCGGCCGGTGAGATCATCAACAATTTTGGCGAGCTAGCTTTTAGGTCAAATTGTAAGTTTTATACTGGTATCGCAGGTTCAAATCTCCGCACATAAAAAAATTCTCAAAATATGGCGGGGGCAAAAAATAGCCCACCTAGCCTTGAACCAAGCATCCAGTGCCAAAGATGCCAGCTCGGTTCGACTTGAGGGGGCGTATTCAGATATAAAAGCTTTTCGGCGCCTTTCTTCGAATATTCCACCTCCTCTTGCCGAAGAGGATGCGGATGATTTTGGTTATGCGGAACATCTTCCTCCTGCGGTGGGCCACGCATGCATATATAAATACAAATATTACATGAGTGCGTCCATCGTTTGCATATCGTACTCGCCCTGATTAGCGCATTCAACGGAACCCTGAAGAGTACCTCGACTTTCGAGTTATGACAAAGATTAACGGACACTTCGAGGGTTGTCATGAGGAAGAATAACTCTGAAAACAAAGCAAAGGTCGATGATTCACGAATTATAAAAATGAAAAGAGGCTACAGTAGCTCACTCTTAGGTTTTTTAGATAATGGTATCAGAGCTTTTAGACATTGGTATTCATTGTGTTCTCCTCCTCCGGTGTCTCGTACTGAGTTAGCTCTGACATCACTGTTGTACAGCAGCCAACTTTAAGTGTCATAAAAGCTCACAAGTGAATACGTAAAATATTATATATTTTCATTTTCAATCATTTAAATTTAAAATTATATAACAAAGATTGACTCTAAATTAAAAATGTTATTTAATTTTTTTTTATGAATTTGAGGTTTAATTGACTCCTTGTGTAATTATTTTTATTTATTAATCTAAAAATAAAAAAGCATATTTATCAAAAAAAAAATAAGGCTTTTTTTCTTCTCTTTTCTTTTCCTTGAAAAAAAATCAAAAGAAAAAAAAAAGCATCGGAAGGAAAGAAAGACGTTCGTCTTCTTCTTCATGTAAGAAACTGAGAAGTGATCCGAAACCCAAAAACCCACCCCCACAACCCCTCGGTAAACAAGAACCAGAGCTCGGAGGGGATTGCGACGCTCGTCTTTGATTTCTCCCCCTCCCGAAGATTGGGCTCGGAAGTCGCGGGCGGAGCAGCATCTCTGAGAATTCCGCCGCCGAGGAAGTTGAATTCACCCCATCACTGCCCCCTGTAAGTGTTACCTAGCGCAACTGCTACCACCCCCTTTGCATGTGCCCTGTGGATTTCCCTTTTCGCGTGGACCGCACCATCGAAAGGATTTCGGCAGCTTCTGGGTTTTGTTTGTCTTTTCAAACTAGTGCTTATTCAACCAATTTGTTTTTTCTTCTGTTTTTATTTTTTTCCTCTCCCAGTGACGTGTTTGGGCGGGAGCATATGCGGTTAGTGTGGGTTTGTTCTTGTTCTCTGAGGCAAAGTTTGGAGTTATTTTCTTTGGGGATTCGGTCATCTGGGTTCTTGTTCCGGAGCTCTTGTTTTTTGACGGCAGTCGTGGCCAACGAGTTGTTAGAATGGGGATTGTAAGTGGAAAGGAGGTTCCTGCGTGCTACTCGCCATGTTGGGTTTCTGAATCCGGGGTTTGTTTTTGGTGAGTGTTTTGGGAAAATAAGTGGGTGTTCTTGGGAAGTTTATGGACGACTCCCAATCGGTGGTTCCGTGGATTCGGGATGCTTAATTGAGCAGGGATTTGTGATTTTGAGTAGGTTTTTTGTTATCCGTTGCTTAAATTATGTTTAAGCAGTTTCTGAGCAAGCTTCCCAAGAAGTCGTTGAAATCGGGGGAAAATCGTGGGCCTGGAGGAGGCTCTAATGCATCATGCGAGTCTTCCATTAATTCAGGAGGTGGTGAACTTGGGAGCGGCATGTCGGGTGGATTGAGTTATACTCCAGGATCCATTCTTAATCATGTTTCTGATAGGGGATATGGCAATGGGAACAAGACGGGAGGCTTGATCTTGAAATGGAATGGAAATTCCGTGTCTTCCTCTTATGAGGCTTTGCCTGGATTCAAAGATGTCCCCAGTTCTGAGAAGCAGAACTTATTTTTGAGGAAGCTAAGCATGTGCTGTGTTGTGTTTGACTTTGCTGATCCAACGAAGAACCTAAGAGAAAAGGAGGTTAAGCGGCAGACATTGTTAGAGCTAGTGGACTATGTGACTTCTGCTAGTACGAAGTTCTCAGAAACAGTCATGCAAGAAGTTACGAGGATGGTGTCTGTCAATTTATTCCGAACCTGGACTCCTCAGCCGCGTGAAAACAAGGCCATAGAAGCCTTTGATTTGGAGGAAGAGGAGCCTTCTATGGATCCTGCATGGCCCCATCTGCAAATTGTGTACGAATTCTTCTTCAGGTTTCTCGCATCAACGGAGACAGATGCAAAAACGGCTAAAAAGTACATCGACCACTCATTCATTCTTAGGCTGTTGGAACTTTTTGATTCAGAAGATCCCAGGGAAAGGGAGTACTTGAAAACCATATTGCATCGTATCTATGGGAAGTTCATGGTTCATCGTCCCTTTATCAGAAAAGCCATAAACAATATATTCTATAGATTTATTTTCGAGACCGAGAAGCATAATGGCATTGCCGAGCTTCTTGAGATTTTGGGAAGCATTATCAATGGGTTTGCTCTTCCATTGAAAGAAGAGCATAAATTATTCCTTATCCGTGCCTTGATTCCTCTGCATAAGCCAAAATGTTTGGCCATGTATCATCAGCAGTTGTCTTACTGCATCACCCAATTTGTGGAGAAAGACTGTAAACTAGCTGATACTGTGATCAGGGGTTTACTGAAGTTTTGGCCTGTCACAAATAGCACAAAGGAAGTCATGTTCCTGAGTGAGCTGGAGGAAGTTTTAGAGGCAACCCAGCTGCCAGAGTTCCAGCGTTGTATGGTACCCTTGTTTCGCCAGATAGCTCGCTGTTTGAGCAGTTCACACTTCCAGGTATGATAAAAGTCTTTATTTATTTGCTGTAAATTTACACCAGCAAGCTCTCTTGTAACCTATGTAGGCTTGGCTTAACTGAAATTTCTCCTTGCAATTCATTGCTATTTCATTTATGTTGTTGGCTATTCTATCTTTTATCTCTATCTGATGGCATATATTCGTTATAGTCAGGTGAACCTACTTCGGTTAATATTGAGGAAACCTGAGAGGAAAACAGATGCAATTAATTTTAATTAGCAAAAGGCCCACTGATCGACTTGTTTTCTTGCACTTCTTAAAAGTTTAATGCCATGTACATCTCAATGATTTACATTACTCATTACGTTTTCATATAAAATACATGAATGACTAGGTGCAATGATGGTATCGAGACCCAAGGGCCAATCACTATTAGTACTTCGTGATATTTATACATTTCCTTTTGCTTAATAGCTTCAGGACAAGTTAAATTCAAAATTTCTTTCCTCTTTGAGGCAGGACCATTGGAAATTAGATCTTGACAGAGAACAATGAACCATGAAAAGGAATTGGATGATTTCTATCAGCCTGAGTGTACTAACAAAACCTATCTGAAGAAACAGTAGTAACCATTGAGAAAGCACGTCTCATAAACTCTATTAACATTGGAAAGTTGGATACAGTCTCACAGTTGAAAAAACTCTTGGATTGAACACGTTATTGTGTGACAAGTGCACATTCAATCAGATTAAAGAACGCACAGAGACGTATTTGTTGGTGGCATAATTTGTTTCTTGTGAATCGTTTCACCTTTCTTACATGTTATCGCTATTTTTATTCATTGTCTTTAGTGGTGGGCGACTGTATGAGAAGAGATTTTGCAGTCAACAGTTCAAGAGTATGAATCATGCCAATGAAATTTAGTTTAACATTTATGGCAAAAAAAGTTTGTGTTCTGTCGACCCTGTAAATCTCCACAGATGCTAGATTAGTTCAAGCTAATTTAACCTAATTGAAATTGAAAGCGTGATGCCAAAAGTTAAACGGGTGCGTGCGCAGGCAGCTAAATCAAGGTAAGGTGTCAGCACAATGCCAGTCTCAGGTGAGGCAATATGAAAAGGCAATACCTGGGCACATATGTAGGTGAAAGGTATTAGGCTAACAGGCAGGTGTCTTCATACTCTGCATCCTTTGTCAACATTTGTTGCAACTAGCTGTGCATTTTAAGGCTGCAGCTAGAGCTGGTCATAACTAGGTCAACTCCATTTTTCATGTGTTGTGGCATGCTATTTGAATAAAACTTCCTCATAGCAGCTACATCTGTCTTATATAATTTCTCAATTCCAGGTTAATTTGCACATGGCTGGAGTGTTTGTGTGAACTAGGTGTTTCATGACATTACATGCAAACTAAGGAATTGAATTAATTTACATGTACACTGCAGGGGCATGAGTGATGCCTGCTATGCCGACATTTTTTGACTGCCTCCTGTTCTTTCAAATATCTCTAATGAATGCTAAAATTGTCTGTAATAGTTATTAGTTTATTTATAATAAACTTTTGCCATATAAAGTTTGAAGCCCAGAAATGGAGGGAGACGAGCTTGAAGCTGAAGTATCTTTTCCTTTCAATGTTTAGCCATGTCTTGTCAAATTATATTCTATAATGAAGTTCTATGAACTTTGAGAGATGTCCATGCACTTCCAGTAGTGTCTTATTCCTATAAATGTTCTATTGCTGGTTGTGGAGTGTTGTTTATCCTTTTTATGGCATGGAAGCTACTGTCACCAACGTAGGTATTAATGAATGAAACATGCTCGAGTTTTATTCGATTCCGTGTTTTTCTTCTTTTTCGTAATGGCAGCTGTAAAGTCGTTTTAGGTGACTAGTTTTACCGAAGTCAGGAAAATGTGATTTTCTCCGTCTATTGATGGTCATCATGATGATCTGCTGAGCGGATAACTGACGCTGGAACTGAACTTCCAGAATTGCAGTAAACATATAACACACACTCGCATGGTCTTGGAATGCACACATGGTGAATGCATCCAAATGAACTCCTTTTCCGCATCAGTGAGATACTATAAGTTGCACTGTTTAATTTAATCATAAGATTAGCGTTCAGGTTGATTTCGGCTACTTGTGATAATATAACTACGGCATATGATTCGATACTCATTGACTGGGAAGCCAGTCTCTTGGAGATGCTGATGATGTGAATCATTTTTTTAGTCACTAGACAAACTAGAGTGATGAATTTTATCTGTTAAGAATTATCTTCTCTTACAATTACACCTTTTTGTTTTTACTCGCAATCTCTTGCAGTGTTCTTAGGAGATCTTAATGTCAGTTGAAAATCCACAAAAGTACGATAAGCCGTTTCTCAAAAGTTTTGCTGGGATGTACTTTTAGGTGGCGGAGAGGGCCCTCTTTCTCTGGAACAACGATCACATCGAGAATCTAATCAAGCAAAACCGGAAGGTCATACTGCCAATCATCTTCCCATCCCTCGAGAGGAATGCCAGGAGCCACTGGAATCAGGCCGTCCTCAGCTTGACCCTCAATGTCAGAAAGATCTTCTACGACCTCGACCCAGAGCTCTTCAAAGAGTGCCTGGCAGAATTTGAGGAAGGTGAATTAAAAGTAGAGGGTGTACGAGCAAGACGGGAAGCCGTCTGGAAACAACTGGAAGAACTCGCCGCAAAAAGGGCAGCAAGCAACGAACCGGTGCTCGTCCCTGTGAGGATTCCTTTGCGTACTGCTTCAGTCTAAGCTATCCCGAGGTAAGTCCTTCATATCAGATACAGTAATATTTGATTTTTGTTCCCTTTTATTGGCTGGGATTGTTCATGGAGCTGTACGGTTTCGGGGAGCCGAAGCTTTGGCGATATGCTTATGTAAATCGTAGTATTTTCATGAGACAGGGGTGGCCAGGGGACATTACTTAGGAGCACATTTTAGTATAGAACTGTGTATTCCCGCAAATGCAGTTGAGCTCGGAGTCGCGATCTGTTGGTCGAATCGGCATGATCGACTGGGATGAATGTTTTCCTTAAATTGGATAACGTCGAATAAATGCCGATCCCAGAGAGTGGTCCAATCCGGTTGGGGGGGGGGGGGGGGGGTTAGGTGCTAGTGTTTGTGAAGTATGTATGCATGCAATTGGAGTCGTCACGGGTAGAAAAGGAATCGAATCAGTCGCAGTTGGTTGACTCCGCTTTTAACTCAGTAATAATATCATTCGGGTGAACTCATTTTCCGGCAAAAGGGGTTGACTTCTGTAAGTGCAGCACCTGGTGTGGGGATTGAATGTCGGTTGCCGATCTGGGCTAGCACACGTTTTAAGAACTTCTTCAAATGTGGAGGGCCTGACGTTGGCGTTTCTGCATCTCCCACAACCAACAGTCTGGCTGACGCTGAAGGAGGAGGTGATGGCAGAACTCGACCGCGACCAGGAGTTGCTAGAATACGCGACCCTGAACCCGACGATCATTTACTGATCTCCCGTACCGTAATGGTCAAAACCTGGCCGTGTGACTACTACTTAAGCAAGAATCGAGATGATACTCTGTTTAGAAAGGTTTCTATGTTTGTGAATGAGATGGTTTTAGGTCCCCATCGTGCTTTGGTTAAATTTAGGATTTTAACATGCTTAGAATATTTTATTTGCTATGATAAGTTGATAAGAATAAGCGCATGACGATGAAAGGAAAGATTATTTAGTATTTCAGGAACTGGAGGAGACATAATGGACACGAATCCATCGGCTTTCTTGCACCATTTGCTGCATTTATTTGTTGGTTTTAGGGCGAGCGGAAATTAAAAATAGAAACTTTTATGCCCAAAAATAATAAGATCTTTTATTACGTAAAAACATTTTTATAAACAATAAAATAATCTTACCTGAAAATCATACATCGATTTTTCCGATAAAATAAGAATTGACGGGAGTGATACTCCTATAGCGGTATCCACGCGCACGCGATCACCAACCTCTCGAGCCTCAGACCTCAGTTTTCTTTTGGGGTTGATTTTCTTTTAGATTCTGTCATCCAAGTACCAACGAATAATTCCAAATGGTAATAATGGCAACCTTAATAGCAAAAATAAAATAAATTTGATTTATTCTCATTAACATAATAATTAATAAATATATAAATTTAACCAAAAATGTACAAGGATTAAAATATTAAATTATTTTAATACAAAATTTATTTTAACCGTTAAAAAAACGGTTCATGTATGCATTAAAATAATTTAATTAATATAATACAACCTAAATAAATCCATATTCGATCTTGGTCTATTTATTTGATTATGATATTTTAGAATAAATTAATAATCCAATTAATTCTAATTCTGTAATAAAATGATTAATTTTAGTATCCACTAAAATAATGATACATTGTTCGTGTCGACGTGCTATGCGTGCGACCCTTTAGGTCCTATACACGAAGGTAATGTAAATCCACACACAAACTAAGGTGGACTGTCTAACAACAGTTTTTAGTCACCCAATGTGTTAGGAAAATGATTGTAAATCATAAACCATTATGAATCGATTACTGTGTAATTCAATCTCTTCATTTAACCGACATCCCAATTAATTCGGCGCAAAATACATCATCACCAAATTAATTGTTTTACTTGATTACCAAGATATAATACTCTCTTGAATGTAAAACATTCCTCACATGAACATGGATTTTAGAGTCACTAATATCTCTATCAAGTGGCATATATGTCAACTCTCTAATCCAAAAGAGCGATGAATCCTATATTGACTCAACACTATTCTCTCTACGCTTTGTTACATACCCAACAATCGTATTACTCACAATCCGTTTAAAAACTGCTTTCAACGACGTCAAAGTGTACAAACTCCACGCATAAAATAAATGAAGGTCTCAAGTCAAAAGATCAGTTACTCTCGTCCATAAAGAGGATGGATCAATGATGTTTAATATGTGGCATCCTCTTAAATGGGTCGTGTCCGGTATCTCTAATCTCAGCATACCCCTAAGTATAACTTAGATATACTATTTCTCGGTCTATTTTGACCTCAGTTATACTCAACGATGATCTATATGTCCATGTCCCCTCTAAACATGTATTCAATCACGGACTATTTCAGATTAATATTCTCGTTAGTATGTGGGACTTTATTGATGCGCGTGGTCAACGCAACAAAAATAAATCCTCGTTTGCACACACTAAAATAGCAAGGGCAAGCAAGGGTCGAACCCACAGAGAACAGTGTCGATTAGATCGTTTAACGTCAATTCGGTAACTGATTTGAGGTCAAGTAAACGAAATCACACGATGCGAAGTTAAACTAAACGAAAGACTAAATCGAATTATCAATAGGCTTAAAAGTCTAGGACTACCGATTTCCCCTCGTGTCCTACGCTCTCGTATCCCCCCTTTTGTGTTACTATTAAATTTTGCTGGTCGTTAACCGTAGGTTGCTAAACTCTCCCCATAACCCTCTCAGGTATCCGGGAACGTACCCTCGTGTATCAAATTCTCTACTCTATGTCTAGGTAAGGAATTAGTGAAGGCCCTTTACGATTCAACCATATTTTGGTTACCTAAGGTGCTTGGTATTTCTACTCTCGCACTAAAACCCGGTCTCTCGACTCTAAGGTTCCTTAAGCTATCCTGTTCCTGATCTAACCTAGACTACCCTCTCGAGTCTCTCTAGATGATCGAATCAATATCAACAGTTGATCAGGCTGCTGATACGCATTAAGCACAGAAAACGAATAAACAACCAAACAAGAATTTAATTCATAACTGAGAAGAGGTTCAACAATCGCCGAGGAACACGAGGTTCCATCGTCGTCCTAGAACAAGAAAATTAGTTCATCACTACACTACGAAACAACAGAAGAGTAAAAGAACGCATAATCTAAAAAAAACCAAAGGAAAAGGAAAAAAGGGGTTGCAGTTCTTCAGGGGCAAGAGTCTCCTGTCACAAGCCTTCTATCCCAAAAGAGCCGACGCTTAGCCAGCCTGAGTTGTAGTCTATTTATACTAGGGTAGGAAGACTAAAATCCGGAAATAAAATCCTAAAATATCCTCTACTCGCAGCTGCGAGATAATCGGTCGCAGCTGCGACCTTAAGCTATACTCCACTCGTCTCTGCTTCCTCGCAGCTGCGAGACAATCGTTCGCAGCTGCGAGACTCTCTGTAGTGACACTCTTCGCCTTGCTCGCAGCTGCGCCCAAATGCTCCGCAGCTGCGGAAGTCTCTGTGAAGCTCTCCTTTCTTCTTTGGTTTATTTCTTCATTCCTCACTTCGTCATCCATCATCTCAATTCCAATTTCCTACACAAACAACAACGAACGTGAGGTAACGCAATTCAGCTCAACACTAGAAGTTTAAACACTTAAACTTACGGAACTAGCTCAAATCAAAGCATACAAGTGATCATTTTAACTCTACTTTCGTAGAGTTATCACACCCCCAAACCTATCTTTTGCTAGTCCTCGAGCAAAACCAAAAAACAAAATGAACATTTAACCAAGCAAAAACGAAACAACACATCACGACAGATACCCCCAGTCTCACCCAATTCTTCCGAACTCGAATCATCGTTAATGACTCTCAGCTAAGGTCGCACACCCACTTTAGAGTTAGACTTCGCTCATGGCTAGCACGCACAGTTTTTAGCACTTACAAAACAGGTCCCCTCAATTAGCACACCTTGCGTTGTCAACCCCACAGTTTCAAATCATTCATAGCCATCAAGTACTTTTCTAGATCAACTCTCCCTACCTTCTCAACTAATTCAAGGCATTTCTTTTCATCCGATTTTCTTTTTCTTTTCATTTCAGTTACACGACTCTAAATGCTCGTCAATTCCCACAAACGCTCGTGTAACGAGTTCTCAGTCAGTGACTCCCGGTCCAGTTGGACCAAGGCACTAGGTGATAAAGCACCCCTCGGACGAGAACTCGAGCCGCAAGGAAGACTAACACCACAAGCACATATTCAAGCTCAAAAACGATATATATAGATACATAATTTTTTTTTTCTTTCTTTTTACTCCTTTCTAGCTTGAATAGCGGTGCTCAGAGCCTTGGCAACCGTTTTTTTTTTCTTTTCTTTTTCCACATTCTAGTTTGAACTTCGTTTTCAAAGTTAGGTTGAGTGCCTATACTTTTCCTTAATGACTATGCTTTCAAATAGACCGTAGGGCTGACGCTGCTTAGTTAGCTTCCTATCAGGGACGACTTAAGTTATTCTTTTCGAGAAAATCAGGCATGCTAGCTAGAACTAATCCTTCTCTGCCTTAAAGGTGTGACCCTTAATTAACCTCCTAGAGTTCGACTCTTCTATCCGAAATCCTAAGGTTTAACTAGGGGGCATCGACTCAAAGACAATTAAAACCTCTTTTTTTTTTTTTTTTTAATAAGCAGAATGACTCAAAAACAAAGCAAAAACAATCACAGCAACGAAAACAGTCATAGCAAAAAGCACGGCCAGCACACCCCCAAACCTAAGCTCTGACACGACCTCGGGGCAGACTATATCTCCAGTAACACAGGAAAACTAACGGAAACGAAAGCAAGGAGAGATACAACCTGACACCTGGCCGCCGGACTCAGGATCGTCCTCTGGATGGCAAATCACTCGGAGGCGGAGTCCATGTCCTCATCGTCCTCCTCACCCTCCGGGCTCATCTCTGCAGTGTCTAGCGCGGCGTCCCTCCATCCCATCGGTTGATCCCAACCCGGTGGGTGGTACATCGGCTGCGGAAGGGAGTTGAAGTCCACTCCGAAGGAGGTGGCAGCCTGATGGTTTAACTCCATCTGGTGGCGGATGAAATCCATCGTGTACTGCTGAAAGGCGCGGTTCTGCTGCTGAGCGTCCCTCGTGCTCTGCATAAAGTTCTGCATCTGCGTCCACCGTTCTTGCTCGGAAGGCAGGGCGCTTGCAGGGGCTTGACGAGGTCGAGAGCGAGAAGGGGGGCCGTGCTCCCGTGCGCTGATCTTGTCCAGTGACTGATGGTCCAAAGGCTGTCCCGGGGAGCACAGCTCCTCTGTCCTGTCAAAATGCACACCAGCCTTGACACACAGGTCAGAAATGAGGCAAGGAAACCACAAACCTCGTGCGTCGTCGAGGCAGCGATGGATCATCCAGTTTATCACTTTGCCGACGTCGATCGGCATCTCTTCCATGAGGCAATAGATGAGCGCCGCCCGATCTCGAGTGATCTCGCTCGTGTTCTTGCTGGGCATGAGCCGGGAGGTGACAAATAACGCCCACATGCGCGCCTCAGTAGTCAGAGCACTGCCGTGGAGTCAGAGGGGATCCCGACGCCTCGTCAAGGTCCACTGGGTCCCTGGCTGAGCAATGCGCTCGATAACTGCGGTACCATCAAAACTCGTATTCAGATAGTCAACAAACGCATCAGTATCGTACACAGGAAGGCCATAAAAAGATGAAATCATGGGGGCACCGAACTTAACCTCCCGATCTCGAACACGGATGCTCTGCCTATCCCTATCCAGAGTATGCACATTTGCATAAAACTCCCGAACGATCGGGACAACGGCCGGCTTCACTTTCGTACTAAAGCGAAGCCACCCGAGGCGTTCTAAACGCGCCCGGTAATCAGCCAAATCGGGGTGCGTAGTGTCAAACGCCCGCTCGGCGACCAGCGGTCGTTTGAGCGACCGTTGGTACGCCGCCGACGACTCATCCACCGGGGCCTTGCCCTTGCCTTTGCTTGGCCGGGAGCTAGACTCACCGGCCATAGTTCTCTTCTTAGGGGCCATAACTGAACCAAATCTAATAGCTAGGCAACATGGAAATCTCCGTGCAGCAAAGAGGAAGGACTTACCTGTCGTCGCAGCTGCGACACCGGATCTCGCAGCTGCGATAAGTCGCGTCTGGGAGGATGAACAGCGTAAGGGGGATGGCGGCCGTTGGGTGCAAGACCAGTTGTCGGAGGGCGGTGTTGATGCGTCCACAATATCTCCGGCGGAGGGAGATGTGGCGCCAACGGGGAAAGGATGTGCGACTGTGGTCGGGATCGGGGTCAAGGATGCCGGAATTGGGGCCAAGGGGTTCGGAGGGCGGTGCAGGACGGCAGGACGGGCAGAGGCGACCTCGGCGTGGGGAGACGGCGCACCTGCGAGTAAAGATGAAATTAGGTTAAGTGTGGGGCGGGTCGCCCCTTTCTTTTGTTTTTTTTAATTCGGCCGAGGGTACGTTTTCTCGCAGCTGCGAGACCTATCCTCGCAGCTGCGAGACTCATCCTCGCAGCTGCGAGACTCACTGCTGTTCAAGCCCCTTCCATGCACGTCTGTCCGCATTTGCTGGATTGTCTGAAACATAAATGAACGATTAAAATTAAATGAAGACGGAAGATAAAGAACATAAAATAAAACAGAAAAAAAAACTTGGGTTGCCTCCCAAGAAGCGCCCTGGTTTAGAGTCGATGGCTCGACTGTGCAGGAGTTACGCGTCTTGGAGTTGCGTGGAGGTGGTTCCGCGCTCAAACGGCTCTCCATGGTAGTGCTTTAGGCGCTGGCCGTTGACTTTGAACGTGGACCCTGAATCATTTGATTGCAGCTCTACGGCGCCATGAGGGAATACTTTTACGACTTTGAACGGTCCGGACCATCGCGACTTCAGCTTCCCTGGGAATAAACGCAAACGTGAGTTGAAAAGGAGTACATACTCACCTGGCACAAACGTCCTGTTGAGGATGCGGCTGTCGTGCCATTTCTTTGTCTTCTCCTTGTAGAGCTTTGCATTCTCGTATGCTTGATGACGAAGTTCCTCCAACTCGTTCATCTGCAGAAGGCGAGCCTCACCTGATCGAGTTTCGTCGAAGTTGAGGTGCTTCAGTGCCCAGTAAGCCTTGTGCTCGAGCTCCACTGGTAGGTGACAAGCCTTTCCAAAAACGAGTCGATATGGAGACATCCCAATCGGCGTCTTGTATGCTGTCCTGTACGCCCACAAAGCATCGTCAAGTTTTAAAGACCAATCCTTGCGTGTGATACTCACCGTTTTCTCAAGGATACGCTTCACTTCACGGTTAGACACTTCTGCTTGTCCGCTTGTCTGTGGGTGATACGCCGTGGCCACCTTGTGCTTCACGCCATATTTGCTCAAGAGTGCATTAAATTGACGATTGATGAAGTGTGTACCTTCATCGCTGATGATCGCACGTGGAACTCCGAACCTGGTAAAGATCTGTCTCTGCACAAACTTGACAACCACTTTAGCCTCATTAGTGGGGGAAGCAATTGCTTCCACCCATTTCGAAACATAGTCAACTGCAACGAGAATATACTTGTTACCGTTTGATGGGATGAAGGGACCCATGAAGTCGATGCCCCAGACGTCGAAGAGTTCAACCTCGAGAATGTTTTGCAGGGGCATTTCGTTTCTTCGGGATATGTTCCCCGTTCTTTGGCACCTATCACAGTGAAGAACAAATTGGTAAGCGTCCTTAAAAATAGTAGGCCAGTAAAAACCTGATTGGAGGACTTTTGCAGCCGTTCGGTCTCCTCCGAAGTGTCCTCCATAAGGGGATGCGTGGCAATGGGTTAAGATGTCCTGGACTTCAGATTCTGGCACACACCTCCTGATGACCTGATCTGCACACTTTTTAAACAGAAACGGTTCGTCCCAAAAATATTGACGAACGTCATGTAGAAATATTTTCCGCTTTTGTGCATCAAAATCCTCGGGGATGAACTCCGATACAATAAAATTCACAATATCAGCATACCATGGCACGTTCACATCAGCAGACAGTAAATACTCATCAGGAAAGGAGTCATTTATGCAAACCTTGTCTTGAAGTACCTTGTAGTTTTCTAACCTAGACAAATGGTCTGCTATCTGATTTTCAGTTCCTTTCCTGTCGCGGATCTCTAAATCAAATTCTTGTAATAGAAGGACCCAACGAATCAACCTAGGCTTGGCGTCCTTTTTCTCAATCAAATACTTGATTGCTGAGTGATCCGTGAACACTACTATCTTAGACCCCACTAGATAACTGCGAAACTTGTCGAAGGCAAACACTACGGCTAACAGTTCTTTTTCAGTCATGGTGTAATTAACCTGAGCGTCATCTAAGGTCCTGCTGGCATAGTATATCACCCGAAAAATTCTATCTACCCTTTGGCATAATGCAGCTCCTACCGCATAGTCACTAGCATCGCACATCAAGTCGAAGGGCAAACTCCAATCAGGTGCTACGACTATGGGTGCAGAAACTAACCTCTTCTTGATTTCGGTGAAGGCCGAAAGGCACTCAGCATCGAACACAAAGGGAACGTCCTTCTCCAATAGATTGCACAATGGCTTCGTGATCTTGGAGAAGTCCTTGATGAACCTTCGGTAGAATCCAGCATGTCCGAGGAAGCTCCGTATCCCTTTTACAGAAGACGGTGGGGGTAGCTTCTCAATTGTCTCAATCTTTGCCCTGTCCACCTCGATGCCCTTGCTGGATATCCGGTGACCTAGAACAATGCCATCACGAACCATAAACTGGCATTTCTCCCAGTTCAGGATCAGGTTATTGTCTTGACAACGTTTAAGAACCTTAGTGAGGTTCGACAAGCAATCCGCGTACGATGCACCAAAAACAGAAAAGTCATCCATGAAGACCTTCAGACCATGTTCAATCATATCAGAGAATATGGCCATCATGCATCGTTGAAAAGTAGCAGGTGCATTACACAATCCAAACGGCATGCGACGAAAAGCAAAGGTACCGTACGGGCAGGTGAATGTAGTCTTTTCTTGGTCCTCCGGGGCAATCAAAATTTGATTGTACCCGGAGTACCCGTCCAAGAAACAATAGAAGTCCTTACCTGCCAATCGGTCTAGCATCTGATCTATGAAGGGAAGAGGGAAGTGGTCTTTCCTGGTGGCTTTGTTTAGTTTGCGGTAGTCCATGCAAACTCTCCACCCGGTCACCGTACGAGTCGGAATCAGCTCGTTCTTCTCGTTCTTGACCACCGTCATCCCTCCTTTCTTCGGGACGCACTGCACAGGGCTAACCCAAGAACTGTCAGAGATAGGGTAGATAATACCTGCGTCTAGCCACTTGATGATCTCCTTCTTCACCACTTCCTTCATGTTCGGGTTTAGCCGCCTCTGAGCCTCGACTGAAACCTTATGATCGTCCTCAAGCAGAATCTTGTGCATGCACACCGAAGGACTGATTCCTCGAATGTCCGCTATGGTCCATCCCAATGCTCTCTTGTGCGCCTTGAGGATTTCCAGCAATTTCTCCTCCTCCTCTCCTGTAAGACTAGCCGAAATAATCACAGGTAAAGTGTTTGATGGTCCGAGATATGCATACCTGAGATGGTCCGGGAGTTGCTTAAGCTCTAAGGTGGGAGGTTCCTCAATTGACGGTCGCATTGGGTTCAATGGCCGCTCTAGCGTATCGAACTGTTGAATCCTTCGTGTGAACAGCGCTAGAGCCTCCTGGGTATCAACATCGGAATCGATCTCATCCTCTTCAGCATCTAGGAGCTCTTCATCACCGAGAGGTGAGAATTTGGAGGTGCACCTATCAACAACGTCCATCCGAAAGCAATCAGAATTCTCAGAAGGCCATTTAACAGATTTATAGACATTGAAGGTAACTTCCTGATCGTTGACCCGGATAGTCAACTCTCCCTTCTGCACGTCGATCAATGCCCTTCCTGTGGCTAAAAACGGACGGCCAAGGATGATAGGAATCTCCTTGTCCTCCTCAAAATCTAACACCAGAAAATCAGCTGGAAAGATGAACTTATCTACTTTAACAAGAACATCCTCAATAATCCCTTTCGGGTATGTGATAGATCTATCGGCTAACTGAAGGGACACAGATGTAGGTCTTACCTCCCCCAAACCTAGCTCCTTATAGACTGAAAAGGGCATCAGGTTTATGCTCGCTCCAAGGTCACAAAGAGCCTTACCTGAGAAGGCGGTTCCAATAGTGCACGGGATCGTGAAGCTACCAGGGTCCTTAAGCTTCTGTGGCATCTTCTTCTGGAGGATGGCGCTGCAGTCCTCGGTAAGCATCACTGTCTCAAAATCGCCCAGCCTCCGCTTCTTAGAGAGCACGTCCTTCATGAACTTGATGTAGCTCGGCATCTGCTCCAAGGCCTCTGCGAAAGGTATGTTAATATGCAGTTTCTTGAAGACATTTAAAAACTTACGAAACTGAGCGTCGTCGTTTTGTTTCCGCGCTCTCTGTGGGAAGGGAAGCTTCGAGATGTCAACTTCGTGTTCCTTTCTTTCTTCCACCAGCTCCTTCTTCCCTTTGTCCTGCGGCAAGCTCAAATCAGAAGTTAGCGGACTAGTTTGTGATTCCTTACCAGATTTCTCCGATGGACTAGGGCCCTTGCTCTCTTTCTTGGCCTCGGATTCTTCTGCCTCCAGTGAACGGCCGTTCCTCAGAGTGACGGCTTTAGCTTGCTCCCTCGGGTTGGTCTCTGTATTGCTCGGGAGAGTCCCATAAGCTCTGGAATTCACCGCCTGAGCCAGCTGGCTAACCTGGTTCTCCAGGTTCCGAATCGATGCTGCCTGGTTCTTCATCAAGGCGTCTTGGTTCGCCATGTACTTGAGCATCATCTCTTCGAGGCTCGGCTTCTTCTCCGAGGCTTCCGGTTGAGCTTGCTGATAGTGAGGTGCCGGTGCTGGTGCTGGTGGTCTAGGCATACCAGGAGGAGGTGCCTGTGCTCTCCAGGAGAAGTTCGGGTGATTCCTCCACCCTGGGTTGTAAGTGTTCGAGTACGGGTTGTTGCGCTGCTGGTTCCCAACAAAGTTGGCTTCCTCCATGCTCATAGTGCACTGATCTGTGAGATGCGGTCCTCCGCAAATCTGGCACCCTTGCTGGTTGCTCTGAACCGAACTAACGTTCGCTTCCTCAAATTTCTTAGTGAGCGCGGTCAGCTGGGCCTGAATTGAAGTTAAAGCATCCAACTCAAAGACACCCTGCGGCTTTCTCCGGCTCGCACGATCTGAATATTGATTCGGAAGACACGTCTTCCTCATCGTCTCCAAAAGCTCCAATCCCTCCACGTAGGACTTCCTCAAGAAAGATCCTCCAGATGCCAGATTGACGTCCTTCCTGGACGAGTCCGTGAGCCCATTGTAGAATGCCTCTAGCTGTCTCCATCCAGGCAGATCATGATAAGGGCACTGTATCAGCAGATTCTTGAATCGCTCCCATGCCTCCACAAAAGTTTCATCACTGTCCTGACGGAAGGTGGTGATCTCGTTCCTCATCTGCGATATCTTCGAGGGAGGATAGTACTGATCCAAGAAGGCCTCCTCCATCTGTGCCCAAGTTGATATGGAGTTCACTGGGAGTGAGTTCAACCACGTCCAGGCCTTGTCCTTTAGAGAGAAGATGAACAGCTTCAGCCGCACTGCATCCTGGGACACTCCGTTCTGCCTGAAAGTGTCGCACACACTGAGGAACTTGCTCAGATGCTCATGCGGATCCTCCATCGGTGTTCCTCTGAACTGGACTGTATTCTGGATCATCTGCATCACCGAGGTCTTGATCTCATAATCGCGAGCAGCGATGGGCGGTGGCGCTATGCATGACCGGTGAGCGTAAGTTCTGGCCGATGTGAAGTCCATCATCGGTCTGTTGTCAACATCCGGCCTCCCTCCATGCACTGCTCTCGGGATCAGGTTCCCGTCGATCTGATGTCGGTTGTCCTCGTCGGCCATAGCTGATCGCTGTGCTCTTAGTCGCTGCCGGAAGGTGCGCTCGATCTCTGGGTCCAAAGGAGTCAAATCAGCTCCTTGACTCCGTAGCATAAACTGAAATAAGCAAAAACAAACAAAAAAACAAAAACTTGAACGTCAAAAAGCTATCGAAATAGAGGTAAAAGAAATTTAAATCGAAAGACTGTTCCCCGGCAGCGGCGCCAAAATTTGGTGCGCGTCGTCAACGCAACAAAAATAAATCCTCGTTTGCACACACTAAAATAGCAAGGGCAAGCAAGGGTCGAACCCACAGAGAACAGTATCGATTAGATCGTTTAACGTCAATTCGGTAACTGATTTGAGGTCAAGTAAACGAAATCACACGATGCGAAGTTAAACTAAACGAAAGACTAAATCGAATTATCAATAGGCTTAAAAGTCTAGGACTACCGATTTCCCCTCGTGTCCTACGCTCTCGTATCCCCCCTTTTGTGTTACTATTAAATTTTGCTGGTCGTTAACCGTAGGTTGCTAAACTCTCCCCATAACCCTCTCAGGTATCCGGGAACGTACCCTCGTGTATCAAATTCTCTACTCTATGTCTAGGTAAGGAATTAGTGAAGGCCCTTTACGATTCAACCCTATTTTGGTTACCTAAGGTGCTTGGTATTTCTACTCTCGCACTAAAACCCGGTCTCTCGACTCTAAGGTTCCTTAAGCTATCCTGTTCCTGATCTAACCTAGACTACCCTCTCGAGTCTCTCTAGATGATCGAATCAATATCAACAGTTGATCAGGCTGCTGATACGCATTAAGCACAGAAAACGAATAAACAACCAAACAAGAATTTAATTCATAACTGAGAAGAGGTTCAACAATCGCCGAGGAACACGAGGTTCCATCGTCGTCCTAGAACAAGAAAATTAGTTCATCACTACACTACGAAACAACAGAAGAGTAAAAGAACGCATAATCTAAAAAAAACAAAGGAAAAGGAAAAAAGGGTTGCAGTTCTTCAGGGGCAAGAGTCTCCTGTCACAAGCCTTCTATCCCAAAAAAAGCCGACCCTAGCCAGCCTGAGTTGTAGTCTATTTATACTAGGGTAGGAAGACTAAAATCCGGAAATAAAATCCTAAAATATCCTCTACTCGCAGCTGCGAGATAATCGGTCGCAGCTGCGACCTTAAGCTATACTCCACTCGTCTCTGCTTCCTCGCAGCTGCGAGACAATCGTTCGCAGCTGCGAGACTCTCTGTAGTGACACTCTTCGCCTTGCTCGCAGCTGCGCCCAAATGCTCCGCAGCTGCGGAAGTCTCTGTGAAGCTCTCCTTTCTTCTTTGGTTTATTTCTTCATTCCTCACTTCGTCATCCATCATCTCAATTCCAATTTCCTACACAAACAACAACGAACGTGAGGTAACGCAATTCAGCTCAAAACCAGAAGTTTAAACACTTAAACTTACGGAACTAGCTCAAATCAAAGCATACAAGTGATCATTTTAACTCTACTTTCGTAGAGTTATCATTTATCATTAATAATTTTATGTGAAGAAAAGTAAAATAAACAATGACAAATACTCGCCTTTATTACTTATATATCCACAAATACAATAAAGTGTCTTGGCAAATAAGTGCGTACCATCATTTTCATTTCAACCGCCTCATGTAAAATCCGAAATTGAAAATAAGCAAATACCAGAGTCTCCGGCGGCATGCAGAAGGTTTTCACTCATATGTCCTCAGGCATGCAACAAAAGAAAATCCACTTGTATTACAACCCAAAATGAGAGATAAGAAAACAAGACCACCGATACCTTTATTTGATTAGATATGTCAACTAATTTTAAGAAGAAAACATCATCTTGCAAAAGAGTTGCAATTTTTTCGGGACAAGGAAATGAACAGATAACGACCTTGCGGTCGAGATACAAAGTCAAATTAGTTTTCGTAAACTTTTAAATTCAAAAGCATACGGTGACGTAAACTTGGAAAACAAACAACCGATCAGACAGACACGACGACATGCTCATTCAATCGATGGGTTCTTTTGATATTCGTATCAACTCAAGTCGTGATCTATTAACTGCTACAGTTGCTCCATCAATTTCATCAACTTATATGTATAAAATATGTGACGCAATGCAGCTTTGGAATAAGAATAAAAATAATATGGTGGTACCATTGGGTATGTGAAGGTAGGGTATTTGTGGGGGAAGAAGGCCATTTGGCAGCGCAAGACTATTCTCTCGTCTCGATGGTTGGGCGGTTGGACAAGTCACTCATGCTTAGCTCATTTTTATTATTTAGGATTGATGGAGGTTTTGATGCCTTGTTGTGGACACTGATTTTAATCCAATAATAATAAAAAAAAATCAACCAACATACATCAATTTGACATATTTGTTTAAGTTTCCCATTTCGTCAACCCAAACCCAACCCTATTTATTTAAAAATTCCTGGGGCGTGACCACCTTTCTTTTGTCTCTACAGACATCCAGTGGAGCCGGCGTGTTCTAATTTTCGTTTTTGTTTATTCACGAAATGATCGTTTTTTGTCATGGGTCTACTTGTTGCTCTTGATAACGACCGACTGTTCACCTGCTTACGAAACTATGAGCCGGATTAAACCTTATCAGGAGCTATGTATAGCAAGGAGGATGGATAGTTGGGTGCCCAACTCGAATTATTAACTCCAAAACTAAAGCACCTAATTCCTGACCGGCCTTGCATAATGCTCTTTTATATGTATAAAGGGGCGGCTTAGCCAAGAACTCATGTTATAAGAGTTCTCTGGAGCAAAAGAATGCCCACAACATCAAAATAAGGTTGAATTTGGGCACCTCTCTCTCGGCCATGGAAACCCCAAAAGCCTTTCCCATGAAAGTCCAAGTCGTATCCTCTGAATTCATCAAGCCATCTGACCCGACGCCGCTGAGCATTGGAAGACTAGACCTCTCCCTCTTTGATCAGCTTACTCCCGCCATTTACACTCCCCTCCTCCTCTACTACCCCTCGGGAAAAGACTCCCCCTCGGTCGACAAAATTCGGTGCCTCAAGTCATCCTTATCGATTCTGCTCGTCCATTTCTACCCCCTTGCTGGGAGGATCAGAGATCAGCTCTACATCGACTGCAACGACTGGGGTGTCCGTTTCCTCGAAGCGGATGCCAAGTGCTCTCTGTCGGACATGCTCGCTCGTCCGCAACCACTCGAGATGAAGATGCTCCTTCCCATTGATATGGAGTCTGAGGAGGCTGGCACTGGTCCACTCTTGCTCGTTCAAGCTAACTCATTTGAATGCGGGGGTTTTGCATTGGGAATGTGCATCTCTCACAAGATTGCTGATATGGGAACTTTCGGGAACTTCCTTGCTTCTTGGGCAGATGCGGCCGTTGATATTACGAAGGTTGAACCACCGCTGTTCAACGCGTCGACCCTAATTCCTCCATCTATTCACTTGGCCGGCATGCCCCCAGTTGAGCTGCCAAAGGCTAAAACAATCACGAGGCGATACGTGTTTGATTCATCGAAGCTTACTGCTCTCAGGACAAGGATTACAAGCAAGCAGGTCACACCACCGACCCGAGTTGAGGCTGTTTCAGCCTTACTGTGGAAATGCATAAGCAAGGCCTCCCTGAATCTGGGGCTTGGGAGGAGAAAATCATTATTTTCTCTGGCGGTAAACCTCCGTTCGCGGATGCTTCCACCACTTCCTGCTAACACATTTGGCAACCTTGTGGGATCGATTTGTATCGGGATGACGGTGGATGAGGTCACAGAGACTGATCTGTCTGAACTGGCGAGGAAGTTTAAAGAAGAGAAGGACAGCTATCTCGAAAACCATGTGAAGAAGGATTTGGTGGGGGAAAAGATTACCATGACCATATCTGCATCCGCCAAAGCATTCGGAGAACTCATATCCGGCGAGGGGGTTGACTTCTATAACTGCAGCCCCTGGTGTGGGTTCCCACTGTATGAAGCTGATTTCGGTTGGGGGAGGCCGATCTGGGCTAGCCATGTTAGCACACAGTTTAAGAACTCGATCGTGATGATGGATCAAGTAGGGGGCGAGGGGATAGAGGTATGGTTAACGCTCCTGACGGACCACATGAACGAACTCGACAAAGTGGAGGGGTTGATGGAGTTTGCATCCTTGAATCCTAGCATTTCGAGGTAGACAAGTGCAGCAAGCAATCAAAAGACAGCATTGTTCCCTCCATCATGGAAAGGTCATTTTATAAGAGAATAAAATCAAAATTCCGCTTCTTGTTTTCCTTTTTGGCCTACTGTTTACTTGACTTGGACAAAAATCGACCATGGAGTATTACAAAAAAGGTGATGCAAGACTTTGTATGCGCCTCAGAGTTCATTCATGGGATTAATGCAGATTCGGAAACCGTATTTTGATCGGGGGCTCATGTTAGATATTTCGGATTGGCCCATTATTACCCAAACTTGACATATAAAACCAATATGCTCGGCAATTCCTATTAAATTTTGTTTCCCTTTTAATATAAATGAAGTTGTTGGGGGGGGGGGGGGGGGGGGGGGAATGTAATGTCCAGTCAGTCCATCACGTTTCAATAAAAACAAATACGACTTCTGAAGGGCATAAGTTAAAAACAAGAGAGCCTGCCCTTTCCTTATGAACGTTGTACCCAATGCGTTTCGTTGCACAAGGTGTTGATTAAATTATTAATTTCCATTAACAAGGCATTTACCCACCCGCACATTCCTTGTTCCTTTGTATCCCCTCCGGACGACAAATACAACACCACCTCTTCTTCTCCCTTTTTCCTATCTTGTCTTCCATTCCAGAAGAGATTGTTTCGTTCCTGGCTTTGATGAAATGACACATAATCACGGTTTGTGCTTGGACCGGGGCTTGTACCGCGACGACCCCATGCTCCTCTGCCGCGGACTTGACCTTAACCTCTCTGGAGCCGCGATGGAGTCCCCGGCTGACACCTCGGAGGGGTTCTCCCACGAGGCCAGGAACCGCAAGAGGCTCAAGAGTGAGATGCCGCCGTCCGTCGAGGGATCGGCTGGGAGGGATTTTGGCGTCGTTAGGAACAACCTTAGTATCAATAGCAGAAACTACAACAAAAACGAGACAGAGAGCAACAAAACATTCTGCAGATGCTAGCTTCTTTCTACGGATGAAGTCCGAAATGAAACTCTCGAAACACAAACAACACTTTGAGCAAATGCTCTTATGGATTTAGATTGATAGATTGATGATAAAAAATACTTAAATCACAAAACTTAAATAGATAAAACCAAAAAGAAATGAAAAGACACCATAACTCCATTAATTTAACTCACTAAGTCTTTAATGACCACTATCCCATATTTATTCTAGGCTACTACCCAACTCATTTAATCCTCCATTAATCTTAGCATTTAGTCTCCATTATCAGCATCAGCTGAAAGCATTTAGTCTCCATTATCATCAGCAGCTGAAGGAGGAGGTGATGACAGAACTCGACCGCGACCAGGAGTTGCTATAATACGCGACCCTGAACCCGACGATCATTTACTAATCTCCCGTACCGTAAGGGTCAAAACCTGGCCGTGTGACTACTACATAAGCAAGAATCGAGATGATACTCTGCTTAAAAAGGTTTCTATGTTTGTGAATGAGATGGTTTTAGGTCCCCATCGTGCTTTGGTTAAATTTAGGATTTTAATATGCTTAGAATATTTTATTTGCTATGATAAGTTGATAAGAATAAGCGAATGACGATGCAAGGAAAGATTATTTAGTATTTCAGGAACTGGAGGAGACATAGTGACACGAATCCATCGGCTTTCTTCCACCGTTTGCTGCATTTGTTTGTTGGTTTTAGGGCGCAACTGGAAATAAAAAAATATAAACTTTTATGCTAAAAAATAAAAAAAATCTTAAAACATTTTTGATAAACAATAAAATAACCTTACCCGAAAATCGTACATCGACTTTTCCGGCAAAATAAGAATTGTAGGGAACGATCAAGAGCCTCACGTGAGACTCCTCTAGCAGTATTCACGTGCACGCGATCACGAACCTCTCTACGATCCTGTAGGTGCTAACCTCTTGGATCGACGAATAATTTTCAGAAGCAAAATACTCGGACCTCGCTTTTCTTTTGGGGTTGATTTTCTTTTAGATTTCTTGCCTTAAAAGAAAAATATTACGTTTCATTCACAAAAATAATTCCAAATCATAGTAACGGCAACATTAATGGCAAAAATAAATTAAATTTGATTTATTCTCATTGACACAATAATTAATAAATATATAAATTTAACCAAAAATGCACAGGGATTAAAATATTGAATTATTTTGATACAAAATTTATTCTAACATTAAAATTCATGTATGCATTAAAGTAATTTAATTAAATATTACTTTCTTAAATAAAATATCTAGAATATAAAATCTAAAAACTATTAAATGTTTATTTCATATCCTTTATTTAATATAATACGACCCGAATAAATCCATATTCGATCTTGGTCTATTTATTTGATTCTGATATATTTGAATAAATTAATAATCCAATTAATTCTAATTCCGAAATAAAATAATTAATTTTAGTATCCACTAAAATAATGATACATTGTTCGTGTCGACGTGCTATGCGTGCGGCCCTCGAGGTCATATACACGAAGGTAGTGTAAATCCATACACAAACTAAGGTTGTCTAGCAACAGTTTTTAGTCACCTAACGTGTTAGGAAAATGATCATAAATCATAAACCATTATGAATCGATTACTTTGTAATTCAATCTCTTCATCTAACCGACATCCCAATTAATTCGGGCAAAATACATCATCACCAAATTAATTATTTTACTTGATTACCAAGATATAATAAACTCTCTTGAATGTAAAACATTCCTCACATGGCCATGGATTTTAGAGTCACTAATATCTCTATCAAGTAGCATATATGTCAACTCTCTAATCCAAAAGAGCAATGAATCCTATATTGACTCAACACTATTCTCTCTACGCTTTGTCACACACCCAACAATCGTATTACTCACAATCCGTTTAAAAACTGCTTTCAACGACGTCAAAATGCACAAACTCCATGCATAGAATAAATGAAGGTCTCAAGTCAAAAGATCAGTTACACTCGTCCATAAAGATTATGGATCAATGATGTTTAATATGTTGTATCCTCTTAAACGGGTCGTGTCCGGTATCCCTAATCTCTGGGTACCCCTAAGTATAACTTAGATATACTATCTCTCGGTCTATCTTGACATCAGTTATACTCAACGATGATCTAGATGTCCATGTCCCCTCTAAACATATATTCGATCACGGACTATTTCAGATTAATATTCTCGATAATTTATGAGACTTTATCATTAATAATTTTACGTGCAGAAAAGTAAAATAATCAATGACAAATACTCGCCTTTATTACTTATATATCCACAAATACAATAAAGTGTCTTGGCACATAAGTGCACACACTAACACTGTTGTACCATCATTTTCATTTCAACCGCCTCATGTAAAATCCGAAATTGAAAATAAGCAAATACCAGAGTCTCCGGCGGCATGCAGAAGGTTTTCACTCGTATGTCCTCCGGCATGCAACAAAAGAAAATCCACTTGTATTACAACCCAAAATGAGAGATAAGAAAACAAGACCACCGATACCTTTATTTGATTATATATGTCAACTAATTTTAAGAAGAAAACATCATCTTGCAAAAGAGTTGCAATTTGCGACAACCCCATTCTTTCCATATCGGATTGGCCTTTTGGATTCAAGTTTGTGAGACCATCCTCCTAAGAAATCCATGGAACCCAATTGAGCTTACGGCCCCACCCACCCACTAACTCTGCGCATTGAAATACCTACCATAAACATCTCCTCCCTATACATCTTCCTTTGGAGGGAAAGGTCGACTCGACTGACTTGTACTCAACTCTCGAGCCGTGAGTTCCCGCATGTTGAGCATCCGGTTCTCCTACTTGCAACTCTTTTGTCGGGACAAGGAAATGAACAGATAACGACCTTGCGGTCGAGATACAAAGTCAACTTAGTTTTCGTAAACTTTTAATTAATTAAAAAGCATACGGTGACGTAAACTTGGAAAACAAACAAACGATCAGACAGACCCGACAACATGCTCATTCAATCGATGGGTTCTTTTGATATTCGTGTCAACTCAAGTCGTAATCTCTTAACTGCTACAGCTGTCACATCAATTTCATCAACTCATATGTATAAAATATGCGACGCAATGCAGCTTTGGAATAAGAGTAAAAATAATATGGTGGTGCCATTGGGCATGTGAAGGTAGGGTGTTTGTGGGGGAAGGCCATTTGGCAGCGCAAGACTATTCTCTCGTCTCGATGGTTGGGCGGTTGGACAAGTCACATTGATTGTTTTGATGCCCTGTGGACACTGATTTTAATCCAATAATAATAAAAAAATCAACCAACTTGACATATTTGTTTAAGTTTCCCATTTCGTCAACCCAAACCCAAACCTTTTTAAAATCTTTTGTCAAGTCTAGCCGGCGTGTTCTAATTTTCGTTTTTGTTTATTCACGAAATGATCGTTTTGTCAAGGGACTACTAGTTGTTCTTGATAACGACCGACTGTTCACCTGCTTACGAAACTATGAGCCGGATTAAACCTTATCAGGAGCTATGTATAGCAAGGAGGATGGATAGTTGGGTGCCCAACTCGAATTATTAACTCCAAAACTAGAGCACCTAATTCCTGACCGGCCTTGCATAATGCTTTTTTATATGTATACAGGGGCGGCTTAGCCAAGAACTCATGTTATAAGAGTTCTCTGGAACAAAAGAATGCCCACAACATCAAAATAAGGTTGAATTTGGGCACCTCTCTCTCGGCCATGGAAACCCCAAAAGCCTTCCCCATGAAAGTCGAAGTCGTATCCTCCGAATTCATCAAGCCATCAGACCCGACGCCGCTGAGCCTCGGAAGACTAGATCTCTCCCTCTTTGATCAGCTTAGTCCCGCCATTTACACTCCCCTCCTCCTCTACTACCCCTCGGGAAAAACCTCCCCCTCTGTCGACAAAATCCGGTGCCTCAAGTCATCCTTATCGCTTCTGCTCGTCCATTTCTACCCCCTGGCTGGGAGGATCAGAGATCGGCTCTACATCGACTGCAACGACTGGGGTGTCCGCTTCCTCGAAGCGGATGTCAAGTGCTCTCTGTCGGACATGCTCGTTCGTCCGCAACCACTCGAGATGAAGATGCTCCTTCCCATTGATATGGAGTCTGAGGAGGCTGGCACTGGTCCACTCTTGCTCGTTCAAGCTAACTCATTCGAATGCGGGGGATTTGCATTGGGAATGTGCATCTCTCACAAGATTGCTGATATGGGAACTTTCGGGAACTTCCTTGCTTCTTGGGCAGATGCGGCCGTTGATATTACGAAGGTTGAACCACCGCTGTTCAACGCGTCGACCCTAATTCCTCCATCTATTCACTTGGCCGGCATGCCCCCAGTTGAACTGCCAAAGGCTAAAACAACCACGAGGCGATACGTGTTTGATTCATCGAAGCTTACTGCTCTCAGGACAAGGATTGCAAGCAAGCAGGTCACACCACCGACCCGAGTTGAGGCTGTTTCAGCCTTACTGTGGAAATGCATAAGCAAGGCCTCCCTGAATCTGGGGCTTGGGAGGAGAAAATCATTATTTTCTCTGTTGGTAAACCTCCGTTCGCGGATGCTTCCACCACTTCCTGCTAACACATTTGGCAACCTTGTGGGATGGATTTGTGTCGGGATGACGGTGGATGAGGTCACAGAGACTGATCTGTCCGAACTGGCGAGGAAGTTTAAAGAAGAGAAGGACAGCTATATCGAAAACCATGTGAAGAAGGATTTGGTGAGGGAAAAGATTACCATGACCATATCTGCATCTGCCAAAGCATTCGGAGAACTCATATCCGACGAGGGGGTTGAAATCTATAACTGCAGCCCCTGGTGCAGGTTCCCACTGTATGAAGCTGATTTCGGTTGGGGGAGGCCGATCTGGGCTAGCTATGTTAGCACACAGTTTAAGAACTCGATCGTGATGATGGATCAAGTAGGGGGCGAGGGGATAGAGGTATGGTTAACGCTCCTGACGGACCACATGAACGAACTCGACAAAGTGGAGGGGTTGATGGAGTTTGCATCCTTGAATCCTAGCATTTCGAGGTAGACAAGTGCAGCAAGCAATCAAAAGACAGCATTGTTCCCTCCATCATGGAAAGGTCATTTTATAAGAGAATAAAATCAAAATTCCGCTTCTTGTTTTCCTTTTTGGCCTACTGTTTACTTGACTTGGACAAAAATCGACCATGGAGTATTACAAAAAAGGTGATGCAAGACTTTGTATGCGCCTCAGAGTTCATTCATGGGATTAATGCAGATTCGGAAACCGTATTTTGATCGGGGGCTCATGTTAGATATTTCGGATTGGCCCATTATTACCCAAACATGACATGTAAAACCAATATGTTTTTGACTCGGTTTAAAACAGATCTAAAGTTAGGGATTTTTTTAATGTTGCTATCAAAGTGCCACCCACAGCACAGTACCAATCAAAGAGACAGTTGCTCGGTAATTCCTATTAAAAATGAAATGGGAATGTAATGTCCAGTCAGTCCATCACGTTTCAATAAAAACAAATAAAAACACGAGATCCTGCCCTTTCCTTATGAACGTTGTCCCCAATGCGTTTCGTTGCACAAGGTGTTGATTAAATTATTAATTTTCATTAACAAGGCATTTACCCACCCGCACATTCCTTGTTCCTTTGTATCCCCTCCGGACGACAAATACAACACCACCTCTCCTTCCCATCTTGTCTTCCATTCCAGAAGAGATTGTTTCGTTCCTGGCTTTGATGAAATGACACATAATCACGGTTTGTGCTTGGACCGGGGCTTGTACCGCGACGACCACCCCATGCTCCTCTGCCTCGGACTTGACCTTAACCTCTCTGGAGCCGCGGTGGAGTCCCCGGCTGACACCTCGGAGGGGTTCTCCCACGAGGCCAGGAACCGCAAGAGGCTCAAGAGTGAGATGCCACCGTCCGTCGAGGGATCGGCTGGGAGGGATTTTGGCGTCGTTGGGAACAACCTTAGTGGGATGCGACGGCTCCACTTCAGGGATCATATATGGGCCTACAGCCAGCGGTACCTCGCTGTCGAGGCGATGGATGAGGCCGCCTCCGCGATCATGAGAGGTGGCGGTGGTGAGCAAGAGGAGGCCGGGGAACAGAGCAATGACGAGGAGATGAGGCTTGTGCAGCAGCTGGTTGCATGCGCCGAGGCTGTGGCCTGCCGGGACAGGACGCACGCATCCGCCCTGTTGTCCGACCTCAAGCCCAAGGCACTGGTATTTGGCACCTCGTTCCAGCGAGTCGCGTCGTGCTTCGTGCAGGGCCTTTCTGACCGCCTCGCGTTCGTTCAGAACCTTGGGGCGGTAGGGACGGTCGCTGAGAGCCTGAGGACGGCCGTTCAGGCAAATGAGAGGGACGAGGCGCTGCGCCTCGTGTACGAGGTCTGCCCCTATATCAAGTTCGGCCACTTTGTGGCGAATGAGGCGATCTTGGAAGCCTTTGAGGGAGAGAGTTCAGTCCACGTCGTCGACCTGGGCATGACCATGGGCCTGTCCCATGGCCACCAGTGGCGTAGCCTTATCGACAGCCTGGTCAAGCGGCAGGGACATCCCCCCAGGCGGCTCAGGATCACGGGCGTGGGACCCTGGAGGGACCGCCTCCGGGAAATCGGGGATGACCTGCAAGACCACGCGAGGCGGTTGGGGCTGAAGATGGAGTTCCAGATAGTCCGGAGCAACTTCGAGGACCTCAGGGTGGAGGACTTCAGACTAGAGGAAGGAGAAGCGGTGGCCGTGAACAGCATCCTGCAGTTGCACCGCGTGGTGAAGGAGAGCAGGGGAGCGCTCAACTCGGTCCTCCAGGTGGTGCACCGTCTGTCCCCAAAGACGGTAGCCGTGGTGGAACAGGACTCAAGCCACAACGGGCCGTTCTTCCTGGGGAGGTTCATGGAGGCGCTTCACTACTACTCGGCGATCTTTGACTCGCTAGATGCGGCCCTACCGAGGTACGACACAAGGAGGGCGAAGATAGAGCAGTTCTACTACGCGGAGGAGATAAAGAACATAGTGAGCTGCGAGGGGGCGGCAAGGGTGGAGAGGCACGAGAGGGTGAACCAGTGGAGGAGGAGGATGAGCAGGGCAGGGTTCACGTCGGTGCCGATCAAGATGATGGACAGGGCCAAGGAGTGGCTGGGGAAGGCGAGGGCAGGGGACGGATACACGCTCGCGGAGGAGAAGGGGAGCCTCCTCCTGGGTTGGAACTCCAAGCCAATCATGGCTGCTTCCTGTTGGAAATGCTAGAAAAGAGTGTTTTGAGTTTATAGTGTGTTCGTTCCACTTCTTTCCCTTGCGTTTGGCAAAATTTCATTGGTTTGATGGACAAATGTCATGAGATCGAATAACAAACACACAAACTGCATGCAGTTGCTTTTTTTATATATATATAAATAAATATATATTTGTTTTGGGAACAACCGAGCCACACGTTCTCTGCTTTTGTCTGTCTTGTCTGCGGATAAGAAGAGGAGAGTTGGGGAGTTTCTCTGGTTTGTAGAGAATGGAAGGAGTGGTGGTTGGGATGTCCCTCAACGCAGCTCTCCACGTTCCCTTCTCCTCTGGCTTGCGAACTCCTCCCGATGACTCCCTCGCCAGGCACTCCCTCTTCTCTTCCCGGCGGGGGACATCCAGCTATAGGACCGGCAGGGGGAACGCCGTCTTCTTGGTGGAGGCCAAGGGGAAGAGAGGGATGATGGCCCGTCAGTTCCAGAGGCCGCCTCCCCCTCCCCTCCCTAAGATCGAGGACGACGGCAACCCCAAGTTCGTCATCTTCATCCGCACCGCCGAGGTCTGTACCCCCCGGCCCTTCTTTCCTCTCGTTTTGGTTTCCTTTGTCCTGTGATAATTTCATTGAGGATTGTGTGGCTTTTGGTGTCTCTGGGTGTCGATTAGGTTAATCTTTGGTATCCCCTGAGCCTCATCACTGGGGGAACTACTGCCAAGATCATGGTGGCCGCCAAGGACAACTTCCTGGGCAAGTACATCTACAAGGACACTCTCGCCCGGAACCTCGCTGCCGTCATTTACCGTGTAAGCGTTCTTTCCTGCCCTAGTTTTTATGGATGTGTGGCATGATGAATTTGGCAGTCATTCAGAATGGCTTGCTGGTGGTGTTAGTCCTGATAGCTAGTAGTGGTATATAACCTGGGAGCGCTATCATGTGGACGAGTTCGATAGAGAAACTGGGAAGAGTTTTTCTCTGACTGCTTTTAGGTTGTATTGAATGAGCAGTTCAGTAGCTGATCTGCTCTTAGCAATATTGGGGGTTCTATTCTGTGGTTAAAAATGGGAAAGTTTATATCTATCTAATATAATGAAGTTGATGGAGATATTGCAATTGATAGTTTAAGGCAGCTCAAATTGTAACCTTGGACCGTGCAACTGTTCCAATGCTAGAGTCTTCATGGCTGTCCCATCTTGAGGTGAAGGATTGAATTTTTTTTTTAGTATGATGCACGTTTTCAGTGCAGAGCCCATGCTTCGTTCATTACCAATTGCAGAATCATGTACTTAAATCTGCCCTTTTTAGCGTTTTTCGTCTTTGCTGAATAGGAACAGTGCATCTTGTGTATTGACAATCAAACCAATCTGTTTGGCCATTTGTAAACTCTGGTTCCTTGAAGCAAAGCAACCAATAAGTAACATACATTAAAACAGTTCTCGGGTGGGAAGATAGTTCCCTCACAGACTTAGCATTCTTGCCTAACTTCTTCTTTAGGATCCTTGTTGAGAAGCAAGCTGAGAGTCGCAAAATTTCCTCACTTTGCGTGTTTATTTAGTACTGGCTGCGTATTTGTCCAACAGGATGAAAAGGAAATACAGAAGACTGCTCTTAAGCAACATCGTGTATTGCGAACTGCCACAGAGTTCAGATATGGGTACAAGCTAGTGGTGCGTCCTTACTGATATTTGTCTCAGGCAATTTTGATTGTTACAAGGTCATTCTTCCATTATAAGAACCCTCTGCTTGGACATTATTCATGGAGAATTGTGTGAATCCTAATTCCTTGCAGGAAAACACCAATATAAGGGCTGCACTAGCAACCAATGACGTCATCGAGGTAGGACAGAGACTAAATCTGCCAGTCAGCTTATACCTTAATTACTTGTTATCTGAGATAACTATGCATTTTGATTCATCTGTTATTAAACTGAAATGGGGAGCCTGCCGTATTTCGAGGACGTGTTAGAGGCCATTTGTTTGTAATTTCAGCTTCCAACACCAGACCAGCTCAAAACGGTGCTTGACAAAGTGAAGGACTTCTTCGGAGATGCAAAAGAATCTTTCGGCAAGCTAACAGCCCTGAACCTGCCTAGTGAGGAGTCTCCTCAAGGGTCGGAGGAAAAGTCGAAACAGAAAGCCAAGTAAGATCTAATTTTGCCTTCTTAGTTTGCTAATGTTGACCTGGCTCTTTGTGCTAATTTTAGAAGTCCTATGCTTGATTCTACCTCAAACCAGCATCGCTACTGAATACTTCTTATCATGTAATAACGAAGAGCATTTGACAGAGCATAGGACCTAAGATTTCCAAAGAAGACTACTTGAGAGGAAAGGCTTTGCCATACCCGGGTTAGTCGAAGCGTGGATTCACTGGTGATGATGGCACATCGCAATAGGGGTAGTCCGCTGAGGACATTTCATATTCTTCGTGATTTAACACTGTACATGAATTTTTTTCAAGTCCATGCTAACTGAAAGTTTTGCTGCCACTGAGTTCGAGGGATCATGTCAGCACTGTGAGATATAATGTATTGCCACGTCCAAATGTTGCATTTGAGGGAAATACAGTCGGGACGTCCAACTAAATAGATTAGCAGTGATAGATACGGTTCGATAGTTTGGGGGTGTTTTAGGACTTTAAAGTGAAGGTTATATTTGTACAAGGCACCAAGAGGTGTTTCATTTCGAGTTTCTTTCTCAATCAAATTGAGAAAAGTTTGAGACGAAAAATGTCTTTGACAATCGGAATATCAAGTACTAAGTAATGAAACAGGTAGCAGCAATGTGGACTGTGAAGGTCTTCTCTCAAACACGATCGTCCCCCTGAAAACCTGCTCTGCTTAACATGACTGCAGGGAGAGAGCTTCCCTGAACTGGAACGGGAACTGCCGATTTTGCAGTTCGCCTACTCCCGTTGCAGCAGTGCTCGGAGTCGGTTTTTCATCAGACTCGCCCGAGTGATCCCGAGTTCATGGTTTGGCCACCTGCTCAACTTGAGTTTGAGTTGGAGAAGCTTTTCCGCAGTGGACTTGACGTATATTTTCACCGTGTCTTACCAACCCGGAACATTTCTTCATTCTTTATACCAAGATTGAGAAACTTGACGGTGGATGTGTTTGTGACTTGGGAGGGGGGCAACGGAGTGGGCCTCATCCGCATACGAGTCTCAGGGTTTTGTCCCTCGGGGGTCACAGCCGGACGGTGGTGCAAATTGACTCTCGGCTTTTATCATTATATCACCCACGCCAAGCCCAGCCGCCCTCCCAACAGTTGCTATCTATCCCCCAATTTTAAACAACACCCCAAAATCTATGGAAATTCCATGCCCTTGTCTTTTGGAACATAGTAACCAAAAACCCAAAAAGGGCCAAGCCAGGCAGACCGAACGCCCCGGTAGGAGGGGACTGGTTGGAATGGAAACACGCAAGTGTAATGAAACTGGATCGGATCGCAACCCTTATATTCAATCAATCCATCACATGGTGAAAAAGAATATGTTGGTTGGTAATGAGGCGGATATCTGTTGGTGAGGTAAAATTCTGGCCTAGGAAGGAAGGGGAACAGGCGAGCGAGCAGCCGCCAGCCATCAGGCAAGCATGCAAGGACAGTGAGCGAGCATTAGGTTGTGTCAAGCAGCGAGCATGGACAGCGAGTGAGCAGAACCCCGAAACCTAGGACACGAACAATCAATATACATACAACCCTCAGGAGAGACTAGAAAGACTTGGATTATATTTTGCAAGCTTCCGACTCCGAATATTTTGAGGTTAGTGTGTTTTATTGCGACATATAAGTCTTTTTTGGTACACGTGAATTTTCCATCCGGCCGACGGTTTAACCCTTCCCACCTGGTTTCATGTGAGACGAAAAAATTAAAACCCACCATCTCACTTTGTTAACATCACCACCATCCCCCCCAACTATACGCAACTTATTTAATTACCGCTACCAAGAAAAGATTGAGCGTAAGGGAAAAGAATGGTGCTGTTAATGTATAAATAATTTAATTTCCATTTTTTTATGTTCACATTACTAGGGAAGAAGAATTCCGGTGGTTTCTTTGGAGGAGGCCTTCCAAAACCACCTTCTTCTTGTACTCCTCCGAACTCATGTAATCCAACGACTCTACCACCACCCCCTTATTCCCCATTCCACCATCTGACTGTGTTCTCAACCGTGGGAGGACGTATAACCATGCGGCTGTGCAGAGGATCGCGCACAGCTGTCCCCATGATACCAGCACGATCAGGGTCACCAACACGATCGACATCCCGATGATCGAGCCCAGCTGATTTCCCGAATCGGGCTTTGGCCGGACTATGGCCAATACTTTTACAGGGACTGGAGGCAGCGGTAGAGGTGGAGGTGGAGGCAGGAGATTCCGTTTCTTCCTATTGGATTCTGTTCGTCTTTGGTTCTGCCCTTCGTCTCGCCTTCTCTGAATCAGGACAAAACTTGATAGCTAAGCAAAAGTTTGACCTCGGCGCCAGGGTAACTACCAACTACTTTTCAGTTACCTCTTGAGTAGCTTCAGGAGGAGGGCCATCCGTAGCCACCGCCGTGATAGCCTGCTCAAGACGGCGTTGACCGAACCTGCGAATGGCCCCGGACTTGTCTGACTCGACTGCAGTCTTGGCCGCTGCGACGATGGCAGCTGCGGCGGCCTCCACAGGGACCGTGCTGGCAGTGGACTTGCCAATCGACCAGTATATCCCCGGTCCTTGGCCCAGTCCCCGTCCCCGTGACACCTTCCTCGTCCCCTCGGTATTCGCTTTGTTCTTGAAGGTCGTTTTTGATCCGCAGCCAAAGCAGCTCAGGAAGAGGTCTCCTGTCTGCTTAGGCGGCGGCTTCTTCTTCTTCTTCTTCGGCGACTTGATCTCTTCCGCCATGGCTGCGACGTCATCCACGCTGGGCGTACCTGAAGAGAATCATGGTTTTGAATCGGGGACCCCTGAAAACCAAATGAAAATGAAAATGAGGAAGGATTGCGTTGAATATTAAGAGGGGCACGAACAATTGACCAAAGACATTTTCCGGAGATTGAGTGCCCAAGAAAATAAACGCTTGCTTAATTACATGTGATTCTTCTTTGATTTATCATTAAAAAAATATTATTATTTTAACATCTCTTGTTGAAATTGATCATATTAGGTTGGTGGGGATTGTAAACAGGCACGTTGTTAGGTGTGTGAATTAGGGGGGGTCGGTCTCATTGTATCTTTACGTTTCCAGACCCCCTTTTGTCCCTCCTCCTCGTCTTTTATTACATAGGACGACACATCATCCACTGGATCCATCAATTCCAGATATTACATTACTGGCCATCATGTTCTTCTGCATTAGACTTTGAAACACCTTACCTTAATTTACAATCTAGGATTCAGACCTCTCGTCATGTCCGCGTCCAATGACGGGGCGCTGGTTAACGGGGAGATTTCGATCCGATGGTAGACAAACGACATCCAAAAGGGACAGACAACTGGGTGTGTGCACATAACTTCCATCACGGTTCACGTTCCTGGTCACGTCTTTCAACATTCATGGGACATCACTTTGTGGTTACATTAGTTGTCAACAGAACCAGATCATGCCTCCCACTTCCATAGTTGAAATAAATACTTCGGAAGTTGTGTCGTACAAGTAGTTCACCAACATATCCAAAATTCAGGAACAAGAGGAAAACAACTAAAAGCGATAGCAGGAGAAGCAAGTAAAGAAGCTAAAAACACTTAGGTTGAAGCGCAGGTTTCGCGCTTTATGATAAGTCGGCGAGGGTCATGCGGAGAAGAGACCGGCATCCATCGGACACAGCTCCGATGCGTCGAATACCTGCTCGTAGTCGAACCTCAGAGTATTGTACAAGTGTCCCGGAACTTCTGAGACCACGTCCAGCTCGCCGAATTCTGGAAACTGAAACAACTGGTTCCCGGGACCCAGTGAGTAAAAGTCGTCATCCGGCCATCCCATCTGTAGGACCTCTTCGGGAGATGGGCGATGGGAATCCCCGCATGAGGATAGGTTCTTCGGGGAAGAACCCACTTCGGTGACACAGCTTAGGTTGGGACCTTGATTCTCAGCAGCAACCGTGGCAGCAGGAACAGTCTCTAATGTCTTCTGAATTGGAAATTCAGTCTCGAACTGAGGAGGACGAGAACCGACTACTTCTTGGAGAGGGCTTTCTTCGCAGTGGTTATCCGTCCTGTTCTTGCTGTACAACAAATCGTTGCCAAAGGGATCCGCCAGTGTCCTTTCTATGGGAGAGTACTTGGCAGGAGCCGGTCCCGGTTGTTCATGTTCGGTAGAATGCATCAGGCTAGGCAAAGGTGGAGGGCGGAACTTGCTTTCGCTGTGGTTGATGTGCTTCCCTTGCTGGAAATTAATTTCAGGGACTTGTCTCCATGAAAACCTACTTGGAATTGAGGCGTCGGGAGCTGTGGGATATCTCGCTTCTGGTTTCACCGCCACAAATAATTTATCGAGATCCCCTCCCGAATTCTTCCAATCAAAACCATCAGGGATGTCCGCGTTTGCTTTCCTTTTCGTCTTTGACATAGGCTGGAAAGCATCGCCAATCCCATTACTTTCAACCCTGACGGGCTTCGTATTCTGGAAAAATGAGTCGACGCCTGAAAATCCAACATGGCTGCTAACCACTTCATTTGGATGGATCTCAAAGGTGTTTTCATTGCTGCAGCCACCGACAGGATTTGGCGCAGTTACATCTGAGATCGGTATCCCGCAAAAGGATGTTTTGAGATCATTGTCTTTCTGCAGCCGGGTCAAGTAGAGTCGATACTTCTGCACAAAAGTGTAGCAAAACTCAGCCAATATTTTAGCAATTGGCCACCAGGGGTGATCCATCTCAGATAGAAAAGGGCAGAAACAAAGCTTGTGTATTTAGCGAACTGAGCGAGCATGCAAAAAGGGAAACAAGAGATTGTGCAAAGTTCAATCGAGTTCCTACTATTATGTTTGATATTTCTTTTTTCAGAGCAGTTCCCATGTTTGCGAAACAAGGGATGCCTGAACAATACACCGACTTGTAGCTTTACTGTGACTTTGAGTTCCTAAACAGAGTGGCAGGGAAACACTCGCCTGTAAGTGGCTAGCAACGTTCTCGCGCGTCAACCACGGCACATTCATCAAGTCAAGTATCCTCTTGGGGCCAACTTCTGCATGAAGTAAAGAATACATAATCAAGACTTGCAACACAAAAGAAATCCCGAATATTCTACCGATAAAACAACGGTCATGGCCCAGCGTTTTCTTACTATCAAATCCAATTTGATTCACAGCTTTTACGAATTTCTGATGAAGATCCACAGACCAAACAACCCTAGCTTTCTTCATCGAGGAAGATGTGTCAGAAAGTTCCTTATCATCGTACTTGAATTCTGTATCTTTTCTCTTCTTTGGAATCACCATTTGTTCTCCCCCGGAGAAAGCACCATCGTAAAGGTCAAATCCACCTGCTGTCATCTGAAGACCCTCAATGACTTCATAGCCAGAGAAATCCCTCGCTTCATGTATCCGCTTCCGGAACACATGCTGCCAAATGTTTCGGAGTTCCTTCATTTTTATAGGCTTGAGTAAATAATCACACGCCCCGTGTTGCACACCCTTCTTGACTCTGCTTGTTTCACCATCAACAGACATCACTGGTCATGTAGAAGAGGAGGTTTGTCATAAGAACATCACGGCTATCGTAAGGTTAGATAAGAAATATCAAGAACAAAAGCGAATAGATGGCCCGCCTACTTATTACTGGAAGATCCATCTCGAGGCCAACATGCTCGAGAAGTTTGAACCCATCCATGTCGGGCATGTTGACATCACTAATTACAATGTCAAATCCATCTTTCCTCTCCCGAAGCAAGCTCAAAGCCTCCCTTGCGAGATTACACGTGGTTACTGCAAAATAAGTCGCCATCAGAGTCATGAAAGCCAACCAAGGAATCTTGGGCAGGAACAATCCTCATTGTGAATGTAAAGAAGTCTTATTATGACCACATCAAATGTAAACCAATCCCGAAAACGTATGCACCTTCTATTAATATCACCATTAGTTGGTTTAAAATTCGGCCGAGTTTGCTGCTGCATGACTAAACTTTCCTTCCCATATAAAAATTAAGACGGCAGAAAGCATTCCAAAATGTGAGCTTAAGTGCTTCCATATAGTCTCGTGCTGGACGCTTCAGCTGTTCGATTGACTTATGCCAGTCACTATAAAAGCTTAGACAGATGAAAGAGCAGGCGAGAACCAATGATGCTTATTCTTGCTGGAGAGTAATATGAAGTGCAGAAGAACTTTTTGAGTTTCTTGGTTGAAAGAAAGAACTCTATCAATTCCAATATCTCGCTGCGTTAATTATGAGAAGTTTGCATCTGAAGTTCGCTTTCAAGGGTACCGATGAAATGAACTTGTGGATGGATACTTTTTCCACGTGAGTGAGATTCCTACCATTTGATTTCGCGGTAAAACTATTCCTCTTTTTCCGGTAATCAAAATGCCCCCCCATCTTTATTTCCGCCGGTGACCAGAGCAGATTCAACCAAAGCAACTAGAAGTATCAAGAAATTTGGATAAAATACTGGAGTTAAAGCGAGAGACACTATCCAGGACAAAAGAAAGGGAACCGAATTCAACTCGAACGTCGATCTAACTGACCTGAGTAGCAATCATGGCCAAAACTCCATTTCAGGACCAACAAGTCAGATCATCAAATCAATTAATCATTTCAGAAGCCCAAAAAATGAGCAATAAGAATTGCAGGCGATGGCCTGACATTCCGACATGAGAAAACGGCCAGAATTTCCAAAAAAAAAAAAAAAAAACAAAGGACAAGAGAACAAGACAGGAGGTTGGATGTGTGGGGGGAATTTCCTCTGAACAAAAGGGAAGAAGGGGGAAGAGGACCTTGGTAGGAGCACTTCTTGAGCATCTTCTCGAGGATCTTGAGCCAGGTAGGATCGTCGTCAACTACAAGCACGCGTAGGCCGGCGGGTAAGGCGTCCTTCCTGGACAAGGAGGAGGAGGAGGAGGAGAAAGCCCCGGCGTCCATATCTCGAGAGACAGAGAGACAAACAAAAAACAGAGAAAGAAACAGGGGAAACAGAGCAGAGCGATGAGTCTGTCTTATTATTAAGAGTGGGGTTGGGGTTGGGGCTGGGGGAGGAGGGGTGGCCTTGCTTTTGTGTGTCGTGTTTAGCTTTATTCATTTTGGGGAGGTGAGGGAATCATTTGCCGCGCGCTAACGGCTCACCCGTTCCTCTTTTATTTTCCTCCACTCGTTCAATCCTTTTCCTTTCCATAAAGATCATTAAATTCTTTGTAGAACTCCCCATTTCCATGTATAACACTTACTAATGACTCACTTCATTCAAAACTCATGGAATACTAAGTTAGAAGTTGTGTGGGTGTGTTTTTTTTTTGGGGGGGGGGGGGGGGGGGGGGGGGGGTTGGCTTCAGCTTCAAGCTCTTGATGCTAACCAAGTGTTTCGAGTAAGTAACAGGGAACTGACTTCTTAGTTTGACCTCTCTTAAGAAAAGAGTCTGCATATGCAATGGTTTGTCGACACACTCCCCGTCCACACCATTCATCTTGTGAAATCCCTTGAGGTAAAAGCCGTCATCGTGATTGAAAATATCGGGGGAATGAAGGTGGTGGTGGGGGACACAACATAATCTATCCGCCCCCATTTCATTTGAACATCTTCATCCTCACACCACCTTTAGCTCCGAATGTTTTCTCATGGGGATGGAGGTGGAGGGGGACCTTTTACCCCCCCCCTGAGGGGGAGAAAAAGTGCATGTAGTCAACCGTGAGTCTCGAGTATAAGTATTCGCATTTGGGAATGGCACGACTTCAAAAACAAAGCATGCGTACGGCTCGATAATGGTTGAAGAAAGGAAAGGAAGGGGGGGATGGTGTTTTGTTTCAGCTGGAGTGATGATTGACATTAAATTTGTTGTTATCGTCAAAGTGAAGAAGCAGAACCCGAAACCCCCCTCAATCACTCAAGTACCCACATTTTGAAGACAATGATTAGACCCTTGTGCCAAAAGTTGCCGCATTTAGGTGTGTGTGGGGGACCCCCTCCTCCTCCCTCCACCATCATTACTCACTAATTGTGTGTCGTCATCCTAATGGTACGTGGACTACACGCCCACCTAAACACATCCTGACTCGTGCTACCCCCTTCCTATCTTACACCAAGGATTAATTATTTAATCCTCTCCACTTCATGGAAAAGGTTACATTTCCAACGTAGCCATGGCAACTGATTATTAGGAGTGGGGGGGAGGGGTTAAGCCTCTGATCAGGTGACGTGCAAATGCACAAACTCTCATCCATCACATTAGTATGGAGAGGGAGCCAATGGTTTTTGGGAGGGGGGGAGGGATTTGGCAGCACTAATTTTATTTTAAAGAAAGCCTACTTTGATACAATGTTCAAGAAGCAACTTGAGTGTGAGAGGATTCGACTGCACCCATGAGTGGAATTTTTTGAATTCCCCAACATCTCGAAGGGAGAATGGAAAGGAAACAAAAAGGGATGGGATGGACCCCCCCCACATTTGTGTGCGTGTGAGAGAGTAGTGGATATAATGCCGAAAATGCACCAAGAATAATTTAATTGGACCCCCCGATGTGCCATTTTAGAATACAATATGAAACATGATGTGGGAATTTGGGCGGAGATTTGCGTTTATCTTGTTTCTTTGATAAGCCCAATCATTGGGTGGAGCTTAGGGTTTTTTAGATTAAGGATAACAAAAGTAAGTTTTACTTTTTTCAAATTCACTGTGTGTCGAAAACTATCATCAAATTTATTAACACAATTGTGAGTGCGTGCGTGTGTGTGTATTAGTTTTTTAAATTTACGAAGTGTGTATTTGATTGTGAATTAAAGGTGTTGGCTCTTACCTCTTTTAAGAAAGGGGCAGGAGGGCAAATAAGAAAAAGCTTCTAGTTTATCCTTTACTTGGCTAAACAAAGGGTCTAAAATGCCCCCACTAAAGATTGTCCTTTATGAGATGAGAGATGGGGGTAACTTATAATCTAATTTTTATTTCATTTAATTTAAAGGGAGGGGTTGAAGGTGATTGGAGACTAAGCAAACATAAAGGGAGGAGGAGGAGGAGGATGATGATGATTTGATTTTGAACAAAGCAAGAATCATGGGTCTACTTAAATATGCTCTACCTCTCAAACCCATTGTTGCCTTTTTACCTGTAAACATTCTTTTCCTTTTTTACAAAATCAATAATGAAATTTAACCCTCCCCCCAACTTTAGATGATGTTGCACCATACAACAACTTGGGGGGGAGGCTCTTCTTTTTTTTTTTTTTTTTGTGTGGAGAGAATATGCCACAAAGCCTGCAAATTGGGCACCCCATCTAAAAGCATTCTGTTCAAAAAGAAAAAAAAAAAAAGCTACCCCTTCTCCGTTTTAACCAAGTCGGGGCACATCAAAACTAACCATAGAAAAAAAGATGGAGGGAGAGAGCTCCTAAACTGATATTATATGAACATCAACGAATATGACTCCTCCGGATCGAGCCGGGTCGGATAGAGATGTTCTTCTCTGGGGTGAGGTGATTTCCCCCTCTCATCTTCTTCTCAGTTAAGCAATGTGTATTTTAGTATTTGTGGATTGAAAGTTAGAAGAGGCCTCATCTGGGATAGGTATAGGGATGAACACTCAGTAGGATCATGACAGGCCCTTGTATTTTTTTTTTGGGCCTCTATTGATGCCGATGGACCCAATTCAACAGTGATGTAATGTATTCGCCCCGAAATGCCATCAATTTGATGTGATATGTACAGTGTCTAAAACCATATGGCCACTGCAATTCCAGCACCGGATTCCCCTCCCCTGTTTGTATGCCGGAGGAAGATTATATCAGGTAGTCGAGATGGAGGACGTCTGATGGTGGGATGACGGTGGGGAAGCTTTCGACGTAAAGGTAGAAGCTCCTTAGGTTCTCCAATGCGAGGGAGACCGTGTCGATTGATTCCTCTTGGCTTGTTAGGACCCACAGATCGTCGGTGTCGACCCCCTCCAAGCTGCCACGACAAAACGGGCAAGATCCTGACCTCAACCTCCTGAATCTCCCCGATTAATGGAATGAGCTAGAGTAGGCATGGCTGGGTTAAATACTTGGGGGGTCGTAATGTTTTGCTGGGAGAAATGTGGACGTTACCAGTCGCTGAAGCAGTCGATGCACATGGAGTGGCCACAACCTGGCAATACCGTGTTCTTCCGACATTCCATGCAAATCCCGCATTCATCGTCCTTCTCCAGCTCTTTAACGCTGTCTCGAGGTCTCCCTCTGCCGAGGACTTCTGCACATAGGCTCCTACTGTTATCTCTGATTCTGCTAAACTCGCTGTCGAGCTGTTTTAGAGATGGGTAAATAATGGCTGCAGCGACAACCCATTCAGCAGAATTTAGCATGATCCCATCGAGACGACTAACAATTACTCATGGGGGAAAGGCGATTGACCGTAAAACTCCCTTGGCGTGGCCTTCCTTTCATGGGATGTCAACCTCGACAAGCCATCAATACACACCTGCAGAAGACGAACATCAAAAATCATCCCCTCGGCATAAGAAGGAGTTCAAACTCCGACAACGCCGGTGGTCCACCTTATGTACAAGAATGCGAAGGATGCCGAGGCTAGTGGGGATGCTATCCGTGCAGCGGAAGCCCATCCACTCAACGAAGAACAAGAAGATGGGAGCCAACGGACCGTAGGACAACACGAACCGGACGATCTCCCCGCCATGGTCCCTTGGAAGGGACGACGCACTGCACGAATTGGGACGCGTCAACTTCTGAATGAAGACAGCACGAGCGAGTAACGAAGCGGTTCCCGCCCTCTCCTTACATCGTGTTGGCGCGGCAAATATCATCCTCGAGGGCATTGATGGATTCCCGGAAGGATGAGGACGGGGGAGGAGTCTTGTGCCGCATACGTTGGCTGTTTTTAATGTGTATGTATGATCTCGCTCTCCCGCTTCCTCTGATCCAAATTTGACGGTAAGGTAAAAAACAAGATGATGCAACAACAGAGGAGACAACCTGCGTATGTATAACAACACGTTGGTTTGGAGGAGGGAGGGGGGGATATTAAGGTAGGTAGGTAGGAAGGAAACAAAGAAGGCCTCCCAAGGAAAGGAAGGGATGGCTTTTTTCCTATTGTTCTTTTGGGTTTGTTCTTTGGACATTCAGAAACATGGTCCACTTTTTTGGGGAAAATAGTAAGAATTCGAAGTCGCCGTTGAAGAGGGAGGAGGACGGACACAAGGGATGATATGATGTCGTCTATGTGGGTGTGAGTGGTAATGGTAATGGTAATGGTAGTTTCCCCTATTAGGTAAAATATATAATGAAAAATGGACTCAAAATGTCATGGTCAATTGGGTTCAAATTGTAGTTTGAAAATACCAGCTAATAATGAAGCCACGCCATCGGGCCGGGGGGAAATTTCATTCAAGGGAATAGTGGTGGACTTGGTCATATCATCTCCCCTTCTTTTCTTCTTCTCTCTTTACATCCTTTGAACAATATTTATCGTTCCCCTTTTTTTTTTCATTAAATCATTATTTGGGTTGCATGATCAAAATGGAAAACCGAGCATGTAATTGGATAACTATTGATAATGTTATATTAAGTTGGGGGAGGGATTTGATTGAGCTGCAAGCAAAGCCCATACAAATAAAGAAACAAAAAAAAAATCACACACCCCTCAGGTATAATTAATTATAACAACAACTCACAAGGTTTTGGTTGGGTTTGGCTACTTAACATATTTTGTTCTGATTAAATTACCACTATATTAAGAAAATATTAGATAACGATGGATGTTCCTTAATCCTATAAAGAGAGAGAGAAGACCAAATGGAAATAAATTCTTTACATTATATTATTTTACCATCTTATAAAAATGATGCCATATCTTTTTGTCATCTCTCTTCCTCCTCTAAATAATTTATAATGAAATAAAAAAACCGAAACCAGAGTCATCCATCCATCATCATCATCATCGTTCACACGGCCGCCCCATCCCACACCCAGAAGACCAAACCCAATCCCTTCCCCCCACAAAAGAAAAAAGCAATTCCTTTTCGGACACCCAGATAGAAGTTGTTTGCGTCTGTGTAGTTTTTCTGGTTCCAGGAAAAGCTAAACCAAGCGAACCCCCCAGTTGTTGATCTTTGGAGGAGGATGAGTTGTAGTTGGGAGTAGAGGATTGCTCGGGTGTGTGTTATTGGCTGGCTGTTTTGGGGACTGGAGGAGGGGATATGGAGATGATGTACTACGAGTTGACCAGGTCTTCCTACCAGGACTCCCTCAAGGTTTTGGAGGAAGATATTCAGCACGCTAACTCCCTGTCAGTTACCTTCCTCTCTTGTTACTTTTTTCTTCTGTGGGTTTGTGTTTCTCGGGCTTACTCTCTCGTCGATTATTACTGGGTTGTTGTTATTTGTGCGCCTCGTCGGGGTTTGGCTGTAATTTTTGGGTTCTGGCTTGTTAATGTTTTTGTATAGAAGCAGCGCGGCGATCATCTCCGAGGTTTGTTCTTATTTTCTATGAGGAGCTTGTTTAAGGGGACGAGCAAAAAAGTGCAAGCCTCTGTATTGTTGGGATCGCGTGGTTCGATGAACAGGATGTTATTTTGATGAATTGGGCGGTTCTGGATTGATGTCCCGGTGTTTCTTTTATTCTGTAGAGCGGCGGCGATTCCCAGGGGAAAGGGAGGTGCCCGTCTGCAGATGAAGTTGGTGTACAATCATTTGGCTCCTCTTTTCTTGTTCTTGCTTCAGTGGATGGATTGTTCTTGTACCTGCTTGCTTCCCAGGTACCTGGACCTCTTCCACGTAATCATCTACAAGGTACCTGGTCTTGGGAACAGGCTTTGATGGTCTGCTGAGATGATGACCTCTTTTTGGTTTATGATAATTGATTTGTTTCATTTTACAGGTTTACTCGGATGGAAGACCTAAGAGGACAACACAAGGGAGGAAAGCTTCGATAAGGGACTTTTACGGTATGTATGATTCCTCCCCTTTTGAATTGTTAGCAAAACTAAAGCATCGGCTTCAAAAATTGTAATGAGTGAATGGGGTCGGGGGCCTCAAATTGCAGCTGTCATCTTGCCTTCCCTTAGACGGTTGCAACGAGACCTAGAGATGGAAGGTTTCAACAAAGTGACTGCAAAGCGTCTCGCTATCGAGTCTGGCTGCAGCAAGAAGGTAGAAGCTGATCTTAGACTTGCCAACATTGATTTGGAGAGAGAAGATGAATGTGGAATCTGCCTGGAGCTCTGCACCAAAATGGTCTTGCCAAATTGTTGTCATGCAATGTGCATGAACTGCTATCGCAACTGGTTAGTGGGGACTGGCATTTGTTCCTGTCTATTTTGTTCCTTTATTTGCTTGATCAAGCATCTATACTTCCTTTCTTTCATTAGTTCAAAGCTTCTACTTTCAGGAATGTGAAATCAGAATCTTGTCCGTTCTGTCGTGGAAGCCTAAAGAGAGTGAAATCCGAGGATCTGTGGGTGCTCACCTGTCATAATGATGTGGTCGACAAAGAGACAGTCTCTAAGGAGGATTTGTTGCGGTTCTACCTTTACATCAACAGCCTGCCGAAGGATGGCCCAGATGCACTATTTCTAGTGTACTATGAGTATCTAATCTGATTGCGAAGGGATCGAGATGAATGCTGTACAGATAGAAAAGCCGACCACAGCTGTAGATAGAGTCTGGTAAGGCAAATTCCCTTCTGATTTATGGAATGTTTAGTTCCACATTGTATCTCCGCAACAGTTATCTGCATAAGTGCACGATACCTGGTAGGATGCGAGAGGTGTGTCCATGGTGCATAAAGGGCTCCCAACTAGTATGGCGTAGGGAGGACGGACGTTTATGTATGCAAAACCTTTATCTCTGCAAAGAAAATATTTGCGGAATGAGCGATTCAATGTTAGGTAACCCTGACTAATAGGCCACTAGTGAAGCGCAGTAAGTACCTGGTTATGATATCAATACATTTAGCTTTGCTAGATTATCGTCCTAGACCCCGTGCTTATTGAGGCTGGTGGGCAATATGATATGAACGATCCCTCTTGTCTATGCTCGTAGTGAAATTGGAAGATTTGTTTTCCGTTGCTTTTGGAAATGTTATGCCTCTGCCAAACTCAATTCTGTTGCGTGTTTTATTGGATGGTGTTCTCCACATCAAAGAAAACTTGGGATTCTCCTTTATCTGGTTTAACAAGATTAATGACTTTGTTTCACGGGACATTCGGAGATGTTGTTGCTGGTTGTTGATCTGTGCAAGCTAGCATAGCGCCGTAGTTCCAGAAGTCATCGAGATATGTTGTTGGAGAAAGATCACGAGCTGCTTAGTTTCTTATTTGTTACTTTCTGTGAGACTAATTGAACGATTGGTGATGGGGAATTGCTTAAGCTATCCTGGGGAGTTTGCGGATACATGTCCTAGCACCAAGATGGCCCATTTTCTTTTTCTGCTCGAAAGATCCTGGCGCTCTACTTGTTGAAGGAGAAGAATAGCTGAACATAGGTAAGCAATTGTCACCGGTGCCTTGGTTGCCCTTCCTCGAGTTATTTCGTAGATTGCTTTGTTCTCCCCTGGCCGTAGAAGTACCGCGTTTGGTCTTTAAGCCTGTGATTACTAAGTCTGCAATGTTTCAGAGGCGTTACCTTTTGACTCGACCCTCTGGTCCGCAAAAGGCTGCCATAATCAAGAATGATGTTGGATGATGACAACATTGTTTGCTTGCTTCAACTTTAAGCAACGCTTAGTGGAGTAGTTGGTGATTCGCACATGCTCGTCTTTCTCTTGACTTGCATTAATAAAATCAAAGGGGACCTTCCGGGGAGGGGCTTATCTTATGTTAATAAATCTTACAGTAAATCCAACTGGGAATTTCTTTTCTTGATCTTATAATCCCATTCCCTTACTATTGACTTTGGGACTCTAATCCCTTCCCTTTAGATTATTACATTAGGTAAGCCAGCCTCTGCCTGGCCCTAAGATGACTATTGGTTTTTTGCTCCCAAAACTCGGTGGCAGGTTCGCTCTCGGTGTAGTTATTGGTCTTGTCGTGGGCGGCGGACGGAACGGACCACTAGGAGCTTGGAGGGAGAGGTGGGGTTGAAGGTCGAGAAGGAAGGATGGGTTGTTAAATAGAACAAAAAAAAAAAAAAGGAAGGAGACAACAACAAAGGACAACTTCTTTTGGGGGCGTGGTGTGATCCCAAGAGTTTTGTTTAGGGGGGGCCGGACTACATGGTACAAATTATTTGGGTAACTACTTACTACATTCGATTTGTGATATTTTGTTGGGCCTCCGACAAAGCATGGCCTTGCCAATACTGTGACTTTTTGACTTTTGATTCCGAGGTGTCTGGATCTAATATTTGGGGAACTAACAAACAAGGGTGGTCCCACTCCGAGGTCTAAAAGATATTTAAAATTGAACAAGGGTCGCCCCTCCTCCACTACGAATTTGGACGTTGTCAGTCTCTCGACATAATGTCTTTTTAAGACTCGAACACAAAAAACCGACATAACGAACGGTTTCAATCCACCCCTGCCAGGAGGAGTCCCTGAAAGGCAGGGACAAAATATTATCTTAGTCTTAAACCTTCATGCTGGGTGTGTTGTTCTTGGTCCAAAAATGAATCACTTCATGATGATTAACAAATGAGCTGTCTAAATGATGCAACCTCCCACGACACCATTTATCATTTACAACACCCCCCCACGAGGTCGATGCCCACGGAGTCGGAGACCCCGACCTCCTGGCCAACGCGGGCGCCTATGCAGAGGGACTTGGAGGAGGTGGTCGGACTGGAGGCGGAGGAAGAAGGAGGAGAAGATGGGGATCTAGAGGTCCCAGTCACGGGTGCGCCAGATCTGACGGAGCTTGTTGAGCTGGCGTTGGAGGTAGGAGTCGTAGGAGGAGTAGCCAGGGCGGATCTTGATGTCGGGAGGGAGGGAGGAGGAGGAGAGGAGGAGGAAGAGGAGAGGGGTGAAGAGGACGAAGGAGAGGAAGAAGTATTTCGGGACGACGTGAAAGGGAGAGGGAGAGGGGGAGGAAGAGGAGACCTTCACCTTCTTCTCCTTCTTCCTCCTGATGCATGGGATTAGGAGTGGAAGAAAGGCCGTCTCTCTATCTCTATCTCTCTCTCCCTATCCCTCTCTTACATACTGGGGGATCTTCCTTCCTTCATCGGAAACAACGTCCCAATTATTGTCTTCCAAGTACACTTGTCTTTTTTCAAGTAACAGGAAAAACAGTTTTTTAATGGATTTGTTTCGGTCGTAGGTTAATACGAAAATATGGATAACGTTGAAGTTGTTAAAATATCGAATTTATCATTGTTATAACAGATTTTAAAAACTTGCCTTTTTATTTATATAAAGGACGGATTTTCAAAATCCTTCTACATGAAAACCCGTCCTCCTCTCCTTGTTTTTTTTTTTGGCTGGAATGGAGAGAGAGAGAGTGCGGAGAAAGGGAAGAAAAGGAGACGGAGATAGAAGAAAAGGAGGGAGGGGAAGAGGGGAGAATGGGGAAGGTGTGGGGAAAGGGGGCGAGGAAAAAAATAAACAGGGTGGGCGAATTCTTAAAATCAACCCTTATCGGAGTAGTTTTGAAAATTCGTCTTTTCATTACAGCGATGATAAATTAGATATTTTAAAAATTTTGAAGGCATTTTATAAATTTTTTTTTAAAATAATCATATTTTCATACAAATTTCGTGAGAGAGGGGCGTGTCATTTGCTGGTTGTGGTTAGCTTAACGACCAAAGTCTACACTGTTACTGACCCTAGGGATGATGACGACGACGACAATGATTCTGAGGTGACATGGTTCATCTGCCTCAAGGAGGGAGGGAGGAGGAGGAGCTCCTCGTCAACCCCCTTCAAAACCATCCACGTCTGCAAGCATACAATGCGATTCTCCTATGATTAATTGGGAAAATTTCAATCATAATTATATGAAAACATTTTCTAATGACTTTATTTAGACTCTTCTTTATTCAACTTTTTTTTCTTAACTAACAAAAAAAAAAGACTACCTAAGTATAAACCGAAACACCAAACAAACGTTGTCCTAAACTCCAATGACCCCCCCCGCAAATTTAGCAATAACCCCCGAAAAAATGATCAAAAAACACACCCAGTTCTCCCTCCTCATCAACTCTTTTTTATAATTAATTCCCCATGCTCAGCTTTCTTCCATTAACAACAACAACAAAGAGAAACAACATCTGCTCCATTCTTCTTCATACCTCTAGCGAAAATCAAAAGAGAAACTATGGCCCGCACCTTTGTCATCCTCCTCGCCCTCCTCCTCGTTGCCATTGCTGGCCTCGCTTCTGCCCAATCGGCTGCTGATGCCCCTGCCACCACCCCCCTTCCTATCACCCCTGATGTTGCAGCTTCCTCCCCGGATACCATTGGCTCAATTGGCGACGACGACGACTCGGCACCGTCTGACGATGCCGTCGAGGCACCTGTGGGTGCTCCTGTTGATGCCTCTGCTTTCAAACCCGTCGAATCTACATCTGCCCCCACCTCCAGTGCTACCATGGTGAAGTTCCCCGCTGCCGGGCTTGTCTTGGCCGTGGCCGGATACTTCTTCTAAACTACTTACTCCTTTCTCGTGATCTGACTATCAGATGAAATTTCATTTCTTTCTATCCATTGCAAAAGAGAATAAAAGGAAAATGTAATTAGTACATTGACGGGTACCTCATATCCTTACATGGATGACGATGACAACAATGAATCCTTGAATCTTTTTGAAAGTTTTAATTCGTGTTCTTTTCGTATCAAATATCAATAAAAGCCTTCGCCTTCGTTGAGGCGTGAATTTCTTTCATGCATGTCGGCCTTGTTGTCGTGGCATCATAACAATAAGCAGCCGCATGGGGCAGGCAATAAAACTATCGATACCAATGTGTATACTTTGAGCAAAATGCGATAACATGTCGAGATGATACGAAGCTATACAATATCAATGCCTCGGATGTAAAAAGAATGAAGGATCTATCGCAGTATCTGCTGCTGCTTGAAAATGAAAAATTATGGGGAGACATGAAACATGATCCCTTATCCCTATCCTTGCTATCCAAATTTTGCTAAAAGCTCAAAATCGGTGACTTTCAGGTGTAGTACTTTAATGAGCTACTCGACTAAGAAAGCTCCCCTATTCTTCCGTGGATCAACCTATGCATCTAGTAATCAATGAATATGAGACAGGAACTAAAAGGAGCCACCTGGAGATCCGTGTTACACCACCTCTGGATGCAACTTCATAGGAAAAAAAATTGGAGCAGATATGACTCGAGGCGCAGCATGTAGGCACAGGCGAGCGTTAATGCATCCTTCTTAAGAGCAATTGAGTGGCCACAGGTATATCGGCGGGTATGTCGATATGTTCCTGTCATTTGTCAGTACATCCCTTTGAAAACTGGATTTGTACGGCAAATACTCGCCCCATATTCCTCGTACTCAGCTTTCGTGTGGCATGACTGCACAAAAGAACATTCTTTTTCACATGGCTAACAAATTAATGGAAGATTTCTTTTAACTAATATCGAGTCAGTGACTCCGAAAGACAGCCTATGCTAAGCAGCATAGTCTGGTGCAGTCATCCCAGATCCACAGTATCTGTCATCTTGGAATAATACACAAAAATTAAGAACAAAAAGTGACTCTGATAAGATGCTGCATCAAGCTTTTCAAGCTTCCTTATATTGCCAGTATGACCTTGGGACACGATCATTGACTAGATTATTACCCCATAATAACAACAAATTATTCCTTCTTATGCAACATTTCTTCATGTTAATTGGGCAGCTAATTGATTAGATAGTCACTTTCTTCAAGACCTCGAAGAATGAAATTACCAATAGAAACAGAAGCTGACTGTTTGTGCACAATTTCATCAATATGCATCCATTAAAAAGGACAGGAGAAAATTTTCTTTTTAGATGTAAAATTAGCAGAAAGAGTCCTGTCTATGCATCAAAAATGACTTCTGCACAACCCAAAAATACCTCCTAATGCTTGCTAGAGAAAAATTCAGTTCAATTTAGATACAACCAGGATAGACATTTCAGAAAGATAAAGAGAACACAAAATAATATGCATTTGCTAACTGAATCAAACATATGAAAGGAGTACACAAGATTAGCTGCCCAAAATAAGAACAATCCTTCTACTAGCAGTCATTAATTGGGCTTCAATTTCACATGCGCATGAAGCTTTACAATTAGATAGAGTAACTTGCTTGCTAAACTCACATGATCTAAGGAAGGCATCACAAACGATTATACAAAAATGGGAAAGTCGCTACAGTTTCAATTAACACAAGGACAAGACAGCTCGTTAAAAAGACAGTTACCACGAGCAACTTCAAAAAAAAAAAAAAAAACAATTCACTTAGCATTTTGCAATGATAAACAGAAGCATTGACAACATACCTCAAAAAATTCAGGAGTTGATGCAAGAACAGAGCCTCCGAACCAAACGGCGAATTTCTGGATAGGATGGCTAACGACATTAACTTCAATCGGTTGTGCCTGACGTTCATATTATAAACTTAATGAGCAGCTGAACTTATTGCCCAGCCAAAATTTGAAAGTTCAAAGTAAACATGATTAAGCACCAAAATCGCACTTTCACTTCACCAAGTCGGGCATCCGAAGCAAGAACCCTGACATCAACAATTTTTTTAAGATCCCGTTGCAACCTTCTGTGAAAATCCTTGAACACAGTTGATCCTCCCGACAGTACAATATTCTGAAAACAAGATAATTTTCTTTTACCATTTCAGGTAGAACACATTGTCAAATTCTTAAAATAAATGATTGATACCTTATACAATGCTCTCCGTGTATCAATTGGTGCAGATTGAATACATTTGTCAATGACCTCAGGCAAAGGTGAAGTAAATTCACTGCTATAAATCTCTGGATTAAAGAAAACCTGCTTATGCAAAAAACTGCTTTACTAGCCAGGATATATTAACCATCATACCCATATGAAATATAGTTAAATATTAGTCAAATTGGGTTTTGATTCTTCTCATGACAATTTATTGTCAAGCTCGAGAATATAGAGATCGGGATTGAGGGAGTGCAACCCCTATGAAAATATTTGTAATAGAAGTATTTTTAGATGCATAAATTAAAGTCTTCTAAAATAAAAGAACACTTGTTATAATATATATATATATAAAATGAATGTTAGCATTATGTAATTAGTTCAAAATAAAATAAATGTAAAAGCAAATGATGGAACACGTGTTGGTATCTCCAAGAAAAGGGAAAAAGAAGGAAAGGAAAAACTGAATAACCTCGGGTCCCATAAATCTCTCGTAGCCGATATCACAAGTGTACGGAGCTCCAGTTTTTGGTTTTGTGCCTTTCCATTGTTTGATGTACTTGCTTGGTTCTTTGTCATGCTTGTTGTATTCCTGCGAGTGTCATAACATCGTTACTTACGTCCACACAAGACCGTCAAAATGGGGAAATTACCTAATGAACCTGAATAAACCTTGACGATGTCGGAACAGGTGTAGCAATACATCTCTTTCACTTTTCTTGCTACTTCAAAGGAGTCTTCCGGAGGTATGTTCTCACCCCTTTCCTACATAAGTCAACATTAAAAAAATTACATTCTAGCCTACCCAAGCATTACATGCATTTTGATCCAAAACTTAAACAATCTGTAATAACACCATTGGAAAAATGAACAATATAATGTGAGAAATGATTTCAGCAGCTAACCAAAGAAAGGATGATAAAGTGAAGAAGAAAATGCAAACTATATGAGGAGATCATTGTGAATCCCTCATACTTGTTCAGCTGCTGTAACCACATGTTCTATGTATGGACTTAAAGGTTTAACAAACCCAACTGGAGTTACATATCTACTTGGCAGATTAGCATTTACAGTGTGAAGAGAAAATTTCAAGTCAAAGAGACAACTTAATCATCAATTAGAATGACGTTTTTCCCAAACTTTGGTCTATGCTAGCCAATTATGTGAAGGCTATGTCAATTCTAAAAGGATAATGAATTATCATAAAAGAAAGAAAAGGCTTCTCCATATTTAATTCAAATGGAAAATATGCCAGACCAGTATGCTGATACATCATTGTTGAGCCAAACAAGACCCTAGGAGATTTATCTTGAACTCAACTAGCACGCCAAAAACATAAAAGACATACGCTATCTCTTCAGGTTCCACACGGAGATGTAATCCATCAACCCATCACAATGACATTCCCAACAAGGCGAAAAATGAGATCAGGAATGAATGTCATTACCCGCATAAGCTGCTGAACAAATAGAGTGACATCTTTGCCTGAGATAGGGATAGATTTAATGCTACTCCCAATCACATACCCATCAGCAACAGGCACAACATGAGTAGCTCCATCCCCAACATCCACCACGACCCCTGTCATCTCACACTAAGAAGAGCTATTGGTTATTGGAAGCACAGTGATGGTCAAGATTGACGAAATCTTCAGAGCAACTATAGCTTCTGACTAGTGCTGTACTTCAACACAAACATCAAAGGTTATAGTACAATGAATGAAATGTCATTAAAAGACACAATGCATGAAGGCATTCAAATAGAATATCCATTTCTTAATACAACACTACTTTAAGCAACAAGTTTCTACACACAAGGCGTGTCTCAAAAATTGAGATAAGAAAATAAAAGAGCAACAACAGACCGTAACCATATACATCTTTCCCATCCTAAAACAGTGTATCTGATTTGATCAATGTCATCATTCATAAGATTGCTTACAACTACAAACAGTATGAACCAATAAAAAAATCCTCCAAGGTTCCACCTTCGCAGCCAGATTGACTTAAGAAAGAGATTCCAGGAAAGTAATATCAACTACTAATGACAGATCCCATCTTTCCTCGAAAGACACCCGTGGCAGAACGCACTTTTTTCCTAGAAACTGCTAGGCAATGAAATATGTAGGCAGCAGCATCCCAGACGGGGATCAAACTAATCAAACAATCACGGCGCTCAAATCTCTGTTATTTCTCAAGTGTGATCAGTCAACAAGGTTGATTCACAAAATCTAGTATCCCCAGTCAACCAACCTTAGAGGTCGTGTATCCGGCAGCTAGAGCAAGAACAGGCTGGACAGCAATATAGAGCCCTGGAACATTGAAAGTCTCGAACATGATCTCTCCTGTGTACTCACGGCTCTCGGGGGGAGTGAGGGGGCTCTCTGTAAGCAAGAAGTAATGGTCCTCGGGATCGCACCTCAAGTAATTGAAGATGCACTGCTGCCAGAACCTCTCCATGGCATCCCAATTATCGACCTGGCCGTGCCTGATCGGGTAGCTAAGGTTGTAAGTACTGCTGGATCTGGATTTAGACAAAGCTTCCTCGCCGACGAAGAAATCAAGATCGGCCATGACTCCGGCGCTGTGCTGGGCTAGCCAGTTGCTGCTCTTGGAGGAGGAATTTGCTGTTCGAGGTTGGTTAAGGAAGGATTCGTTGACAGCGACCACGGTGGGGACGATGAAGCAGGGCTCCACATTGCCCGCGTATCCCATCTTAGTATAACTAAATCCAACAAGAAACGAAACCAAAGAACAGCAACAGAAATTAAGGAGTTCAGGATTTAATCGCATAAGAAAAGGAATCGTCAGAGAGAGGGAGATAAGACCTACCCGGTGCCGTTGTCGATCACGACGGAGGGACGAGAGGACGGATCCATGTGCAGAGGGGGGAAGAATACGGCGGCGAGATCCGGCGGGGGAGGGGAGCATGATCAGGCGGAGCGCGGGGGAAAGAGGGGAAAGCGAGGGACCGAAGAGATTATTGTTGTTGTTGAAGAAGAAGAAGAAGAAGAAGAAGAAGAAGAAGAAGACTTGGTCCGGAAGGAAGTGAAGGAGTCGTGGCGGCGGGTGGCGGTTGTTAAAGTGGTACCCATGTCAGCAAAGGAGTAGGGGAGTTGAGGAAGTAGGTGGAGTGGAGGAGGAGCTGATTCCTCACCCCCTTCCCAACCCCGAAGCAATCCCTCCTCCTTTTTTATGTTCTCCTCCCCTTCTGACCCGACCCCGATTTCCTGACAGCGGCTGCAGACGTTGATTCGGCGTTGATGCCGACAAGGAGAGAATGTCGTGGCTTGGCGTTGCGTTGCGTGTGGGGCGGGGATTGGGCTTGCGAGCGGAATTTAGGAGTTCATTGGTTCCCTAATGAAGGTGGGGTCGGTTCCAATGGGTTGGATTTTTCTGCAATTAGCGACGCGGGAGGTGTCCTTTCCCTCTTCCCATGTTATTCTTTCAATAGATAGTTGAGCCAACTAACCCAGAGCATCGTTATCCGGTGGCCGCCGAAGCGATCGTGTTTTACCCGCAGCAACCGGCGGCCCATTTTGGCATCTTCCCATTCAGCGATGAGGCTGCATCGCCTGCCCTTGTCTTCTCCAATGCGCTCATCTTCCACCCATTCCTGGCAATTTGCAGAGAACTCTTGGGTAGCTTTATTCACCCTCGCCTTGTCCCATTTTCCGCTAGCCTTGTCCCATTTTCCGCTAGCACCTTATGCTATCTTCCGTGGTGATTTTTGCATTGTTGTAGCATTATCAGGATTTTGCTCGCCAACTGCTCGACAGAAGGTGGGCTTTCCCTGGACAAGACCCCAGGATTGACTTGATCAAAGTTTGTCGACAGAATCAGGCTCCTCATGGTGATGGGACTCTCCTAGACAGGTCATGGTATTGTGTCCCAAGTCCTGCTCTTGGTGACAGAGTCATGGGACAGTATGGCGATGATGCTGCTTCTGCGTTCTTTATCGTGAGGGATGACTTGGTTCATCCTCTCATAAACGGCAACAAAGCGAGGAAGCTTGACGCAGTGCTGCCGCTACTTGAGGATTTCTCTGTTACAGATGTGGTGGGATCCCGTTTCCCCCCAGCACCTCACTTGATTTAGTAGCTAGCCTCTTTGTTCATGTGGTTTTATGTCAGATGGAGGATGAATTGTGATCAACTATGTTTGATTGAAATTAAAATGGAGGATTGTTTTCCCAGGTTACATGTGGAGGGTGTCAAAGCGCACACACGGCAGCTGTCGGTAGGTGAGCCTCCCAAGGCAGTCACAATAGATTTTGGATCTATATCCTCCACTTGAAATAGAACCCTGGAAGGTTTCGCGGGTGATTAAAAATTTAAGTCAGTCTGGTTTATTAGAGTTGCCTGTTATGCAGCTGTTGCTTGTGCTGAAAGACAACTGAAGGCCCATCTGCTTCTAAGAGGAGAACAACCAGAGATTTTAACTGGCTACAACTTGATTTCCACAATGTACGGTAGTGTGACATATGTCCCACGGTCTCTATATGCAAATAGACGAGAGATGCTTGAGGGTCATGCAATTTTACTGGCTGGTGAAGAAGGGAGTGTGTCTTCCCTAACTGATGTTGTCAGAGCTTCTCTAAAAGGGCAATCACAAGTGTCTCCCAATAACGTTCTTACCATTGATAGGGGAGAATACTCAAAATGTTCAAGGAATGTCGCCATAATCAATGAAGGCGCTGGCGACTCGCTGGCCCTACTAGGTAAATAAATAGTCAGAGTTGGCGTAAATGGTCTAATCACAAGGGCTTACTTTCCTTGCTAGTTAGTCCCTGGTAGCGCTTTTCATCGTCACTCATTTTTTGGCTCGGACCGGGTTCTGTTTTTAGAGATTGTTGTGTATACTTTGCATAGCTAACAGAAAAATGTGTGGCGTAGGTGTCATGAGGCTAGTCTACCTGCTGTCTCATGATCATCTTCTTGGGAAGAAGAGGATTGTCAAACTGGTGGTTGATGCCGGGACTGGGACTACTGCTGTTGGCTTGGGACTGGGAGTCGCTTGCATGGGGTAGGTTGCTGCTTCTGAATTGCCCGTGGCCTGTGATTTCATTTCTGGATGACAAATGGAAACCTGGATGGTGTTTTGTTATTCTATTAACTAGTCGATGATTGGTATATCCTTGTTAAGTAAGATAGTGACTGGTGCAGGCTCCCATGGGAGGTTACTGCTGTGATGCTGGCCGATGCCCACGACAAATACAGAGAGCGAGAGAAACAACTGATGGCGGAGTTCAGACAGGACTTTGACTTTAACCTCGGGAATTGCTTAGATGACACGAGCGGTGGCATGGTGCAATGGGTGGAGAGGTGCACTCCAAGAAAGTGAGTTTTAACACAAACACTAGATAGTTAGTTGATGCAGAATAGAAGGGGAAGGGTATGTTGATTGGGGTGGGTATTGTGGGAATGCAGATTCGGGAAGATAAAGAGAGGGGAAATAGAAGAATGCAGGGGAGTGGCGAGGGAGACGGGGATTCTGGTGGATCCGGTGTATACATTGGCAGCTTGGGAGAAGGCCACCCTTTTATCGGAGGAGTGGAGAGGCGAAGATGGAGGGGTGATGGTGGTGATGCTTCACACGGGGGGTACGCTGGGGTTGTTTGGATTAGCCCAAAGGTACAACTCCCATTTTCAGTGACAATTGAAACCTTTCTTCCCAACCCAAATTCCAACATTTACCAATTATTCCTTGCAATAAAATCAGAGGATGTCAGTTTGACCACCTAAAACCACATCCCTGGGCCAAACATGTACACATTGGAAGGGAATTGTGAGTCCTTTTCTAATAACCCCATGTAATAAATAGTTCGTTAATGTTTTATGTATTTGGTTATTCGTTGTTTGAATCTGGATTAAAAGCACGGTAGTGTCTTGATCAGGATGGTTCCTCGTATAGCGAAGAAGCCAGCCCAGCCAGATGTTATGACACCCTCTTCTGGAAAATACAGCAACCCAAAAATTCAATTCCCAAGTAAATATTTGAGGAAAACATTCAATTCTTTTCTCGGTTAAAAAAAAGGCAAAGGAGACCTCACATCCCCCTCCCTCCCTTCTACGAAATATCATTTCTTTAAGGCAAAATATACGTTTATGGCTTCAACTTTGAGTCAACTTTCTGTTTTGTCATTAACTTAGTTTGTTATATAATTTTATCCCCAATTTTTATTGTTATTTTTATTTTGGCCAATCATGAATTTCTTTTAGCGAAAGCCAAACAAGGCCTTAATATAGTCTGACCCGTGTCTTATAATAGTTGAGTTTCGACCTCTCATTCGTTCGTCACATAATCTACTTTATCCGTAGTAGTCACCCCCTAATAGAACATCATCCAACCTTCATCGATTTTTCATATTTTTTGACAATATCAGCAACTATCGTTAACTTCTGCTTCCAATTCACTTGATTTGTCCATCAAAATTTTATAAAAAAAATACAAATGAAAGGTTTCAATATTATTTCCTATTTTTTTAAATTTTTTTTCTTTTTTAATTGATAAATGAAAATTGTCTATTAATGTCTGTTTGGCTTACGCACGATAAAATTTAAGATTGGCCAAAATCAAAATAAAAACAAAAGTTGGGGACAAAATTATATAACAAACTAAGTTAATGATAAAATAGAAAGTTGGCTCGAAGTTGAGGCCATAAATTGATATTTTGCCTTTCTTTAATCTTCTTCTTCTTCTGTGACTCCTTTGGGGTTGAATGACAGAGCAGGACTGCCAAAAGAAGTAACTCCCCCCACCCTCCTCACTTGCTAATTGGCTTCCGCCCTCCCCAACCCAAAAAATAAGAATATAAAAAAGTATAATTTGTACACACCTAGAGGTGGCAAACTCTAGCGATCCGAGCTTCGGCTCGGCTCGCTACAGTAACGGGCTGGCTCGGCTCGGGAAATCGTCGACGAGCCGAGCCGAGCCAGCGAGATGGGCTCGCGAGCCCCGGGTTGGTGAGCCAGGCTCACCGGGCTAGCGAGCCGGCTCGCGAGCCTGTTATCGAGCCGGCTCGCGAGCCGGAATTAATTTTTTTTTTTAATTTTTTTTTTTAATTTTTTTTTTCATTTTTTTTATTTTTTTTTTTACTTTTTTATTTTTAATTTTTTATTGCAACAGTCATGACCGTTGGATTTTTTTAAATTTTTCTTTTAATTTTTTAATTTTCTTTTGAACGGTCATTTGACCGTTAGGAGGCGTTAGAATTTTTTTTTTATTTTTTTTTTATTTTTTTTTGCAACGGTCGTTTCGACCGTTGGATTATTTTAATTTTTTAAATTTGTTTTAATTTTTTTTTTGAACGGTACACTATCCGTCCGTTAGGGCCCCGGGGTTAGAATTTTTTTTAATTTTTTTTTAACGGTAATGTTACCGTTTGATAGATTTTTTTTTATTTTTAATTTAAAAAAAAAAATCCACTATAAATACCACCAAACTCATAAAATTTTTTACAAACAAACTCTTCCTCTCTTATTCTCTTCTTCTCTTGCTCTCAATCAATTAATCGTGATCTTGTGCTTTCCTCTCGATATCGGCAAGCGGCAACAAGCTATTGTTCATTAATTGGAGTTTCGGTGACGGTATCATTTTTTTTATTTGGAATTGTTTGTTATTGTTTGTTATTGTTTGTTATGGATCCACATAATTATAATATTAATGATGATGTTGACGAACTTAGGGAAATAAATGCTTCATTTTCAATAGGACAATCTTGTACACAAGCATCCGCATCCACCTCATCGCCTCAAAGAAAAAGAAATAAAACGTCAGAAGTATGGAAACATTTTAAAACGATAGAAATTAAAATTGGTGGAAAGATAGAATCTAGGGCTCAATGCAATTATTGTATTAAAAATTATTCTTATACTTCAGGTAGTTCAACGAGCACACTTGGTAGGCATTATGAAAAATGTCACTTAAACGAACAAAGTAAAGATCCTAGACAAAAAGTTTTAGATGCTAGTGGTAGTGGCATATTTTCTTATTCACAAGATAAAATGAGAGAAGGAATAGCTAAACTTGTAGCACAATGCGAGTTGCCTTTAGCCTTTATGGATAGTGTTGAATTTGAAAATTTTATGAAAGAATATGCCACTCCTAATTTTAAGCGTGTTCCTAGAAGTACAATTAGAAACGATATTATTAAAATGTTTAATAATATGAAGAATGAATTAATTTCATTTTTTGCAAGTGCTCCTGCAATGTCTATTTGTATCACCTCTGATTTATGGAGTGCACGCAATTCTATAGGTTATGTCGTAGTAACTTCTCATTTTATTAATGACTCTTGGCAATTAAATAAAAGAATTTTAGGATTTCGTAATTGTGAATATCCTCACACTGGTATTACTATTTATAAATATATTGTAACGATTTTACAAGAATATAATATTCAAGATAGAATATTTAGCATAACACTTGATAATGCTAGTGCTAACGATGTTGTTGTTTCACATTTTAAAAACTATTTTCAATTAAATACTACATACGATTCTCTTTTTCATATGCGATGTGTTTGTCATATTTTAAATTTAGTTGTTAAAGATGGTATGACATTTGTTGCACCTCACATTGAATCAATTAGGACAGCAATTTCTTATATAATTGGGTCTAATTCCAGGCAACAAGAATATAGAGATTATTGTAAAGCTGCTCAACTAAAACCACGAAAATTAAAAACCGATGTAGAAAACAGATGGAATTCGACTTATTTAATGTTAGAAAATGCCCGACCATATTGGCAGATTATTTGTGCTTATATTAATGAGAAAACATCAAATATTAACCTTGATAAATCTATTTGCGATGTAGCTAATATATTTCTTGACTTTTTAAAACCGTTTTATGATGCTACAAATGAATGCTCGGGAGTTTATTATCCCACTTCTCATCTTGTTCTCCCAATTTTTATAAACTTAACTAGTAATTTTGCAAGATATCGACAAGTAGAAGAATTTAGAGAAATACTTAATAAAATGGAAACAAAATTTAAAAAATATTGGCTTGATATTCCTTCTATTTTTTGTTATGCATGCATTATGGATCCTAGATATAAATTAAGAGGAGTATGTCTTATGGTTAATAAAATTTCTCACAATTTACAAACTACTCCTAAAGTTTCTGATGATCAAATAACTAATGGTATTGCCAGTTTATTTTCTTCTTATGAATCTAAATATTCTGATGTTTCTCGTTTACATGTTGGTGTTTCATCACATGCTAGTTCAAGCAGTGGAGGTGGAAATACTATGCATTCACAATTTGGTATTGAAGATATTTGGAGTCAACTTGAAACAGATGTTCACTCTAGTTCTATGAGAAATGAACTAGACATTTATTTTGACACTCGATATCACTTTTCACGCGAACAAAACTTTGATATTTTAGATTGGTGGAAAACATTTTCCACCACGTATCCTATTCTTTCTATAATGGCACGTGATCTACTAACACCTCCGGTCTCTACCGTAGCATCGGAGTCTGCTTTTAGTGCAGGTGGACGTGTGTACGATGAACGCCGAGGACGACTAGCACCCGATCTCGTGGAAGCTCTCATTTGCATGAAAGATTGGAACAACGCCATTACGAGAAACCAACAACGAGAGGACGAAATACTTGAAGAATTTAAAAATTTGGATGTTGAAGATTAACATTGTAATTTTTTTGACATTTTGTACATGATTGACAATTACATGGGTGCCAACCTAGTTGGGATGTATGTAATTTGTAGTGATGCAAATGTCAAATTATTAGTTGTATACTTAAATTTATTTTCAGCTAAAAATTTGTATGTAATATACAATTTATAAAATTAATTTCATAATTATTATTTTTATAAAAAATAATTTTATTTGTGTCGGTTGAGCTCGTTAGGCTCGGCTCGTTAGGCTCGACTCGACTCGGCTCGACTCGGCTCGACTCGGCTCGTTCGGCTCGTGGCTCGCGAGCCGACTCGGGTTAAAAAAAATTTCGGATTGGCTCGTTAGGCTCGACTCGTTAAGCTCGTTAGGCTCGTTGAGCTCGGCTCGCTAAGCTCGACAGGCTCGATGAGTCAGGCCTTGATTGGCTCGGCTCGGCTCGGCTCGCTCGTTTGCCACCTCTATACACACCTTCCAAGTGCCCTAAACGAGAGAGAGAGAGCTTCGTCACTTTATGACGTTGTAAGACCAAACACCCTATTATTTATTACACACTAATAACTAAAACCTCCCCACCACCACCACCGCCGTTGAAGTCGTTAATCTTCTCTCCCTCCACCGCCATCATCCCAATCTCCTCTCCTCTCCATGGTGGACAACGGCATCATCCGCCTCGATCCCCGCGCCCAGGAGTTCCGTCCCCGTTCCTCCTTCCTCTCCCTCCCCCATCCTCAGCCTCTTTTCGATGCTCTACCCTCCCCCTCCCCTCCTTTCGTACCATTCTCCTTGCCCATGCCTCCTCCCTTTCCTGATCCCTACTGCAACTTCCCCCAGCCTCCCCCTCCTCCTCCTCCTGCTCATCCCCACGCTCCTTCCAGGGCGGTTTTGCTCAGCCTCCTCCCCTGCGACCTCAGCGAGACCGCCCTGAGGAGGGAATTAGAGGTGTTTGGGGAGGTTAGGGCGGTGGAGATGGACTGGGTGGGTGATGGCGTCGTCACCCTCCACTTCTACGACCTCCGCCATGCCAAGAGGGCGGTCAGGGAGATTCCGGAGAAGCAGGACCATGGGGTCGCCCCGAGGGAGGACGGTTATAGCCATCCGTGTACATGTTGCGGCAGGAGGTTGTTTGGCGGGAGGCCGGTTTGGGCTCAGTTTGTGATACCGGTCGCGAGCTGCATCCCGGAAGGCCAGAACCAAGGCACCATCGTCATATTCAACCTGGACCCGGCCTCGTCGGCCGACGAGCTTCGACGGTATCAAATTATTTTTACTTTTTTTTTTGTGTGAATTGCATGGCGCTTCATTACAAAGCGATGGAAGATGCCCAAAAGCTATTTTGTTACATTTGTGGGCGAGTACGTGTCGGAAGGCTTTTTTGGTTCAAAAGGGGCCCAAAAGCTATTTTGATCGACATGAAATCTCCCTCTTTTAAAAAAAAAAAAAAATTCCTCTTTAGCACGTCTTATGTTTTTGATCGTTCCAATGTTTGAGACAAAGGAGAATTCCCAGGAAATGGTGTTCGCATTTGATGTTCTCCTCTCTCTCGATTTGCTTCGTTCTTTTATTTGATTATTTTGGTTGAATCTAGGTCCGGTCAAAGAATTGAGGGATGCTCCTTACAAGAAGCACCAAAGGTTTGTCGAGTTTTACGATGTGAGGGGATGCATCGAGGGCCCTTGGGGAAATGAAGGGCAAGGAGATCAATGGCCAAAGTGTCGTTATCGAATTCAGCCGCCCCAGTGGCTTCAGCCGCTAGCTCTTGAATGCTATGGCCGCTGCCGCACCATCTTCCTCAACTTTTCCCAATCCCATCCTGAACCTTTCGAGTGCCGGCTGTTATCCCCCTTGGACACCACAACACTATCCCGAACCCTTTCCATCAAGGCCGATCCATGCACGGCGGAATTTCTATGAAAACAAAGGAGGCTTTTCGGGCCGTGGCGAAGGGCTCTTTATCGAGGGTTCCATGTACATCTTAAGTTTGGATGACAGCAGTGTAGACATTGAAATTTTGCTAATGTCGAAATAATGTCATATGGTCAGAATCATATATTATATCGGCTGAATATGACTAATTGTCTTTATATTATAAGGCAACACGATATGAAATATTTTGTACTTACATTTTAGTGTAAAAATAATACACGGGCCCGAGATTATAAAAAATTTAAGGTCAGTTTACTTATCTATTGGATTTTAAAATTGTGGCCCAGTTCATATGTTAGCCCAATTAAGACTAACCCAATTATAAAATAAACTGGACCTAGTCCATATATCGACCTATTCAAACTTCGGCCCAATTCAAAGTCCGACCCAATATGACCCTCATTTATCTTTGTCCCATGCCGGCTATAGAAAGCACTCAGGGTCATTCAACTCCTACACAAAGGGAGTCCCTTCGAGACACAACTTGAAGACTCTCATTCGATAGCGAAGTTCTCGAGCATCTTTGCCTCACTCTATCGACAACGAAGTGAGCTTCAGCGGCGCTGGTGATCCACAAGCAGTAATGGGGTGGCCTACCGGCAGATGAATTGTGGGTTGGCGCCAGGGAGGAGAAATTAGGGGAGAACAAGCAGTTGAATGGAAAGAATTGGAAGGGGAAAAGACAAGTTGGGAAGGTGGACGGTCGTTTCGCGATAACCACGACTCCGTGGAAGAACCGAGGAGCAGTGGTGGGGATTCAAGGACCACCATTATGATAAAAGAAAACATCCCCAACAAATACAGGTCTTGTTTTTTTTGTTTTTGGTTTTATAGAATTTCCCAGCTTTTGCATTCAATGCCATCCGTGATTCATTCGATTACCAAAGACGCTTGAGGTTCTTGTTCGAAACAGTCAGTAGCTGCTGTTGAGCATGCTGGACAATCACTGCATCCACACGAACGAGCAGATCGACGTGGGTGGTGGTCAACAGCCCTTTTCTTCCAACGATTTCGTCTACCTCCCCATCGACTTCAAGTAACCTCATCATCCCCATTATTCCATTTATTCACGTTGGTCGTTTTAAGGTTAATGTGTGGTGATGTCGGAAACAGCTACAAGTGCAACGTGGGAAACGGGTTCGTGAACATGACGACACCGGAGGCCGCCCGGAGGCTGTACAAGGCTTTCCACCGTCGACCCTGGGAGGTCTTCAATTCCAGGAAGATCTACGAAGTCACATACGCTAGGATTCAGGTGGTTCATCATCATCATCATGATTATTATTATTATTATTATGAAATGCTGCTTGAGTGAAAAAGAAGGAAATATAAAGACTTGAATGTGGTGGTTGATCGTGGGTGGGGGGAAATAGGGGGTAGAAGCGTTGAGGGGGCACTTCAAGAACTCCAAGTTCCCTCGCGAGATGGACCACTACCTGCCGCTGGTGTTCGCCCCGCCTCGGGACGGACGAACCCTGACGGAGCCATCCCCAGTGGTGGCCCTGGCGAACCAACAGCTTTGTGAAGGATCGGATCCCGGGGCGGACAACAGCAGCCACGGCAAGGATCAACTGGGTGCCGCCATCCCATGCAAATGGGGATTAAGCAGAAGCTCTCTTCCTTTTCCCTTTGGTTTTCGTGTTGGTTGTGGACGTCTACTTTGGCCTGAGTCTCATCTGGTCTGGTCAACTAACTCATTATCAGATAGATCATCTTCCTTCTCATTTATCTTCCTTTGTCTTCTCTCTATTGCCTTTTTTTTTAACTCACTCGGGTCGGGGCCATACTCTCTTCCCTTTCCTTCATTTAAATGGAACCCCGTCAGAACAAACCGACACCCACATTGGCATCCCTGCTATTTATTTTGCCCCGAGTCATCCAAATCCGTCCCGCCGGACAACATCCCATAACAAATCAAACTCCGCCATCAACAAAAACGAACTCCAAAATCAACATTCAAGTAAATTTCCATGGACGGCACTAAGATAAAAATGGTAGGCTTCCATCGACTGTCCCCTCAGCGCTAGACAGTTATCCTTTGAGTCAGGCTAGTGAATCCCTCTCCTTAGCCTGCTGCAACAGCAGTTCTTCTCGAACTCTCCTTATCTCTTCCTCTCTCTCCATCCTCTCCTTCTGCAAAAGGATCACATATAACATATATAACAGTCAATGTTACCAATAATTAATTGCCTATTAGCCCACCATCACAACAAAAAACATGGCATGGCATGACAGCAAGACATCATAAACAGTTTCTTGACTCCACACCACAATGTTCTATCTATATCCAAGTGCCTACCGCCTATGGTTCCAACATTTTATCCCACACGACTTTCCAGGGAACCATATCCAATGTTCTGCTTCAACTTCCTTTCAGGACTGGGTGTTTACTTCGACAAAGTAACCCCAACCAATGACTCCCTTGATGCTAAGCCCCTTTTCTGGGTTCTGCTTTCATCTCATATTTCAGATCAATTATTGTTAACCCAAAAGAATTGCTTCCACAGGGGAAAGCCAATTAGGCATTTATATCTACTCTTAATATTCCGAGCTTACGCTTCTTGTTGACCAGCATACTCAACCTTCGATCCTTCAATGAGACCAATACTGTAGATTATGCAATTGCAAATCCACCCTGGCAGATAACTGACTCTCAGGTCATATGCCTCGATATATCCAAGATCAAAAGGAAAAATAAAAATATGGATGATTATTTCCTTAATCGATCAGGATTCCTGGGAATACTTATATTGGGTCAAACTGTAAAATATTCCAATTAATAGCACTCAATCTGTCATGGGCCTTGTGAAAGCATTGATTTGGTTTAGGAATGGCTGCTCCGCTCACCACAAAAGTATGATACAGACTTAAAGTTCGTACCATTAAGAGCACATAATCAGGCCAAATAATCTCACAGAGCAAGTAAATTGGTCTCCATGGACGCAAGAAATCATAAGTCAATGATCTCATAGATCCCTCTGCTAGCGAATTTTTTCATTGCAATGACATAGAGTTGCACACTGTTAACCAAATGAATATATCCTGTTCACTACAAGCGAGATATCCAGGCAGAGGTTCCATTGCATCCACCCATTTTGTCTGAAACTACATCCTATCCTTGAAGGAGATCTAACATCAGATCCCCAGACAAATGTATAATTTCCCCTATCTCAAATTAATCATCCTTCTCTAGACCACGGGAGCATGTGTAGTTATTCCCATCATCGGACCTCAACTCCTACCAACAGCCTTTTTCCTTGACCAAGCACCTATCTTTCTACCTTATTTCATTCACCAATTCATAATCAGCTACACACTAAGACACCAACCAACACACAATAACAGCTTCCCGTATCCTTCACCCAGCTGTGAAACTCGACCACAGCCTCACATCCAGCATACCCAAACGCAATTTCTCAAACTTAGGACGAAACCCCCAACTTAGATTCAAAAGAATTAGGGCAAAACCACATGGGCCACCAACCAGTAAAGATCAAATCTTGGGCGGATGAAAGCGGGGGTATAATCCAATGAGGTTTGAAAGAACGCGAATAGATTAACATAAAAGATAGGAATCCAAAATAAATAAATAAATAAATCCCAAAGCAATAAGAAGAGGGAGGGGAAAGAAGAGAAGAGAAGGGAACTGGGGGGGGGGGACCTTCTCGTCCTGACGGAGGGCGATCCAGACGTGAACCTTGTCCATGGACTGCCAGAAGACGAATGCCCCGAGGGTCATAGCGAAGAAAGTCGCCACCTTCACCATCTCCCCCTTTCTTCCTCCTCCCCCTCTTTTTCTCACAGCTTTCACGGGCGGACAAGGAGGTTTCCACGGTTGCAGCAGTTGTTTTTTCAGTCGTTATCATTTGGGTTGGGCCCTCCCATCTCCCATCTTCCGACAAGTCCTCTGGGCCAATTGTAGGATTTGGGCCTCAATTCTAACCCTAACCTGTCTTTTTCTAGGATTGGACAGAATAGTAAGGTCCCCCCCCCCCAAGGAACATGAAGGGCCAATCCATTTTATGATAGTAACTGTGTCCCCTCTATTATGCTGGGTGCTGGGTCTCCTCCACCACATTGCATAGCATTGTCCAAGTTGGTCCTTGAGATCTATCCATCCCACCTAAAGTTTACTTTCAATGGAAGCCATATCCTCGAGTCTATTCGAGGTTGAGTCACCCCTTTCCTTTTTACTTGTGTTTGGATGGATGCCCCAGAAAAAAAAAAGTCCCAAGAGAATAATATATGTTTGGCATAAAAATCAATTGAAATTATGTTTTGGCATCAGCAAAAAATCATAGACATATACAATTATCAACCCCAACTAATCTCTCGACTTCAGACACACACACACACAAAAAAGCCTTACCCAATTATTGAGTAGTTACTACGTGGTAATGGTGGTTAGAATGCTCATTCGGTCCTGGGTTAGACAAAGCTTAACGTGTAGAAGCTATGAAGGAAGAAAATGACCTCCGCAAGGATGTCAATTGTGTTTGAAGATGATGCTCCCGTGTTTGTTTGAAGGTAGAAGTGGGAGTCGTGTGGGGTTTTAACCCAAAAGATGGGGGTCCTCCTCCTATGGATAGATGGAGGATGGGGGTGGGTTTGATGTATGTCTCCATCGATAGTCCCCCGACTTTCTTCATACATTGGGTGTCGTATCAGAGGGAGGAAGCAAAAAGCAGACAAGAGAGAGAGAGAGAGACCACGTTGCTAATGGTAGGCGATGTCCCCACAATCTTTACTTGGAAAATAAAACAACACACCCAACCTTGTTTTTCTCTCGGGTGAAAACTAAATCTGATATCCCTACCCCCTACTATATGTATTGGTAGAAGTAGTAGTACAAGACTTCCTTAAATTTCCTTTCAGATATTTCCCCATTTCTTTCTTTCTTTCTTTTTTTTTTATGGTTGACATGACGACCTGTTACAGATAGTTCCTAGTAATAAAGAATGAGCGCATAAACCCACCCGTGATTAATTTTCATTAAACTAATTACACCCCGTGCTTTGTGGAAGTACGTGATGATCGTCACATTAGTTGTGATTCATCCAGATGGAAAAATTATTAAATTTTAGAGCTGACAATTATTAACTAAGCATCTTCTCCCTCTCTCTCTGTTTTTTTTTTGTTTGTTTTCGATATATTATTTATCATACAAAATCAGAGACATTCAGATCTTCCCAAACTGTTGTTGGCATTAGGCACTGGTAGAAGCCATGAAATTCCATCGGCGGCTCCTCTCCTCCAACTCCTCCTCCTCCTCCTCCACCACCCCTGACCATCCATCCGGGGATACTAGTCCCAACTCAATTTCTCCGACCATCGTCGCCTCCACGTCATCCATCGACTCTAAAACCACCACCCCCAGCATCTCCTCCGACCTCTCCATCCAGACTCTCCCCTCCCTCACCTCCCTCCAGCTCGACATCCCCGCCCGCTCCTTCCCTGACTTCCCCTCCGTCGCTTACCCCCACCTCCTTGCTTCCGTCCCCCCTCCCCACCCTTCCCTCCCCATCACCTCCCTCGCCATTAGCGGCAACCTCCTATATGCGGCTTCCTCCCACCTCGTCCGTGTGTTCCTCCTCCCCGACCTAACTCCAGTCGACTCTTTCCTAGGGAACGACCCCTCTGCGGGCTCCGTCAAGTCATTTGCCTTCACCGTCTCTGGAGCCGTCCTCACCGCCCACCAGGATAGCAAAGTCCGCGTCTGGGAGACCACCGTGGGGTCTAGCCGTCATCGCCTCGTCGCGACCCTACCCACAGTCACCGATCGTCTCATGAACTTCATCCTCCCAAGGAACTACGTTGACATTCGACGACACAAGAAATGCCTCTGGATCGAGCATGCAGACGCCGTCACTGCTTTAGCCGTGCACAAGGACTCCATCTACTCGGTTTCCTGGGACAGGTCCCTGAAGGTGTGGAGGGGCTCCAACCTTCGATGCATGGAGTCAGTGAAGGCAGCGCATGAGGACGCGGTCAATGCACTGACCGTCGGTCCTAATGGAGCAGTCTACACGGGCTCGGCCGATGGGAAGATAAGGGTGTGGACGAGAAGGGGCGGCAGCGACGGAGGGAAGAGGCCGAGGCACATCTTGGCGGCTACCCTGGACAAGCATAAGTCGGCGATCAACGCGCTAGCGCTGAACGAGGATGGGTCGGTCCTGTTCTCGGGAGCATGCGACAGGTCGATCGTGGTGTGGGAGCGTGAGGGGGGGACGGATAACATGGTGGCGGTGGGAGCGCTGAGGGGACATGGGAAGGCGATACTGTGCATGATAAGCGTGGGGAGGGAGGTGGTGATCAGCGGATCAGCGGACAGGACGGTGAGAGTGTGGAGGGGGGAAGGCGGGAAATTCAGGTGCATGGCGGTTATGGAAGGTCATGAGAAGGGGGTGAAGTCGTTGGAGGCGGTGGCCGTCTCTGGGGGCGTGGTTTCTGTGGTGAGCGGGAGTTTGGATGGGGAGATTAGGCTGTGGCACGTGGATCTTAAACAATTACCACAAAAAACGGAGATGGACGATTTCTTTTGATGTCCGGTGAAATAAAACGGTGATGGTGGGAGTGCGAGTCATATCCCATTCATTGTCTACCCTACCCGTAATTATCATCTAGGAAAATATTACTCCTACTACTGCGTGTCTACGTAAAAAGGTGTGATGGCGTTAACAATGAACATGATCCAAATAAAGTAGTGACCCCTCCCTGATGATGATGATGATGAGGTTATCTTGTGTTACATAAATCAAGGTCACATCAAAGTTGTATTTATTGTTACTAATTTCGCTTACGGCACACGACAAGGAAACGACATCACAGGGAAAATATCATTCCCACGATGGAATCTTAAAGAAAGTGGCGAATAGATAATTATTAGGCGACCTTGGTGTATGGTAAACAATTGGCATTTTGTTAATCGGGTTTGACTCGCTCTTAATAAACCCGATTAGCATGGAAGTAAATTTTAAAGCATGTGGGGGCTCTAAACTAAACGTTATGTCGGATTTTGATTGTAATTCTTATTAAGAAGGGACAAAAGTATTGTCTCAGGAACTCAAAAAGACTTTTGAAGTACGATGATGTTCAAGACAACTTGTGGTGACCGGAGGTGAGGTGGGGATCGTTTTGGATCAAATATATCTTCTATCTCCTCCATTCTCTCACGAGTCAGTCTTCTTTTTCTTTTTCTTTTTTTTTTGGATTACTTTCTTAAAAAGTATTACTGCTTTTTTGAACCTTTTGCTTTTCTTGTGGTACCCGACGGAATCAGGCAGCCGCCCTTGTTGAAAATATATAAACTGAGATGAGGTGATGTCTGAAGTTGATGTCATTAAAGTAGGTTTATAAAAAGGATGGTTGTATTGATGATGATAGTATGGAGTCGAGGAGGAGGAGGAGGAGGAGGATGTAGTTAAGATATCCTTTTTGATATTTGATGGTGGATATTTTTGGGATGATGATGGTACTTTCTTCCTTTTGCGCGTTAAAAAAAAATAATTACCAGATTTGGTCAGTTTGACATTTCACTTTTATACAAAGTCAATTGATTTTCGTGAGATGATGATAGTGAGCCGGTGATTAAAAATAATAATAATAATATATTGCTTTTAACAACCCAAAAGGGAAGGACTTGTGGAGGAGCAAAGCAACAACACCACTTCACTTTTGTTTATACTTTTTGGGCCCTTCTTAAGCCCAATTCGAAATGTCATTGTAAAAACATCTCATTCTTCTCAATAGGAGAGTGCTTTTTTTTTTTAGTCTCCTCGGTTGGACCGCCGCAAACGTGGTACCATTTTCCTGATGATGATTTTTATCCTTATGCTATCGTGTTAGAGTTGTATGTTATTGTCTAGCATAATTAGAACAGATTTTGTCTGTGCTCCTCCATATAGGTAGTTTCTGGAACAGAGAGGTAGGATTAGATTATAAAACATTTTTGTGGTTATTGTTGAGCACCAACCCCTTTTGTGGTGGTGGAGGGAGAGAGATGATGCCATGATAGTTTTTTTTAGATTCTGCGAGGGAATATAAAATATGTTTTTTTGATAAAAAGTTAGGAAGCTAGGAGGTAGTTAGTATTAGGTTCACATTAATTATTTCCCTTTTTTTAATTGTGTTATCTTCAAAGAGTGAGTCTTTTTGTTTGTTTCATTCTTCCATTTTTTTTAATCAAATTTTATGTTAACTTGTATTACATCAAAGGAAAAAGAATAATGAACGAGTCGCCTAAATATACATTTATTTATATCTGATTTGACATGAATTCTCTTACCATCAATCGTTTATTTTCTTCAGTCCAAGTAATGCGAATTTGTTTGGGAGGTTGAAGTTTTTTAATTAAGAGATATATATGAAATCCTTTTTAATATTAGACTAGGAGTTATCTTTTAAGTTGGTGACATGATGAATATGGAAGAGCAATCGCTTACCCATCTTTTGTCAGAGGAGCAATCAGTCTTGACGGTGCGCCCCCCCCCCATCATTTTTAATGGAACATATTCCCTTTCCAACTCCATTTCCCCTAAATTACTCCTCTGAGAGAATCATTCATCTTGAGCTTGAATAATATTCGACATTTATGAGTCGTCAAGTGTAAATTGTAATATGTTCTCAAGGATTTTTTTTTTTGATCAGTTTGGTTTTACATCATGGAAAATTTTGTTTATAGCTCAGGCCACGAGTATGAATCGTGACCATCTTCTTCTACTGACAGAGAAATGAAGTCGATGATATAATTTCATTAACCCAAGGGGGCATTAAATGACGAGCAAAGCAAACAGCGCCACCGTCTGTCTATCATCAATCAATCTCTCCCTGGACACCCACCACCACCACATTTGTCCCTCCCACACCTTAATGCTAAGGCTTCCCGTTTGACTCACGTTCCAAAAGAAAAATAATATAAGGGTTTAATTACCTCATCCTCATTGCAACCTTACTGCTCCCCCTCTCCCTCTGTATCCATCATCATCGATTCGACTCGCGCCTTGCTATCTTTAAGCTACGCCACTTGATCTGAAATGAGCGGAACTCTCTCTCGTGTTTCAATCCTAGCCCCATCGATCTTGGAGTTATGAACGTGTCGAAAAGGTAATGAATATTTTTGGAAAGCAACGACGACTTTAGTCTCAAAACTCATCCGAATCCCGATCATGCAGCCTACACTACGACAGCCGAGACTTCCCCAAAATTAGATGTGAAGTAATGGTGGGAAAGAACAACAGAGTCGGGCCATGTTGAGCCGTCAAGAACAGGAACAGTCTCCCCTTGATGTCAACCGGGATGCTTGTGACTTAGTTTGCTCTTCTGGATCATCGGGAATGCGTAGCTCTAGTTCATCGGAGATTTTTTATTTTTTATATAGATGAATGTAAGGATCCTAAAGTAGTATGTTGGTGACAAACTTGTTGCTTCCCCGACTTTTACATTGATCGTGCCATTTAGGCGTGCAACAATGCCATATTTGTGTGCATCTCCTTTATTCCATAATTTTTAAGGACACACACACACACACAAAATATATCAATAGATCTGATTAACTTGTATTTTCATAAATAACGTGACATAATAATTACGTACAAAATTATTATTATTTTTATGTAAATTCCACACACATTTAATTTTTGGGCACCAACTTCGTCACGATTCACAAACAACAAAACCCATTAGCATTTGTTCATTTTTTTTTTTTGCCGAAAATACAAGTACAACTACCCAATATCTTCCCCTAATTAATTCCTCCTCCCACCACCTTCGCACTGATCACTTTTGCTTAAACCCCAAATAAATATGGAGCTTAAATTAACATAGCTGACTGTCAACTAACCCAACAACAAAAAAACATTTATGTTTACGTTTTGTCACGCATATAAGTTTTTTTTTTATTAATTTCGTATTCGTTTCAGCGATCCCTATAATAATAAGACCGTCTCATTCTCAACTCGCAACTTGGATCATTCATCTCCTCTCCTGACAATGTTCGCCTTTTTCAAGTCACGTTCCCCGATTTCGTCCTGGGACGCGGTGTTCGGCTGCATTGTGTTCTTCCTGTGTGGCTGTGTCTTCGACAGGCTGACTAACAAGGGTCCAATGTTATGGCCGGTGCTGGGGATCATGCCATCCATTCCCTGGTGGCGAGACAATGTATATGAGTGGTCTATCCATGCCCTGAAGAAGGCGGGGGGAACGTTCCATTTTAGGGGCGCATGGTTCGGCAAGATGTATGGGATCGTGACTGTGGACCCTGCTAATGTTGAGTACATGCTCAAGACCAACTTCAGGAACTTCCCCAAGGGGAAGTACTACAGGGAGAGGTTCGTGGACCTGCTTGGCGATGGGATTTTCAATGCCGACGACGAGCTGTGGAAGGAACAGCGTCGTGCCGCCACCTCCGAGATGCACTCGCCCAGGTTTGTACATCATTCCTTTCGCTCTATGCAGGAACTGGTGCATGACAAGCTCATGAAGATTCTTGAGAGGATGGTGGAGTCCTGTGGTGTGATCGACTTGCAGGACATCTTGCTCAGGTTCACGTTTGACAATATCTGCTGCGTGGCATTTGGGGTCGACTCCGGTTGCTTATCTCCCGAGCTGCATCGGGAACCGTTTGCCAAGGCATTTGAGGAGTCCACTGAGCTTAGCCTCTTCAGGTTCCTCGTCCCACCTTACATCTGGAAGCCGATGAGGGCCCTTGGGTTGGGCACTGAGAGACAGCTCAAGGAAGCTGTACAGATTGTGCATCATTTTGTCAATAAGACCGTGTCAGACCGCCGATCTGAGCTAAAAAAGCTCGGTAACCTTAGTGATCGTTCAGACCTCTTATCAAGGCTAATGGAGAACAAAACTTATGACTTTTCTGACGTGTACCTCCGAGATTTATGTATCAGCGTCATCCTCGCTGGACGTGACACGAGCTCGGTTGCTCTTGTGTGGTTCTTCTGGCTGATACACAAACACCCACATGTGGAGAATTGTATCCTATTTGAAATAACCAAAGTCTTGAGCAGGAGAACGGTGGAGACGAGAACCGCCAGGGGAGGGGTAACATTCACCTCACAGGAGCTAAACGAGATGGTGTACCTGCATGCAGCCCTGACGGAGTCGCTTAGACTGTACCCAGCTGTACCGATAGAGATGAAAGAGGTGAGGGAGGATGATGTGATGCCGGACGGGACAAGGCTCAGGAAAGGCGCGAGAGTGTTCTGCAGCCTGCATGGGATGGGCAGGATGGAGGAGATATGGGGGAAGGACTGTGAGGAGTTCTGGCCAGAGAGGTGGATAACGAAAGAAGGGAGGATCGTGAGTGAGAGCCAGTTCAAATATGTGGTGTTCAACGCGGGGCCGAGGCTGTGCGTCGGGAAGAGGTTTGCTTACACACAGATGAAGATGGTGGCTGCGACGGTGATGGCGAGTTACCAGGTGAGGGTACCAGAGGGACATGTGGCAGTTCCCAAGGTCACCACCACCTTGTACATGAAGTACGGCCTCCCGGTGACGATCCATAGGCGGGAATTGGGAGGCCAAAATTAAAAAAGAGAGGATTGGAACAAATTATTTATGGAGTAACTTTGAATTTGGTCGAATCATGAAAAAAGAAGAAGAAGATTGTATTGTGAATGAGGGATGGAGATATGGTGGGTGTAATGCTTTTAGTGAGTCAAGGTAGGTAGGGCAGACAAGTACATGAAATATGAAAAAGTATTGTAAGGAATATTATCAGTTATGATAAGTGGCATGATATGATCTATCATCGCTCTAAAGTTAGATTATTAAATGAAATTAGTCTGCATGAAATTACTAATGGTCGTGGATGACTAATAATATATGTATCCCTTGCATTATGATTATATAGATATATAAAAATAAATAATTTTGTTTCTACAAGCTGGCTTATGAGTTGGGTGTGTGATATATATAAATATAATCCATTAAATAAGGATGGCGAACTGGGATTGTGGTTCATGCATTTATTATGGTGGAGTTGGCCCCAGGATCACATAATGAAAATATTGACAGATGCAACCGGGCAATATGTATAATGAATGACCGTCGTCAGCCCCCGGTAGTATAGTAAATGCTTCCTATCCGTTTTTTAAACTTTCGAGGGGATGTAAGGAACGAATACCATGTCCTTCCCACCTCAGCTCGACCCTTTTCAGCCGTCAACTGAACAAGCGTTCCGACGCATTTGTGGTTTGGGAGAGTAGTAATAGATCTTACGGTCATAATTTTCAGTAAAAAGTGGGGACTCCTGACTCGTGCCAACCGTTTCAGTTGGGTCCTCGTATTGGTTGGTCAATGACCCGCCCGATATGACTTCAAAGACAATGCATTGCATTTGTGTCAGTGACATTTGGGGCCTGACTCACACCTCATTATCAAGTCGTCTTCCCTGTCTCTTCTTTATTTGTGGTGATAACTTTGGTTTTTTATTTATGGCCCGATTGTTGAAACCCCACGTTGATTGTTCAGTTTTGGTCTAGAAGCCGCCAACCCTGAATGTTTAAGTAGAGTTTTTGTTAGGATCTAATTTAGCATTGGTCAATTAGCAGTCCTTTCGGGTTTTAACCTCTTAAGTATTTTTTTCTCTCATTTTTAATTACAGAGTATAATGAAGAGAATCGATGTTTGCATGCGTATTGTTGGATCATTCTCTCTTTCTGAGAATGGTACATATAATGGGGATATGATGGTCAAGTAGGAAGGAGTAGATTGTTACCTAATAGGCACGTTAATTGTTTTTGCCAAGGATTTCGGTTTTAGCGTGAGGAGAATTGGGTAAGATTTTGTGTTGATTTGCATGGTGGAACATGTAGCTGTAGATATTAGAACTTGCATGGACTGCCTTGCCCTCATGTGATAGCTTGCATTCATTTCATGAAACGTGACGTCGATGACTGCATATATCCGTTGGAGCCTCTTGAAGGTTCTAAATTTTGGCCATCTGTTGAGGGAGAAGCAATCAGACCAATACCATTGCCAGGCAGACCCAGGTAACATTATTGGAAAGAGGAGGAAACTAAGACCAGTTCAAACAAGATATCAAAGAAAGGTGTTGGAATCAATGCTCGGGCTATGGACAATGGGGTCATAACAAAAGAACTTGCCGAGGTGATGTTTCATCTTCACAACAATCCGTACTAGATGAAGTTTCCTGTTCACAGCAAGCAAGTGTGACCCAATTACAGACCCAATGGGGTTATCACACATGATTACGAATACTTCCTTTCTTTTCCTTTATTTTGTTATATTGGTACTATGTAGAAGCAGGAAGGGCGGCCTTAAAGAAATCTAAGCTCTGTGGAAATATGGGACACAATAGGAGGACCTGCATTTGCAAATCTAATGGAGCTGGAGTTGTTGCTGAAGGTGGAAAACAAGATGGAATTCAAGCTGGACCTAGATCTGGAGCTGATGATGGAGCTGTATCCGGATAGTTGATATTGTCTATATAGTAGATCTGGAGCTGATGATGGAATTCTAATGTAGCTTGGAATCTACCTGTGTTTTTTTCTATTCGGATAGTTGATATTGTACAGAATTCAAGTGATATAGCTGTCCTTTTGACAAACTATTAAGCTGTCCTTTTTGACAAATTATGAAGTTGACCTTTTGACAAATTAAGAACAAACCTTTGACAAATTATGAATTACTTCCAGATCAGTGCTGTTAACCACCAAACTAACATATATTACATCATTGTCTTCTATACATTACATTAGCCACTCAAGCCCTCCATATCAGATCCACAAACAGTTACATTAACATAATAGATTTCTTTAACATAATCTATCTAACTAGCCAAGCTAAATAAATTACAAATTCGAAAACCATCACCACAATACAACTCAGTTTCTTCTCTTTCATTTTCAGCTTCTTGTATTTAGCAACTTTCTCCTCTAGTTCCTTAATTTGTTCTTCCATAGCTTGCTCTCTTTTGTGCATCATACAACTTTTCCTTCTAATATTTTCTTCGTCTCAATAAGCTGTGAAATGACTTCCTTTTGTCTGAATGGGAAATCCTCACCATACCACTCGAAATATCCACAATCATCCCTGTAAAGACCTAGAAAATTTAAGGTGTGAAATGAGTAATTATAAGAGTATTTAGTTGTTAATCATTATAAACGAGGGTCTTCTTGTGACTGCTGACATCGTTAGTGAAACCTTACGATGCTTTGAGTTCGATTACGTGTGACTATGTCACATGAGATAAAAGGGACGCCCTGACTCAAATGTAATCGAGTTCAGGTAACGATCAGTTCGCTTATTACATTAAGATCCCGAGATGTGAATTAATAAATGGACCTAGTGAGAAGGCCTGGACCTAAGTGTAACATTTTTCAAACTAGATGATAGAAACAACAAAGATATGATTGTTATTTTATTTTATTATGTATATATGTAGGTATTAATAAGGGTCGATCGTCCCTCACCATTCATTTAGGGATAAGGTTGCTTGTGTCGTGTGGGACGCGAGGGGAAGTGTAGCTGAGCAAGCATAGGATTGCGGGGTTTAGAGATTCATGGACAACGACAAGTCGTGAGGGCGTAATACTTGAGGTACGCTTTCATTCCCCCTTTAGCTCGTCAGCCTTGTCCTCTGTGTCGGACCTAAGTCGTGAGGGCATAATACTTGTTGTTTCCTTGATTTATTGGTCATTGGATGACGTCGTTGTGGCTCATCGCAAAACCAAGATCCCTTAAATAAAAATCAAAATCAAATCCCAGACCTGGAGACAAGCCGCAAATCCATCACCAACCCTTGTAGAAGAACTATCGGTGGAGGGAATAAATTCACAAAACATATAACCCATTGCCATCCAAGCGAAAAACCTCATCGTTGCTGGTGATATGTTATCCCGAGTATTTGCTCCGACTTTCACTATCCCTGTTTGTTTTTTAGGATTTGGGGAAGCATACATTAAGAGGTCAATTCAAGTGGAAAAATCACCTCTGACTAGGTTTTTGTTAGATCCACTTTGTTACCACGTTTGTACAAGAGTGGTGTCGTTAGTCCATGTAGGCAGAACCCAGTGACTCCGTTACTTTTAGGCCAAAAATAAATCGAAAGATAAAGAACGGGTCACAAATGAAAAAAAAAAAACAAAGTTGTTGGCACAAATATTAAAATGTTTTTGTGTTATTCCCAGTTTTCCAGTTTGTATGTCTTACTGTTCATCATCACTCTCTATCAAATCTCCAAAGTTTTTCAGATATTGGAATTATCTGAAGAGCTTTCTGGTTCATTGACTTGTGGTTGATTATCAGCCATGAAAGCTAGAGGTATTTCACAGAATTCTGATTCAGTGGAATATTCTTATGTTGATTTTTTTTAATAAAATTGAATAATCTGCTGTCGACCTTGTCACGTTCATTTTGGTTTGAGACGAATCGCGATAAAGTTAGATCATATAACCGACCAACGTTCTCATTATTCTTGTTGCGTCAAAAATCATTTCAACAAGAAAAGAGTAGGATCCTCTAGAAGGTTGCTTCTATTTCTCCCTTGGCAGACCCGTGTCCGTCACATTCCCACCTCTTTTTTATCACTACTGTCTTGTGCTGTCCACCAGCCTGAACCACTGGCTCAATGGGTCGCACGCCTTACTGCCGCTCAAGCACTTGCACTCGTTCACAATCACTTGGTTCTACATGCAACGTTTGTCGTTGCTATGTGCATCCTGGTTGCTGATATCATATTCCACGTAACTGAGTTTTGTCCGGTCATTGCCGGCTCCCCAGGTCTGCCCCCCTGAAGGTAACTCTGGCTAGCATTAAGTTCTTCTGCGGATTGTAGATCCAGCTCTCGGATTGCTCACATGGGCCCAGCTTGAGGGGTGCCCCAGGCGACGTCTTGGCTACACACGTTCCCGTCACGGGATGGAACATGATCTTGTGCCAGCTGCTTGCATCTTCCGATCCTGCCCCTACGAATTTTAGCAGACTGGCGGTTGGCCGTTTGAAGAGAGATGACGGAAAGAAAGAAAATGGTTGCATCTCGAGGGATACCTCTGAAGGGACGTTGAACGGCAGAAACCCTTTGCAGAAATGTAAGGTTCCTGATCCCGGTCCAGTTACGATCCAGCTCGCCGAAAGTTTCCTCCATGTCGATAAACCCCTTTCGAAGGTAATAGCTTCCTTGGAGGGTCCACAATGCGAAGTCTATGTCCAGCCCGGCCATCATATTAAGGATACAAGTGAAGTACCTGTTGTCGTTCTCGTTAGTTCCCCTTGATTGATCCCGAACTCACTGAGGAACACTGGGAAGCCTTGCTGCTTAATGTCATTGTTCGCACCAGCCCACTCAACACACCGGCGCATACATCATTCAGGTTCTCATTTATCCAAATGCCACGTGCGCCCGTGAAACTGTAACAATGCAGTTCGAACACTTGTTTGTTCGAGAATGACACATTAACCAGTTGGTTCTGAAGAAAAGACAAGTCCTTGTCGTAACTCAAGCCAGAAAGAATAACAAGGACATTGGGATTCGCAGCGTGCACTGTCTCCGCTCCCTGCTGCATGTACCTGCCAAGGAAAATGAGCGACTCCTTGATGTTATGACTCATCCATCCGCAACAAAAAGATCGGACAACATCCGGGTTGTTATTTGACATACTTGTACCAAATGTCCAAGTTCTGTTGGGGGCCACGGAGTTTATTCCTCAAGCTCATGCCCACCACGTTATCAAATCCGGTAGCAAGAGTTGCCATGTAGTGGAGGCCTTGAATCCAGAGGGATGCGTGGTACACAGCATTACCCCCATTGAGTCTCTGCACCTATCTTTATTCTTTTTGTATTCGTGCTCATTATGGAATTGATCAACAACATTGCGAAAGCTCATGGGGGTGTATCTCCGGATCGAAAAACTTGTCGCCGAAGAAACCGTTGCCATCATCATAACCACAACACCAACCAGGTTGGCTCAAATGGTTGTCGAGGATGACCATTATGCTGTTGTTCCGGAGGCTTGTCAACACCATCTGCACTCAGCAATAAAAAAGAGGTTCTCATCAGTCGATCGGGTCGGCATTTGAGAAGATGTCGATGATTAATGGTAGCTAACCTTATAGGCTTCAATTGTTGGGAGGTTGATGATGGAAGGGTTATTGGACTCGATCCCAGGGATGAGCTCTGGCAGGCCGAGGTCCTGCAAGGTTTGTCTAACAGTGCGGGACGCGAGGGTGTCATTCGTAGCCAAGTACAAAGGCCACGTGAACCTAACACACTTAAACCTCATGGACTTGATTTTGGAAGATATGGCATCCACAGGTTGCTTATGAAGCCCCTCGGCAAGGATTGGCTGGAGATAGGAGGACCAGTTGATGCACGTCAGCTTCACTCTCTTCCCACCTTCATCCACGATCCATCCGGAAGGGTTTCGTGTTGAGCTTCTGTGCGACGGAAGGCTCCAGCATTGCCACCAGAGCGCATGAGACGATTAACAAGATTGTAAGGAGGGGAGAGTGGCAGAGTTGGGGAGTGGCGATTGTTCTTCCCATCCCCATCATTGTTAACATGTTGTCCAGAACCTTTGTTTGCAATAGTAATTTATGCAAAAAAAAAAAAACGTCAACAAGTAGAAGAAAGACGAGGCACGTTTGTGGTCGGATAACGTATCTTTTTTTATTTCCCTTGGATAGATTTTTAATTTAGTCTCGCCTTTAAATTTGGATCTTTCTGTTTTCTAATTTTTTTTTATCTTAACTCATTTTCCTTACCCAAAATTAAATACTCCACCACAAATCCAAATCCAACTAGGATACTATGTTACCATATTGTTTAAGTCGGATTTGAATTTATAATTAAACACATGCCAAAATAGGCCAATCAACCTAAGGGTGATATATCTCAAAGTTATCGGTTAGGGTTTAGTGTCTTACGTTTTGACAACTTTTATGTATTCATTTCTTTCAATGGATTGATGTATATATGAGAGGTGATGAATACATATATAAGAAGAATCCCTTATTCCATTTTCATACCAAAATATAGGAACGAACATGATACATTAGGTGGACATTGTTGTTGTTATTATTATTATTATTATTAGAGCACCGAGTTTCTCCCTCTTCAATCACTGTCACCACTTCCTTGTGCTTTCCACCAGCTTGAACCACTGGCTCGATGGATCGCATGCCTTATCGCCACTCAAGCACTTGCATTCATTCATGATCAGGTTGTTCTGGATGTCGACATCCAGGCAAGTGAGGTTCCCTCCAGCGCTCACGTTTGAAGCGATGTGCATCCCGCTGGCTGATATCATCTCCCATGTTGAAGCATTGTGTCCTAATGTTGCGGGTTTCCCCGGTCCACCTGCCTGGATGTAGCTCCAACTTTTCTTCTCCTTCAGCCTCAGGTTCTTCTGTGGAGTGTAGATCCAGTTTTCTGGTTGCTCGCACGACCCCAGCTTGAGTGGTGCGCCAGGAGATGACTTGACTATGCACATTCCCGTCAGCGGATGGAATATGATCTTGTTCCAGCTTGTCTCTTTCAGCCCAGGGCCTGTGATTTAAAACAGTACAACGATTCCCATTTGAAGATGCACGCGATGAAATGAAAATTGCTATTCATTTGCATCCATTTTGACGATAGAACCACGAGCACTAACCTTTGTAGGGAGGCTGAATGACAGAGATCCTTCGTAGGAATGTGGAGTTCCTTATTCCGGTCCAGTTTCGATCAAGCATGCCGTAGAACTCTTCCATGTCAACAACACCCTGTCTGAGGTAGTAACTTCCTTGGAGGGTCCACAAAGCGAAGTCTAGGTCATTCTCAGCTGCAGTCCCGAGGAAGCAATTCCAGAACCTCGCGTCGTTCTCGTTTGTTCCCCTTTGATCGACCCCGACCTCACTTAGGAAAAGAGGGAAGCCTTGACGCCAAAGGAATCTCGCTGTTTGTACCACCCTATTTGATACCCTGGCACACACTTGGTTCAGGTTCCCATTTACCCACTCGCCACTGGGGCCCGAGAACGCGTACCAGTGCAACTCGAATACGAGCTTCCTCGTGAACGACACATTAACCTGTCGGCTTTGGAGAAAGGACAGATCAGTGTCATAACTCAAGCCTGATAGGATCACGAGGACATTGGGATTTGCAGCATGCACAATCTCTGCTCCCTGCTCCATGTACCTGTCGGCAACCAACACATTATTACTCGACTTTGTTTTCAGTAACGACTAGTCCATCAGCAATACGAGATCAAACAACTTTGACGTTGTCATATGACGTACTTGTACCAAATATCCACGTTCTGATGCGGGCCTCGGAGCTCATTTCTCAAGCTCATGCCCACCACATTATTGAATCCGGTAGCAAGAGTCGCCATCTTTTGTAGACCTTTCATCCAGAGGTCTGGATCGAAATACAGGGCGCCGAAGAAAGCGTTGCCATCATTATAATCACAACACCAACCCGGTGTGCTTATATGATTGTCAAGGATGACCATCACACCATTGTTCCGAAGGCTCGTCAACACTGCCTGCATTGGGCAACAAGAAGAGGCCCTCATCATAATCTATCAAGTTAGCATTCAGGAAGATGCCCGATGCACAATTATCACCAACCTTATAGGCATCGATCGTGGATAGATCGAGAATGGAAGGGTTATTGGACTCGATCCCAGCAAACGCATCCTCCAGGCTGAGATCCTGGAATGTTTGTCTAACGGTTCGAGCCGCGAGGGTGTCGTTCGTCGCCAAGTACAATGGCCATGTAAACCTAACGCAGTTAAATCCCATGGACTTGATGCGGGCGGATATGGCATCGACTGGTTGCCTATGGAGCCCCTCGGCAAGGATCGGCTGGAGATGAGAAGGCCAATTGACGCACGCCAGCTTCACCCGCTTGGCGCCTTGGTGCACGATCCATCTGGAGTTTGTGTGGAGGTTCTGCGCCACGGCAGGGCCCGCTATTGTCATCAGAGCACAAGAGACGACAGCGAAGACCATAGAAACAGAGGGAAGGCAGAGTCGGGATGGGGTTGTTCTTCCCATGATGCTAATGCAGTTCAATCCTTTCTTTGTGAAAAACGCTCGAGTAATTCTGTGAATGAGAAATCTCGATCCCCAAGGAGCTTATTATATAGGGAATGAAGGGAGGAGTCTCATCTCATGACGGTAATGCGGATATAAATGAATGGATGGATGGACGCATTACTATTACTACACACGCACACGCATAGAATGAACTAAAAGATATAACCACAATAACTGTTGCTTTTCTTTTGGTTGAAAAAGGGAGGGATAAGACTTGAGTTTCGATAACTGATAAGGATAAAATAAGAAAAAGGGAATTTTCACCCGTTAAATTTAGATAGGGTAAAAGGCAAAGTGTTTAGATAATGTTTGTTGTCAGAATTTGTTCTGTGAAGAAGCTTTGCTGTGAAATATTGGGGCGAAAATCGCCTCCACCCTTCAAAACTCTAGTTTCAACTCCATGTCCACCATTTCTGCCAAAAAAAAGAAACCACACTAACTAAAAGTATAACGGGGAGACGTCCAAAGTCATGTCCCTTAGTATAGCCTAATCTTCGTCACGATGGGATTATGGCAAATGGTGCATAAGCTCATATCTTCCCCGCACCAGCAGCAAGTCTGCAAAAGAGCACCAGAAACTAAACTACTTCATTCATGCATATCCTACAAGACATTCGATACTATCTACTTCCTGCCCTGCTTTACCCAGTTCCGGGAGAAGAAACGTGCACATATCTGGTGACCGCAACCAAAGGCCATGTTCTTAGGACTCGTGAAACATATGGGACAAGCCTGCCAAGGCCCGGCACGTCAATGTGTCACCGAAGGGAGCAAGTCCATACCTGACTATCAAATGGATAACTAGAAGCCGGGGATTCCCTGAATGTAGCTGGATATTCATATCTGTTGCACCCAGTTTCTCTCGACTGAAAGCTGCTTGACTGGTTTGTTTTGGTACTGCTTCTAGGACAAGCAGGTGGCGGAAGTGGCACCCTCTCGGGAGCTCCCCCTCTCCCTCTCCTGCTCAACCACGCCGGGAGGATTTTACTTCGTTGTAGCTCTATCATTGGGGAAAGGACAAATTCAAGATGATAAAAAATTCATCACTTAACCTAGTAGGTTAAGATCGAGGGTTGCTAGGTATTGAGAAGGTATCTCCATAAGTGCCGCCAGGGCGAACTTTGATTCCTTCCTTGATGAATCAACCTTCTTGGACATGATCTCGATGAAATTCACAAACTGACATCATTCTTGAAAACAGAGTCAAAAAACTCCTCCGATCACCTCCGATCACCTTCGCCAGGGAGAGAGAGCGAAAGCAACAATAGAACGGGAAGGACAATTGTATTTCTTCAAAAGTTGTTATGGCAGTTACAAAGGCTCACATACATATATTATCCCATAAGGCTTAAGCCCATATACTAGCCTCAATACATTAGCAAGGCCCAAACGTATATCAACTAACAAAGCCTGGCTTATAAGCTTGTTGTCTCCAATCCTTTAGATCATCTGCAACTCTTATCATAAAAGACATCACAGCTTCACTCTTCTCACACTCCCCTTCAAGATGGGTACTATGGATGTCTATAAGTCCCATCTTGCCTATCAAAGAATTGAATCGAGCTGAATGTAGAGGCTTTGTAAGAATATCTGTCAATTGTTGATGAGTAGGTACATGAATCACCTCTATATCCCCCGCAGCAACTCTTTCTCGAATAAAATATAGATCTATCTCCAAATGCTTTGTCCTTTCATGATAAATTGGATTTTTAGCTAGATATATAGCAGACTTGTTATCACAGAAAAGTTTTGTTGCGGCTAAAGGAACACATAATTCTGTTAACAAGGTCCTCAACTAAACCAGTTCAGCTGATGCTGTTGCAATGGCCCTGTATTCTGCCTCGGTTGAACTTCTGGAGACTGTGGGTTGCTTTTTAGACTTCCAACTAACTAAAGAATCCCCAATGAAGACACAATATCCAGTTGTAGACCTCATTGTATCTACACAACCAGGCCAATCGCTATCCACATAGGCTGTGATCTGAAGACCACTTTCACTTGAAAATAAAATCCCTTTTCCAGGAGAAGCTTTCAGATACCTAAGCATTGTTACTGTTGCATCCCGATGCTCCTTCGATGGACAATCCATAAACTGAGCCAGAACATTCACAGCATAGGTAATGTCAGGTCTAGTGATAGCAAGATATATGAGCTTTCGTATTAGTTGCCTGTAAGAACTCAACTGCACTGGTCTCTCGTTATCTCCATGTTTCAACTTAACATTGGGTTGAAAAGGAACTATAGCCGATTTTACAGCTAATTTTCCCATTTCTTCTAACATCCTCAAAGTATATCCTCGTTGTGAGACAAATATCCCTTTACTAGACCTTGTTATCTCCAAGCCTAGAAACTATTTTAGCTCCCCCAGATTCCTTACTTTGAAGTAAGACTGAAAATGTTTCAACAAATCATCAAACAAGACTTCATCTGAACAAGCCACTGCAATATCATCCACATACACTAGGATTGCTACAAAACCAGAATATGATCTTTTAACAAATAAGGAATATTCAGCTTTAGACTCTAAGAAACCAGCTGCAAGTAAGCATTCTGTTAGCTTACTATTCTACTGCCTCGAAGCCTGCTTCAAACCATAAAGAGATTTTTGTAACTTGCACACCTTCCTGTTTACAGATGAAACCGACCCTGGATACTCCCCCTGAATCTGCAAACCAGGAGGCAAATCCATATAAACTTCCTCCACTAAATCTCCATTGAGAAAAGCATTGTGTATATCAAGCTGCCGTTATACCCAGCCATTCGCAGCAGCTAGAGCAAAGAACACATGAACTGATGTATGCTTTGCTACTGGACCAAAAGTTTCCTGATAATCAATCCCTTCTTTTTTTGTATAATCTTTGGCAACTAAGCGAGCTTTATATCTTTCAACCGACCCATTGGCATGAAGCTTTGTCTTGTACACCCATTTGCAGCCTATGGCACGTTTTCCAGCTGGTATATCAACAATCTCCCATGTAGCATTAGCTTTCAGAGCAGTAAGTTCATCATTCATAGCAGCAACCCAATGTGGACTTCGTTTGCCATGATGATAAGACTGAGGTTCTAAGTGGTTACCAAGTTGAACTACAAAAGCTTTATAAGAGGAGGAAAGACGAGTATAACCAATGTAAGAATCAATGGGATAGACAGGTACAGAAGATTTCAAAGGAGAAGATGTGACAGAGACAGAAGAAGAAGAACCTGCTAAGCTCGGAGAAAGCTTATGATGGTAATCTTTAAGGTAAGAAGGGGGTCTTCTGTCTCTAGTGCCTCTCCTCAATACAGTCAAATCATTACTATTTTCAAAAACAACATCAGAAGAAACCACACCAGAATAAGAACTCCCGGGATCTTGACCAGAAGAAACCATACCAAAACCAACGGCATCCAGGACAACATCAGAAGAAGCAATATTGCCATTCATATAAGTATCTAAGGAAGAATCATACAATCTAACATTACCCTGTGTATCAAAAGAATCATAGACTTTGGAAAAGAATCAAAAGGAAAGATAGATTCATAAAAGACAACATCTATAGATATTGTCACCTGTTTAAAATCTATATGTAACACAAAATACCCTTTACTATTTAAAGGATAGCCCACAAAAATACACTTTTCTGGCCGTTTATCAAACTTTGTTTTGTGTCTAACAAGTGTATTCACATAACAAAGACACCCAAACACCCTCATATTAAGAACATTAGGTGGTCTATGAAACAGAACTTCATAGAGACTTAAGATGTAAAACGTTCGAGGGAAGCCTGTTAATTATGTAAGCTGCAGAAAGCATGGCATAACCCCGAGCTCTAAAGGCAAATGTGCTTGAAATAACAGAGCTCTTGAAGTGGCAAGTAGATGTTGGTTTTCATCCATATTCCCATTTTGTTGGGGTGTCTCAACACAACTAACTTGATGTAAGATACCTAGTTCCTTATAGAAATCTGCCCATGTAAAACACTAAACCATTATCTGATCTTATAGTTCTAACAGTCTTGTTAAATTGAGTTTTGACAAGTTGACAGAAAGATTTAATATGACCTTGAGTTTCGAACTTACTTCTCATAAGATATAACCAAGTACCTCCAGTGTAATCATCAACTATAGTCAAAAAGTATTTGAAACCTCCTATTGATGGTGTAGAATAAGGCCCCTAAATATCCACATGTATCATATCAAAAGGATAAGCAGATTTAGATGTACTCAAGGGAAATGCCAATCTTTTCTGTGTAGATTGATGACAGTAAGTACATACATTGTGTCTGTTTACATCAATTTTAGGAACAAGCTTGCTCAAACGCTGATTCTTATCTAGAGAAGCATGTCCCAAACGAGAATGCCACACGTCACACGTCAAAGCCATCTACAGAAGAATAGGTACTGTTAACTTGTTTATTAGTTAAACATAAAAGTTGTGGAGGATCATCGACACTTGAATTAGGTATCCCCCATTCTGTCCGTCACATATAAGCCCTATTCTCGCAACGAAACATCTCATTATTGTTGGGCACTAGTCCCACTAATGCTACGACCAATCACCGAAGGATTGATTTTCTACCTGGAAATTATCAAAGGCTCGAGCCGGAATGTTGTCGTCAAACTCCCTCATCATATCCCACGGCCCATCTCCAATCCCGACTAGAATGATCGACAAAGGAAATTCACTGCAGCCGTGAACACTCGTGCTGTGATAGGACATACAGAAGTCTCCAGTTATAACAAGTGGAACTGACCTTTCTCTGACGATTGCACTGATGGTCCTTTGCTCCTGTGGACTCAAACGGCCTGGTTCCGTTTCGACACTTCTCGTTACCTAACCAAGAATTAATACCACGTAATGTGGAAACAGAGGGTTAGAATGCCGATGATATTGGACTGGATGCCTTAATCGAGGTAAGTACCTGCCCATCAGCAATGATAAGCAAGACATGGTACTGTCCGCCGCTGTTATCAATGATAGTCATGGCCATTTCGATGATGGGAGCAAACGATGTCGGACCTAATGTGTCAAAAGAACACGAAGTGCTATGAAGAACAGGGGCACCTAAATTGACATTTGTCATGTTTTTATGTAATAACCAAAGCGAGACGAAGGTGATCGCCTCTGTCCTATTTTGGTAAAGGTAAGATAAGGACAGACCTTGACTCGTAAATACTACTCTCCTCGTTCCCTATCCCTGATGAGGCATTAATATATATATATATATGCCCATTTGGTGGTTGGGACATGATGGGCCTAGTCCAATTTCTTAAAAAGAGTCCAGTCCTAGACACGTTTGCCTTTTTGCTTGCTTTCTTTGGTTATTCCGATGGCCAGTGCTCCCGACTCCGACGCCATCCTCAGCGACGTTGACGATGACGACAACCCCACCACCTCCTCCAACTCCGTCTCCGTCTCCCCTGAAAAGTTCCGTCAGATCGTCTCCGAGCTCGATAGGGAGAGGCAATCCCGCCTCTCCTCCGAGAATTCCAAGGCCGAATTGCTTCTCCAGTTCAATCGTCTCAAGGTCCTCGCTCACGAGGCTATCAAGAAGCGGGATGAGTGCTCTCTCCAGCGGGACGAGGCCTTTCTGGAGAAGGAGGAGGTCCTTAGAGCCAGGGATAGTGTCTCCGCTGAATTGGACGACCTTCGTAAAGAGAAGGAGGAGATCTTGGTCCTGAAGGAGGATGCATCCAGGCAATTGGAGGAGGTTGGGAGCATTAGGGATAATTTGCGCTCTGAGATCGAGACCTCAGCTCATATGTTGGTTACCGGGCTCTAGAAATTATCGGGCAAGGTCAGCAACTTCAACAACTTTTCAGCCGGGGGGCTGCCTCGGTCTCAAAAGCACACGGGCCTGCCTGCCGTTGCTTATGGCATGATTAAGCGCACAAATGAGATACTCGAGGAGATGGTTAGGCAGGGGCGATTAAGTCCAGAAATGAGGCAAGAGAGCAGGTTGAGCAGCGGAACTACGAGATCGCCATCGAGGTTTCACAGCTCGAGGCTGCCATCAGTGGATTGAGGGCAGTGATTGCAAGAAAGAGCGATGAGGTGGTTAGTTTGGGTAGGAAGTTGAGCGAGAAGGATGCCAAGATGTTAGAGTCTGAGAAGGAGATGTCAGGAAAGTTCAACTCGTTGGAGAAGGAGAATTCAGAGTTGAAGGATTTGGTGGTTGAGTTTGATGATAAGGTGAAGAGTTTTGAGTCGAGGCTCGAAGCACAGAGGCCACTGCTGGTCGAACAATTGGACTTGGTGTCTAGAATTCATCAGGGAATATGTGACGTGATCAAGGTTGTCAATGATGGCAACGTGGAACAATTGGAATTTTCCGAGTCTTTATTCCTTCCACAGGATACCGATGTCGAGGAAAGCCTGCATGCTTCGTTGGCTGGGATGAAGTGTATTTGTGAACTGATGAAGGTTGCTGTCGAGAAGACGAAACATTTAGTGGAGGCAAAAAATAGAGGAGCAAAGGGATTCAATGAAACAGTTGAAAGGCTGGCGAGGGAGAAAGAACAGATTGGATACCTGCTTAGGGGTGCTCTATCAAAGAAGGTAGTGTTGAACACATTGTCCAAGGCAGATAACTTGTTTCATGCTGCCGAGAATGGTTTGAGGAATGCAGGAATAGAATTCAAATTTGACAAAGTTGGTGGCAATAGGAAGCTACAGGGTATAGATGCCACAATAGAAGCTGCGGAAGCAGGGGAGGATGAAGTGAAAAATTTGGTCAGTGTTTCTGAGAAACAATCACTTTTACAGAATTCAATCAATTCCAATGCTAAGATTGCTGACTGAGGTCCAGATTCTGTTTTTTTTTTTTTTATTAGCAAGATTCATTGTTCTTCCCGTGCTTTTTCTTTAGGGTCAGAATAATTTAATATTTTTCTAAGGTTAATTTCCTTGGTGGAGAACAAATCAGGCTGTTACTTTGGAAAATATCATCAAGGTATCCCAGCTTGAGATTATTGACCTTTGGCACACCATAGATGAGCTCAGGTAACTAATTTGATATCTCATGAAGATGCCATGCTAGATTCGGACTCAAGAGAGTTCTTACTATCATCCCTTGGAAAATCTCTTTGTATGCTTTAATTACCTATCTTTTGGTGAATTAGTGTAATTTGTTATATCCATGTCTTTTAATAAACAAAAAAGCATCAATGCAGTTTGGCTTTGAATAATAATTAACCTATAGCACTGTCAACTTCAATCACTCAACTCTTCTTTGTTTATGTTGTCCAGATTAGCAAATATGAGTGTGAGCTTGAGTAATCACACAAATGCTCTTTTTCTGACTTGTTGGCTTTCAAAGCATGAAAATAGTTTGCTGAAAAATAATATTAGGAAGACACCTGTTATATAGTACATTTCGTTCCTTTGTGATGGGAAGTTGCCTTCGTAACTTTTAAAAATATTATCTATCAGGTGCTAAACATGGCTTGATTTGGCCTTTATTCCTTGTGGTATTGCAAAGTCTTGTCCTTGTTACGTACCTTTCTTCTTTTCCTCTTGGAAATAAGAGAAAAGGAAGGATGATAGTTGAGGGGTCTGTGCTGCATGCCGGTGTTATTTTAGCAGGGCAGGGATATTTACTTGTTACTTTCTGCTTGATGAAGGGCAGAGTTGGGTCTACTTAAAGAGCGGGCAGAGGCTCAAGAAAAGGATCTTGGTCTTAGAAGGCATCAAATTGAAGAACTTGAAGAGAAGGAAAGAGTAGCGAATGAAAGTGTAAGTTAATAATTAATGCTGCCCTTGGTTAGTGGCTTCTTTATTACATGGAGCACTGCTGCCTATTGTATTGGTTTTAGTATGAGCGATGAAGTCTGTCTTCAAGTGTTCAAATTTAGAATATCAACTTATAAAAAAAAAGTAGAACATTAAAAGCTCCAGTGGGTGGCCGTATTTCTTTGACTCAATACCTTCTTTTCCTTTCCATTTAGATCGAGGGATTAAAGATGGATATTGCCACTGCTGAAGAAGAAATAGCCAGATGGAAAGTGGCAGCTGAGCAAGGGGCTGATGCTGGAAAATCTGTTGAGCAACAGTTCTCGGCCCAGGTATGCTTTTGTTATATGTAACTAGCACTTAAGTGTTTCCTTGGCTCAAGGACATTGAAACAAATAATTCGACTGCCATAACCCATGAACCATTCATAGGGGTACTGAAGACTTGGCCTGGCCCCATAGTTAGTTTTTAACAGTTTTGCGTGCCTCATCTAAGGATAGGTTTTGGCGAGGTTACTTACCTCTCAATGGACACCTCAGACATCATTAGCTTTATAATCAGAAGCTCAATTCTAAGTTATTTGGTAAAAGCATCTTTCCAGGAAGAATTATAAATGGAGTTTTCAGTTAAGTGGGAAATCATAAAGAACCAAAATTAGCTGGTGGTGCTGGCATGTGTTGAGGAGGCCTCTGTTCTTTGGAGGTTTTTATTTTATTTTCATATTATCTCTGCTGATCCAGAGTTTCAGAGAGGAACAAACTGTCACTTTCCATACGAGCACTGCATTCTCTATGGGGAGTTGTTTTCAATTGCACTGCATCTTGAAAGAGTGGACTGGTTCTGGGAACAATAGGAAACGAACAGTTCTCTTTCTGTCCTGAGGATCTGTCTGCAATGAAAATGCTTCTTTTGTGTGTATGTGTGTTATTGATGTAAATTGTAAATAGAAGTCAATCCCTCTTAAGACAAGAAATGGGAGTTCATTTTGCGATAAGGAGGATTTGAGTGGATAAACGACATTTGGTAGGGATAATTTTCGGTTTACGAGGGTGCAAAGTTTTCATCATGCTTTGCATGCGAGTTCTCTTGAGTAAAGTATGCTGTTTTTGTACAGAAGAAGGTATGTGTTTGTAGAAGAGACTATCAATGCTACGGCAGTTAGGATTCTGCTTTGATTTTGACGTATACTTCCAGATGCATTGACTTGCCATATGTATGTAGTTGTCTGGGATAAAGCAAGAACTCGTAGAAGCGAAGCGAGCCCTGCTGGAACTGGAGAAGAAGTTGAAATTCAAGGAGGAGACAGTTTCTGCTGCCATGGCTGCGAGAGATGCTGCAGAAAAGTCACTTAGGTTGGCTGATTTGAGGGCTTCTAGGCTGAGGGACAGCGTAGAAGAACTTACTCGTCAGCTAGAGGAGTCTGAAACATGGGGTGATTCACGAAGAGCTCGGAATGGCGCTCGGTACGTATGTTGGCCATGGCAGTGGCTTGGGATCGACTTTGTAGGATTCCAGAGGTGGGAGACACCACAACCAAACTCGAACGAGATGGAACTTTCAGAACCTCTGCTATGATAACCCTTATTTCCTGTTGTACACATGTTGTAAATTGTTACAGACGCGGGCACATTTGGTTTTTTAGTTTCTCCTAATGTTCAGTATTCTGAATGCAATGTTTATCTCTTCAAACTAGCGAATTAATAGTCATTTTATGAGGCATTTTCTCGCTAATTTTCCACGTCCACAAGACTCCAAAAGAAGGCCAGATCTCAAACTCTGACCACAATGATGTTTACAGATGACCGAAAGATGACCCTTGTTTCCTGCCTCAGCCACAACACGCCAAAACCATAGCTTTAGATTCAGAGCCACGCAAAAACCCATCCAAGAGTACAAAATAATCCACAGCCCCAGCCTCTCAAGCATCAGCCGGACCTACACAATGAAAGATCGACTTTGACAGGATCTTGGCTTGGGATGGATATAACTTACACCAATTGCATACTGCCAGTCTTTTGATAGTCTCCTGCTCAATTTCAATCTCCCTGCATAAAGTAAGCATGAAACAACCAGCATTAGGACAAGACACAACAAATAGACTTTCAACGAGAAGGCCATTCCTGTTGAGTGCCACCCACATAGACAACAGCTATTTAGATGACTAAAACACCACGAAGATCCCTTGAAGTCCAGTCACCAGAAAACAGTTGGTGGATTTCATGAAATCAGGTATGCCTGTTCCCTAAACATTCCTAGTACTACCCAAATCAATTCTAACCAGGCCACTTGAATTCACAGCCACAATTAAATCATGGGGATACACATATGACTATTATTATGGTCTTAGGAATCGTTTGTAAGCAAGCTAGTTTTCATCTTCTCAATAACTGGGAATCAATTAGACTGAAATTTCATCATACTGTCTCACAAACCAATCTGGGATATTAAACTACAGACAACTGGGAAAGATCACAAGTCAGTATCATGCGTGTCCTCCGATCTCCAACTAGACTTGGAATCACCATATCTTGCTCATTTCAAAGTTCATGCTTTCTAAACTTAGTGTCCATGTCATGCCTGTTGGCGGGTTCTCCTGGGCTTATCATGATCACTCATCGATGTTTGAATCAGGAACAATGTCACCATCAGGCCTCCCTGCTTCAACACGCGAGGGACCATGATCTCCAGATACACAGCATTCATGGATCCCCTAATTTGCTTTTGTCTCATGGGCGCTGTCTTAATCAACCTCAGCTTCCCAGATGAATAATGATGACGACCTTGTTGTGACCGTAACCCACCCTAATCTGATCCTCTTTTGGGCCTCATGAGGATAAAAGGCCCACATTGTTTACAAGCTTCGTAATCGGGACGTAACGATACTTTCTTTTCATCAAATACGATTTGATACAACGGTCGACGGGAGTAAAACACGCCAAAACATTGTTTTAAAATTCTCTAGGCGATGAAACAATGGCCAACGAATGAAAATCTTCGACCTAATTTCCCTTGAGTTTACTCCATCCCACTGAACGCGCCCCTTAACGCTTGGTCGTACACTTGCTCGCACGGAGGACTCCTGCAGGTGGCCCCGTGAGGGCGATGGTGCAGTGTCCGTATAACCAGTATGAGTACCTCAGGAAGCTCCCCAAGTTGGACCGTGTCCGGAACAGCCCCCTCACCTCGAACATCACCAGCCCATTGCTCGCTAGCTGCGTGCTCAGCCTTTGGCTGTCGGCCAAAAGAAGCCTCACCTCACTGCTTACCATGTGCGCATGCGCGAACCTCGACTCGCGGCTTGCCACAGAGAAGGGCTCTATGTATTGCGTTGCAATGGGGTTGCTTCCATAGTAGAAGTCCAGGATCACAGAGCTGAAGTCGACACTGACTTTCTTGTTTGGGTTGGTGAAGTTGACGAGCAGGGTGACATCGGCGTTCAGGTAGGTGCCTAAGTCTAGGTAAGCTGCGTTCAGGGAGGCAGCAGGGATGTCAAAACGGGGCATGTGTGGGCGGAAAACTAGGTACACTATGAGTACAATGAGCCCTCCTACTATTATGATGAGCCAAAAGATGGCGCAGAAGATGGCAATGAACCATGTCGGGAACCGGGTCTTTTGCTGAGGAAAGTATCGGAGGTTTTGAGAGGGACGCTCGTGGTCTATCCCCGCGGGCTCCGTTGGCTGCTCAACCGGTACATTTATGGTCTGTTTACGCTGAGGTGGAGGAGCGCGTGGGGCCGAGGGTGGAGGCGGGGCCTGTTGTGTCCGTGGCGGTGGTTCGACGAGCTGAAGTTGCCCTTGACGGCGGCGATTCCTTCGTGAACGTTCCGGCTGGTCGGGCTCTAAAGCAGGGTCAGCCGCAGGAGGGGGCTGGTTGTGATTATGGATGGGATAGCGGTCTTCGGCTTCACGTTGAGGGAAGGAGGTTTGTCGATGTTGGGAGCGGGAAGGAGGAGGGACCTGGGGATGTGGCTCTTGATGGGGTAGCTGGCTAGGGGGAGTCGCGGCCGGAAGTGGAGACTGGATGGGTGGGGGAGGATGGCCATGAGGAGGTCTGGTTGTTTCTGGGGGCTGGGTGAAGTGTGGATTGGTCTCACGACGGTAGTCCATGATTGGTGAATGAAATGGGGGAGACAAGTGAATGAATGAGGAGGGGACAAATGAGAGTGTTATAGGGGACATATAATTAGAGCTAGATTCATTTGAAGGGGAGGTAAGAGCAGAATAACTTGAAGAGGAATCAGAATTCATGTGTACTAGGGGGAGATGGATTGGTTGAAAGAGCAAAGAATCAGACATTTGCCGAGGGGACAAGGCAAAGCCATCCCCCTGCTGGGTTCTTTCTTCTGTGGATAATTTCCTTTTGCCCAATAGAGAGCATCCGATTGCTGTCCCCATTTCATTTTTAGCAGATGCCCACTATTTCATCATCGCCGTCTGATCGGTCTGTGGCCGACGATGCCTAGCTTTCAGAGAAAGTTGCCAAGTTAAACAGCGATAGGGATTCTCACAACAATGTTGTTGAAACAAAGGTAGGGCGCCAAAGGCCTAAGGCACGGAAGGTGCGCCTAGGAGCCGCTTCCTGCTGGCCGCTCCAACGCTTCGGAGTGAAGTTTTCTCTGTGCGCCTCGTTGCGCCTAGGCGCGCTTTTAACAACACAGCCTGAAACATCACCGGAGGAAGGCGACTTGACTACTGGGACACTACATGGTACAAAAAGTTACCTGTCTAAGACCCCATTTTAAGCTTCTATTAACCAAAGCTTGCAAACTAATTCATGATTTGATTTTTGATTATATTCCCTCAAAAACACGGTATATTGCTAGGTATCAATGACCTGAAAATTGATACTTGTTTAGAATTTGTAAAACGCAAGTCCAAATTCAACTCAATCGGTGTCACTTGAACTGTATCGAAGTTACAAACACAATGAAGCAAGTTTCACTAAATTCCGATATTCTTACAGAAAGTTATTCGTGAAATAATGGAGCCACTACAAATAAATTGATTCATGACTTACTTTGTGTAAATACAACGGTTTGATGTTCGAACATATCCAAACATGTAAGACAAGGTAAAAGAACATCAAGTACGACACGGGAGAAGTATTTCTCTAAATTCAAAAGTTCGATATAGAACAAAAAATTTGTTCTTATGATTCAAAATACTTACTCATAATCATGTGAGTGTTTGATTAATAACTAAATACATTACTAATTATATTTCATACAAAATAACCTTATTAAATTTAAAATAATGATGGACGATTGATTGATGACAATAAAAATTGGGAGACGGCAACCCGTGCTGAATTTGGGTTAAGTAAGGCCAAGTTACAACATTTCAAAGTAAGCGCATACGATACGATCACTCCATCAGTGACGCCATCCAAGCAGAGACAGACTCCTTCCCCCAAGTTATAAACAACCATCAGGACAGGCCACCCTGTTCGCGCACAGAATGGAACACGTCGGAAATATTTGGCAAAGGACTCACAGTAGTAGTATTGTGGTCGCCAGTAAGAAGATGCACTAACTTTATAAAAAAAAAATAATGCAAGTCTTACAATCTTCAGAACATTAAAAGAAAAGGGCTTACAGCCATTAAAAGGAAAAAAGGACACGATGGTGACGACGTAGGATCTTGTAGCGGCGGAGAACGCGTGACGAAGGCCTTGGAAGCTCGCTCCGTCGGTGGTGGTCGCTGGCGGAGAGTTGTGACGAAGGCCCTACGAGCTCACTCCGTCGGTGGTGTCGCTGGCGAGGGTTGACGGCAAAGGCCCTACGAGCTCACTCTGCTGGTGGAAAGGGAGTTGACCGATGAACCGGGTCGAGGTGTCTAATTTCCTAAGGTTGACGAACAAACTTCAGTGTTTTGGCTGCGTGTGGTCGTCCGTTGTCTTGAAAAATCCTTCTGCTATTTATAGAGGATTTGTACGCGATTAACGCGTAACAGATAGATCGTTTTGCAGATCGTGTTATCGGTCGTGATCCCTAACGTCGTGGGAGTGTCTCAACAACCCCCTTGATATGTGGGATCACGTTCCTGGATATTTGAGATCAGTTACGATCTTTAACAAACGTGATTGGAAATGAATAAATTTATTTCAACCTCATCGACTTGACTGATCTGTACGGACTATGATTGACTTGGTCGACTTATCCAGGATTCCGTCGACTTGACCCCACTAGTAGACCTAGCTACTGTTGAGTCATCTTGATTGGCTTTGTTCACTATATTCCTTCATTGTGAGTCGACCTAATCGACCCCGTTTATAAGTCGACCTAGTCGACTTCGTCATAAATCGACCTAGTCGACTTCGTCATGAGTTGGCCTAGACGACTACGCCTTGGGCCGACTCGGAGTATGACTTGAGGGATTACTGGGTTTCTGTTCTAAACCCAGGCCCAAAATTAATTGCCATGTCAACACACCCTCACTTAAATATAAAAACACACACGCACACACCCCTCTTCAGCATCTCCCAATTCCCAAAACAGGCTGCAATGGAGGGAGATCTGAAGCTGTTGGGAGTCTGGGGAAGTCGAGGAGGACCTTGCTTTGAAGGGCATACCTTATCAGTACGTAGAGGAGGACCTCTCCATCAAGAGTCCCCTCCTCCTCCTCCAGTTCAACCCCTGTCCACAAGCAAGTCCCTGTCCTCGTCCACCACGGGAAACCAATCCCCGAGTCCCTCATCATCATTGACTACATCGATGCCAACTGGACCGGCAACCCTGTCCTCCCTCTTCATCCCTATGACAGGGCCATGGCCCGATTCTGGGCTAGATACGTAGATGAAAAGGTGCATCGTATAGTAGTATAAAGGTCCTCCACTCTGTCTCTTTTCCTATTTCTTCTTGCCCTTTGGGAGTCAAGGAATTTCTTGACTTAAAAGATGCACGGGTATGAATTCGGAAATGCAGTGTGCCCCAGCCGTTTGGAGGGCACTGTGGAGTGAACCAGGGGAGGAAAGGGAGAAGGCTTTCGCGGAAGCAAACGAGGTGCTGGGGAAGCTCGAAGCTCATCTCAAGGAAGGCGACGAGAAGTTCTTCGGGGGAGGCAGTGTTGGGTACGTCAACATCGTCTCGAGCACCCCGGCACACTGGCTTGTGTTGATCGGGGAGGAGGTGACTGGGGTACCCGTCCTGACAGAGGAGAAGTTCCCAGCCCTGTGGGAGTGGGTGGAGAACTTGAGGAGATCGCCCATCGTGATGCCACACCTGCCTGACAAAGACAGGCCAAGCTGGCGGCGAAGCCCAGCAGCTAGAATTGGATTTTTCATCTGCCCTTCCATCACCGCCTGATTGTATTATTAATCACTACTCATTTCATGTTAATGCTTGCATTTGTTTGCATCGTATCGTTATTATAGATTCCTTTTGGCATTATCATCCCGTGTCACATTGAAATTAACAACACTTCCCGCATCTCCCATTGCAGCGTCCCCCTAGACCATCCATAGCACTCCCTCGAGCCCTGTCGGCCAGGCCATCGATGATCTTGAATCCCTAGTCCTCGTCCGTGGCAAGCTTACCCTCTCCAATGAGTCCTAGTTGATGGCTTGAGAGAAGTATAGCTTGATAACAGAATGAGAAGAAGAAAGATAATAGGAAGTGCTCAGACTACCAATTGTACTGAAGCATACATCAATTTATACAAAATGAAAGGATGCGAAGCATCCAATCGACGTAATAACTTAAATGATGAATGTCAATAAATGTCTCTTTAACAAGGCAACTAAAGAGTCACACCGGTTGAAGAAGAGATGCAATGAATGCCTCGTTATTACGCCGCCGCAAGCTCATGCTCATACCGGAGCGTGAGATTGGAGCGTTGAGCAGCAAAAGAGGCGCAACCAAGGTTCTTGGTGAGGATGTCAGCACGTTGGTCTTTCGTAGGTACATACTTGATGAGGACATCACCGGATTGAACTTGTTCGCGGACAAAATGATAATCAATATCCATGTGCTTGGTACGATTATGTTGAATTGGGTTAGCAGCCAGGTAAGTAGCACCAAGGTTGTCGCAACACACAAGTAAAGGCCGAGAAAGAGAAATGTGAAGCTCGCGAGCCAGAGAGGATAGCCAATTTGTTTCAGCAACAGCATATGCCATGGCTCGGTACTCCGCTTCCGTTGAGCTACGAGCCACCGTGGGTTGTTTCTTAGAGCGCCAGGAAATGAGAGTGCTACCGAGGTAGACCGCATAGCCGGTGGTGGATCGACGCGTAGTGGGACAGGCAGCCCAATCAGCATCAGCAAATGTAACCAGGCGTGTAGTGTCAGTGGCGTTAAGAGGAAGATGATAACTCTATGAAAGTAGAGTTATTTATGTCAGTTTCATACATAGAATTTGTTAGATTTGTAAAATATCGCGCTTATTGCATATTATTTCTTGTTAATTTACATTACTCTCGAGAATTTGGATACTGCCGAATTTTGTGTTTATTTCAGACTAAAAATGGAAACAAGAAGATTTTGGCGTATCTACAAAGATTCTGTGCAAGGGAAAAGACTTGAAGGTTACACGTGGGAGGATGACTAATTGAAGAGAAAAAAGATTTTATCCCAGATTTTCAGAGATTCTCTAGGGTTTATTTTTTTTAGGACTATAAAAGGATTTTGTTCCTTAGGCTAGAAAAAAAGGACTTCGACGAGGGAGAAGAAGGGAGTTAGATTATTGTTTAGGATGCTTTTCTTTTCTTTGAATTGTGTCTTGAAAACGATGCTTGGCTAAACTTTCTTTACTGGGATTATGTTGAACCAAATTGCGTAGTTGAATTTCTTGAACTCGTTTGGAACAAATTCGTACTTTAGATGTTTATTTATTTCGTTTGATCTTAACGCATGTAATTTGTCTGATCAACGAATTGTATTGATTTGTTATCCTAAATTAAACTCTGAAGAGGAATTTTTGGAGAGAACGGGAACGAAATAGCCTTGGTTAATATCGCGGGAGCGAATTGGCTAGTAAGTAGTATCGGGAGATATACTTCTAGGTAACCAATAAAGGATTGAATCTTAATGTGTATAGGTTTATGGTGGTTTAGAATAATCCTTTGTAAACTCGGGAGAGGCACTTAGCGACTTAAGAATCCGGTTAGTAAACAGAATTAGTATAAATTTGGGATAAACGAGTGAAGGGGTTTAACGAAACAAGGAGGGGATACTTGATCCTAGGCTTTTCCGTCTATTGAATTCCGATTCTTTGCTTTGATATTTATTTTTTACTAGTTTAATTTTCAGATTTAAAAACTCATTTTTTCCTATTTGCTTGGCTACATAAAAATTGCAATTGTGTATGCTAAAGGATTTTAATTGTTATCCTCGTGGGAACGATAACTCTACTCATTTCTATATTACTTGTTGCGATCCGTATACTTGCGGTGTGCGAATTTAGTGATCAGAAGACCCAATGCAGCTGTCCCGTTCAAGTACCGTAGGATACGACGAGCGGCTTGCAAGTGAACTACGGTCGGATACTGAATAAACTGACTGAGCTGGTTGACGGAGTACGTAATATCAGGCCTTGTGAGCGTCAGGTATTGCAACGAACTGATTAACGTGCGGAAGGGCATAGGGTCTGCTAGTGACTCATCCTCGGTTGAAGGGTAAAATTTCGGAGACAGTGGAGTCTTCGTGGGATTCGAATTCTCCATACCATGATGCTGAATGAGTCGTCGAGCATAATGCTCTTGGGAAAGAAAAAGGCCAGTGGAAGTTCGCCTTATTTGGACATTAAGGAAGGCGGAAGGGAAGCCGAGATCTTTCATGGCAAACTGCTCAGATAGGGAGACGACAGTACGATCCATGAGCCTTGGGTCGGAACCGGCAAACAGGATGTCATCAACATACAATAATAGCAACATAGTAACTTTGTCTCGTTGAAAGATGAAAAGGGACGTGTCAAAATTGCACTGAAGAAAGCCGAGAGAAAGTAGTACCGTGGCGAAACGGTTGAACCATGCACGGGGCGCTTGCTTGATGCCATACAAGGACATGCGAAGAAGACAAATACGATCTGGATACAACGGATGGACATATCCAGGAGGCTGGCGACTGAATATTGCTTCATTGATGTGCCCATGAAGAAAAGCATTTCGAACATCGAGTTGACGGAAGTGCCAACGAGAAGACACGGCCAACGTAAGAACAAGCCGAATGGTAGTGGGCTTGATGACAGGGCTGAAGGTCTCAGTGAAGTCTAATCCCGGCCGTTGATGAAATCCTTGTGCCACGAGGCGTGCCTTGTGCCGATCAATGTTTCCATCGGCATGTAACTTTAACCTGAATAACCACTTGCAGCCAACCAAGTTTTGAGAGACATGACGGGGTACAAGGACCCATGTCTCATTAGCAAGAAGGGAATGAAACTCTTCATCCATTGCTTCTTTCCAATCAGGGTTTGTCAACGCGAGACGATAAGAAGTAGGAGGAGGTGAGTGGGCTGTAGTGTGTAAACTTACAATGGTGCGAGGCTTTCGGGTACCGTCACGGGTACGTGTGATCATTCCATGTCGCAAGGGGAGCATAGTAAGCGTGGGGGGAACAGTCGGGATTGAGTCAGAGCTGGGTGGCCGAGGTGACGGAGTGGGAGAGGGTGGTACCATAAATGAGGTAGATGGTGGTAGTGGCTGAGATACCGAAGCAATGCGGGGATGAAGCAAGGGGACCGTGAGTAGGGGAGGGGAAGATGTGGTGGGATCGGAAGAGGAAGGAACAATATCTTTATACGGGAAAACTTGTTCTTGAAAACGAACATGTCGACTAACGTGAAGTTTTCCGGATAGTGGGTCAAAACATTTGTATCCCTTATGATGGTCAGAATAACCAAGGAATACACAAGGGGAGGAGCGGGGGGAGAGTTTGTGACGGGAGAGATGGCCAAGGTAGGGATAACAAAGGCAACCAAAAGGGCGTAAGGGAGAGAGGTTGGGGGGATGGCGATATAATAAGTAATAGGGAATTTGGAATTTGATGGAGGCAGAAGGCAAGCGATTAATCAGATAATTGGCTGTCAAAACTGCGTCGGCCCAGAAGGTGAGAGGTAAAGAGGACTGTATAAGGATGGTGCGAACAAGGTTAGCAAGGTGGCGGTGACGTCGTTCTGCCACTCCATTTTGTTCAGGGGTGTAGGGGCAGGCGACTTGAAGACAGATGCCATGTTCAGAGAGGAACGATCGGAGGGCAGAGTTGATAAATTCCCCACCGCCATCGCATTGCAAAGTCTGGATCTTAGCCGAGAATTGAGTAGAAATTTGATTATAGAGGTGGGTGAAACACTCATATACTTCAGACTTCTGGCGTAATAGAAATAGCCAACAAAACCGACTGTAATCGTCGATGAATAAGACATAGTACTGAAAACCGGAATTCGACTGGATTGGTGATCTCCATACATCAGAGTGAAGTTTCTCAAATGGAGCAGAAGCCCGATGGGTGGATGTTGAAAACGATAAGCGTTGTGATTTGCCCAAAGCGCATGCAGGACATGGTCGAGACATGTCAGACGAAGATGAGACTGACAACAGCTTGGCCCGTTGAAGATGACGAAGCACTTCCGGGTGGGGATGACCAAGTCGGGCATGCCAAATTGGTGCACTGGTCGTAATAAGAGCTGTAGGTGATAGAGGGGGAGCCAGTCGAACCGGATATAACGGGTGATTAGTCTGTTGGTGCAGGAGAGTGCTTCCCGTCCGACGATCCTTGATAAGGAAAGAGGATGTATCAAATTCGACGATACAATCATTGTCAAGACAAAGCTTCTTGATAGACAAAAGGTTGTGCTTGAGATCGGGAACATATAACACATCAACCAGAGAGAGAGAGCTGACGGGAGTGGAGAGTCGGACTTGTCCAACGCCAGAAATTGGCAAGGACTGACCATTGCCAACAAAGACTTTGGTGGAACCATCATAAGGGCGTAGAGAAGAGAGCATACCCGGAGCATGAGTCATATGGTGAGTAGCACCGGAGTCGGGATACCAAAGATCGGACGCAGAATCCGCGATTGTAAGCGCTGCAAGTGCCTCAGGAACATCAGCAAGGGTGCGATTGAAGCGGTGGAGGCAAGTGACAGCGACGTGGCCGCGTTTGCCGCATATTTGACAGATCACCGCACGAGGAAGCTCCGTAGTAGTGGTGGAAGAATGTGAGTTCCCAAAAGTTCGACGGTCAGAGCGAGGCAGAGTAAGGGGGGACTGATTTGGTGTGGGTAGAAGGCCAGGATTCTGAGAGCGTCTAAAGGAAGAACGATAAGACGCTCGTCCTTTCGACCTGAATGATGGAGCAGAGCTGTATAAGGCAGTGGTGGATATGTCAGAAGGGTCATTTGCAATATGTTTCAAGCGTTGCTCAAAGTTCAGAAGGTTGGCTCGAACTTGATCGAAAGAAGCATCGGCGGTAGCATAAGAGAGTGTGGTGACCAGCATGTCGTATGAACGGGGAAGACCGCGGAGAGTGTATAAGACCAACTCTGACACAGGAATAGACTTGCCAATCGCCGCTAATTGATCAGCAATGGATTTGATGTCCCTTAAGTATGATTCCATCGACTGGTCGGTGAGGCACAAAGTGAGGAGCCGATCGCGAAGCTCAAGCCACGAGCCATAGTACTCTGTAGGAAACGGCGCCGAATAGTGGACCAGATATCATACGTCGGAAGGACGTCATAGACTTCGAGCATAATCTCGGGGGTCATGGTCACAAGAAGGGCAGCGCAGATGGAGTGGTTAAGTTTGAGCCAGTGGAGATATTGAGGATTGGGTATGGGAAGATCATTGGCAACAGTAAGCTCAGGTGGAGGTTGTTGGATGGTGCCATCAACATAAGAGAAGAGATCTACTGATATAAGGTACGAAGACATTAAAGATAACCAGAGAGGATACGTGTCTGAGGAAAGCTTGACGGTGACAATATTTGTCACCGTCGAGACAAGGGGTGGTGGGGGAAAGACCGGGGAATCAATTGGAAGGAGGGCTTCAGGAACTGTAGAGATATTGGGTGGAGTAGATAAGGAAGGTTCGTTAGAAGAGGAAGGGGCTGGGGGATCGATTATTGTGGCTCTGGATGCCATGAAAACAGAATGAGAAGACGACAGATAATAGGAAGTGGTCAGACTACCAATTATATTGAAGCATACATCAATTTATACATAATGAAAGGGTGCGAAACATCCAATCGATGTAATGACTTTACATGATGAATAACAGTAAGTGCCTCTTTAATAAGGCAACTGATGAGTCACACCTATTGGAGAAGAAATGCAATAAATGCCTCGTTGTTATGGCCGGTGCGCCCACACAGATGAACGCGATCGGCTTTTGATGTTCTCTTTTTTACTATCACATGGGATGTACGTTTTCTAGAACTCATTCCACCATCTATCAATGGTGACTCAAAAGTGGCTTCAAATAGATGATGTTGTAAGTCATGGTATTTTCAAGATTATCTTTCGACGAAACCCGCCGAAAAAGACAAGTCTTCCAATGTGAACCCAATGACTTTGTATGGTTATAACATTGTAGTAGAAAGTGTAAGCGCATACGTCATTATCAGTAGAGCACCGACGCAATTGACTCCTTCCCCAAGTAAGAAGCCCTGATATATTTGAAGCACTACATGGCCCCTTTTTGATCTCACTAATACAATAATATAGCACACATCTTCAGCATCACAATCCACGACCATCATCTCCTATTTACAGAACGATGGAAGGAGATCTGATGGTGTTAGGAGTCTGGGCAAGTCCCTTTGTCAGCCGTGTTCGGATGGTCCTCGATTTGAAGGGCATCGAATATGAATACCGTGAAGACAACGACCTCATGAACAAGAGTCCCCTCCTACTTAAGCTAAACCCTGTCCACAAGAAGGTCCCCGTGCTTGTCCACCACGGGAAACCCATCCCCGAGTCTCAAGTCATCATCGAGTACATCGACGAGAAATGGACCGACAAGCTCATCCTCCCCCTCGATCCCTACGACAGAGCAACGGCCCGATTCTGGGCTAGATACATTGACGAAAAGGTACGATGCATATAAGTTCCGGTTGTCTTCCTTTTTCCCTGCTTTTGGGAATGAATGAATCTCTAAACTTACGATGCACGAAATGAATGTGGAAACGGCAGTGCCTTCCGGCCTTTTGGAAGGCAGCGTGGGTCAGCCCACCAGGGGAGGAGAAGGAGAAGGCGAGCGAGGAAGCATACGAGGTGTTTGGGAAGCTTGAAGCTCATCTCAAGGAAGGCGACAAGAAGTTCTTCGGGGGAGATCACATCGGGTATGTGGACATAGTGGCGAACTTCCTGCTATACTGGTTCGTGTTGATCGGAGAGGAGGTGACTGGAGTGAGGATCCTGACGGAGGAGAGGTTCCCAGCGCTGTGGGAGTGCTTAGAGAACTTCAAGGGATCCCCGATCGCAGCACGACACCTGCCTGACAAAGACAAACTGTTGTCATTCTACAAGTCCAGGCTGGCGGCGAAGTCCAGCAGTTAGACTTTGGATTGGTGGTGGGTATTAACTCAATAAAACACTCGATAAGAAAACATAATTATAATAATACAAAATAAAAAATCTTTCTATATGTAATGAATGAATGAATGGCTTTTAGGGTAATTGGTTGCATCCTCCTTCTCTCCAACTCCAATCTTCAAGCCGTCGGCGGTACTCTCTGACAATGGATCGGATATCCCAGCTACCGGAACCCTTAATCCACACTATACTGTCCTTTCTTCCGACACATGATGTCGTTAGGACAAGGGTGCTTTCCAGGAGTTGGCTCAGCGTTTGCGACTCCTTTCCCTTCTGGGATTTCAAGTTTATGCTTTGTGGAGACGCCGGCGTGAGTTGCCTGGATCTTGCTTTGGATGCCTACTTTCCTGAGCGAATTAAATATCCGTCCCTTGCATATCCTTCCCTTGTGGGGTTCAGAAATGAAACACTGAGGATTGTGAAGACGCCCGCATGGGATTCATGGACTTTGCACTCCGCTCCCTGCAAAGCGATGAAACGTGCATTCCCAGAGTCGAGCTTTCTCTGAGCTACAGCTGTCGTATTTGTCCTTCACTGAACGTTTTCCTCGACCTTGTCTTGGACAGACAAGTGAGGGATCTGACCTTATGCCTCAAACCACTGAGTATCCTGCGGAGATTCAACATGCCTGTGTCAAAATTCGCTTCCTCGTCCTTGACTGTTTTGGTATTGAAATTCTGTCAGATCGACGAGTTCGTAGTGGGAAAAGGGTCTCGTAATCATACCCTCCAGAGATTATCTCTTTCTTATGTTAAAGTTAGCGACGAAGTGCTCCGGCTTCTCTTTGATTGTTTTCACTTCCTGGAAGACGTGAGGATCCACCGTTCCCCCTTGTATCCCCAAAGCATTTCTGGGCTTCCAGAGTTAAAACTTCTCCAACTCCGCTCCTTCAACCTGGGTCCTGAAGTCGACGCACCAAGCCTTCGTAGGCTCTATTTCCATTATTATGACGGTGATGAAGATATCCTCATGAAATTAGTTGCCAAATTTCCTTTAGCAGAGGATTTCGTGCTGGTATATCTCGCCGAGATGCTCCGATTAAGGATCCCTGGATTTTTGAATGTCGATAGATTGAACTGGGATGGCGGTCGAAAGTTTGATCTTACGAAGAAGTCATATTTCCGGTACTTCCGCTCCCCATGTTCGCCCATGGGGCCGTCGTCGACAAATCTCGTACTGAAGAATTGTTATAGACTAAAGGAGGTGGAGGCATCGGAGTGTTTTCCTGTCCCTGGTCACCCAATTTCCAGATTTTCCCTGTTAGAGAAACTCGTTACAACAAATTGTTGCGCTTTAGAGGTAATCAAGATTTCCAGTCCTGGGTTCAAGTCGTTTTGCATCGATGATTGTCCAAATCTATGGGACATTAGGATCGAGTCACCGCAACTACAGTCACTAAAGTATGTGATCCGTCGATCTCCTCTTTTGTTCTCAGTGGACGCGCCTCTTCTGTCAGAGTTTGTGCTGAAACTATCTGATAAAGCTTGCGTGGATGACTCCCTCTTTCTCTGTTTGAATTCCCTGTTGTCGCGGTTGGATCAGACAACGGAGATCGAGATTTCCATACAAGCGAACAAGGTAACGCACGCCGTCGTCGCTTCAGTCTTGTTCTCGACACTTTTCCTTCTCAATTTCATTTAGGTATAGTTTTGTGATGTCAGTGGCTGGGTTTGGAGACTGTCAACATCCCTGAGCTGAGCAGAAGATGTGCCTCCCCATCAAGGAACCTGGATCACCTTAGGATCGTGGCAGGTCGTCGTCAAAGGTGTAAGAATATTCTATCGCTCGTCGATGCATTGCTTTGGAGTTGCCGGCCGATGAGCTTGTGGATACCAACATCATCCTACAAGCAGTTGGCGAAGGTAATAAATAGCTTCTTTATAGACATTCCCGTAATATCTTAGTCCCTGTATTGGAATGGAGAACCAAGTTTAGCTTCTCTTCTCCAAGATGCCGAAGCAAGTCCTAAACAAGCTGAATAATTTCGTTGCAGGTGCTGTACAAGAGGGTCACTGGGCATAACCCTTGGAAAGTGGAACTGAAAACAGTTGCCTTGTCAAGCGAACTCGGGAAGTCGAGATGGACTTTTGACGCCGAACAGGACCAGTTGCGGTGACCAGAAACTTTTTATGGTTTGTTACGGAAATTTGACATTGTGGAAGCTCATTTTAATTTGCAATGGAGGGACACTGCTGGACCGTCGGGTTGACACAGGTGGTGATTCCTTCTTGGACGTTCCAGTAGATGCCCTGGCAACTATGTCTTTCCCGTAAGTGTACTTCCTAGGGGCAGTCAAATGGACCTTTATTCGACTGAGGACCAGTTCGAGTTGCCACTCATCGCAGGTTTCAAGCACTTTCTGCACGACCATCATAGGTTTCAAGCACTTTCTGCACGACGTAGTTTGCAAACTGGTCTTTCATCATCACCTGAATCAGAAGAAAAAGGTTAGGAATGTTTCAAGTGGAAATAATGATAGCTTTAGCTAACTGTTTCAGTGACAAACCTGAAGAGGCTCGCTATCATTGTTGGAGCCAAGCATCTCGTTTACGAAACTCTAGCGTTCTGCCGGGGTTCCAAAAATCGAGCATTTCTCGATAACGTTGGATGCAAACTTCTGCTGGTTCATCTGTACTACTTGACCCATTAATTTCTCAATTATGGTTGAACGTTCTTGGCTGAAGCACATGCTGGAACAGTTTGAGCAAGCTTTTTAGGTGCATAGAAGAAACCAATTTAAGCCAGCGTTGTTAAAGCGCCAAAGTGCACTTGAAGCGCGCTTTTGACGTGTGCCTAGGAAGGAAGGGGATGGGGGAGGCCAACTGTTTCTGTACAATCTGCAATACATGTGAAAAAGATGACACTGTTGAATAAGTGGACAGTTGGTTGGCTAAAAAGAGATAACCATCTCATCAAAACAGCAACAGGATCACCAAAATGGAACTCTTACGGGGGCAGCCGATCTTTTTCTTGATCTCTAACACTAGAGGTCCATTTTCTGCAAAAGAAGGCAAACTTTATTCCCTCCAAAGTATATCTCATCTCTGTCCTATAATATGATATAATGCAGGAATTTACCAATACTATGGAGCTAGTGAATACAACCGTGACAGAAAACAATATGCAGCCTAACATGTTCTCTGGAAATCACAATTATTATATGTCTTCATCTATAAGAAGCCATAATACCTATTTGTCAAAATGAGAGCCTTTGACAGATAACTGCGGAATTGGGTCACAACAAGTGAAACCACCTGAAGTAAGAGATCGGCTTTAGCAAAAACATAGAGAAATGTGAAACATAATAGAGCATGCAAATGATACTAAGCATAAAAAGCCACCTGATTCATTGCAACATATATGCATTTCCACTACTAATGTGCACTTTACGTCCAGCCACAAGTTCTGGAAGTTCTTCAAAGGGAACCTTCAGAAATGGAACATATTGAAACCAGAGATAAGAAAAGCTAACCAAAGGCAGGATGTAAAGCGGAAAATCTTTGAAATAAAAAAAAGGCTTGTGCGAACCCCAGAGTAATAACCATTTTTTTTTCTTCTCCTTTATAAGCTTAATAAAAAAAACAGCTTAACAATGAAACACATGTCCTTAGCCAGAGATGCTGCAAACATCGAAGAACAAGATTCATAAGGTTCATCCAGACTCACCTTATAGAATATTGTTTCAGCTGCAATGAGAAAGGAAACAAAATCAGGGCCAGAATATAGCATGAAAGTCAGTATGCTTGTAAAATTATAAATTCCAACATCTCACTTAAGAGTTATGTTAATCACAAGTAGTTGTTTTTAAAAGAAACCGTCCGCTAAAATGGCAGGCTCCCCAGAGTACCGTAGCATTGATAGGCATTGTTAACATTCACTATATGGTGTTAAATCTAAGGAGACTATAAGAGAACTACGATGAATTATAACATTACTATGCTGAAACAGTCTCTGCGGAATGATGAAGGTTTAATAATTCTTTATTGGCATAGCACTCTAAGTAATGATATTTTCTCACACCTGACGATAAAGGGGAGCCGATTGAGCGAGCAACCTGTTCCAGTTTCTCCATCACAATCTGCTTATGCCAGAAGAAGATTAGAGTTCGGAACTGTTTCCTTCTGTTACAGATGAAACGGCAGATCTACTGGCTATCATGTCATGTATGCAATTTGAAAGTATCATCTACCTCAAGTCCAGCACTGGGAACTGCCTTGTAAGGAAGATTAAACTCAGTCAGCCGTGCTTTCTAGTAAGAGAAACCATTAACTGTCCACAAGAAGGCCCCCGTGCTTGTCCGCCACGGGAAACCCATCCCCGAGTCTCAAGTCATCATCGAGTACATCAACGAGAAATGGACCGACAAGCCCATCCTCCCCCTCGATCCCTACGACAGAGCAATGGCCTGATTCTGGGCTAGATACATTGACGAAAAGGTACGATGCATATAAGTTCCGGTTGTCTTCCTTTTTCCCTGCTTTTGGGAATGAATGAATCTCCAAACTTAAGATGCACGAAATGAATGTGGAAACGGCAGTGCCTTCCGGCCTTTTGGAAGGCAGCGTGGGTCAGTCCACCAGGGGAGGAGAGGGAGAAGGCGTGCGAGGAAGCATACGAGGTGTTTGGGAAGCTTGAAGCTCATCTCAAGGAAGGCGACAAGAAGTTCTTCGGGGGAGATGACATCGGGTATGTGGACATAGTCGCGAACTTCCTGCTATACTGGTTCGTGTTGATCGGAGAGGAGGTGACTGGAGTGAGGATCCTGACGGAGGAGAGGTTCCCAGCGCTGTGGGAGTGCTTAGAGAACTTCAAGGGATCCCCGATCGCAGCACGACACCTGCCTGACAAAGACAAACTGTTGTCATTCTACAAGTCCAGGCTGGCGGCGAAGTCCAGCAGTTAGACTTTGGATTGGTGGTGGGTATAATGTGCTTCGGTCCGATCGGGTTGTGGTTGTCATGAGGAAATACGAAAGGGTTAATGTATGAAATGATCTCTGGTTTGACCCGCCTGCCCAACAACAGAGAAATAATTGTTTGATATTCCGAGGAGCATGATAACGTCGAACAAGACTGTTTATACATAAAAAAAATTTGGCGAGATTGGAATTTGATAAGATCCCCTAGTAAAATCATCCATCTCCTTCCTTCCGAGGAAGAAATAAAAAAAGTATTTTAAGAATTATTTCCATTAAATGGGTCTATTGTATGTATTCATCAATCACCTAAGTTAGTCATGTCCTTCTCTTTTCCATCCCGGGTTCATAATTAATATCCAACATCTAACTAAGCAACAATAAGCAGCGCCAGCTGGGTATTATTATAAATAATGAATGGGTAATTGTAAGTTTGGCTTTGCCTTGAAATCCAAAATTTGAAGCATTCCACTCCCAAATTTGCTATGGCAACAACCATTTTGACCCCCCATTTTCATTTCTGTCCATCGTTCTGCCATGGGAACTTCCTCTTTCTTTCTTTCTTTCTTTCCTTCTTTAGTATTTTATTAATGAGGTCGTCCGGATTCACGTCCCACCCATCGCATCGGTGCCATTACGTTAATCCCTGTATTGGTCAAATTTCATTCTCCTTTCCCTTGATTTACTCCCTCAGATTCTTAATTTGACGTTTCGGAGTTTCCTTTTTTTAGCTTTTTAGCTTTTTTCTAATCACTTTTTACAAAAAAAAAAAAACAAATTTAAATAGTTCGAAAAAGCCGTGAGACAGTCGGCGGTATTCATCATGAACATGGCGTTTTGATCTTAGGAAACGTATCGGTGATTCCCCCCCTTCCTCTCCCCCCCCCCCCCCCTCCAAAACAAAAAAAAAAAACAAAAAAATCTGCAAGCTTTGCTCACTCATGGACAGGTTGGTTAGTTCATGCTTTCTTCAGATTCTGTCCCGGTTGCTTGTCGGCGCTAACTTTGGTCTTATTTCTCCCTTTCTCTCTATGATGGTTAGGAAGCCTGGTGATTCTCGAAGGCCGATGTCCATCGTCACGCTGCTGTTCTCCGGAGTGATTCTGGGTTTTTTTGCTGGGTTGTCATTCCCGGCATTGTTTTTCAGCAAGGTGAGTAGGGCCTATACGTCCATCGTTTACTCCAATCCTGGCATCATATTTGTGGTTCCAATGTTTGTTTTTTTACTAAACAAAATAAGTCAGTTGAAGCTTGCATATAGCTCCTCCTTCCCAGTCGCCCCTGACGCCTCCTTAGTCACAAGCCCGCCCTCAATAATAACCACTCCTCCTCCGGCACACCCACGTAAAGATGCGTCGCAGGTTCAAGCTCTTTCTGTTTTTTCTTTTTTTTTTTCAGAATTCTGCATTTTCTTCTCTTCCATTTTCTCATCCCTGGAGTGATCATCCTACTGAACTGATGATTTCCTCTGCATTTCTGTTTTGCAATGCTTGTTTCTAAGATATGGGTCCCGACGAACCCTAGAGGTGCCGAAAGCCTACCCCCAGGTATACTAGCTGCAGAGTCAGATCTCTACCAGCGCAGATTGTGGGGCGATCCCAAAGAGGTATGCCTGCACAAGTTCCACATTTGAGTTGAAGTTACGTGGAGATCAGGGTACTTTTTTTACTAGAGGGAGTCTGCAATTTTTTATCGCAGGACTTAACATCCAGGCCGAGGTATCTTGTGGCCTTTACGGTTGGCTATAGACAAGGAGATAACATCAATGCTGCCATCGAGAAGGTTGTTGTTTGGCTTCTTCTTCATCCGGAGTCTTCACGTGTTATGGAAGAATGACGTGATTATGTTTGGTCTTTCACAGTTCTCTGGCAATTTCACAATAATCTTGTTCCACTATGACGGGCAGATAACAAAATGGGACAAGTTCGCTTGGTCCAAGCAAGCCATTCACATAAGCATCCCCAAACAGACGAAATGGTGAAATCCGGGGACTCGTGAGATACCCTTTCCAACCATAATAATCTGATTAATGGAGAATCGACTTCTATTCAGGTGGTATGCGAAAAGGTTCTTGCATCCGGACATTGTGGCTCCATACGACTACATATTTCTTTGGGACGAAGACATCGGAGTGGAGCATTTTGATGCAGAGGAGTTGAGTCCTTCCATTGTTTGATTTGATGTTCTTCCTGGCCAATTAAAGCCTAACCAATCACGTGTTTGTTAATCCGTCTGTTGATCGTGCTAACGCATCAGGTACATAAGATTGGTGAGGAAACACGGGCTGGAAGTATCACAACCAGCAGTTGAACAACATGGCTGGGTGGTCTGGAACATCACCGAAAGAAGGAACAACTCTGAAGTCCACAGGTGAAAGGAAACGTCTTGGTATAGTCCTTGAAACGGCTATGTTTTATAGAATAATGATGGTTCTCAATTATTTGCCTTGGAATTAGGGAAGGGACGGAGAGTCCGGGCACGTGCAGTAGCCCTCGAATGCCTCCTTGTGCAGGGTAAGGTCCCTTCATCTCGACCTCGTGATAAGTCCTAATCTCTGATAAGCGCAAACATTTTTGGATGTTGTGGTTTATGGGGTAGGTTTGTTGAGATAATGGTCCCTGTTTTCTCGAGGACGGCTTGGCGTTGCATCTGGTACATGATTCAGGTGTCATTACAGATCGACTGTTTGCCAGTCCTATATGTCGGGAAGGAACTAGTACCGTTTCTGAGTAAGTAGTAGTTTTTGTTTCAGAACGATCTGGTGCATGGATGGGGCATTGACTTTGCCCTCAGAAAATGCGTTCCGGTAATTTTCTAGCTCCACGTGTTTGGGTCTCTGGTTGATGTTGTTTCACGACTCATGGTGCAGCTCCCCTTGCTTACCAAATCATGTTTTGGCAGGATGCGCATGAGAAGGTGGGGGTGGTGGATGCTCAGTGGGTGGTTCACCAGCATCTGCCGACATTGGCCACCCAGGTAGACCTCCTCTCCCTAGTTAAATCTCTCGCAATTCCACACAAGGAATGTCCCCTGTTCTGTGTGTGTGAGCTCTCAGGAGTTTTGCGTGACAGGGTCGTAAAGAAGAGAATGAGGGTGGAGCAGGTGGAGGGAAAGCGGTAAAGGGGGTGGTGGTTTCAGACTCGTATTTAATTTTACAAAAAAAATGGAGGGAATAACTGTTAATGGGGTGGACGCAGGTTTATGAAAGGTGCCATAAGGAGTGGGAGATGTTCAACCAGAGGCTGCAAGCTGCAGAAGAATATGCGTTACCTTCTTCCTCAGGGGTGAAATGACCGACCATATGATGTGAAGAAGAAGAAGACCCATCTTTTTAAAATAGCGAGCCGACCGCGTCTTTGAATAATTTGAAAAGGAGGCCCAGCCCTACCAACCGGCCTGCCTCTGTCTTTTCTGACCACCCCAAACCCAAACCGTTTTTCATATCGTTATTACTGCACTCCCTCCCTCCCTGGGGCGGGTGGCTATTGAATGGGGAGGGGGGGATGGATGGAAAGCATGAATCTGAACCCCTCCAAAATTACCTTTGTTACATACATAGAAAACGTGGGTTGTGTGAAGTACTCTCATCCAACACAATCCACTCCAAACAAATAAATATTAGAAATGTGATTGCGTTGTTATTTTGGGAATGTGGCTGGCTAATGGATGACATGATGAAATGGGAATTTGGTGGAGAAAAAAAAAAGTAAAGACAAGAACAACTAAGGCAAATTTATTGTTCGTGCTGCTTTTCTAGACTCGGTGATCATCGCCGCCTAATTCCAAAAAAATAAAAAAAAAATTCCTGTTTTCCTCGTACACAACGGGGGGGGGATCCACCTTGTCGATTTTTTAACACCCCCCTTCCCATTTGATTGATTGAATCCTCCCTCTCCTCTCCTCTCCTCTCCTCTCCTCCTCCTCTTCAATTCCGTGGGATGAGGAGCTGACGACCCCCCACAAGTCTAGTCTTCTTTCTGAAAAGACCGACGACTACTCCTTACTTTGGACTTGCCGGAGTCAAGGGACGTCGCCTTCTCTCATCCTCATCTTCCTTCCCCCCGCCAAAGAGATCTTCCCCCACCCCGGGGTACGCTTCGTTCCTCTCCTCCTTGGGTCCCCCTTGCTTGTTCTATATAAAACTCGTGTATATAGCCTTAACCTGCTGCCAGTCGAGCTGTTTTCTGAGCCTGCCGTGATCCTTTCTTAGAAGTTTGCTTCGTTCCTCTTGCATCCATGATTATAAAAAACCGCATGCTTTGATGTGTTTTGTGGGTGTGTTCGTTCTTTGGTTTACCAGGCATTAATCTGGTTGTTGGGGATGTTCGCTGTGTTGGGTAAGGTGTTTCTTTTGTTTGGAGCGTTCAAATTTTGGCCCTTTCTTCTTCCGTCCATGAATTCAATTCATTTGTGGGTCATTATTGGCTCCGACCCTGGCTACAATTGCTTCCTGTTGCCATTCAGAATTTTGTTAATCCTACGGGAAATTGAAGTGAAGCCTTTGGGCACTTTATTTGTCAAGAACTTACTATAGGAGGGGTGAAGGTTTTACCGAGTCACATGTTGAATCCCCCCATAAGTGCGAACGATTTTAGATTGATGGCGCACGTGGTGTGCTTCCCCATGGTAACCCAACTTGCCGTAGTCTCAAAAATGTTTGTTTGCCTGCCTGTGCCATCATTCTCCATTCCAACTGGTGCTTTGGCATCCTTTGTTTTGTTCACAAATAGGGCAAAGTGATAAGTGAGGATGGCACTTAGTCCGCAATTAGTTATCTTGTTCTTAATTAACGTGGACCAGCTACTTTTTAGCTGAAACTGTGACTTAAATTCTGTTTTGAGTGGAAGTTTGTTTTGGTGCTATTGATGGCTTCTTGTTTAAATGACAGTACAAGGCTGACTAGAGATCTTCTTCACCTTTTGTGATGGCAAAGATTAATTTTGACAATTGCCTTAACAAGTTATTACTGGATTATGCAGCTCTAAAGGTTCTGGGTAAATGCAAGGCATCCCCTCATGCATATTTTGCCTAGAAAAGAACAAAGATGATGAAAAACTTTTCACGGAGGTGCACAACTTTTCTTTCTTCTATTCGATGTCTGTCTTTGCAGATTTTTTTCATAATTTTACTTGACAGTAGTTACGAAATTGTGTGAATCCTTTTCTTTTTGTCGCTATTTGTTTGCAGTCCAGCAGGTAGAAAACCAGCTGACTCTACCAGAGTGATCTTAACTACTTTTGCCGGCATCCTTATTGGTTTCTTCTTAGGAGTATCCGTTCCGACTTTAACAATAAATAGGGTACAACGCTTTCCTCTGCCGTCTTGTTCTCATTTCTGTTTACTCTACCTCAAACATGAGCAATCTTACTAATTCCTGGTGTGTTTCTGGGTCGAAGTTTAATCTTTCTTCAGGCATTCGGAGTTCGGATGACGTTCCAACTATTGGGGTCATTAGTCAACCCCCACTTAGTTCTTATTCTTCTTGGAAAAGAAATATAAGCAATTCATCTGGTGTTCAACGCTCAAACAACACGTCACAGGTTTGGGCCCCTTATTTTTCCTTTTCTTTTTCTGCAACTGGATTGACACTTAATTCATTATTTTCATATTTTTGAGTTGTCATCAAATATTTCCTTTCAGAGACATTCGATTATTGCATTTTATGAGAAATTCTTCCTTTTCACATGATTGTGAGGCAGTTAGAGAAACCCCTGTCATTAGTAGAAAACTTGTACTATGCCAAAGTCAGCTTTACAGATAATTACATTTAGGTGAAAGCTTGACGTCATGAATTATGATGCTCGAAATTATGCGATACAACTTTTTTCTCCATAGTCTCCGTTCAGTTCGAGTCGACTAGTGTTTTTAGCTTATCCTCTTGCTTCCTATTAATAATTTTGTGAAAGATGATGTAGACACCGCATAACCCTGAATTATCTTTCTTTCTTCTTTATCTTTGGGAAGATTTGGGTTTCATCTAATCCAAGTGGAGCTGAACGGTTGCCGCCAGATATAGTGGTTTCTGAATCCGACTTGTATTTGCGCAGATTATGGGGTAACCCTAATGAGGTTTGTTATCCAGGCTATATTTACTAAGTGATATCCATTACATTAATGAAATTGGTCAGTTAAAGCTCACCTTTTGTAGCAAAAAGATATATCTCTGCTTATGTTTTCATAGGTAATGAATGCTTGTTTGGATATGTGATACGGGCCTTCTTTTGCTTTTCTTTTTAACAATAACTGAATTGGTTATGGATGGTTTGCTGCATCCATTGTCAAACTGGGGAAGGGAAGCTTATTGTGAGAAACATGAAGGAATCCGGTCCTATTTAGATAATTGTCAGAGGAGTTAGAGAAATCAACATATGTGCTAGATTTTTTTTAAAGATGAAAAAATGTGCTAGATTTAGTTTTAAGTATTGCTGTCTTCAAGAAATTATCAAAAAAGAAAAAGGAAAAGAAAAAGTTCCTTAGCTTACATCTACCACCAAAACAGAAAGAACAAATTAATTGGAGAATGTCTTATTCTTATTAATAATATTTTTTCAGAGTATTGGAAGTGTAAGACTTGTATCAATATGTTGCAGGACTTAACCATTCGACAGAAGTATCTTGTGGCCTTCACCGTTGGTTATAATCAGAGAAATACCATAGATGCTGCTGTTAAAAAGGTCAGCATTCTATCAACCTCTTAACGATCAGTGAATTTCTAGCAACGCTGTGCACATCAGCTTCTTGTTTCTGCTGCAGTTCTCTGAGAACTTTACGATTGTTTTGTTCCATTATGATGGACGGGTAACTGAATGGGATGAATTTGAGTGGTCTAAAAGAGCTATTCACGTGAGTGCTCTGAAGCAGACAAAATGGTAGGATCCACTCTATACTTCAATTTTTACAGTATCATAATCATAGTGGTAATTGCTTACCTGAAAGTCTTGCTTAGGTGGTATGCCAAGCGGTTCTTCCATCCTGACATTGTGGCTCCTTATGATTACATTTTCATCTGGGATGAAGACTTGGGTGTGGAGCATTTTGATGCCGAAGAGTAAGTTCTGTTTGTGATTCAGTGAGCATGCTGTTTTGCAGGTTCTGTGGTTTGATAATGTCATGTGATGCCAATTTAGGTACATAAAACTGGTGAAAAAGCATGGCCTTGAGATCTCGCAGCCTGGCATAGAAAGCAATAGAATAACCTGGAAGATGACCCAAAGGAGGCATGACATGGAAGTTCACAAGTAAGGCAGGCTACACGGCTGTGATGTCTCTGATTTCTGAAATTCTGACAAAGGTGAAAAGATTTCTTATTCTGTCCTTCGTGTCAGGGAAACCGATGAGAAACCTGGCAGGTGCCCGGACAAGCAATTGCCTCCATGTGCAGCGTGAGTCTGGCTTTGATTAATGACTTCTTGAAGGCACGCATGCTGTTCTTTGGTGGCGTTATAACTGCATAGAATTTAACTAACACGTATCCTACATATTATTTCTCTTGGTACAGATTCATTGAGATTATGGCCCCTGTATTCTCAAGAGAGGCATGGCGCTGTGTGTGGCACATGCTGCAGGTATATTCCCTTCCCAAATGTTTCCTTAATCATGGCTTTGCTTCTCATTTTGGAGAACGCTGATTGTTCGACTGTCTTTTTGCAGAATGATTTAGTCCATGGTTGGGGTATTGACTTTGCATTGAGGAAATGTGTCGAGGTTACTGCTCTTCCAGTGTCCAGATTATTTATGTCATCTTATAAAGATCCGTTGATGTTGCTGCTGTAAAAATTAGTAGTTTGTTTTTAATCGTTGAGTGTATTCATTCTCAATTTTGATTTAACAGCCTGCTCACGACAAAATAGGAGTAGTGGACTCTCAGTGGGTTATACATCAGGCTCTTCCCTCGCTTGGTAATCAGGTATAGTTTGTATGGTTAGAAATTTGTTTAGGTACTAATTAGTGGGTTCAAGTGTTCTCAACTCTATCGTACTCTTTCTGTTGAAATAACATGGGGATTTGGCAGGGTGAAGCACAAGTCGGGAAGGCACCATGGCAAGGGGTAACTTGTTGGGTCATTTGATGCATTTACGATTATCTTATCAAATACGTCAAGGTGAGACCCTTACACAGACCTATATATATAAATGGCGGTTGGAATGCAGGTCAGGGATAGGTGTAAGAACGAGTGGAAGGTATTCAATGACCGGCTTGGACTGGCTGAGATTAAGTACTTGAAGTCGATGGGGATGGATCCGTCCAAGTTGCGGTTGACATAGACTCAGGAAGAGGAGAGGGAACTGGCCGTACATTCATGGCATGTACAGTTTCTATAGTATTTGCATACAACCGGGCAGATAGTTCAATGGTTCTGGGTTTTTGTTCTTGTTTTGAGGGGCGGATGAACATGGAAATACTTTTAGCAGTGCAGCACAAACGTTATGGTGCGAAATTAAGGTAAAAGGCCGTGTGTATGAATGAACACACATTATAAATTGGGAATTTCCCATAGCAATAATACTTGAGTTGATGCTACATAATGACTAGAATTATCTGACAGTGTGAGTTACTATTGAAAATGAGAAAGAGGATGATAGGTTTGAACAGGACAAGTTACTTGGATGGGGCCAACTATGTGACAACATGACACCCCCTCTCCCCCTCTTTGGCCATAATGAAGATCAAGAGGACCAGAAAAATCCATGCAAAGGTGGCGGGCTTCATTTCATCATAGTGTTCTGCTTAGTAATCGATCCTCCAGGGTTGCTGGACACATGCCGTCGAGTGGCTGTGCGCATGGACCACCGGGACTCAGTGCTCTAAATGCCCGCAGAGGGTCTCTGGAATCAAAGCGAGTATTTTATCACAAACAAAGGGAGGGGCAGCAGGCACATGGGGGAGGGCTTCGAAGCGGAAAAGGAAGTTGGGGTACTGAATTGCGGGCACGACGTGTTCCACAGGGGCTGCCTGGTGAAGTGGTTCGACAACGGTGAAGTGCTTTAGCTTGTAATTTTCATTTATCAGGAGTGATCGGTCCTTTACCAGTGCAAAAGCAGACTCCTCTTACCATCAAAGAAAAGTCGTTAGGGGAGTGAGGGTTGTGCTCATAGGGTTCAACAGCTGTGTCCGTTTAGATTAGTGTGTAATACGTCCATCCAACTGAGTTGCATGTGATGTAATCCAGTTCCACATGGCGTAATGAAATCCTCTGTTTTTTTTTTTCTTGCTGGGTGGGGTGGGGAGAGTGTGGGTGTCGGGACTCCCCTTTGGGTTGGTTGGGAATGTTAAGCTTGGGGAAAAAAAAAGGAAAATTGGCGGGTTCAATCTCAAAAGGCATGGCAACTTGAAAAAGGAGAATGATGATCCCTCCCATGACTGGTGGGTAGGCAAAGGGTCGTCACATCAGAGTCCTGGTGGCTCTTCTGGGTTAAAGCTTGGACGAACAACTGTTAAGAAAACATGAGAGACGTCTTTTTACTCATTTCCTGTTGGGACCAATGCAATACAATACCAACCATCATCACACCCACACAGACAGAGACACAAAAAGCGATATGAGAAACCTCCTATGCAAGAATATGGGCATACTACACGTCATCTTTATCTGTTCATCGCCCAATTCTAGCCAGCTGGGAGGCTGAAAGATCAAAATGCCAAGATTTTATGTGTATAATATCGAGGCAAGACAAGACACCAGTAAATTGCCAAATAAGAGTAGAAGTAGAATTTGACTGGCGACGAAAAAAGAGAACATCGGTTCATTCACCCACCCCCTTCTCCTCTCAAAAGAACAAGTAGAGCATAGTTCTACCCCATGCCATGCCATGCCATCCATCCAAAAAAACAGAACATATTGGTAAGTCAAACCAAGGAGAAAAAAAGTGAGATGAATTAATGATATGGGGTCCTCTCTCCATTTGCTGCCCTCCCACCAATTGCCAGCTTTACATTACCCACATGTGCAAGGGTTGCTGGCCTTTTACAAATCTTCCCACCCACCCGCCAACTCACTCGATTACCAAAAAAGCCAACTATTATACATGTTTGACAATGGGCAGGGGGAGGGATGGGGACATTACATTTGCCTGGTAATAAATTAACGATTATGATAAATGCCGCCCTCCCCCCTTCTACCTCTTGTCGTTCTAATGATTGAGATATGCGAATGAATTCTTCCTGCTTTCTGGACGAAGCGTAAAGCTCCTCCTCCTTTCCAAAGGGTCAATGCCCCCCCCTATATATGTATCAACGCCATCATCCCTGCCTTTTTTACTCGCCCGGTCCAAAAATGGTCCAACCATAACCAAACCCCGCAATCGAGAGAGAGAGAAACATCGGTATAAACTTATCTCCAAGTTTCAAATTCAACATCTCTACAGGCAGGCAGGCATATGCCCAGAGCAAAACATACCAATGTCGAAGTGCTTATTAATAAATGATAATCACCACTCGACCATTCTAACAAAGCCACCCTCTGCTCAACAACAGCTCAAGAAAAAAGATGGGTTATGTACAAAAAAAAAAGGGTCTCTCACCTATTAAGGAGAAGGAAGAAGAATGTCCCCAAAAGTTCAACGAAAGAATCACCTCCCAGTTAGCATATCCAGAGTGGCGACATCCAATCGTATAAACGCATAGGCCACGACGACTCGCCGGAGAACATTCCTCGTCACTCTTTACAACGCCGGCAATGCCGTCCGATGATGATCAGCCACTTTCTCTTAAACAATGCCCCGGCAGCAAGAACCTGTACTCATGAGCATTCTCCAATAAATAAGAGGGGAGGTGAACAGCCGAGTAGGAATGCGGTATTGGCCCCATCTTCGCAATTATCTCCTTGAACGTGTGCTCCTCGGGAAGCATATCGAACAAATCCGATCCTTTACATATCAATCTCTGAACCCTCTTCGGGTTTAGATAATGCGGGAACCTGACTCTATCAAAGTGACTGTAGGCTCTCATCTTGAAGATGAATTCACTTATGTGCCGGAAACAGAAGCTACAGTGCCACCCGGCGTCCGCTAATAAATCATCGGTCTGTCGGTAGTGAGCATATTTGGTCTTCCCAGTCTGGTACCTGTGCACAGAAGCCCTCCAGCTGTTGTCGTCTTGAAGGAATTCGAATGAGTAGAGATAATTCTTCAGCCTAAGATGCAAGATTGGCGGTATGTCATCGCACCACCGGAGGAGATTGATGGTATGCCTACTGGGAATCTCATCCACATCAGACATTATCAGCAGGTCGTCATCTGATATACCCGCGATCTTCAGCAGCTGATCGAGCGCCACCCTCTGATATGCTTCCTCCACAAAAGGATTTTCCCCCTTCATGAACCTTCCCGCGATCGTGCCATAAGTCAACCGAGGCTCCGCAAACTTAAATCTGTCCCTGTTGCTCGCAAAAAACAGAGGCTTCCTGAACCCGGTGAAGGTCGAATTGGATTCGAGGAGAACAAACTGAGACACGTAAGGGTGCAGTTCCTTCCACCTTATGGTAAGAATGTCGAGTTCGTTGCTAAAGAGAACAGCATCGTAGACGCGCCTGGGGAAATCACGGGTACCCCACCCGTGGAGCTTGCAGAGGGTCTGCATGGACACATTCTCATGGTAGTAGTGGGGGATGTCGTGGAAAGGCTTGGGAGGGGCCTCCCACAAGGGTCGCAGGAAATAGGTTATCTTCTGGCCGTGCAAATACACACCGAAGACGCAAGAGGGGATAAGAAGGAAGAGAAGGAAATATGTCCTCAGATCCATGCCGCGCAACATGCACCGGATTCTCGAAATAGGGGAAACCCGATCGGAGTCCTGCAATCCCAGACAATCGAAAAATCCTCAGGAATTCTCCCTCAACGCCGGAAATCAAGGGAGGCAGAGTTTTCTGTGTAAGTAATCACACCAAAGACAAAAACTAGAGAAAGCTGAATCTAATGCCAATTTCACACTGGTTTCCACGCAGAGGAAGGCAAAGTCCACGGGTGACGTCCTCCAAATCAATAAGAGGACACAAATTCATCTCTCCATTCCAAAGACCTGGCGAACTAATGACAAAAATAAAATAAAATCAAAGCATGGTTTTTTTTCTTCTTTGTTTTTGGTTTTGTACCCAGAGTCGAAAATTCATAGGATCGGAGTTTGATCATAAAAGATAACGGGTAGCCACATTTCTTAGCCGGCCGGCAACTCCTGGGCAAAAAGAAGAAGGAGAAAGGGGAACCTGTCCACAAAGATCGGCGCAGTAATCATCAGTCTTCTTGGAGCAGTAATGTCCTCCACTCTCGCTCATCATCCACCACATTTTAATCCAATCCCACCCAAACCCCAGTTCGCAGAAACAAAGATCAAACATAGACAGCCCCCAGGAGGGGGGGGTCTGGAAATCAGATCTAACCCCCACTCACCCTCCTTTCAAGAGAGAGACAAAACAAAAACCCTCTCTTTCAAACCCAAGAAGAGGGGGAGATTGGGGGTGGGGGGGATCTGGGACTCTGAGGAGATGATCAGAAACAAGAAAGAAGTGTGTTGGGGGGGGGGGGGGGTAAAGGAGAGAAAGAGGCAGGCTGGAGGATCGTAAACAAATACAATGCTGAGGGGCGGTTACTTCTATAATCCTGCTTTTCTTTTTCTTTCTTTTTTTTTTGTTGGGAGTGGTGCTCGGGTTTTATCCTAGACTTCCTCCTCCTCCTCCGACTCCTGCTCGCTGTTGGAGTTATAACCGATGCCGAGGAAAATGGGAAGTCGCGACGGATGGGGAGGTAGAGAGATAGAGATAAAAGGAGCCGTTTCGTTTTGCCCTGCTTTTGTGATCTCTCGCTGCCCCCCCTCCCCACCTCTTCTTTTTCTTATTAAATTTAATTTTAAAAAACTATGCTAAAGAAGATAAATCTTTATACATATAAACTTACGCTTTCCTTAATTACGTTAACGGCCTTCTGGTCATAATAACGAGGTCGGAGGCGTCCGCGGTTTCCTCTCAGGGTTGACACATTGTGGCTTTTCGTTAGTTAATTGTCTATTATTAGAGTGACTAGCTCGATACAGGGAACAAGTTCTTAGAACATTCGGAGATGCGTAAGGAGATATTCAAACCCTAGCTTGAAAATTCGATAACAGGAGAAGGGAATGAACGAGTTGATTAATTCGTTAGGGGAAGTTGATAGTCATAGGCTTATTATTTGATTGATTTATCGTTTTATCTTGCTTTATTTTTTCGATTTCATTCTCGTTCCATCTTTATTGACTTAACCTCAATTTAGTTAAACATGCGACTGTTAGGAAAATTTCTCTATAGGAACGACCTATACTTGCCCTATCTACAAGTTAGTTAGGTTTGCTAGAGTAATTTAATTTGCTGCCTTCGACAAACGGCGTACGTAGTTGACCCTTCCGAGGAAGGCTTGAAGTTCTTTCTTACTCCAAGGAGTAGGTAGGTTCCGAATAACACGCCTTTTAAGGGGATAGACCTCGATCCCTCGCTGATGCACTAGTAATCCAAGAAACTGCCATTTTTAGACTCCACAAACGCACTTCAACGGGTGAAGTTTCAAGTTTTGCATTCGCATCTTTTCGAATGCTTGGCTCATATGAAGTGATGATCCTTACTTTGCTTCGACTTCACCACCACATCGTCAATGTATACCTCCACTATCCTTCCTATCAGGGGGCCAAAGATGAGATTCATAGCCCTTTGATAGGTGGCTTAGACATTCTTTAGCCCGAATGACATTACAACCATTCGACTATCCCGATGGGACGTCTAAATGTTGTTTTGTGTAAATCTTCTTCGACGATGAAGATTTGATTGTAATCAGATTACCCGTCCATGAAGGACATTAATTCATGTCCTGCCACTTTATCTATAGGATCGTCAGCGACGGACATTGGGTATTCGTCTTCGGGTGTTGGTTTGTTCAAGTCGCGGAAGTTTATGCACACTCTGATCTTGTTGTTCTTCTTAACGACATGAACTATGTTAGGTATCCAGTCCACGTACTTCGTTGTCCTTATATAGCCGGCTATGAATAGTTTCTTGATTTCATCGTAGACCATTTGGGCTACTTCCTGTGACATTCTTCTTGGGGTTTGTTTCACAGGTTTGAAGTTGCTGCTTATTGGAGACGATGCTCGACGAGATTTCAGTTGAGGTCGAGGATCTCCGTATAGTGCCAGGTGAAACAATCTTTGTAAATGTTCAGGACCTTCTTAATGTTTCCTGAGTCTGTTTCCCTCAACAGCGAGCTAAGGTAGGTAACATGCAGTGTTTCGGTGGTCTCTAAGTTGATTTCGCTTAGCGGATCGCATGAGACGACAAAAGTATTAGGGACTTCTTTATTGATAGAATGAATGTTTGGTATGTCTTGACATGCGTAGGGAATACAATATACTATTCTCCTTTTATTCTGGACGCCTTATAGCTAGCTAATCATTCTAGGACGTCCGATATTGGATCGAGAGTTTCACTTTTCATTAGACGAAGGTAAGTTTAAGAGTCTGTCGGGCTCCAAGTCCGTCTTCTCCTGGTGGTTATTACCATCGCCTTCTAACCCTGTTTCGCACATATCTTTCTCGAGCGGGGTCAGGTCTTCATCGACTTCGGATTGTAATTCGTCGCCCCATCCAGTTGGAATGATTAGGTGTTGTGGCACTGCCAAGGATGGCCCATCGTATTACACCAAGAATTCGTAGCCTGCTTTGCCTAGGGGTCCGACATTTGGGTCTCCCAACGCGTGCCTTTGCTTTAGTGTCATATCTTTGACTTGCTTTATTGCCCCTGCACATCCATAGAACGTGTTAGCACTTTTGCCTACTTCCCCCATAACAACCTCAAAGCCGTGTTTTCCACATAACATAAGTTCTTGGTGGAGAGTGGAAGGTATGATGCCTGCCTTGTACAACCAATCCCTCTCGAGTAAGGTACTAAAAGATGGCTTTATGTCGATGATAAAGAAAGCCATCTTCTTTTCATGAGCTGACGGAGAGTGGGACAGACACTACTCCTAAGCAAGAGGAGGTAGTCCCATTAAAGCCACTGACACTCACGCCAGTCCTCTCTAGCTTGGTTACATCGTTCCCCAAAAGTTTATATGCTTCGAGAGGAAATACGTTGATAGTTGCCCCATTATCAACAAGGACATGGCGTATCGTCAGATTATTGAACGTCGCCTGAATGTGTAGCAGGAACATGTACTTCCGGAGTGACGCAGGAGGCTCTTTCAACCATCTGCTCGGGAAGTTCCTTGGTACTTCAGTGATGTTGTTGTAACTAAATGAAAATAGCAGATTACCTTCCGTATGGCTTTCTTCCCTCTTAGCGAACTCGGCTGGTAGTATGAGGACATCACAACTAGTCCCATTCATTTCGAGTTGAGTCTCGGACTGGACTGGGTTGTAATCGCTCGGCATATTAGATGTGAGGTCGCTTTCACTTGACGCCTTAGGTTTTTGAACATCGAAGGTTGCCAGTCTGGCGTGTTTCTCCGCGGCGCGTCGCACTCTTCTCTTTATTCGCCTTTTCGTCCTCTCGGTGGGTGGCTGGGGTTGTGCCCTTGTGCCTACCTTCCGTCATGTATCCACTAAAGGGATATCAGGAACATGGACGTAGTGTAAGTGCTTAGATATTGTAGACGATTATCTACCTGAACGAACTCCCTATTATGTGGGTTTTAACCCTTTCAGAATCTTTCCACGAGGGGATTGCCCGAGAGATGTGTTAACTCGGAGAGTGTTGTGTTACTGATAGAGGGTCAACCATCTCTATCTTGATCCTAGACGCAATACCGGCCAGCAGCAGAAAGAACTGGTTGCAGCAGGGTTGACATATTTGAGTGTTGAGTACCTTATGTGTTGTTATAGGCTTGCACCTGTAACAAAGTATGTTAGCTGTCAGAAATTGGGCTAGCGAGGTCCCCTCCCTCATAGCATCCTTGTCGCCTCAAGGGCAATCCGGTACGTTAGCCTGTCGCTCGGTGTTGCATTTCGCCTATTGAGGTCCGAGGTGGTCAATAGCGCGTTGCCTGGGAAGCTTTTAGGTGCGAGGCTCTGTTTGGGTGTCTTCGTTTTCGCCTACAGTTCCTCGTCTCAAGAGTTCTCCAGGAGTGTGGAGCTCTTTTACTTAGTCGTTGGAGTGCCTTTTCGTTCTTGGTATTTCTCCGGGCGCAGATGCACCCTTGGGCCGTTATTGATCCACATGGTCATCCCCTCAAGGCGGTTAAGGTCATACCACTCTCCTTTTCTTTCATTCAGTAGGTACTTTTTGAAAGTGTGCAAGCTGTCTGTAGTGTGTGAAGCGTCCATGTGCCAACGAGAACGATCGTGTTGCATGGTCTTGAATCAATAGGGCATTGGAGTGTCCCCTTGCTCACCAACCATTTGAACATCATGTTGGTGATGATTGTTTCGCCAGTCTCGGTTAATTGATCTTGGTCTCCCTGCATCAATGAAGGGGAGATGGTCTGGCTGTTGACATTGAAAGTGTTTATTTCAATTAAGTCATCAAAAGGTTGCGATCCAATCAAAGCCCGATCCCCTGAGTCAAGGAAACGCAACTCCTTACATTATATTAGATCTTACACCAAGTTCTTAAACGTCATGCAGTCCTTAGTGGCGTGGGTAAATGCCCCAAGCCATTAACAGAAGTTTCTAGAATTCTCTCTGTCAGTGCGAGGGAGCCGATGGCCTATCTTCAATCAAATCCGCCCATTTTGGAGCATGAACTCGAAGATCTATGGCTACGAGCTATGGCTACGAGCTCTATGGAGAAGGAGAGAGTCATGAGCTATGGCTACGAGCTCTGCTTCAGACATAGAAGTCTTGCATCTCAGCTTTGTCTTTCGTAGTCTGTTAAGGTAGACTGCTAAGGTTCTCTAGGTTGCTGCTTCATATGGGTGAGGTCATGCAGCGTCACGACTGGGTCAGTTTGAGTAAATGCAAGCTGCACCTGCATCTATTCCCATTTCCTCACCAAATTCGGGGGAAGGATCACATACCATGTAAATGTTGCTCCTGAGAAAGCTAAGAAACAAGCGAAGCTTCTAGAACTCATTAGTGGCAGCTTCCCCAGTTTGGTGAGTGAAGCGGGCAATATATTCCGCGAGAGATATACCTTATTCGTCCGAGAAACGAGCAAATTCAAGTACCCGATACTCTCTTGGGAAAGGATAGTCCTAGTCGATGTCTTTAGGGTAATGAGCCCAATAGAGTTTGACCTCGTTCATGTCATTTACCTCCGGATTATCCTGCTCAACTACTCTGGCCACGTAATCCCTTATTTCGGGCATAAGGCCAAGTGGGGCCATCACCTCCTGTACCATCATTCTCCTTCCACGTATGGGTTGAGGAACGTATTCAGGGTATTGATGCTCCTCTGGGGATGGATTTGCTCGTTCTCCACAGGTCTATAAAAGTTTTCCTTCCTTTGAAGTGGAGGTTCGTATATGGCCTGGTGGTCTTGTCACCTATCCATTCCATTTTCGTTGAGCACGAGCAGGGGGTTGCTATGAACAAGTCCTTTAAAACCCGAGGAGATATTAAGGGTACCATCCATGTCGGCCTTTTTCTTTCTTTCAGTTATTGACGACATATGGGCCTCATAGTCAAAGTGGTGTTTGGTGGCCGATTCACCCTTCTCTAGGTTTCGAAAGACAACATTCATTTTAGAACCAATTTTCTCCTTAAAGGCATCGTGCTTTTAATCGATAACATTGATTCTCTCTAATAAGAGTTTGAGGGTACTCATAATAGCGGACATTTCCCCAGCCATATCAGGATTTGGTTCCTTGTCCTTACGATTGTTTTCCTCGTCGGATTGATTGTCCCCGAGGTTGTTCGAATTGCTATCACTCCTGGTTTTCGACATTGTTGGCCTATCTCCCACTGTGGTCGCCAAAGGCGTGTTGCTCCGGAAGTGACCATTGCACAAGCTGGATTCGAGCACGTCGGAAATCTTTGGTACTACGAGTAACTGGTACTCGGAGATTCGTTGAAATGTGTGGTCGCCGTTTGAAAGAAAGAAAAAGGAGGAAGGCAATGGAACAACACCCTTAAGCGAAAGCACTTACGGATGTCATCGATGATGCCTTCGGATAGAATAAGATTGGAGGAGTACAAAATCACAAGAACACTATAATGCTTAAACGCCTGAATGCTTAAAGATAAAAAAATTGTATGTTCGTCTGTAGAGATGTATGTTTTACAATACCTAAGAATACATATTTATACTATACTAGCCCTACGTGAATAAGAAAATGAAATATTACACATATATTTCATATCATGTTGCCGGTCTTCATGAAATATCTCCTTTCTGTTTGAGCAGTCTTTCTCGAGATCGTCCAAAATCTTTCGATGATAGCAGCTGGCCGACTAGCCTTCGCTGCTGAGTTTCCTCACTCCCCCGGTTGATTGTCACCTGATCACCTTATCTTCGCCTAGCAACCCTCGTCGCCTGGTAGCCCCGTCGCTAAGTAACTATTTCGCGCACAAGCCTTCGTCTGATGTGTTTTCACAGCTACCTCTCTAAAGGGCCTCACGCGCTTTGGGCTTGAAACCTGGACCATTGAACCATAGATGACGTCGAGATCTGTGTCCCAGAATTTTTGTTACTAAACATGTTCGACAATTGGGGAGAAGTTTTCGGTTTCCTGTTGACATCGCTTTTGATCGAGGTCAAGTTCCCTCTTTTTCTTTAAAGTTCATAAACCGTTTCCTTCCATCGATAATTTTCTCTGTTCTGTCTCGGATTGTGAGTGGTGATTTGATGTGTCCGGTGTTGTTCGGTCCCTTACCCCTGGAGCAAATTTGGGTGTTCGTTGCTTGATTAACTAACGAGATTAGTTTGTTGCTTGATTTCAAATTATGTCGTGTAGTGAAGATATGAGTAGGGCTGTTAATGAGTCGGGTCGGGCTAAGACACCCCCTACCCGAGTTTGGCCCGAGTAAAACCTTATCAGGCTTGAGCCTGAGCTCGAGCTTGATCGGGCTTTATATAGTAAAGCTCGGGCTTGAGCCTGTTTAAAAATTTTCAGACCGAGCCCGAGTCTGAGCCCGCCCTGAGCCCGTTTAAGTTTTAACATTGAACAAAAACAAAAAATCATAACATTCAGAAATATTCCTCGCCCCGACAATGTCCCGGCAAATCCAAATTGAAACAAACAAATTATTCATCATATTCAAGCTTCAACACCTCCAAAATAATTCAAAAGCATTTAAAGACAGTTAAGCATCGAATAACTTTGACGTTGATTTATGAGGTTCCGAGAACCCCTACTCTAGACCAATGAGTTTCTTCTCGTCCTCCTTTCATTTCCGCCCCTACTTGTTATCATTAAGAAAACAACATTAAAATTATAATAAAAATAAAAAAACAATCTCAACTATGATGTTGTTACCATCAAGGATTTGGAAGCGTGATTTCTATGGGCTCCTTATTAATCTGTAAATACATGAATATATAAAGATAATTTATAATTGAAATAAAAAATTTCAAAGGAAAATTCTCATAGAAAAAATTACCTTGTTGTCCTTCTTGACTCCATGTCGATTTTTAAGCTAATTGCCCCCACAAATAAGCATTTGCACAGTTTCTGGAAGTAACGATGAACGATATGCATTAATAACTCTTCCACCAGCACTAAAAGTGGCTTCAGAAGCCACACTAATAATGGGAATCGAAAGAACATCCCGCGCCATCTTCGACAAGATAGGATACTTCGATGTATTAAATTTCCACCACTCTAATACATCAAAAGTAGCATCTCCAATAATTCTATCATTCATATGACAATCCTCATCAAGATACATATCCAAGTCAGACTTCCGAGAATGAGTGCTATCTACGAGCTTCTTCTTTTTAAATTCCGCAAACTCCGACCAATAAGGCTCTGAATATGAGGTTGACAATTGAGTGTTTTCATCTGTCAAACCTTCTACCTTCAAACAATGCTCGCTAGTCGTACTTTGACTTTCCAAAACATAAGCATCATATACATTGTGTAAAGCACGACGAATCTCTTCAATATTGCATTTAGCATCCTCTAATGAGTGGAGTTTTGGAAAGCAAAACTTGATCACCATGAACTTGTTTCTTGGGTCTAATACCGCCGCTACAGCCATCAACAAGTTACATTCACCCCAATATTTGTCAAATTTCTGTTTCATACTTCTCACCATCTTAAACAGAAAATGATGCTCATCAGTTATCTCGACAACCTTTTTATCCAACATCATTTTCACTCTAAAAACTTCATGAAGGAACAAGTTCGCGGTAGGATACTCACTGCCTGAAATGGTTTTAGTGACGGAGTTAAATACATCCAACACGTCGCAAACTTGTTTCACCTTTGTCCAATCGTCGGCGGATGGGCAAGACTTATAGCTTAGTTCTCGCTCCATATAGCGAGAAAAAACATCCTTAAACCTCATTGCCCGTGTCAGCATATCGAACGTTAAATTCCATCTTGTTTTGCATTCAATGATGAGTTTTCTGAAGGGTATCTGCAATTGGTGTGAGATATCGGCAAACATCCGAAGTCGTGCCTCACTTTGGTTGATAAATACCACACTGTCATGTACTTTTTCAATAATCTTCTCTATTTCAGCAAGACCATCTTGAACCATAATATTCAAGATGTGCGCACAACAACGCACATGTAATAATCGACCATTGCAAGGCAACTGTTTATTCCTTGAGAAAGAGTCTCTTAAATACCTCAATGCGACATCATTCTTTGAAGCGTTGTCAACATTTATTGAAATTACCTGTCACAAATAAGATGAATGATGTCAAAAATGTTTTCAAAAAAGAGAAATGAATAATAAGTAACAATTGAATTATAACTATGAATTATCTCGTACCTTATTCTCGATTCTCCATTCCTTTAAACGTTTGTAGATTGCATCTGATATGTCTATTCCACGAGTTGGAGGAGGCAGATGAATGAAATTCAAAACTATTTTTTGTAGCTTCCATTGTTGATCGACAAAATGGCCAGTGACTACCATATACTCAATACGTTGACATGATGACTTCCACATATCGGTAGTGATACTAACCGCACTTATTTCTTTAAACATGTTAAAGATACGCTGTTTTTCCAACTCATACACTTTGAAACAGTCATTCCTGACGGTGTGACGTGATAATCTTTGCCATTGAGGCATTCCACACATCTGCATAAGATTAAACCCTTCTTCTTCGATAATTGAAAATGAATGCTCATGGATCATTATCCAATGAGCTACAACCTCCCTCATTTTATCCATATCGAGAATACCATCCTTAAAGGCTGAAGAAGTTACCTTCGCAGGAGCATCATCGCGCTTGAAATTTAATTTTTGTTGCCTTTGTAGGGAGAAGTTGTAAGTACAACCGTCTAAATGCCTCTTCAAGTGGCTCGTACTTGAATTTTTGTATGATAATCGCGTCTTACAATATTTGCATTCCGCTTTCTTGACTCCATTGTTATCCGTTACGATTGTCATCCCATCCCACACAGAAGAATTTTTCGCTCTCTTCTTTACAGAAAACTCTTCTGATTGAACTTTTTCATTTGCGACATCCACTGAAGAATTTCCTCCGATATTGGATTCTTCGGATTGAGATCCTGATTCCATTTAAACTACCTAACAATTAAAAAAAAAATATTCAATGAGTGAGACACGAAAGACATACAAAACAAATGAACATGACAAAATTATTTATTTTAAGACAACAAAGTGATTTTACTTAACCAATATCACGTTTGTGTTTTTCAAATTTAATCATCTATTTAATTTAAATAAAAAACAAACTACAAGTAAAGCAAAAAAAAGTTAAAAAATTTTCTTAATCAGAACATATGCAAGAGTTCGCCATTATTAAAATTTTATGGATCTTTAATAATACACAGGGGGTAGAAGGTTCCACAGAGTGTACCTAAAATTTCCTACTTTGAATTCCAATCCAAAAAGATCACATCGGCATTCTCCCCTCCTCCCCAGATGCCCTTGTTTCTCTACTCCTTTCGGTATTGATAATATAAACGGAATAACCCACCTAAAAAGAACAAAAATACCCAGGACAAAATATCAATCTCTGAATTTCCCCTGCTGGTTGTTATTCTTTGTTCCCAGCAGGGAAGATGGTGGGGACCCATTTTTTTGGGGGAATCCGAAATTTTTAATGAAGGTGAGGATAAAAGACAAGGAGATGGACAAAAATGATAAGAACAGAACAAATACTACTGTGCTAACCCCCCCAACTCCAACCTTTGGAATTGAAAAGCATGCTCCCCCAAATAAAAACAAGAAAGTTTCTCGGGGAGGGAAGGCTCATTGGATCTAATGCCTGGGCAGTGTTATGCCAGCGATCGGCGATTGAAATAATCAATCGAATAAACAATTAAGAATCACCCATAAGAGAAAAAGAACAACGAATACCTGGACAATGTTATGCTAGCGATCGATGTAAAAAACCTCCTGGTGGTCTCACGGCTTCTATAGGATATGAAGAAGATGAAGAGGCAAACATGATGGAGAATTAAGCCAGGGAAAGTTTCAGATTTTTTAAAAAATTAATATTTATTATAATTAATTATTCATTATAATTATTGCCAGGCCGGGCCAAACTGTTTGTCGGGCTAATGAATGAGCCCGAGCCCGGCTTGATTTTTAAAGAATAAGACACGAGCCCGGGTCCGAGCTCGTAAAAGCTTGAATATTATCGAGCCGGGCTCGAATTTTTAGTCGAGCCGAGCCGAATAGTTCGCAAGCCGACCCGACTCATTAACAGCCCTACATATGAGTTGAATTGGTTAAGTAACAAGGTTAGTTGTGTGGGACTTTAATTTCCTATTCATTGTTTAGTCGTTACCCGTTTTGATTTGCTTTATCTTTGTCCATTCTGAAGAATACACCGTGTCTCATTTCGGCTTTTGAAGCATTAGACTTGACTATGTTGCTTGCCCGTCTCCCCATCTAATATTCCACTCATTTCTCCAATTTTGTTTTAGTATTAGGGACTGAGCTTTATATATATATGTATATATAAACGGAAAATCTGTCAACAATTTACTTGGAAAAGGCAAAAGTACAATAATGAAGCAATATACAATCAAGAATATATCATGGCGTTCTTGGGGGAGACACTAGACATAGGGAAGGGATGGGATGGGAAGGGAAGAATCACGTCCTTCCACAAAGTCGCCTAAGAACCTAATCCTCTTCTGTTATCGAATAATATGAGTCATTTTTGGTATATATGCCACACAGTGACAGGTCCTTCTTCCTCGTGGCCATGGGAGATCTTTTGTTCCATTCTTTTGTTTCTGTTGGAGGCTTTCACAAAAAAAAAACAGAGAGTAAATTCTCCACACAACGAATACCTGGACAATGTTATGCTAGCGATCGATGTAGAAAACCTCCTGGTGGTCTCACGGCTTCTATAGGATATGAAGAAGATGAAGAGGCAAACATGATGGAGAATTAAGCCAGAGAAAGTTTCAGATTTTTTAAAAAATTAATATTTATTATAATTAATTATTCATTATAATTATTGCCAGGCCGGGTCAAACTGTTTGTCGGGCTAATGAATGAGCCCGAGCCCGGCTTGATTTTTAAAGAATAAGACCCGAGCCCGGGTCCGAGCTCGTAAAAGCTTGAATATTATTGAGCCGGGCTCGAATTTTTAGTCGAGCCGGGCCGAATAGTTCGCAAGCCGGCCCGACTCATTAACAGCCCTACATATGAGTTGAATTGGTTAAGTAACAAGGTTAGTTGTGTGGGACTTTAATTTCCTATTCATTGTTTAGTCGTTACCCGTTTTGATTTGCTTTATCTTTGTCCATTCTGAAGAATACACCGTGTCTCATTTCGGCTTTTGAAGCATTAGACTTGACTATGTTGCTTGCCCGTCTCCCCATCTAATATTCCACTCATTTCTCCAATTTTGTTTTAGTATTAGGGACTGAGCTTTATATATATATATGTATATATAAACGGAAAATCTGTCAACAATTTACTTGGAAAAGGCAAAAGTACAATAATGAAGCAATATACAATCAAGAATATATCATGGCGTTCTTGGGGGAGACACTAGACATAGGGAAGGGATGGGATGGGAAGGGAAGAATCACGTCCTTCCACAAAGTCGCCTAAGAACCTAATCCTCTTCTGTTATCGAATAATATGAGTCATTTTTGGTATATATGCCACACAGTGACAGGTCCTTCTTCCTCGTGGCCATGGGAGATCTTTTGTTCCATTCTTTTGTTTCTGTTGGAGGCTTTCACAAAAAAAAAACAGAGAGTAAATTCTCCACACAACGAATACCTGGACAATGTTATGCTAGCGATCGATGTAAAAAACCTCCTGGTGGTCTCACGGCTTCTACAGTATATGAAGAAGATGAAGAGGCAAACATGATGGAGAATTAAGCTAGGGAAATTATAATTATTATAATTAATTATTCATTATAATTATTGCCAGGCCGGGCCAAACTGTTTGTCGGGCTAATGAATGAGCCCGAGCCCGGCTTGATTTTTAAAGTATAAAACCCGAGCCCGGGTCCGAGCTCGCAAAAGCTTGAATATTATCGAGCCGGGCTCGAATTTTTAGTCGAGCCGGGCCGAATAGTTCGCAAGCCGACCCGACTCATTAACAGCCCTACATATGAGTTGAATTGGTTAAGTAACAAGGTTAGTTGTGTGGGACTTTAAATTTCCTATTCATTGTTTAGTCGTTACCGTTTTGATTTGCTTTATCTTTGTCCATTCTGAAGAATACACCGTGTCTCATTTCGGCTTTTGAAGCATTAGACTTGACTATGTTGCTTGCCCGTCTCCCCATCTAATATTCCACTCATTTCTCCAATTTTGTTTTAGTATTAGGGACTGAGCTTTATATATATATGTATATATAAACGGAAAACCTGTCAACAATTTACTTGGAAAAGGCAAAAGTACAATAATGAAGCAATATACAATCAAGAATATATCATGGCGTTCTTGGGGGAGACACTAGACATAGGGAAGGGATGGGATGGGAAGGGAAGAATCACGTCCTTCCACAAAGTCGCCTAAGAACCTAATCCACTTCTGTTATCGAATAATATGAGTCATTTTTGGTATATATGCCACACAGTGACAGGTCCTTCTTCCTCGTGGCCATGGGAGATCTTTTGTTCCATTCTTTTGTTTCTGTTGGAGGCTTTCACAAAAAAAAAATAGAGAGTAAATTCTCCACACACAACGAATACCTGGACAATGTTATGCTAGCGATCGATGTAAAAAACCTCCTGGTAGTCTCAAGGCTTCTACAGGTTATGAAGAAGATGAAGATGCAAACATGATGGAGAATTAAGCCACTGAAAGTTTTAGATATTTTAAAAATTTATATTTATTATAATTATTTATTCATTATAATTATTGTCAGGCCGGACCAAACTGTTTGTCGGGCTAATGAATGAGCACGAGCCCGGCTTGATTTTTAAAGAATAAGACCCGAGCCCGGGTCCGAGCTCGTAAAAGCTTGAATATTATCGAGCCGGGCTCGAATTTTTAGTCGAGCCGGGCCGAATAGTTCGCAAGCCGACCCGACTCATTAACAGCCCTACATATGAGTTGAATTGGTTAAGTAACAAGGTTAGTTGTGTGGGACTTTAATTTCCTATTCATTGTTTAGTCGTTACCCGTTTTGATTTGCTTTATCTTTGTCCATTCTGAAGAATACACCGTGTCTCATTTCGGCTTTTGAAGCATTAGACTTGACTATGTTGCTTGCCCGTCTCCCCATCTAATATTCCACTCATTTCTCCAATTTTGTTTTAGTATTAGGGACTGAGCTTTATATATATATGTATATATAAACGGAAAACCTGTCAACAATTTACTTGGAAAAGGCAAAAGTACAATAATGAAGCAATATACAATCAAGAATATATCATGGCGTTCTTGGGGGAGACACTAGACATAGGGAAGGGATGGGATGGGAAGGGAAGAATCACGTCCTTCCACAAAGTCGCCTAAGAACCTAATCCTCTTCTGTTATCGAATAATATGAGTCATTTTTGGTATATATGCCACACAGTGACAGGTCCTTCTTCCTCGTGGCCATGGGAGATCTTTTGTTCCATTCTTTTGTTTCTGTTGGAGGCTTTCACAAAAAAAAAACAGAGAGTAAATTCTCCACACAACCGCATTTGTGACGTGCTCCCCCCCTCCCCCCCCCCCCCCCCCCACTTGTCTTTTTGGCTTCGTAAATATTCCCCCCCACAAAATATTGTCACAGGCACCTCAGAAGAGAAGACATTAAAAAAAAAACAAACTAAAGGAGGCCCAGGCCCAGGTCCTAAGTCCAATACGTGATAATTCTTGTGACGAGTTCACTTTCTTTCTTTCTTGTCTCTTTCCATTATAATGATATAATATATATCAGGGTCAGGTGGTCCTCTTCAGTTATTATCAAACCCGAGCGGCTCTCTCCAGCTGTGGCCCGAGGCCTGGTGGTGGGTAAAGATAAGAGGCTCCCATCCAGAACCAGTGTCCACCAACGAGCATGAACCGTCACGTCAGGTCGGGTGGGAGAGGGGCACACACCAGACAGGCACACTGGCTGGTCGGTCTGCGTTTTCACATCCAAAACAAAAAACACTACACTCTCCCTTCCCTTAATTTCGAGGCAAAAATACCCCTTCTAGCCCCCGCCCCCCAGGCTTCTCGTTTCCTGAGCCCACCGGCTAAACTCAATAATATGGCTATTTTCTTTTGTCTTTCTCAATCTCATGCAAGCCAATAAAGAATTTGGTTACTCATCATTCAATCCACAAAAGAATTTCGCGTGAGGAACTGCCAGCCGCCTCCAAATGATATATATATATATATATATAGGATCGGATTTTACTACACAGTTTCTTGGGCTCATGGTTGACCCTCCCAAAAAGCACTCCCAACAACTGTGGCTGATCATTTCACGTAGATAAGCCCACGACCACCTCCCTCCTTCACTCCTTTTCCTCTTTTTTTTTTAACTTTAATAGGGGTCGGGAGTGATCTTGTAGGAATCCCCCCCCCCCCCATTACGGCCATAACCACACATATATAATCTACCCGTTTGATCTGTTTTCTTTTCATTTTTTCTTTTCTTGGCTTTTTCCGAAGATAAGAAGAATGAAAAGACCAAAGTACAAGTACTCGTCCTCCTTCGCCTAGGCCAAATCCATTTAGTATAAGCCTTTTGATTAAATAAATTGTTCCACGCCCCCCCCCGGGCGGGACCGTTGCGCATTAATATTTACTTTTTCTAAAAGTTGCCTCCCTATGGTATCTCATAAAGAAATTCCTTCACATTTTTTTGGGGTGGGGTCTTGATCTATAAAGTGCGGGACCAGGTAATTGAATTAGGGTGAGGGAATCATCCCTTCCCTCTTTTCCTGGCTTTCCTTTTCTTATCCTAACTTTATATATATAATAAAAATGGAATTAACAGCCGATTCACCAGATGCAAAAACTTGGCTACTTATTTGATTTGTCCTTCTATAATAATATCTCATCGTAGGAAGCCATTTTGAACCGGGGTGTATACCGGACCTGATTGTAATACTTTTACCTTATACGGACCCCGGTTTCGACTATATATATAACAGAAACAGGGGATACATGATTCCAATCAAAAGAGGTTACCGTTCAGGGATTGCCTTTCGTGCTTGTTAGAGAAACAAGAGGTTAGATGACGAAGAAATTCGACAAAGCGATCTCGTATCCTTTCTCTGAACGGATTAAATCTTATTATGGCACGTGTCTTCAAATAATATACATGATTCTCGTTTAGTTGAATTTTGAAACAGCTTCGCTATATAAGTTTCGCTTGGTGTACGTCACTTGAAACCTGAATTTCATGTGTCAACACCATATCCAAATCGAGAAGTTAATTTCTTATTCTGGACCCATAAATTTCATCCGTCTACCATTATTAACACTCTTACTTGATTCTATCAATAATTACTCGCTCATCTTATGTGTCCATAAAGGCTCTCTATCTCAAGGGAATATTATTGTAAATAAAGCATAAAATCATTGTAGTAGTTTTGCATGATTGACATAATTACAGTCATGCGTAGGCATGAATATCTTAAATAATAGGGTGTTTTAAACATTCCTTTCTTTTTTCTCAAAAGAAAAGAAAAAACTAAAGAGTAAACATAAATTCAGGGGTCGATTTCAATGATATAAGCCAAAAGCACGAACCAATCTTTCCTTTTCGTCTTTTACTCAAACAGGTTTTGCACGCTAATGATCTTTGACGGATCTGGGAAGATTTGTGTGCTGTTAAGGGAACCGGAAGTGATATCCTCCCCCGCGGATTAGTTGTTTTGGTACTTAAGCTTAATTATTGCGTTTGGACAATTCTAGCTTTTTTGATAACGTCTTTTCGCCTACGGGATTTTCATCCTTAAACAAATACGAGTATCGCTTTCAATATGTAACCAATAAGAGACATTGGATTCAGGCGGCTTGTGTTCTTTCATATTGAGTCCGTTTTACATTAGAAGGATTATGCAGATCGCCAAAAACTTCCTCCTAGTTGGGATGGGGCCCAACCCCCGTGGTGCTGTTTGACATGAAGTATTAATAGACTGTGGAACTTGTGGCGAAAAACCATGGATAAGTCAGTCGCCACCGGCTACAAGAAAGAAACAATTCAATGGAAGCCGTCGGGAAGAACGCTGCTGGGGGCTCTGGAGGCAGTTCCAAGTAACATTTCATTGAGATCAATGTCAATCTTATGTGGTAATGAAAGGAATTGGTCGACCGGGAGAGGTGGACGTGGATCCATCCATGTCCCCGCCATTTCCAGCACGAACGGCAAAGCTCGTATCCACCTGTTGTCAACCCCTCTCACAACATCTCTTGGCTGCGTTCTGACGGTCGGTGGAGATGGGGAGAATTCAAGATGCAATAACTATTCCACCTCCGTGGTTGGATAGTACCGTGTCAGGTATCGGTAAAAAAAAAATATATTGCCCCCAGGATCCGAATAAAAGGTACGATCTCATTATCATAATTTCTGGAATGTGGGGAGGGGGTCAACATCATGTCGAGACGGAAAACCTTAATTTCACCGATTTGGTTTGAAATAAGGGGAGACAGAAGCTGATCCAGCTGGTCGTGGGGTTAGTTAATATTGCCCTAGAAATAGACCCAACAAGAAAAAGAAAAAGAAAAAAGGAAAAGGAAACCCACAACCAACGGTGGATATGAATACTCATCCCTGGATTCACATTGGACACATAAAGGGTGGAAGATGAGTCCCCTTTCGTCAAAGAGGGTAGGAAGTAAAAGTGCGCGGTGGTCAGAGTTGAAGGCACTCACACTCACACAACTCACTACCCCCACCCCCAACTGTAAGTTAAAAACAAAAAGAAGCAGCCCAGGACCAAACAAATGCTTTAAAAGGGAATACCTATAATGGAGAGTAAGCATTCGTGCGGGGGTAGCCGGGGGAGTGGACCCTAATCCTTGTCGGTTGGCCGGCCAATGGAGGAGCACCGAAAGGTACCGAACTAAAGACACCCACCACCCACCTCTCTCTCTCGTGTCGATCCGACCTTTGTCCTTTCATACATTGGATGGAACATCCCAACGCACGCACGAACCTAAATCTAAAACCAACCCGCCCTTTAAAGATAAGACGATTAGGAAAACCGAGAGTACATCCAAAAACATTACAAAAACAAGGGTGACCCCCCCCCCCCCCCCCCCCCAAAAAAAAAAAAAAAAACACACCCACACTCACTGATCGAGCCAAGACATGGTTAGTGTCTCAATACCGATACGACATCCTGATGGAACATCATCTTGTTATCGACCTCTCCTTGGGGTGTTTCGTCCCTGAGTCCTCTTGCCCTGAAGCGTCATGGGAGCATTATCCCTTAGGGTCCCATGATCGCTGTCGGTAGTGAAGGAGAGAGACATTTACCATACTCGCATGGAAGATTATGTTCTCGTACGGGGTGATTATTATTTAGTCCCATTCAATTTGACAAGTATTATTATGCGGTAGGAATAGGATCATGGCCACCCACACAATCACACCATTCCTTCACGTTTCCATCATATTTTTTTCATTTAAAGATTTTAATTATTGGGGGTGACATTGTGTGCTGGTCACTCTTTTAATTCATATTATATACAAAGTCACAAGTCTGTTCCTTTGTCACTGGGACAAGGAAAAATGCCTTAATCTTTGTTTTAGGAAAAATGCCCTAATCTTTGTCACTTAAACATTTCTTTATGTTTTATTTGTTCTTTCATCCCACCAAACGTCGTCGTTCAATTTTATCGAATCAATTGCATTCGACTAGTAATTGTGTCTTAGAAGTTGCAAATCAATTATGTCATTCTAGTCTCTCTGTTCCTTATATATATATATATATATATATATTAATGAACTTTGAGAAAGAGCTGGTCTCACAATCTCTCGGAGTTGACGCCTCGATGAAGTCAGATGATTTGATTTCTTTCCGAAAACCTTTCTATTCTTTTGAGAGTGATGTCGACCGGGGGAGGGGGGGGGGGGATTATCCTCATCACTCATTAGTGGGCCAAATACCCCTAAGAAATAATAATTGTTGACAAGTTGTGCTTCTTAAATTATGTAATGTCATATATAACTAGAATTAAAGACATGCGTGTTTTATCACTAGTTGAATGATGAGGACGATGATGCCATTTAAATCCAGAAAAAGTAAGAAGGGGTTTGACGATGCAGTGATAAATCAGAGACTTCCGTAAAGATATAAAATGATACAAAAGGAAGAAGAGAAAGGTACGTCGTATTAATATATTATTTATTACAAAAAGAAAAGAAAAAGAAAAACACAGCCGTGGAAAGAAAGAGAGAATCCAATGGATGGATCTGACTTATGAGGCTGATGCCCTCCACTCCACCCCAACAATCAATCAGCAAAAATGAAAGAAAGATGCAAAGACAACCGTTTGTTGATGGAAAAACAATTTATCGAAAAAAATCATGTCTTCCTCTCTCTCAACTGTATATCATATGTTCCACATAACTAACACGAACACAGCCAAACCATTCGTTCATGTTAACCTGCCTTTTCTTATACATCGCAACGACAACCGAGTTAAAATATTATTTGAGGGTTACACCCATTGTTGCCATCGCCTTTTAAAGAAAACATTAAATAGGTCGAAAATAAAATAGCCGTGTTAGAATAGAAAGGGTGGGTGTGAGTGGATTTGTATCGATCTATTATGTGTTATGAATGCGATAACGATTCAAAGGTAGGTAGACAACATAATCTCCTCCTTTGCCTTTTTGGCATAACCCCTACTCCCCCCCCCCCCCCTTTATTTCCTTTTTCATTTATTTATTAATTATGACTCATATTCTTTCCTTTTGCTTTATGGTTAAAGGCAATCCCCAAAAAAAAAAATCGTCTATATATATATTTTTTTAATTTAGGACAATTCTATTTGCTGATCGATGTTACATAGGAGGACAAGCGTTTTAAATATTAGAATAAATATTCATTTATAATTTTAATAATTATTTAACCTGATTTTCAACAAATTAACAATAATAGCTATATAATTATAGTAGATGAAAAATACTCGAAGTAAAAAATCGGGGGCAAGAAAGCAGTTTGAGAAGAGAGACATGGGAAAGTAACGTGTAAATGGTTGAATATGGAGAGGGGGGGGGGTGGTGGGTTCAATTCATGCAATTATGAGGGACAAGTGTGGGGCCTTTCCGATAGCACGCTGGGGCCTTGTCCCTCGTGCCCGACCCGACCCACGACTCTTACCACCCTTGCCCGACCCTTGCCAGGAAGCGACACCACCTCCTCCTCCTCCTGTTCGGGCATGGAATAATAATGATGAGTGATGATTATACAAATGGGTCATTATTTCAGATTTGGATTGGGGTTTTGACTTCGTGGGGTTGTTCGTTCGTCCGTCAGTTGCTTGATCCGAGGATTCCCTTTCCCCCTCCCTGCTGCCTGCCATAAAACTCATAACTCAAAAGGAGCTGCGACTAAATTCACTATTCTTAATTACTACTATTTTTTTGTTACTTTTCGTTTATTTTTTTTTTTTAGAGTCCCCCCCCCCTCCCCCTTCCGGCTATTCTTCTTCTTATTTAAAGTCCCCATCCTTGCTTGACCTTCTTTTCTTTTAACCTCCATAATCATATCGCGCAAAGGGAAGAACCCCCCCCCCCCAAAAAAAAAAAAGTTTTATCTTTTCTTTTTTCTGCTGCTGAGAGTTTGAGTGAGTGAAGCTTAAGGGAAGGATCAGAAGCTTCGTCAATCAGTTCATATCCTGGGACTGGGAGGAACAAATCCAGACAGACAGCAAGAAAGGGCATGTAAGAGAGAGAAGAGAGACTGTCGCCTGTCACAGGAATTCTTTTGTTGGCTCTTACAAAAAAAAAAGAGGGGATAGTTTCAATCATGAAGTTCATGAAGCTCGGATCCAGGCCTGATACTTTCTACACCACCGATGCCATCAGGTTAAACTCAGCAAACATCCCTCTGGGGTTCATTTTCCTCTTCTTTTCTATCAATAGGGTCTTGAAAGATAAAATGGCAGGTCCGTCTCCTCAGAAGTCTCCAGTGATCTCATCATCCAAGTCAAGGGCACCAGATATCTCCTACACAAGGTCCCCGCCACCCCTTTACGATCCCAGTTCAATGTTTCTTAGATTATTAATTGTTGTTGTTGACCCCAAACTGCAGTTTCCCCTGCTTTCCAAGAGCCTAAGGTTGCAAAGGTTGTGCTCTGAGTCCCCTGATTCCTCCCCACACCAAATTGTCCACCTTACTGAATTCCCTGGTGGGGACGAGGCATTCGACCTCTGTGCCAAGTTCTGCTATGGAATTACCATCACTTTAAGTGCTTACAACATCGTGGCTGCCCGGTGCGCCGCAGAGTACCTCCAGATGTCTGAGGATGTCGAGAAGGGCAACCTCATCTACAAGCTCGAGGTCTTCCTCAACTCCTGCATACTCCAGGGCTGGCGTGACTCCATCGTGACCCTTAAGACTACCAGGGCTTTTCCTCTCTGGTCAGAAGACCTTAGGATCACAGGCAGATGCATTGAGGCGATTGCCGCCAAGGTCCTGATGAACCCTTCCAAGGTTACCCTGTCTCATAGTCAATCCCGTCGCGGCGGGGACGACCTTTCCTGTAACGGAGTGGAAATCCAGAGTCAGAGGACTTATAAGCCGGCGTGCAAGGGTTGGTGGGCAGAGGACATCTCCGAATTAGGCATCGACCTCTACTGGAGGACGATGATCGCGATAAAATCTGGAGGAAGGCTACCTTCGAATTTGATAGGCGATGCCCTGAAGGTTTACGCATCCTGCTGGCTGCCTAAGATACAGATATCCAGGATAACAGACTTGGGCATCGGGTCAGACTCGGATTCCGAAGGTAACGTAGAAATCACTTCGAAGACAAGGCTTCTGCTGGAATCCATCATCAGCCTGCTTCCGGCTGAGAGGGGAGCCGTTTCCTGTAGTTTCCTGTTGAAACTATTGAAGGCTGCCAACATTCTTGGAGCTTCTCCCTCTTCAAAAATGGAACTGGCAAGACGGATTGGTATTCAGTTAGAGGAGGCGACTGCAAAAGATTTGTTGATTCCCCCTCCATCTCGGGCAAGCAACATGCTCTACGACGTCGACATTGTGATGAATATAGTTGAGTTGTTCATGTTACAAAGTCAGAGTCCTCCGACCAGTCCTCCGAGGTTCAAGTCAGAGTTCGTCGAGAGGAGGAGGTCTCGTTCTGCTGAGAACATCGACCTCGACTTCCAGGAGAGCAGAAGATCATCATCTGCATCGCATAGCTCTAAAATGAAGGTGGCGAAGATCATTGACCGATACCTACAAGCCATTGGACATGATATAAACCTGCCACTGTCTAAGTTCATGGCTTTGGCCAAAGCCATACCAGACTTTGCGAGGATCGATCACGACGACCTTTACAAAGCTATCGACGTCTACCTCAAGGTAATCAATCAATCAAATATTTTCCTACTTGAAAGTAGTCCTTTGGATGGATCGACTCATTTGGTAGCTCCTATTTGGTTGTAAAATGTCGGTGTTGGATATGGATAACCAACTATTTGACAATGGACCAAATCGTTGGTCCACATTATGACATATTTTGTGAGTTTAGGATCACATGACATTGAGTTTCTTAACCTATGTCTATCTTAACTGATAATTTCCATTGATTGACCAGTTGGTGGATATTGTATTATTAGAACACACTGTCCATTTCGAAGGTTAGAAATGTCATCGTCAGAACTTGGCTAAAATCTGCCATTGTATTGGGTCTGAAACTAGCATCTTGTGTTTGAATGAATAGGCGCATTCAGATCTCACCAAGGGTGAACGGAAGCGGCTATGTCAAATCCTGGACTGCAAGAAGCTTTCAATGGAGGCATGCATGCACGCGGCACAGAACGAGATGCTGCCCCTGAGGGTCGTGGTACAAGTCCTGTTCTTCGAGCAAGCACGAGCGACCAAGTCTGGTAACAAAGTCGCTGATCTGCCGGGCCACATCAAGGCACTTATAGAATCACACGGAATAGACCCATCAAGGCCTCTGGCGCCATTAAGCACCACCACAGCCAGCATCCCTGCTGATGACCAGTGGAGTGTGTCGGGGATCAGATCCCCAAAGAGGATCCCTACGTTGAAGATGAAGCTGGCGGAGGATGAGGAGCTGGAAGAGCAGGACGACACGCGGCAGGATGGGATGGGAAAGAGCTCGAAGCTCAGGGGATTGTGCGCGATCCCGGGGCGACCCAAGAGGATGTTAGGAAAGTTTTGGTCCAACGGTAGGAGCGCCAATGCTAATGGCAATGACAAAAAATGAATTTGGGATCTCTCTTCTCCTCACCCTATTTCCGGTCTTCGTTCTTGTAATTTTTTTTTTTATCGGAATCTTTGCATGAAATTCGTATAGTTTACGGGGACGTACTCTGTTAATATTTGAATGAATGTCTATGATGTTAGAAATGAATAATGAGATGCAGATGAAATTTTTTTCTCGGGGAGAGAGTAAGGAAGGATGGTTTTAAGGATGGACAAATCATTTATCTAGTGATTATAGACACGTTCATGTGGTAATAAGTAGACATGTTAAATAGTGGTGCAATATTGTTTTGTTTGATCGGTGAATATGACATGGGATGGACTTTAGAAATCATATAAACATATTGGCCAAAAATAGTAAGAAATTGAGTGTCTAAATCTTTTAGATATTTACCCAGACTGATTGATTATTCATCTTAATAGGAGATAAATGTGCCAAGAGACATTGTGGATATTAACGGAATTCAGGAAAAAACACCCAATAACTACTAACGCTACACAAAGACAGTTTAAAATAATATCCATGATGATGTAGATATCTTTTTCAATCAGTTGCCCTGTGAAAAATAGTTTAGGAAGAATGATATTTTAAGTTCATCCGCCCGTCGGCTTGTGATATTCTTTTGATTTGTCATCGAATATGTTTGTCTTCTATCATCTCCCACCAATAGTGTATTTTCCTATTATAAAGTTCCGGCCGCTTATGTCATTGTCAATATATTTGAGAATTATGGGATAACTAGATCTCGGGAACTTCCTTGTAAACCAGCCACATAATGAGTTTATTTGTGGGTGTCCATGTTCGTTTAGATTATTATTATCCATAAAAAGCGGAAGAATATATCGTGTTAGTGTAGAGAATTAAAGTTCTACAACGATTTCAGTTGAAAAGGTGAAGGAAAATTGTCCGATTATCACGTTTTCTGATGAAGATCTTCTTGTGGGCCATAAGTCCCACAATCGACCATTATTTGTGTCTGGATATACATGCGACACAAAGGTTAATCGAATCCTGATTGACCCGGGTTCCGCAGTCAATATTATTTCATCAAAAGCTTTGAAGGATATTGGCTTAAGAGTGGATGATCTCTCAAGTAGTCGACTGATAATTCAGAGATTTAACCAAGGCGGAGAACGGGCCATTGGAAAAATTTGCCTTTCTCTCACGATTGGTGACAGGGAATCATGCACGACATTTTATGTGATTGATTCAAGGACGACCTATAATATGTTGCTAGTTCGGCCATGGATGCACGAATACGGAGTCGTCGCATCAACACTTCATCAATGCTTTAAGTTTATAAAGGATGGAGTGTCGTGTACAGTATGGGCGGATGCTAAACCTTTCACAGAGGAGGAATCATACTTTGCTGATGCCAAGTTTTACTTTAATAAGGGTACTAATGCTGAAGAAAAAGTCACGAAGCATGTACCGGTTGTAAAGGATATGACAAAGAAGTCGTACGTAGAAGTTTCACCTATCCAACAAGAGGTATCTTCAGTTAATCCGATAGTTAAAAATGAAACGACGGATTATAAGTCTAAACAAAATGTGCCAATTCTGCACTATGTCCCAAGAGCCTTTCGAAAAGCCGGGGAACCACCTTTCGTGAGTAACCACGCTGAAGAAATAGTGGTGCCAAAGGAACTCAACTGGCCAGTGAAGAAAATGACGACATTTGGTCAAACGAGTACGCCTTTAAAAGGTTTTATCAGGCCTAAACAGTGGGCAATCATCTATCCAGATTCATTGCCTGACAGGCGCACCAACGGATTTGATCCAAATGCATTCAGGCTAATCTTTGCGGTCGGCTACACAGAAGACTTGAAGGCGCTTGGGGCTGCTTCAAGAAAGGTCAATCTAGGAGGTGATACTCAAAAGTCAAAACTCGGTCTCGGGTATGATACTACTAAGCCCGTCGAAGCGGTGAAGAAGGCTTCAACTCAATACATTGAGGCTGATGATAAAACTACAACCGAATCGACGAGAACTTCAGTATTTGATCGACTTGGAGCCCCGTCTGAGCAAAGGTCAGTATTTGATAGACTTGGCACTCAGAAAGAAGAAATTAAGGTTCGAAGATTGGCACGGTCAAGATTGAGTCAAGCTCCAAGAAGTCGAATGGTGTGGAAAAGAGTTTATAAAAAAGAAGATATCCCAATTATCATAGAAGATACAAAGGATCTTCGAAGCAAAGTTCCCTCTCGAATAAAGCGTCAAACGGTTGTTGAAGTAACTACTGGCGATGTACTAAAAATGAGCACGAAGACATGGATATCTACTAATAGCAATGGGGAATCATCTCATAGTAATAGCGAAAATGATGTTGTCACTTCCCACCACGTCACAATTACTGAGGCTGAGGAAAACACTTCCCCTAAAGAGGATGATGCAGAAGAGGCTCCAGAAGTATTCGAAGACAAAAAGAAGTCTACTGTTGTCGAATTGAAAGAAGTCGATCTTGGGGAGGAAGGGGATCATCGTCCTACATTCCTTAGCACAAGTTTAACCCCTAAAGAAGAGGAGTTATACATCCAATTATTGAAGGAATACAAAGATGTCTTCGCATGGAGCTATAAAGAAATGCCCGGTCTTGATCCAAAGATAGCAGTCCATAAGTTAGCTGTTAAGCATGGAGTTCGACCCATAAAGCAAGCTCAACGACGTTTTCGCCCAGAGCTGATCCCATTGATAGAGGCCGAAGTCAATAAGCTTATTGAAGCTGGATTTATTCGGGAGGTGAAATATCCAACATGGATTGCGAATATTGTACCTGCTAGAAAGAAGAATGGTCAACTCCGAGTTTGCGTTGATTTTCGCGATCTCAATAATGCATGTCCCAAGGACGATTTTCCTCTTCCGATTATTGAGATAATGGTAGATGCGACTACTGGCTATGAAGCCCTCAGTTTTATGGATGGATCATCAGGATACAATCAAATCCGAATGGATCCGAAGGATGAGGAAATGACAGCTTTTCGTACACCAAAATGAATATATTGTTATGAGGTGATGCCTTTTGGGTTGAAGAATGCGGGAGCAACTTATCAGCGGGCCATGCAACGAATCTTTGATGATATTCTCCACAAGAATGTAGAGTGTTACGTGGATGATCTGGTTGTCAAATCCAGACAAAGGCGCGATCATATTAACGACCTTAGAAAAATATTTGACAGATTGCACAAATATCAACTAAAGATGAACCCATTGAAGTGTGCCTTCGGGGTTACTTCGGGAAAGTTCCTTGGATTTGTTGTTCGACATCGAGGCATTGAAGTCGATCAATCAAAGATAGATGCGATTATAAAGATGCCAGGACCAAGGAATATACATGAGTTGAAAAGCCTTCAAGGGAAACTTGCATACATTCGAAGGTTTATATCAAACTTGGCTGGACGATGCCATCCCTTTCATAGATTGATGAAGAAAGGTAATCCTTTTGAGTGGGACGAAGCGTGTGAAAATGCATTCAACAGCATAAAGGCTTATTTGTCAAAGCCACCGGTCCTTAATGCACCTATTCAAGGGAGACCCCTCATACTTTATATAGCATCACAAGAAACTTCACTGGGTGTTCTGTTAGCTCAGGAGAACGATAATGGAAAAGAAAATGCCTTGTATTATTTAAACAGAACTTTAACCGGAGCGGAATTGAATTACTCTCCAATTGAGAAGACCTGTCTTGCTTTAATGTTCGCCATTCAAAAGTTACGACATTATCTGTTGGCACACTCTGTTCGTCTCATATCACGAGCAGATCCTCTCAAATATATAATGTCGAGGCCAGTTCTGTTTAGTCGTCTCACGAAATGGGCACTTATGCTCCAAGAGTTTGAGATCTTGTATGTTCCTCAAAAGGCAGTGAAGGGACAAGCTTTGGCTGACTTTTTGGCAGATCATCCTATACCAGATAATTGGAAAGTATCGGAAGAATTGCCCGATGAGGAAGTAATGTTGGTTGATACCCCTTCTCCATGGAAAATGTTCTTTGATGGGTCAGCTACACAAAGAGGCGCGGGAGCTGGAGTTGTCTTCATCACATCCGATGGAGATATCATCCCTTATGCATATACCCTCACTCAGTTATGCTCAAATAATATGGCGGAGTATCAGGCTCTCATACTCGGGTTAAAAATGGCCATGGATAACAAAGTGCATAGTTTGAGGGTATATGGAGACTCCAAGCTTGTGATTAACCAACTTCTGTCCACATATGAGGTTCGCAAACCAGAGCTTTTGCCTTATCATGACTATGCGGTTAAACTCGCAGGGTGGTTTCTGGATATTACAATAAGTCATATACCCATAAAGGAAAATGCACAAGCAGATGCCTTGGCAAGTCTTGCTTCTGCACTCACTTCAGTAAATAGGGAGATCAGCATCAGATTATGTCAAGCATGGGCGACTCCACCGATCCTCGACAAGGAGGAAGCAAACGAGGTTAATCTCATACCCGTCTATAACATAGAGGATCAAGATTGGAGACAACCACTCATCGACTTCCTCGAACATGGAAAGTTACCTAACGACCTGCGACAAAGAGTAGATGTGAGGAGGAGAGCGCCTCGATTCATATATTTTAAGAATACTCTCTATTGACGATCCTTTGAAGGAGTATTCTTGCGATGTCTTGGAGTGGAAGAAGCCACCAAAGCACTAGAGGAGGCGCATTCTGGAGTTTGTGGGGCTCATCAATCTGGTCCTAAACTTCACTTCCAATTGAAGAGAATGGGTTATAGGTCATCCTTCCGCCCTTAGTTTAGTAAATACCTTGGCCTGGGTTTCAGGTCATCCTTCCAACTTCGGAGTGAGCAACCGTAGCTCCGGAGATCAACCTTCCGCCAGCACTCCCTTTGTTTCGGCGAGCAACCGTAACCGAGACGACAATCCTCCGCCATCACCTCCACCGTCGGGACGAGCAACCGTAGTTCCGGCTATCTTCCTTCACCCGCATCTCCGCCAGCACGGTGTTCGTTTGAAGCCTCGACATCCACATCCAACGATACCTCCGCCCGTCGCAGTCATACCGAGCGCCAACAGCCAGATTCCGTTCCACGAGTATTCAGGTCAACAGCGCACTGTACTAAGTCTACAGCGTCAGCGGTGACGTCAACTCCAGTCGCACTTGCAGCAGCGAGTCTACGTTGCTTTCTTTTTTCGCACCAACATCTTCCTAAGTCTACGTTCGCGGCAGTGAGTCTACAGCGTCAGCGGTGACGTCAACTCCAGTCGCACTTCAAGTAGCAAGTCTACAGCACTTTCAGCACCGTTTTTTTCCTTCATTTTTATGGCTGTAAGCACGCGTTTCCTCTTGTGAACCTTTAAATTTGTAACAGCTTTATTTTTATATCATTGAAATTCATCTTTCTGGCGACCACATACAATTCCCTGTGAGTCCATTTGCCAAATATTTCCGACGTGATCCGTTTCGACGCGAACACGTCTTTGGCGACCACAGTGGGAGCGCGAGGTAAACACCTCATATTTGCAGATGGCAAAAAATACTAGAAGTGGTGCAAACCGCGATCCCCCCCTCCTTTAGAAGGAGATGGTACCTTTCAGGCAGGGGATGCGATTACCGAAAATGTGGCCCTAGGTAGTCAGTTAAACGTAACCCAGACTGAATTGTTGGGACATGCGCCATCCGAATTCATATCAAGGTTGGAGTTCTATAATGAATTTAATGATATGAAGAACTCGTTTGATAAGCGGATATCTGGTTTGAAGAGTAATATGGCTCGAGTTCTAGAGCAAACACCACCTTAAGTAGGCCCAGTGTCGTCGCAGGAACGAGTAACCATACAGACAGAGAGTTCTCCTTTATGGGAGATGCGCGACGCGCTGACAAAAGGAACGTCTCCTTTCAGGATGAGGATCCCTGGAATGTTGATGCCCAATATTCTACTGAAATCAGGGACAGGACGTCTCCCTCTAAGCCAGCCTCTTCCCGGTCGCCCACGGAGTGGAGGCAAAATGCCGCCTTCGCAGCGAAACCGGAAGATCAGTATGGCGAGGGTCAGGGTGAAACAAATAGGTATGCGCCTTCCGCCCCAGGGCGGCGACCTGGGAAAGCCCCTGTAGATGATTTTCCACCAGGGGATTTGCCAAACCCAAGGGGACCGTCCCGGGTAGAAAGTTTTTATACTAAAGCCCCTGTAGATTTGCAGCCGACAAGGAATGTTGAAGGAATGCCTTACACAGGAGAAAGATGGGGTCAGGACCTTGTAAGGGAGCCAGTTGGCCGCCCCCCCATTAGATTTGAGGGAGACAATAGCCCAAGTACTAGAACAAATGATCCCTGGAGTCGTGAGACAAGATGACCCCACCTTCTACAGGAGCCCTTATCCGGCATATGTCGACAGGGACTTCCCCTTGCCCAGAGGGTACAGAGTGCCTGATTTCACTCGTTTCTCAGGAGAGGATGAGATGACCCCTTTGGAGCACATAGCGCGGTTCACCCATCAACTTGGGGAAGCTGCGACTAATGATTTTTGGAAGTTGAAGTTGTTTCCAAATTCGCTCACAGGAGATGCCTTTACGTGGTACGCTAGTTTACCCCCTGGATCAGTGGCATCGTGGGCTGATATGCAGTCTAGCTTTATGAAAGCGTTTGCGCGGCTGGACTCGCCTCTGTCGATCTTTGAGGTCATGCGCTTGAAACAAGTCGCTGGTGAGCATCCGAGGCAGTTTTTGATGCGCTTGCGAAAAGCATTGCTCCGCTGTAGACCGGCAATCTCGGAAAGAGACCAGCTCATCGTGGCATTAAATGCCTTGTCCATCCCTTTCAAAAAGAAATTACAAGGGGAAAGGTTCACCGACCTGTATGACCTCGCCAGAAGAGCAACTGAGTACCACCAGTTGTTGGTGGAAGAAGCTCAGTCTACGCGCACTTATCAGCTAGAGGCTATCGAGGTGGTCATGGCTGAGTTCATAAAAGGAGAGGCCACCGTTTGTGAGCCGTTAGCACGGAGGAATTCCAAAGCGAAGGCGTCCCAGAAAACAGGGGAAGAGAGAAAATATTCCTTCGATATAGATAAAGCCGATGCGATTTTTGATTGGCTTTTCCAGCGAAAGCGGATTAAACTAAAACCAGGTCATAGGACCCCCCAGACGGATAGAGAAAAGTCTAGGAACTTTTGCAAGTGGCACGGGTCATTCACACATACGACCAAAGATTGTCTGTCTTTCAGGAACATTATTCAAGACCTTATAGAGGCAAAAGAATTGTGTTTCCCTGAAGTCGACGAAGTTACTATGGTCGACGAGAAACCTTTTGATGATGAAATTGCTATTCATACCATAATTTCCCTCTGCAGGACACAAAAGTATCTGGGGAGACATTGGTGGCGAATGCCCTGTTCCGTAAACTGGCTGAAAAAGGGGTAATTACCTGCCCAGCCAAAGCGGTTGCCAGTAACCTTTGCTGCTGGCATATAGATGACACACACACTACTGATAGGTGTAACACCTTTCGGAAATACCTCCAAGCTAATCAGGGTGACACCTGGTACGACCTGACCCCGCTTGAGGAGGTGGCAATGGGAATAGGCTCCCCACGACCACGGACTGCCTCTAACAACCCACAGAGAGGATTCAAAAGCCCTCCGAGTCTAGAGCATAGGTTGGCGACCCGAGGAGGAAGAGGTGGCCCCCATGGCAGAGGAAGGGCTCCTGAGCACCATTCTTATGCCGCAGAGCGCTCTAGGCGGCATTTGGAGTTTGACAACCCACAAACTCAACAGAAACCTAACCAAGAAAATGGTGCTCACATCCATGAGTCACACCCTGCAACGGGCGCGCACCCTGTAACAGGTGCGACTGATAGAGCGCAGCGAGGTGATGCGGCGCAAGGGAAAGGAGCCAAGCCAAGGTATGGCTCACGTAAGGTTGATGCTCGCGCGATCCAGATGGGACCACCAATTGCCCAATTCTTAGATGAGAAGCTGCTGTGCCAGAAATGCAAACTGATTGGGCACAACAGAATTTTAATCACACAGCTCTGTACGGCATGCTGTGTGAGCTACTTCCTCAAGTTGGTAGACTTGTCGGCAAATGGAGGGATGGTGATCCAGCCGGCTTGCCCCGCGACTACAGGTACTCGGAACTCCCTGCATAATTCAAAAATGACACAGGAACCATCACGAACAGTCGTGGGATGTGATCCGTTCGTCGAAGATTTTGTGGAGGTACGTCAGATCGCCATTGATTCTAAGAAATCAAGAATGGTGAAAGTAACTAATCCTTCGAAACATTAGCAGAAAGCTGTGGGTAAAGCAACTTTACCTACACAGACCCGGAAAAGGAGAGACAGACGTCTAAGCCACGTCGCCAAAAGGCCTAGACCTGCCCTAACGATGGCCGCTCCACATGCCTAATCACATATAAAGAAGTCAAATGTGGAAGCTGAGTGCAATGGGTCTACGGACCACTCGGAAGAGCCAGGCTCGAGCTTTGATTACACCCTTCTTAGGAGTGACATCCCGAGTGACGTTAATGGCAGGAAAGAGGCAACCGTGAGCTGTAACGCTATCACCTTGCCTGTGGACTTCGCCAAAGCGAGGGATACAGAGAACCTGAAAGGTAAGTCGCCTCCGTCTCGTCCTTTGACCTACCCGTCGGGTTTCCCACTTCATTGGCTTAAGAAGCCTTCGGATAGTATGAAACAACACATGCATTCATTGTATATCACGGCCACCTTTGATGGCACTATAGTGAATCGAGTCTTAGTAGACAACGGAGCCACTATAAACGTACTGCCATTGTCCAGGTTTAAACTACTTGGATATAAGCCATGCGACTTGATAAAGACAGTTGTCGCTGTAAGCGGATTCAATGGCAGGAAATCGGAATGCTTGGGAATTTTTTCAGTACACTTGGGTGTAGGTCGACAAGAAAAGGAAACTGCTTTCGTTGTCATAGACATAGTTCCTACCTTCAACGCTTTGCTTGGACGTGACTGGCTTCATAAAGCCGCGGCTATACCATCCACCTTGCATAGAGAATTAATGTTATGGCTTGATTCCGAGGTTGAAATTATTAAGGCTGATAGTTATTCCTGTTGTGATAAGGGTATTTTGCATGCAGAGGCAAGTAAGACCGTGAAAGACCTTACACTGCATCAGCGATACGAGCTGGGAGATCCTACAGTCGGACCCCTAGGCCAGCCATCTGGAAAATTTGACTACATTGTAGACTATGGAACCTCGCATCCCAAACCTGAGAACGGCCCAATCATCCCAACAGGGTGGGGAGATGAGTTCACCGACAAGGATATAGAGGAGGTTCTTCAAGAGGTTAATTCGGGAGAGAACCTCGCCGAGGAAAGCAGGAATGATGAGAACAAAAGCGACAAAGGGGAAGCCTTAGAAGGCCAACCAAGTGCTGGAGCGGAGTTGGAGCCCGATAGATTCCTGAAGGAGGGAATCTATGGACCAGAGTGAAAGGAAGGATGCGGCAGTCGCTGATATCCTCCAGCGACTCCGAGTCTACAAGGAAGGACGGGATCAGTCTATGTCGTCTTTAGCAATAAATGTAACGGGGCTTAGAGCGCCTGATATTTGTAATAACCCCGTGTCCACTAGTCTTGGTGGTAACAACGGTCGTGAGTCTTTAATGGTCCCTTGTGATCCTTTAATTACTATTAATTTGGGAAGCGAGGCTTCTCCTAGGAATCTTTTTATCAGTTCATCCATAAATAAAGAATTTTTTGATTCAATCAGGGGTGTACTAGAGGAATTTAAAGATTGTTTCGCCTGGGATTACACCGAAATGCCAGGGCTAGATCGTAGACTGGTAGAACACACTTTGCCTATCAAGGAAGATTTTAAGCCAGTGCGACAAGCTCCAAGACGAATGTCTAGAGAGGTGACGCAATTAGTATTTGAGGAAGTAAAAAAGCTCTTTCGGGCAGGGTATATAAGGACTTCACGATATACGGAGTGGATTTCTAGCATTGTCCCTGTATTGAAGAAAAACGGAAAAATTAGAGTTTGCATAGATTTTAGAGATTTAAATCGTGCTACTCCTAAGGATGAATATCCTATGCCTGTCGCAGATGACCTTATAGACAAAACTGCGGGCCATCAGGTCATGTCTTTTATGGACAGTTTTTCGGGTTACAACCAAATCTTCATCGCAGAGGAAGATATTCACAAAACCGCGTTTAGATGTCCGCTAGGCATTTTTGAATGGGTAGTAATGCCGTTCGGATTAAAAAATACTGGTGCCACGTACCAACGGGCAATGAACACCATATTCGATGCTTATCTAGGGAAAACAGTAGAAGTCTACATCGATGACATAGTGGTCAAGTCGACAAAGGAGGAGCTACATGTCGAACATTTGAGAAGTGCCTTTACGAAGATGAGGATGCACCAACTCAAGTTAAATCCTCTAAAGTGTGCCTTCGGGGTCAAGGCAGGGCATTTCCTAGGTTTCCTAGTGCATCAGCGGGGCATCGAGGTTGATCAAAACAAAGTAAAAGCCATTCAGAAATTGTCGGCACCAAGAAATAAGAAAGAATTGCAAGCTTTCCTAGGGAGAGTTAATTACTTACGTAGATTTATAGGGAATGTCGTAGGAAAGACAAAAGTTTTCTCTAATCTACTGAGAGGAAAGAATGATTACAGATGGACTAAGGAACATGAAGAGGCCTTTGACGCCCTAAAAGAATACTTAACGCATCCACCAGTCTTGATACCTCCCCAACAAGGAAAACCTTTCATTCTTTACGTAGCAGCCACCGAAATAACAATAGGTGCAATGCTGGCACAAACAGATAAGGACGGACGCGAAAGGGCAGCTTACTACTTGTCAAGGCAGTTAACTGCGACTGAGGTCAAGTACACTTCAAAAGAGAAGCTATGCCTATCAGTGTTCTATGCCATAATGAAACTTAGGCACTACATTGGGAATGGGGAAGTCTATGTGGTGTCTAAGTCACCCATAATTAAATATTTCTTTGAAAGTCCATTATTGGCTGGACGTATTAGCAAGTGGAGCTTAATCCTTTCCCCGTACGACTTGAGATACAAATCCCAACAGTCGGTTAAAGGTCAGGTTTTGGCTGATTTTCTAGTTGATCATGACCCGACCCTGTCGATAGATCAAGGGGAAGGAATCGATGACATTTGGCAAGCATGGTTCGATGGTTCATCTACAGGAAATGGAGTAGGGATAGGAGTTCATATATTGTCTCCAATGGGCAAGGACATCAGGTTGGCCTACCGTCTACACAAATTGTCAACCAATAATGCTACTGAATATGAAGCATTGATAACGGCGCTAAAAGAGCTCCTTTCATTAAACGCGAAGCAAGTTCAAATTAAGGGTGACTCTCAGTTGGTCATCAACCAGGTAAATGAGGAGTGTACATGTCAAGAGAAATTGCGACCTTACCTTGATATAGTTCAGCGATTAGTCGCATGTTTCGAAAGTATAACTTTTCATTTCGTAAGTCGCAACGAAAACGGAGTAGCCAATAATTTGGCACAATTAGCCTCGGGTTACAGAGGAAAAGTTAACCCAGGAGATTTAAAAGAAATAGACCCGCACTTACAGCCGAGTAATAATATCATGGCTGTAGACATAATGAAACAAGATGAAGACTGGAGAAAACCTATTATAGATTTTCTTTCTAATCCAAATCAGAAGGTTAAACAACGAATTAAAGTCCAAGCATTAGCATATGTCCTTCTAGATGAGGTTCTTTATAAAAAAGATACCAATGGAGTACTCTTAAGGTGTGTAGACTTAGACGAAGCTACCCCAATAATGCTAGAAACCCATGAAGGACTCTGTGGATCGCATCAATCGGGAGTAAAAATGTGTTGGATTATTCGGAGGCATGGGTTTTATTGGCCATCAATGATGAAAAATTGCATCGAGATGGCCAGAGGATGTCAAGTTTGCCAGCGACATGGTCCGTCAACTCGCGCGCCGGCAGCCGACTTGACTCCAATAATTAAACCTTGGCCTTTTAGAACTTGGTCTTTAGATATAATAGGAGAGATTCATCCTCATTCTAGTCGAGGAGATGCGTTTATCTTGGTTGCGACAGACTACTTCACTAAGTGGATAGAGGCCCAAGTCTACAAGAAAATTGACCATAGCGAAGTGATTGAGTTCTTGCGAAATAACATTATTTACCGATTTGGCATTCCTCAAAGCATTGTTGTAGACAATGGGACGGCTTTTAACAATGCTAAGGTGAGAGAATTCGCTGAAGAGTTTGGCTTTGCGATTTTGAATTCTACCCCGTACTACCCTCAAGCGAACGGGCAAGCTGAGGCGTCTAACAAACTGATAAAAAACAACATCCAAAGAATGATTGGATGTAATCCAAGGAAGTGGCACGAAGTTTTAAGTGATACTTTATGGGCTTTAAGAGTCACTAAGCGAGAGGGCACTGGAGAAACTCCATTTGCACTAGTCTACGGACATGATGCGATTCTACCTATAGAAGTGAGGTATAAGTCGCTTCGCGTCGCACAGCCAAGTCTACAAGATGAAGCTATGTATGTGGCCCTAGAGGAGTTGGAAAAGAAAAGACTAGAAGTTGTTGATAAATTAGAAGCTCACAAGCAAAGAATAGCCCGACACTACAATAAGCAAGTGGTTCATAAATGCTTTAATATCGGCGACTTGGTCTGGAAAATGGTGTTGCCGCTAAAGTCTAAGGACCAAGTGTTTAGAAAATGGTCCCCAAATTGGGAAGGACCATATCAGGTAATTGAAGCTTATTCAACGAATAGCTACAGATTGTCGACACTCGAGGGGATTAAACAACCATTGAAAATTAATGGTAAATATTTAAAACGATATAGAAGAACCATTTGGGAATCGCATAGAAAGGTTTTAGAAAAACGTTTCCCAGTCGTTCTTAAAGAGATCACACAGGAATAATTGTTAACATCAATGTAGACATGCAAGTCTAAGCTTAAACTTTTGTCTGCAAAATATAAAGTTACACGGTCATAGACTGAGTTTGTTTATAGGGTGTCATCCCTGCGACTTGCTGTCTACAACCGGTAATAAAAAGAGATAAGAAAAACTTCAACGTGGAGGGAGTCGCAGGACTAGTCTTGTGCCCGGCCTGGATATTGAGTCGGTCGCTTCCACGAACAAAAGGGTTAAGACCTTGGCGCGGTTGCGTTTAAGGGTGAACTCGTTCTTCCGACGATACCAAGACATTAAGTCGTCCGGGTCCTACTGCGCGGAAGCATGGGCAGTTCGTTCGATGAGCAGTGAGTCCACCACGGCAATCCGCTCCTGGAGGTCTTTCTGGAAGGCCAGGAGCTCCTTCAGCCGTCTCTCGACTTGCAGTAGTTGCCGGGACATGTCTTCTTTTTTTCCCCGGAGGAGTTCAATGTCGTTAACTTCTTGTAGTTGAGCAGTCAGCTTTTCATGGATCTTGAGCCTAGCCTCTTGGTGAGCCTTAAAGTCATCCTGATAGGATGACCACTCAGTCCAGAATTGTGACTTGAACTCCTCGCAGGCGGCCAACATCTGCGCGCTGGTTACTGGAGACTCCTGTAGCTCCGTAATACATTCCTGAAGCTCTTTGAAAATAGCCTCAGAAAAGGTCTCGTGGCTAAGCAGCTTTGCGACACGATCCACGTTCTTCATAACACGGTCATAGTCGCTGACACCGCTTGATGTACCCTCTCCAGCAGGCAAACTTGAAGTACCCTCTCCAGTAGGTACACTTGATGGTGGGGAGGAGAAATGTACAGCTTCTGCTGCAGTAGGTTGTGCGACATCGTCAGGATTGGCTCCCAAGATACCAGCCTCCTCTGAAATTGCAGCTTCTGCCGACGTCGGCATTGGCACCGCAGCAACAGATGGGTTGACTTCGGGAGCGCCTGTTTCCTCCGGTGTTGCAGCTTCTACATCAATGACGACATCCTCCTCCCCCAAGTGTCAGGATTGGAGGATTAGAAACCGAGACATCCTGTGAATTAAGAAAACATGCTAAATGTTAAAGACGAAAACAGAGGACGAAAACGTTAATAGAAGGGTACTGACCTCATCTACGGGCACTATTGTAGTCTCTGGTGCAAGAGAAACTACAGGCACCAGAGCCATCATCTCTTGTCTAAAAGGAAGCCAAACACCATGAGAATCAGTGAAGTTCTTACTTCTCGAAAGGATTAGAAGAAATTCTACAGGGGACTCGTAGACTGAGCCAATAATTACCTTGGAATCCCAGAGCCAGACCCCCGGGAGATCGGCTGAGCTTGCCTCAGTAACTTCGATATCGGGATGCCCTCCGAGCCAGAAGTTGGCGAGGATATAGCCCCGCGTTTGCGCTTCCCAAGTGTCCCTGAGGGCTGCCTCTCGACTTTAGGTTTTTTGCCTTTGATGGCAGAAGGCTATTGTCGTCGAATCGAGCGACTAGCTTGAGGAGGTGGGCTTCCCTCAAAGGAGGAGTCTCCAGAATCTGTAATCACAACATTAAGGATTAAAAGGAGATACTCTAATAATAGGGATACGAAAACTCTTTAAAACGTATAAAACTTCCTTTACCGGTGATAAGCTTCTGACCAGCCTTCAGCATCATGTCAGCAGACAGATAGAGGTCCGGTTCTGCAAAAGTCTTGAAGAAAGTCATCCCCTCGCGAAGAGCTCCAAAAGTAAGCGCCCATTGGATGAGGAAAGTTTCAGTAGCATAAATTGGAGTGCTCTCAAGGGGAAACTCCATATGTTGAAGCTCTGCCTTCTGCGTTAAGAGGGCCAGGGAGGCTTGAAGAGAATCCTTTGAAAGGAGGTAGCTATTCCTGATATGGAAAGGGACATTGAAAGTGTTGGAGAAGGGGACTGCAGGGCTCTGAACGAAACCCAGTTGCCTTGCGCAGAGCTGGGGATTGTAGGCTTCAAAGCCAAAGCCTGACTCCGTGGCGCATGCTAGGTCCCTGCTAGTCAGCATAGAATCCCAGTATATACTCGACACCGGCTTCTTCCGGCGCTTGATAACAGGGTGGCTGTTGGGAAACGGAGCCCAGTTGCGGCGTTCTCCTCGTCCAGCGTCGATGATGTGCTTCATGTGCCCTGTCATCGAGGCATGCAACCATTGGTTCCTGTTATGGCAGCAGGCCTCTAACATATTCGTCCCATAACAGTCAACCTTGATAGCGCCAGAAGGCATCTGGTAGCCTGTAAGTCCTGGCATCCATGTGCAAGCCCATAGATGCACGAGCCAAAGAAGGCCACCAGCTGGATACTTGGGAAAAGGACTCGTACAAGAGCTATTCCTATATAAGCCCTGGTAGATAAGACCCAATAAAAAGGGCGCCTAGGCTACCTTGCTGGAAGCATTGCTCAGAAAATTGGCAATCCCGTAGACCATTTTTGGCACCCTCTTGCCAGGGAAGCAAAACACGTACTTGCTCAGCCACACACTGAAGAATTCCACTTCTTCAACCTTTCCCCAAGCAGAAAGAGGGCGGCCTCTGAGTAATTGGAGATGCCTCGTTGCTGTATCCAGAATCTGGAGCATCCCTGATGGACTATGGTCACTATCCAAAGGATGGAGGCGGACGGGAGTCCCAGCCACATAACTACCCGTCAAGAAGTAAATATCCTCCAATGTGATAGTCATCGGGCCTTCTGGAAAGTAAAAGCAGTTGACTGAACTATGCCAGAAGGGGAGGAGGCTGGCGCATACCCGTGGGTCGCAATGCTTGGCGACCAAAGAAAGCTTTAGGAAGGCCCATATCCCGCAAACTCTCAGCTTGCTCTCCAACTTTTCTTGCCAACGGGAGAACCACTCCCGTACTAGGGTTTTCTCCACAGAGGGGAAGCACAGGAAGCCGCTCTTCTTCTCCCAGCCGAATGGGTCGATGAAGCCCTCCCGGCAGAGAGGGATTTGATGCTCTGTGATGAGATATTCATAAGGAATGGGGTCCGGGAGATATTCAAGCACAGGACCCAGAGTTAGGCCTTTGCCGTCTGGGGTCCGAACAACGCCAGAAGGGCCGGCGCGTTGCTGATGCCACTGGAAAGAAGTAAGCTTCGACATGATCGGAGAAAAAAAAGTTTTTCCTGAGAAGAAGGCTAGGGTTTCGTAAGGAGCAAGTCTGCAAGGAAAAGATACGTATGTCGCAAGTGAAAGGAGGGAAACGAAACGTTTTCCTTTTAAATCAGGCAACTATGCTTAGGTAACAGAAGTCGCCTCAGCATAAAGAGGGGGGCTTATGTTGACACAATAAAATATTCTGGGCCTGTACTAAGTCTACGGCCCATATCGAGTGCAGGCCTAAGTGAACAGCCCGTCGACTTGTGGAAATCTCAGTCTACAACAGCCTAAGTCTACAGTTTCCTTTAGCAGCGCAAAGTGCGAGATGAGTCTACGACTCGTCTGAACACGTCTTAACTCATTAAATGACAGTTAGGAAAATCTTTTAAAACAACTCCCGAGATCCCTGGAGGGAGGTTAAGGTTGAGCCGTATTTTAAGGGATTTTCGAGATCGTGTAGGACGTGTGGAGCTTTGTGAAAACTAGTATAAAAGGGGCAGTTTACACTTAGGAAATTTTCACGATCAATCAGCCAAACACAAGCTTTGCATTGCTCGTCACCCTTAGTTTAGTAGATACCTCGGCCTGGGTTTCAGGTCATCCTTCCAACTTCGGAGTGAGCAACCGTAGCTCCGGAGATCAACCTTCCGCCAGCACTTCCTTCGTTTCGGCGAGCAACCGTAACCGAGACGACAATCCTCCTCCATCACCTCCACCGTCGGGACGAGCAACCGTAGTTCCGGCTATCTTCCTTCACCCGCATCTCCGCCAGCAAGGTGTTCGTTTGAAACCTCGACATCCACATCCAACGATACCTCCGCCCGTCGCAGTCATGCCGAGCGCCAACAGCCAGATTCCGTTCCACGAGTATTCAGGTCGACAGCGCACTGTACTAAGTCTACAGCGTCAGCGGTGACGTCAACTCCAGTCGCACTTGCAGCAGCGAGTCTACGTTGCCTTCTTTTTTCGCACCAACGTCTTCCTAAGTCTACGTTCGCGGCAGTGAGTCTACAGCGTCAGCGGTGACGTCAACTCCAGTCGCACCTCAAGTAGCAAGTCTACAGCACTTTCAGCACCGTTTTTTTCCTTCATTTTTATGGCTGTAAGCACGTGTTTCCTCTTGTGAACCTTTAAATTTGTAACAGCTTTATTTTTATATCATTGAAATTCATCTTTCTAGCGACCACATACAATTCCCTGTGAGTCCATTTGCCAAATATTTCCGACGTGATCCGTTTCGACGCGAACACACATCATCCAACCACTCACAATACTTTGGGATATATGCAAATTCGCTGCGCATCCGAAAATATCCTTCCCAACGAGATTTGTCTGATACGATCCTCCTTCCTAATGTAATCGAAGGTTTTGGCTCGGCATAAGATGTTGTGGATGGTGACACCAGAGACCAAGCTTTGGGACGATAAGAGTCATCTGGAATCTCCTTCTACCAATGTTGAAGGTTATCTTGTTTGAGATTTCGTAAAGAAGACCATAATTCCCTGCGATAAGAGAGACGATGAGCATATGCCTATAAGAAGCGTACAACCTAGCGGGGACAGTCCTGACGATTTGCTCTTTTTGATTCCAAGGACTAAAAAATTAAGATCATGAGAGGGTGGCGAGAAGTCATCTTACCCGATTTGCTCTTATTAAAGAGTGTCGATGAAAATTGTCCTTCGTGTCGAGATTGACAAGAAGGCCGACGAGATTATTCCAAGAATATATGAAATACGAAGCTTCTCACCTTACCCGTAACCACAAGGGCAGATGTGTTTGATGAAATTGTTGCAAACCTGTACAAGAAAAATCATTCGGTCAATTTTTTTAGAAAAAAAAAAAGAGAAGACACAAAGACTCATCACGTTCCAGGACGCTTGCAATTCAACAGGGATGGGCTCCGAGGGAAGACACCAACCAAAAAAAAAAATCGAGATTCTAACCGACGGGGAATTCGTGAATCTCGCAAATGAAACGCAAGCGGGGCAATTATCAACAAAAAAAAAATTTTGCTACACGATGGAGGTGACCCCTACCAAGGTATATAAGGGTAGAGATTTAATTCGGGTGAGATGATGGTCCCTCCTGCAAGTGAAAATAGAAGCGCATCAGAAGACAAAAAAAAAAGAGTTGTCGAAGGAAGAAAACTCTCAGGTCGCCGATTCCCTCGACAAACAGAGCAATTAAGTTACCTTAATCCTCGATTGCACGAGCTCTATATTGAAGAAAAAAAAGTGCACTCGGATATAGCGGAAACAAAAAGCGGGATAACGGGGACAGTTCTCACGAAGGAAGTATACGATCGTATTCTGCAACTAATTCAAAAAAAATGGTGAGAGGAAGACAAGGATCGATTAAAGCAAGAGAGAAGCATCTGACCCCATGGACAACAATGGAGCGGTCGAAGCATTCGATCGAACAGTTCAACGAAACTTATATGGCTTCACCCCACTCTGTTCGTTCGTAAACTCCACGACAATCCTTAGTTTCTTTTAGTTCCTGAAAGAAGCGATCATACAGCAACTTAATTATTGATGAAGGAGTAAGAGAAGCTCACGAAGATCATTCGGCAAATTAATTAAAAAGTTGCAGGGAGAGAAACGAAACAACCATTGAGACACGTGGATAAAACAAGGACACGCAATGGTAATAACATGAAGCTGAGCAAAGAAAAGTAATGCAACCCTCCACACGTGAGCTTGAAATCCCTCATTCAACCGTACGATGATAGAAAGCGAAAGTATGAAAGAATGAATGCTAAAACGAAGAGCGTGAAGACTCTATTTGTAGGGTTCGTAATGCAATATTTTGCTTTACAAAAGATCTTCCTCGAGATTTCGTGAAATCAGCAAAAAATAAAAAAAACCCTCAAAATATTAGATGATATTGCGGGAAAGGTGAACACATGTATCTGATAGGAGATTGCATCAAATTTAATTAAATTTGGTTGAGATCCTACGATGCAAAAGCTGGGAAGAAACATATACTTACCAGTGATCCAGCTAAAGAAAGTCACGTTATATTGTTTGGCTTATTATCTCAGCACCGAATATCACGACCTCGTCTTTAGATCTCCGGAAATATCTGATTTCAGAAAATATTTTTCCTACTAGAATATGGCTGAATTAATCTCTTGGAATTGATTAAATCATGATTCGAGCACTGGACAAAAGTAAAAGGGAGGTTTTAGATATTGACCACATTTAAAGAAAATTCTCGATGGATGATGGAAGAAATAGGTTGGGGTCGACATATTCTATAACCCCGGGGCATATCTAATACTTTAATTCTAATCTCTTCGCAATATATACGCATACGAGATACGAATTAAAGTGGGGGCATTTGTAGACATTAAAATTTTATTAATGTCGAAATAATGTTATTCGGTTCAAGAAATCATATATTATATCGACCGATATGACATAAAATATTTTACACTCATTTAGTGTGAAATTAATTACTACTTGGACTTGAAATTATATAAAGTCCAAGGGTATTAGATCATTTTGGGTTAAATAAGCCCAACCCATTCATATATTGGGTTGAATAAGCTTTAGTCTAGCCCATGAGTCAATTCATATGTCGGCCCATCCATCGTCCGACCCATTTAAATTTCGGCCCAATCCAAAGTTTGGTCCAATATGACCACTAAAGCCTATGCATCTTTGTCCCACATCGGAGATGGCACTTAAAGACATCTCAACTCCTATATAAAGGGAGTCCCTCCCCCTCTTTGGGACACAACTTCAAGAGGGAGGAGCTCCTTCGATAGCAAAGTTCTCGAGCATCTTCTCCTCACCTGATCGACGAAGATCAAGCCTCAAGATCAAGCCCCGAGATCAAGTCTGAAGATAAAGTTCAAGCCTAAAGATCAAGTTCAAGCCTAAAGATCAAGTTCAAGCTTTCAAGATCAAGCTTCAGCAGCCTGGTGTTCTTCGAAGACTCCAGATCAATCGTCATCAACAGCCCTAGTTCTCTTCGCCCATCTTCACAAGATTCTCCAGATCAAGCTTCTACAACAGCCCTGGTGATCTTCCCAGCTCCTGAAGACCCGCCGGATCAAGCAGCCCATCCATATTTCGGATATCTTACGAGTATAGAATCAGAGGACTCACGTGCTTTGTCCGTGACTAGAGATTGAACCTGTTATTTCTCAATCTGCTATTTCTCAATACGACAATTTGTACATTAGACCGTGAGATTTTTTTACGTCAACAAAGTCAACTTAAAGGGGCGGTGGCAGAAGCGTCCGATGAATTGTTAAAAACAAAAAAGGAAAAAGACAATCTCTCATTTAAGCCTAAAGCCTTGTCTTAATTTTGGGTAAAATATTATTAATTTTGTTAGGCCCCCGTGGAAGGAGACAACCCCAATATAAGATGAGATTTTCCTCTTTTTTTTTGTCGTTTTATGTTTTACTTTTGCCCTTTTTACCAAACCCGATTTTCATCATAATCGCAACGCTCTGGCTCCCGCACTTTACAGGGCCATATAAGGAGGCATAGTCCCCCTTACATGAAAAACGCACGCCTCCATCTACATAGAGAAGGAGGCCTCCTTTCTTCTCCCCGTTACTTTCTGACCCAAAAACACAAGCCTTTGTTAAAAATGTGCGGAGCAGAAAACACTACCCCATTGGCTGGAAGACCTTCCGATGGATTGAATCCTGGGCTGGGACTCTACTCCGATGCCATCATCAACCTCGACCAGTCAGCCTTCTCCTCACGGATTATCATATCTGTCAAACATGAATTACGAACAGATGATTCCAGGGGAATATCCTCATTATTTTTCTTCCTTTTGGCAGTGGTGATCCAACGATATTCAAGCCATATTGGATGAGGAGCCGTGACCAGTTGGTGGTGTCGGGCAGCGAACTGATGAGCTACTTCAGCAGGGGCGGGCACCCTTGCTGGTTCATGGAGCCAGATTTTGAGAAGTCAGTGAAGCGGCTGCATGGGTTGGTGGGGAATGCCGTCTCGGAGGGAAGGTACCTTGTGGTTGGGACGGGGTCATCGCAGCTCTACTTGGCGTCGCTCTATGCCCTCTGCTCTCCAGATCAGCCGCATCCTGTCAGCGTGGTCTGCGCCGCCCCCTACTACTCCGTACGTCTCCCATTTCTCGCATCTTAATTTCATTGCAAAATTCAGAATTAGTTTTGCTGTATTGATGCATACGATACGAACACTAGCGGTTTTAACCAAAATATAAAAAAAAATGCACATTTTGTTGCTACCCTGTTGTCAGAGATCACACTAGGGAGGGAGGGAGGAGGACATGACGAAACCGCGATTCAATGAACCCTTTGTTCTCATCATATTATTATTAAACCACAAAACAAAAATGATAACGATGATTCAATGCTCCTGCGACGATGTCTTGGGTCTACTGGGAGGAGACAAGAACATGACTCTGATTTGTGGTGGTGTCAGGGGGGTGTTTAATAAACAGAGTGTCTGGACTGTGTTTCCTTCTTTCCATTGAAAAATCATTTTCATCTCGATACATCTCTCTTTAGTTTTTAGAACCCGCACCATGCCTTAACCTGTTCATTATCATTGTAGCTGACATTTTTATAAAATCTTGCACAGATCCCTTTCCCCAATTTGATCTTTGAGTGATTTAGATTGGTCTCCTCTTCCAGTCTTGCTTTCTGATCGTGGGCAATTATCTAAATTTCCCCAGGAATGAGAGCCTCAAAATCTGATCGTGGGCAATGATTTTGCTTTTACTGATCAATATATATATATATATATATTTCTCTTTTACCATCTCTCTTAATAAGCCGGTACATATATATATTTCTCTTTTGCCATCTCTCTTAATAAGCCGGTACATATATATATTTCTCTTTTACCATATCTCTTAATAAGCCGGTACAGTAGCTAATGGGAGATCTTTCCAGCCTAGTATGAAAATTAAATTATATAATTAGTTCAGATTGGTCGGCTGCGGACACTAAGTCGGACATTGTTGGAGGGGACAATCACGCTTTTGATGATGCTAACACGTGCTCACGTGGAGAGTGGCGGAGTCTTGTCTCCCACCTCCCCAAAATAATCACAAGTTTGCAGGGAAAAACACATATTTCATGCACTTCTCTGGCTTGACATTCATTTACCTTGAAGCATCACCATCAGCACGTTACCTGCTTTCTTTTCAATTTTTTCTTTAAAAGAAATTGTTATTTTCTTCCCCATTTTCCCAATTTGTAGTATGTAATCAGTTTGGTTTTTAACCCCCTTTTCTTCCTTTGAGGGGTTTATATAGTCATATGCAGAAGCAACGACCTTCCTGAAGAGCACCCTCTTCAAGTGGGAAGGGGATGCCAACACCTTTGACAAGGACGGCCCCTACATTGAGCTGGTCACCTCCCCCAACAACCCTGATGGCACCACCCGGAATCCCGTTGTCGACCGGGGTGGCAATCTCATCCATGACCTCGCCTACTACTGGCCCCACTACACTCCCATCACTTACTGTGCCGATCATGACATCATGCTCTTCACCCTTTCCAAATGCACTGGCCACGCCGGTACTCGCATCGGGTATTTGGCCTCTGTCGCCCTCCCTTCATGTCATCATATTGCTCCTGCTGCTCGAATTAGTAATTATCCATATTGATGCATTGATCGTTTGTATATACTGTGAAACGTCAGATGGGCAATTGTGAAGAATGAGCAAGTTGCCCGACGGATGGTTAAGTACTTAGAGCTCTCCTCCATCGGGGTGTCCAAGGAGTCCCAGCTTCGTGCGGCAAGGATCCTAGGAGCAGTGTGCAACGAGATTGAAGCTCCTCCAGGTCCCAACCTCAAATTCTTCGATTTTGCTAAGCTGCTTCTGTCTGAAAGGTGGGTAAAGCTGAGGCAAGCAGTAAAGCGCAGCGGTCTGTTCACTGTCTCCGAGTTCCCACCTGCCTACTGCCTCTTCTTCAGGGAATACACTGAGTCCCATCCGGGTAAATTGACAACATCTTCCATCTCTCAATTCGGTTGTGTTTCTCAGCTTGAACCCGAGTAAAATAAAAATTATTTCTGGGGTGTTTGAAAGGCTTCGTGTGGATGACTTGCAAAGACAAGAACCTGGATTGCACTGGCTTATTGAGGGAGCAAAGGATACTGACAAGGGATGGGAGACGCTTTGGCTCAGACGCATCTTGCTCAAGGGTAAGCATGATGAGCAAGGATGAAGAGTTCGATGTCTTCTTAGAGAGATTGGCAAAGGTGAAGCCGCCGGAGAAAAGCAACGCCTGCAATGGTCTGCTACAGCTTTAGCTTTTTATGTGTAACAAACAAAAACATAAATTATTGGTCAAATTATCAAATTTATCTTTACTGTAACGATATTCTTTCATTATTTCTGTCCCTTAACGGCAGTAAATGTCTATCCTACGTAAAATAGGTTAACGCCGTAAAGTCCCCTCAAACTCTGCCGTGTTGACTTAATCTATCCCCAAATCTACACCTCTAGCCCTAATTTGGACTCAACCCTAATTTCCCCGACCCAAATCAGGCAAACAACCCGACACACTCGCCCCCAAATCAAGCCAAAGAGTATCCCTTTCAGATCTGATTCGTTTTTTTCCTTCTCGAAGACAGCACTATCTCCCTCTTTGGCTATTTGTACAACGTCTATCCTCCAGTGTAGAGGTAAGTCTTTGATCTTTCCGTGCAAGTATATTGCTTGCATTTGAGTTATTAAGTGATTGTCTGACTAGTTACCGTTGATTCGTTAAAATATAGATGGATGAGTTAAGGGGTAATTTGATTTCTCACGTTGGAGGAAGAGTTAGATATTGTGAAGGTAAAGTAGAAAAGTACGAAGATGTAGATGTTGATAAAATTGGTTGCTTCACGATTATGAACTTGATTAGGAGGTCCGTTATGAGCTGACCAATATGAGGTTTGTGAAACCTGATATTAGTCTTGCTAAGGAATTCACAAAAATATTGACCGATGGCTAAGTAAGTCTTATGTTTTCTATGTTAGAAGCTAAATCGATTGGTATATTCATCGAGGGAGATCCGAGGAATGAGAGTGATCTGGAGGAGCAACAACATAAGGTTGAGGATGTCGATAAGTTAGTGGAGAATATAGCGTCTGAGGGAATGCAAGTGAGTGGAGAGAGATGTTAATGTCCGAGGTGAAATTGACTCAGATGTTGGGTCTAAGACTGTTATAAGGGGTAAGAGTGAGGAACATGGGCAAGTTGTAGTTTGTAGGATGAAATCCAAGATGTATGATCCCGAGTGTGATCGTAGGGATTAGTTTTTTTATATCGGTTTGAGCTATGATAGCCTATAACAGTTTAAGGAAGTTGTCCAGGACTATGTCATATTAATGGTGTTGACGTTAATTGGGTTAGATGTGATGGTAAAAGGATAGAGGTTGCTTGTGTGGATGGATGTCATTAGCGGGATGTATGCAAGGTGATTGCAGATAGAGAGTGAACTGTAGTTGTGAAGACTTGTAATTTGGAAAATAGATGCACCAAGTCTATGAAGAATTGACAAGCCAGTGTAACACGGTTAGCACACGAATTTATTAAGATGAATAAGCCCCTAAACTCGATAAAAGCGAGAGAAGTCATATTTGATTTGATAGAAAAATATTCTCTTGAGGTCAAGAAGCTCCAAATTTATCATGCCAAGCAGCATGAAGATACTAAATGGCACGGTTGAAGAGTATTGCAAGAAGATTAGGTCCTACATTTCTCTCCTTAGTAAAAAGTGTTCCGAAAGCACTTTAAGCTTGAACTTGAGCTCACTCATAGTTTAGGACTATTTAACACATTCAATATGTTTTATGTGGATTTAATGTGTTGAGGGAGGGGTTTACACTAGACTATAGGAATGTGAGAGGGGGGTTAATGGTACTTTCTCGAATCATGTTGGCTGTGCAGTTGGTCGATATCGAAACAATTGCATGTTTCCAATAACATGGGAGTTGTTAAAGAGAAACACACTATGTGGATGTGTTCTCTAACTATTCTATTCGTTTATGTCATCTCCCACATCGCTTGGCCTAGAGGAAACTTCAGAGAGGTATGAGTTCTTAGCTCTCTCAGAGATGACATTCTCACATGCAAATGCCTATCAGCTCTAGAATCATTATTTGACGGTTCTCCCAACATCAAAGTAATATCGTTACCTCTTTGTCGGATATTTACCGCACTAATAGTTCTAGAACTACTACCAGGTTCAGTCATAACCTCACGCCTATGAAATTATCGGTCGTTATTATGACCTTCCTCGAACAACTCAATAAGCCTTGAGACGTTCCTCACACCAAGACTAGTGATGTTCATCAACCGATAAATCAACCAGATACGCCAAAACTTTGCATGTGGATTCATTTTATCCATATTCATTGAATTCCGTAACAAGGATCGTTCAAGGTCATTATGAAATTCGGATGGTCCTGGAACCACACGGGACCATGTGCAAGGTTGGTCGATATACCCGATGTCAGCTGATCTTTGAATTCTCACCATTTTTTTTTATCTATTACAGTTGCTACCACATGACTGTCCGCTGGAAGGTGAAATAGCGGAACTAATCCTACTTAGATCAACCCTATGTTTATGTAATTATACACACCTCTCGCACATCGCATGGTTTCCCTAATATGTTGTACGTTCAGTAATGGGATATCCAGAGTCTCAAGTTTCGTATTCGTAACTTGAGTCATCACTTCAGATTGTTAGATGTTTATTATTGATCGATAGTTAAACCTCGAAGCATTATAGACTTATCTCACATTAGTGTTAGGCAACCTCCATTCCAAAATTGACTGTGATGGATCTTCGTACTGATGAAATCCCTTCAGTACCTGATTCGTTGCTTCCAAAGGAACTAACTCATCACTATCTCCATTCTGCTCTATTCTCATCATGAATAGAAGGGCAGTCCAGAGATCAGAATCATCTTCAGAGTCTGTATCGTAATTTGACACAACCTCATAGATTGATTCTACTTCCGAGTCTAGGTCGAAAATGTCCTGCTCATCTACTGATTCATAAGTTAGGACTTACTCCTCATAACTCCTCATATCTAGAAAAACCATCAGGAGTCTTTCTCTCCTTTGATTCCTCTGAGGACAAGTATCCGCCCTGTGATCTTTCGACCCACAAAACCAGCAGCAAATACAACTTCTCAACGGTTTCCCTTTGGGACATTTAGGTTCTCTGTTATGCTTACGCTTAAAGGCATCAATCCTACCTTTGTCCTTAAAGTTATCCCGTCTTCTCACAAACCTTTTGGGTTTATAAGCATGACCCTTCATTTGCTTATTCTGGAGGTCCTTCTTTGGCCAAACTTGCCTCTTATTATATCCAAAAAATTTTCTTATCTTAGGAAAGTTTCTTGTTCTCCCTAATTCTCCTGGAGTATCGCATACATACCTCTCAGGTACTTATTCAATTTGAGAACAACAACTCTTATTTAGGTATGGAAGCTTTTTAGCCGCTTCCTTAACTTGGAGCTTAGTATATGCTTTTCTCATCGCGTACTTGACCGCCTGAATTTTTCCTCCAAGTCCAGGAACAATTTTTTTTCTCACTTAGAAGTAATTCATAGGCCTTTTGCGCAACTTCCGGCCTGTGCTCGGGAAGTTTTGTAAAAAAGGTTTCCAATATGAATTATTGAGATATCACGTCCGGATTGTAATAGTACTTGTAAATACCCCAAATTTAATATCTCAAACTCTCGTAACAGTTGATCAAGGAAGCGTTTTCCTGCAAGGAGAAGAAGAGTTTGTATCCTACATCGGTTACACAGCTAGCTCAAAATATCCCCTTGGCTAATTTTTATTCAGGATGGCTATAAATCGAAGGACACGGACAGAGAAACGCTTCCACGGCCACACACACAGGCTCCAGCCGTCATCCTCCGACATTCTGCACCAAAGCTTGTAGCTCTTCCTCTCATTCCGAGGACTTGCAGTAGCCGACCAGCTGCAATGGCATCAAGACAACAGACGCCCTCTTGACGCCCAGCTTTCAGTGACACTCCGAAAACCAGCAGCGGATCCCGATCCATCTACGACGGAACCGCCTCTGACATCTCCCAACAACCTACCCTTTCCTTAGAAACAGCGGCAAATCGCAACTCCTCCGAGACAGACTCATTTCAGCTCCGGTTCAATAGATGACTAACGGCATCATCTTCTCCGACCAGCCAAGGTCTGGCGACTCTCCGTCATCAAGAACAACCCCCATACGAACAACAGCGAATCCCGGCATCCCCTCAGCACTCCCAGCCGTCTCCAAAGTCCAGCGGCAACGATGACCAACGTCTTCTCTGGCGTTTCCCTCCGACAACGGTGACAACTATGTCTTCCCCGGCGTCCCCGCATCTGGCAGGATCACCTCCCCGGCGTCCCCAATACCGAACAGCTTCCCTCCCAGCGACGGTCAGCCAACCCATCTCCCGGCGAACCTGCTTTCCCCGGCGACTTCCAGGACCAGCGACGCCGGCCAACCTTTCTCCCGGCGAACCTTCCTTCCCGGCGCCCTCCCTCGGCATCCTCCTATCCCCGACGTTGCTGAGCTCCTGACCGTTGCAGCTCCAGGTCCGTCTCTCATAGCTGGGTCTGTCTCCCGACAATGCCGCAACCAGATCCGGCCATCCCCGACCACAACCCCGCCGTCCCGCGCCTAGATTCAGAAAAGGCCAATCTCCGTTCGAAGCACCCGACTGCTCCAGCTTCAGATCCGGCCACGGCGCCCCTTCTCACGGCTGGATCTGCTTCCCGACAACGGCGCCACAGGATCTGGCTACTCCCGACCGCCCCCGCCTCGGATTTGGAGCTCCACCGTCTCCCACAGCGGCCGTCCCTTCCCTCTCCGATGCCTCCGTGTTCACTTCCATTTTAGCTGCTCTCGCACAACCAGACCCACCTGGAGACACCCAAATCCAAGCTTCAAGATGCAAGGAGGAAGAAGTGGAAACTGGACGAACCCAAGTCTCGATAAACCCGTGCCAGAAGAGGAAGAACCGAAGAGAAGACGATATCTCTGTGTCACAATTTACTCTTCGCTCACGTGGGCCACATCAGAGGTAAAGGCTTTCCCCAATTTTGAGTTTTACTATGGGGGTTTGACATTCAATTTCGTTGTTTGCACATTTGGTTCACGTGAGCACTTAAAAAATAGTTTAATATTACTAAACGAATGATTGTTTCTCCATTTCAGTCATTATTTAAATATACATGCATTTCATTTGATTAACCCTTTTGTTTGATTGTGTCGAATACTAATCTGCATATATATATTAATTTTTTTATGCAACAAGACTTTTCATATAAGTAAAAATCATTAAATTATTCCTAAAAGTTCTATTTTCATTTTATTTTTATTTACGAATGAATGCTTTTGTTTGTTACTTTCCTTTCCCTTTTACATGAAACATGATTAGAATTACGCAATACATTTGGAGAATCGACATTAAAATGATTTATCAAATTAGAATAGTAAGACATGCCTAACTTTTTTCTAAATTTTATGAAATTTCATTTACATTTAGCAATACTAATCACACTTACATTTTGTTTTGCATGAACACTGAGCATGCAACTTCGGAATATCGACATCAACGGGCTACACAACGCCCCGGACATCTATTTTCATCATCACTGAAGATCAATATCAACGGGCCACACGACGCCCCGTTATCTTCCTACATCACGGAAGATCGACATCAACGGGCCACACAACGCGCCGTAAGTCTCACTCCGACTTATTATAGTTAATTTGAATTGTTTCAAAAATTCAATTAGAATTTTCTGACCACCATATTCTGGTTTGATTTGCATGAAAATCAATTGAGCTTCACGAGAGTTCGACAAAACGAATTTCGAAGACTGGAGGCGCGTGAAGAAACCCATGGTGGAAGCACATCTCGAGAGCGGCCTCAACTGACAAGCCCTACCGATGTAAAGCCATCCCGGCGGGCCTCAGGTACATGAGGGAGGTGCGGGCCTCCCGATTTTCTTTAATTCCACGTGTAACGGGCCGTGGGTCCAAGTGCATAGGCCCACGGTCACCATCCTTCCCCGCCCTCTTTGATCTAAATCATTGTCTGTGCTTGTTCGCATGCCTTAGGCACATAGGTTTATCGTCGCATGCGATTTGCTAAACCAATACACATGAATTCGGGTCCAACGCCTGAATCGGGCCCAACACCCGTTAACCAAAAGCAAACCTTTTGGAGCAAACGCCACCTTTTCGCATGTTTAAATGTAAGAGTTAGTAATTAGGAATCCCCGAATCTACTATGGTTTTCCGACTTAAACCAAGCTTTTATAATTAAGTCGGTGGCGACTCCGTAATAGTTTACCTAGGTTAAACAACAATACATCTTTTTACGAAGTCATTTTGGATGAGGGACTGACGGCACGAGCCGCTCTTGGAACCTCCTAAAGCTTCCTCCTCGGGCCATGCGCTTCTTTTCGCCCGTCGCCTCTTAAGGAGCATAGAGACGATCGGCGAAGAGTCCGGGCAGACCCGGTCAGGAATCGAAGGAGGGACCACCCTGGTCTTTTCCGCAGCGTTCGACGCCCGAGTCGCGACGCCGACCGGAAGACTCTAGGGGAGCGGGCCCGGATCCTCGGGTCGTCCGTACTGCCGCGCGCGTGCTAGGCCGGAAGGCGCGCGTACATCCCGGATGGCGACTCCGCTGGGGACTCTGCATGTGGATTCCTTTCGAACGCTCTTACATTTTTAATCCACATGCGGAGAGGAGTTTTTGTTTGCGCATGTACTTGCTTGGCTCGGTGCCTTTTGTTCGTTCTCATGGTTGTGTTTGTTTACTGCTTTCCTTGGCATATCTAGGTGTGCCCGAACCCGGGGCTAGGATTTTTAGGGGGGTCACCGAATGGCTCAGCCTGCTGCTATTTGCGGTATGGTTTTTGGCCGGGGCCCCGCTTCCCTCAGTCCGAGGGAGGTTTAGAAGCCTTCATCCGAGAGTCTAGCATTGTTTGCTCACTACAGGTACCAGACGCCGCATACGCATTTGTTTGTTACTAAGTGACTGCTATCTGTGCAGGGATAGGTCTCAAGTACGCTTTGCCTGCGATAAACTGTAGAGCTAACTCTACTTGTTTTGCAGAGGTTTGGGTTAATCATAAAGGACTTCAAGAATCCTCTTTTCTCCCTCCCGACCTATTTATTGCTTATTGCATTCATACATTCGCATGAACATGAGTGTATGTTTGATTGCAGAAGTTACATTATCATGTCATTCACAGTAATTGCTCCATTGTATCATGACTTCTCATTTACAATTGCAATTACAAAATGCATACTTTTATAAATACATGAGTGCGATTAAACAACATCACAAATTTATCATGCATCGATTACACTGTTGCATGATACCAATCTAAACCTTTTCTCTACTTTCTTTATAAAGTTTAATTCTCCAGCATGACTCCTCGAAAAGGACTTGGGGCAAGACATGAAAATTACAAATTACTCGACGGCTACCAAAGCATACAACAACATGGAGACCAAAGATGCTCGACGGCTGCCAAAATCCAAAACCTGATGAACAGCAACTCAGAGACCAAGGATTTTCTTATCGCTATCAAAGACCAAAGTTATGGCCAGACATGCAACAACACGAGATCCATTGACGCCTACCAAAGCCTAAGGCTACACATTCAACTACACAAAGGCCAAAGCTTCCTCAACATATACCAAAGCAAGTCAAACATGAAAACCAAAGATCACCCAACAGCTACCAAGGTTTAGAGCCTAAATCCACGATGACATGGAGACCCCAAGGAAGTTACATTTAAAAGGGCTGATCATGATCAACATCAAGGAAGAAGGCGAGCCTAAAGAGCTATTCATGAACATGTCAAGATCAAATTCAAAGATCTTCACGCCCCCATTAATTCAACAATTGTTCCAAAGAAGCAGAAGCAATCTTATTACAACACCAGTCGCCCCAACTTCGGCACAAACGGGAATGTGTTTCCCAGATTCTTTCACTATGGAGAAGAAGACTATAATCCTCCGCTCATTATTGGGCAATTCAGATAGGGGCAATTCCCCAATTTACAACCCAAGCCCCGATACTCAACATTGGGCAATCCGGACAAGGACAATCCCCCAATTCCCGATCCTCAACATCGGGCAATCCAGACAAGAAGCTCGACTCTCAAGAGCCCGTCTCAAATAGAAGGGGAGAAGGTCAATCACCGCCTCGAAGACTGACAGGAATTAGCCCTCACATGAGCGACCCGTCGATCCACATCGGCCCACCGCATGAATGACTAGATGCCCGCCCATGCCCGCCACAAGGTGCTACAACAACGCGCAATATGTGCAATCGCGCCATTCAAAAGAGCAACTGTCGTAACAAAGAGGAACTGCTACAAACAGTCAGCGCAGATGATCTTCGATGTTATAATCACATGAAAGGGAGTATTTGTACTTTAATCAGTACTTCCTTATTTGCAAAAATGAGTTACATTAGCTCACTCGGTTTAGCCCTTGTCGCATGTTGACGAAGGCGTGGGTAGCAGGGTGGTAAAGTTTCGAGCCAAAGTCTTTAAACAATTTTGAGCCAAAGCTTCGAAATATCCTTCGTTGTCAACAAAACAACTGAACAACATGAAAGGAAGCATTCGTTCCCAAGATACAGGAGCGTCTAAACAGACAAGCAATATTGGGGCAAAATTCCAAGCAATCCGGGAGAAGTCTTCTTTTCCAAAACGACGATTTATATGAAAGGATATATTCGTTCCTCGACTAATACTTTCTCTGCAGAACAGGTTACATAAGCTTACTTGTTTTGCTCTTCGACTTGTCTCATAGGTACATGAACATCCTAGGCAGACAACGAAGGCGAGGGTGGTAGGGTGGAAATGTTTCGAGCCAAAGTTTCGAAACAGCCTTCGTTGGCAAAACAACGACGACGACAACACAAGAACAATCTGGGACAAATCTCCATGCGATCCTAGGGCAAATCTCCAAGCGATCATGGGACAGATCCCCGACTGATCCTGGGGCAAATCTCCGAGTGATCATGGACATATCTCTAGGCGATCCTGGGGCATACCCCCAAGCTATCCTGGGACAAGACAGAGCAATCTTGGTTAAATTCCCCGTTGACAAACCAACGAATCACATGAAAGGGAGTATTCGTTCCTTAACTAATACTTTCTTTGCAAAACGAGTTACATGAGCTTACTTCTTATGCCCTCCATGCTTATCTCAGGAAGTACATGAACATCCTAGACAGTCAATCAAGACAATCAATAAATTTTGGAACCAAAGCTTCGGAGCAACATGTCATCAACAACACCACAAATTACATGAAAGAGACACATGAGCGTCCTAGACAAACAATCAAGACAACCAATAAATTTCGAACCAAAGCTTCAGAGCAACATGTCATCAAGACCACAAATTACATGAAAGGGGTACAAGAGCTCCTCACACGAAAGGTACAAAACTCCTGTGACGAAGGCGAGGGTGGCAAAGCTTCAAGCCAAAGACTTGTGGCGGTTTCGTCAATCCTTTGATTCCTTCGGACGAAGATGCAATGACGAAACACAAAGGGAAGTATCAAAACTCTACTTCGCCTTTCATATAAATGAAGTTACATGAGCAAACTTCATTTTAAAAGAAACAAGTTACATGAGCTCACTTGTTGTCCGCCCTTTGGCGAGTGCAGGTACATGAACATCCTTGCATTACGAACAAAGGCGTGGGCGGTCGGGTGGAAAATTTCGAACCAAAGCTTCGAGATTTGCCTTTGTTGTCACCTGGGATAATCATATCGAAAGGGAGTATCATCTAACACTACTCCCTAACAAATTTCTTATCATTCCCCAGACGGAGTCAAACCTCTATTTCCCCAGCTAAAGTCGGCTACAAACACCGAATTCCTCAACAAGAGTAGAATATACAAGCATATTCTTCCAAAACAACCATCGAGATGGGCATATTCATCTCATATTCCCAGCGAATACCCAACTTTATTATAATCTCCCCAAGCGAGAGTCGAAGTACATGAGCTAACTTCACCTTCGTTCGTTGTCAACTATGTAGGCACATGGACTCCGCACAGTACGGTGGTCGGGTGGAAGCCGTTCCGAGTCTAATCTCAAAGACCATGACTGGGGCATGAAAGTACAAACACTTTCCCCGCGAAGCTTGCACGAGAGCATCACCTTAGCACGGCGTCTCCAAAGAGGTTCGCGTACCAAAACCTATTTACTTCTTAAGCATTTGTGTGCCTTTTTTTCATACAATTTTAAAAGATTTTTGACAATAAGAATGCTTCTAAGCAAGAATAGAGAAGGTAAACCCATTCCCAAACACTTACCCAAAGAGATAAGTGCAAACACCATGAGGGTTCACATGCATACGTCTAGGTGGACAAAGAATCCTTTGACGAAAGATGCTCAAACTGGGATGAGATCGAGCATTTATTCTCTATCCCAAACACAGACATGACCATTGCTAGCCCTTCCGAGCCAAAGTCGAAGTTTCTACACACTAGTCCTACCGAGTCTAAGGATCGCCTTACATCAAGGTTAACGGAGATCCTGTAGTTAGAAACCGGAAGCGACGGACCACAGAGGCAACACTTCCTCAAAGTTCAAGTAAAGAGGTACCATCAGCAGACGTGCTTGCCAGTTGACTTGTATCCAGGGATTAAAACCTCCAACAATTCTGCAAGACGTAGAAATCCTCAAGGAGTCCAAAGCAGCTCCAAAAAGATCAACAGAGAAGAAAATGGGGCAAATCCTGATAAACCATCAAGAAATATAAATCCCCAAGGAGTCCAAAGCATCTCCAACAAAGCGGAAGAAAGCAGCTTAGATCCCTACGATTAAACAAAGAAAAAGCAGAATTAGCGCAAAGATCAAAGTCTTCAAGAGCAAAGCGCAACAAAAAGAAAAATAAAAGAGCAAACTAAAGCACCAGGGCCGACATAAACGGTTGCAAAAGCAAAGGTATTATCTCCCAGATTAAACGAGGAGAAGACACTCCCCAAAGTAAATATCCAAAGCTCTAGTTGATTGTCCATCAGTCCCCAACGGCGTGTCTCAATAGGTCTGCTGCCTGGTAGATGGAGAATTCACTTGGACGGCGGAACCTCTGTGGTACAACAGCTTCCATGAGGTCCTTAGACTCGTTCCTTCAAAATGACAAATTCAGATCCTCTATCCAAAGGCCATATGCCAAAGCCACATTACAACCCATATAAAGACTCCTTCGACTGGTACATGAGCATCCAAGTCAAGGGATTTCTAAAATCCAACTGTGATAGGTTTCAGAAGTAAGAGCGAGCTGAGATAAAAATCAGAAGCCCTTCTCTGTTCTAGCTCAAAAGTGATCCAAATAAGCTTCATCAAATAAATCATAACATGCATGAGTGTTGTGATCACACGTATTTCACTATCCCTCGTATTTCACGGGGTCTCGTTTATTACTGACAGTTTTCTTGATTAGATCCCAAAGTACAGGTTTAACAAGAATACCGTGAATCCACAATTTGGGGTATTAGTAAAGTCTTTGCGAGAAAATCTTCTCAAAATTCCCTCGCAAAGAGGGGCATCTGTAAATACCCCAAATTTAATATCTCAAATTCTCGTAACAGTTGATCAAGGAAGCGTTTTCCTGCAAGGAGAAGAAGAGTTTGTAACCTACATCGGTTACACAGCTAGCTCAAAATATCCCCTTGGCTAATTTTTATTCAGGATGGCTATAAATCGAAGGACACAGACAGAGAAACACTTCCACGGCCACACACACAGGCTCCAGCCGTCATCCTCCGACATTCTGCACCAAAGCTTGTAGCTCTTCCTCTCATTCCGAGGAGTTGCAGTAGCCGACCAGCTGCAATGGCATCAAGACAACAGACGCCCTCTTGACGCCCAGCTTTCAGTGACACTCCGAAAACCAGCAGCGGATCCCGATCCATCTACGACGGAACTGCCTCTGACATCTCCCAACAACCTACCCTTTCCTTAGAAACAGCGGCAAATCGCAACTCCTCCGAGACAGACTCATTTCAGCTCCGGTTCAATAGATGACTAACGGCATCATCTTCTCCGACCAGCCAAGGTCTGGCGACTCTCCGTCATCAAGAACAACCCCCATACGAACAACAGCGAATCCCGGCATCCGCTCAGCACTCCCAGCCGTCTCCAAAGTCCAGCGGCAACGATGACCAACGTCTTCTCTGGCGTTTCCCTCCGACAACGGTGACAACTATGTCTTCCCCGGCGTCCCCGCGTCTGGCAGGATCACCTCCCCGGCGTCCCCAATACCGAACAGCTTCCCTCCCAGCGACGGTCAGCCAACCCATCTCCCGGCGAACCTGCTTTCCCCGGCGACTTCCAGGACCAGCGACGCCGGCCAACCTTTCTCCCGGCGAACCTTCCTTCCCGGCGCCCTCCCTCGGCATCCTCCTATCCCCGACGTTGCTGAGCTCCTGACCGTTGCAGCTCCATGTCCGTCTCTCATAGCTGGGTCTGTCTCCCGACAATGCCGCAACCAGATCCGGCCATCCCCGACCACAACCCCGCCGTCCCGCGCCTAGATTCAGAAAAGGCCAATCTCCGTTCGAAGCACCCGACTGCTCCAGCTTCAGATCCGGCCACGGCGCCCCTTCTCATGGCTGGATCTGCTTCCCGACAACGGCGCCACAGGATCTGGCTACTCCCGACCGCCCCCGCCTCGGATTTGGAGCTCCACCGTCTCCCACAGCGGCCGTCCCTTCCCTCTCCGATGCCTCCGTGTTCACTTCCATTTTAGCTGCTCTCGCACAACCAGACCCACCTGGAGACACCCAAATCCAAGCTTCAAGATGCAAGGAGGAAGAAGTGGAAACTGGACGAACCCAAGTCTCGATAAACCCGTGCCAGAAGAGGAAGAACCGAAGAGAAGACGATATCTCTGTGTCACAATTTACTCTTCGCTCACGTGGGCCACATCAGAGGTAAAGGCTTTCCCCAATTTTGAGTTTTACTATGGGGGTTTGACATTCAATTTCGTTGTTTGCACATTTGGTTCACGTGAGCACTTAAAAAATAGTTTAATATTACTAAACGAATGATTGTTTCTCCATTTCAGTCATTATTTAAATATACATGCATTTCATTTGATTAACCCTTTTGTTTGATTGTGTCGAATACTAATCTGCATATATATATTAATTTTTTTATGCAACAAGACTTTTCATATAAGTAAAAATCATTAAATTATTCCTAAAAGTTCTATTTTCATTTTATTTTTATTTACGAATGAATGCTTTTGTTTGTTACTTTCCTTTCCCTTTTACATGAAACATGATTAGAATTACGCAATACATTTGGAGAATCGACATTAAAATGATTTATCAAATTAGAATAGTAAGACATGCCTAACTTTTTTCTAAATTTTATGAAATTTCATTTACATTTAGCAATACTAATCACACTTACATTTTGTTTTGCATGAACACTGAGCATGCAAATTCGGAATATCGACATCAACGGGCTACACAACGCCCCGGACATCTATTTTCATCATCACTGAAGATCAATATTAACGGGCCACACGACGCCCCGTTATCTTCCTACATCACGGAAGATCGACATCAACGGGCCACACAACGCGCCGTAAGTCTCACTCCGACTTATTATAGTTAATTTGAATTGTTTCAAAAATTCAATTAGAATTTTCTGACCACCGCATTCTGGTTTGATTTGCATGAAAATCAATTGAGCTTCACGAGAGTTCGACAAAACGAATTTCGAAGACTGGAGGCGCGTGAAGAAACCCATGGTGGAAGCACATCTCGAGAGCGGCCTCAACTGACAAGCCCTACCGATGTAAAGCCATCCCGGCGGGCCTCAGGTACATGAGGGAGGTGCGGGCCTCCCGATTTTCTTTAATTCCACGTGTAACGGGCCGTGGGTCCAAGTGCATAGGCCCACGGTCACCATCCTTCCCCGCCCTCTTTGATCTCAATCATTGTCCGTGCTTGTTCGCATGCCTTAGGCACATAGGTTTATCGTCGCATGCGATTTGCTAAACCAATACACATGAATTCGGGTCCAACGCCTGAATCGGGCCCAACACCCGTTAACCAAAAGCAAACCTTTTGGAGCAAACGCCACCTTTTCGCATGTTTAAATGTAAGAGTTAGTAATTAGGAATCCCCGAATCTACTCTGGTTTTCCGACTTAAACCAAGCTTTTATAATTAGGTCGGTGGCGACTCCGTAATAGTTTACCTAGGTTAAACAACAATACATCTTTTTACGAAGTCATTTTGGATGAGGGACTGACGGCACGAGCCGCTCTTGGAACCTCCTAAAGCTTCCTCCTCGGGCCATGCGCTTCTTTTCGCCCGTCGCCTCTTAAGGAGCATAGAGACGATCGGCGAAGAGTCCGGGCAGACCCGGTCAGGAATCGAAGGAGGGACCACCCTGGTCTGTTCCGCAGCGTTCGACGCCCGAGTCGCGATGCCGACCGGAAGACTCTAGGGGAGCGGGCCCGGATCCTCGGGTCGTCCGTACTGCCGCGCGCGCGTGCTAGGCCGGAAGGCGCGCGTACATCCCGGATGGCGACTCCGCTGGGGACTCTGCATGTGGATTCCTTTCGAACGCTCTTACATTTTTAATCCACATGCGGAGAGGAGTTTTTGTTTGCGCATGTACTTGCTTGGCTCGGTGCCTTTTGTTCGTTCTCATGGTTGTGTTTGTTTACTGCTTTCCTTGGCATATCTAGGTGTGCCCGAACCCGGGGCTAGGATTTTTAGGGGGGTCACCGAATGGCTCAGCCTGCTGCTATTTGCGGTATGGTTTTTGGCCGGGGCCCCGCTTCCCTCAGTCCGAGGGAGGTTTAGAAGCCTTCATCCGAGAGTCTAGCATTGTTTGCTCACTACAGGTACCAGACGCCGCATACGCATTTGTTTGTTACTAAGTGACTGCTATCTGTGCAGGGATAGGTCTCAAGTACGCTTTGCCTGCGATAAACTGTAGAGCTAACTCTACTTGTTTTGCAGAGGTTTGGGTTAATCATAAAGGACTTCAAGAATCCTCTTTTCTCCCTCCCGACCTATTTATTGCTTATTGCATTCATACATTCGCATGAACATGAGTGTATGTTTGATTGCAGAAGTTACATTATCATGTCATTCACAGTAATTGCTCCATTGTATCATGACTTCTCATTTACAATTGCAATTACAAAATGCATACTTTTATAAATACATGAGTGCGATTAAACAACATCACAAATTTATCATGCATCGATTACACTGTTGCATGATACCAATCTAAACCTTTTCTCTACTTTCTTTATAAAGTTTAATTCTCCAGCATGACTCCTCGAAAAGGACTTGGGGCAAGACATGAAAATTACAAATTACTCGACGGCTACCAAAGCATACAACAACATGGAGACCAAAGATGCTCGACGGCTGCCAAAATCCAAAACCTGATGAACAGCAACTCAGAGACCAAGGATTTTCTTATCGCTATCAAAGACCAAAGTTATGGCCAGACATGCAACAACACGAGATCCATTGACGCCTACCAAAGCCTAAGGCTACACATTCAACTACACAAAGGCCAAAGCTTCCTCAACATATACCAAAGCAAGTCAAACATGAAAACCAAAGATCACCCAACAGCTACCAAGGTTTAGAGCCTAAATCCACGATGACATGGAGACCCCAAGGAAGTTACATTTAAAAGGGCTGATCATGATCAACATCAAGGAAGAAGGCGAGCCTAAAGAGCTATTCATGAACATGTCAAGATCAAATTCAAAGATCTTCACGCCCCCATTAATTCAACAATTGTTCCAAAGAAGCAGAAGCAATCTTATTACAACACCAGTCGCCCCAACTTCGGCACAAACGGGAATGTGTTTCCCAGATTCTTTCACTATGGAGAAGAAGACTATAATCCTCCGCTCATTATTGGGCAATTCAGATAGGGGCAATTCCCCAATTTACAACCCAAGCCCCGATACTCAACATTGGGCAATCCGGACAAGGACAATCCCCCAATTCCCGATCCTCAACATCGGGCAATCCAGACAAGAAGCTCGACTCTCAAGAGCCCGTCTCAAATAGAAGGGGAGAAGGTCAATCACCGCCTCGAAGACTGACAGGAATTAGCCCTCACATGAGCGACCCGTCGATCCACATCGGCCCACCGCATGAATGACTAGATGCCCGCCCATGCCCGCCACAAGGTGCTACAACAACGCGCAATATGTGCAATCGCGCCATTCAAAAGAGCAACTGTCGTAACAAAGAGGAACTGCTACAAACAGTCAGCGCAGATGATCTTCGATGTTATAATCACATGAAAGGGAGTATTTGTACTTTAATCAGTACTTCCTTATTTGCAAAAATGAGTTACATTAGCTCACTCGGTTTAGCCCTTGTCGCATGTTGACGAAGGCGTGGGTAGCAGGGTGGTAAAGTTTCGAGCCAAAGTCTTTAAACAATTTTGAGCCAAAGCTTCGAAATATCCTTCGTTGTCAACAAAACAACTGAACAACATGAAAGGAAGCATTCGTTCCCAAGATACAGGAGCGTCTAAACAGACAAGCAATATTGGGGCAAAATTCCAAGCAATCCGGGAGAAGTCTTCTTTTCCAAAACGACGATTTATATGAAAGGGAATATTCGTTCCTCGACTAATACTTTCTCTGCAGAACAGGTTACATAAGCTTACTTGTTTTGCTCTTCGACTTGTCTCATAGGTACATGAACATCCTAGGCAGACAACGAAGGCGAGGGTGGTAGGGTGGAAATGTTTCGAGCCAAAGTTTCGAAACAGCCTTCGTTGGCAAAACAACAACGACGACAACACGAGAACAATCCGGGGCAAATCTCCATGCGATCCTAGGGCAAATCTCCAAGCGATCATGGGACAGATCCCCGACTGATCCTGGGGCAAATCTCCGAGTGATCATGGACATATCTCTAGGCGATCCTGGGGCATACCCCCAAGCTATCCTGGGACAAGACAGAGCAATCTTGGTTAAATTCCCCGTTGACAAACCAACGAATCACATGAAAGGGAGTATTCGTTCCTTAACTAATACTTTCTTTGCAAAACGAGTTACATGAGCTTACTTCTTATGCCCTCCATGCTTATCTCAGGAAGTACATGAACATCCTAGACAGTCAATCAAGACAATCAATAAATTTTGGAACCAAAGCTTCGGAGCAACATGTCATCAACAACACCACAAATTACATGAAAGAGACACATGAGCGTCCTAGACAAACAATCAAGACAACCAATAAATTTCGAACCAAAGCTTCAGAGCAACATGTCATCAAGACCACAAATTACATGAAAGGGGTACAAGAGCTCCTCACACGAAAGGTACAAAACTCCTGTGACGAAGGCGAGGGTGGCAAAGCTTCAAGCCAAAGACTTGTGGCGGTTTCGTCAATCCTTTGATTCCTTCGGACGAAGATGCAATGACGAAACACAAAGGGAAGTATCAAAACTCTACTTCGCCTTTCATATAAATGAAGTTACATGAGCAAACTTCATTTTAAAAGAAACAAGTTACATGAGCTCACTTGTTGTCCGCCCTTTGGCGAGTGCAGGTACATGAACATCCTTGCATTACGAACAAAGGCGTGGGCGGTCGGGTGGAAAATTTCGAACCAAAGCTTCGAGATTTGCCTTTGTTGTCACCTGGGATAATCATATCGAAAGGGAGTATCATCTAACACTACTCCCTAACAAATTTCTTATCATTCCCCAGACGGAGTCAAACCTCTATTTCCCCAGCTAAAGTCGGCTACAAACACCGAATTCCTCAACAAGAGTAGAATATACAAGCATATTCTTCCAAAACAACCATCGAGATGGGCATATTCATCTCATATTCCCAGCGAATACCCAACTTTATTATAATCTCCCCAAGCGAGAGTCGAAGTACATGAGCTAACTTCACCTTCGTTCGTTGTCAACTATGTAGGCACATGGACTCCGCACAGTACGGTGGTCGGGTGGAAGCCGTTCCGAGTCTAATCTCAAAGACCATGACTGGGGCATGAAAGTACAAACACTTTCCCCGCGAAGCTTGCACGAGAGCATCACCTTAGCACGGCGTCTCCAAAGAGGTTCGCGTACCAAAACCTATTTACTTCTTAAGCATTTGTGTGCCTTTTTTTCATACAATTTTAAAAGATTTTTGACAATAAGAATGCTTCTAAGCAAGAATAGAGAAGGTAAACCCATTCCCAAACACTTACCCAAAGAGATAAGTGCAAACACCATGAGGGTTCACATGCATACGTCTAGGTGGACAAAGAATCCTTTGACGAAAGATGCTCAAACTGGGATGAGATCGAGCATTTATTCTCTATCCCAAACACAGACATGACCATTGCTAGCCCTTCCGAGCCAAAGTCGAAGTTTCTACACACTAGTCCTACCGAGTCTAAGGATCGCCTTACATCAAGGTTAACGGAGATCCTGTAGTTAGAAACCGGAAGCGACGGACCACAGAGGCAACACTTCCTCAAAGTTCAAGTAAAGAGGTACCATCAGCAGACGTGCTTGCCAGTTGACTTGTATCCAGGGATTAAAACCTCCAACAATTCTGCAAGACGTAGAAATCCTCAAGGAGTCCAAAGCAGCTCCAAAAAGATCAACAGAGAAGAAAATGGGGCAAATCCTGATAAACCATCAAGAAATATAAATCCCCAAAGAAAGCAGCTTAGATCGCTACGATTAAACAAAGAAAAAGCAGAATTAGCGCAAAGATCAAAGTCTTCAAGAGCAAAGCGCAACAAAAAGAAAAATAAAAGAGCAAACTAAAGCACCAGGGCCGACATAAACGGTCGCAAAAGCAAAGGTATTATCTCCCAGATTAAACGAGGAGAAGACACTCCCCAAAGTAAATATCCAAAGCTCTAGTTGATTGTCCATCAGTCCCCAACGGCGTGTCTCAATAGGTCTGCTGCCTGGTAGATGGAGAATTCACTTGGACGGCGGAACCTCTGTGGTACAACAGCTTCCATGAGGTCCTTAGACTCGTTCCTTCAAAATGACAAATTCAGATTCTCTATCCAAAGGCCATATGCCAAAGCCACATTACAACCCATATAAAGACTCCTTCGACTGGTACATGAGCATCCAAGTCAAGGGATTTCTAAAATCCAACTGTGATAGGTTTCAGAAGTAAGAGCGAGCTGAGATAAAAATCAGAAGCCCTTCTCTGTTCTAGCTCAAAAGTGATCCAAATAAGCTTCATCAAATAAATCATAACATGCATGAGTGTTGTGATCACACGTATTTCACTATCCCTCGTATTTCACGGGGTCTCGTTTATTACTGACAGTTTTCTTGATTAGATCCCAAAGTACAGGTTTATCAAGAATACCGTGAATCCACAATTTGGGGTATTAGTAAAGTCTTTGCGAGAAAATCTTCTCAAAATTCCCTCGCAAAGAGGGGCATCTGTAAATACCCCAAATTTAATATCTCAAATTCTCGTAACAGTTGATCAAGGAAGCGTTTTCCTGCAAGGAGAAGAAGAGTTTGTAACCTACATCGGTTACACAGCTAGCTCAAAATATCCCCTTGGCTAATTTTTATTCAGGATGGCTATAAATCGAAGGACACAGACAGAGAAACGCTTCCACGGCCACACACACAGGCTCCAGCCGTCATCCTCCGACATTCTGCACCAAAGCTTGTAGCTCTTCCTCTCATTCCGAGGACTTGCAGTAGCCGACCAGCTGCAATGGCATCAAGACAACAGACGCCCTCTTGACGCCCAGCTTTCAGTGACACTCCGAAAACCAGCAGCGGATCCCGATCCATCTACGACGGAACCGCCTCTGACATCTCCCAACAACCTACCCTTTCCTTAGAAACAGCGGCAAATCGCAACTCCTCCGAGACAGACTCATTTCAGCTCCGGTTCAATAGATGACTAACGGCATCATCTTCTCCGACCAGCCAAGGTCTGGCGACTCTCCGTCATCAAGAACAACCCCCATACGAACAACAGCGAATCCCGGCATCCGCTCAGCACTCCCAGCCGTCTCCAAAGTCCAGCGGCAACGATGACCAACGTCTTCTCTGGCGTTTCCCTCCGACAACGGTGACAACTATGTCTTCCCCGGCGTCCCCGCGTCTGGCAGGATCACCTCCCCGGCGTCCCCAATACCGAACAGCTTCCCTCCCAGCGACGGTCAGCCAACCCATCTCCCGGCGAACCTGCTTTCCCCGGCGACTTCCAGGACCAGCGACGCCGGCCAACCTTTCTCCCGGCGAACCTTCCTTCCCGGCGCCCTCCCTCGGCATCCTCCTATCCCCGACGTTGCTGAGCTCCTGACCGTTGCAGCTCCAGGTCCGTCTCTCATAGCTGGGTCTGTCTCCCGACAATGCCGCAACCAGATCCGGCCATCCCCGACCACAACCCCGCCGTCCCGCGCCTAGATTCAGAAAAGGCCAATCTCCGTTCGAAGCACCCGACTGCTCCAGCTTCAGATCCGGCCACGGCGCCCCTTCTCATGGCTGGATCTGCTTCCCGACAACGGCGCCACAGGATCTGGCTACTCCCGACCGCCCCCGCCTCGGATTTGGAGCTCCACCGTCTCCCACAGCGGCCGTCCCTTCCCTCTCCGATGCCTCCGTGTTCACTTCCATTTTAGCTGCTCTCGCACAACCAGACCCACCTGGAGACACCCAAATCCAAGCTTCAAGATGCAAGGAGGAAGAAGTGGAAACTGGACGAACCCAAGTCTCGATAAACCCGTGCCAGAAGAGGAAGAACCGAAGAGAAGACGATATCTCTGTGTCACAATTTACTCTTCGCTCACGTGGGCCACATCAGAGGTAAAGGCTTTCCCCAATTTTGAGTTTTACTATGGGGGTTTGACATTCAATTTCGTTGTTTGCACATTTGGTTCACGTGAGCACTTAAAAAATAGTTTAATATTACTAAACGAATGATTGTTTCTCCATTTCAGTCATTATTTAAATATACATGCATTTCATTTGATTAACCCTTTTGTTTGATTGTGTCGAATACTAATCTGCATATATATATTAATTTTTTTATGCAACAAGACTTTTCATATAAGTAAAAATCATTAAATTATTCCTAAAAGTTCTATTTTCATTTTATTTTTATTTACGAATGAATGCTTTTGTTTGTTACTTTCCTTTCCCTTTTACATGAAACATGATTAGAATTACGCAATACATTTGGAGAATCGACATTAAAATGATTTATCAAATTAGAATAGTAAGACATGCCTAACTTTTTTCTAAATTTTATGAAATTTCATTTACATTTAGCAATACTAATCACACTTACATTTTGTTTTGCATGAACACTGAGCATGCAACTTCGGAATATCGACATCAACGGGCTACACAACGCCCCGGACATCTATTTTCATCATCACTGAAGATCAATATCAACGGGCCACACGACGCCCCGTTATCTTCCTACATCACGGAAGATCGACATCAACGGGCCACACAACGCGCCGTAAGTCTCACTCCGACTTATTATAGTTAATTTGAATTGTTTCAAAAATTCAATTTGAATTTTCTGACCACCGCATTCTGGTTTGATTTGCATGAAAATCAATTGAGCTTCACAAGAGTTCGACAAAACGAATTTCGAAGACTGGAGGCGCGTGAAGAAACCCATGGTGGAAGCACATCTCGAGAGCGGCCTCAACTGACAAGCCCTACCGATGTAAAGCCATCCCGGCGGGCCTCAGGTACATGAGGGAGGTGCGGGCCTCCCGATTTTCTTTAATTCCACGTGTAACGGGCCGTGGGTCCAAGTGCATAGGCCCACGGTCACCATCCTTCCCCGCCCTCTTTGATCTAAATCATTGTCTGTGCTTGTTCGCATGCCTTAGGCACATAGGTTTATCGTCGCATGCGATTTGCTAAACCAATACACATGAATTCGGGTCCAACGCCTGAATCGGGCCCAACACCCGTTAACCAAAAGCAAACCTTTTGGAGCAAACGCCACCTTTTCGCATGTTTAAATGTAAGAGTTAGTAATTAGGAATTCCCGAATCTACTCTGGTTTTCCGACTTAAACCAAGCTTTTATAATTAAGTCGGTGGCGACTCCGTAATAGTTTACCTAGGTTAAACAACAATACATCTTTTTACGAAGTCATTTTGGATGAGGGACTGACGGCACGAGCCGCTCTTGGAACCTCCTAAAGCTTCCTCCTCGGGCCATGCGCTTCTTTTCGCCCGTCGCCTCTTAAGGAGCATAGAGACGATCGGCGAAGAGTCCGGGCAGACCCGGTCAGGAATCGAAGGAGGGACCACCCTGGTCTTTTCCGCAGCGTTCGACGCCCGAGTCGCGACGCCGACCGGAAGACTCTAGGGGAGCGGGCCCGGATCCTCGGGTCGTCCGTACTGCCGCGCGCGTGCTAGGCCGGAAGGCGCGCGTACAGTACTTTTGAAATTTACAAACGTAGTTATCAAACAAGCACATATTGCAGATCTATAGCTTAACTAGAGCAGTTAAAGATTGCTCTTTTTCCACAGTCTCAGTGGACAACGACAAGCCACAGAACTCTCGTTTTAATGCATCGGCAATAATTGCTAACGTACCATCAATGATCAGCGCTTAATCTATCTTTTTTTTTTATGTCAGTATGAGCAACAAAAGATTTTTAATATTTTTGCGTTGTTCCCATGAGGGCTGCCACAAATAATTCGTAAACTGATCCATGGGTTAAAATACCAGTAGACACAGTCATCCGAATAAGTGATAGCCACTCATATATCCTTTCGGATACGTGCTTCTTACAATCTATGTCCAGAAAGACACTAGGGGTGATAATAGGCTTTAAGACATTATCCCTTGGAATAAATTCCGGCGTGGCTTTATGGGGATAGTCTGGCCTATAAATCTCCCTTTTCGTAATTACTAGTTCATTGAACGTTCTATTTTCCAAGTGAACTGGAGTTTCCTCTGCCAGACCCAAAGCTTTCCTCAATTCTTTTGCCAACTCCCCACTCTGGTAGTTCAAATTTGCATCTCGTTTTCGCGGGTCTAAAATGTAATGAGCAACGGACTCCTTGTACATCTCATCTATGCTTTTTCATTGACCCTATTTGAAATTTCTTCATCCAGTTTCAATTTATCGACTGGTTTTCCCGAAGTACTCTCCAGTCCAGAAGTCACCTCTGTCTCAGGCCTTTTTAAACTTCTCTCATGCTTCAAAGAGTCTAACATCATGTTAACTATCGCGCCTACTTCCTAAGTAAAATGGTTTCGTTTTTCTAGATTTTCAAAGTTTTCTTGAACAATTAGTTAACTGGGTTAACAAATCATTTATACTTCTACCTATTCCATAGGGAGATACTCTAGACTATGAGACGAACTCCAATCGTCCAAGAGTTCTAGAATGATTTCCTGAAGATTTTCCTTCTCCTAATCTTTCTTAAAAGGACTTGATTGAAGTTTTTCTAATACTTTAGGATATGAAAAAAGAGAAGAAAAGGACAAAATAGAAAGAAAACAGTAAAAGTGGAATAAAGAAACTGATAGAATTCGAGCGCGGTGGAAGCAGTAAAAGTAAAATATTCAAGCCCAAAATAACACGATCATCATGGTACGTATAAAATATTTGAGATAAAACAACAAAACTTACCGAAAATCATATCTCGATATTTTGGTATAACAAATGCAGTTCAAAAACAAATTAGAGTCCCACGTGTGACTCCTCTAACGGTATCCATGCGCACACGATCACGAAGACTTGACGATCCGGTAGGTGCTAGCCTCTTAGATCGACGAATGAAAAATAACTCTCGAAAGCGATATTTCTCTCTTATTATGAAAACGCAATTTTTCTCTCAACTAAGATTTTAATCTTAACAAAAATCAAATCAAAATAAATATATTATGTTATAAATAATATTGAAACCCAATCTATGGGGCAATTAATCCCAAACAAATTAAAATGGTCGAATAAAATTCAATATAATTTTATTTAAATAAGCATCTTGGATACTTTAACTTAATATCCAAATAATCATTTAATTAACATTTAACTATCATAAAATTAAATGTCATTTATTCTAAGATAAACACGAATTGACCTGAATAAATCTATATTCGATCTTAGTTTAAATTTTACATTCGATATTTCAGAATAAAATAATCATCCAATTAATTATAATTCTGAAATAATATTTAGCATCCACGAAATAATAAATGTTCGTGTCGGGTGCTATGAGTGCGACACTCTAGGTCCTAAACACGAAGGCAGTGTAAATCCATACACAAACTAAGGTAACCGTCTAGCAATAGTTTTTATTCATCCAACGTATTAGAATAATGATCATAAATCATAAACCATTATGAACCGATTACTGTGTAATTCAATCTCTTCATCTAACCGATATCCCAATTAATCCGGCGCAAAATACATCATTCCCAAATTAATTGTTTTACTTGATTACCAAGATATAATAGACTCACTTGAATGTAAAACATTCCTCCCATGACCATGGATTTTAGAGTCACTAATACTTCTATCAAGTGGCCTAAATGTCAACTCTCTAATCTAGGAGAGCGATGAATCGTATATTGACTCAACACTATTCTCTCTACGCTTTCTCACACACCCAACAATCATATTAGTTACAATCCGGTTAAAGACTGTTTTTAACGACGTCAAAGTGCACGAACTCCACGCATAGAATAAATGAAGGTATTAAGTCAAAAGATCAGTTACACTTGTCCATAAAGAGGATTGACCAATGATGTTCAATATCTGTCATCCTCTTAAATGGGTCGTTTCCAGTATCTCTAATCTCAGGGTACCCCTAAGTATAACTTAGATATATTATCACTCGATCTATCTTGACCTCAGTTATACTTAGCGATGATCCAGATGTCTATGTCCCCTCTAAACATCTATCTGATCACGGACTATTTCAGATTAATATACTCATCAATCTGTGGGACTTTATCATTAATAATTTTACGTGCAGAAAAATAAAATAATTAATGACAAATACTCACATTTATTAATTATTTATCCACAAGTATAATTAAGTATCTTGACATATAAGTACACACCTTCCTATCCTAAGTGAAGAAATTCTTATCCGCGTTAAAAGGGGACAAACCTCTTTACTTTTCGAACCTCTTTACTTTTCGCATCGAAAAAGTTTCCGCATAATTAACCCGTGTCAAGTATTACTTATTCCGATTTATTTCTTTTGCTGCCAGGTTTGCTTCGTGATAGGTTTAGTCGAAAAGTGTGAGGCTTTATCCATAGTCGTCGGCGGTGCTCTCTCCCAAATGAAAACATACGAAGCATGTTCAACTATATTGTCTCGTGTAGGAAAATATCAACCTTGGATTGTGTGAAGTCAGTCATTCAGACGAAGGATGGACTAGACAAAAGGGAGAAATGGATTTAGAGCCGTGTTCATGAACTTTCCTGTCCTGTTAAATCTCTTCATCTCCCGTTATGCAAGCCACTGAAAACGTGGCTGTTCCCGCCTAGTGATGCCTCCCATTCCACTGATGATGTCATGATCTGGGACAATGTCACCACTATCTCCCGCATCTCTGGTCGGTCCCCCGGATCTTCACTTAGGCACCAATGCGCTATCTCTGCCATCTGCAAATGGTGAAAAATTCTGATCCAATTTAATTTCAATTGTTGAAGCAATCAAAATCACAAAATGCGTTGCATAACTTACCCTGTACACCTCCTCCATGGGGTAGTTGCCGATAAGGTTTGTGTCGATGTAAACTTCTAGAGCAGAAAGTGGATCATCATCTCGGAAAATTTTGTTCATCTGCATCATGTTGTATTCTAGTTAGAGCATTTGGTGGGACGTTAGGTGACATGAGTAGTAGCATTCAGGTGACACACGATGGTGATGAGAGAGATGAGTTTGGTGGGATCTTTGCTGTCTCGGATCAGTGCACGTTGGCCTGTGATCAGTTCCGCCAAAACCACCCCGTAAGCGAACACATCGGTCTTTGGGGTCACCTGGAGCTCCTTAACAGATCTTCATGAATATTCGAGGAATGATGATCAGAGATATGTTGATTGATGAAAGTCAACAGTCCGGCCAAATGTGTGAACAGTGATTGTTGCAGTGTCTTACTCTGGGGGGAGGTAACCCGGTGTTCCCACGAGCCGAGTAGCGATTAGGTCTTCCTCGCTGGTCCTCCCCACGAGCTTTGCCAATCCAAAATCAGATACCTATGCCAATTCACTCTGTCATATGTTCAATAAGTTCTGCAAAACACTGCCCTCAAGACAATCCATGGCGGAATGGAAAAGCAGAGTTTAAACCACCTTGGCATGGTGTCCTCCATCAAGAAGGATGTTGCTAGTCTTTATATCGCGGTGGACATATCGTGCCTTTGTGTGATCATGAATATATTCAATGCCTCTGGCAGCTTCGAGTGCAATTTCAGTCCTCACAGTCCAAGAAAGGGGCTGATGACCTGCTTTTAGCAATAGTAAAAAATCAATAGATTCAGAATATTGCAACCGGATTTCTTCATGCCATTATAATAAAAATCAGGACCTTTCAAGAAAGGATCATGGAGATGCTCGCTGAGTGATCCATTAGGAATGAACTCATATACTAAGTATAGGTGGTCTTCTCCTATTGCATAGCCAATCAGTTCCACCTAAGATCAGGATTACTTAGTTTGCTTCCCTTCCTTTTATCACATACTCGGAAGAAAAGGCCATGTGATTCGGCTTTCTCACCACGTTAATATGGTGGATCTTGCACAAAACCTTCACCTCGGCAAAGAACTCCTTCGATTTGCTGGACTTCATTTTCTTGATTGCCAACTCCTTTTAATTTTTCAGGGGAAAGTAAACCTTCACATCATCTATTTGTGTGGCATAGAAAGAAACAAATCTACAAGACCAACCGGCAGCTATAGTTACCTGTTTGCCCAGGTATCCAAAATACACGCTCCCGTATCCTCCCTCTCCTATTTTCTTAGATTCATCAAAGTTGTCTGTTGCACCCTCAATCTGCTCCAAACTGTACACCATTGGTTTCTCTGATTCAAAAACTGGATTATCTACACCATGGAGATTTTACACGAGTTGTTCTCTCTTTTATTTAGTGTAAACATGCCTGAAAAGAAAAGACAGGTTATATAGCTGACCGTCTATATTTTCGTTCTTGAAGGAGAATCCTTTGTTGATACTGAAGCTCTTGGTTGTGGCTGCCTTGGGATCTTCACGTAAGTCTCGTCGCAGCTGATTCCTCCTAAGCATTACGATTACTGTGAGCATTGATATAAACGTCACCGTCGCTAACATCACGATGATTATTATTGTCCACTTGTGCTTATTTGCTGCAGGTTCCCGAGATATCGGAGCTTTCAAAGAATTCAAAGAAACAAATTGTTTATTCAGATTGATCATCAATAAGAAAACATAAATAAAACTAATATGTTGCTTAATCTCCCAAATAATTGAATGCCCATCTTGAACAAGAATAGAAGACATCGCAACGCAGAAAAAATGGATTAAAGATGCAAACATAATTAGAAAATTTTCATGAAGCTGAGATGTCAAGCACACCTGGGGTAGCACCCGTCTTAGGCCATGGGGTGGCATGGATTGATTTGGGAATGAACAGAACAGAGCCTGTGTAGATGTTATCTGGGTTCTGTATTTGAGGGGCATTCATGCTTATGATTTCATCAACATCTGCAGATAATAGAGCTGCAATGTCTGACAATGTGTCATGGGGTTGGACAGTGTACGTCACCACAACAATGGAGCTGTCCTGCAGGCAGCCGCAAGGGATGTATATTGGAACAGTGGTCAACGGGGAGAAGTTGGTGCCTTCATTTCCTGAGCCAAAAGCTTGATCGCTGTAAGACCTGGAGGAGACATCGTCGAACGTCTGGCCTTCTTCCACAAAGTAGGAAGTATTATAGAAGTAGGCGGTGACCTTTTCTATGGTCTGGCAAGAACACATTACGCTGATGAGATAATCCCGCCTATTCCCGGTCTGTATCGGCTGAATCTGGGATTCATTAATGGAATAGTGAAGGGCAATCTGGTTGACCGGGACATTGTTGTTGTGGTAGTAAAGGGAGGAGCTGCACGCCCGGATTTGCTCCGAGCAGTTAAGAGGATGAAGTTCGACAGGTGCTGATGTAACAACCGACACAAACAGGGCCAACAAAAGGGATGGGAGCCAGTGGGAAGCCATTGGGAAGCAGAGGGAGATTGAGAAGAGTTAGGGGGAGGATGAAAGGATGGAAACTTGGGAATCATAAAACCGAAACCAACGAGGAAGAGGAGGGTTGAGAAACAAGACCCTCTGTTTTTTGCCTTTTCTTTGTCGTATCTTTTGCTTGTGCTGTTGCTTGGGCAGCCGCCCATAACATTAACAAATTGCAACCCCCTATATTCTAGAAATTTGATTATAAGTTAAACGTAATCAATTATAGGATGCAATTTTTGTGAAAAACAATGTCAGTAAACAATGCTGGTTCGCTGAAACAATGTGATGTTTCTATTTAGGAGTTGTCTCATTTATATTATAATATGATTATAATGATGTGCCAGATAAAACTTCCAAGGCAGATGATGGAGTTGTCCGCTGCATAACGGAATTCATTTTAAAATTTTTTAATCTCTAATTTTAATATGTACTTTTAAATTTAATCGTAAAACTTATACGGAAACAACGAAAAATGATAAAAAAAAAAATGGAAAAGATGAAAAACACATTTAAAAAAAAAATTATACTCTGACATTTTTCAAAATTTCCCACTTTTTTTGTTATTCCTTTCTTTTCCACTGCATGCAAACACATGTCTTGTCCATGTCCCTGTAAGAAGGGATGTTTCCGGCCACAGACAAGAGGCAGCTTAGGATCGCGAGGTTTGTTTGAATTTTAACTTAGAAAACTCCCCTAATATTATTCTTAAATTACGATTTAAAATTAAGATTTTCATTCTATAAAATATCGTGCACGTAAAAAAGTCAGCAATTTGAAAACACATCTATATTTAATAAAAAATTGAAGTGAGGAAGGTTTTAAACGGCGACTTTTAGCGGTGAGATACGCAACTCCGACTTTGATTTAACACCATAATACATCAATTATGTTAATTTTTTTACAAAATGTATCTAAACGATTTAAAATTAAAATTTTTTTATAAAGTAAATATCACAATTTAAAATGGCAATTTGTGAATAATATATCTTCTTCAGCTTTTGAACCGTATTTCATAATTTTTTTAAATTTAATTATAATTACGTCCTAACCTCACAGTTCCGACAGTTAAAGTGCCCATTATCATTATCATTGTGTTGTATTGGTAGTCCATTTCCTAGGAAGTCAACGATCACCGATTTTGGATCCAAATCTATATTTTGAATCGGTGAAAGAAGGAATAAACGAAAGAAATGAATGCACTTCTTGTGCTCAACTCCGGAATCTCTCTCTCTCCCACCACCTCATCTCTCCACCAACCCCAATCCCAAACCACCATTTCTTTCCGGCCGCAATGCTTCCTCCGGAGGTGGACTGCCTCCGCCGCTACCTTGGATGTCCAGGAATCTGCCCCCAGGGACGGGGACAGGGATCCCTCCCTCTCCTCTTCCTACAGGGACCCCTTCCTTCCCATGCCTAACCTCACCTTACTTGATGCCCAGGCTAGGGTTTGCACTGGCCCCACCCAGACCAGGCCTTTGACCCAGGATCACGCCTTCCGTGTCCTCGACACCATCCTCCGTTCAGGTTCTGTTCCCCTTTTTTTTGCTTGGATGACCACCACGGTTTCAAATCTATTTCCTGGTTGCCATATTTCGTGTGGTATCATCTTGAACATTGTTGGAATATGATCCTTGTTAGTGATATGAGGATGCTTTCTTTAACCCATTACGTCGCTGCTTTATTGGGAGCAACGTTTTTTTGTCAATCAATAGTTTGTCAGAATTGAGTCAATTGAATTTGCTACCATGATGCCAATCCTGTACACCTGCAAATCAGGACAGTTACGTAACAGTAGCTCCCTTTTCCCAACTTCAATAGAACAGGATTTACTGCTGGTAGAGTTGATATTGTGTATGGTAGTGCTTGAGAATTTGATTGTTATTGTCTTCCTTTCAGTGAAAGGAGAGCTCACGAATGAAGAACAGGTGTCCAATGCGCAGATGGGTGCCTTCTTTGCTGGTATGACTATTCGTGCAAATGCATTTCCAGAGGCTACTCAGTGGAGCGAAGGTGAAAGACGAGCGATGAACACTTTCTGGCCTTTATTAGTTCGGGCACTTCCTCCTGATATTATCTTCATAGCGGATCCAGAAGGCTCTTTATTAGGAGTTGGAAGTTCTATCGGTCCACAGTACACGGGCAACAGTAATAGAGAGATGCGATTGGTTGGTGCCCTTAGGGAAATTTTGGCAGGGGGGCATCTTGGATATGAGGAAGTCCAGGGTGTTCTTAAAGAAGTCCTGCCGCTAAATGTTGGAGATAACCAATGTGCAGGAGTAAGTCAGTCATTGCTTTCAGCATTTTTAATAGGTCAAAGAATGAACAGGGAAACGGACCGCGAGTTAAAGGCATACTGCCTGGCGTTTGATGATGAACTTGGTAATATCAAATATGATTGTTGTATTGGTGTTGATCATGTTGGACATTCAAAATGAGTAATCTCCGTTTCTTTGGTCGTAATATGCGCTCTTGGACAGGTCCTGCTCCTGTTGCTAATGTCAGATCATTGACCCATTATGGTGAACCTTATGATGGAAATACACGCTATTTCAGAAGTACTTTATTTGCCGCTGCTGTCCGCTCTTGTTACGGTGAATCTTGCTTGCTTCATGGTGTCGAATGGATGCCACCTAAGGTTTGTTTCTTTGAAATTAGCATAGTCTCTGTTCTTTTCATATATATGGGCATGCAGCTGTGTCAAAGGCGACTGCATTAGGCTGGTATAAATCGCTCACCATTCCTTGTTATTTAATTTAGGGTGGTGTAACGGAAGAGCAAATGCTCAAGTATATGGGAGCGAATACCCGTCTCTCTCCATTGCAAGCCAAGAATCTGCTGGAGGTACTTTTTATGAAAAAATAATCCTGCCATATTGCGATGCCATGTGATGGCGTAGTCAAACATTAACTTTTGAAATTAAACTTTAGGATGAGGACGTTGGTTTTGCATACATCAGTTTACGGGAAGCTCGTCCATCATTGTAAGTTCTGACCTTATACATTTATCACGGGCAAACAATATATTCTCTTCTTTATGTGGCATTGCAGAAATCAAACTTATTGAAATATATTGTTAATCGGTTTCCATTGCTGTATTTGATGTTTTTGTGATGGATATTTGGAAACATATTTCTCTTTGGCAATATTCATTTTGGCACTTAAACAGCTGTTGATTACATGGCTGTGAGAAGGATATTTTGAAGCATTACTAGTTCTTTTGACTTGATAAGAAACTCGGAATATCCAGTATGTATCTGGAAATTTGCTAATCAACCCAAGTTAGTTCAGCTTACTAGATATTAGAATTTTTTTGTTAATAATTACTAGTTAACATGTCACAATCCTTAAGTTTTGGCCTTAACATTTTTTTTTGTGTGGCTAACTTACTATTGCATCTTCCTCCATTTAGTGTTAATTAGACAGATTTTTTTTCACGGCACATGTTATATAGTTTTCTTATTATGTTTCATAAATTTATTTATAATGATATAGATTTTTTATAACTTTATAGCATATCTTTTTAGTAGTGAAACAACAAGCTTCTTTGGAGGTTTTGCTAATATTCTGGATTTTTTTTTTTTAAATTGATTTTGGATATCCTGACATTCAATTTTCAAAAATCAAATCTATTTCAGATACTCTCTTGTGGGGTTGAGGGAGCACATCAAAAAGCGGCCTCCACTTGCAACAACAGAAAAGATTCAGCAATTTGTGAAGGTCAGATTTCCTCTAAATGTTAAAATGCATGTCCTTCGTTGTTGACTTGGAAAATGACATTTCAGTGGTTCACTGGCATAGAAAGAAGTCTCTTAACTTGCAATGTGAAAATCCAGCCCTGTAAGCACGAGAACTATGGACCATGGTTGGTTATGTGTCGATTACTAGGAAAATTTGTCCAACATAGCTGGTATGAGACACTGGTGTGTGGCTTATATGAGTTTGGCTCTATCCTTGTGTTTTGTCCTCTGTAGGCCTGTAACTGTGTCCTCGTTTTGGTTTCGGGGCCATTTTGTGGCTCTGTATGCTCTTTGTAGAGGTCAAACAACAGAGTTCAAATACATCACATCTTTAGGACTTAAAGGTCAAACAACTGAGGTCTGGTTAGGCGTGCATACTGTTATGATGGGTTTTTCTGCGCTGTCTGATTGTTCAGAGGTTCCAATAAAATCAGTAAAATTCTTTTCAATTTTAATATTGTTTGAGACCTAGATATGTGAAAATAGTTTTTGAGACCATTAGAAATCTTTTTCCTCGTAAGTAAAATTTTTGCGGACCCAATAAGGTGCTTACCATCTATTTTCTTTCTCCTTGCAACCTATATTGCCGGTGCTTTTCAGGTGACTTACAAACAGCTCCCCGACTGGTGCCTACTTATGTAAACAATTACTCTGTCCTTTATAGGCTTCGGGAAAGGAGAGCATCATCTCTGGATTCTATCATGAAGGCTACGAAGAGCCTTTATTGATGCTCATGAAAAGAAGAGGGGTCCATTCAGGCTTAGTAATTAAGGTTGAAAAAGCTTTTTCTTGCAGATTGTTATCGGATAACATTGGTGTTGAGGGTAATTAATGTAATATGACTGCAGGGTGAGGAAGGAGCGCTTTCTATGACAACCCGATTGCGAGCAGCTAGTGTGTCAAAAGGACTTCCCATTAACTATTGTTCAGGATTTCGTTCCATGAGCTCTGTATCTGCTCTTGAACTCGATGGTCCTTTGCTTTCACTCTTTTTCCTTTTGCACAAACCTCTTGATTATGATTGCACCTGTGATGAAGGCGTTAGCTTTACCATATTAAGCATGAAGCACTGAAGTATTAAAATATTCGTGCAGGTGTTTCAAGGCAGAATTTTAATGTCGAGATTAATGCTAGAGACTATGGTTTTGAGCCTTCCAATACTCCAAGAACTGATAGATCGGTGAGATCTTTGGACTTCTTATCATTGTTCAGTTTTTTGAATGCTGCTTGGGTTATTGTAGTCTAAATAAAGTAGGTGATTTGATAGGCTTCCCAGTAATTAATGATGAAAAATTAGACTGCACTGGTGGTTTAATGTTATTACATTACATGCTCTTTGTGAAGAGTGGGAAATGAGTACAGAGTACCTAGTAGGAGATTCAGTTGCTTAGTAAAGGGTGTGCTTTAAGATGTGCTGAACCATTGGCGTTGCTTTATGGCTCGAGAGTAATGCATGTTTCTGATATGGGAAAGGGCCCGCATAAGATAGAATTGTGTTGAACGCTGGAATGGTGGATCACTTATTGGGATTTGATTGTTTAAGGTTGTCACATTACTTGCTCTTTGTAAATGCCTAGTTGGAGATTCAGTTACTCAGTAATGGGTGTGTGCTATAACAGACAATGATGTGCCAAATCATGTGTTGTTTTTATGGATAGAGTAATGGATATTTTATGATTCGGAAAAGTGCAGGTTTTGAAAAATATAGAGTTGGGTTTGGCAGCTCTTCGTGGTGAGAAAGGGCCCGTGTATGACAGAATTGTGTTGAATGCCGGATTGGTGGATCACTTATTGGGATGCGACGGCGGGGAAGACATATCGCTGGCCTTTGAGAGAGCGAGGGAGACCATTGATAGTGGGAAGGCTCTGAAGAAACTCCTAAATTACATCAAAAGCTCCCACAAAGCATAGTATATAGCTAGTCCAACAACATGTCTTAGGTCTGTCGTTCCAGTCCAGGCGTTTATTTGGTTTGTATGAGTCTGAACTTGCGTTGCTGGAAGCTGCTTTCTCTGGTGGTGCTCGCAGTTTCTGTAATAATACCATGAAGTTGTACCAAGGATTGATAATTTAGCTAAACCGACATAAGGAACTTAGATGACTGCCACACATAATATTTGCCTAAAAATGAAAACAGGGTTCTTGGCTATGATTTCCCTGATTGTTCTTTTTAACTTTGAGGATTTCTAAATGATTCTAATCCCAGTAAAAATATTTTGGTATTTTGGTTTCCTTATTAATTCATTTCATTCCTCTCCCTCGGGTTGTTCTGCTATGTTATTATTCATCCTTTGAAGTAGACAACGAAGAAGAAGGGAAGGGAGGAAGGAAAAGAAAAAACAAAGGGGAGACACAGAAATGAAGGAGTGGACATGGCCGCCCCCGACCAAGTCCTCTCCCTTTACCGCCCTTCCCACCTCAAAAACCCAAAACCTAGCCAAACCCCAATTCCAGTACCCAATCCGATTCCTCCACGTCACCGCCGAAACTCCCGACGGCGTCTTCTCTGCCCTCCCCGATGACATCCTCACGAGGATCGCCGCATCCTTCACCCACCCAAACCTCAAGTCCGCCTCCCTGGTCTGTCGCTCCTGGCGCGACTCCCTCCTCCCCCTTCGTCAGGCCATGCTCTTCCTCCGCTGGGGCAAGAGTTTTAAGCACGGCCGAGCTGGTGTCCGCCCTAACCTTGACAAGGCCCTCGATTCCTTTCTCAAGGGGGCCACCCTCGGTTCTACTCTCGCGATGGTCGACGCCGGTTTGTTGTACTGGGAGATCGGTGATAAGGTTAAGGCTGTGGAGATGTACGAGAGGGCCGCTCTGCTGGGGGATGCCTCTGCTATGTGCAACTTGGGCATTTCTTTCTTGCAAGGTCCCTTTTTTCCTTCCTTCCCGATTCATCTTGTTTCTGCCTGCCTCTTCTTTCGGATTCCTCCATCACATCTCTTGTTAATTTTATCCAATCCCTGTTGCTTCCACGTAAAATGGATTTCGCATGATACCGCCACCTGTTCTGTTCATTGTTGTTCGCATTTCTCAGATTTAGCCAGCTCTAACATAAGGTGATGCAAGGTCCTTCTCGTTTTTTCTAGTTCTCCGCAGCTGGGTACCTTATGCATGCGGATTTGAGATGATAAGTTTGTGTAGTTCTTTTGTGTTTCTGACAATGGCTTTCAGTGTGCATGTTCCTGAATTTTTTTCATTCCTCATTTCTTCCATCCCTGTGGTGATTCCTTTGTAGAGTAGCCTTTTATGGTTCAATGGATCCTCGCTTTTGTGAAATCTGCTACTAGAAGTCCTTTGTTATTCTGCAAACAGAGCCCAAGAGGCCACAGGAAGCTGTTAAGTGGTTGGCCATGGCTTCAAAGAGTGGAAATATGAGGGCACAATATCAGTTAGCTCTTTGCCTGCATCGAGGATGTGGATTGGACCGTAATTTGGGAGAAGCGGTATAAAAAAATGCATCTTCTTTCTCTTTTGCGCTAAGCCTTGTACTGGATTGGAGTGGTCAGGCCTTTATTTTCTTTCAAATGCTGCTCGACTAAGATACCCACTTTTATGTTGGGGAGATTTCCTTTTTTCTGTCTTATGGGTTTTGATGGAAAATTTTATCCCAATTACTAACCGTTAGGGCGTGATTTTTTTTTTCTGTCAAATTATCAAAAATAAATAAATCATCAAGCAGAGGGCACGCACTTACCCCACATTTTTCTGATTCTGGCATGCTTTATGTATGTCTGACAGGCTAGATGGTACTTGAAAGCTGCTGAAGGTGGTTACATCCGTGCAATGTACAATGTTGCTCTATGCTATTCCTTTGGAGAGGGCTTTCGACAAAATCGCCACAGAGCAAGAAGCTGGATGAAGCGAGCTGCCGATGCCGGTCACAGTAAAGCTCAGTATGAGCACGGGCTCAATCTTTTCTCCGTATGTCACCTTTTGAAGAACTCAGTCTGGCCTTTATACTACCATTCTTTCTACATTTTGCAAGCCAATAATTTGTCCGTTCTTAATCAACAACTTGCTTATCAAATTTTGACCTGTTGAGATGATTTAGAGACTGATGGGTGATACTTTATCTGACAGCAAGGTGACATGACAAAAGCAGGAGTTTACTTGGAGCTTGCCACTCGCGCTGGTGAAAGAGCAGCCATACATGTGAAGAATGTGATTCTACAGCAACTATCTGTGCCATCTCGTGATCGTGTGATGTTTCTTGCTGACAGTTGGCGCACGTCTCCTTCAATTCGTTGAGTTGAGGTATCCATTCATCCAGTAATGTCATTCTGGTACCTCTTTTTATTCAGTTTTCATTGAGTTCTACCACTAGTATACCCATCGTTTGCCAATTGGAACTGTAATTGAAGCCCCCCTTAATCTTTGGTTTCCTTCTTTGGTCCAATCTTTATGTCAACCATGAATTCTGAGCCATCTCATTTCTCAGGGTGATTAGTTGCTGCACAGAGAGCTCGAGTGACTTCAGGACAATGGTACAAAATGTCAACAGGATGGCATGTTGCTGTGTTTGAGCGATCTTTTTACTTGGGGATGGATTTTCATCTTATAAGAACGAACTAGCTAGAACAGTATGTCACTTGCTACTGATTATTTTCAAGTCCCTAGGACTGGGGAGACGAGAGTTTTTTGTCTGTGGTAATTTGTTCTCATCCCTTCTGCCGTACTTCTTTCCTAGTTGATCTCTCTGTAAATTGTAGGTGATATAATCACAGAGATTGATGATTGATTATCAAGGTCATTCGCTGATAAAAGCTGGCAAATGAATGGCCGAAGTTGCGAGGTTGTGGAGTTCCTTTGGAATTAAGGGTGCTACATTAACTGAGGAGCTGTCCTTGGGCGTCATTAGTCTTTAATTTTGTGGGATTACTCCTCTCTGGAAATATGCTGTTAGGGAGAGTCCTCTCCTAGAGTATAGCAACAAGGACAGCGGGTTGGAGGCTGATGAACACAGTTGTCACAAAACTGATTTGTTCGCAACCGAAATAAAAATGTTTGATCTTACAACACGCTTGTCCTAACTCTTTTTCCCCTGATCTAGCAATGCAGATTATTTTCAATTTTTTAATGCCAAGCAGAGTTAAGCCACTTTCTTCCTAAAATTCTAAGCTTACACCTAAAGTTAAAATAAAACCAATGACAAGAAGCAACAATTGGCAACATATGGATAGGCTTATAGGACCTTAGTCTTAAAAGTTCGGCATGTTGTCACGCTTGTTCCATGCTTTAATCACTATGAACCACCTTCCATTGCAGCTTAGTCTGCATTGAACATCAGGAGCATCACAACACAAGCTCTTGCTATCACTTGTGGACTATCCTAATTCCTCGTAGCTGTATTAGAGATGACATGCTAGATACATCTGCATCTTCCCATCTTTGACTTTTCCACCTGCAACGACATGAAACCAAGTGAATTCCATTTTTTCTTACAGACCCATGAGATCAGACATCGTATCACATCTATAAGGTATGCTTGCAGACCAACACCACAACACTTTGATACAACCCACAACACTTCAACTCATGACACTCTGAGCAGCAGCCGATACCACTGACGAGACAAACTACTGGGCAAAGACTTGTGGGGACAGAGCCGACAACTTGCCCCATCTTTGCCAAGGGCGCAGAAAATGAAATGGGAAGGGAACTAGACTAGTTATTGCTTTAGCAAGGCGATAGTGCACTTCAAGCTACGAATCAGCTAAATAAAGATAGAAAGATAACAAAACCCCCCCTTCCTCCTATATTTAACCCACAAACTTCTGGATGTAGCACAGGAGTAAGTAGCTTTCTACAGCAAACAATTCTAATATGATGGCATAATTAGAATGAGATAGGTCAAATAACTAGAAAAACTTAATCAATCTGGCTTCCAATAAAGACCGCGGCTGGAATTGTATCATACCTGTTCAATTGATCAATTGATCATCTGCTATAGTGCATCCAGATGATACCGACACCACTAAAAGCAACAGCACGGGCATTCTGAATGCCACCATCTCCACAAAATGATAAGAAAGGAAACGTTTGATCAGAAAACCATTCAAGGAGCAAAATAAAAGGCTACACAACCCATCATAAAGGCCACGTGAAAAAGAAAGAAAAAAAAGTAACTCGCACCTTAGGGAAGTGGCTTGAGCTTACTGCAAACCCTCTGGGGAAAACAAACCATACGGACACAATATATATATATATGTACGTGTGTGTTTGTGTGTGTGTGTGTGTGTATATATATAAGAACAAGGGGTAATGGGGAAAATATCACCCTTTAGCAATGAAGACATTCCTAGAAAACAATTTTTTGAAATACAGCAAGAAATTGTCACGTAATCTGTAACTATAGCCAAAATAAGTTCCGCTATCAGATCAAGAGTATTTCACTTTTTGACAGTTGATTTTTTCCAATATACATTTGTTCAACTACCAACTGCCCATCTGCCCAATTCGAAACAATGCATCTACCCCGGGGAAACATATAAGTGAAATAAGGAAGATCATTCCCACCAACAACTCATTCGTTTAAGGCAGGCAAGTACTGCATCTGAGGATGAAGATCAACATGGTACATCTTAAGTTGGTAGATTGCTGTAGTGATCAACTCCTTGAGCTTAGGATTTTGCCCTATCAACGAACGGTCAACCCCCTCGAGGGCAGTCAGCACCCTAGCTTGTCGTAAGGCTTCAGTGTCACTAGCATGCATTGTGAGAAAACAGAGGAGTTCCAAACCGTACAATTGCATATGTTCGTCACCCTGTAACAGCCTCATCAATGAAGGAATGCCGTTAAACTCAATTATCGCCTTTGAATGCTCCGAATTAAGAAAATTCTCAGGGGAGGTGAACTTGCAGAGGGAAATGGCCGCCTCAATCGCTACATTAGGATTCCTACTGTCAAGTTGAGTCACGAGAGGCAAAATTACCCGAGTCTCTCGGGCTGGGAATGTCCTAGCCAGGCAACCAATTGCACGTATCGATGGGATTTGTAATGACGAATCATCTACCTCATTTATGAGTCTCAAGAGCTGATCCACGACGGCCTTCGCAGCAGGTGAATTGGTCTTAAAAGCACCACGCCTAAGGTCAGCATTGTACTCAGCAGCAGCTGTTATCTCCGCCAGTGCCATCAAACAATTAAACAGCAATTCACCATGCTCCTTCTCCACCAACTTTGCCAAGCAAAGCAGTCCCTTCGTCTCGGTTATCTTCCTACAATTAGGGACGTTACCCCTTGCTAGCATCCACACTGCCTCTGCACACCTCGTCTTTAGGGAGATTTTCACCTCTGGAAACTCATTCTCTCTGTCCTTCTTATTACTTCCAAACAGTGAGTGCACGGGTGAGCTTGCCAGCGAGAGACGACTAGAAGATTTCAGCAACGCATTCTTCCCTCTCTCCTTCTCTTTATTCATCTGAATTATTGAATGAATACTATGTTTCCCTGGATGAACCCTAGGAACAGGATCTTCATCGAAGAACGTTTCAAATGACAAGAGGGTCACTAGTGGCCTAATCACGTTCGCCCTAGCAAAGTCCTCCTGTGCGACCGGATCAAACTCAGCCATCCTCGCCACCAGGCTTGCCACCCTAATCTGCACCTGCATAGGGGAGTCCCCTAGCACCTGCACGATCAGAGGAATTCCTGAATGATCCACTATTGCCCTGACCCTCTCCTGATTATCTGAGAGATTGAACAGCGCAGTTGCCGCAACAATCTGAGCATTGGGCGTAGCGGCCTCCTTCAGCAACTTCAACAGAGGACTCACCCCGCCTTCCTCCACAATAATCTTCTTGTTCCTGTCGTTATCCTTGGCGAGTGTCGCCAATTCATTGGCCGCCTCGACCCTGTCAGACAGCTGTCCCATATGCAAGCAGGCAATGAAAGACCAAACCCAGGCGAGAATGGGATCGTTGCTAGCGATTGGGGGCAACGATATCCCGATTCCTCCACTGCCGGCACCAATGTAACCGCCATTACCTTCATAATCGTAAACGCTCAACACCCACTTCATGTCCCCAATGGAAGACTCAAGGAGGCCCGAAAGCTTCCCAAAATCGGCAACGCTGATGATGGAACAGAGGCGGCGGACAAAGTTCTGACGCTTACACTTGCGGGTGAGGGAGAGGGAGCGATGGAGGTTGGAGGACACGTCAGAGACGACGCGGCGGATGGGGCGCTCGTAGAGGGAAGCAGACAAGGAGGAGGAGAGGCGGATGAGGGAGCGGAGCATGTGGGAGAGCTTGTCGACCTGGCGGCCGACCTCGAAGCACTCGGACCTGTAGGCCCTGGACTCGTCGATGGACGAACGAACTCGATCAGAGAGAAGGACTGCGTAGGACAGCTCCTCTTGAAGCCGATTGCCGTGGTCGTCGCCGCCGTGGAAGTCGGCCATTTTGGAAGCATGGGCCGAGTCAGCGATCCTCGAGAGGTTCCAAGTCATCAGAAAAAACTGGGTTGGAGTCGCTGAATGGTAGTCATGGGATTTTTCTTTTTAGTTTTGGAGGGATTTTGGAACAAAAACAAAAAACAGATATCCGGGGTTGGGGGGCGTTAATTGGGGTTTATCGGTGTTTGGCAATTTGGGGAGTCTGCAACAACAACAATCGAGATGTTTTTATTATCCGTTCATCATCTAATCTAATCTTCATCCGAACTGCATCTTCGGATCCACAAATTCTAGTTAGCTTTCCTGCTCTTTTCCATGCTCATGTGGTTTCTTTTTGACTAATTACCAACTCTTCGCAAGTCCTTGCAAAACTCACTCACGGCCAACCTACGAATGACTCGCGTCCCACTTTTTTTTTCATCCCGAAAATTTTCATGTAAAAGACGAGCTTTTTAAATATAATTCGCGAAGCAAGATTTCACTCGCAAAGATGACTTTGATTTGACTCGCTATCTGAAATGATTATGGAAGACTTTCCTTAAGTCTATTTCTCGGAAGCGGATAACGGTACGTGCACGTAACCGTTACGTTGTTTACTAAAATCGATTTTTTTTTTTTGTAAATTTTACTAAAAATTGACGTTTTTTAGTAAAATCGTTAGTAAATTACTAAGAAAAATTAGTAACCGTTACTAATTTTTCACTGTTTGACCATTCGGAGAGTTACTAAACTACGTTTAGTAAATCGGCAGAAAAATTTACTAAACTTTTTAGTAAGCGATTACTAAAAATATCGGTAATTTCACATTTTTTTTAGTAACCGTTACAAAAATTTCACTCTTAACCTTTAGTAATCGGTTACTAAAAAGTTTAGCAATTTTTTCCGGCGATTTACTAAACGTAGTTTAGTAACTTTCCGAAAGGTCAAACAGTGAAAAGTAACGGTTACTAATTTTTTTTAGTAAAATTTCTATCTTTAGTAATTTTCCAGGTACGCCGTCGAAGGATTTTAGTAATGCTTTACTAATTTTGTAAGGGAAATTAGTAAATTAATGTGTAACATAGTAAAGTTGTTAGTAAATTACTAAAGTCGTTATTTTTTTCGTAATCGTTTACTATTTTTTGAACGAACTCTGCTGAAAATTTAGTAATCGATTACTAAAATTTTTAGTAATTTACTAAATAGAACAGTACATTCCGAACCTAAAACCGAACCTGTTTTCAGTGTGAAATTACCATTTTACCCCTGTGGTAAAATTACAAATAGGTTCGGTTTTAGGTTCGGAATGTACTGTTCTGTTTAGTAAATTACTAAAAAGTTTAGTAATTGATTAGTAAATTTTCAGCACACTTCGCTCAAAAAATAGTAAACGATTACGAAAAAAATGACGACTTTAGTAATTTACTAACGACTTTACGATGTTACACAGTAATTTACTAATTTTCCTTACAAAATTAGTAAACCATTACTAAAATCTTCTAACGGGCAGGAAAATTACTAAAATTATAAATTTTACTAAAAAAATTAGTAACCGTTACTAATTTTTCACTGTTTAACCATTCGGAAAGTTACTAAACTACGTTTAGTAAATCGACGGAAAAAATTACTAAACTTTTTAGTAACCGATTACTAAAGTTGAATAGTGAAATTTTTGTAACGGTTACTAAAAAAATGTTCAAATCACCGATATTTTTAGTAATCGGTTACTAAAAAGTTTAGTAAATTTTTCCGCCGATTTACTAAATATAGTTTAATAATTTTCCGAATGGTCAAACAGTGAAAAATTAGTAACGGTTACTAATTTTTTTTAGTAATTTACTAATTATTTTACTAAAAAATGTCGATTTTTAGTAAAAATTACTAAAATTTTCGTTGATTTTAGTAAACAACGTAACAGTTACGTGCACGTACAGTTAGCCGCCCTATATCTCCCAAAAACTTTAGGGGTGAAAAAAAAACGTTTCCATGTCTCCCAAAAAGTTAAAAACATTTTCAAATCTCCTTATTTACTGTTTTAGACAACAATTTTGCCTAACAATTTTGTCCACCCAATACAACCAAAGTTGGAGTGATTTTTTTTAAATGAAAGTCCCTGCGGAAGTTCAAATCTCTCTCTGTAAAACACTCGCCGCAAAACAATTACTAAACCAAAACTCTTTTATGTATATGACGAGAACAAACAAAATAGCTACCATACACGCAAAATTAAATCTCAAGCCTTAGAAAAAATGAGACCATATGATCTAATCCAGTTGTTATTTTCTCTCCTAAACACAACTCACCATTAGATGGAGTGTTCAGATCACATTCCAGTCCATCTTAAGCACCATGAAAAATGTCACGATCAAATCATAAAATTGTTGTGGCCTCTCACAAGAAGCCATCCGATTAGATTCAACTAAATATTCTCATTTCATAATATTTGTGATTGTCGACCAGTAAGAGTTATACTAAGAAAACAAAATTAAATTACACCAGATAGATATGTTACAACACGAACTGTATAAATACGGAATGTATTGGAAATCACAAGTGGCCAAATCCCCACAACCTTTTAAAAAGGGCAAATACTACTTCGTGGTGGATTCAACATCCTAATATTACTTGGTAGAAGAAGTCGTCTCAAGGATTTCATGGCCACAAACCCTAAACTTTTTCGGAACCAAACCACCTCGAACCAATCAAATTCATAGCATGAAGATGCAAGTCAATTTTAGTTAAAGTTAAGGACGAAATGCATACCCAGCGCCAGCAGGTCGAACATGATTGATAAGCCAAAAAGATCAAGCAAAACACAGATAAAGTCATCGTTCCACATTTTAAATGCAGATAAACCAACACAAATCGATGCATCAAAATTATAATATTATCTCAGGACAAAACAACCAATGCAAGAATGCAAATGCAATAGCCATATCACATAAATCCTCATTAATAAAATGGATACGTCGATCAAGTAAAGGCTGGCGATCTGCAAAATGTCTATAACAAAAAGGAAAGGAAAATATAATACATAAGTAGAAGATCCTACGCGGTGAGAACAACATCCCCACCTTTCTTCTTGGATATGAGCTTAGCCAACTAACTAACAACACTACCGATGCGTCCGGAAAGAAAGCGTGCCAGATACCTTCCCAGGATTATTGTTTCCGACGACGTCGCCGGTGAAACCATCGAGAATCTCGACAATCATGTAGCTGAGATGGTATTTGCTGCCGTCATTGAAGACACTAACCAGGTATGGTATGTGTTTGAGGAGATGCAAGTTGAGCTGGAGAGCTTTAAGGAGCAAGTAAATTAATGGAAGACTGTTTGGTGCCATACCTCCGGATGTTCCACCTCCTCCTGTTGAGGAGGATGCAGATGATTTTGGATATGCGGATGATCTTCCTACCGCGGTGAATCCTCCGGCTCTTCCTGCGGATGATCTTCCTACCGCGGTGAATCCTCCGGCTCTTCCTGTGGTGAACCTCCGTCTCCTCCTGCTGAGAAACCGCAGGATGCGATGCAGCGTCGTCATCGCTTGTTCCATCTCAAATGGTGAAGCTGCCGGGATGCGATGCGATGTCGTAATCGTGACAGCTTGATTTCCAGGGGTATGCCCCTGTGTTTTTGTACAGACTTTTTATGGGTTATGAATTATTACTTATAAAAAAAATCATAAACCATAAACCCTAAACCCTAAATCCTAAACCCTAAACTTCTATTACTATTAATGCACTTTTTACTTACCAAAAAAACCGTAAACCCTAAACCCTAAATCCTAAAACCCTAAACCCTAAACCCTAAAATCCTAAAATCCTAAAACCCTAAACCTTAAACCCTAAACCCTTTATCACCGTAAACGATTCCTTTATCCCTTTACATTTTATTTGCTATTGAGTTTGTTTTCTGCCTTGCTTTAAACATGTTGTCTCTGTTTAGTACTGACTTAAGGATCTTTTGAAATACTATGTAGATTGGAAGGCCCGGGCATATGTGGTGAAGCTCTTGAAGTATCTCAAGAGAGAAGTGACCATACTCGTTGTCAGCCATGACATGAGGTAGGGCTGTGAATGTTTTACCAGAAACACGGGTTCTTTTTCTTCTTGGGTCAGTAAGCAAATGCGGTCTAAAGTTCCATTCCCTCGGTTTTCTGCAGATGTTATCATTTCCAATTTTGATATTAACATGCCTAGATCAGCACCTATTAGAATTGTTAGAAAGCGCAAAAAGGATAGTTCAAGGAGTAACAGGCTAAGCTGTCAGCTGAGTCATGACCGGCTCTAATAGGTAACAACCTTGAGAGACTTCTGATATAACAGTGTTATCAGTCAGATTTTCATAATCATGTTTCTATTATATTAATTACGCTATCCTTTTTGTTCTTGTACTTGTTTGATTGCTTTTAGGTTATGGTCATGGAGTACAAGCTGACTTACCCAAGTGGAACTGCAACAACTGTGCTTATCAATAGCTTTCACACAAATAGTGGGGCTGAGCTTGCAAGCCGAATGACAAGTGTTGTAATGTTTACGTAGTGTACGCGCGCCTTCCGGCCTAGCACGCGCGCAGCGGTTCGGACAATCCGAGGATCCGGGCCCGCTCCCCTAGAGTCTTTCAGTTGGTGTCACGACTCGAGCGTCGAACACTGCGGAAAAAAACTGGGGTGGTCCCTCCTTCGATTCCTGATCGGGTCTGCCCAGACTTTTCGACGGTCGTCTCCATGCTCCTTAAGAGACGACGGGCGAAAAGAAGCGCATGGCTCGAGGAGGAAGCTTCAGGAGGTTCCAAGAGCGGCTCGTGTTGCCGTCACCCATCCAAAATCACTTCGTAAAAAGGGTTGTTTATTGTTTACGGAGTCGCCACCGACTTATTTTTAAGAGCTGTTTAAGTCGAAAAACAGTTGGTTCGGGGATTCCTATTTACTAACTCTTACATTATAACATGCGAAAAAAAGGAGGTGGCGTTTGCTTCAAAAGATTTTCTGTTGTTTAACGGGTGTTGGACCCGATCCGGGCATGACTCCGGACTCATGTCAATGTTTTACGGGCATTGGACCCGATTCGAGTTTTTTAGGCCCGAACTCATGTGTGTTTGGAGAACAACATGCGATGACAAATCTACGGGCCTAAGACATGCGGAAAAGCACAGATAATTATTGAGATCAAAGGGAGCGGGGAAGGGTGGTGATCGTGGGCCTATGCACTTGGGCCCACGATCCGTTACATGTGGAGAGAAAAAAAAAACGGGAGGCCCGCACCTCCCTCATGTACCTGAGGTTTGCAAGTTGGGGATGTCTGGAGCGTTTCCGCTATGATCCACCGTGCATCATCTTGAAGTTGGAAAATAGAAGCGAACGATGTGAGGTGTTTGAGCCCATCGACCTCCAATATGTCCTCCAATGGTAGTTCAGTCCTCCTCGTCTCTAGACGAGGGAGGGCAGATCCTAGATGCCGGAGAGATGGCCTTGAGCATAGAGACGGCGAAGGGAGGACGTCGGAGGTTGTCCGGGGTTGCCGTTGTTTCTTCTTGCCACAGCCGTCGACTTGTGAAATGGGAACGTGTCCTCTGCGGTTAGGCTGGTCGGGGGGGTCTCCATTGCTCCATGAGCTTACTTTGGTCGAGAAGCTCGTCGGGAAGAAAGGGGAGGCTTGAAGAATGCTTGGAAGGGGAGCTTTTTTTGTGTTTTTGTCTCTGTCCTTTTTCTTTCTTTTCTTTTGCGTCATTGATTAATAGGAGCTCTGTAGGGTCCTTGATTGTTTTTCTGTCAGATAAAAATCAGCCAAGTTAGTGGGGAATCTTTTGGGTTAACATGTAACTGCTAATTATGGATTTAATGTGGGTTTCGAAACGTTTTCTCCTGTGTTGTGGAAACGCATCCCTGCATTCAAGTTTGGAAGTTTTAGAATTAGAAACGTCAATGTGGGAAGTTTAAAACAGGTAATAAATATAAAGTAAATTTGGGGTATTTACAGCTGCCCCTCTTTGCGAGAGAATCTAAGAAGGTTTTCTCGCAAAGATATCATGAATACCCCAAATTAATAAATTCTTATCTTGATGGACCTTGCACCTTAGAATCTCATCAGGAAAATAGTTAGGAAATCCCGTGAAATACAAGTATAAGCAAATGACACTCATGCATATCATTTCAACTAAAATTATTCCCAAGTGAGAACAAGAGTAGGGATTCTGACTTTTCTCACGGTTCGCTCTTATTCCTAGAAGCTATCTCAGTTGGATTTTAGAATTCCTTTGACTCGGATGCTCATGTACTAGTCGAACGAGTCTTTGTCTAGGTTGTAAGGTGGCTTTGGCAGAAGGCTTTTAGATTGGAGGTAAATTCGTTGTTTGAAAGAATGAGTCTAACGACCTCATCGGAAGCTACTTGACTGTAAAGCTTTCACCGCTCAAGCCAATTCTCCATCGTTCAGACAGCTCGCCAATTGATGCATTTTGTTGGGGAAGAATGATTAGCTTACTAGTAAGTGCTGATGATCCGCTTTGGGAATATGACACCATTGCTTTTGCGACCGTCAATGTCGGCCCTGGTGCTTTATTATGCTATTTGACTTTCATCTTTGCGCTTTGCTTTTGAAGAGTTTGGTCTTTGCGCTAATTCTGTTTTTTCTTTGTTGAATCGTAGGGATTTGCAATGCTTTCTTTCTCTTGTCAGTTTATTGATCTTCTTCTTGGAGATGCTTTGGACTCCTTGGGAATTTGTATTTATTGTTGTAGAAATTCCATCCTTGGGGACGACTTAACTGGTGAGCTCGACCATTGATGGTGCCTCTTCGCTTGAACCTTAAGGAAGTGTTGCCTCTATGGTCTGTTGCTTCCGGTTCCTAACTACAGGATGTCCTTTAACCTCAATGTGAGGCGGTCTTTAGACTCTGTGGGAGTAGTGTATGTAGAAACTTCAAATTTGGCTCGAAAGGGGTTAGCAATTGTCAATTTTTGTGTTTAAGATAGAGAAGAAATGCTTGATCTTATCCTAGTTTGAGCATCTTTTGTCAAAGGATTCGTTGTCCTCCCGGATCTTTGAGTGTGAACCCTCATAGTGTTTGCACTCATCACTCAGGGGTAGGTGTTTAAGAGTAGGTTTGCCTTCTCCGTTCTCACTCAGAAGCATTCTCTTTGCCCAAAAATCTTTTCAAATTGCATACAAATGCTTATAAAGGTTCAAGTACGCAAACCTCTTTGGAGACTTCATACTAAAGTGATGTTCTTGTGCAAGCTTCGCGAGGAAAGTGTTTGTACCTTCATGCCCCAGTCATGTTCTTAAAACGGCTTTCACAAGACCACCCACGATGTTGCCAGTAGTCTGTATCGTACTATGCGGATGCCCATGTGCCTACACAGTTGACAACGAACGGAGACGGAGTTAGCTCATATACTTCACCTCTTGTTTGGGTGAATAATAATAAAGTATAGTATCCGCTGGGGAAATGAGATGGATATGTCCATCTTGATAATCGGTGCAACAGACTCCAATGTGGGAAAACCGAAGGCATGACTTCGTCTGGGAAATGATAAGAAATCTTGTTAGAGAGTAGTATAGATGATACTCCCTTTCGATATGATCATTTTTAATGACAACAAAGGCAATCTTGAAGCCTTGGCTCGAAATTTTCCACCCAACCGCCCACGCCTTTGTCTGTAATGTAAGATGTTCATGTACCTACACAAGGCAAAAAGCAAATAGCAAGTGAACTCATGTGACTTGTTTCTTTTGCTCATGTAACTTTATTTATATGAAAGGCGAAGTAGAGTTTTGATACTTCCCTTTTTGTGTTTCGTCATTGCATCTTCGTCCGAAGGTATCAAAAGATTGACGAAACTGCCACAAGTCTTTGGCTTGAAGCTTTACCACCCATTTAAGTGTAGTAACGTCGGAGAGCGTGCGCATTGATTGGTTGTGACAATTCTCCTCCATCCATCTTTGTTAGGATGGTAGCTCCTCCCGAGAAAGCGTGCTTGACGACGAATGGTCCCTTGTAGTTTGGAGCAAATTTTCCCCTAGGATCTTTGACATTTGGAAGGATCCATTTAAAGACGAGGTCTCCTGGTTTGTACTTGACCTCTTTGACCTTTTTGCTGAGGTCGATTGCGGCAAGTCGTTTCTCATCGACGAAGTCGAGGTGGGCGAGCTGGTGATTGGCCTTCTCTTCCTCGGTCATGTTGCTTTGGGACAAGATTCGAAGAGTAGGTAGCTTGACCTCAGCTGGAATGAGTGCTTGAGCACCATAGACAAGTTCAAAGGGAGTTGCCCCAGTCGAAGTACGTATCGTCGTCCGGTAAGCGAGTAATGCGAAAGGGAGCTTCTCGTGCCAATCGCGATATGTGATCGCCGTCTTCTGAAGAATCCTTTTCATGTTTTTGTTGGCGGCTTCGACTGCATCATTCATTTGTGGACGGTACGGTTAAGAGTTTAGGTGTTTGATTCGAAATTCAGTGCATAGAGTATTCATTTGTTTGCCATTGAAGTTTGTGCCGTTGTCGGTGACGAGCAGCTCTGGAACTCCGTATCTGGCGATGATGTTTGCCCGAATGAAACGTATGATGTTATTCGCGGTGACTTCCTTGAAAGATTGTGCTTCGATCCATTTATTGAAGTAGTCGATGGCGACTAATATGAACCGATGCCCGTTTGATAACTTGGGATTAATCGGTCCGATGACATCCATGCCCCACATTGAGAATGACCACGGTTCGAACAGTGGGTAGAGCCTTGTTGGAGGGACATGCACCTTGTTACTGTAGATCTGACATTTGTGGCAGGTTTTGACGTATTTGATACAGTCGGCCTCGATTGTGAGCCAATAGTATCCCTGACGCATGATCTTTTGGGCGAGAGCATAACCGTTCATGTGTGGTCCACAAACACCTTCATGGACTTCGAAGATGATGTCTTGGGCTTCCTGTTCGGTGACGCATCGCATGAGGGCTGTCGTGAATGACTTCTTGTAGAGCACGTCAGCATTGAGGAAGTAGCTCCTTGTAATCCTCCGGATGAATTTGCATTCCTTTCCTGTGCTACCTTGGGGAAAAGCGCCCATTTCTAGGTAAGCTTTGATGTCTGCAAACCACGGTGGTGAGTCCTCAGAATGGCAAGGCTCGACATGCATGCAACTCGGGTCTTCGGCGATGTTGATGCGAAGAGGCTCTATGTCCATTTCTCCTGCTAATGGAATCATTGATGCAAAAACAGCAAGAGCGTCGGCGAAACGATTATCCGCCTGTGGGAGGTAATTGAATTCGATATCAATGAATTGGCGGGCTAGTGTTTGTAGGTAGTCCTGATATGGGATGAGCTTTGGATCCCGTTTGTTTGGGAGATAATGAGTGCCGAATCTCCATGAACGTCAAGAAATCGGACTCGCATGTCAAGTGCACGTAATAGGCCGAGGATGCATGCTTCATATTCAGCAATGTTGTTTGTGCAGGGGAAGGTGACTTTAGCAGCTGTTGGATAGTATTGTCCATCTGAGGATATCACTACTGCTCCGATGCCTGAACCAGAAGAGTTGACAGCGCCGTCAAAATACATTATCCATCTTTGTTGAAGCTCAGTGAGGAAGATGTTTTCGTCTGGCAATTTAATTTCCAAAGGCGAATTGTCAGTCCCTGGATATTCCGCAATGTGATCAGCGATTGTTCTTCCTTTAATTGACTTCGTTGAGTGGAATCTGATGTCGAATTCAGCTAGCTGCAACTGCCATTTTGAGACTATTCCGATCTGTGTTGGTTTGTCAAAGAGGTATTTGAGGGGATCATTTTCAGATACTAGTAGGATCTCATAGTGGAGAGTGTACTGTCGGAGTCGATGTAGCACCCAGACGAGTGCGCAATAGGTACGTTCTGACACCGTATACCGAGACTCGCAATCCGTGAATTTCTTGCTTAAGTAATACACCGCGTGTTCCTTTGTGCCTGGCAGTTGTTGGGCAAGCATGGCTCCGAATGATTCCTCTCGAACTGTGAGGTAGAGCGTGAGAGGGTGCCCCGGCTTTGGTGGGATGAGAACGGGTGGTTATGTTAGGTATGCCTTTATCTGTTCGAACGCGGTTTTGCAATCATCATCCCATTCGAACTTGACATCTTTCCTTAGTTTCTTGAACAACGGTTTGCATGTATCTGCCAAGTTAGAGATGAACCTTCCAATGTAATTGACGCGACCCATGAAACCCCGAATCTCCTTAACTGACTTTGGTGCTGGGAGATCGCGAATTGCCTTGATTTTGTCGGGGTCGATTTCGATGCCTTTACTGCTGACAACGAACCCTAGAAGTTTGCCTGACGTTGCCCCGAAGACACATTTAGCTGGATTGAGACGAAGCTTGTACTTGCGAAGTCGTTCAAATAGCTTGCGGAGAACAACAGTGTGGTCTTTCTCTGCTCTGGATTTTGCAATCATATCGTCGACGTAAACTTCAATTTCTCGGTGCATCATATCATGGAACATGACCACCATTGCGCGTTGATAAGTTGCCCCAGCGTTCTTGAGTCCGAAGGGCATGACCCGGTAACAGAACGTGCCCCATGGTGTTGTGAAAGTCGTTTTCTCCTTGTCTTCTTCGGCCATACGTATTTGATTGTACCCGGAGAATCCATCCATGAAAGAAAATCTGTTCAAACCAGCAGTATTGTCTACTAGCAGGTCGATGTGTGGTAGAGGGAAGTCGTCTTTGGGACTTGCTTTGTTAAGGTCGCGATAGTTGACACAGACTCGAACCTTCCCGTTTTTCTTGATGACGGGGACAATGTTGGCGACCCATTGTGGGTACTTGGCTACCTCGATGAAGTTGACCTTGAGGAGTTTGTCGACCTCTTCCTTGATCGCTAGAGCTAGCTCGGGCTTGTACCAACGTTGTTTCTGCTTGGTGGGACGAATTAGTGGATGAGTGGGGATTTAGTGCTCCACTATCTCCCGGGTCTAGTCCTGGTATATATGCGTACGTCCAAGCGAAGATATCTGAAAATTCCTTGAGTAGGTTGACGATACTCTCGGCCTCGTCTGTTGGGAGATCAGCCCCAATATGTAGCTTCTTAGGCTCGTCATCCGTTCCGATGTTGATTGATCTGGGTTCTTGTAATGTCATCTCCTTTGGTTCCTCATGTCGTTGGAGACCTAGCTCGAGACCATGGTAGCCTTCGAGGGATCTCGGGTTATCTATGACCACTCCGTCATGTTCTAGGGTATTTTCAGGTATGTCTGAAGCGTCGTTCCTTCATGAAAGAAACAAGTCAATGTCGTAGTTATAGTTGAATTACATGAAATTTGAAGTATTATATGACGTGACAACTATGATAAGTCAAATGTTCTAATAAAAAAAATAAATAAAACGTTGTGGGATCAGGCCTCAGCGGGGCCCTCGCTGTTTCCTCAGATTCGCCCTTTATCATCAGCGTCCCGATCCCACAGACACTAACTAGAGTCGCGTTACATACAGTCAACCTTGCTAATCTGCGACCAGAATGTAGCAAGGTAATTTATTCTAGACTCGATTATTCTAAATGCAAAAAGTAAAGTTGCAAAGGTTCACCCTTCGAGCGGCATGTCTGACTCAGTTGGGTGCGACGCTTCCATCATGTTGATTTCTTCTTCGGGCTCTTGTGCCTCAATCTTCATACCTTCCATCTACTCGGAAAGGATCTCACATTCCATTGTCGATGCTGACGAACGAACAAAAGGGATAGCTGACTTGCCGCCGGCGCGCATGTCCTGAATTGTTGGTTTAGGCCTCCGCGGTTCGTTGCCTTTGGATCCGAGAGCACGTGTCCCCAACTGGGTAGGTATGTCGATCGGATGTCAGATGCCTTGCCCTTGAGCTCCGAGTCCTTGACCAGGCTGGTATCCGAATCTGATGAACTGTCGAGCAGCGCTGCAGTTGCCCCGGCCCATTAAGGGATCTGACCTGAAGTCTCTCCTGACCATGTTCACCATCTCGAATGCTTGAGCCGTCAATGGTTCGCTAGTTGGTTCTCCGACGTAAGGCATCTCAATTTCATGGCACAATTCCATGGTACTCTCCCCTTTGACTGTGATGAGCTTGCCATCTGAAGGAAAACAGACCATCTGGTGCAGAGTCGAAGGGATTGCCCCGGCTTGATGGATCCACGGACGTCCTAGCAGCATGTTGAAGGATCCGGCGGTCTCAAGAATTTGGAATGCGGAGGAGAAGAGAGTGGGCCTTGATATCTAGGGTCACCTCGCCATGGGCTTGACGTTTTGCGCCGTGAAAAGCTCGAATGGTTAGGCTGGAAGGTGGGAGTTTCTCCACGTTGATACCGTGCTTATGAGCCACATCAAGTGGGATGGTGTTGACTCCGGACCCTCCGTCGATGAGCACCTCGGAAACAATAGTATCACGACATTTGAGCGTGATGAACAAAGCGCTGTTGTGGTCCCGTCCTCCTTCTGGGAGGTCATCTTCCGAGAAGGTGATGGCATTGTTTGCCAGCTTGCTATTCATGTACGAGTCCAGCGCGTTGACCTCAATCTCTTCCGGTACGTGTACTTCGGCCAGAAACTTCTCCAACATCTCTCTGTGCTTGTCAGAAGAATGGATCAAATCGAAGAGAGAGATATGGGCGGGTTGCTCCTTCAGTTGCTCGACAATGTTGTGGTCGCTCTCTTTCACTAAGTAGATCACCTTGCGAATTTGCTCATTCGACGGCGCCTTGGGCTTTGAAGATTCAGGCTGCATTTGGGGCTCTGGAGCCGGCACTACTCTTCCTGAACGGGTGATGAGCTCGACTTCTGGGCTGGATGTCATGCTACTTGGACGAATGACAATTGGACTCCTTGGTTCCATCTGTATCAGTGCAGGTGCTTGTGGTAGCATCTCCGGTTGCGCTGGACCCAATGGGATGTAGACATAGGGTACTCGAGGGAGTACTTTAGGGAAAATATTCGGTATAGTGGCATGCATCTGCAGAGGGTGTGTACCTCCTCCATAGGATCCATGCCCACGTCCACGTCATCGGCCTCGACCTCGTCCTCGGCCGCGATTGGACTCGATCATGTTGATACATTCTTCTCCTTCAGACTCATGCGTCTTGACTTCCGTATCATCCATCTTCTCAGAATCAGACTTCTTTTGATTTCTCGGAGGTTGTACTTCAGTTCTAGAAGGAACAATTGAAACCCGAAAGTGCGGTTTCTTGGCCTGTCTAATATATACCGGCATGAGATTCAGGGGTACAGCCACATTGGGTGGTATATAGTGAGTGCGCATGCGAGGTCGGCGTCTCCAGCTTCGTCCTCGATTGACCTCAATTACATTGGCATGTTTAGTGATATCTTGCTCCACCTCATGTAAATGCACCTCTTCTTCATGATCAATCGACGGTGCGAAGGGGTTTGCCCCGACATAGTTGACGTGCACGGGCGACGGGTTACTCATGACATTTGGAGTTGTACTCGATGTTGCGAACGTGATGACGCTGTCGTCCAACAGGTTATGAATTTTAAACTTGAGCACGATGCAATCCTTGGTGTCGTGCTCTAGTGCTCCAGAGTGATATTGACAACACGCCTTGGGGTTGTAGCCAAAAGAGGAAGGGTTGGTCGGTTTGGGGTCTACTGGTGAAATGAAGCTCATGTCTCTTAGCCGGGTGAACATTGTATCTAATGATCGGGAGTCGGAACCAGGTCCTCCAATCTGGGTCGGGGACGCTCTTGCCGTGCAGGCCTTGGCTGCTGGTGCATCGTCACGGGAGCGGTCGGTCTAGGATTGGCCACCACAGGCACATGGGGTATAAAGGTAACTGCGGCGTATGACCTTGGCGCATATGAAGTCGGCGGTACCGCTGCCTCATTGTGCTCTGCAGCCGCGACAAGCTCCTTGGGCTTTGGTTTGACTTCTGGCTTTACTAAAGGGGGAGGAATTAGCCCATCTCGGCTTGCCCCATCGAGCTTATCGGCATTGATGACCGCTTGGGCGAAGGTTGTAATGGTCTGACCAATCATGTATGGTAGATACTCGCGCGGGAGGAGTTGGAAGAACTCATCTATCAGCTCTTTCTCTTTGAATGCTGGCTTAATCTGCAAAGCCATCTCCCTGAACCGATAAGCAAATTGTTTGATGTCCTCAGAGCGGTACCTTTTTAGTTTCCGCAAGTCTGATATCGTTGGTGCCATTTCTACATTAAAACTATAGTAATTGAGAAAGTCGAGGGCTAACTCCTTGAATGTTGTGTACTGGCTCACATCCTTGGTGTAATACCAGTGCAACGCCGACTCCGCTAAGCTCTCTTGGAACATGGCGATGCGAAACTTATCATCTACCGGGTATACAGCCATCTTGTGGCAAAAGTGCATCAAATGTAACTCCGGGCAGCCATTTCCACGAAACTTCTCAAATTCAGGCATTTTGAATTTCGGCGGGACTTGAATATGGGGGACATGGTAGTTGGCATATTCCCAGTTGTGAGCCTGGTGCCCCTGAATGGCATTGAGGCGCTCCTCCATTCTCGCCATACGACGCGCCTCCTCTTCTTGTATCGTGGCAATCTTAGCTTCGAGCCTTGTCTCAAAAGCATTGGCCTGCTGTTGTTCACCGAATAACTGATCGATAATGGCCGCATTACGACTTGTCGAGTTAGGCACAATCGATTCCACATGTGGAGCCTGGGGTACTGGAAAGGCGGCAGTTGTAGGGGCGACAGGATAATAGGGAGATGGCCCAAGTGGGGCTGATTGATAGGGATTTGGTCCTGGTGCGGACGGTTGAGGGTAGTATGGTGGGAGATATGGTGGTGTTATGGTTGACGAAAAAGGCGGTCTGCGCATGTGTGGGTTATAGAAGGGTGCTATACTTGCGGAGATAGCGGATCCAGGGACAACATGGTTATGGGGGGATGGAAGGCTTGATGAAGCGATTAGGCCTGGTTGAATATGTGGAAAATAAGGTGGTATTGTAGATGTGGTGGATCCAGGCATGATAGGAGGAAGATGGGGGTTATGGGAGACAATAGAAACGGCAGGTGTAGCCATTGGTTGCCGCTGGAGGAACTCAGCCACCATCATTTTGAGAGATGACAGCTCGGTTGTGAGGGTTTCCACCTTAACTCCTAGGGAAGTATTGGGTGTGCTTTGGGCCGCCTCAGACATGTTGAGGTTGAGTGGTGATACCACTGGTGGAGCAGTTGATGATTCAATTGCCGGCATCGTGAAAGCCGTCAGAGGTGGGATGAAAACTGGAGCACTGACCCTAACTGCGGACGGCCCGACGGTGAAGACTGGGGCTCTAGGGAATAGCCCGGCGAGAACGGGGGACCTAGCAAGAGGCGAAACCGGTGCTGATATTTGAACCGATCTCGCGGCAATGACAGTCGAGACAGCAACACGAGTAGTTGAGATAGCCTCAGCGGTCACGAGAGAGTTACTAACGGCGGAAGTAGTTGAAGAAGTGGCGATGCAGCTTGGAGAGATGGCGGCCATAGCTTCTTGGGTGGAGCGGGTTCTCGGACGTTTTCTTTGCGGATCAATCTTGGCCGTTCGGTACCTTGGTTGGATAAAAGAGTTGAATCAACATCGAGCAATGTGATACTTTGGATGCATGATATGTAATGATGCATGATCATGTCTAATGTACGGATTGGATTGTAATTACAATGAACACAATCCAAGAGAGAGAAAATGATAAGCTGAAGTTTATTACAAAGAGTATTAAAAAGTTTGACGAATAAAAGATGAAATGGGATTTCAAGTCGATCTTCAAATGCGATCCCAAGGAGTAATGCGCTTCTTCTCGAAATGGGCTGACTGGGCGTCGATGTCCTTCTGATGTTTTGGGGGAAGGTCGAACTCTTTCTCTGTGAGAGTCATCCACACACGTGCGAAGTGTGTCGTTGCTGGCCGAATTACGCCCCTTGGTGGCGGGTTATCTAGGTTGATCGGATCAAATGGTTTAGTTGGTGCTGCTCTGATCCGGGGAATTCCTCCGAACTGGTGCATGACCCATGCCGGACAGTAGTAAGACATCCTGGTGATCCCGACGATCGGGATGTAATTTCCATCAAGGGAACCTATGATGGCCCAGTCTACGTCGAAGCATTTGGCCATCTGGTAGAAGTCTTCTGGCTCCAGAGAGCGGAAGAGAGCTCGGACACCAGCAAAGGTACGAGTCGGAAGTCGAGCGCGCTCTGATATGCGGTCGAGCAAATCTGGAAATTGTTCCCATATGAATGATTCTCCAGTGATGCCGATGTAGATATAGAACCAAGCCCGGAGCAATGCCGGGCTGAATGTAAACTTGTGATTTTGCACACCCTCTCTAGCTCGGCGCGCAATCCGGGTGAGGCTGTAATTTGTTTCGCCGACCAGGTTGGGAAGAAAAGGCCTTCCTTCGATGATTGCTTTTGTCAGGTAGACTGTTCTCTTGTTGAGCAATGCCTCACTGTATGGGTAGAGTATCGTCCCTGTGAACAAGAGGATAAATGCCCTCTCTGATCCTTGACCGTCTCCCATGCGTGGCTCATACGGCGTGTTGCGTAACTCGAAGAGCCTGTTGACGTTGATATGTCCTTCCACGGTAAACAAGCTGGGTGCAACTGCTGGTGAGATTTGAAGAAGGCGAGCTACGTAGTTCCTTGGTTTGTCGTCATAGGGCTGGGGAAGGATTCCCGAGTGAGGAGAGAGTGCAGATAGATCTCCATATTCTTCGTAAGTCGGTGTCAGTTCCAAAGTGCCAAATCTAAAAGTATAGCTCTCAGGATCCCAGCGAGCGACGAGATGCTGAAGCAGGAACCAGTCGACTTCCATGCGGATGAGGTGAAAGAGACCTCCAAGATTTTGTTGCACGAACTCCTTTTCTGAAGGCCTGAGCACATCGAGCCACCGTCGAAGCAAATTCGTAGACGGAACCCCTTTGCGTAGCGCTATTGACTCCATGAGATCAACCTACAAGCTTGGACGTCATTCAATTGTAACGACAATCCAATCCAAACCCTAATATGATGTGTATTTGCAGACGAGTTTTTTTTTATGTTTGAAGAGTGATGACATTGAACAAATATGTTGATGCATCGACTATTGATCAACAGACACTCATGCAGAATGAATGTGAATGAATGTAGAAATGTAAACAGGGAAGATAAGGAAGGGAGAAAAGGAATCGAGGAAACCCCCCGCAACCAACCCAACCCGCTGCAAAATGAACAAGGTTAGTTCTTATATATATCACATACAAAACATACCTGAGACCTGTCCCTGCACAGGTAACAGTCACTTAGTAACAAACAAATGCATATGCAGCGTCCGGTACCTGTAGTGGACGAACAATACTAGACTCTCGGATGAAGGCTTCTAAACCTCCCTCGGACTGAGGGAGGCGGGGCCCCGGCCAAAAACCATACCGCAAATAGCAGCAGGTTGAGCCTCTCGGTGACCCCCCTAAAAATCCTAGCCCCGGGTTCGGGCACACCTAGACATGCCTAAGAAAGCGATAAACAAACACAACCATGAAGGCAGACAAAGGGCACCGAGCCAAGCAATTACATACGCAAATAAGAACCCCTCTCCGCATGTGGATTAAAAATGTAAGAGCGTTAGAAAGGAATCCACATGCAGAGTCCCCAGCGGAGTCGCCATCCGGGATGTACGTGCGCCTTCCGGCCTAGCACGCGCACAGCGGTTCGGACAACCCGAGGATTCGGGCCCGCTCCCCTAGAGTCTTCCGGTCGGTGTCACGACTCGAGCGTCGAACACTGCAGAAAAATACTGGGGTGGTCCCTCCTTCGATTCCTGATCGGGTCTGTCCGAACTTTTTGACGGTCGTCTCCATGCTCCTTAAGAGGCGACGGGCGAAAAGAAGCGCATGGCTCGAGGAGGAAGCTTCAGGAGGTTCCAAGATCGGCTCGTGTCGCCGTCACCCATCTAAAATGACTTCGTAAAAGGGTTGTTTATTGTTTACGGAGTCGCCACCGACTTATTTTTAAGAGCTGTTTAAGTCGGAAAATAGTTGGTTCGGGGATTCGTATTTACTAACTCTTAGATTCTAACATGCGAAAAAAAGGAGGTGGCGTTTGCTTCAAAAGATTTTCTGTTGTTTAACGGGTGTTGGACCCGATCCAGGCATGACTCCGGACTCATGTCAATATTTTACGGGCATTGGACCCGATTCGAGCTTTCTAAGCCCGAACTCATGTGTGTTTGACAAACAACATGCGATGATAAATCTACAGGCCTAAGACATGCGGACAAGCACAGACAATGAGATCAAAGGGAGCGGGGAAGGGTGGTGATTGTGGGCCTATGTACTTGGGCCCACGATCCGTTACATGTGGAAAGAAAAAAAACGGAAGGCCCGCACCTCCCTCATGTACCTGAGGTTTGCCGATTGGGGATGTCTGGAGCGTTTCCGCTATGATCCACCGTGCATCATCTTGAAGTTGGAAAACGGAAACGAACGATGTGAGGTGTTTGAGCCCATTGACCTCCAATATGTCCCGAACGTCACTCGTATTTGACGAGATTGTATTTTCACATGCGAAAATGTCGAGAGAGGAAAATTATTAGTAAATAGTAATATACATGATAAACGCGACGATCATGAACTTAGAAACATATCAATGACAGCAAGCAAGTTCAAGACATGACGGAAAATCGTAATCGAATGATTCTCAACCGTGGCAGCTTTGGTACCTTTCAAACAAAGATGCATAACTTTCTGCTCAATTCATGAAAATGCGTGTATTTATACTTGAAAGAAAGCTCTTCAAGTCAACAATCCAGTAGAATAAGTTTCAAGTCAATCTAAGATTTGTAACGAAAGTTATGAATGAAAGAGTGAGATGTCCACATGCAGATCCGAGCTCCGACAGTTTTATTACCTCTCAAAAACACGTGTATAACTTTTAGCTCAGTTCATGAAAATGAGCTTACTTATACTCAAAACAAAGCTCTTGAAGTCAGGCATCTAATGGCGTAAGTTTTAGGTCAATACGATTTCCAGAAAGAAAGTTATGAGTGAAAGAGCAGACTGTCAACATGCAGATCCGAGCCTATAAGTCTTCCGATTCTTCGAAAACATTCCATTCATATGTAAATGCCATGTCATTTTAAAACCACTAAAAATTTGTACATGATACATTATATAAAGCTAGTATGACATGTCTAGAGTATATTTGAAATTTGACGTACGAAAAAAAAATGCAAACGGTGATGTTCCAAAGTGCGAAACTCGGTCGTTTGTAACTTGTACAATATTTTATTCGAAACTCCTAGGTTAAAAACTAAAATTTAGCTTGGTTGACGTCTTTAGAACCGTATTTAAGTTAGAAATCAAATGAAAGTGGTTTCGCATGATTCTGATAACTACACAAAAAGATATACAGCAAAAACCGAAGGTTGCGCAAACTGATCCGAAACATGCTTGGACTTACCGAGCTATTTTGGCTCGATGTGAGGGCTGCAACACATCCCAACATGCTAGGACGTGTGAAGGGAAGGGGATGTGAGAGTCTTGGCCTGTTTTGGCGACCACAAGATGTCTTCGTGAGTTGGTTCTCGGCTGTCCAATCCTTGCGGCTGCGCAAACAAGAAAACGTCAAAGCAAAAAGGGAGCCCTCCTGCAAAGCTACGAGGTTACGAAATGTGGTAGTTGAGTCCTCCTCGTCTCTAGACGAGGGAAGGCAGGTCCTAGATGCCGGAGAGATGGCCTTGAGCATGGAGACGGCGAAGGGAGGACGTCGGAGGTTGTCCGGGGTTGCCGTTGTTTCTTCTTGCCACAGCCGTCGACTTGTGAAACGGGAACGTGTCCTCCGGGGTTAGGCTAGTCGGGGGGGTCTCCATTGCTCCATGAGCTCACCTTGGTCGAGAAGCTCGTCGGGAGGAAAGGGGAGGCTTGAAGAATGCTTGGAATGGGAGCTTTTTTTGTGTTTTTGTCTCTGTCCTTTTTCTTTTCTTTTTCTTTTGCGTCATTGATTAGTGGGGAATCTTTTGGTTTAGGGTTTAGGGTTTAGGGTATTAGGGTTTAGGGTTTAGGGTTTGGGGTTTGGGGTTTGGGGTTTGGCGTTTGGGGTTTGGGGTTTGGTGTTTGGGTTTTTTTTTTGATAAGTAATACTCTATAACCCAGTTAAAAAGTCTGTACATGAATCATGAGGGCATACCCTTGGAAATCAAGACCACTACACCATATCTACGTATACTAAATACGTAACTAAATAATGACGTCACACTACGTTCGAGGTAGCGAGGAAAGAATAAGTGATGCAAGAGTCCGAGCAGGGAGCAGACGCTCGCCAACCCTGCGCTTATTCCGTTCTATCCACAAGTAGTAAACGCATCCTCCCAACATCCGAGCAAAAGATAAACGCCTCCGAAGTGTGACTCTCGCCGGCGAAAACAACAACTCAGTTATAGCAGACCAATTTCGCGGAAAGTTCGGCGCAATCTCCCGACCAACCGTATACGACCAAACCTCCGCTGAGTAGCTGCATGTAAAGAGGATGTGGTCTAACCGCTCTGCCTCGAACCACAAAGTGCACATATAGATGATGACGAAACCCCTAGACTGAATAGCATGTCAGAAGTGTATAGCCTCCCCTGGATCGCCAACCATAGGAAAAACGAGAACCGCGGCAACATACCCTTAGCCCATATAAAACTAGCCCATGGAACAGCCTGATAATCCCTTCGAATATGTCTCCATGCTGAGGCAATAGTAAAATCTCCATCAGGACGTAAAGACCAGATGACGCGATCAGAAGTACCTGATAATGGATAACAACCGGTAGGAAGAAGCTCGCGCAATCTGTCAAAGCATGCTCGCCTATGCCGATGAATCCTCACATCACCTCCCTCAATATAGCTCCGCCAAGTCGGATCAGCAAAGAAGTCCGCCACTGAGATCCTAGAGGGAATCCTGGAACGCTCGATATCCTGACGCCCAAAGACATCCACCAAAGGGCCCAATGGGGACCACGTGTCAAACCAGAATGAAATCCTACTGCCATCCCCCATGCGCCACGAAATAAGCCGCCGAACAAGGTGTCTCAGCGTCAGTAGTCGTCTCCAGATCCATGAACACCTATCCGGCTGCCGCACCTGCCAGAAGGATTCGCCCCTCAAAAGATACGTCCTAGCCCAACGAGCCCAAACTGAGTCCTCTGGATCCGATAAGAGGTGCCAAATGTGCTTCAGCATCGCCGCTCGGTTCCACTCTGTGACCCGCTTAAGACCAAGCCCTCCCTGCTCCTTCGGCCTGCACACTATGTGCCACGCTACCTTGGCCTTGTGGTGGTCCATCGATGGACCCGACCACAGAAACCGCGACATGAGCTGCTCCAGCCGCTTACAAACCGATATCGGTAATGGAAATATAGCCGACCAGTATGTCTGAGTCGCGAATAGTACCGAGCTCACTAACTGTAGCCTCCCAGCATAGGATAAATGTTTGCTCGTCCAATGGCAAATTCTACCGGCAATAGCATCCACTAACGGCATACAATCCTCCGAGCTTAGCCGCCTCGTAATAAGGGGCACTCCAAGATACCTAACCGGTAGCTCCCCCCGTGCAAAACCAGAATCAGCCAGAATCTGCGTCTCCACCTCCCCCGAAACTCCACCAAAGTAGATCTCACTCTTCTGTGCGCTTATCATCAATCCGGACTGATCCCTGAATCTCGATAATGTCTCCAATACACAACGCACCGACGAAGGTCTCCCACAAGAAAAGATGAGAAGATCATCCGCAAAACAGAGGTGGGACAATCGTACCTTACGACAACGAGAGTGAAATCCAAAATCGGATGTCTCCGCAGTCTTCCTCAGCATGCCAGATAGAACCTCCATGACCATCACAAAGAGATACGACGACAAGGGACAGCCTTGGCGAAGGCCCCTAGAACTACTGAAGAAACCCTGTAGCTCCCCGTTAATGCTGATAGAAAATCTGGCCGTAGTTACGCACTCAAGGATGAGCCCGATGAACGAACTCGGAAATCCAAAACACTCCAGTACCACCCGTAAAAAATCCCACTCGACCGAGTCATATGCCTTACGGATATCAATCTTCAATGCACACCGTGGGAGGTTCTTCTCCGTATGATAGCCCCTGATGATCTCGTGTGCAACCATGATGTTATCCACAATGCGTCGTCCAGGTATAAACGCCGACTGCTCAGAACCTATTATACCAGGAAGTACCTCCCTAACTCGCGTCGCCAGTTTACGAGTAATACACTTGTACACCGTGTTACAGCACGAGATAGGCTTGAAATGCGTCAATGCCGTCGGATTCGCATTCTTCGGAATGAGCGAAATAATAGTGGTATTCGCCTCACGAAGAAGACGACCCCGAGTAAAGAAATCCTGTACTGCCTCAGTAACCAGCGCT